>CM065645.1:19794790-21196457 GCA_033220585.1 Dipteronia sinensis | reverse complement strand
AGCTCGGGTCATCGAAAAAAAATAAAAACTTCTGTTCTGTTTATCATGTCTAGCTAAATCCTCTTCTTCTTCCTTCTTTTTATTGCTATATCAGAAGGCTCTCAGCCTGTAATATTGTCTTAGTATGCTCTGTGCTTGCCTCTAGTTGAGGATCCTGCACATTAGAAAGATGATATTGATCCACTGGCTCAAGATCCTTATCAGTCTCTAGTATGTCCGGTAGATTTTATGTCCCGTCCAGGCTAGGGTTGCCGCTTTAGGGAAAATATAATCGCTGAGTGCCATAGAGAGACTGGTGTAAGGCTCTCTACGAGCGGGCCGTTATTGGTACCTGCCTTTCCACTCTCCATGCAGGAAGCATCTCTCTGACATATTACCCCAACTTCAACATCCCTCTTCGAGATGCCAATCTCCACAACTGTCTCAAGATACAACTTCAGTTGATGGGCATAAAGATGCTCCCGGATTCTTACATGGCCACCCTTCATCACCAGATCGCCTATCGTCTCTAAGATCATGCCTTGGACCTGCCTATCCCAGGCCACTCCGGTGACACCATCTTTATCAAAGTTGAAAGAGAAGATGAAGTTCCCACGATCCTTCAGATTCCTAGACAATTACCCAGAGACCAACTTCTCGAGATCATGCCGCTGTCTTGGATCACCAACTATGAAAAGGCTTTTCAAAATACCATTCCTGTCATCGCCTCCGACACTACTTATACCAGACAACCAGATGACACTGTTAAGACAATTTATAAGCCTCTTACAGCCATTTCAGCCTCTCCTTCGGAAGCTACACCTACTGCTCCTACTCCACCCAGTTCTCCTCCAGAAGCCCCTATATTCCAGTCCTTGATGATCCGTCCTCTTATCTTTGAAGATGACATTCCTATCCACAGCTTTGAAGTTAATGGCTCTGCAGTCTACACAGATAAGATCAACGGTCACTTTATCTGGGATGTTGATCTCTCCATGTGTGACCCAGATTGCCTTTGCAACCGTTCCTCCAGATAACTTCTCAATTCTACTTGCAGACCCGTCCGCCATCAGGACCCATTCTCCAGATGACCCAGATAGTCCCTGGGTAGGTTTACTACCTGTCTCTTCACCACCTCTTCCCATATATGACAGAGCATTACAGATTCTCTACACTGAAGGTCTTTTACCCAGTCCTGTTTCACAACCGATGCAGTGTTGCATGGCCTCCAGCTATGACCAAGATTTCCCTCCTTTAGAACCCACTTCTAATCCTGAAAAGACACGGTTCTCCAGACCTTATGTTCAAACCACTGAGGTCTTACCTGATAGTTCTGTTAAGCATCCCTCTCATGCTAAACAAGTTCTCAACTGGCAATCCCATAATGCCAAAATCCAAAATCGAGTCCTGAGTTCTATCGATCAGAAGATTGACCGAGTCTCTCATCATGTTTCCCAACATGAGAATCGACTTCATAGCATGGATTCCACTTTTCGACAGATGTTTTCTGATATTCAGTCTCGAATTGCTAAACTGGATACAGACCTCCACTACTACATCAACCTTGGCTACCATGGTTCCAAGTTTGATAAGAAGGAAAAGGAAATTAGACAACTCAGAGCTCAACTAGATCAATTACAAAAAGATCAGGCCTATTCTAAGTTGCCTCCATATCAGCGCAGAATGTCTTATCCCCATTCCATGGGATTTTCGGCATCTCCTCCTCTTTCTCCTGCAAGGTCCCCAGACTATTCACATTACTTTAAGTCTACCGGAGAACTGTTTTGGAAGTATCCTCTTCCGAAAGACACCTCAAAGTCTAAGCCTCATTCCTCTACGGCTTCATGTTCTCGTTCCCATAAAGATGTAATACATAACGACCTGTAAAAGCAATTTTTATCAATCAAATCCTACAAAAAAATTTTATTAAACATTTTTCGATCTACTAAGTTCAATATTCACTACATCGGCCAGCACCACCTACTTTTACTCGGTGAAACGAATATGGCGATGATGGAGATGAAGACGATGACAGAGCTGGCAGATAGCGACTGAGGTTGGCGAGTTGAGACGTGCGTGTTTGAGTTGAGAGAGGCAGTTGGGTAAAAAACAAAGAGAAAAGAATTAGAGAAGTGTCAGCTAAGTTGTGGAATTAGGTTTAGATATAATATTATAAATACCCTATGTAAAATTACAGATATATCCTTTTGTAATTTAAAATTATGAATGTACTATATCTAGTAAACGGGTACGAGTCGCTCGCGAACCCGTTTAGCTAAACCCGACATGATTTGCATAATAAACAGGTCAAACGGGTTGATCCGTTTACAACCCGAACTCATTTATTAACCTCGGGTTCATGTCAGGTTCGCGGGTCGCGGGTCTTTTTAACAGCTATGTCCGTAGAGAAAAGGTTAAGCTATGCTTTTAACGATTCTTATGTGTTAGAAATCAAAGCAGAGTAATGCAGGTTACTCTAAATTAAGAAATCATCAATGTGAGAAAGAAGTGGGACCGCTTCTATAGAGAATGTATAGGGCAAAATTCTTTAAAAACTTTCATAGAACCAGGCTTATGCTCATGGTCAAAACGAATATAACAATGAAAATTGAATATTGCTAGGAAAGATTCTTGTTTGAGGTATGTTATCGTTTACATTATGACAGAACAGTTCAAAGATATCATGTCTACCGATCAGCAAGTAAAGTAAACACACTTTCACAATGGAAGGTTCAAAGGTTAACCCCTACCTATCTTTTGCAGGTTTCAACTGTTGAACTTTATCATCAGGTCATAAACGTTTTCTTTTATTCTAGTCTTCTAGTTCAATTATATTCATGTGGGGGATTGTTGGAAAATGGTTTCTACACATATTTTGAGACTCAATTGTGAGTAAGATCGAATTCATTTTAATGATTGGTCAATGTGGGTTCATTTTCTCCTCTTTGAAGACATCAAAATGGTATACTTACATGATTAAAATGATGCGAGTGAATGAGAAATTGATTCTCAAAGTGCACTCGATGAGTTGGAAAAAATAATAGGCCCCACATTGGTGGGAATCAAAAGCTTAGTCAAGTATATATACAATTACTTGTTTAGTAGCTTATAAGCATGTGTAGCATAAAGTCTCTCTCGTGCGCAGAGGAGGTGTGAATCACAGACCGCAGGTTCATCGACTTGTGTGCAAGTGCGTGTCTTGTTGACGCTAATGCTGAATCAGTTCGAACCGCAGGTATGCACTCGTGACCCGTACTAGAGTTTCAACTATTAGAATTATTAAAGAATAATTCTCTGATTAATGACCGTTGTTTCCCATTGATTTCCTTTTCCTCCCTTGATTGTAATTGATAAGTTGCATGATTACTTTCATTCCAAAAGGCACAAGAAAAATGAAAATCACTTTACTCTCTCTCTCAATGCAGAAATTGTTCTTCTTTGTTCTTGATTTCTAATTTTTTCTAGTGTATGTGTGGTAAGTTCATACCGATTTTTTAGTTTGCATGTGTATTAAACACGTACTGATGTAGAAATGTTGTATCTTAGGAGACAAACGCCAAACACATACGGTGTGACAGGCAAATTTGTCTTAAGGACACCGTGTGATACCCGTGTCTCTGTTATGAATTCTTTTGAACCGGTTTATGATTCATACAATTTGTATTGTATTTTTTCATTATTTTGTATTATGTTCATAATCTGTAATAAATGAACTAACAAAGTAAAGTTCTCATCCGCCAGAAAATGCTTTCTAGAAAAGATGCTAAGTAAATTCAAGTTCTCATCTGTCGAAAATTTCTTTCTAGAAAAGATGCCATGTCATGTCAGGTCAAGTTCTCATTCGCTAGAAAATGCTTCCCATAAAAGATGTCTAGTTCTCATCATATCAACAGATATATGGTGATCATTTGATTTGTTTTACAGTTCAGTAGCAACATAATTTATAATTTTTGTCTTCTTGATGAAATGTAAATGGTGATTTGATTGTTTTACAGTTCAGTTGTAACAATTCAGAATTTTTATCTTCTTGAATTTACGGATACATTGTTGATGAATTACATGAATATATGATATTTCTTTTTTAATGATGATGATATATGTTGTCAATTTACATCATATTGAATATGCTCCGAATTTGGAAATAAGCGTCGTTTCATGTTTTATTATGCATCACCTTGAACCGAAAGTGTCTTAGAATGGTTTGTGCATCAACAAAATCTCAATCATACACAATAGTTATATTAAGATTACTTATTCTTTATAACCTAACCTTGTATCAAACATGCATTATATCAAACATGCATTAAAATAATGATGATGAAGCATTAAACAAATACATGGCAATATAAAAGCACAATGAATGCAATTAGAAATATGAATTGATAAGGAAATAATGTTGTTAACTTGATATAGAATCTTCATGTTTGGTTACATCAAAATCCTAAGAAATAATTTAACCACTCATATTACATGGCAACATTCCCCAACGAATAAATAAATAACATCAAAGAATTGAAGAGAAGAAACAGTGATGAAGAAAAAAAACCCATCTCAGAATCAAACAACAAATTCAATTTCAGATCCGTATAAAAATCTATCAAGAACAGTGAGAGTTGTATTACAACCATTGATTCTTTCATTGAAACTTGAAACAAAAACAGAAACTTAGAAATCCATAGCCATAAACTCTAAAATGAAAACAACCCAATCTCAGAACGTGGACCCCATGTACAATTTGTTATAGGTCCTCTAAACAATTATAAAAAGATATATTTTCAATTTCAAAAACAACCCCCAATTGTAAATATAAAATGACATTTTTATCCTTCATAATTATTCATGTTGTATAAATTTCATGTATTTTTTGAACCCTCAAATGTCTTCAATTTTAAAAAAAATGATTATGATTGCTCAGTGTTTGTATATGCTTGTCTGGATATCTAGCTCTATTGCCACACACATACTCTACCTATTGTATAGGGTGCATTTGTGGCTGAATAAGAAAAAAGATAGCTATGAAAAAAAGGATGAAATACATAAAGAGTGCTGGGTACGGTTGAACGAAGAAGCAGAGAGAGGTATTGGTTAACGCACAAGCAGATAGAGGTTTTGGTTTGGTTGAAAGAAGAATAAATGTGAAGATAAATAAATAAAAACTCAGCTTCATCTTAAAAATCTGTGATCAAGGCATTTCGTTTATGAATTTTTTGAATTTCTTTTCAGGTAAGAAATCTGTTGAACTTATTTTATTTTATTTTTTGTTTGTCATGAGTCATTGTGGATTGAATCTAAGATTGAGTTGTTTTCTTTTTAGAGTTTATGGCTAAAGATTTCTATGTTTCTGTTTTTGTTTCAAGTTTCAATGAAATAATCGGTGGTTGTAATACAACTCTCACTATTCTTGATAGATTTTTATATGGATTTGAAATTGAATTTGTGGTTTGAATTTGAGATGGGTTTTAATTTTTAGGTTTGATGATTAAGAAACTCTCAATGGTTTCAATATATGATTCATTTATTTATGTGTTTATCATTTTTTATTTCTAGAAAGGACTTTGAAGATTGAATATATGGACTGAATCTAATATGGGTTTCAAAAATTTTTAGGTGCATCTAAAGTCACCTTAATGTAGATGTTGCTACTGATTTTATTGATAAAATATTAGTTTATTTTGATAAGAGTCTCAACTTATTATATTGTCATCCTCGATATCTATCTCATCATTATCAGGTAAATTGAAGTCTCTAGAAATCGAAACATCGCGAATTGATGTGTTATAGCATTGCACTATATGCAAGCTGCAATACTTACATATTCATATATAAATTTGTGCATTAATTACATAAAGTGTACATATTATTGTAAATGTATAATATTTTATTAAGAAATCAATAATTCTACAAAGAAAAAAGAAATTGTAAGCACATAATCATGTGTGAATAAATACATCTTCACAAAATAACACATATAAGTAAAATTATCTATTCAAGTATTCTACTAAAAATGGGGAAGCAAAAAACTTATTTCTACTACTTTGTGAAAACTTTCCTGATACCAACTCAAATCTTTCAATATCATTTCGAATAGGTGTGCCCACGAAACCTAAAATGTATTAAGGCAAAAAATTCAACTTCAGTAAAACAATATGATATCTTTGATAACTAGAAATCGTAGGGTTGAAAGGATAAACATCCTGAAGAGATATTAGATTGAAGGTAAATGTATTTCATGACTTTCTCATTGATTCGTAGTCATATATATATATATATATATATATATATATAATACAATATGAGAGCCCATTTATGGCTGATTTGCACTAATTTGTCAATCATCTATAATCACTCTCAAGTACACAATATCTGTAATTAGTTTACACTGATTTGTCAATCATCTATAATTACTCTCAATCACACATTAATCTAGATCCTTCTCTGTTGACTCTTTGATCTTATCACACCCCCTCAAGCTGATAGGAGGTGAGCAGACTGGAAGCTTGGACACTAAATGTCAAAACCGAGACGTAGATAAACCTTTGGTGATAATGTTTGCTTTTTGATCTAAGGTGGAAACATAGCATACTTCGAGTTCCTTCCTAACCACTTTCTCACGAACATAGTAATAGTCAACCTCCACGTGACGAGTCCGAGCATGAAAGACGGGATTAGAGGCCAAAGAAATGGCACTAACGTTATCACACAATAACCGGGGACAAGAGAGACTGATTCGTAGTGCTTTGAATATTGACCTATACCAGGAAATTATTGTGGAAGTAAGGGCAAGTTGACGATATTCAGTTTCTGTACTTGAACGTGAGACACCATCTTGCTTTTTCGAAGACCATGAGATAAGATTACTACCCAAATAAACACAAAATCCACCAGTAGATCGACAATCATCGGGATCACCAGTGTAAGAACCTCTATTTTGTGATTGGCTTATTTCATGATATACCAAATTGGGGATGATTGTGTAATGGGTAGCTTAGGTCCTTGTCGGCAAGCTTCATAGCATCTCCATGACTTCAAGAGCAAAATGTATACTCACTTGACTTTGTCTCTTGAAGAGTTTAAGTGCACACACACACACACACACATTTCATTCATGCTTTGTTCATCTTGCATTTGTGTTCTTTATTATGTATATGTGTGCATCTGTTACACAACTCACATGAGCACGTTTTTGTTTGTCTTTATGTGTGGTTGTTTTGTTTTATGTTTTCCTTGTGTGTTCGGAAACGTCCTCACTCGCACGATGGTGTGCTTGTGTTGTGTCCGCGCTAGCACGTTTGTGTGCTTGAGTCTTAGCATGATTTGTGACCATAGAAAGGCTCCATTTGTGCTCTCTTGGATTGGTTTTTGGTTACATGGTCTTATATCATGAATTTGGGGATTTTTGTTATTGACCAATTCTGACATTTGGTCACTCTTTTGACCATAAATATTTCTACAGAAATCCAAATCTTGTTTTTTCAATTGGAGTAGAAATTAGACTTCCATACCTTTCCAACGGTATATTATAGGAAAGGTTTCGATGTCGTTTGGTCATGTTTTGGGTCGCTCGAAACTGAAGTTGTTGTGCAGTCACGTTTTTTACCCGAGAGAATAGCGACTTGACCTCCAAGTTGCCCTAAGGTCGCTTTTTGTCGCTGGAAATCAATCTTTCCTTATCTAAAACGACGTGGCTTCACTAGGATCATATAAATACACTATCTTCTTCCCTAATCAGACATAGAGCTCACAAATTCATATCCTAGTGAGAGAAAGGGCTCCCCTAGTGAGAGAAAGCACCAAGATTGCTTCTTTAACTCTCCAAACCCAAAATCCATCTCCATCTTGCATCATTCAACATCATTTGAGCATGGGTCTTCATTGTTTCATGACTAGGTAAGCAAGAACTTCTTTGAATATCTTTTATTGTTCTTCTTACTTTAGATTAGGTATTTATTGCTTGATTAAATACCTAGACTCCACTTATTGCATATATTTATGAGTCTTTATAACATGATTGGGTTTGTTTGTGATATCTTGCATTATTAGGTCATTTATGCCTAAATAACTAATTCATAAATGTTCATGTATGCTTAATTGTTGATTAGGTTAACTTTTTGCATCTAGTCAAGTTCTTGAATATTTATGTGTTTTTGTTTTGTGATAGCTAAATTGATTAGGTCATTTATACCTAAAAGCTAGGTCATAAACATTCATTTGTGATTCATTGATAACTAGGTTGAAATATTAGTTCCTAATCAACTAGTTAAGCTTATTGAATGTTTATGCATATTTTGTGTAACAATTAGTTTGTTGGAAATTCTCTACAAATCTAATTGAGTTTGTTTGTTGATAGACTTTTGTCTAAGACTTGCATTTAGTAAATGATTAAATGTCTTGTCTCAATCACATAAATATATGCTAAGTTTATGTTGAATACATTGTGAGCATATTTGTTGATTCATTGTGATTGTTTGTGATAGCTAGGGTGGTTGTTATTGATAACATCTAGCTAAGTCTTTATGCTTTGCATTTAGACATTTGACATCTTGGATTTGTTTCTACAAACTCCTAGTTGAGCAATTTGTGTAGTCTAGCATAAATTGCATTGAGCATCATTTCACATGATCATATAGACATTTTATACTCTTCATTGAGTCAAAGTCTTGTGGATTCGGGGTGAAGTTGCACAAACATTGAACCTTTGCAACCAAGGTGTGGTTGGCAAGCATTGGTCAAGAGCCACTGTAAAAGGCATGTGGCGTAGAGTAGGAGGTGCTCACGTCAAGAGTAGTGTATCAGGGGATATCACTAGGGATTAAACCAAGAGTGGCGAGTGGTAGTGTCCATAGCCTGAGGTTATCTCCCTTGTTGAAAGGTTTTCACGTCAAAATCAAGTGTTCTTTATATTTCCGCACTTTACTTGATTTTGTATGTTTGTTTATGCTGGCTTATGTTGGCTTAATTGTTATTAATATTGACTAATCGAAAAATTGGTAATAATCGATTAACAACCCATTCACCCCCCCCCCCCCCTATAGGTTGTTAGACACACGCTTTAGAGCTTAGAAGTGTATTTTCAACCAGCATAGTCCGCATCACAATATGCTTGTAATTGTACAAAGCCCAGAGTGTAGTGAAAACCATAAGAAATGGTACCTTTTAAATAACGAAGAATCCGTTTGACCGCAACCTAATGAGTAGTAGTTGGACGATGCATATACTGACAAACCTGGTTGACGGCAAATGATATATCTGGACGAGTCAAAGTAAGATATTGAAGGGCCCTAACAATGCTTCTGAATTCTGTAGGATTATGAAGTGGATCACCATCAAACATGCTCATTAGTCGACCACTAATAGCAGGAGTGGTAACTTGCTTTGAATCAAGTAAGTCTGTCTTAGTTAAAAGATCCGTAACATACTTGGATTGGTAGAGATGAAGGCCCAACGAGCCTTTAGAAGCTTCAATACCCTGAAAATAGTGAAGAGAGCCCAAATCTTTTATAGAGAAAAGACGTCCCATGTCCAAGATAAGCCTATTAATTTCGACCATATTAGTTTCAGTTATCAAAATATCATCAACATAAATAAGTAGATATATTCGGTCAGGGCCATTAAAGTAGGTAAACAAAGAGTAATCAGATGTGGTAGATTAAAAACCCAAATCCTCTAGATGATTAGAAAAACACTGGAACCAGACCCGCGCGGCCTGTTTAAGACTATATAGGGAACGTCGCAGTTTACACACATGTTGAGGAAATTGAGGATCAACAAAGCCAGTTGGTTGTTTCATGTAGACATCATTAGTAAGATAGCCATGAAGAAACGCATTCTGAACATCCAACTGATGAATATGCCAACCAGAACTGACAGCAAGAGCAAGGATTAAGCGAATAGTATTGTGATTGACCACCGGACTAAACGTTTCATCATAATCAAGACCTTCTTATTGATGAAATCCATTGACCACAAGCCGAGCCTTATAGTGTTCAAGAGACATATCTGATTTTCTTTTGATGTGATATACCCACTTATTTGGCAGCACATTAAATGATGGATGTGGAGGAACAAGTTGCCACATGCCTGCTTTCTGTAAGGCATTAAATTCATCTACCATTGCCATACGCCATGCCTCAACTTTATTTGCCTGCCCAAAACATGATGGCTCCACACAATTATTAGTTACTATGGCAGTAAGAACATATTTTGGGTTAGGTTTCACAATACGAGACTTAGCCCGTGTTTGCATGGAATGGACTGTAGATGGAACGTCTCCAGGAGATTCACAAGCTTGCATATTTGATGATGGTAATGGCAGTGTAAGCAAAGTTGTGGCAGTATGGATGATGATCGGAGCAGGTGGAGAGGGATGAGGGATCTGTGGTGTTTGTGGACTAGAAATAGGAGTATTAAGATGGGTCCACTCAATCACTAGAGAGTCAAAATTTGATTGCGGGGAGTCTACTCCAAGGGGCGAGGTGCATCGATCTTTAAAAGGAAAATCATGTTCATTAAACACCACATGACGAGACAAAAACACACGACCCGTACTTGAATCCAAACACCTATATCCATGTTGGTTTAAAGAATAACCCAAGAAAATACACCGTTTAGACCGAAGTTGAAGTTTATTTGTATTATACGGCCTCAAAGATGGATAACATGCACACCAAGAACTTTTAAAAAATCGAATTTTACTGGCTTGGAAAATAAAGGTTGATATGCCCAAAATTTGTGATGGAAGGCGATTAATTAAATAAACGGCCGTATGAAAAGCTTCAGCCCAGTACTGGATGGGCATCGAAGCATTTGCAATCATGGTAAAACCCATGTCAACAATATGTCTGTGCTTGCGCTCAACAATCCCATTCTGTTCAGAATGGTGAGGACACGTAAGACGATGATCAATCCCATTATTTTCTAGAAAATGCTTAAATGATGTCTTAGAGTATTCACCACCACCATCGGTGTGCAACGATTTTATCTTTCGGGAAAACATATTTTCAACCAGAAGTTTAAATTTTTGAAATATGGAAAACATGTCTGATTTTAAAAACATGGGATATATCCATACATATCGAGAAAAATGATCAGTAAATATGACATAATATTTGAAACCAACATTAGACACATAAGGTGAGGTCCATACATCAGAGAATATCAAATTCAAAGGTGAAGTAGAAGCCGAAAAATTATCATTAAAAGGCAGTTTAGTAGTTTTTCCCAAAGGACAAGGCGAACAAAACGACCCACTGCCAGAACAAGGAAAATTATTTGAAGTAATAACTTTATTTAAAATTAAAGACGACAGATGACCTAATCGAGCATGCCAAACATCCCTTAGAGCTCGAACACCAATAAATGCAAACAGACGATTGGGGAGAAACACACGACCGAGAAACGGATAAAGACCATTACTACTCGCCCCTTGGAAAAGTATCTTCCTTGTCACCAAGTCCTGAACACAAAATGAATCCGGAAAGAAAGTGAAGTAGCAGTTATTGTCACGAGTAAATTTTTTGACAGACAAAATATTAGTTGAAGCATTAGGACAAAACAAGATGTTATTTAATTTAAAAGAAGAAGAAGTTTGGGAAAGAATAGAGTTGCCAATAGATTGAATAGGCAAACCTGCACCACCAATAACACTACCAACATTGTCGGCACCGTGATATTCCCAAGATGTTGCCAAATTAGTAGCATTTCCAGTGACATGAGCATTAGCTCCAGTATCTGTTAGCCAAGATTGATCCCCAATCGATGTACTAGATGCAACCATAGCAGATAATTTTTGAGTTGGAACTCTACCCTCAAAGGCAAGATTCATTCGATTGAAGCAATCAATAGCCGAGTGATTCATGCGACCACAAATCTGACACTGGACTTTGGATCTTGATGACCCAAATTGTGTGGCTTGTTGAGTAGTAACAGATGAAGAATGCACATTAGACAAGTTAGGAGGAAATCCTCCGTTCTCCCCCCCCCCCCCCCCCCCCCCCCCACTATGATTAGAGGAGAAGCCAGAGGAGGAAATAGACCCTCGTCAGTGAGCAAAGTTGCGACCACCTCCAAGATGTGCAGTGTATCCTCGACCACCATGAAGACCACCGCATGCAGTATACATAGCAGTAGGCATATCTGGTGCCGGCGTCTGGACATTAAGAAGACGACTTTCGGCACTCTTGAGTAGCACTTCTAAACTATTGAGAGAGATCGGTGTCTCTTTTGCCTGAGTAGCCGCAACTATATTTTCAAAAAGAGGACCACATTACTCATCACGATGGTAACTAAATCCGAGTCCGATACTGGACTACCAGACAGAGAGAGTCGATCTGCTACATCAGTGATCCGATCAAAAAAGTTTGAGATAGATAAATCACCACGACGAGTATTCATTAACTCAGATCGAAGACTAACCACAAATTGTTGATTTTGAGATACGAATCTTTCTTCAAGACGAGCCCAAGATTCCTGAGCTGAGGAGCATCGAGCAACAGTGGCTAAAATGGTTTCTAACAGAGAACCATTAATCCAAGATAACACCATCTGGTCCGTTTGGAACCAGTCCAGATACTTTGGGTCATAATTAGTAGTTGAGTTGCCATCATTGTAAAGAAGAAACTTGGGAGGACAAGGTCGAGAGCCATCTATAAATCCTTGAAGGTTTTTGCTTCGAATGAGGGGAATTATCTAGGCAATCCATAAGACATAATTTATTTTAGTGAGTTTGACATTTAGGGAATTCATAATGCTTGGTACAGATGAGGAAAAAGGAGAGAAAGAGGATGAAGAAGAGGAAGAGGAAGAGGAAGAGGAAGATGAAGAACTGGTGACCGCCATTTGCTAGAAAATTTAGACAAGAAATTTCTACTTATTTTGTGAGCTATTTGGGCTCTGATACCATGAAGAGATATTATATTGAAGGTAAATGTATTTCATGACTTTCTCATTGATTCATAGTCATATATTTATAATATAATATGAGAGCCCATTTATGACTGATTTACACTGATTTGTCAATCATCTATAATCACTCTCAATTACACAATATCTGTAATTAGTTTACACTGATTTGTCAATCATCTATAATTACTCTCAATCACACATTAATCTGGATCCTTCTGTGTTGACTCTTTGATCTTATCACATCCAACATATAAGAGTGCCAAAATTTCAATAGTGAAGAAGTAAGCCAATATGTAAAACAAATTAACAAAATCAAAATTTTGATGATTATCAATTGGATACAAATCATAATATGCCTCGTCACAAAGAATACAGACATTTCAAGCATAATATGTCTCATCACAAACAATACAAACACTTATAGGACAATAAATTCAAGTAAACTCATTGGAGGTAGACTAAATCATGAGGACCAAATAAGAATTTCATTAAGCTAGTTGAGAAACTATGCAACAAGATATAAATTAGATGGGAGAACTGTTTATAGATGTTCTGCAGATGTTATATAATTTACAATATTGAAGTAAATTCTGAAAAATAGAAAATAATATTTCGTAAGGATGAAATCATATTGTCTTGGGTAGGAAATATAACCTTTTTTGATTTGCTATCGTTAGTAAAGCCAAAAAATTCTATCCAAAAATTCCAATTCATTTAGAAATTTCACAAACATATTAATAATGTAGACGAGAATGACAGAAACATTGTCTAAATGACTTTAATGTTCAAAGTTCAAACACACAATAATGGTTGTTCACCAATTAACCAAAATAAATAATTAACAAATTAATTACAGAAGTTAACAAACTAATTGTAAAGGTACAATAAAAAAATAACAAACTTAATACAAATTACTTAACCACATCTAATGATTCAAAGGGAAATTAATTCACTAAACCACAAATTATAAACTCAAAAGAAATAAAGAAATAATTAGGTGCTAGTTAATGTTATCAAGAGATAGTTTTTTGTTGGTGGTGACAGAAATGGAGGCATAATCTTCCGTAATAGCGAATTCATACAACCATTTTCTCAACAAAATTGGACTTGGGACTTATAAAAAAAAGAGGAAAATATTTATAGTTGAAACTAAGCATAGGGTGACCGAAATCAACTAGAAACTTTTGAAATGTGGTTGCCTTTAGTGTTTAAATTAACAAGATTTAAGAAGGTAAACACAAAAAGAAGATAGAGTAAAAATTCTGTGTTTACCCTTACACAATCTCTATTTAGCTTTTACAACTCCACTAGTCAAAAATTGGTGTTTTGGTGGTGACAAAATTACCAAACTACCTTTCATAATAAGTAAAAATTACCTTCATTTAACTTTTACAACTCGACTAGCTAAAAACTAACATATGTAAATTGCACAAGTTTAAATTCAAAAAAAAAAGAAATAAACTAATAAAGAATGTATAAATCATACGCAATTGAAGAGTTATCATAAACTAATCCTAAGCAACTAATAAACATTACTGGTAAAAAAAAAAAGGTTTTGTTATGGAATAAAGCTAATACAAATAACTTCCCTTACAACAACTATAAAAGAAAGAAAAGATTTTGACATGGTTAGACTACATTAGTACATGAGATGAATATTGTAAAAGAGGAAGAATGCAAAGAATGAAATGATGAGAACCTCGACATGGATGTCAATTTAACATTATTGGCAATGAAATTATCAAGATTCGTTAGCAACAATAACAAGAAAATGATATCAAATGATTGTCACAGTAGTATAAAAATATATATGAAAGTCAAAGCATTGATTGATGGAGTGAAGTTTTTCCCATGTGGTGAACACAAACACATTCCAACAAATAGTTCACATACAATAAAATTATATCTTTTACAAAGAAAATTTATGGAGAGTCGAGGACAAGAAATGAAGCGTGAAGGCTACTTGGAGTTTAAATGATTCAAGTTCATGTTCAAAAGATGAGAGTGAAAATGAAGAAAGTGATAGGTTATAAAGTGATGATTCTGATTTTTATGAGTAACCTCAGTTGAAGAAGTTAGAAAAATAGAATATAAGCTTGAAGTTAGAGATTGTTAGTCGGTTTGATAGAAGTGTGAACAGGGGGTTGAATAAGTGTATTTAAAAGATGGGGGATCATAGAAGGAAGAGTGGTGTTGGTGAGGGGTTTGGTGGGCGGAGGAGATCTCCGATAGAAATGGAGAGAATTTTCTTTGTTGTGTTGGGTTCCTTGCTGAGATTTATTTTTCTTTGAAATTTGTTTATTGGGTTTTGATAAGAATTTTTGGTGATGAGTGTTTAAAGTCTTTTTTTGGAATCTCCATGAGAGATACACAATTTCCATGGGAGATTTGATACATATATATTTTCTATTTTTTTAATATTTTTTAAAAATATTTTTATTAAAAATAATATTAAATCATTAATAAAATATTAAATAAAGGGTATTTTGGTACTTTCTAATTGAAGTTATTGTCACAATTAACTCTAGCGCTCAAAATCCTAGTCTTACTGTAATTTTAGAGAAACTCGGCTATGGCTCTAGTTTGGGAAACAAAAAAAATCAAGGCACATGAATAAAAGACGGACCTTGGGCTCTTTCCCAAAAAAATTGAAAAGTTAAAAAAAATATAGGATCAAAAACTTAAATAGCACTTTTTAGGATGGGTGTTGTGCAAATAGCACCACATTAATAACTCTTGTTTAAATAGCACTAAAGTAGGTGGTGAGACCAAAATACCCCTATTTATTTGTTTTCATCTTTTTTTTAATTCTTAAATTTCTACTTATTTCTCTCTCTTCCGATTCTCCCAAACAACACCTCTCTCTCTCCCTATCCTCTCAGCTCTCTTATTTCTTCCTCTTCCAAAACGTTCGAATCATTTTCGCTACCTTAAGTTCACTCATGTTTCAGCTTTGAAGATCGAACAATTTCTGGAAAACGAATGAATAAGTCTCGAATATTCGTGAATTAAGTCTCGAATATTCGTGAATTAAGTGTCGAAAACGCATGAATAAGTCTCAAAAACGCATAAGTCTCGAAAATTCATAAGTAAGTCTTGAATAATCGTAATAAGTCTCGGGTATTTATAAATTAAGTCTTGAATAATCATAAATAAGTCTCGAAATGGAACAAATAAGTCTCGAAATTTAAAAATAAATTTTCAACATCAACTATTGTTCATTTTCTGAGATTCAACAAACCCAAACCCACCAATTCAAGATTTAAACAAACCTCATTCAGATTCATCTTCTCAGATTCGAAACCCACCATTTTTTTTTAATTTCTCTTTTAAAAATCGAATCTCTCAAACCCCATTCAGATTCAAACTATTATTCATCTTCTCAAATTCAAACAAACCCCATTCAGATTCATCTTCTCAGCCGGAGCCTCACGACGACTTCCAGATCGAATCCGGCAGTGAGATCGGGAACTGGGAGAACGACGTCGATCGAACCATCGCTCTTCTCTTTCTCTCTCCACCGCCATTCTCTTTTGTTATTCGAACTGAAATCAAACCCACAAGTCAAAACGACGATCGCGAATCGATCGACGGAGAATGATTGAGTTGGAGGTAGAAGATGAATGAGAGGAGAGGAAGAAAGAGAGAGATCGCCGGAGAGATTGGGAAGAGAGAGAGATCGCCGGAGAGATTGGGAAGAAAGAGAGAGAGAGAACGCCTGAGAGAATGGGAGAGAGAGAAATAGGACCAAAATTAAAAGTTAAATAATAATAAGTGGGGGTATTTTGGTCTCACCACTTATTTTGGTGCCAATAAAACATGAGTTATTAAAGCGGTGTTAGTTACACAAATTAAGATTGAAAAAGTGCTATTTAGACCCATTCCCTCAAAAATATATAATTAATAATTAATTCATATCTTTCTTAACCAAATTAGAAAAGGATTGTTTGAATTTTAAACTTTATTGCTTTTTCGGATATTATGACTCATGAGGCATAATTTTTTTTTTCCTTTTTCCTTTTTTGCTTTAATAACTATTATCTCTCAACTTTCTCTAAATTTACTTAAATTTAACTCAATCTCTTTATCAATATCAAGAATTGTTCTTCTAATTAAATATATTTTTGTAAATATTATAAATTTAAATATTATGTTTGTATTGAACTTTAAAGATTATTATAATTTTTAGTTTAAAAGATTTTAAGATTAATCTAACTATCAATTATTTTAATTTTAAATTTACAAACTAACATTATTATTTAATAAATTTCTTTTTGTTTTGGTTGAAATTTAGAAGCATATTTGTTAAGTTATTTTTTTTAATTATTTTTTTGGTTTTAGATTTGTTAGTAAATGGTAATATAAGTGTATATTTATTTCCTTATGTGTCGTGAATGCTCCTTCATAACTAAACTATTATAATAATCAAATAAATTAGAATTTTTTAGAAATTAATAAATTATATTTTTTTAACATTGTAATTGTATATTTCAAATGAATCACACTAATATTTTAATATAAGAACATTAGGCATGTAAATCGTACGATACAACTTAATTAATATTTAATTGTATTTACAGTTCATGTTATTTATTTTATTAATTTTGTTAACGTATTTATTTAGATTATACATTTACTGGGTAAGCCTCGCTATGTCTTCTTGACTAGGTGTATGGACGAAGCTATGGGTTGACCTCAAGCCTTTTGGAAAATCTCTTTTTAATACTCATATTTTGTCTAAATTCTTATATTTACTTCTTAAAAATGAAAATTTTACCTGTTGCCCCTCGAACATGATTAAATTTGAAACTCTGGCTTTGCCCTGACTCGGTGTATCTTTATTTTTAATTAATACATTTTTCTCGTATTGTTTATGATGTAAAACAAAAAAAGATATATTCTAGCCCACCTTAATGTTTAATCTTAGTTACGTCCCTGCCCTGAATGCAGTTTTCTGTTACGATCCTACATTGACTAAGTATGAGATTAGTTAATGGTATATAACTCATTGGACGCTCTATCTTTACAAACTGGATTTTAAGGATGAGTTATACCAGGGGGGTTCGTATTAAGTGGTATTAGAACCTACATCTCACCAAGCAATGGGGATTCGTCGTGGACGGCACAATCTGGGAAAGGCTGCTACGTTAGAAGGTGGGATCCGCGAAGTCACCTTGTTGAGAATGATGTGCTTCCGTGGACGACGGTTGGGGAAGCATGGTGGGAATGTGGGATGTTACAATCCCATGTAACTCATTGGATACCCTCTTCTTACAAGCCGGTTTTTAAGGATGTTCGTATCAATTATCAACCCAAATTTTTTTAAAAAAAGAAAAGAAAAGAAAAGAAACTAAGGGTTCGTCCTGTAAGCATTTTTCAGTTGATGTTTTTCGAAAAGAAAAATGAAAATGAAAACAGTGTTTTTTGTTTCAATTTCGAAATCCGAAAACACGTCTGGTAGCATATACTGAAATCCGTATTTTGAAAATAAAAACGGAAAATCGCGTCTGGTAAGCTAACTGAAAACTATCGAAAATTTCAATTTCAATTTTTACATTTTGTTTAATAGTATAACAATTATAAACAAATTGATTAAATAATTAGCCACTAAACAAAATGTATTGCTAGATTTTGATTAAATAAATAAAAAATCAACCTTTAGCAATTATCTAAGATCTGAGTTTAAAAAAAAAATTGATCTAAGATCTGAGTTTTAGAAAAAAAAATTGATCTAATTTGTCAACAGAACTGGGAACATCCATGAGAGCTTGTTAGTTGCTTTGAGGGTTAACAACAACACAACCAGCAGCCGGTGAAGAAGAAGAGCAGGACGACGAACAGCTGCTGGCGACGAAGACGACGACGAACAACCGGCGGCGAAGACGACGACGAACAGCGGGCGACGAAGACGAGGACGAGCTGAAGAAGAAGAAGACCAGATCGGGCGGCGGCCAAGAAGAAGAAGACCAGTTGATCGCCGGTGGCGAAGAAGAAGAAGACTAGATTGGCCGTGGCGGCGGGTTGAAGAACAAGAAATACCAGATCGGGAAGAGAGAAGAAGAAGATGGGAAGAGAAGATGAGGGAGAAAGAAATGCTGCACGTTGGAGAGAAAAAAAAATTGTTAATTTTTTTGAAAAACAAAAAAAATAACGAAAAACAACTTTTAAATGTTTTTCAAATTTTTCACTTTTAACACTAATTGTGTTTTTCAATTTTTTTTTGTTTTTAAAAAATAAAATAAAAAACGGTTAACGAACGCGAATTCAAAATCGTTTTTGGAAACAAAAACGAAAAAAAACAGCTGCAGGACGGAGCCTATAATTTCTAAAACCATCTTTGCATTTCGTATAATTTATCACAACTAACTAAAAACCCTCGTAGACGTCTCTAGAACCCAAGGCTTTCCACTCTTTAAAAAAAGAAAATAAAAGAAAAGAAATACAAGCAATAAACTAATCCTTGCATTTCGTATAATTTACCCTCGTAGAAGTCTCTAGAACCCAGGGCTTTTCACTCTCCATATCATAATAAAGGCACTCTTCTCTAAAGCCACCGCGCACTCTCGCATTGTCGATATCCTTCCAACTGATCAATCTTTTGCTTTCGGCGATTATTCGTTTTTCAGAATAAGAAATGGATGACGATTTTGATATTCCGGCTGTGAATGACATGGATCTTCCTGATGACAATCCGATTTTGAATGTCGGCGAGGAGAAGGAGATCGGCGATCAAGGTTTGAAGAAGAAGCTCCTCAAGGAAGGTGATGGCTGGGACACGCCTGAAAATGGCGACGAAGTTGAAGGTGCCTTCTGATTTTTCGTTTTCTGTTTTTCCGTTTTTGATTTTTCAAGTTTTGACGATTATTGACATGGTCCTGGTGCGGTGCAGTTCATTATACTGGGACGTTGCTGGACGGAACACAGTTCGATTCCAGTCGTGATAGGGGCACCCCTTTCAAGTTCACGCTTGGTCAAGGTAATAGATCTTTCTCTTTTTCTTTGTTTCTTTGTTTATTCTTATTGTTTTTAATGAACCTGAAGCTTCTAGAGTTCTGTTGCTATCAGCTTGATTGTGACAGCTTATGCTTATTGACGTATTGTACTGACTTGTGAGTTGCTAAATGCTAGTTCCTACATTTCTGAACTATTTGGTTTTTTAATATTGTAAATAGTATCACTGCAAGTGTTAACAGTTTGTAGGATTGATGACCATGTTTGGCATTTTAGGTGGATACATAACCTGTAAACTATTTTCAGGAATTTGATGGATGTAAATGGAGACATCATTATTTGATTGTTTGCTGTTCCTGTTGGATCCATTTTTTCGTTGTTGCTTTCAGTGTATAGATACAAGTTAAGAAGAAAAATTTTCCAATAACATGACGACAGCATGACTGTTCGAAAACCTGAAGTCTTTGAGGGATTATGAATCTTTTTTAAGTGCAGTTGTGTTCTCTGCTGGACTTCTGTTCTGGTATAGCTAGCATTTAATGTTCAGAATGTCATGCTAAAAAACATCAGTGCTTTTCCCTTCTTTTTTTTTTTTTTTTAATTTACAATGGTAATGGAATGAAAATTAGAAAGATTATTATATCAGAAAAAAATAGAAATATTATAATTGTTACCGTATTTTATGTTTGCAGGGAATGTGATTAAAGGATGGGACCTAGGTATTAAGACAATGAAGAAAGGTGAAAATGCAATTTTCACCATTCCTCCCGAGCTTGCATATGGTGAGTCTGGCTCACCACCGACCATTCCTCCAAATGCCACACTTCAGTTTGATGTTGAATTGCTATCTTGGACTAGTGTGAAGGACATATGCAAAGATGGTGGGGTTATTAAGAAGATCCTCCAAGAGGGAGAAAAATGGGAGAATCCGAAGGACCTTGATGAAGTTCTAGGTATTATTGCATTTAGTTTTCCCATCAATATGTAGATGACCGGTTTATTGGAGATTCTGGATTAGTAATTTACATCATGTGCTTGTTACAATTGTAGTGAATTATCAAGCTGTAATTGGGGATGATGGTACAATTGTTGCAAAAGCAGAGGCTGTAGAGTTCACTGTCAAGGATGGTATGTATCTCTTCTTTATTCTTTGACCAAAGAAACAAGGATACCCCCTTTTCTTCTAGATCACTTCTGATTCATTTATTGTTTTGTACTCAGGTCATTTCTGTCCCGCATTGGCATGGGCGGTGAAAACAATGAAGAAGGGAGAGAAGGTACTTCTCACAGTGAAGCCACAATGTAAGTATCTATTGGTCTTGGTCTACGATGAAGTGACTTCCTTATGGAGAATTTACTTATCTTCCTTTTGTTTGGATGTAGATGGATTTGGGGAGAAGGGAAAGCTTGCCTCGGCTAGTGAAGGTGCAGTCCCACCAAATGCAACACTTATAATTGCTTTGGAGTTGGTTTCTTGGAAGACTGTCTCTGAGGTCACTGATGACAAGAAGGTCATCAAGAAGATCCTGAAGGAAGGGGAGGGATTTGAGCGTCCTAATGAAGGATCTGCTGTCAAAGGTTGGTGTTAGAAAGAGGAAATGAATATATTCCATTCAACTTTTGAGTGCAAAAATTAACTGAGTAATTTTGTTCCTGGCAGTGAAATTGATTGGGAAACTTGAAAATGGCATGGTGTTCATCAAAAAGGGCCATGGTGAGGGGGAGGAGCTGTTTGAGTTTAAAACAGATGAAGGTAATGACAGCAGTAGATCAAGAGTTTCTCTTCTTTAATTTCCTGGTTGTCAGTATAATGATATGATTGAATATTCGGGACAGAGCAAGTTATTGATGGGCTTGATAGAGCTGTGATGTCAATGAAGAAAAATGAGGTAGCACTGCTGACTATAGCACCCGAGTATGCTTTTGGTTCATCTGAGTCACAGCAGGAGCTGGCTGTAGTGCCTCCTGACTCAACTGTATATTATGAGGTCGAGCTGGTGTCATTTGAAAAGGTTAGTTGATATTCCAAGTTTGTTTCTGTTGCGCTTTCGGTTGCATTTCATATAACTATATGTATTTTAGGAAGGTTATGATGATTATTTTCCACTATTAATTTCTTCAGGAGAAGGAGTCATGGGACATGAACACTCCAGAAAAGATAGAGGCTGCTTATAAGAAGAAGGAAGAAGGGAATGCACTATTCAAGGCTGGCAAATATGCCCGTGCTGCAAAAAGATATGAGAAGGTTTGCAATATGCTAATTGTGGTACTGCATCAAATTATTTGATCCACTCACCATTGAATCTATCCAACATGTTGAATCATCTTATTTTCAGGCTGTAAAGTACATTGAGTATGATTCTGCCTTTGGTGAAGAGGAAAAAAAGCAGGCTAAGGCCTTGAAGGTTGCTTGTAATCTGAATGACGCTGCTTGCAAGCTGAAATTGAAAGAATACAAGCAGGCAGAGAAATTGTGTACCAAGGTTTTGGAAACTGAAGTTATTTTTTCTTCTTTTGTTCTGAATTTTTGTGCTCTGTAGATTATATATCATGGGATGTATTTGTACAGGTACTTGAGTTAGAGAGTAGAAACGTTAAAGCCCTGTATAGAAGGGCTCAGGCTTACATACAGTTGGCAGATTTGGATTTGGCTGAGTTTGACATCAAGAAAGCCCTAGAGATCGACCCTGACAACAGGTAAATGATATGTTATTACTAGTCAATTGTAAGCCTTGAGCACTGTGATTTCTGGTTTTGTATTGATTTTTATTTTCAATGTTTGTGGACAAGTTAGTGTTAAGAGTTTATCATATTTATCAAAAACAATTGTGTTTGTCAAGGTCCACCCGCGTCTTTCTTATAATTGGCAATGATTTTATATGCATATGTTTGTTTTCCTCTGGAACCAGGGATGTCAAGCTGGAGTACAAGATTTTGAAGGAGAAGATGAAAGAATACAACAAAAAGGAAGCCAAGTTTTATGGCAACATGTTTGCAAAAATGAATAAACTGGGATCTGTTGAATCGGATGTAAGTTTCTAATTCATATAGATCTAAAAAAAAAAATAGAATCTATTTCTTGTGTTTGGTTGAAGAGAAATGAAATCATTATCAGGTTTCTGAGACCAGGTGAATTGATACCCGTCTTCATTAATTAGATTCAACTTCTTGTGTAGTATATTGGCATATACAAATATTCTTGTTGATTTATTTTTATGATGAGCAGAAAGCTGAGGCTAAGGAGGTAGAACCCATGAGCATAGACGGCAAGGCATAACCCATCAAATTGTTATCACAGTAATTTCCGGTTTCAGTGTTTAAAAATTACTGGGGTCTTGATCTATTGTAGAACAGTTTTATCATTTGACTCGGAGAATGAAGTTGTAATGGATATCTTATAGCCTGAGAATTTGACATAATTTTATTGATGAATTGCTATTAATATAAGAAAATTTCTTCATAAATAGTGTTTTAGTTTTAAGTGTGAATATGTGGATGTTACAATTTCTTTGGTTGTTGGCTTGTACAGTTGTCCTGCCATTCCTTGAACCGATTGATGTTTGAATTTTTCTTATCCTTCAAATTACTTTGAACTCTGTTCTAAAGATGATACGGTGTTATTCTAACTTTTTTTTATATTTATTTTTATTTTTATATACTGGCGTTATTCTAACTTCTACTCATTCTTCTTCTGATAAGAAACTTACACTTCTAATCAGAAGAATGGAAGGTTAGATGTGTACTGATTTTTGTAAAAAAAAATTAAGTTGATAGAATCTTAGGGTTATTAAAAATTTTAAAATGCAGATTAATTGGAATATATATATATATATATAACTATTTTAAAAAATAAGATTTTTTTGTGTAACAGCATTGGTGGGATATGTTGAGATCAAGAAAACTCCTTACTTAAAACACTTATGTGAAAGGGGATGCCGGTATAGAGTTGATATCCAAAAATACGACTAATTGAAATAAAGAAAATAGAAAGATTCAAGTTACAAAAAAATTTAAGAAGCGGAAAAGAAAAGTGGAGATCCATGGTGTAGTTCTTTTTTATTTTTTAAAGAAAATTATTATTATTATTTTTAATTTGTTAATTTTTTTTTAATTTTTAATTTTATTTGATTTTCATCATCCATTTTGACCGTTTTACTATAGTCACCAAGTCTTTGACCGTTTTACTATAGTCACCAAGTCTAGGAAGAGGAGGTTGCTCAAGGAGGAAACAATAGTAGAATATTCTTATTTGTTTATCAAAGTATATTTTTTAAACTTTTTAATTTTTAAAATATTAATGTTTCAATTAAATAAAAATAACTAATTTTTATTAACATTTTAAAGTTTTTATACTTTAGTTTAGATTAGTTTATAGTAATTATTTATTTAATTTTTAATGTATTTCATAATGTGAGGGTAAAACTGTAATTTTATTGGTTCATTGAAAGTTTAAGGGCGAAATTGACTTTTTGTTAATTAAGTGACAATTGACCGTTAAACATTTATTGACACTGACCAAATTAAGTCGTTTTAAAGAATTTAGGAACCCGCCTGCTAACCCAAATGGAAAGATAAGCAAACATTGTGTATGTTTAGATCATCTCACTAAGTACATTAACATACTGCTCGATGACGTGATAAGGTTGATCTAGTAGTTTGTTCATCACACTCACACATACACTATAAGGTTGTGAGTTCGAGTTTGTCTTCTTTTTTAAATCCCGAATTATAGGAGAGAGATACAAACTCGAAAACATAACCTCATGGTGTAGATGTGAGAGGCAAACCATTGAAATAACATCATCATATCTAAAAATATCGGTAGTTATAACATAAAAAAATTAAAAATAAAGGGGAATTATCATTTTGGTCTTTATGTTTTTTCAATTATCTGTTTTTTAACTGTTTGTCCATTTTTCACTGATTTGGTCTATATGTTTTCAAAAACCTATCAATTTGATCTCTCTGACCAGATTTTTAACTGTCAATGGTCACAGAAAACATTAAATGACTATTTTACCTTCAATTAAAAAACAAAAAAAAAAGGTTAGAAACAGGAAAAAAAGAAAAGGAAGAGAAAAATGGGTGGAGATCCAAATTGGTTCTCCACTGTCCATCTAGGAAGATCCACCTGAAAATGAAAAAAGAATATATATATATATATATTAGGTTGGATCTCCACCGGGATCTCCAAAACCTAACCTACAATCAAACACCCAAATCCTTCTTGAAAATCTAGATTGCCTAAGACCACAACTCTAGCATATATATATTTATCACATATAAGCACGTAGACTTGGACATTAAAAATCCACCCTTAGTCTATTCTACAAATGTGAGTTTATACAAATGTGGACATTTAATCAACTAATTAAATTCAACATTTACAATGAAACTAAACAACTAAAATTCTACTAACGAGAATTTTACATGTACAAGTATACTAAATTGAAATCATACAACTGACAAATGAAATATACATGTAATGATCGTTTCGAAAGTTGTCTTCTCTATTTATTACTCAAACCTCAAAATGTCTCAAGTTTAAGATATTCAATGATGAACAAAATTTACAAGTTGTACTTAGTACATTACAAAATTCCTTTAATGCTCAAATTTACAACCTGTAGAAATATTCTCAAGATGTACAATTTTGATCACAAAATATACAAAGTAAATGATTTTGAGTTAGAGAGATTTGAACACAAGGCTATACATGGTAAAACCTCCATTCGGAGGAAACATCCACGGATCGAATCCATGACTACATCAATGAAATCCACTAGTTAATAATGTGTACAACCTCACGCGATCATATCCATGACCCACTCCTATTGACTTGTACCAACACTACTTTACCTGCAAGCCTTTTACTAATGGATGTTTGTACACACTCAACCTAGACTAATCCAAGTATTATCTAGAATTTTAACCTTTTACAAGGCATGATCTATGTGTCCAATGACAACATGCAACATAGAATATACAATCAACATATACTATGGAAACTAGAATCATTTAAGCACAAAACAAAAGATAATCAGTTTAGAATAAAAGCGAGAAACATTTAAGCACATAATAAAAAGAAAACCTAGCTTTTAATTGAAAGTAAAATCACCAATCCATGTTGTTCAAGTCATATATAACAAAAATCAAAATGAAATGCAAGGATTCAATCAAAACAAATCACAACAAGTTGAAGTTCAATGAATACCTTGACTAAGTGAAGAAGCCTCCACCAAAAAGAGTAAAAGTACTCTCTAAGACTTGAACAATTGACTTTGAGAATGATTGGGCTTGATTAAGCTCTCAAAAACGAAACTCTCGGTTTTTGAATAACTCAAATCGAAGCTCTATTGAGTGAGTAATTGCAAAAAAAAAAAAAAAAAATTGGAGTCTCTCATTTAAAAAAAAACTGGACAAATATATATAGATATAGGGGAATCCAAAGGCACTTGACGAAGAGGGCTCTTTGCTAAGGCCTTTGGTGAAGGCTCCCCTATGCTAATGGGGTTGCCCTTCATGATATGCATGCGCGAAGGCATGCCTTCGGTGAAGGGCACCGCCTTCGCTCCTACCATGTGTGAAGGTAGCTCTTCGCGCCCACTTTTGGGGAGCTCAAACAAAGAGAGCAAGCTTGCATGATTCTTGTATGCAAAAAGTTGATAAATTTTATGTTCTTTTGTGATTGCTTGATATACACAGTGAATAATATTGAATAATGTTGAATACTGCTTTTTTTATGAAACCATGCACAATTGCCTAGCATGTAAATGCATGTTTTCTATGTTTGCTCAAGTATGCCTATCTATTTGAGGAATATTCTTTTTGATAGTACATTTGATTGACCTCAAATTTCTCTCCATATCCATAATTCTTTAGATATGCATTCTTAAGTTCTCTCTTGAAAAGGGGCTACTCATACATGGAGTGCAACCGCCCAATGTAGGAAAAGGCTACCTATGTAAAATCAAGTGTAAGACATCAATATAGTTACTTTTGCATGAGAAACAAAAACACATGCATTATAGGTTCTTAAAGGAGAAAAACAAAATCACTTGGAAAATTGTTGTTGATGATGTGTTGGTGCATTGCTAAATAAGACCTCAAAATTCAATGAATAAAGTTCTTTTTATTATATGTCTTGCAATGAATAAAGTTGATATATAAAGTTGACACATGTAGATCACTTTGCACACAATTGCTTGGATATATATATCTTCTTATCATGATAAAAGGGTTCAAATTGGTTTGACTTCATTTGGAAATTCTTTTGATTGTTACTTTGATTGATTCTCCTGCATGAGCTTGATAGTACTTATATTACATGCCGAACTTTCTGAATAAAATCTCTTTGAATCTCTTTCAATTACATGAGTAGCAGAAAGATTGTCTATATGATTATGCATCTTGATGTGTAAGTAGCTTTCTTTGTTGTGGCAACCCGAAATGAGTAGCTCCTTTGCCTATCTCATGACAAAAAAGGGGAATAGTTTTTGAGAAATATAGGGGGAGTAAATATATTTTTATGTCCTGTGCATTTAAGAGGAATAGCTACACATTGAGAGGGACTAACCCATTTAGGGGGAGCATGCATATTTTGCATTGTTTTTTTTTATCATCTCACATGTACTTGTTGTCTTGGAAAAGTTGCTTGCTATTTTTGTCTCACATGTGTGCTCTATTACAAGCGATTGAAGACATTGAAGGTTTAGATCTTTAGGTATCTCTTTGTAATATAGTGAGAATGATTGTTGACAATAGATTTTTTTCATTTTTATTTGTGAGGAGTGGTTTTGTCACGAAATAGCCAAAGATGGAGATTGTAAGTTCCACTAGTTTAATGATTGACTTATTTCTATGACAAACCACATTGGGTTAATACTGTAAGGGTAGAATAGGTTTTCGTATGCTCATTCTTGTGATTGTGATCAACACTCTTCCCAGAATCCCTAAACCTTCAAGAACAAGAGCTTCAAAGGTATATCACTTGACTTGTTCTCTTGAAGAACTTAAGTGCACACACAAACATAATTCATTCATTCGTGTTTTCATCTTCTCATGTGTACTCTCTATATTCACACCTGCACTTCATGAGAGTTTTTAGTGTGTTTGAGTTGTAATTCATTTCCGTTTGTAGATCGGAAATGTTTGTTCTTGCATGTTGATGTGCTTGTCCTAGTGCGAAGGATCGGCCACTTGAAAAGGTCTCCATTTTTCTTATTTTCCCCTTTCATATGAGTCATTGCGGTCAGTGTAATACGGCAGTCAACCGCATTCTAGTGCTCGCATTTTACTCCAGAGAATTGCTTGGAGTTGATGCGGTTAGCATATTGCAGCTAGCAACCGCATTGTTAGCACCCACAATTCTCTCTAGAGAATCGTTGGGAGTTGTGACACGCATCTGTCGTGTATGCAATATCAAAACAAATTTATAAATCCCAAGATGCACTCTAACTGTATAAAACTAGTATGTGGCAAATAGGGGTATCGTTCCTCAGAGATCGAGCTACAATTACAACTAAATCTTACTCTAGAACTAATGCAATAAAAATAAGTGCAATGAAAGTAAATTGGAATGATTGATGGTGGGAATTAATTAAAATGCAACTACTATTAAACTAGATAAACTAATCAAAACTTAAGATAATAAAAATATGTGTGAAAGGTATATGATGATAGTTATGGGAGTTGATGCAATATAGACACAAATAGTGGGAGTTCCGCTTATGAAGCCCGACTTGATTGAATATAGAGCTTATCTTCCTAGCTAGAGTTTTCGGGATCGCTTGGATTGGAATGTTTACAATCCACCCTTTTCACTTTTACCTTGGATAGATATAGGGAAGTCGGGATGGTTTGGATTGGAATGCTCACAATCCACCCATTTTTCCTAGCCAAGATATGTTGAATTGGAATGCTCACAACATACCCCTTCCAATTCAATTGAGCTTGATTAAACACCTTAAATGTAAATGGTTAAAAGTAAATTTTGGTATCTAATGTAAACCAAGAGTTGGAATGCCTACATGGCTCACAAAGAAACCACAATTCAATCTCTACAAAAGGTTAGGAGTTGGAATGCCTACCCAACCCAAAGTGAGTATTAAATGCATTTAAGAGCAAATTCAACCACTAAGTTAAATGGGAGTTGGAATGCCTACCCATTTTCACAAAGATTTCATTTAAAGATTAATTACTCTAATAAGTTCAATTAATCCACAAAAAATCAAGAGTTGGAATGCCTACTTAATTCAAGGGATAATTAAACACAATTAAGTAAATTGAATGGGTTTTTAGTGATTTGGGAGAGAATGGTTTTGAGATCTAGAGAGAGAAAACTTGGTATGAAAGGGTGTGAGAGCGTGTTGCTAACCTAACATATGATCATATATATATGTTTCTCAAAATAGGTTTGATTTTGCTGACGTGGCTGCATCTGACGCCCGTAGTGCACGGGTATAGCACAGGTAAGGTACCCGCGTAGTCTTCATTTTGCTTTCTGGTTTGTGCAATGTGCATGGGTTGTGCACGGGTAAGGTACCCGTGCAATACCTGTGCAGTCTGGTCTCCCTGTAGTGCACATGTAGGGTAACTGTGCACTATAGCCTTCAAGAATCCCCTTTTTGGACCAATTTGTCCTTCTTCGATTTTGTTTCTCGATTTTTACCTAATGCCTGCAATTATGATAAAGAGCCCCATAAGACATGAAAACATGCTTGAAAACCAAACAAATGGATACGGAGTGAGGGGAAAAATATATAACAATTTTGGCTCGATCAAATACCCCCAAAACCAAACCTTTGCTCGCCCTCAAGCAAACTCAAAACAAATAACAAAGACACATCAAACATAACAGTATGACTCTGTCTAAAATTTTCATATACTCAACAACAACAATTCAAATTGTCGTATGTCCAACCGGTGATGAGATGCAAGGATGTGTGATAGAGAGAAGTAGACATATGCAAAACGTTCTTAAACAACTCGAAGGCACTAGAGGGAAACTCGCAATATCACAAATCCCACACCTCTGAGTGCTCTCATATCGGGTACTACTAACTCTCACACCCTGAGCATAATTCGCTTCAACTCTAATCCTCACATGGATTCACTCTTATTTTTCCACTTTGAGTTCTAAGTTCACACTCATGCAAGGTATGCAAAGATAGAATTTATGCATAGGAATCTAATGCATTGCATATATTTTATCAATGAAAGACCGCTAATTTATCGGTGACCTATCCTAAGAAAGATTCACTGTGCCATGAACATTGAAGATTGAGCATTAACAAACATTCCCAATCAAGACATATCATAGATCAAATAGGTCTTTCCCTTTGGTTGTAATGAGGCCATGATGTTAGATGTGGTGAACAAAAGAAATAGGAAAAAATTTGAGTTCGAAAATCACCAATCATGCTTAAACATACTCACACACCCCATACAAAGCTCTTTTAAACTTTGATTACATTCTAGCGACTAGGCATTCACTTATATACACATTTGTGCTACAAATAAATACTACACATTGTGAGTACTTTACAATTATTTCACAAGGCTCATTCTCTTTCTTTTTGTATTGATTTTCTTTTTCTTTTTTGTTTCTTTTTTCTTTTTCCTTTTTCTTTCTTTTCTTTTTGCACACTAACATTTGACCATTTGACAATTTCGGCTCCAAGTGCAATTTCTGGCACTTTTACATTTTGAGCCATTCATGCACATTTTACATAATTGCCTAATTACACGCTATTTCATATAAGAGCTTACACCTTTCAACCACCTACACACACACACACACACACACACACACACACACACACACACACACACACACACACACACACACACACACACACACACACATACACACACAACCCACATGATTGGCAATTAAAGGGTTGGTTTGTGTTTGTCTTATGACTATATGGTTTATTGTGGTTCCAAAAGAAAAGTAAGTGTTTGGCCTCAAAATTGGCTTTGGAGCACACATAAGGGATTAGGAATGTGTTTAGGCTAATTTAAATAGTTAAATGCACACATTGCCTAAAATCATTTCCACAATTAGTATATTAAGGGAATGAATGCATCCGACAAGCAATCCACAATATATGTATGATGAATGTCCTATGGCATGTGACACGCATGACGAGAAGGGTGTTTAAAGAATAGAACAATTATTCACTCAATGCGCTTTTTACATAGGCTTGTGTTTGTGAACTCACGGGTGGTCTCCACTATTAGAACAAGGTGCAAGAGCACCGAGTCAAAGGATGAGACTAACTCATGACAAGCAAGTAAGACCCAAGAGTGACAACGATTTGTTACACAAGCTTAAAATGCATTCATAAACTCGCCAAAAGCACACGCTCAAGGCATCACAACCAAGTTAGTTAAAGCTCAAAAAATTTGGCCATTGCAACAAATTTGAATTTTTTTTGACCAAAACAACTAAAAACGGCTCAAAACAACTTAAAAAGACGACTCAATGAAGGCATCTACACCCCCAAACCAAAACCCAACATTGTACTCAATGTTAAAGACAAGAGTGCATGCCCTAGCGACGCACACCAAACTCAACTTAAACACACAAAAACCTAGGCACTAATCACGCGCAATTAATGCCCAACAAATTGTCAGAATGAGGCATTTGAGGAAATATGGCAATTAAGTTCAAGTTTAACCACATCAAGCATTCATTCACAAAATTGTCAGAATGAGGTTAATGACCCCCAAACCAATGTTCACTATATGCTCATTCATGTACAAGTATATGCATGAATTCAAAACCCCCAAACCAAGTTAGGCTATATGAAAAGAAAATCTATAAATTCATGTGCATTATCCACAAGAGCCTTCAGCTCATCAAATCAAAAATGAATGAATCAATTAATTCAAAACTTAGAAACCAAAATTCCATTCATTCACAACTATCCACACATTCAACCCAAAATTATATGCAATAAGTATCTCCACATTCACCAATTATCCATAAATGCTTTGAAACAAGAATAGAGACAAGTATAGTCATAGAGTTTGAGATGAAAAGATTAAACCGAGGTGGTTGCTTTTTGAAATCTCGAAGATGACTAGGTTCTTGCCCGTTTTATGAGCACTCTTGACTTGCTTGTCTCTCCTAGACGCGCAAGCTGTTGATGTGTTTACTCCAAGACATAAAGAACATATCCTTAAAGCACAAATTCGAACCACAAAGGTTAACAACCGCATAAAATGTCTCAAACCAAAATATCTCTCACATCAAATATGTTTCACAAATATTCCTAAAACTATCCACTACTAAAAACTAATCAAGCAAAGAAAATTAAAAATGCATTAAAATAAATGAGTTCACTCCTAAATATGCTAAATAAATCTAAGAAAAGTTTAAATGACTTGGCAAGTAAAAAGGTCAATCTTTATTGGATTCAGATTCCTCTTCATCCATCATTGGTCCCTTTTGCTTTGGGTATTGCTCTTCTCTGAGCCTTTCCTCATGTACTCTCCTAGCCATTTCCATGGCTGCATGGAAATCTGGATCAATGGTAGGCCCTCATGAAGTGAAATCTTGTTGAGTGGCTTGTTTCTTCGTTCTCGAGTAGGGAATCAAGTTCAAGTTATGTCTCATGCCAGTGACATTTTTCCAAAGATCTTCAATGTCGTCCTTAGCCTCCTTAATCTCTGTAGTAAAAGTGGATATTAGTGAGTCCATTAAAGTCTGAAGGCTTGACATCCCTAAAATCAACTGCTGCCAAGGTACTTGGTCACCCCTAACTGCTGACTCTGAAGCTGAGGTTGGGCCCCCTGATAGTATTCTATTTGTTCCCTGTCCAGATCCATGTCCTCATGTGATTGAGTACTTGAGCTTGCTCCTGTCTTGAAGCTCAAGTACAAGAACTTGTGGATCATTAGGAAGCTCTGTTCTGAGATATCTCTGAATATTAGCTGAGTTTTCTATACCCCTACCCCTCTCACCATAACTGAGATTCCTCTCATGAAGTCATCCGGAACCATCCCAGCGTAAAACTCATGCACGATCCTTCTGCAATATCGAGGAGGTGAGCTAACAAAAGTCTGTCATCCCCTCTGATTCACCTTGTTGGGGATTGGAGTATGTGAGAGCTCTGGTAAAGCTATTCCTCACTCTTCCACAATATCCCTCTGCTTGAAATATTCCAGCTGTTTGTCAAAATCGATGTTCAAGGTGCATGGAGGCAATGAAGTTGTCTTTTTCTTCTTACTCCCTCTTGTTCCTTGTTTCTTAGCCACGACCTTCATTCTACTTGACATCTGTAAAAAAAAGCACTCAATTAAAGATATATCATGGTTGGGAGTAATCATTTATAAACCAAAGATAAACAAAAATTTTAATGGTTGAAATCAGGCCTAATTGCCCAGTGCACGGGTATAGCATGGATAGGTTACCCGTGCAGTACTCATGCAGTTACCCAGAACCGCAAGTAACCTCCTAGTGCACGGGTATAGCTCGGGTAGATTACCCGTGCAGTACCCATGCAGTTACCCAGAACTGCACTTTTTTTCTTTGAACAATTTTCTTCTTTGACAAGAGCAGAACATCACACACAATTAATAGGTTCACAAGGATCCATTCACACTCCAATAACACATATACTTGCATCTCATACATGCATTCATTGCTTTAGTAAACCAAAATAGAACAAACCCTAGAATTTCCAATTTATATGCAAAAGTGGTCTTATTTTCATTCAAAATTAATCACAACACTTCTACATGCAATAATCATATAAACCCATCATAAATCATCAAAGAGTATGCACTAAAATTTGAAAAAAATTATGGGTTGTTCATAACTTAGATTTCATGCATATTTAGAGTGTTTGGAGAAGAGAAGAATGTTGCAATCCATGCTCAATCAATGAGAAACAAGTAAAAGGAGAGAGAATCCATACCTTTGCTTCTGAAAATTGAAAACGTGGGTCTTACGGAATACCTTAGGGTTTTGCAAGAGAAGGAATGTTTGATTTTGTGAGCCCTACTACGAACGTGACACTTTATATATATAGGGGCAAGCTATGCATGGGTAGGTTACCCGTACAGTTACTCATGCATATGCAATCTAACACGTGGTGCTTTCCCGATGCACGGGTAAACTACCCGTGCACTGACCCTGTGGCCACCCATTTGCATCTGCACATTTTCTTGCACTCCTGAATTTTCCCATATCTTAACTGAATTCCCTGCACACAAATATAATTTCCATAAATGACTCTTGCCTTATTTATCAAATAACATCTTTAACACTAAAGACTCAAAATTTAAATGTCATCAATTAAAATGCTCAAGGAATTCACAATAAATTTTCTCTAAATTACGAGCTACCCACACCCTAAAAAGCTCATGAGATTAATTCAAAATAAGGGCAATTCAAACTACAAGAGAAAATGGATTGTGAAATCCAACCATACTTAGAAATTGATCAATGTAATGTATGTGAAGTGGGACATGGGTCTACCGAATGTGGTTTGACCAGACGAGGAGGTCCATTCCTCTTGATCACCCAAATGGGTGTCAAAGTCTCTTATAAAAATCCTTTCCTCTTAGTCCTAACTTTATCTAATAGGTCTTTCCTAACCCAAACTTTCTTGACTTTTGATGGGTTCTTACTAGGCCTATTTTGATTTTTCTTAAAATCTTGGAACTTAAAGCAATGAGCCTTAATGTGCCATTTCTTAGAACAAAAGAAACAAGTAGAGGGTTGATAAGAAAAACTCTCTCTATAGACATTGTCAAGAGGCCTTTGGTATTGCCTCCATTAAAGAGTCTTCACTTCCCTCTCCACTTTGTCCAGTTGGACTAAGGAGTCGTATTCCTTGACCTTGGCAATTTTCAATTGTTCTTCTTTCTTGTCCAATTGCTCATTGACCTCCCCAAAAGCAACTTCCATTCCCTCTCATGGAATTCTTCATCTTTAACCTCCTATACAACAAAATCCACTGGAACCTTAAGTCCATAGATATCCAGCTGTACATCATCAACCATTCCATAGGGAGTCTTTGGAGAATTATCCGCCATCTTGAGTTTCATGGAAGTGTCATTGATGGTTTGTATCTTCAATTGCTTATACACCTTCAATGGCATCATATTGACGCTAGACCCCATATCAAGCACTGCTCCCATCTTTCCAGACTTTTCTATAATGACTGGAATGATAAAATCACATGGATCCTCTAGTTTCACAGGATTGGTTTCTCTTGACTCATCAAGCTCCTCATTCACAAAGTCTTCAACAACTTTCTTAATGTCTTATGATGTCTCATTTCCTTCCAACTTCTCACACCCCTCTTGATTCACCTACATCATTTGCACATGTTCGTTGTTGCTTTGAGATTTCCCTTTGTTCTTCTTGTGCAAAGCATCCACAATCTGAATGACTTGGGTCTCCAATCTTTTAAGAGAAGTATCCATGCTATTGGCTCTCTGGTCATTTAACTGAATGTAGCTTTTCAACATCTGCTCACTTGCCTTCTGAGAGTTTTTGATGGCTACAGAAGCTTCAGCAGTTGCCATAATGAAATCTCTTAATTCTTCCCCAAGTGACCTAGCCTTTGTTTGGTAAGGGTTTGTCTGAGTGTTGAAAGTGTCTGTGAGTTTTTGTTTGAGCTTCCCCACTAGTTGTTGTTACCTGATCCCCTTTGACTGTTGTACCTGTTGTATCTCTGGTTCTGGTAACCTTGGTTGTTGCTTGCATTGTTGTTATTGCTCTAAGAGAAATTAGGGTGGTTTCTCCACCCAATATTGTAACTGTTGGAATATAGGCCATTCCTTTGCTTCTGGAATCCTCCTAGCACTTAAACTTCTTTTTACTCCTTCTATCCCTTAGCTCCATTCATTGTATCATCTGTGATTTGACTAACTTGGGTTGTTGGCTTTAACATGTTCTTCACTAAGTCCTTCACTGACTGCATCTCCTTGGCCATCCTAAACATCTCTATTGCTAATCATGTGCTTCTACCAATCTCTAGCTTTCCACCTCTCCTTGTACTCGCTCGATGTCCTCTACTGTGAGTTCTGGGCCAACTTCTCCAAAATCTTGTAAGCTTCCGAAGCTCTCTTATCTGTTATCGTCCCAACCCCTCCCCTCCCCTCCCCCCATAAGTATTGTCAACCATAATTTGGGTGATAACACATAGGCCTCCATAGAATGAAATGACCTTCAACTCATCTGAGTAAGTGTGTGGTGGAATTTATGCTAGCAAAATATAGATCCTCTCCTATGCCTCATAGAAGGGCTATCCATTTTCCTCACTGAAGGTAGCAATCTTTATCTTCAAGTCTCTTGCCTCATGGAAAAATCTTGTTGTAAAATATTTTGTACACTTGAGCCCATGTTGTTAGCGACCCTGGCCTTAGTGCCATATACCATTGTTTCACTCTGTCCTTCAAACAATATTGGAAACATCGAAGATGCAACTGCTCTTTTGAAAGTACCGAATTCCTAGCCACTATCGAAAATGTCTCAATACAACACTATACTCCTTCATCAACTGCAAACAATCCTCGGTTGGTAGCCCAAAGAATGAAGGAAGTAGATTGATGTGCATACCCTTCAGCTCATATTGGTCTCATGTTCTTCAAGTGGTACTGCTGGTGGAACTTCTTCAGCCATTTCTCCTTCAAAATGATTGTCTTCTAATTGCCTAATCAACCTTCTTATTTGTTTAATATTATCAACCGTTGGAACTAATTCTCCCCCAAAGAACGTCTTCCGTGCATGTAACTATGCAGCTGAAATTTCAAAAAAAAAACAAATACAAACAAAGTAAAAGAAACTCAAACAATAAATAACCAAACTAAAGCTAAACTTAATCATAACTATATACGCCGATCCCCGGCAGCGGTGCCATTTTTGACACGCATATGTCATGTATGCAATGTCAAAACAAATTTATAAATCCCAAGATGCACTCTAACTGTATAAACTAGTATGTGGCAAGTATGGGTATCGTTCCTCAGAGATCGAGCTACAGTTATGACTAAATCTTACTCTAGAACTAATGCAATAAAAATAAGTACAATGAAAGTAAATTGGAATGATTGATGATAGGAACTAATTAAAATGCAACCACTATTAAACTAGATAAACTAATCAAAACTTAAGATAATAAAAATATGTGTGAAAGGTATATGATGACAGATATGGGAGTTGATGCTATATAGATACAAATAGTGGGAGTTCCGCTTATGAAGCACGACTTGATTTGAATATAGAGCTTATCTTCCTAGCTAGAGTTTCCGGGATGGCTTGGATTGAAATGTTCACAATCCACCCCTTTCACTTTTGCCTTGGATAGATATAGGGAAGTCGGGATGGTTTGGATTGGAATGCTCACAATCCATCCCTTTTCCTAGCCAAGATGTGTTAGATTGGAATGTAAACCAAGAGTTGGAATGCCTACATGGCTCACAAAGAAACCACAATTCAATCTCTACAAAAGGTTAGGAGTTGGAATGCCTACCCAACCCAAAGTGAGTATTAAATGCATTTAAGAGCAAATTCAACCACTAAGTTAAATGGGAGTTGGAATGCCTACCCATTTTCCCAAAGATTTCATTTAAAGATTAATTACTCTAATAAGTTCAATTAATCCACAAAAATCAAGAGTTAGAATGCCTACTTAATTCAAAGGATAATTAAACACAATTAAGTAAATTGAATGGAACTATATTAATCAAGTCAAAAATGGTGGAAGTCCCACAATCTATGAATTAATTACATGAACCCCCAATTTGGGTTTATCTACTCGTAACAAATGTAAGAAAATAATAAAGAGGGGAGAAATAGAAAAGACCCATGTGAGACATTCTTTCTTCAAGCTTCAATCCACCTCCAATGTCCTTTTTAAGTAGCAAAATGATGAATATGATGTACGGGTTTTGGGTGATTTGGGAGAGAATGGTTTTGAGATCTAGAGAGAGAAAATTGGGTATGAAAGGCAGTGTTCTAGTAAATGTTAGGCGCTAGCCGGGCGACAGACTAGCGCCTAGAGACTAGGCGGTCTAGGCGGCGCCTAGGCGGTTGGAAATATTTTATTTTATTTTTTTGTTTTATTTTATATAACGGATGGTTTTTTGGTCAATAATGAAATTAGAGGGTGATGTTTTACCATTCACACAAACTATAAGGTAGTTTTTAATAATAAACCTTATTTTATAGTTGTTCAGTCAAAAGTTGCAGCAAGTCAACAAAAACCTGCTTTTACTTCAGTAAATTAAATATTTTAATTTATTTTAAAAAATTTATCCATATGAAATCTTGGTACAACCAATCACATTCAAACACATTTCCTTATCCACAGCCGGACGACCTTCTTCATACCACATTGCTGTAGAAATTTATTGACTCTAGAAATGCAAAGTTGAAGAGCTTCTACGAACGGTGAAGACTGAAGAGCTCACGTGAACTCTCCCGTTCATATATCCACGATGGCTCAACGAGCTTTTCTGTAGCGACCGTAGCGGACCCGACCCCGTTGGTGATTTTGTTTTTGTTTATTTCTTTTCTACTAAAGATGATAACCTATTCTTTTGCGTCTTGTCAACCTTCATGTATTTATATCTTAGCACAAATTATATATGCCATAATCAACAAGGATTATGCTTAAATTGAGAAATGGGAAGTCTTCATGTATTTGCTTTTATTTCAATTTCAAAACCAATTAGAAAGCCGATTTTTCAACTACAAAAAAACTATTTGGGCGGAGTTAAAGTCGTTGACTCCGTCTAGTCCCTATCAATCGGCCAAAAATCAGCCAAATCGGGCGGTTTTTTCCCAACCGCCTAATAAGCCCATTTTGGCCTAATTCAGTGCCTCCAGACTCCACTTAGCTTCTAGGCGCCGCCTATACCATTTTTTTGAACACTTATGAAAGAGTGTGAGGGCGTGTGGCTGACCTAACATATGATCCTATATATATATATGTTTCTTGAAATAGGTCTGACTTTGCTAATGTGGCTGCATCTGACACCCGTAGTGCACAGGTATATCACAGGTAAGGTACCCGTGGAGTCTTCATTTTGCTTTCTGGTTTGTGCAATGTGCACGGGTTGTGCACGGGTAAGGTACTCGTATAGTATGGTCTCTCTGTCTGGTCTGCTCATTGGTTGGACAAAGTGCACGGGCTATGCTCAGGTAAGATACCTGTGCAGTACCCGTGCACCGAGATCTTCCTGATTTCCATCCTTCGGTTCACGGCTAAAGCACAGGTAGGGTACCCGTGCACTATGGCCTTCAAGAATCCCATTTTTGCACCAATTTGTCCTTCTTCGATTCCGCTTCCCGATTTTTACCTAATGCTTGCAATTATGATAAAAGAGCCTTATAAGAGACGAAAAACACGCTTGAAAACCAGACAAATGGATAAGGAATGAGTGCCAAAATATATAACAATTTTGGCTCGATCAAGTTGATGCGGTTATTGTATTGTGGCTAGCAATCGCATTCTAGCGCTCACATTTCGCTCTACCGAATTGCTTAGAGTTGATGCGGTTGGCGTATTGCAGTTAGCAACCGCATTGTTAGCGCCCGCAATTCTCTCCAGAGAATTGTTGGGAGTTGATGCAGTTAGTGTATTTCGGCTAGCAACCGCATTGTTAACTCTCGTAATTCTCTCCAGAGAGTTATTGCGTTTAGTGCATTGCTGCTAGTAACCGCATTTTGAGCTCCCGTAATTCTCTCCATAGGTTTTTCTGTTCTCTATTGTGATTGTGTTATTGCGCCCATCAACCGCATTGATGAGTTTGTTTTTGTCAAAACGTTGCCATTTTAATTAGGGCCTCTATACATACATTCTTTCATGTTTCTAGAATGCAGTGACTCACAATAACTTCAAAAATCATACAATTATAATGAGAGTGAAGTCTTCTAGTGTGAGGAGCTCTAATAAAGCTTTTTTTTAACACTCTATCCCTAAATCCATGTGCATTTAAAGCTTTATCTAGCATCATCTAGTATCATCAAGCATGGTTTTTCATCATATGTACACTTGGTAGGTAAGAACAAACATCTCATTTTATTTATTGTTCTACTTGTACAAGACTTCATTTTTATTGCATGTTTATTGCAAAGACTTCTTTTTTATTGCACTTCGTGTGGAGTTATTAAGATTATTGGGGTTAGCTAATAACTAGGTTGTTAGATTTACATTCTTGACATCTATTTAAACATTTTGTGTGTTTGTCTAGCACATACTTGCATTGAGCATTCATACATGTTCACTTAGGCATTAATTCTCTTCTAAAAATCCAAGTTTTGTGGTTACATGTGGTATTTGTACAAGTGTCAATAGTCGCTATAAAAAGCCTACAGGTAGATAGGTTTAAGTTACAATCCATGAGAAGTGTGACTAGGTTCTCTACTTAGGATGTAATTAAACAATCATATAGTGAATTTCTGTGGCTAAGTGGCTAGCGCAGTTAGTCCCGTGAGTTTTTCCTAATTGAAGGGTTTCTCACGTACAAATCATTTGTCTATTTACTTTTCGCATTGTTTACTTGATTTTTATTGTCTTTGTTGATTTGTGGGTTTAAACTTTGACTAATCAGAAATTTGGTAACTTAATCGATTAATAACTCATTCACTCCCCTCTTGATTGTTTAGACACACTTTTAGGTAATTTCAACATCGACCTGTAAGAAATGAGTTTCATGCAACTTATATGTTGTTGACAATAAATTAGTAGAATAATGCAACAAGTATGCCTTTTTATACAAATTTTACATATATTAGACATCCAATAAACTAAAGGTAGGCACAAAATACTAGAATTAATTGTCATATTATAATACTAATGTTAAACATCCAATAAACTAATGGCAGACACAAAACCAACCCAGAAAACCAACCAACATAATTGTCAACTGCCATTGTTTACCAAATCTGATACACAAATTTTTAATAGACATTTTTCAAGGTTGGGAAAGTGAACTTATCTGCAAGCAAACATCAGGCACATGTCTTGGTGGTGCCATATTGTGTTGAGATGCAGTGCTTGGTGGAGCCATGAAGTGTTCTTATGCAGTGCTTATGTGGCCTTCATGGGTTCGAGCACTGCAATAATAAATGTATTACTCATAAGTGTAATTGCAGTTATATTTACTAAATGAAGAAATATATATATTACCAAGTTGTAGCTAAATAATGTTGAGGTACAGTGCTTGGTAGAGCCATGAAGTGTTGATATACAGTGCTTGTGCTGCCTCCATGAGTTCCATCACTGCAATAATAAATTTATTACTCATAAATGCAATTGCAGTTATATTTTGTAATAAAAAAGTACTAAATAAAGACATTATAACTGAATAATGCTGAGATGCAGTGCTTTGTTGAGCCATGAAGTGTTGATATGCGGCGCTTGTACTGCCTCCATAGGCTTGAGCACTGTAGTAATAAATGTATGACTCATAACTGTAATTGCAGTTATATTTTGTAGTAAAAAATACCAAATGAAGAAATATGTATATTACCCAATTGTAGCTAAATAATGCTGAGATGTAGTGCTTGATGGAGCCAAGAAAGGTTGATATGTGGTGCTTGTGTCCTAAGGTTGAAATAGGAAAATAAATCATTACATAATTACACATTTAACTTAGTAGAAACATTTGCAGTTCTATTTAAAAAAAAACACTTGTAGTTCTATTAATGAATAAGAAAAAAAATGAATACCTGGAAGTTGTTGCAGCAGCACTAGCAGTCCTTCCCTCCCCACCCACCCCCACACCCACCCCATTTTTGAGGTTGATCAAACTTTTTTTCCTTATAAGTAAACAACGGAACATTAAAGGAAAACCTACAAGTAGACAAAAAACCTAAATAAAGTTGATGTGAAATACCTTATCTGGACAGGTGCGGCAATTATGTCCAATAGTTTTACACGTCTAACATCAATCGGAGAACATTTTTGAAAATGCTCTATTAAGGTCTTTTTGTACTTATGTTCAACCCTCATTTCCTATAGTTCTCGCTCGTTTCTTAGGTAATTTTGGTGTTTTAATGTGTTTTTTGAGCTTTGTATAGGTAATTACCCATAAATAAAGTGCTAGAGCCTAATCAGAGAAGATTGGGGTTGAAAAGGTCATAATTATTCAAGGTCATAATTATCAAGAAACGGTGATGGATTAATTTTAGAGGTAAGTAAGGGGAAAAAATATAAAAATCAATTTAGAAATGATGTTTTAACAATTAAGAAGGAGAGCAGGGGCTAAAACGGTAAAAGATCGAGCCAAAAGCATTGCAATCAGGCCATGAAGTAACCCAACGTGTGCAGCCTAACTTGTCTCCATAAGTGCACACTGACTTGTTTCTAAACGCATCTAGTGCATGTCAAAACACCAGAACCAGAGATTTACGTGGTTCAAATCCATAACATATGGCCATGAATTTGGATCAGAGATGTTTACAGTGTTGCGCATGCAGTCCACCAAGACCGTGAAATTTCCTATCAGCCCCTCAAAACCCAAAGGACATTTTAGTAATTTTACATGTTGTGTGCTCTGATTTTTTGGGATCCTATTTAAACCCCATTTTCAGCCCTAGCCCAGCCACTATCTCATCTTCAACAATTATTTAAAGACCCAACACCAAAGAAGGGAGAGATGAGCTTTCAAGCCACAAAAGAGACCATCCTCCTTAGTGGCACACCACCACCACAACACACCTCTTCAATCCATCTATATGAGAGAGACAGAGGCTTAGAGAGGGAAAATGAAGATGTTCTTTTGTCTATGAGATTGAGCAATGCATCAAGGAGGCAATAGAGAGATCATAGAGGAACCACATGTCTTGTCTATGAGAAGTTGTGGATGCTTCATGGGTCTTTTCTATCCTTATTCTTTCCTCTTTGTTTCTTTTACTCTTTGATGTGTATTATCACCACTAGGGTTTTGATGTAAACTTGACTCTTTTTCCATTTTTATTGAATATGCTTATTGTTTGTTAAGTTGATATTTATGTTCGTAATGCTTTTTAGTGGTTGGACATCATTTGAATGATCTTTGATTGTTGAGTCAAGCACCAAGAGATGATGTTCACAACATGCTTGATTAAATGTTTACTACATACTGAGTAAGATAGAAATATGCGAGCTTGCATGTATAGTCGCTAAATGTGTACCATTATTCTTAATGAATTTTGTATATTTCTAATAGTCATCGAAAGATAGGTTATTGTGCATGTGAGTATATACTTTGTTGCTTGAGAGAGAATATTGGTGAGCATTAAGTGAACACGACTTTCAACATTAGTGAGTGTAAGTTCCTCATATTTTTTGATTGGCTCATTTCGTTGACAAACCACATTGGGGATTAATTTTGTAAGGGTAGATTAGGCCTCATTATATGTGATCAAGCTTCAAGAGCATCATCATTCTAAAGAGCACTTCAAAGGTATATCACTTGCTTAATTCTCCTCGAAGAGGTTTTAGTTGCACACACTCACATCTTTTGCATTTGTATTGACATGCATGTATTATTGCACACTCACACTTCTTGCATTTGAGTTGATTAAATCTGGAGTTAATGGGTTGCACAGTGGGTTAGGCGATATGCAAGGCCACTTGTGCATGTCGCCTCTGATGTCGCCTTAGTCTTGAAATTTTCTCACAGTGTGTTAGACGACTTCCAAGGCGACTTGTACATGTCGCCTCAGGCAATATGTTTTTCCTCCAGTGTGTTAGGCGACTTACAAGGTGACTTGATCATGTCGCCTTTGTCACCCGAATTGGGCAATTCGGGTATTTCACACCAGCTTGTTTTTTGGTCCCTATAAATACATCATCTTCTCCACCATTTAAACCTAGAGCTCTGAAAATTAAACCTTTGGGAGAGAGAAAGTAAATCCAAGAGAGAGAGAGAGAGAGCTCCAAGAACCAATTTTCACTCAATCAAACTCATACCCATGTGCATCTAGCTCCATTCTTGCATCTATTCTTCATGGGTCTTCATGCTTCTCTTAACTAGGTAATTAACTATGAACTAAAACTTCTTGTTTCATCTCTATGTTCTTAGTTTACTTAGGGTTAGCAATTATTAGTTGATTAATTGCATGTTTAATTTGTTTAGCATGATTTGAGTATGTTTGTGACTTTGCTTGTTGGTTGAGATTGCATGTTCATTGATAGTTATCTTTTAGGTTCATTTTGCCCTTTAGCTAAATCTTCATGCATTTGCATTTAGATATTGATATCTAGAATTTGCACTCATTGATATCTTTAAATCCCTAGATAAGCATTTAGTGTTGCCTAGCATTAATTGCATGATAGAATATTTTTACATATTCGCATAGGTTGTTTAACATCTTCATTGATTGTTAAGCTTTGTGACTAAATGGATTAATGTACAAGCTTGTTGGTCTAGGATCACTATTAAAGGCCAGTTGGGTAGAGTGAAAGGGTTAATGACCAAGTATGGTGTGACTTAAGGTCAACCTAGGTTTTAAACTTTCATTCAAATAGTGGATTAGAGGGCTGTATGTGGCTAGAAGGATAGCATGTGAGTTTTGCCCGGTTGAAGGGTTTCTCACGTAAATCAATCCTTGTGGTTTTATTGTTTTCCGCATGTTTATTTCGGATTGGTTGATTGCTAATATGAGGTAGCATTATTAAAATTGATTAAGTTGAAAAGTTGGTAATAAATCAACTAAACCTATTCACCCCCCCCCCCCCCCCCCCCAAAGTTGGTAATAAATCAATTAAAACATATTCACCCCCCCCCCCCTCTAGGTTAGTAGACACACGCTTTATAGTATTTTCAGTGAGCATACTTTTATGAATTCGTGTGAATGTTATGATGGAGTAATTTTTTTAGTGTAACCGTATCTCTCGCATCTTTCAAATCCTTCTAATATCCTAAATTTATCTTAGTTAATATCATTGTATATAGTTTATTATTCTAGAAGTATTTACATTTAATGCACAAACCCTCTTTAAATCGCTTCCCATTCATTTAAACTAGAAATAGTTGACGGATTACACTTCCCCGTGGAACGAACTCGTATTTACCTCTATACGAATCTTCAAATGATTCATGCACTTGCTAGATGAAACGTGTACGTAGTTTAGAACACGTCAAGTTTTTGGCACAGCTGCCAGAGAAGTGGCCAATTCGTTAGCCATTTTTAGTTTTAGCCAATAATTGTAATGAATATATGTAAGTATTTGGTAATTTTTCTAGATGTGTTTTTGTTTTGTGTTATTTTTGTGTTGGGAATTCACTCTTCTCTTACTCATGTTTTTCATTGTCTGTGCAATCAATGTTTAGGCTAGGTTTGTGGTGTGAGTTTCTGTTCCTTATGTTTAAATTTGTAAATACTTGGTAGTTTTTCTTGTTTCGTTTTTACTTCATGTTTTTGCTATTTTTTTAGGTAGTTTAGTTGGTGTAAGGATGGAATACAAGAAGAAGGGAGAAGCTCTTGGTTGATCACCATGAGTTTCCTCTACTCAACTCTCTCATATTTGAACTCGGAATCCATAAACAAACCCAAAAAGAGTCATTGGAGAGTGGTTGAGGTGTATCTTTCCATCTTGTTGCCGAGACGTAAAATTAAGCGCTTGGTAGTAGGCAACCCACCTAGGTAACCTTTCTTTTCATTTTTTTTTTATTTTGTACATTTTTGTGTGCTTTATATTTTTGTTTCCTTATTTTGTTTAGATTAAGGGTGATATGTATTGTGGATAACGCTTATGATGTGTTTATTTTGTTAGGTTCGCCTGTTTGTTGGTTCATATTTCCAGACCCATGCTTGCATTATCCATATTTTGTACATATGTCAACATTGAGGACAATGTTGAGTTTAGGTTTAGGGGTGTGGGCAACTTTTTCGGTTTTTCAGTTTTTTTTTGTCATTGTTGTTTAAATTATTATTGTTTTTAAAATTTAAATCTCTATTGATATGCTTTATTTGAAAATTTTGAAATATCTTGTATTTATTAATTGAAGTGTTTCTTTTGCGTGCCAATAGAGATATGTCACGTATGCTTTTATCACTGATTTTTGACTAGCATCATGCCATGTATAATTTTTGTATCGTCAAATTTGTGTACAATGTTATGCTTTTAATATTTAGGTGGACTCTATGCTTGATCAGCCTAGGAAAATAGTGGAGACTACACCCTAGTGAGTGGTTGTTCCTATTAACACTTCATTTGAGAGGGTTTTTATTTTGTTTCTACTCTTAAACACTTATCGTGTTCTTCAATGTATATATTTATCTCTATAGGTTTTTGCATTGGGTATTAATGAATAATCCTTTTAAGATATCACATGTTTGCTCTGCTTTTGAGTTGGATGACTCTTACAAAGTGATGCTAGGCTCTGTGTGCTTAAACTACTAAAAGGCCTAACTCATACCCTTGTGTGTGCTCCATTGCCAATGTTAAAGCCAAACACATAATGGTGAAAAATGCTTGGGTTATATGGTTGAGTCGTGAAATGCATGTACCGAGGTAAAAGGAAGAAAAACAACAAAAAACAAGAAAAGACAAAAAAAAAAGGTGAAAAATGCAATCAAATTGTTGAAGTTGAAATCTACTCACTAGGGAGTTTGTACAAAAAGTATTCAAGAAGCCTGGATGTAAACAAAAGGTCAAAACTCAAAGAAATTCGCTAGTGTATGGAAGACCGCTAGAAGAATTTCTCGATGTAATACTAGGTTTTGCTTCTGTTTTTCCCGTTCTTTCTTAGCCTACACCCATGACCCCATTACAACCAAGAAAAGACCTAGTCAATCTTTTGGTGATTCTAGCTTAAGAGTGGAGTAATTCATGTGTTTTGTCTATGTTCTTAATGTCAGATTCCATTCGTGAGATTCTTTGTATTAATCTGAGTATCTTTCTAATACTACATACATATGCGATTATATTTTGAACTTTATTGTACATAAACTCCATTCGCATATATTTGATGATTCTGCGCCTAGGATTTGAGTTGAAATATGAGATGTCTCTTGTTAGAAGTAAAGTCAAGGTGAATTCTATCTTTGACTTTTGAGCATGGTTGGCATACACTAACACGTGATGCATTGATTTAAAAGGTATGTTTTTAGTGTTAACTTGGTGATTCTTGCATGCATGTGGTTTTGTTGGTATATGTGAAGTTACATCTTAATAATTTTGTTTCGCAGAGTTAAGTTTGTAGGTATCGTAGCCGGTAAACCCTCATGAGACTATAACTCCTCATACTAGGGACATCTAGGGGTTTAAAGGTTTGTGATTCATGCCAAGTGTCATCGTGTTCCCTACGAAAGTGGACTAGTTTAGATTTTTACTTCTTGATTTTTTTTGGTTGGTTTTTCTCATTTGTAGTTTTTCATGTTTGTGATTTGTTTTAGGTATTGCTCGAGGACGAGCAAAAGATAGGTTTAGGGGTATTTGTTAAAGCCACTTTGTACGTAAATCCAGTCCTCATTTCCTATTGTTTTCACTCGTTTCTCGAGTACTTTTGGTATTTTAATGTTTTTGTTGAGTTTTGTATAGGTAATTATCCCTAAATAAGGAGTTAGAGATTAATTGGAAAAGATTGGGGTTGAAAATGTCATAATTATCAAGAAAGGGTGATGGATTAATATTTGGTGGAACGTACGGGTAAGAATACAAAAATCATGCTAGAAATGATGTTTGATCAGAGGAGAGCAGGGGCCAAAATGGTAAAAGACTAAGCTAAAAGCAATGCAATTAGGTCATGAGGTAGCCCAAGTGTGCAGCCTAACTTGTCTCCCTAAACGCACCCCAACTTGTTTTTAAATAGACCTAGTGCATGTTAGAGACCTAGAATCAAAGATTTGCATGATCCAAATCCACGACCTCTCGTAACGAATTTGGATCAGAGATTTTTGTGCTGTTGCGCGCTCGGTCCACCATGATAGTAAAATTTCCTATCAACCCATACAAGCCCAAAGGATATTTCTGTAATTTCACCTGTTTTGTGCACTGATTTTTTAGGATCCTATTTAAAACCCAATTTGAGCCCTAGCTCAGCCACTATCTCATATTCAACCATTCTTTTAAGACCCAACACCAAAGAAGGGAGATAGGAGTTTCCAAGCCACCAAAGAGGCCATCCTTCTTGGTGGCACACCACCATCACCACCACCTCTTCAATCCATCCATATTAGAGACAGAGAGGCTTAGAAAGGGAAAATGAAGATGTTCTCTCGTCTGTGAGATTGAACAATGCATAAAGGAAGGAATGAAGAGATTGTAGAGGAACCGCACATCTTGTTTATGAGAAATTGTAGATGCTTCATGAGTTTTTTCTATTCTTATTCTTTTCTTTTTGTTTCACTTACTCTTTGATGTGAATTATCACCAATAGAGTTTTGATGTAAACCTAACATTTTTGTCATTTATATTGAATATGCTTATTGATTGTTGAGTGGATATTTATGTTCCCAATGATTTTGATTGGTTGGCCATCATTTTAATGATCTTTAGTTGTTGAGTCAAGGACCGAGAGGTGATGCTTGCAACGTGCTCGATTAAATGTATATTCCATGTTAAGTAAGATAGAAATATGCGAGCTTGCGTGTTTAGTCGCTAAATGTGTATCATTGTTCCTAATGAACTTGTGTGAATTTTTAACAGTTATCGAAAGATAAATTATTGTTGCATGTGAGCATATCTATTGGTCAAGAGAGAATATTGGTGAGAATTAAGTGAACACGATTTTCAACATTAGTGAGCATGTTTTTATGATTTTGTGTGAATGTTATGGTGAAGTCATCTGCTTAGTGTAACTATATCTCTTGCATCTCTCCAATCCATATAATATCCTAAATTTATCTTAGTTTGATATTATTGTATATAGTTTATTAATCTAGAAATACATTTAATGAACAAACCCTCTTTAAATCGCTTCCAATTCATTTAAACTATAAATAGTTGACGGATTACACTTCCCCCGTGGAATGAACTCGTATTTGTCTCTATACGAATCTTCAAACGATTCGTGCACTTGCTAAATAAAATGTGTGCATAGTTTAGAAAACGTTATGCTCGTGGCTCATCAGGCCTGCTCACTTTCAAACGTTTCAAAGGTGGATCAATTAGTTGAGATTGGTATTCAGGTCACCTAGATTCTTTTAGAATCGGGTTGGTAGCACCACTGTATGTCAACTTCCAAGCTTCATTGGTATAATATCAATGGACATGATCATGTGGAAACTGTCTATTATAGTATTATACATGAAGATAGCAACAACATGCTTACAAGATAGCTTACTGACCTGCCACATCCCACTGTCATATGTGGCTTCACCAATGTTCACAAGCATTTTTTTACCTCTTTTGTTTACAGTCTCATACCAGTCTCCTCTACCATGAATTACTTGCAACTTTCTCCCATTTCTCTTATTTTTAGTTAATGTTTGCCTTGCATATGGAGTGATGGAATCCTTGAGATTCTCCACTTCATCCCATTTGTCTAAAAACCTCAATATACTTTTCCTTCTCAAATGCTCCAACATGGTCAAAATTGGTTTGTCCCTTTCATCTTTGATGTAGTTGTTGAAACACTCTGACACGTTGTTTATGAGATGGTTTGACTTAATGTCGCATTCAAATGCATATCTTGCCCATTTATCGCATGGCCCTCTCATCAGCCATAAAACAGCTTACATCAAATCTTCTCCAAGTGACAACTTTCCATTCATCATATTGTCCTTAAATGTTGACTTGAAGTTTGCCAACATTTGCCTAAAACAGTATCTTTCCCTACGTATGGCCACTCATTATCTAAGGCTGATAACTCGTCTTTCTGTCGATCACGCATGAAACAAATGGCTTTTCTATCATCCCAACCCAAACACTCCTGTAGAAACTTAAGAAACAAGGTCCACCTTTCTAATGTCTTGGACTCACATACATAAAATGCTATTGGAAAGATTCCAATATCCCCATCTAAAGCAATTGCTGAAAGCATAACACCTCCAAACTACCTAGCCAAATGGCATACATCAACACCTATTATAGCCTACAACCCTTCTTGAAATATGTCTGCAAGGATTTGAAACCGATAAAAAATCGTTGGAACCTTGGGTTGGTCTTAGGTACTTCAATCAAAGCTACTTTAACACAAGTACCTGGGTTCATTGCAATAATTATGTTTCCATATTTCTTCATCTGAACATGTGATGCTATATGGTAAGTCTTCAAGTTACTAAGCACGATCTTCTTAGCCCTATAAATAGTTAGGTTGTCACAAGTAACATCAAATTTTTCCAGCAATTGTTTCTTTAATGATTTTACAGCAAGGTTTGGGTCTGTAAGAATGGTGGATCGAAGATCTGAAGCAACCCACATAACATTAGCTTCTTTGTCTATTGTCATCTTTGGATATAAACTATGGCAACCACTAACAATCCTCACCATGAATGTGACCTCATCAATGAGAGATGAAACATCTATTCTCCAGTCACATGTTACATTTTTACAGGACACCGTGTATCTACACTTATGATTTTTAATCTTCTTCAATGCAAACCCCTCATAGATTGCATACCTCTTAATGACATCTCTCGTTGTTTATAAGTTCCTTAATATATGTCCCTTATTTATTTCAATGGACCATTTGAATTTGGTGCCCATTTATGTTATCTGCAATATTTTGCCATCTTGATAAAATCATTTTCTTCATCAGAGGACTTTAGCAGCCAAGTATCTTTACCATATGGATCACAATGATCATGGCCGTTATCATCTATTTCTCCAAATTCATCAATTAAACTGACATATGAATTTGCATCCTCATCTGACTTTTCATTCACCTCATAATCGTTGTCTACATTACTGCCAAACCCTTTAACACTTGTTGTAGGTGGTCCATTATTTGGGATATCAAGCTTTAAAACACTTGTTGCAGGTGGTCCAATACTTTCCATCATTGGTAACAACTGAACATCATCTTCAGGGAATTCAACAGCAAGAGAAACAGAGTTGGTTCAAATTCAATGATTTGCTTGTCACAGCGGCCATACTCTTCAAAGGCAAACATCAACTCTTCATCTATTTTCACCGAATGTCGTTGCTCATTCCATGGAAATGTTATGGACAACTCCCAAGTTTCCCCATTTTTAACACGATGCCTAGTAATCTCCTTCTTAACATCATTTATAATGCTAATAACACTGCAGTCCCCATGTTCTAAGATTTGTAGGTCAAAAACCTCGTTGGCGCACTTCACGTAAATTTGAAACTGCAACATCATACATAAACCTAATGAATAAACATAACAACACATTTCAGAAACTTTAAACTAAATAAACACAATAAAAATAACAACAAATTCACCTAATTTTTTTCTTTCGAAAACCAGCTATAAACCCATGCAAGAATACCTATGGATAACCCAATATGTATAAACCTACTGATTAAACTATAAAAATCCCAAAAAAAAATTATAACAAATAACGATTACGAAACACTGTTTGCCGACGGAAGAATTGTGAAGACTACCTTAGTGCGGTTTAGAGCCTTAAATTACGTAAATTAAGAGGGTTTTATTATTTCTACTCCTAAACACTATTCATGTTATTCATTGTGTTAGGTTGATCTCATTAGGTTTTGTATTTGATACTAATGAACTTTTCTCTCTTAAGGTATCATATTATTTGCTTTTGTTCTTGAATTGGATGAATCTTAAAAAGTGGTGTTCGACAATGTGTGCTTAAGATACATAAAAGTACATATATATATATATATATATGTGTGTGTGTGTGTGTGTGTGTGTGTGTGTGTGTGTGTGTGTGTGTGTGTGCGCGCGCGCGCTCCGTTAGCCCTTTTGAAGCCAAACACTATAAGTCTTTTCTTTCATCACCCACAAAACTCCTATCCCTTTTACCTAAAATATTTGATGTACTTTATAACTTAGGATCATGTTGAGTTGAAGATGAAGATGAAGAAAAGAAGAGGAGAAGCATGGGTGAGCTCTAAAGCATGCATGTACCAAGGAAAAGAAAGGAATCAAAAGTGCTTTTACAAATGAAAAAAAAATGAAAAAGAAAAAAAAAACAATAGAAAAAAATTACAAAAAAGAGCATTCAAATGAAGAAAAGCATTTCAAATGAAGAATACAAGGAAGAGCAAGGAAAACGAAGATGTGTTCGAATTGAAGAATTTGCTCAAAAAGAAGTTGAAATAATGATGAAGAAGCCTGGATGCAATTGAAAAAAAGAAGAAAACTTTCAAAAAAAAGCTATCGATGTATTAAAGTATCACAAGAAGCCTCTTAGCATGATCCTAGGTCCTTTGTTTATCATTTTCTATTCTTTCTTTTACCCCTCACCTAATGGTTCCATTACAACTGAAAAGAAAGAACTAACTGCTATTTTGGAGATTCTAGCTTGGGAGTTGAGGTAAGTATGCCATCTATCTTGTTCTTAGTATTTGATTCTATTCATGAGATCTATTTGTATAAATAATAACATTCTTTCTATTATATACTCATATGTGATATATAATTTGAATTTCTTGTGCATATATTCAATCACTTATGCATATTGAGAGAGTTGCCTAGGTTCCAAGTGAGAATTAAGTGGTATCTTATGAGGACTTAGAGTTGAGACGAATTCCCTCCATGGCATTTGAGTATGGTTGTTTGCGGGTTGAGAATTTTTGGTTAATGGTTGAGACATGATATATGATGCATATACTTGATGTCATGACTTTAATTTTGAGTAATTGTGTTGTGTGAGCGTTGATTCTTATTGATATGTGAATTGGTCTTGTCTTTTTTGTTTTGTTTGTTTTTGTTTTTAGTTTTGAGTCATGTGTTTGTAGGTATCGCAGCTGGTAAACCCTTAAGAGACTATAACTCCTTCTACTAGAGACACCTAGAGGTTTAAAGGCTTGTACGCAATGCTATCATGTTTCCCTACGAAAGTGGCTTAGTTTAGATTAGATTGTTTTTAGTTTTTGTTTTTGTTTCTGATTTTACTCAAGGGCTAGCAAAAGCTAGGTTTGAGGGCATTTGTTAGGTCGATAAATGTTTGTATTTGAGACCCCTAATTCTTATGTGTAAGTTCCTTATTTGTGATTGACTTATTTCCATGACAAACCATTGAAAATACTATATAGCATGTGTCTACTAACCTAGAGGGGGGGGGGGGTTGAATAGGTTTTAGTTGATTTATTACAAACTTTTCGACTTAATCAATTTTAATAGTCCTACCCCATATTAACAATCAACCAATTCAACATAAACATGCGGAAAACAATAAAAACACAAGGATTGATTTACGTGAGAAACCCTCCAACTGGGAAAAACTCACGGGCTATCCTTCTAGCCACATACGGTCCTCAAATCCACTAGTTGAATGAAAGTTTACAACCTAGGTTGACCTCAAGTCACACTTACTTGGTCACTAACCCTTTCACTCTACCCAACGGGCCTTTAATAGTGATTCTAGACCACAAGCTTGTGCACTAATCCACTTAGTCACAAAGCTTAACAATCAATGAAGAGATTAAACAACCTATGTGAATATGTAAGAATATTCTAACATGCAATTAATGCTAGGCAACACTAAATGCTTATCTAAGGATTTAAAGATGTCAATGAGTGCAAATCCTAGATATCAATATCTAAATGCAAATGCATGAATAATTAGCTAGAAGGGTAAAATCGTTCTAAATGCTAGCTATCAATGAACAAAGCTCTCAACCAACACACAACAACTCAAACATGTTATAAATGCCATTAAACATAAGGATATGCAATAAATTCACATAAAAGAGCTAACCCTAGGCAAACAAGAACATAAATAAATACAAAGAGATTTAGGGCATGTTCAAGTTACCTAGTCAATGAAAGCAAGAAGAATCCTTGATGAGATGATGCTTGTAAGATGTTAGATGCACATGGATTTGTGTTTGGTTGAGTAAAGATGAGTTCTTGGGAGTTTCTCTCTCTTGAAGAAAGCTTTAACACACAAAAATGGCTTCTTGAACTCACCAAAACGAAATAGGAGAGATGACAAAGTATATATAGCAGGTCAAAGCAAAACGGCATCGTTTTGGGCAAAACAGGGCTCGACCCCTGTGAGTACCGCTGTGGTAAGTCACAGCGGTCACACAGCGGTGATACACTGTGTTGCCCATCGCTGTGATAATTTACAGCGGTATCACAGCGGTGACCAACTGGAGGGCTCACCGCTGTGAGTAATTCACAGCCCAAAAAGAGCGGTGAGACAGCGATGCCTTACTGATGAAGGACCGTTGTGTCTACTGCTGTGATAACTCACAGCGGTCATCAGGCTTTTTGTAGGATTATCTATCCTATGCCTATCCAACTAGGATGCAAAGAAAATGGTCATGCAAGAAGTGTGTGTGTATGCAACCATACATGCATGTCAATACAAAAGCATAAAATGTGAGTGTGTGTAACTAAAACCTCTTCAAAGAGAATTAAGCATGTGATATACGTTTGAAGTGCTCTTAAGAGAGATGATGTCCTTGAAGCTTGATCACACCCAATGAGGCCTAATATACCCTTACAAAATTAATCCACAATGTGGTTTGTCAACGAAATAAGCCAATCAAAATATGAGGAACTTACAACCATTAATGAGGTTAATGTTGTACGGGGTAGATTTAGGTGATTGAACTTGATCGTGATCAAAGCACCCTTCGGTATCCCCAAAGCTTCAAGAGCGAGCTACAAAGGTATAACACTTAACTTGTACCCTTGAAGAGATTAGGTGCACATACACACACCAATGATATTCATTTATGTTCATTTATGTATGCATTTCACCATTCACACATTTGCACATGTTGCATATAGGTTAATGTGTTTGACCGCATGAGAATGACTTTTTCTTCTCATTTTCGCGGTCTTGGTGTCGTCGTGGTGAACCACAAAAAACCTTTCGATAGTTTTTACGGTCCAAGTGTCTTCTAGGACCACCGCGACAAATTGGTGCGACATTCTTTACGGAGGATTTCGCTGTCAAAGTGTCGTCTGGGACCACCGTGAAAAATGTTCGTGAAAAACCCTCTAGTGGGTTTCGTTATCGTTGTGTCGTCATGGAGAACCGCGACAATTGGTGTGAAGTTTTTCTCCAATGGTTTTCGTAGTCCTATGTCATCATGGACCACCGCGAAAAGGTGACTATGACTTTCCGGTGACAATTCAGTTCCCTTTGTCACGACAGGTTGTCGTTTGGTCAACTGCGAAATCGGGGACCCCGACAATCCGTTTTTGGCCAAAAACAATGTAGTTTTGATTGCCCCCTATTTAAAGACCAAAACTCTTTCTTGTTCTTCAAGAATTCTGGATTTCATACCTTTTAGTGAGAGAATAGAGTTTCTAGAGAGAGAAATCACCAAGTTTGTGTTTTTAACTCTCCAACCCAAAATCCATGAGCATCTAAGCATTATCAAGCATCATTCAAGCATGGTTTCTTAGGTTTTATCACTTGGTAAGTTAGAACAAACATTCTACTTCATTTATTGTTCTACTTAATCAAGACATCTCATTTATTGCACTTTGTTTGCAAAGACTTCTTCTTAAATGCATATTTATTAAAGCCATGATGATTGATTGGGGTTGTTTAATTGCTAGCACGTTAGGTTGCATTTTATTCATCTAGCTAAGTCCACTTATATGTGCATTTAGACACCTTTGATAACTAGGACTGTTAGATGGCATTTCTATTTTTCAAGTTAATCATTTTGTTTGTTATCTTGCACATTATTGCATTTAGAATATTGTTACATGTTCACGTAGACATTGATTCTCTTCATTAGAGTCCAAGTCTTGTGGCTACTTGTGGTAGTTGCACAAACATTGTCAAGACCCACTTTTAAACGCTTGTAGGTAGAATAGTTTATGTTACGAACATTGAGTAGAGTGACTTGGATGTCAACTTAGGTTGTAAACAAATATTTAATTAGTGGAGTTTCTGTAACTAAGTGGCTAGCGAGGTTAGTCCCGTGGATTTTCCCGGTTGGAGGGTTTCCCACGCAAAATTCAAGTGTCATTTAATTTCTATAATTACATTTGATTTTTGTTGTTATTTTGATTTGGGTTTTCTATTGTTAATATTGACTAATTGAAAAACTTGGAAATTAATCGATTAACAACTTATCCTCACCCACCCCCCCGGTGGATTTTCCCGGTTGGAGGGTCCCACGCAAAATTCAAGTGTCATTTAATTTCTATAATTACATTTGATTTTTGTTGTTATTTTGATTTGGGTTTTCTGTTGTTAATATTGACTAATTGAAAAACTTGAAAATTAATTGATTAACAACTTATCCTACCCCCCTAGTTTGTTTAAAGTTTAAACACATATTATGGTAGTTTCACTATGTTTGATGTTATGTTTTTGAGTGAATTGAATATTTTAAAATGTTTGTTGAGAATTTGTAGAAAATAGCTCTTGTGTTGAGCTTGAAGACAAAAATGTGATTTTAGAAAAGTTTGGAGAAATACCCTTAAAGAACACCCAACTTGTGAAGACCATAACTCTTTCCAAATATTGAACTAGGTTGCGATCCACATATATTTGAAAATCCCTGAATGTCTAGTTTTCGGCAAACTTTACGGTTCGTCGATCCAAATTTTTCGTCTCTGGTGGTTCTACATTTAATTTTTTATACCTTCTCTTTTTTTCTAATTATTTTATTTCTTATAAGTCATTTAAATAATGGTAATTAAAATTATATAATGTTTAACAAATATCAAAACTTAACATTATTTTTCTTTAATGTTCAATTGTGAAAGGAATGACAAATTGAAGCTTGGAGAGATGAAATGCAATACAATTTTTGAAGGAAGAGGAGAAGACATACTACTACATTATAATGTGAGAACTGAGAAATTCAGAAGCCATGTACTGAAGCGGAAGGAAAAAGGGGAGGGAAAGAAAGACTAAATTTTTTTGTTTTAATTAATTGGCCATGTACTTCAAAAAAAAAAATTAATTGGCCATGTGTCACTTCGTTATTGTAGAAAGAAAATGTAAATTTAAGTTTTAATAGCTTTGACACATGTCACCATTTTAATTGGATCCGTCTCACCAACATCATCTGTGAGACTGATACATAAAAGATTTTTCGCATATAGAGAATAGCAAGTGGATTTGGAGAGTGATACCAAGCGACTAGAGTATATTTGGAAGAGCTTATTTAAGTAAATATTTTAGAAATAGATCTTCTACAAGTAGAGCTTTTAAAGGAAAATTGTTGGTCGATTGATTGTCAATTAATTTTTTTTAAATGATACGATTACCAAAATACTTTAAACAAAATATTAAATGATAGGGTTATATTTGATATTTTAGTGCCCGTTTGGATGAGCTTCTCTACCGGCTAAAAGAACTTTTTTAATTAAAAAAGCTCTTTTCAATTTTTTTTATCCTTTGGTTGTCACTCAGTAGAGCTTTTGGATGATTAAAAAAAATGTTTTACGTCTACTTGAAGAAGCTCAGGCCCCGTCCTGTAGCTGTTTTTTTTTTCGTTTTTGTTTTCCAAAAACGATTTCGAATTCGCGTTCGTTTAACCGTTTTTCATTTTATTTTCGAAAAACAAAAAAAATTTGAAAAACACAATTAGTGTTAAAAGTGAAAACTTTGAAAAACATTTGAAAGTTGTTTTTTGTTTTTCGTTTTTGTTTTTTTTTTTTGTTTTTTCAATTAATTTTTTTTCTTACTTTTCTCCATTTTCCCGTCACTATTCTTCTTCATCTTCTTCCAGACTCCTTTTCTTCTTCTTCTTCTTCTTCACCGCCGATCGGCTTCTTCTTCTTTCGCCGATCCGCTTCTTCTTCTTCTTCATCTTCTTCTTTGCCGATCCGCTGCTTCTTTTTCTTCGCCTATCCGTTTCTTCTTCTTCTTCTTCTCCTTCTCCTTCTTCTTCTTCTTCTTCTTCTTCTTCTTCTTCTTCTTCGCCGAGTCCACTTATTAGTCATCCAGCGAAGTTAAAAATTTCCCTTCCTTGAAATTTTACTGAACTTTGTTTGAATACCAGCTTTTCAATTTCATTTCCTTCCACTTCCAGTGTAAAAGACCCATTCAAGCTTAAAAATTTCAGCCTCCCAATGACATCTATGGCTTGTGAACCTATTCCTTCAAAAGTTGTATATACACTGTTCGATAGAAGTCCTAAACGAATTGGTGTTTCAACAATTGATCACAATTAACTACGCTGAATATGTGATCGATGTTGAAAAAGGTGTGGTTAAAAATGGTTATTTTACAGGTAATGGTACTTCTCATGATGATTGCAGTGACGCTGTGTGTACTAATGATGCCCCTACATGTTCTTCTTCAGGGAGTTTACTAGATAGGCGTTTTGTGATTGGTATTTTAAAATTTTGTAGCAATGAAAGATGTCTTGAACTGGGAAGAAGATACCATGCATTGATTATAAAGAGTGAAGTTAGTGTTAATCAGTTTGTAGGAACTAGTCTTGTTGGTATGTTTGCTAAATGTGGAGATATGAGTTTACTGGTAGCACGTTTAACTCCAGATTTTGTTAACTTAACTCCAATTTACTGAATTTCATGTGTAATGTTCTGGTGACTCACTTTTATTCAAATTATATATATATATATATATATTTATATATATGTATATGTATATATGTATGTATTCAGTGAATCAATTTTCTTCTCTGATTCATTATTATATTTTTCTCTTTATTTTTACAACAATTTTTAAATTATGAGTTATTTGATAATTATTTTGGATGAATTATTGACTCCCTTTTATTCAAATTAAAAATTGCAATAAAAAAATATAAGAAAAATTATAATTTTTGATAATTTTCAGTTATTCTACCAGACGTGTTTTTACTGTTTTCAATTTCAGGATACAGTTTCTCGTATATGCTGCCAGACGCGTTTTCAGAATTCGAAACACAAAAAAAAAACATTGTTTTCATTTTATTTTTATTTTCGAAAAACAATCACTAAAAAACGCTTACAGGACAGACCCTCAAATTCTAGGTTTTTCCAAGTAGATCTTTTTAAGCTTTTTTAATGACACTAAAATAGTTTTTGAATATTTTGGTAATCTTGCCATTTAAAAAAGTTTTTTCTAATTGACAACCAAACGACCAACAACTTCCCATTAAAAACTTTACTTGTAGAAGGTTTACTTTAACAGATCTATTCCTAAAAGATCTACTTATAGAAACTCTTTCAAACAAAGCCTTAGTGTTATTAAAAAAACTCAAAAAAGTCTACTTGGAAAAGCCTTAAATTTGAGTTTCTCCCAGTAAGTATAAAACAACATTTTAGACATATATTTGAGTTTTTTTAGAGTTGTTTGGTTGGGCTTTTGATATTGTCTATTTTAAATTCAATAGAAGCTAGTAGAGTTTAAACCACTTAGGCTCCGTTTGGAAGAGCTTTTTCAAGTAGATTTTTTAGGAGTATATCTTTTGAAGTAGACCTTCTACAAGTTGAGCTTTTAATGGGAAGATGTTGGTCATTTGGTTGTCAATTAGAAAAAGCTTTTTTAAATGGTAGGATTACGAAAATATTCAAAAACTATTTTAAATGATATGGTTATATTAGACATTTTAGTGTTATTAAAAAAGCTTAAAAAAATCTATTTGGAAAAGCCTGAAATTTAAGCTTCTCCAAGTAGACGTAAACAACTTTTTTAATTATTTAAAAGCTCTACTGAGTGACAACCAAACGACAAAAAAAAAATTTGAAAAGAGTTTTTTTAATTAAAAAGGCTCTTTTTGCCAGTAGACAAACTCTTCCAAACTGACACTTAAGTGTGTGTTTGGCAAAACAGTTTTTTTAATGTATGAATTGTCTCAATTACCCTTTATAAAAGTCATTCTATGTCTATTTGGAGAATCCCAAAATTTGGGTTTTTCCAAAAAGCTTTTTTGAGCTTTTTTAAAACATATGAATTATCTCAAATGCCCATACAACTCTTTCATTATAAATACATTGTCAACACCCTTTTTTGTAATTTACACAACCAAAAGCCATTTTAAAAAATATATTATAAACACTTTTTTTTTGTAATTTACATAACCAAAAGCCTTTTTTGTTAAAAGCTCTACTCATTAGAAGCTCTACTACAAAAAGATCTACTCTAGAAGCTCTACTTGAAAAGCCATGCCAAAAACACTCTTAATCTACCAATTCTCGTGTGGTTATATTTTAACGTTTAAAAAAAATATTCAAATCACCCGTCAAAAAATGGTGTCCCAATTTGTGTTTAACCAACCAAATTGGGTTATGTGTATACAATCATTTACATTTAATTTTTTTTTAAACGTGTACACATTACCCAATTTAGTTGGTTAGACACAAATTGAGACACCACTTTTTGACAGATAATTTGAATCTTATATATATATATATATATATATATATGAGTCAGGCTAGAACAACCTAAAATTGTGACTTAAAAGTTTGACTTCAACATCTCAACCACTCATGTGCTCTTAATCCAATGGTTGAGATTTGAATGCATTTATAACTCTTGGATTGAGAGCACATGAGTGGTTGAGATGTTGAAATCAAACTTTTAAGTCACAATTTTAAGTTGTTCTAGCCTGACCCTATATATATATATATACAGTCTTTCTATTGTCAGTTCATCCTGATATATTTTTATATCAGAACAAAAAATGTGGACCACAGATTATGGAAAAGTTTTGACAAGTGCATACACTTTAAGTCAAAGTATGTAAATCTAAAAGTCCACATTCTTCATCTAGATATATTTTATATCAGGACGAACTGACAATAGAAAAATTGTATAAATATATATATATATATATACATGAATTTTCAAGTCAGTACGCACTGATATAACTTCATTAGTGCGTTGGATGTGGACCATTAGATATACATACTTTTGACTCAAAGTGTATGCACTTGTCAAAACTTCTTCATAATCAGTGGTCTACATGCTACGCACTGATATAAGTTATATCAGTGCGCACTGAGGAGAAAATGGTTATATAAATATATAAATTTTCAAGTCAGTACGCACTGATATAACTTCATCAGTGCGTTGGATGCGGATCATTATATTTACATACTTTGACTCAATGTGTATGCATTTGTCAAAACTTTTCCATAATCAGTGATCCACATACAACGCATTGATATAAGTTATATCAGTGCACACTGAGGAGAAAATGACTATATATATATATATATATATATATATATATATATATTTAGTCTTTCTACTGTCAATTCGTTCTGATATAAAATATATTAGGACGAAGAATGTGGACCACAGATTATAGAGAAGTTTTGAGAAGTGCATACACTTTGAGTCAAAGTATGTAAATCTAATGGTCCACAATCTTCGTCCTGATATAAAATATATCAGGACGAACTGACAATAGAAAAATTATATATATATATATATATATATATATATACAATCCTTTTCTTCTTAGTGTGCACTGATATGACCTTTATCAGTGCGTTGCATGTGGACCAATGATTATGAAGAAGTTTTGAGAAGTACATACACTTTGAATTAAAGTACGTAAATCTAATGGTTCACATCCGACGCACTAATAAAGTTATATCAGTGTATCCTGATTTGAAAATTATATATATATATATATATATATATATATTTTTTTTTGTGCAGAAGCAGTAATGCGGTATTAACTGCGGAATGACGAATATAACCTCATTGCCATCGTCACATCGGAGTATTACGGTTTATGTATATATACTGATATACATATAAAAGAGAGAGTAGGGTTTTAGTAAGTGGAGAGGGAGAGTCAGTGACTGACGCTGCTCAGCGAAAATGGGTATGCATACTTCTTTCTGTTCGATCCCTTTTTGATTTCACAGATCTTTAATCAAAATTTCTGCATACAACAAGAAAATGGATCGGTCTCGCTTTTCAAATTTTTTCGGTTTTGTATTTTTAGTTAAACTTTTCGTTAATTTTCAGGTATTTCCAGGGACTCAATGCACAAGAGGCGTGCCACTGGTGGCAAGAAGAAAGCTTGGAGGAAGAAGCGAAAGTAAAAATCTCTGTCTATTCTCTCTTACAAATTATACGTTCGTATCACGTGTGTGTGTATATAGTGTATATATGTATATAAATATTTATATATATGTGTGTGTGTGTTGAATTATACCTGCAAATTTTGTTGTTTCTTTCAAATGTTAAATTATTTGGAATTAGGGAGACATTACTCAACTTGCCATTATTTCGGCTTATTTTGTCGACTAAGGGAGTCGAGGGTTTTGCTTTATAGGGTCTTCAAGTATTGAATGGTCTAATATTGTGATTTTTTTTTTAATATTTATTTTAATGAATTTTTTCTAAGCTCTGTTGATTCTCCTTTCAAATTATTCTTTTTTTTTGTGTGGATAAAATGAGGTTCACTAATTTATTCTTTTATAAAATATTCTGAGCGATACAATACGTGTAGCATGTAGTCTGTGTTGATCGTGCCATAGTCGCTTCAACACATACCATTCGTGGAAGAAATTGTCGGTTAGAAATTCTTCTTGCCATAAATGTTTTATCTTTATTCTCTTTAATTTAGATTTTTTGTTAGTTAGTTGGATTGGTAGGACTCATTAGATGGTAAGTCCCAATTCATGCGCTGATGTTGATGTGACAAGATCTATAGGGTTCCATTCATTTGTGTGACTTGATACAGATTTTACTTTATTTTTTATCAAGGTTCTACCTGTTTAATAATTTATGTTTTTGTCCTCTTAATTTTGATGTGAAGTTTGAGAAAGAAGATACACTCATGTCCAAAGTTGGTCTGATTAGAAATTTTTTTTTTTATAAAAAAATTTGAATGCCTCCTTATTTGAGGCTTTTTGTGTCGGTTTAAGTGATTCTTGAAGGTTAAGTGTTATTTTCAAAGTCAGCTGACTTATTGATGGCACAATTTGGACATAGTATGCATTCTGTTTAAAATCTTGATTGTTGGGATATGAAGCATACATATTATATTATCAAAAGTTCGATAAATGTATTTAGATCATGTACTAGACAATATGAGCTATAAAATGATGGACATGGTTAATTGTTGAGATTCTTAAGTTTTTCTGTAATGTTATTGATATTATGTTTGGATGGTTTATCAAGGTATGAGCTTGGTCGTCAGCCTGCAAATACCAAGCTCTCAAGTAATAAGACTGTAAGGAGAATTCGTGTCAGAGGAGGCAATGTGAAGTGGAGGGCCCTTAGATTGGACACTGGGAATTATTCTTGGGGTAGCGAGGCTGTCACCCGCAAGACTCGTATCCTTGATGTGGTTTACAATGCTTCAAACAACGAACTTGTCAGGACACAAACTCTTGTGAAGAGTGCAATTGTTCAGGTGGATGCAGCTCCATTTAAGCAATGGTACCTTCAGCACTATGGCATTGACATTGGCAGGAAGAAGAAGGTAGCAGCTTCTAAGAAGGAAACTGAGGTATGTATGACTGCTGATTTTCTTTTTTCTTTTTCCTTAGTTAGTATGCTCTTAACCATCTTGATGTCTGGTGATTTTCTTTTTTCTTTTTCCATAGTAAGTAAGCTTTTAACCATCTTGATTTCTGAGTGTGCTTACTTGTGTTCTATTTGTGTGACTTGGGAAACATTTGTTCATCTCATATATAAGAAAGAAAGAAGATACACATGCTCACTGTCGGAGACTTGAATATTACATGAATTAATTTGATTGTTAGTTCATATATTAAAATAAACCTTGACTAATACAGTAATACTTGCATTAATTTGATTATTAGTTCAAGTATTACAATAAAACTTAATAGTCACTACCAAGGGTAAACTTGTTCATGGGTTAGACTGGGCAGTCCATTCTACCCTTTTAAAAAAAATAGTTATTACAATTTTACACTTAATATTTTAGTGTTACAATTTTCCATTTAAGTGTAAATTAGATTAAACCTTTCATTAGGGTAGAATTTTCCCGATTTTGTCACTCTCACTTCAGTTATTCATCTCATCTTTAGCAGTTTTTTTTTCCATGATCATGTAATGGGTGTAATTGGGCATGAATGCAATTATCGAAAAAATGGCAGACCAATTATACCCTATTACATGATTATAACAAAAATAAATGCATAAGAGTTTGACAAGAGGTCAGGACTAGTCATATTTTCTTGATTTTTGTGTTTTTCACTATTTATCTACCCCACCCATTCTTTTTCTCTTCTCCTTGCATTTTTTTCAAAACCTTATTTGTTCTCTCTGTGCATTTCTCAATTTTCTTTTCTTGCCATACTTTGGATTTTCTTTTCACATTGAGACCACGTTTGCAATATTCACTCTACAAATTATTGTATAAATTGTTTATTATTTTATATTTTTATTATCTACTAGATTATGAGGGGATTTTAAATATAACAAGCACACCCTAACAAAATAATAAATAAGAAAATAATAAAAACCGTAACAACCAAATAATAAAAGAATAAACAGTTAAAAAAAATTCTAAACAATTTATAAGTGTATATTGCAATTGTGGTCCCAAAGTAAGAAGAAAATCTCAAGCGGGGTAGAACAAAAGAAAATTAAGAAAGTTGCAAGGAGAGGAGAAAAAAATAAAAGAGAGAATGGGTGGGGTAGATAATAGTGAAACACTGTTCAAGAAAATATAACTTGTAAATTTTGACAAATGAAGGGTCTATTCTAATTTAAACTTGATGACAAATTTTAATAGCGATTTTCTCCTTACAATCCTTTTTTTTTTTCACTTCTTTTCTAATTACACTTTATCCTAAAATCTTAAATTTTAAAACTCTAAAGACCCTCCATTTTTTCCAAAATTATCCTTTTTACCTTTTGACATTTAAAAAAAAAAAAAAAAAACACTCCATCATAACTATATTAAAAAAATCGTTTTGTTTCAAAAATGATTTTATTTTCATTGAATACTGAGATTGGCCAAGTTTTTATTTTTTTTCTTCATTTAACCCTTTTATCAGAATTTTAAGACTAATCACGAAAAAAAAAATCTGAAAATTTTTTATTGATTGTTTTTGCAAAAAATCTATGAAAATCATCGCCTAAAAATAAATTGTCCCTTTCTTGTTCTAAATCATTCCCATCACTTCGAAATCAAATAAAAATTTAATTATAATGAACATAAATGTTTTAGCTTTTGTGAAATGCAAAAAGATAAAATAAAAGTGTAAGTTGGAGTCTAGCAAAATTGTATTGTAGTGTATTTAGAATTTCTTTATCCTTTCAAGTAATTTTAATTAGGATAAAATTGTTATATAATAAAAAAATTTAAAATGTGGTGTAGAAAGATATTTAGTGGTTTGTCAATAACATCACTCATTGTAATAACATTAAAATTGTAATAATTTATATTTTTTAGAAGGGCATACTGTGCTGAAGCCTAATGCAGCCCATGATTAGGTTTGCCCCTAATTATGAGTAGGAACTATTGGGTAGTACTTAAAATAATAGTATGATTTTTGTCTTTTAATTGATATAGACCACATGTTTAAATATGTCTGTTAGATAAAAAATCTAGGTATATAATTTTGTCATAAGAGTGGGCAAAAAGAGTGGAATATCCACATGTATGTTGTTGGAGTATGCATTTTCTTATGACGTATTTTACTTTTTATGACGTATTTTACTTTTTATTAATGAAATTTCAGCTTACTTGACTTCAAACATTTTGTAACTAGTATTTAGTTCATCTTTGCCTAACACAATCATGGGTTATCTCCTCTGGTCACTACCACACTGACTTGGATAATACTTGCATCAATTTGATTGTTAGTTCATGTGTTTATATAAACGCTAGCGGTCACTGCCACTCAATGCATGTGACTGCATTATTAACTGCACATTCTTTCTTTATTTTTTAGTTGTAGTATTTTAGCAAAACCTTTTTGCCACCTCTTTATTTTTGGTACTATTTTTGAAGTTTAATTATATTTTACAAAATGGTTTGATTGCTAATTTTGCTGCTTATGGTTTACAATTGAACTTGCAAGCTAGTACAATGAATTTTCATATTTTGCTATAGATGCAGCATGGTTAAAAATCCTGAACATTTTTAAAGCACTTTTAACATTCCATTTTTTTTAAATCCAAGTTTTTTATTTCGAATGTAACCATGACACTCTTATTGGGTAATATGATGACATTAGGAGGGAGAAGGTGCAACAACAGAAGAAACTAAGAAGAGCAATCATCTTCAAAGGAAGATTGAAAAGCGACAGAAGGATCGTAAACTTGATCCTCATATCGAAGAGCAATTTGGTGGTGGTAGGTTGTTGGCCTGCATTTCTTCCCGCCCTGGTCAATGCGGCAGATGTGACGGGTAAACTTAAATACCAAGATTTTCTAATGTTACTTTCTCTGTATATTATTATTATGTGCTTTCTCTTCTTACTTGTACATACATATATATATATATATATATATATATATTTGTAGGTACGTATTGGAAGGAAAAGAGCTAGAATTCTACATGAAGAAAATACAGAGGAAGAAGGGCAAGGGTGCTGGAGCTGCTGCTTAGAGTCACTGTTTCGGGTGTTTTTGCTGTCAGTTGATTTTGTTTATTTTAGGGTGTGCCCATCAATTGTCAGGCATTGGTTGAAGGAAAATGATGATAATGATAATTTCAGTGGCACTGCTTGATTGGAATCTACAAAATTGTTGACGGTGCATGGTTATTGGTTAGGCAGTTTTGATATGAACATTTCACACAATCTTCTTTTAAGGTGAATTTTACAAAGAAGGTTGTGGGTTGAGTGAATGGAATCTTAAGGATTTGGAATGCAATTACTACAAGAATTACATCTTTTAATTTCAATGTTTTTTGTACTTTAATTTTTAATTAAAATCGTTATTAACTTTTTAAGCTCCACCATTTTATACCTTCCCATTTGATTGTGGTACATTTTATCGCCTTTCGCTTTGTGAAAGAATAAAAATAGTCTTTGAAACACCCAAAGTATCCCCAATTTTATATAATCTGCACGATCCTGATTTTATGCAATCTGAACTAGAAACTCAATTTTAAGCAACCTGAACGAAAAATGATCAAAGATGATATGAAACAGTAAACCAAAAACAACAAACCATGTTATGTTGCTAGGTCTAGCAATTTTCTCATGAAGCTTGTGATTTCTAATTGGGGATTTTCATTTGTATTAAGGTGAGACTGAGATTGATAAGATGAGGTTGGTTTAGTGGTAATAGGTAAATCTCACACCTATATTGTCTATAAGGTTGTGGTTTAAGTCATGTCCACTCTCCGAATCTCGAAATATTATATTAGTTGAAAGAAAAGTGAGATAGGGGTTAACATTGTGGATTTGTTATTGTGTGCAAATTAAACTAACATGCCCCGCCAAATGGTGAAATTGTACTCAAAATACAAAAATTCATTCATTCGACTAAGGCCCTGTTTGATTTTTCAACTTAACACTGAAAGACACTTAATGTGTTCCATTCAGTTATTTTGTTTGATTTTTTAAGTGTTAAAATCACTTAATGAACCATTAAAACCACTTGTTTTGAAAAGTGAAAATTTTTCACTTTTCACTTAACACTAATCCAATTTAATTTAATACAAAATTTTACTTCCAAAACTATCCTTACTATTTTAATATATTTCCAATTTCGTCTTCTGTTAAAGCCCTAATCGTTTTAATACTTTTTCTTTTCTTTTCACCGTAAATAACTTTAGCATCAGAAAACCTAGTTGCTTGCTAGCATCACAAACAACTGGAGACTGTTTTCCTAGCATATTCCGGTAAGGTCTCTATCCTTCTTTTTCCATAATTTGATAATTAGTTTTATTAAATATAATGTTCATTTTCAATATAATTCAACAAATGGAATAATGTATGAAATATGATTAATAACTAAATAAATTTATTTTAGAATTAATTTACATTTTAGAGTTGTCCTTAATATATTAAAATGTAAATATATAACAAATAATAGTTATCAGGGCATAGTTGTAAAAGCATTTATTTTCAGATATTTATAACTTTAAAAAACAAACAGCTTACCACTTATATTCAGTTTTCAGTGAAAAAAACAAACATATTTTTCAGTTTTCAGTCACTATTCAGTGTTCAGCAACATTCAGCACTGTTCAGTCTTCAGACAAAAAATCAAACGGGACCTAAACTCTCCTTTTTGAATGGTTCACTAACGGTTTGAAAATGTATCAAATAATATACTATAAATTACGGATGACAGTTTCACTTGAACATGTGGGAACCCGCCACCCGAGCTCAACCCTTAATGGGACGGTATGTGTTTTGAAAATAAAACCCGTGTGAAGGTTTGAGTGTGAATTTTTGAGGGAAATTATCATTTTCCCCTCTGATATTTGTCATATTAGATAAACTGGTCCCTCTAGTTTCAATAATGGTCAGTCAACTCCCTAAAACCCAAACTATTAGTCTTTTTGCCCCTTCTGTCAAGTTTTAGGGATTGAACCCTTGACTTTGTGGTTGAAAATCACACAATCTAACCACTTGAGCTATTCCAACTTATTGTTGAAAGTAAATTGATTTAAATGTATATATATATAGTTATATAATTTGTTTAAAATAATTTAAATCTGTGTATAACTTAAAATAAAATCATATATATAATTTAAAATAAACATATATTTAATAATAATATATATATAAACAGATTTATGAAATAATAATAATAATAAAAAACAAAAGGAAACCCAAAAAATCTAGAAAATTAAAACCCGTAAATTTTTTTCTTTCTTTTTCTTTGAATTTTTTTCCTTTTCAAAAAATATATTATTTCAATTTGATAAAAAAAAACCTGAAAATCAAAGCCCATAAATTGAAAAGGGAAAAAATTCAAAAAAAGAAAGAAAGAAAGAAAAATAATAATAATAATAATTTCCTTTTAAATATATGAGTTTATTTTATATATGAGTTTATTTATAATTTAAAATAAACTCATATATTTAAAAGGAATTTAAAAAAAAATTACGGGCTTTGATTTTCTAGATTTTTTGGATTTCCTTTTGTTTTTTATTATTATTATTACTTTCATAAATCTATTTTTGTATATTATTATTAAATATAAGTTTATTTTAAATTATACAAACAGATTTAAATTATTTTAAACAAATTATATAACTATATAACTATATATATATATATATATACACATTTAAATCAACTTACTTTCAACAATGAGTTGGAATAGCTCAAGTGGTTAGATTGTGTGATTTTCAACCACAAGGTCAAGGGTTCAATCCCTAATGGAGGCATTTTAATTTTTCAATTAACGGTCAAAGGCTTATGGGATGGAAAACTTGACAGAATGGGCAAAACGACTAATAGTTTGGGTTTCAGGGGGGTGACCGACCATTATTGAAACTAGATAGACCAGTTTATTTAATATGGCAAACTTCAGGAGGGGAAATGATAATTTCCCAATTTTTAACCCGTCATGGTTTTGGGTTATGGTAAGGGTTTGAAAAAAAAATCCTCGCCCTACGTGAACCTATTAATTATAGAGGGATGCTATATACACTCTCTCAACCCACTCTCTCCCCTTATATTGACACATGTCCATCTTTTACTTTTTACCATAAAAATTATAACTATAATAAATGAATTATTTTTTCATCATTTCCTTCCCATATTACCCCCTCTTTTTACCAAATATAATTTGTCATCTCTTATCTAATTTTTTCAAAAATCCTTTTGACTCTTAAAAGGAAAAAAAAAAGGTTTTAAACGAAAAAGGGTTGTTTTTTTTTACTCAAAACCATCATTTATACTCTTTTAAAATATTTATAATTTATATTGTCACTTATTTCATTTAATATTTATTATAATATGGAAAAGATGATTGCAATATATATATATATATATATTATATTTTAGTCTCAAATATCATTTATACTTTATATATATATATATATATATATATATATATATATTAAAGGAGTATAAATGATATTTATAAGTAAAAAAAAAGAGTTAAACTTATAGTAAAAAAAACTCAGATATGTTTTTTTTTTATAAAAAAAAATGTCAAAAGGGTTTTTAGAAATAATTAGATGAAAGATATTACAAATTATATTTTGTAAAAAGAAAGGGTAATTTGGGAAGAGGTTTATTGGTTTGAATTGAAAAAACAATATATTCATTATGCTTCAATTTTTATGTCAAATGGTAAAAAGTTAACATATGTCAATATAAAAATGAGAGAATGGATTGAGAGAGTGGTTTAGGAGAGTGAATTTAACCTCTCTCGTAATAATATATATAGTATATACACTTTCTTGCTTTTCATGTTTATTAACAACTTTTTAAGAAATTACTTTGCGTGTACATTTATTTGTTTTTTAAAAAACGTGTACCACTGTACCTATTATTTATTTAATCTTTCTCCATATAACTTTTCTTGTTTTCGCATTTCAATGTTTTTGCAACCCGTGAACCCTGCCTTTTCAGATCCAAGATTCAAAAATTTCAAACCCTTCTCCGCGATTGTTCCTCCGTGGAATCGATGTGAACCGGTTGCCGTCGCATGGGGACATTGACGAGGAAGCGGGTATCGTCGCATAACAGTACGATACTGAGTGTGAGTGGGAAGAGAAGCGAGAGGGAAGCTAATGTCGAAGAACACATGGACAGAGATTTCTCTCGTGGGGATGCCCACATCCCCATTTCTTCATTTCCCTCCAAACTATTTTTTTAATTTTTTTTAATAATAAGCATTTTTCCCATTTACCTCATTTCCCCACTTTTCCTATTTATATGAATTTTATCCCCAAATTCAAAATGGGGTTGCCCCATCCCCATTTCTTCATTCCCCATCCCCATTTCTTTATTTCTCTCTAAAACTAATTTTTTAATTTTTTTATTAAGTATTTTTCCCATTTACATCATTTCCCCACTTTTCCTATTTGAACCCTAACTATAAATACTTTCGTTTATTCGCATTGGTATTGTTTTTGCATGTTAGAAATTATAGATATTTTTTTTAATATTTAATTTTTAATCGAACATGATCAAACGGGAGAAATACGGAAAAATTCAGATTGAGAAACGGAGAAAACAGGAAAACGGGAATGGGGATAAGGATAACTACCCCCAAGCTCCCTCATCCCCATTTTGGGAAAGGATGGGGGAAGGTTTGGGAAATACGGATGGGGATTGACATGCTGCCGGTTTTAGTTCTGTTCCGTCGGTTCCGACGATTCAGAAGCCTTTTTTTTAATAATTTTTTTTTTTTACTGATTATCAGTGTTCGAAAAAAACTCTCTTGGCTGCCGCCTAGACTACGGCGGCCTCCAGCCATCCCGATTACCGGCAATTCGGCCATACTAAGCGGCTAAAAATAAATTGGTCGAATTGACCAAATTTTTGGCCGAATTACCCGATTAATCGGTCTTGGCGGGGTCAAAGCCGTTGACCCGCCTAACCGAGTGAACCAATTTTCGATCGAGTTGGGACAGAGTGCGTTTGTTTCTCTAAAAGAGAACGACTTTGAAAGAAAAAATTAAATAAAAAAGGAGAAGAAATTTGGCAGTATATAAGAGCCTAAAGAATCATATGGAGAATCAAATTCAGGCGAGTGATACTGACGACTTTTGTTTCAAATCAGTCAAGAAACTGAACTTACTTTCACTCTTCGTCGAACTTGTTTATCAATTTCATATTTTTCAAAAACCAGAGATAGAGGAGTAAGGTTTCGTGACTCGTGTGTGAGTATTTAACTATTTATACTTTATAGGGCAAGTAAGAACTAGGGTTAGGGTTTGAAGAAGTGGGCTTTTTTGGGCCACTTTTTCGGAACTTGAAATGTGAAAGCCCAATAGGAGCCCAACACGAAAATGTATTGCTTCAAATGTTATGGACTTGGTTATGTTTGAGTTGGGAATGGACTTGGTTATGTTTGAGTTGGGAATAAGTGAATAACCACTCACTTACCAAAAAAGAAAAGGGTGGAAAAGGTGGAAATGTAATTTTTTTTACACTTAACTCAGATCTCACATAATATACAAATCCACATCAAAATCTGGACAAGGAAGACCAAACAAGTAATATTTTCCTCACATATGTTATTGGTAAAATATGAAAAGATGACATGTCAGCATAAACGCTGCGTTTCGTGAAAATCAAGTGATGACACGTCAATAAATGTTAAACCAACTTATGATGACCACAATGCTGCTCCTATAATATATGCTCAAAGTTGCTCAGATGGTCAAAGTTGAAAATACTAAGCCAAAGTAGTTGTGGTGATCAAAATAAAAAAGATGATCGGGGGAACCCAAATTGGTCGGGGTTTTGGTTACCCGATCGAGTTTAGTTCCCTGGTCGGGGGCGAAAGAAATTTGGTCGGGTTTGACTGATGGTCGGCTGGACGACATGTGAGCAATTTAGAGACACACTCAGAATCATGACACGTTAGTATCACAGAATCGACTACAACCACGACTCAAATACACAGAGAAAGAATCTTTCTCAAACAAGGTTTCAAGAAGCGTATTCTGATAGGGTAACAAATTTCCTTATCATATATCAGAATTCGAAATAGGGAAGAGATCTGACATATTTGAAATACCAGTGATATGAAACAAAAAAGAAGGCAACAACAACTCCAAAAAGTCAGAGTTTTATTAAACCGTTGCCACCTATACTTTTACTTGTACTCCAAGAATTAGAATTCTATGTATGTATAAATAGATCTTAAAAACACTCAACAAGGGTTCAGGAATCATTTAATATTCAGGAGAGCAAATGGGGTTGAGATTGTAACGTTCTTTTCATAGTGAATTGCCTTCTCGCCGTCATCGGTAACCGTGGTTTTTTCACTTTTGGGTTTTCCACGTAAATTCTTGCTTGCATGATTTTTAATTATTTCTTTTTGATTCATAAAACGATTGTCAATTCAATATATTTTGTGTGACGTGCGATCAAGTTTACATAATCCTTAAAATCACCGTCAGCAACATGTGTGGATTTGGACTAGATGTTGATGATTTTGATTGAATTTCGCCATAATATGAGTTTTATTATCGGTTTTATACGTAGGAAAAACAAAAAGATTAAAAAAAAATTATGTCCGCCTAGGCGCTCGGCATTGGTCTACCGCCCGACTAGCGCCTAGCGTTTACTAAAACACTTATTATTATTAAAAAAAAACTTAGACATGTAAAATTGTAAATGCATTTTATTGGGTCACCCGAAATTAAAATAAAATAAATATATGACAAATCAAAAAAATAAATTAAAATAAAACTAAAAAAAGTGAAATTGGTCTTACACTTATTTTTTACCACAATTAAGTTGCTTACATATCCTCTTAGGGTTTAAAGGAATCAAAAGTCACGTAGTTCTCTTACCTTTTATTGCAGGTTTGCTGATGACGTGGACACGTTGTGTGAGATGGCACCGTAACTAATCGTTGTCGTGATCATCCGTTCCACTTTCAGTAGGTTGGTCATCTTTGAAGAAATCGTAGGGTGCATGTGTACCTTAATCGATTTCTTGTTGTCAATTTGCGGCTTGGTCTAATCATCAACACAAGTTTGTATCTGAATTGATTGCGGACTCAAAAGCGAACGTCTTGCGTCCAGAATATTTCCACCGGTGCTAAACTCTGGTTCTATATCCACCGTAGAAACTGGTGTTGAAAGTATTTATTTGACTATGGTATCTAATATTGGAGAATACCTTTGATGCTCATTCCACCAGCGTAGGATATCAAATTTCTTAACAACACTGTCTTCCATAAACTCAAAAGAGGTATCTAGATAGGATTCAAGCTCGGAATACGAGTTCGTGCTTGAAGAAGAAGAACCTTGTAATTTTTTAGTTTTTTTGGCTAACATATTATAACCTAAATACATAAATCTGAAGGATGATGTGGACTGAGATACATTTTGAGTTGGTGGAACATCTATGTTCAATGACAAACCATGAACTCTAAGATATTCATCACTCATTCCACTAGTGTAGGATATTAAATTTTTTAACAGCACTGTCTTCCATAAACTCAAAAGAGGTACCTAGATAGGATTCAAGCTCGGAATACGAGTTCGAGCTTGAAGAAGAAGAACCTCGTAATTTTTTTGATTTTTTTGGCTAACAGATGATAACCTGAATTCATAAATCTGAAAGATGATGTGGACCGAGATACATTTTGAGTTGGTGGAACATCTATGTTCAGTGACAGACAATGAACTCAAAGATATTCATCATAAAAATCATACAATAATGCCTTAACTCTAGAAGAAGCCATATCAACATCATAATCTATTTCTAAACATTGATAATAAACAGTTAGATATTCAGACAAATTTTCTAATCTACGACGTGGATCAAAACACAGTACAATCAAATAAGTATTTGGAAACTCCTTATAATAGTCTAACCATTTTGATTTCATAGCAGTAACGAACTCTAGTAATTCTTTTTCGGATGCACAATGAGAAAATGCACCTGCAATATTAACACTCTCAACAATAAATAAATTAGTTGTATGATAATAAACACCAGATAAATTGTTAGTAACATTATTAAAAACTTTGAACAAACCACAAATATTTAAACAAACATCCCAATATGCGGCATAAAGATTAATGTGACTAACATGATATTGAATAAAATTAACTAATAAATCCCTATTATCATAACTTTGAGCAAGCAGTTTATAAGTAGAATTCCAACGTGTTGAAACATCACGAGGAAATCTAATGGGACGCCTACCATTTTATTTACAAAATTTGGTATGTGATTTCATTGTAGAAGGATGTTTCCACAAATAATAGATAGTATTTTTAATAGGGGCAATAAAATCTTGAAGAGTGTCTTAACCTTTTTGAACATATAAATTTAAAACACGGCATGCATATCTTTGATGAAAAGATTTACCGCAAAGATAAGATTTGTAAAAATCAATTAAAGCAGGAATATCAACGGTATTGTTGGAAGCATTATCAAAACCAACTTTCAAAATTTTGTTTTCAATTTTATACTCTTCAAAAATAATTCTAAGTTGTCTATCAGTATATGCATCATCAAAAAGTCTAAATGCAAGAATTCTTTTTTGGATAGTCCATGCATTATCCATATAATGGCATGTGATACTCAAGTATGAATGTATTCGCCATTGGTCACTCCGTATGTCGGCATATACAGAAACATGACCATTATATTTTTCAAAATATGTTTCCAACTTCTTTTTTCCTTTGTAATAAATCATATCAAGTGTTTTTGTGAGTGTGGCTCTAGGAATACGACATGCAGCAGGATTTAATGCTCGTTGACAATAATTAATAAAACCAACTTTTTCAGTAAAACTAAATGGTAAATATTCTACTACAACCATTCTAACTAATTATTCTCTATTTTTTTCATCACTATATTTAAATAATCGTTATATGCTTTCAATATGAGTCATATCCTCCAAATTTGACCCACTTAAATACTTTTTTGCAGTAATTGCAAACCGATATAGTGGTTCCATCTGCTTGCGTTACTTTCTTCATATGAAGTACGAAGAGATCGGATTTGGGTTGCTTCTGTAACTGCTCTTCCAATTTCGTAGGTGGTTCAAATTCAAAATCTGGAGGGGGATTAGGCAGATTTTCTGATTGGCTTGTCAAATGGGGGTGGCATCAGGATCAGGTTCGAAAATTATTAGAGGGGGCTGAGGAAAGTTTAGAGCTTCAACATAGGCTTAGGCTTGCATGAACTCATAATAGGTAGTGTTGTAATAACCAACATTGTGCGGCATACGACCCTTACCTTTTATTGAAATGGAACACCTTAGACCGTCTCCACTTCTACTTGTCATTTAACAAGTTGAATTGATGGAAATAATGTGAATAAATTGATGGAAATAAATTGTTGGAAATAAATAAATGTAATAGCAAATAAAATAAGCTTAATTGAGTAAAAAACTAAAATAAATGTAATAGCAAATAAAATAAATTTTAATAACTTAGTAATTGAGACTTGAGAGAGAATTAGAAACTTGGAGAATTGAGAATTGAGATTCGAGAGAGAAATGAGAATTAAAGAAAAAGAAAAAGAAAAAGAAAAACTCAACCCAACGGTCGGCTGGGTCACTGTAATGATCTAGTTATTTCCAGGTCAAAACCAGTTCTATAATCAACTAACACTAGCTGATTTGGTTGATTGCAGGTTCAAAAACTTCTGGAAATGTAAAGATTGAAGACTGGGAAGTAGAAGATAGAATAGGTTGAGAGAAAGAGATAGAGAGAAGAATTAGAATTTAGGAAGAATTGTATTTTTCATTCCATGATCTGTAAAATGTTCATTACATTTTGTTATAACATAAATCCTTCTAGAAAAAGATAACCGATAATAGGACAAAGTGGTATGATCCACTGCTCCTAGACACACACTAATAATATGAACCAGCAGCTACCTAAACGGTGCTGTTTAATTAAGTTCATAAGGCTACCAAACGGTGCTGTTTTGGAAAGCTATTAAATCCTAACTAGACATTAAAACAACCTGCCGTATTGAGTTCATTAAATTAATTTTAAAGCTTTCTCTTCTTCAGACAAGAACTCCAAACCTAGCACAACTTCTGTGATCTCCTCTCCCTCTCTCTAGAACCTTCATAAAACAATCTTTCTTCACAGCTAAATCCTTAAAAAAAAAAAAAAAACAAACATGACATCTCCCACCTCTTAAAAATGATTCTTGTCCTCAAGGATCAAACTCAGGGAAGTGACGCGAAGTCACATAGGCATCTTCCCAAGTGGCATCGTCCGGAGAAGCATGTGACCACTGGATCAGGTACTGAGTAACTGCCTGATTGTGTCTTTTGATCATTTTTCTTGCTAACATTGCTACTGGGTATACCAAAAACTGACCACCTGGGCCTATATTGGGAAGATCGGAACTAAGGATCACATCGTCGCCAATTTTCTGTTGGAACCCTGTTCATTGGTAACGCAGCGGAAATAGGTTTTAAAATTTTTATATAGATCGTAAACGATCTGGGACTAGTGAACTTAGGATCGTAATTATTATTTTTTCCAGAGCTAAACATACAATATGTAAACACGGGAAATTGTAATCAGCATATTAAAAAAAAAAATTAGAACATTACCAACGTTTGGAGGCTCCTTCACTTTACGATATGTTCCTGATTTATACCACTGATCTTCCTAACTATTCCCGGAACTGGTAACTGCATGTGGACGCATCACGTACTCGGGAACTTAGGAGGATGTAGAGAAAAGAAGAAGAAACAATTTCTTCCAAGAGAAAACAAAACTAGAACAATTCTAATTGTTAAAAGAAAAAAATATAATAAATATATAATTTTTTTTTCTTTTGTTTTCAACGGTGCACGCCACTGCACCACTTTCTCCTTCTTCTTCTTCTTTTCTCTTCAATCATAACGCACACCTGATGCTTCTAAGTTTTGTTACACACACAATCAGTTTGTATCCTATACAAACACTTGTATATATCCTTATGTGTTGTGTTTTTGTTATCAATATATATCATATATATATATATTATTATTATAACTAAAACTCTTTAATTGATATCTTTTCGATTTTAAAAACTAAATCTTTTAAAATGATATCTCATATATTTTATTTTAAAAGATAATTAAATATTTATTTTGAATTTAAACATTTTAAATTCAATTTTAAATATTTAATTTAATAAAATAATCATATTATCTTATTCTATTTAAAATCAAATATCAACTAACACCCTCCATTTAGTGATTAATAAAATAATTAAATAATCTTATTATTTAATTTATTTAATCACCATTATTCACTAATTAAATAATCTCATTATTCAATTAATTCCCGAATAAATACGTGTCACTTTCGTAACACAATTAATTGGACAATCCATTTAATTAACTGTGACCCTTGTTACCTAAATCGATCGGGCTAGCAAAGGGACCTAACGGACCCACAGTATTTTGAGCTCCAATAATCCTCGGAATCATTAATTAAACTTTTTAATTAATATTCCTTGATTATTAACTCCGGTGTTATTCCACTAAAAACCCGAAGCTGCACTCTCTCAACTGCAGAAGCTTTTACACAGACCGATACAACTCGGTGTCCATCGATATAGCTATTACACATGGTGTTATCCTCCACGGTAGTTCATAATTAGAGCTAGGTCATAATGTCCGTTATACCCCTCTAATTACATATATCCTTTAAGAATCGTTGATTCTCTAATGAACAAAAAAATCATATTTCCTCACGGAATTAGGAGAGCGCTCATATTGTCCAAGCCCTGAATCAATCCTTAAGGGAACTACCATCTACTTCTCACAAGAAGGAGTGGATTCCACTATTGTGTACATACCTTCCCATCCATAAGCCAAACCGCAATCCCAACATACGGAGTATATTGATCAGGAATTGCATCCGACCTTACCCATGGTATATCAAAGACCACGATCTAACCTGAAGGAGTCGATAAGACACTCAGGATTAAGATCACCCACATATAGCCATCATTAGTTGATATATATAAATCTCATCAGTAAACGGATCTTGGTGAGAGATTCATATAGATCATGGCTCAGTCTTATACGATCACATCATACAAGGTGCCTCCATTCCCATATCTCATATGAATGATTCAGGATAGAATCACCGTACATTACGGAATGGACAACAGCTATAGATTAACCACAAATAAAGTATCCAGCTTTATTTGCTATCTATGGACTCTTTAGTTTGCACGTCTCTTACTGTATTCATCCGTATATGACACTCATATACACAGTTCGAGATTACATCCGGCAATCTAGGATGTTAATAAATACACAAGTTATAAAATAAACAACACAACAAGAATGAATTGAACTTTTCTTTTTATTTATTTCATAAATCCATTTACAAATTACATCTTTAGGGCATAAACCCCAATATTTTCTTCTTCAACTAGGACACATGGAACACGGGATGGACTTGGGAATCTACCGACAACTGTAAACGGTAAGCCACACAACCGATTTTTGCTATAACTTGGTATGGACCCAAAAATCTAGGTGCTAGTTTCAAATTCCTGCGAATAGCCACCATAGCTTGCCTGTAGGGTTGGAGTCTTAGATACACCCAGTCTCCCACCACAAACTCCCTCTCTGACCTTCTTCTGTCAAAATAAAGTTTCATCCTAGCTTGGGCTTGGGTCAGAGCCTCTTTTAGAACTGACCAAATTCGAGTTCTATTCCTAGCAAATTCTCGGACCTCACTTGACCTTGACCCAGCGTTCAAGAGTGTGAAAACTGGAGGCTTATAGCCGAATAAGACCTCAAATGGAGTCATAGATAGGGCAGAGTGATAGTTGGTATTGTACCACCACTCTGCCATTGGTAGCCATGTTGCCCAATTTGTAGGTCTTGAGATTGTCATACATCTCAAGTAGTTATCCAAGCACTGGTTAAGCCTTTCTCTTTGACCGTCTGTTTACAGATGGTATGATGAACTGAGGCACAACTTTGTTCCTGTCATCTTGAATAATTGCTTGCCAGAAATGGCTTGTGAAAACTTGGTCTCTGTCACTTACTATTGTAATAGGCAGTCCATGAAGTCTGTGGATCTATTCAAAGAAAAGCTTTGCTACTTGTTGAGCTGAGTATGAGTGGGATAGTGCTAGGAAATGGCCGTACTTGGTTAGTCGATCTATAACTACGTGTATAGAGTTCTTGCCAAGTGAGAGAGGTAGTCTTTCTATAAAATCCATTGCAATGTCACTCCAAGGAATCTTTGGTATTGGAAGTGGTTGTAAAAGGCCAAGGGTTTTAACATGCTCATTTTTGTTTTGTTGACAGACTTGGCATGTAGCTACCCCAGTCTTTACCTCTTGATTCATAGTAGGCCAGTAGAAAAAAAGCTGCAGCCTTTTAATAGTGCCTCTAATCCCTGAATGACCTCTCATGGCAGAGGAGTGAGCCTTCTCTATCAGCTTCTTCCTTACTGTCCATGTACCTTCAATGTAGATTATTCCATTCCTTATAATCAAGCTTTCATGGAGAGTAAACTCTCGGTTAGAAGGGGGTTGCACCATTAGTTCAGGTAAAACTGCAGTAGCAAGAGAATCATTCTCATAGCTCTCCAACACCTCTATTATCCAAGCTAGCCTAGAACTTGTGAAAGCTAGGAGAGTCTCATCACTAGTTTGCAATGCTCTAGAGAGCCCATCAGCCACAACATTTTCTTTTCCCTTCTTGTCAACAATCTGGTAGTCGAATCCTAATAACTTTGAGAGCCATTTTTGTTGCAAGATAGTCGTCATTTTCTGTTCCAAAAGGTACTTAAGACTCTGATGATCAGTCTTAATAACAAACCTATTCCCATATAAATAAGTCCTCCACTTCTGGATAGCATGCACAATAGATAGTAATTCTTTTTCATAAGTGGAAAGCCCTAACTTCCTTGGAGGCAAAGCCTTGCTAACGGTCTTCCCTTCTACATTAGGACAGCCTCAATTCCCATATCACACGCATCCGTCTCCACAATAAAAGGAATAGTGAAATTGGGTATGGCTAAAACTGGGGTAGTGGTCATGGCTACCTTGAGAATTTCGATAGCAATTTCAGCCTTGCTATCCTATATGAACCCATTCTTCTTGAGTAAGGATGCCAATGGTTTACTAATGACTTCATAACCCTTAACAAACTTCCTGTAGTAGCATGTAGACCGAGGAATCCTTTCAAGGCCTTAATAGAAATGGGTTTAGGCCAATCCAACATTCCTTTAATCTTCTTTTCATCGGGTGCCACCCCTTTAACCGATATGATATGCATCAAGTACTCTAATTCAGCCTTTCTGAACTCGCATTTGCTTTCTTTAACAAACAGTTGGTGCTACCTCAGAATTTCTAGAATTAACCTTAGGTGTTCCACATGTTCCAACATATTCTTACTATAAACTAATATGTCATCAACGAACACTAGAATCATTCTCCTTAGGTAAGGTTGGAAGATACTGTTCATAAGACTTTGAAAGGTTATAGGGGCATTGGTGAGTCCAAAAGGCATCACCCTAAACTCGTAATGCCCTTGGTGTGTCTTAAATGCTGTCTTATGAATATCTTCCTCAGCCACACGGATCTGATGATACCATGCTCTTAGGTCTAGCTTAGTGAATACTGCTGCCTCATTCAACTCATCTAGTAATTCATCGATTATCGGTATGGGAAACTTATCTTTAATTGTAATTTTGTTTAGCTCCCGGTAATCCAAACAAAATCGCCAAGTCCTATCTTTTTTCTTCACTAATAGGATAGGTGATGCAAATGGGCTGGTGCTAGCCTGAATTATCCCACTCTCGAGCATCTCCTTCACTATTTTCTCAATATCATTCTTTTGGACATATGGCTGTCTATAATTCCTTACATTGATATGGTTACTGTTAGGAACTAAGGAAATGTGGTGGTCATGGGTCTTATGGGGTGGTAGAGTGGTTGGTTCAGCAAAAACATCATTGTAGGAACGTAAGAGGGGCTGTAATTCTGTGGGTATTACCCTCTCTTTCTCTTCCATTTGTATGGAATATAGTTGTACAACCGTTTCTCCCCTTTCTTATGTCTTCATTAGTTGCATTGCCACATTTTTACCATCTAGGGAAGAGAGTCGACCTTTCTCTTTGATTCCATACAAAGGAATACTTTTACCATCCTTCTTGAAACTCATGCTCAGCCGGTTTGCATCAAGCATAATTGACCCTATTTCCTTCATCCATTGCATGCCCGACATAGTATCACACCCTTTTAGAGTTAAGAGTCTCATTTCAGTAGTAAACTCGACCCCTTGCATGGTCCATGCAAATGCCTTGCATTTAGCTTGGCTGTAGATTTTTCCCCCTCCACCAACCGTGACCCACAAGGTATCCATGTCTTCCACATTAACTCCCGTGAACTTGGCTGTCTCTAGGTCAAGAAAATTGTGGGTGGAACCACTATCCACCAAAATTGTGATATCTCTATTCTTCACTCTCCATTTTAGCTTAATAGTTTGCAAACCCAAACTCCTTGTCAAGGCATGATGAGAAATGGTAATTTCTTCCTCTACCACTTCATGCTCCACTTCTTGAGTGTCATCTGTATCTTCCCCCTCCCTCTCCTCATCATCCTCTGTCCCACAAAGCATATAGAGCTACTTCTTGATACATTGGTAGGCCAAATGTGTAAATTTTGTTACAGTTATAACATAGTTCTTTATCTCTCCTAGCTTTCATATCCAGCAGGGGTTAGTCTTTTGATAGGTATGGGTTCTGTGGTTTTTCGGTTCGGGTAGGTTAAAGTGGGTACAGTAGTTGGTGAGTCTCCTTTAGTTGGTGGCTGATTTTGAATGAGGTTTTGGCTGGGATGGCCAGTGGGTTTTAGGGGCCTTGGTTTGACTCTTTTGGCTTCTAGAGAAGCCTCTTGCAGCCTTGCCAAACGGATGGCTATTTTCAGGCTGGGGGCTTGAACATCTTGACCAAATGCTTGATCTCTCCTTTAAGTCCACTTAGGAAGCTTTCTAGAAAAAACTCATCACTCAACCCTAGATTTTTTGCCAACAATCGGGGTTGGAGCTCTTCGAACCTATCCTGAAAATCAATAACAGTGGTAGTCTGCCTCAAGCGGTGAAACTCCCCTACTACATCTTCTTGGTTCACATCTACAAACCTAGTCAATAAAGCTTCTATAAAATCCTCCCAACTAGCTCCCTCTCATGAGGCATAAAATGTTTGAAACCAGGTTTTAGCTTTTTTTTCGAAATGGATTGAAGCCATGATTACTTTCTGATTATGGGGTACTGGATGAATCATAAAGAATCGGTCACATTTTTGAATCCATGTTTTAGGGTCTGTGCCATCAAATTTTGGGAAGGATAACTTAGGGGGCCTTAGAGTTGAATCACAGATTACCTTGTTGCTTGAACAGGTTGGTCCTTGAGACTTTAGGTCTCCAGATGAGCTGCCTGGGGCTGATCCTAAGATCCCATTGCAATTAGCATGGGAGCCTTCCAGATCCACTCTCCTATGTTTGATTGTTAGCAGTTCTTGCATCCTTGCCATCTGTTCATGCATTATTGTATTCTAATCCTGCATCTTTGCATTCTGGCTTGCCATTTCTAGTCTAAATGACTCAAATCCCTCTTCAAAATGAAGAAATCTATTATCCCTCTCCTGGATCCTTTTTTCCATATCTGCAAACCTTCATTCCAAGAACTGATGTTTCCTTGTTCCCTCAGCCATGATAGTCTGTGCCTAAACAGAAGTGGGGTCTGAATTTGAAAGGATTTGTGTTTGATGAGATCTGATATGGTATTTGTGTTTTGTTGGTTTCTTGTGCAGGAATACTATGGATCTAGAATGAGTGAGTGTGAATTAGAAATATGGTTCTAACAGAATGAAGAAATGTGGTGAGGTATTTGGCCCGGAAAGAGCTTTGATACCACTTGTAATGATCTAGTTATTTCCAGATCAAAACCAGTTCTATAATCAACTAATGCTAGCTGATTTGGTTGATTGCAGTTTCAAAAACTTTTGGAAATGCAAAGATTGAAGACTGGGAAGTAGAAGATAGAATAGGTTAAGAGAAAGAGATAGAGAGAAGAATTAGAATTTAGGAAGAATTGTATTTTTCATTCCATGATCCGTAAAATGTTCATTACATTTTGTTATAACATAAATCCTTCTAGAAAAAGACAACCGATAATAGGACAAAGTGGTATGATCCACTGCTCCTAGACACACACTAATAATATGAACCAGCAGCTACCTAAACGGTGCCGTTTTGGAAAGCTATTAAATCCTAACTAGACATTAAAACGACCTGCCTTATTGAGTTCATTAAATTAATTATAAAGCTTTCTCTTCTTCAGACAAGAAATCCAAACCTAGCGCAGCTTCTGTGATCTCTTCTCCCTCTCTCTAGAACCTTCATAAAACACTATTTCTTCACAGCTAAATCCTTAAAAAAACAAATCTGACAGTCAGCATGCCGTTGTGCCCTCCAACGGCTGAAAACAGTTTTTTTTTTTAAATAAAAAATAAAAAAATGAAATCATGACTAGAACCATCGGTTCCAAAACCAGAACCGAACCGACGGTTCTAGTCCGGTTCTGGATTTTTAGGAATCAAAAAGTCGGTTCTGATTCGGTTCCGGAGAGGGCGGTTCCGGTTCGGTTCCACGGTTGGGGTCGTACCGTCGTCATGTCTAGATGGGGATGGGGGACCAATATCCATCATTATTTTCCCAATGCTCATCTCTTGGCCAACCCATTGTCATTCCTATTATGAACCTAGAAACATACAAACAATCAAAATTTGTACCCAATTTTTTCTATACACTCCATAAATAGTGGTTCATTCCACGACCGGTCACTACATTGCCATGTCGCTGCGTAGAAGAAGAGAACATAAACTATTCTAAACCTATGACTCAATTCTTTGTGCCAACTTCAACTCGGAAATCATAAGGAGTGCCTAAAGGCAATATCTCAAAAATGTAAAAGCGCTGACACTCATATCACAGTGTTGTTTGTATTGTTCAAAAACGATCTGATTCGAATCTGCAAGAGACAGGAAAACATCAAATAGAAAACATCACATTAGAGAAATCGAGGCCCGTGTTTCACACGGTGTCCTTAAGACAAATTCGCCGGCAAACACCGTATGTGTATGGCGATTGTCTCCCAGGATACAACAATTTAAACAGTGGATGTGTAGAACACAAACCACTCTCAGCAAACTCAAATTGAATTCAAACTTACCAAGAGACGAAGAACAAAAGAACTAGGAAAAGAACAATATTTTCTCTTAATTTCGTGATTTCCAGAATAATCTAATGAGGAAAATAGACTAGGGTTTAAATAGAAAACATAATCAGTAGGATGGATTTAGGAAATACTTAATTACTACAGTTGTAATGATAAAGGAAAATAATTAAGGAATAATCTTCAAAAAGATATATTCCTAATTAAACATTGATTCTGATTATATAGTGATCAAGTAAGTATCAGAATCCAAAAAGGAAATCAACTCCTTCCTTAATCTAATTAATCTCCATAACCCAAAAAAGGAAATTAACTATTTCGTTAGTCAACTTTTCCTTATCATTTAAACCATCTAACTTAGGGAAAAATAAATTAAATTAATTCTTTCCTAATCAATAAAATGTTGATTTAGGAAAAAGAAATTTGAAATAGTAGCAAAAGTCGATTGTACTTTCATGGTCCAATCAGTGCAACATTAATGTACGCAGGACGCACCCACACACATGTTTATAAGCTACTATCACACAACCACCTATATACCACATATAAGTGTTTTCCCCCAACCAATGTGGGATGCACGTTTTTCCCTACACAATGGGCTTAGCTTGAGACTCAATTTCTCATTCACCCATTAATTATTTTGTGAGTTTGAGTATACCATTTCGAAGCTCTCACGGAGGAGAATTCGAATATACTTTAATCTTCCATTTTTCATGGAATCCTTCATAAATAATACTCTCAAAATATGTGTTCATCACAAAATTTCCAACAATCCCCCACATGAATGAAATTTACTTAGGAGACACGAGAGATGACTTTTGGTAAGTTCAAATGGTCGAAACCTGCATAGGATGGCTAGGTGTTACCCTTTGAACCTTCCATCGTAAAGGTATGCTTACTTTACTGGTGATCAGTAGATATGATATCTTTGAACTATTCTACCGTTTATGTAAATGATAGTGTACCTCACACAGGCACCTTCCAGACCCAATTTGGTTCTCATTGTTATGTTCGTTTTGTTGGAACCTCGTTCACTGGTAACGCAGCGAAAATAGGTTTGAAAATTTTTATACAGATCATAAACAATCTGGGACCAGTGAACTTAGGATCGCAATTCTTTTTCCGGAACTAATACATACAATATGTAAACACAAGAAATTGTAATCAATATATTAAAAGAAAATTTAGAATCTTACCAACGTTTGGAGGCTCTTTCACTTTACGATATGCTCCTAGTCTGTACCACTGATCTTCCTAGCTATTCTCAGAACTGGTAACTGCGTGTGGGCGCGTCACATACTCAGGAACTTAGGAGGATGTAGAGAGAATGAAGAAGAAACAATTTCTTCCAAGAGAAAACAAAACTAGAACCCTTCTGGTTGTTAAAAAAAAATAACTTTATATATTTATATATATATTTTTCAATCTCACGCACCCCTGTACGTTTTTCACTTTTTGTTTTTCTTTAAAAAAAAATCACACACACCAATTGCACACACAAAGTACACTTATGCGTATCCTACCTTTTTTTTTCTTTGATATCTCTTTTTGTTTCACTTGTACACACACACCAATATTTGTATCCTATACAAATACTATGCTTATCAGATAACGTTAGTTAAAAGATATAAAACTCTTTTATAATTTTCAAATAACCTCACATTATCTTTTAAAATAAAATCTATATTTTATTTATCAATAAATATATTAGGTATATCTAAATTTAAACAATTTAAATTCAAATATATATCAATTTATTTTATTTAATATATGAGATAATCTCATTATTCAAAATAAATAACAAATGAAACCCTCCATATATGACTAATTACATCATTAAATAATCTTATTATTTAATTGTTATAATTATCATTTTAATCAATTGAATAATCCAATTACTCAATCAACTCCTGACATGTGTCACTATCGTAACACAATTAATTGGACAATCCAATTAATTATTCGTGACCCTTGTTACCTAAATCGATCGGGCTAGCAAGGGGACCTAATGGACCCACATTATTTGAGCTCCAATAATCCTCGGAATTATTAATTAAACTCTTTAATTAATATTTCTTGATTATTAACTCCGGTGTTATTCCACTAAAAATTCGAAGCTGCACTCCCTCAACTGTAGACGTTTTTACACAGAACGATACAACTCGGTGTCCATCGATATAGCTATTACACATGGTGTGATCCTCCACAGTAGTTCATAACAAGAGTTGGGTCATAATGTTCGTTATACCCCTCTAATTACATATATCCTTTAAGAACTGTTGATTCTCTAATGAACAATAAAATCCTATTTCCTCACGGAATTAGGAGAGCGCTCATATTGTTTAATCCCTGAATCAATCCTTAGGGGAACTACCAACTACTTCTCACAAGAAGTAGTGGATTTCACTATTGTGTACATACCTTTCCAGCCACAAGCCAAACCGTAATCCCAACATACGGAGTATATTGATCAGGAATTGCATCTGACCTCACCCATGGTATATCAAAGACCACGATCTAACCTGAAGGAGTCGATAAGACACTCAGGATTAAGATCACCCACATATAGCCATCATTTGTTGATATATATGAATCTCATCAGTAAACAGATCTTGGTGAGAGATTTATATAGATCATGGCCCAGTCCTATACGATCACATCATACAAGGTACCTCTATTCCCATATCTCATATGAATGATTCAGAATAGAATCACCGTACATTACGGAATGGACCGCAGCTATAGATTAACCACAAATAAAGTACCCAGCTTTATTTGCTATCTATGGACTCTTTAGATTGCACGTCTCTTATTGTATCCATCTGTATATGACACTCATATACACAGTTCGAGATTACATCCGGCAATCTAGGATGTTAATATATGCACAAGTTATAAAATAAACAACACAATAAGAATGAATTGAACTTTTCTTTTATTTATTTCATAAATCCATTTACAAATTACATCTTTTAGGGCATAAACCCCAACACGTTTTTGCCATGAACATGCGCCTGGTTCTGTAAGAGTCGCTGGAGAATATAATCCTTCATTATTCTCTTTTAGAAGCGGCCCTACTTCTCTCTCACATAGGTGATATCTTAGTTAAGAGCAACCTGCATTACTCTGATCAGATTTCCATAGCTTGGAATTCTGACGCATAAGAATCATTAAAAACATAGTTTAACCTTTTCTCTACGGGCATCACTGTTTCATCATAGGAATGGACTGGAGGGTAACCCCTACAGTGATCCAACTAAGTCCTACAACTTGATTGTCCCATTGAACCTAGATCTTGGGATCTCCAGTCAACTAGGTTGGGTTTCCATTGTATCTACTTTCATTTCATGGGCTTTAGTCACATTCCCCTATATGATGTCTCAACTAATTCTCTATTTAACCCTTTGGTTACCGGATCCGCAATGTTATCTTTTGACTTTACATAGTCAATGGAGATAACTCCAGTTGAGAGAAGCTGTCTAATGGTATTATGTCTTCGACGTATATGTCTAAACTTTCCATTATACATGTTGCTATGTGCTCTTTCTATTGCTGATTGACTATCACAGTGGATGCAAATCGATGGCACAGGCTTTGGCCGTCTTGGAATATCCTCTAAGAATTGGCGTAGCCATTTGGCCTCCTTACCACATTTATCTATGGCAATATACTCAGATTCCATAGTGGATCTGACTATACATGTCTATTTGGAGGATTTTCAGGATACAGCCGCACCTTCTAGTGTGAACACATACCCACTAGTTGATTTTGAATCTTTCATATCAGATATCCAGTTTGCATCAGTGTATCTTTCTAGGACAGCAGGATATCTAGTATAATGGAGTCCATAATTACGAGTGAATCGTAAGTACCTCGGTACTCTTACTATTCCTTTCCAGTGATCGGTTCCTGGATTACTTGTGTAACTGCTTAATATGCTGACTGCATTAGCAATGTCTAGTCTTGTACAACTTATTAAGTACATCATACTTCCTATCACTCTAGAATATTCGAGTTGAGAGACGTTCTCACCCTTATTCTTTGATAGGTGTAGATTTGTATCTACTGGTGTTCTGAAAATTCTAGAATTATTTTTGTTGAATTTCTCAAGAATCACGTCAACATAGTGTGACTGACTAAGAATGAGTCTGTTCGATGTCCTTGAGATTTTTATTTTCAACATTACATCAGTCGATCCCATATCTTTCATATGAAATCTTGATTTCAACATATCCTTGGTAGATTTTATCATCACTACCAACAATGAGCATGTCATAAACATAAAGGCACAAAATGACATAGTCATTTCTTGTGTCACATTCATTGATTTTAAATCCATTTGACGTCATAACATTGTCAAATTTCTTATGCCATTGTTTTGGTGTTTGCTTTAGACCATATAAGGACTTCACCAATTTAAAGACTTTCTTTCCTTGTCTTGGAGCGGAAAAACCCTAAGGTTGTTCCATGTAGATCTCTTCATCTAGATCTCCATTTAAGAAAGTTGTTTTCACATCCATTTGATGTACTTCAAGATTTCGCAAAGCTGCGATTGCAAGTATCATCCTAATAGAGGTTATTCTGGTCACAAGAGAATACATATCAAAGTAATCTAGGCCTTCTCGTTGATTGTAACCTTTAATTACAAGTCTGGCCTTATACTTATCAATTGATCCATCTGCTTTTATTTTCTCTTGAAAATTCATTTGGACCGTAGCGGTTTACATCCCGGAGGAAGATCCACTAACTCCCAAGTATGATTTTGAAGGATGGAATCAATTTCACTCTTGATAGCTTCTTTCCACAAGAGTCCTTCTGAAGAGCTCACCACTAGCTTCATCATTGGATTTACATAGAAATACATGTTCAAAGAACGATGCATTTCTAGATTCCATTATCGTGTTTTTATGTATATATGGGATGTCAGATTTATACACCAAAAATTAATAAGCACTGCTATTATGTGCATATCCAATGAAGATGCAATCAACGGGTTTCAGACCTATATTCACCTTCTTAGGTGTAGGTACGGTAACTTTGGCAAGACACCCCCATATTCGTAAGAATTTATATGAAGACTTTCTTCATTTCCATAATTCATATGAGGTTCTGTCTTCTTTCTTTCGATGTACCTTGTTTAAAAGGTAATTGCTAGACAATATAGCTTCACCCCACATGTTCTGAGGTAATCCAAAACTTATCAGCATTGCATTCATCATTTCTTTCATGGAATGATTTTTCTATTCAGCAACTCTGTTTTGCTGTTCGCTTCTCAGTGATATCAGTCACCTAGAAGGTTTCACTTAGGGTCATCTGATGGAGTAAAATCGTGTTATAAAATACTCACTCGCAAGTGCACGAATCGTGAAGATTGGTACAGCGGCAGGTAAGGATCGTTCCCACGAGTAAAAGAGATTTATTTATTAAAACTAATTCTAATTAAAGTTAAATTAAAGCAACCAAAAGATTTGTTGATGATTGAATTAAACTAAAACTAAATTAAATTAATCTAAAGAAAACAATTAAAGAGATTATGGTTGTGATCAAGAGAAAGAAAACACTAGGTCATCAATGATCCCCAATTATGAATACTCAATGTATGAAATTAATTTGTAAACAAGATTCAATCAATTCTAGGGTTCATTCTTTGTCTTTAATGTGACTATTACCGTTCGGTCGCGGGCTGAGTCACATGTTTCCAACCGTTATTCACCCTATGGTCAAGGTGTGAATAATAATCAGAAACTCATTAAGTGCAAGAAATAAAAACCAAATTCTACTACTTTGTCTTGGTCAGACTAAAGTTAAAATTCATTCATTCAAAAGATCATTAATTAAGATTATGTTTGGTCAACACTAACCCTAATTCTCAGATAGTCTTAACCCTAAAATCATGCCAAATAATCATCCACCCTTTGGTTAAGGTGTGAACAAATATTAAAACTAATGAGGATTAAGCAGTTAAGAACAATGAATAAATCAAGACTTGATTTGATGAAATAATAAGTAATCCATATATGAGCATTCACAAAAGGTTCACATTGATTCCCTAGTTATGGGATTAGTTACACATGTTGAAAATAAAGAGAGAAGAGATAGAAAAGATAAAACCCATCTCGGTCTTCAATGATAAATTCTTCTTCGTCTTCAAATCTTCTATGTGTAAAGATGATTAAGAGAATTGTGTTGTTCTTCCTGTCTGTAGCCTGAAAGAGAGGTGATGTTTGGTGATGGAGTGATGGGGGACGGCCCCCTTGGTGGCTTGGGACCTCCCTTGGCTTCTCTCTATCCAAGAAACTCATGATATTTATAGGTGATAATTCCTTGTGAACTCCCAATTTGCTTTGTTGTAGGAAACTCACAAAGTAGGAAAGTAGAATGAGAGAAGGAATTGGAATCCTTTCATAAATTAGATTTCCTTTCTTGATAATTGTCTGCTAATTTGAGTTTAGGAAGTTTTCCAAACATGTTTTGATCTTATAAAATCATTAGAATTTGATTTGGGAAGTTTTGGAACAGTTCTGGACCAATTCAGAATGGAATCCGCCAAAAGTATGTCAAAACCGCTGCCTAGGTCGCTCCGCAAGTAGCCTGCGGTCAGCACCGCAGTGCTGTACTGATATGTACCGCCACGTAGACTACTAGGTAGGAAATTGCTCGAATTGCGGTCTGGCCCGCGGTCAGCTTCTCCAGCTCGACCTTCGGTTACTAAATTGGGCATAACTTCTTCTAGGAATATCGGAATTGAGATCCAAAATGTGCACCGGAAACTAGACTTCCATGGCTTTCCATCCATAGGTAGTAGGACACACAATTCAAACTGAGGAGAGAGATATGGGGCCTACAGTCTGGGTGATCTGCACTGGCCGAAATTCAGCTTTTTGCTCGGAATGATGTGCGGCATAGACCGCGGTTGAGGTTGATGCCTGGGAAGCGGTATGGACCGCGGAAAAGAACAGAAAGCCTACTGAAATGTACCGCTGAATGTGCCGCGGTGGAGGTCGTGCATGAAGAGCGACCTACACAGCGGTGGATGACAGCTTTGCTCTTTTTCTTCACATTTAAGCTCTTTTCCTTGAAAATACCTTCAAACACTTCATCTAAGGAATATGACCTACACATGCTCAACAAACACATAAAATACCTAATTTCATCCAAAAACAAAGCACAAATAATAGGAAATGGGGACCTAAATTATGTATAGAAATAGACCGATCATCATCCCTTCAGCATGGATCTTATACAGAATCATCTGAAGCTCTTAGACTTGACTCATAACTATCTTTGAGTCCCCCATCTTGTAATCAAGAAAATGGCCAACAACAAACCTTTTGGATTCAGCATCCTCAGTTTTGTATTTCTGGACTAACGACTCTCACAGTTCTTTTGCTGTTTTCGCTATATAGCGTGTCTAACAGCCAATTCAGTATGTTTTCTGGTATAAAATTCCTAATGGTTCCAAACATCAATAGCATTCCGTACCAGAACATCTCACTCTTCACCACTATTGGGTTTAAGAGCATCTTCAGTCAAGAACCTAGCTAGATTCTGTGTGGTCAAATAGAACAGCATCTTTTGCTACCACCACTAAAAGTTCCCGTGACTTACATACTGGCTCATCACCAGATCTGCCATGTTTCTCACGAATGAGTTGATGGCAGGAGTCGACGTTACACACGTTGCCCCCACAATAGGCACAACTCCCACAAGCACTGAATTAACATCTAGAGTGTCTAGTCCGACAATTGGATTAGCACTAGGAGTCTCAAGTGGAACACTTGCGTTCACGTTTGATTTATCCGCCATAATATCAGGAGGAGATCAACTGAATTAATTTGGAAATTAATTCTCATTAAAATTGGCAATATTAAAGTCAAATCGGTTCCGTTTTAAATTCAAAATTTAATATTTTGATTAACCCAGAATTAATAGAAATAAATCATCATTAAATTGATAATTACAATTTTGAAGTTCAAAAGAATTGATTCTGACAATAATCACCATTTTAAACTTACACATCCAACTCGTTACCACTGTTGGCCTTAGGAGCCTCATCAATTAAGAATCTCGCAAGATTCAATATGGTCAGTTAGAGCAACATCTTTTGTTGCCATCTCTTGAAATTCAGACCACTGAACTTCTCTGGTTTCTCCATATGGTTCATCAGAACCGAAACTGGAAACACAAATGAATTCACCGTCGAGGTATTCATTTGACCCACAAAAAGGTTCACTTTCGGGTCGGTCAATTGACCCACGCTCGGGTTCACAATTGATTCGGTAGTCCCTTCCACAAACTAAATCAAATATTTTAGAACCAATAATATATATCACAAACATATATATGTAACAATATATTAAGCACTGATATATCAAAATTAATATGTTAATATATATCAAATAAAATATATAAGCATACCAATATAATTTCAGCCTTTGAAATATAAATGATAAGTACGTGTACTATTATTTATAACACTATAACTAATATATCAAACAAAAATATATCACACACCGATATAGTATTGTTTATTAAATAATTGATATCAAACAATATAAAATATGAAACACCGGTAGCATAACCGGTATGTAAATATTGATAAAGCAAAACCAATATCAACAAATATCACCGGTATTAACATATTGTGTATCAAACACTGTTCTGACACTTTATATTATAATATATATATATATATATATATATATATATATATATATATATATATATATGTAAGTGCTGCAACCTTGTGTAGGATTATACAACAATATAACATATTTACCAAAAGTAAACCCGAATACCCGATTGGTATCACATCACATTGAAATCAAAATTGATATCAAACAATAATAGAGTATTTTATCTATTTATGAAACACTGATATCAAACATTGATATCAAACAATACACTGGATTGTAATTTAGTTTCACAATTATCAGTAATATAAAATTACTGATACATCAACCAAACATGCTGACATATAATAGATTAAACAGTGGCATATAATACTCTAAAATATACTACTGATCACAGTACCGAACTTAATTTTTATATATATATATATATATATATATATATTAGCAGATTATATAGACATATGATCTTATATTTCGGCTTCTTCTTTTTTTCTTCAGATATAGACTTCAGATATAGACTACAATTCTATATCTCTTAAATATCAAATATTTATACAACTCGGGTGTACAACCGATATACTCTTAGCATCACGAAAATATTATATAATATTTATGATAGTATCGATATCAATTAGTTGATATTAAAACCAGTGAATCAATAATTGATTCCATATTCACAATTGAAATCAAAATCAATGTCTGGTATTACAGACCCGATTACCCAGTAGAAATCACATTTGATTTCTAAACCAGTGTCTGTTAATAGACCCGATTTACCAAAATATAAATCCGATAATTAATTGAAATTAGTGTCTTAAAACAGACCCAATTTCTACAGATTAATATTAACCCAAATCCAGTAATGTTCAAGAAAAAATTATGTCGCAATCCGTTGGAAAACAAAAACCGAACCAGAAGGTTTTAAAAGAAAATAAAACGTGAGAAGAAGGAAAAAGAAAACGAAGGAAATTGTCTTAAGATTGTTGTTTGTATTGCTCAAAAACAATCTGGTTCGAATCTGCAAGAGACAGGAAAACATCAAATAGAAAACATCACATTAGGAAAATCGAGGCCCGTGTTTCACACGGTGTCCTTAAGATAATTTCGCCGGCTAACACCGTAGGTGTATGACGATTGTCTCCTAAGATACAATGATTTAAATAGTGGATGTGTAGAACACAAACCACTCTCAGCGAACTCAAATTGAATTCAAACTTACCAAGATACGAAGAACAGAAGGACTAGGAAAAGAACAATATTTTCTCTTAATTTCGTGATTTCCAGAATAATCTAATGAGGAAAATAGACTAGGGTTTAAATAGAAAACCTAATCAGTAGGATTGATTTAGGAAATACTTAATTACTACGGTTGTAATGATAAAGGAAAATAATTAAGGAATAATCTTCAAAAAGATATATTCCTAATTAAACACTGATTCTGATTATATAGTGATCAAGTAAGTATCAGAATCCAAAAAGGAAATCAATTCATTTCTTAATCTAATTAATTTCCATAACTCAAAAACGGAAATTAACTATTTCGTTAGTCAACTTTTCCTTATCATTTAAACCGTCTAACTTAGGGAAAAATAAATTAAATTAATTCTTTCCTAATCAATAAAATGTTGATTTAGGAAAAGGAAATTTAAAATAGTAGCAAAAAGTCGATTGTACTTTCACGGTCCAATCGGTACAGCATTCGTGTACGCAGGACGCGCCTACACATATGTTTATAAGCAACTATCACACAACCACCTATCACACAACCACCTATATACTACATATAAGTGTTCTCCCTCAACCAATGTGGGATGCATGTTTTTCCCTACACAATGGGCTCACCTTGAGACTCAATTTCTCATTCACTCATTAATTATTTTGTGAGTTTGAGTATACCATTTCGAAGCTCTCACGGAGGAGAATTCGAATATACTTTGATCTTCCATTTTTTATGGAATCAGTCATAAATAATACTCTCAAAATATGTGTTCATCACAAAATTTCCAACACATAGTACGTGAAACAAATTATGAATGCACAAACACATATGAAATGAATGAAGAAGTGAGTGTGTGCAAGTTTACTAATATCTTCAAGAGTACAAGCCAAGCTAGAAAGTTATTATGAGCGAGAACCTCTTAAAGATGTCGATGATACTTGTAAAGCTGCTTGAATGTGAAGCTCGAATTCAAATGGGAAGACCTATCCAACTAAAAGAATACAAACAAACCCGGTTTTGACACGAGAATAAGCCCACATAAAAACAAATGTCTTCACAATCTTCTTATGTGGCTATTCTATGATAAATCCCTAAATCTCACCTAAAAACATGAAAAGAAAACTAGATTCAACAATTGTGCACACACCCTCACATTACAATGAGTAAGAAATTCATAATCTCGTCTTGGAAACAGTCTTCAGTTCTCTTGTAATCAAGCACACCTATAACAAAAAGTTTTTTCAAAACAACAAGCATATGTGAGATATCAAAATGGATGCACATGCACGGACTATGTACTCCCCATGTTAGGTTTTGGCTCGTATTCTCAAGAGAACCCAAATGTGAACCAAACGAGACTCAACTGATATTGGAACTTCTTGGAGACGTGGGATACTTTTGGAAGTTAGAGTTGGTGTTTGAGGGAGCTTGAAGACCGAAGAAGAACTGAAGAAACGGATTCTGGAAGAAACCGCGATGCGGACAAGCGCAAGGATCGCGGCACAGGGAGCGGTCAATTTCAGTATGTATAGCGCGGTGTAGACCGTGGCAGAGGTAAATGCACCAATCGCGGTATTCTGAGCGGTAGACTTCAGTGGCTTTTCCGCGGTGTAGGGAGCGGGGTGCACACCTCGACCTAGACCGCGGTAATAGCGGATTTTACCCAGATCATGAATGTTGCGCGAAAAAGGAAAGGTTTTCTTCTGGAAAGTTCTTGTTCGTATTGGAAAACGAAAAAGAGTTTATCTTCATGAAGAATAGGAAAGTCTTATGCTTGAAGGAAAAGATTTCTACTTACAAGAAGACTTGTCATAAATAGGAAATAGTATTTATGTGGAACAAGTAATTCTTGTATGTTTAGGAGTAGGATTTCTTTTTATCTTAAACTCCCTATAGCTAGTATAAATAGACCTTGTAATTAGGTTATTTGTGTGGAGTCAAGAAATACCATGTAACATCAGAGAGTAATGAGATCCGAGTGAGAGAGACCTAAGGGAATATCCGGGGAAGGATCCAAGGGAATATCAGTGGATCAAGTAAGAGATCCGTGGGTGATATTCAAGAGAGACCTAGGGGATATTGGGGGGTTCTTGGTGAGGATCTTGTGAGCGTTGTGAGAATGGTTTGAGGTTAAGGTGTGAGAGAGAATCCTGGAGTATATGGTTGTAACAATTTATCATATAGTGGAACTTTCTCTGTCGTCCTGACGGCCCGTGGTTTTTTACCCGATTTGGGTTTTCCACGTATATCTTGTGTTGTGATTGGTTTATTTTCTCTCATCTTATTTTTCTGCTATTGACGTTATTAATTGCTATGAGTTATGGGCGTATATTAGGCATGACGCTTCCTCGATCATCGGTTCAAATCCCTAACACCCCATTTATCAATTCTTACGCTATGCACATGATCATACCCTCTATCTATTTTTCTCCCTTTTTGTCATGTGATAGAGAAAGGATAAACATGCCCACCCCCCTCCTTCCTTTTAGAGTTGCCTAAAAAATGAGATATATTTACAAGAAAAAGCCGTATAATAAAAAATATTTATATCATGCAACTCAAACATCTAACAAATGGTTCAATGGCTTATTAGAAAAACGCGTGTGTGAATCATTTGTGCTAAGTACATTGCACGGAATGGCAAACATTAGGTAAGAAATCATGTCAAACCAAAACTACAAAATGATTTTCAAATGAACTCAAACAAATTTTTATCCTTTTATTAAGAAAAGAAGATATAAGACTCATACAAACATAGTGTGTGCGATTGAACTACTACATCAACCTTCTTTTGCACATGATTTTCACAAGTCACACTATTTTATCTTTTAAACTTGACTTTCACTCGATATACAACAACTTTATCATAGATATTTCTATTTGTAGCATGTTTTTTGTTTTTCACGCTTAACCACAGGGTGACTTTCACACAAAATGTAAAGGTAGCCATTTCCTACATTTTGTGGCTACACACAAATTATTATTATTATTTAAAATATTCCAATAATTCGAGATTTTGTGAGGAGGGAAGAATCGAACCCAAAACCTTATGATGTAGATGTGAGAGGTAAACCGGACCAACCTTATCTTGTCTGGCTGCACACAATTACAATACAAGAAGATAGAGATTAATTTCTTCTTCTTTTTGTATTATATAAATATATAAAATATTTTGGTATTGACACGTGGTATTTTTTTTGTTTGAAGACAAAAATACCATTGAAACCAACAAAATTTGATTACTGAGAGATCAAATTGATGGATTTATGAAAACATAGAGATCATGGACACTAAAAACAGAAAGACAGTTAAAAAAACAGATAATTCGTGAAAACCTATGGACTAAATTCATAAAAGCCCTTCATTTTTTTTCATTCTGAGCTCGTAGGATCCCTAAATTATTAAATATAACAGAATTTGCTTCCCTTTAACAAAATGTTATTAAAGTTGACCGTCAAATGATATTGTTGACCAGACGGATAGTACATAAAAAGATAAAAATGACCCTAACTAAAAATTAATAATTTTTTTTATAAAAACTTTTTATGATTGGTGGAGATCAATCATAATGTAAGATGGAGATCTAAAAGAACAATTTAAAAAAAAAAATTGAAACAAGAAACAAACAGATGGGGTGGAGGAACTGCATCTCCATAGCAATTCATCTGGATCGAGTCTTCCCCCTGCCCCCAACAGAAATGATCAAATTTGGAGGTCCAGATTGGATGGACGACGGAAATTTAAAGTTGTTTTTTTAAATAAAAATTATATGAATTAATCTCCACCATCCATGTGGCATGAATGGTGGAGGTTTTTTTTTTAATAAATTTTATTGTTATAAATTTATTATTTTTTTATTAAGTGCTTTTTCGTCTTTACTGTTTTAAATGATCAACGGTTTCATTTGATAGTCAACTTTAACGTGAACAATATCTATGACAATATTTCAAAAAGTTGACTTTTTATGTCACAAGTCAAATCTCAAGTAGGTTTTTCATTTTGGATAATTTGCTCTAAAACCAAAATGTCCATTAAGTTTGATTAACGACCGGAAGAACCAAATTTAGTTAATTTTAATAATTTAGGGCTGCGAAAGACCATAGTAGGTCCATAAAGAAGATTTGTCGACAAGTATATTATTGTGGTATATTATTATGTTATATGTATATACTACATATCACAGACGCTTGTATTATGATTGATGAACCATAGAAAATGAATATGAAGGAGACAACATTCAAAAGAAAATTTAATTAGATTTCCATGCATTTAGTTCACCATATCTAATTTTATGAATATAATATAACATGTTTGATAGTCAACTTTAACACGAACAAGGTGAATGACGATTTTTTAAAAAGTTGACTTTTTATGCTACAAGTCAAAGCTCATGTAGGTATCGTGTAATTTGCTCTAAGGGTGTCGATATTGACATCCAAAAATTTATTAGTACATTCATATTTTATATAAAAATTAATTAATTATAAAAATATCCCAATAGAAATTTATTAATAAGGACAAATTAACTTTAATTAAAAATAAACTAAATACTATATACACTCATTAATTACATCTATATCTTCAACAACATTTTTTTATTAAAAAAAAAACTTACCTTTCATTAAAAAAAAAACTTATGATAAACCCTAACATATGATAACCCCTAATTTTTATGATAAACCCTAATTAAACTCTAATTTTATTTCAAATATCAAACTTTCTCATCATCTTATGATTATCATATTATTTCTTTCTTTCTTTTATACATAGTTATGAACTCTATCAATAAACAAAATATATTTTTTTAACAATAGCTATAGATATAATCAAGTTTTTTTTTAAAGATAATCATAGATATCAGTAATTTTTTTTGTAAGATAGTCGTATAAATAAGAGAATTCCAGATTGAAAATCTCTTAACCCCATATATTGTTCCACATATTCCCTTTTATAAGACTCCTACATTCGAGATATTTCCAAAAGTAAATTGGAACATCATTAAAAGAGGATTTGATTCTAAAAATAATATGATTTTTTTATAAATTGGGTGTGATAATAATTTAAGATCAGTATTTATAAATAATATGTATTAAAATGAATATATTTATTTCAATGAGGGTACTATTGGCATTGGGATGAGTGTTTATAGCATTATTTATTTTTTAAATTTTAGACATGGATATACTTATAAAAATATGTGTACTAATAAGTATTATGAGTGGTAATATCCGTACTCTTGCTCTAAAACCAAAATGTCGTGTAACTATTAAGTTTGACTAACGGTCGAAACAATCATCCAGATTGAACTTCCCTCATCCCCTCCCCCTCCCCCTCCCCCTCCCCCCTCTTTTTTCATCCATCATCATAACTATAAAGTGATTTATGACTACAATTCATCATATCAAATTGAATCTAATACACCATAAAGTTATAGGTTCGAATGTTACCCCTGCCAAAATCCTGAATTTTGATAATACTTCAAAATCCACATAATGCTATTATTATATTTTATAGTTTTTTTTGATATGCCACCTATAACTATAGCAACTCGAATTTAAGACATTGTCAAGCTAAATGAACCATTTTTACCGCTAAACCACATTAGACAATAAATTATTTTTTTTTACTTGTAAGTTTTGTTCAAGCTATTTTTGGTGGGTACCGATGATTTTCTAACAAAAATAAAAGAAAAATTTGGTGTCAGCTCCGAAAAATTAAGTCTTTTCAGAGCTCAAGTACTCAAACCAACACACTAGTTTGAACTGTACATTTATTCTCACTAAAACAACATATACCACTTGTTTTTGGAACGTGGAATAATTCTAACACTGACATAATTAAGATTCAGGAGTTGATCTAATTGCACAAAATCTGTGTAACAAAAAAATAAAGAATGACAAATGTAATGATTTGACAATCAATGCCTGCCCCAATTCACACCCATTCCTTGGCAGCACTTGCTTCTCCTTATCTTCAGCACTTTTTGTGTTGAGTTTATGGCAACCAAAAGGCCAGTAAGTTGATAAATGTGAGTCCTTAAAAGTAAAATAAATAGACTAGAAATTTGAGCCAACCACATTAATCCCAAGAGCCAAGAATAGCAATGGCAGGTAAAATTGTAGGTGAATATGAAGGACCCCAAACTGGATTTCAAGCCTGTGTACCAGTGTGATACTGATCTGCATTCAAGGAGCTTTCAACACCTCTTCAAAGGTCAGCTCACCTGTTCTCCAATCAAATCAAGACCAACAATGAGGAAAGTGATTCCTTGAAATAATAGAAAGTAGAAGTGAATTCCTTGGGCAGATAACAAACTTCTCACAGACGCAGTTAACAAAATAAACGCAAGAGCAAGTTCCATCCTATATAGACGATTCCTTGTTCTAATTCCGGTTTTCTTTGTTCCTTCTAGTTTGCTGAGCTCATCAATGCCTGATTCTGAGTTGGACCTGTGGAGACTGGAGGTAGTGGTTTCAATTAGAGGATCAGATTCCTTTTCGGCAAAAGCAACAAGATCTGCCTCTGATGATCTTCCCAACTTTTTTGTAACTATCCACTCGTAAGAACTTCCCAATCGAAACAATCCTGATATCATGGCATTGAACTTGGTCACGGACATGGTATTTTCAAATAGTAAGTAGGGGACAATAAAGGGGAATGACCGTGGCGCTGGAAGAATACTCAATACGGACATGATTCCAGGAACATAAGAAACAACCCAAGCTGGTAGTTCGGCTTCTGGTATGAACATGGTCAGTGGGAGAATTATGCAGAAGAGAGTGAATGAATAGAAGGGCAAGACAAGCTTCCGCAGGAGAAAGAAAAGAAAGATCAAATTAGCCTTCTTGGTCCAGCTCACCTGGAACAGAGAAAATTTTTATTGTTAACCAGAGATCATACAAACTTGAAAGTTGAAACTATGCCAACTGTTAGTAACTGCTCAACTCAAAAGTTTAAACCGTTTCGAAAGCATCTACCATTAGTATTTATACACTCTAAAATAACCCCTCCTGTGCAAGATCAAGCCAACTAAAAACACATGAAAAATTCATATAAGATCCAACAATAGAATTTAATCACTCAACACATCCCTCATGAGTAAGATCAAACCCAAACACAAACACAGCAAATTCAGGTTGGGTCCAACAATAGTATTTAAACACTCTAACGCTCTTTCATGTACAAATAACAATAATCATTAGGGGAGCTCGAATTAGGCACTCCTGGTAAAACAAGGCTCTTATACTATATTAGAAATTGCTAAGCCCGAAAGCTTAAGCTAATAGAAAAGGGCCCAACAATAATATCTAAGCACTCCGACATCAACAATTACAAGAATAACCGGTCCGTGCCAAGAAATATTTATGAGAAAAATTTAAAACATTTTCTTTAATAATGATGACTTTTATTAAGTTCAAATATTGGAAGTAAAATAAGTCAACACAACAAGTTCATTTTATCAAAGATGAGAAAAGTTGAACATTTGAGTAACAGGGATCAGAAAGAGCAGGTATCATAAATCAGTTACCCCACCTGTACCCTGGGATGTTTGGAACTCAAATTCCTTATTGCCAACTAGATTTTCTGTTTAGGCATGTTCATCCATATAATCTTTTGCTTCTGTTCTCTTTGTCAAAATATATAAGTGTCAAAACTGACTTGACTACAAAATCCTTACCACTTTATCTAAGGTAATATTCATTAACTTTTTGATCTGCTGATGATCTAGGTTTCTGAGACTGCAAATCAAACAAATAGCTTCCATATGACCTAATAATTATATGAAACTTAATACCTTTGAACGGAGTATGTCAACAAAGCACAATCGGAACAACTGCATTGGACCTGAATGCCAGCGGTATTGCTGTTTCTTGTATGCCTCATAAGATTCTGGAAGTTCACAATAGCACTGCAGAAGGAGCAAAGTTAGCAAACTTTAATATGGTCTCAAAATATGTGCTAAAACCCCAGGAATGTGATAAATCACATACCTTGACATCATTCAAGTATATAAACTTCCATCCACAAAGGTGAGCACGAACAGCAATATCCATATCTTCAACGGTTGTTCGCTCTAACCACCCACCACAATCCTCAAGGGCTTTAATTCTCCATACACCAGCAGTTCCGTTGAAACCAAAAAAGTTAATGAATACACCATTAACCTGTTGTTCAACCTCAAAGTGAAACGCTAAGTTTATGTTCTGCAATCTTGTAAGCAAGTTCTCATCCTTGTTTACAAAAGTCCACCTAGTTTGGACCAATGCTAGATCATCATTCCCCTTCAATAAAGAAAAGGGAAAAGTAAATTTTAGTAAGGTAATACAATGAGCAAATCAATTAATTGAAATCTTAAAAGCTAAAAAAATAAATAAATAAACTATAGACAGATGACTTATAAGTTATAACTACTAACTGAAACCAAGTTCCAACATACACGACTTCAGGACCGCTAACTTAATAATGATGTTACTCAACCACTTAACCAATGCCTTAACTACCTCAACTAATAATGAATTATAAGATTACGAAACCAATATATAATGGTTCATGATGGCAATAAGTATATCGATAGACTTGACACCGAATATTAAACATTTTCACTATTTAAAATAAAAAATAAAAACATGCATAATTTACCATAAAACCTTAATCTTGGATGCCTTTATAGAACATCAGAACAAGTTAAAAGCGTCCGGTTGACAAGCAATCCCTTCAAGCATTACAATGCATCAAGAAGCGAAAAAGCATCTGGAGTAATAATTTAATAGCTGTGAGCTTTACATTTTAATTGTATCAGAATATCATAAGTCAACACCAAGTGCCACAATTGAAGAGTAAGAAGTTTAGCTTGAATTTTTAAGTTTGGCACACGAAAAAGTAAATTCCTTCCTCCGGACATTGTTGCATTGTTGGGACTCCTGGGAGTATCCACCCAAGATATAGAAGTCTACTATGCTATCTAATTACATCCACGTTGTCACCCAAAGCCAGCTTCCTTTGCCAACACTAATTTATATGATTTCTTATTACATTATTACATCTACATGATCAACAAGATATTGCCTTTCCTAAATCTAGACCAATTACAGAAATTTAATAAAGAAATTGGGTCATTCAATGGGGATTGAATCAACTGCTGTCTTCAACCAACAGAGGTATGGAATTGTGTAAACCACATTTGCAGACTGGAAAGTGGCAACTGCACTAGCATCAAGTGTAATACATTTACTACCTGGAACCTTTTTGGCTATCTACATTATACAGTTATATAACTTTGTTCTCATGACAAAACATGAATTTTATGACAGTATAGCACAGAATTAAGAATAAACATAACTCAACAATCTTAACAAATCCCAGTCTCTTTAGTATACTTATACATCCAAACTTCAATTGTTAACATATATTCCAATAGAAAACTTAGTAAACATGTATTATAGAGTTACCTTGAAATATGGAATTGTTTTCTTCAAGAAATCTGCTGCTGGCTGAAAATCTGCATCAAAGATCGCCACAAATTCATAATCTTTTACATAATCACATCCCATTGCAGACTTGAGATTCCCTGCCTTGTAGCCTGTGCGTATAAGACGATGTCTGTACAATATGCGAACACCCCTTTGTTGCCATTTCTGTACTTCAGCTTTGATAAGGAGCTGCACTTCTAATTCATCAGAATCATCAAGAATCTGTACAAGCATTCTCTCCCTTGGCCAGTCCTGTATACAAACTGATGCAATGGATTGTGCATAAACCTGTGCAGCACCAATGACAATAAGCACAGATAATTTACTACGGGAAGTAAAAAAATACAAACAAAATAAAAAAATTATTCTCATATGGCATAAGATATTCTAGCAGGCAACAAAAGAAAGAGTCACAAATGCACAATGAATCGATTAAAACTATAAAACCAAAAGAAGAAGTAGAAAAATGATATTGTTTCATCAAAGAACAGCATATTGAACACCAGAGTCAACAAGTGCACCAATTGGTTTCTAGGTACATAGAAGAAGAAGAAATGAACAATTTACAGTTACAGTTCTTTAGTTACAACAGAAAGACAGCACTGAAGTAAGGATAGTATTAATTAACTTTTAGTCTTACATAGGTTTTTATTCTCTGTTTAAGCTGATTTAAGTTTGTTTGGTTGATCCAATTATAAAAGACAATAAGTGACTAGAAAGCCAGAGAAATGGCATCACTACCGATGCGGGAAATGGCATTTCTCTCTCTCTGTTAATAGTGATACAGATGCGGGAATGATACCGACCTGATATAAGCTCAACTCCAATATATTTTTTTTTTCTACAAATGCTATTACTTGTTTGTGCAGTGATTTTATTCTCATTCTATTGTCACTGGCACTCAAATATAGGCAATACTTTGATATATCGATTTATCTTTACATTTTTACAATACCACAAACTCAAAATATCTTATAACAGTCATGGAAAAAGCTTAACCAAGTTTCGTCATTAATAGTAATTGAATCAGAAAACTAAGTTCTCAATCCTATCAAAACTTTTTAACAACCAATCAACCTAGTCTCCATAAAATTCAACAAATTAATTATTGTTTTAAAGTAATCTCAGTTAATTTCAGATAAAGGCAAGATTGTTAAAACTAAAAGATAACATTATGCAAAAGTTTGTACAATACGATGCTTTATTTAGCTACATACCTGTCAGAACTCATTACTTTTCAAATGCTTAAGAAGACACAGGAAGCTCTGTATAGAATAAAATGCCTTCACCAACCAATTGTCTAATATTCATATTGCAAAAGGGTAAATTTTATTCTAGATAGCAAATTATAAAAATTTCAATATCCAACTATATATGTCAACTCAGCATTAACCTAAGCCAATGTTGAAGGGAAAACTGATTCTAACATGAGTAGCAAGTAAAAGAAGAAACAGATTGTTAGCTACGTGATGAAGTGAGTAAGACATTCCATGCGAGGGATTCGAAACCTACATCTGCTTACCTCCCTCTCATTGCACATAGGAATCTGCAGCAACACCATCGGATAATCCTCTACATTCCCTCCCTCCACGTCCCCCACCGCTGTGGCAGTCGGTTTCAATCTCCGTAACTTGATCCAAGCACATCCCAACACCAACAGCACACGATCCACAGATTGTATCAAAAACAACACAATACACATATTGGCCAAACTCTGCAATGGTGGCGCCAAATAATCAGCCCTAATCTGAAGCCATTTGGCGTAAAGCAGCTCCACCATTAGCTCGGCGGAGCCAACGGAGGGCGGACTGAAATGCCATCCCTTGAAAAACGCAAGTAACTCGAAACAGAGTAAGAGAATAACTAAAAACAAGAAGAATTTGATGACACGATAGAGTTTGGAGTGTGGAGAATCGGAGGGTGCAGATTCGGAAGAATGGATTCTACGATTGGCGGTTCGAAGGAGAAAAATGAAAGAGTTGGTGATCCAGGCGAGAGAGTTAGCGATTTGCTGGAACTTAAGGAGGTAGATCCAGGAGATTTGTCGGGCGCTCCGAGAACGGACTTCCTTACCCACAGTGGGATCGGAAGTGGGGCTCCGAATCTGGACGGTGAGGAAGGCGTCGTTGTCTTGTAAGAGGTCGTGGTTCTTGTCTCTTTGTTGGTTCCACCATTCTTGAAACTCATAGTTTGGTGGTCGAGGCATAGAAATATGCAAGTGAGAAATGCCAATGTTTTATGTGCAGAGTGCAGAGCAGAGTAATATTTTTAGGTTATGTTAAACTTGTGATATGAGGAAAGGCTCTCTTCAGTCTTCTCTGCTGCTATTTTTAGTAACACTGTAACCAAATATACCGGACCTTTCCTCTTTCTTTCTAATTTGATTTTCCAAGCTCATCAAGCATATAGCAGGCCATGTGCCCTTAAATCTACACTTCTCATCTCCACGCGCTATTCACGCCGATGCTTTGGTGCGCGTAGGGCCAAAACTAAGAGCATTTAGCCGGTGAAGGTTGAGTTCATTCGCAAAGAGTGGTGCTACTTGCTAGCAACCTTCTAATTCTATGATGCCTCTTTTTTAAAAAAAAATTTAATTAAATATTATATTTATATTTGGGTAGTTTTAATATAACACACGATAACAACTATAAAATTTCTATAAATTACCCGATAAATGCTGTGATTGTTTTTCTTTTATAGAAATTTTTTAGTTATTACCATGTGTCCTTAAAGTATCTTTAATGCAATGCAAAAGCCAATGCTATAATTTAGCACAAAAAAAAATAGCATACTCCAATTCAGTACCAACAGCTGTGTCAAATTTGGCATACGCTAGTTTGTGTCTAATTTGGCATAATGTTGTATAGCATAAGTCAATTTTGGCATATCAATAAATACAGCTTAAATTTTAAATAATAATAATTTAACAAATTTAATCGGGAAAATTGAGATTGAAACGATTTTAAAAAGATATTCAATGCATTCAATGAATGCATTGGTTGTATTTGTTGACTTCTATAATTTCAAATAAACACCACACCAACACCAAACCCTGACCCAGATTTGGACCACCACTAAACCTATATTCGATTCAGAAACCCAAGAAACAAGCCCCAGAAACAAATTGAAACAAATCTGTTCTTAGCCACCAAATCTGGAATCAAACCCAGTTCTGGGTTCGAACCAGCACACCGACCCAACCCCACACCTAAACGACCGCCACCCAGTCCACCCCCACCCAATCGAACCTAGAAAATAACCACACCCGAACCCAATCGACAATAAAAAATAAGAAGAAGAAGAATAAGAGAGAGAGAGAAAGAGAAGAAGATTTTTGTTTAGGCGAAGATGAAAAGATGGAAGAAATCCCAAAATCAAGATTGGCCGCTAGAGAGAGAAAAGAGATAGGAAGAAAGAGAAAGGGATCAGCGACGGTGGTTGTTGTGGTGGTGGTAACGAGAAGCATAAGTTGAAGAAGAAGAAAAAATGGGTTGGTGATGGTGGCGATTAGAGGATGAGATGGGTCGATGGCGGTAGTTAGAGGATGAGATGGATCTTTTGATCTCTCACTCTTTTTTATTTTTTTATTTTTATGAAATGTAATTTTTTTTTTGAGGTTTTGGTGATACACTGATGAGATTACGAAATTGCCCTCCTTCATTAACGGTCAACTCTACTTTTGGACAAAATTCCTAACCAAATGGGTTCTTTTTCCATTAATTCTATTTGAAGGGGATTAAAGGCTAATATGAGCAAACCTTGTCCTCACCTTCTTAATAGGGTAAAGGTCAAGAGGCAAAGCGATCTTTTCCCTAGATTTTTCCTTGTTTTTAGTGAGATTTGGGTTTTTAGAGAGAAGCTTTTCAAGCTTTATTGATCAACTCTTCAACCCTCTCCCATGTGCATTTATTGTTCAAATCACTCATAGGTCTTCATTAATCATCTCAATTGCTACGTAATAACAAATCCCCATTTTATTTATTGTTCTTTTCCTTTAAAACTTCATTAATTGCATACATTTGAAGTTGTGGAGATTGTTTGAGGGTTAGTTGATAACTATGATTGTTGGGTAATTAATATCAACATCTAGTTAAGCATCATATTTTTGTCTAGTATATTTTGCATTGACCATCATTCACATGTTCACTTAGGCATTTAACTCTCTTCATTGAGTTCACGTCTTGTAGCCAGAAGTGGTAGTTGACAAGCAAGTGCCAAGACCCGCTATAAAAGGCCTAAATGATAGATTATGAGGTGCACATTGCAAGATTAGTGGAGCAGGGGATATCACTATGATTGAACCAAAAATTGTAAGTGGGAAGTGATTGTAGTCTAAGGTTGTTGAGAGTGAGAGTTCTTGTATCACTTAAGGGTGTAACATTCTTTTCATATGATGGATTTTTTGTGGCTTAAGTGGCTATCGAGGATAGTTTCGTGAAGGTTTCCCACGTAAAAATCAAGTGTCTTTTAAATTCCGTAATTTTATATTTGATTTTATTATAGCGTTGTTTACCATTAAAATTAACCAATCGGAAATTTGGTAATATAATCCATTAATCGGTAAATAACAAATTCACCCCTCTAGGTTAATTGTATTCATATTAGACACATTTACAGAAGCTTTTGCCGTAAAAGAAACCAACTACAATCAATTGAAGTATCTAAACGAGTTAGATATTCAATTCGAGCTTGATATGACTGTTTGTTTATAGCTATCTCAATATGTTGATCCGTATTCATTAGATCTAAATATGTTCTCGATACTTGCTGATGGGCTTTACATTTACCATGGTTTCCTTATAATAAAGTTTGATTCTTCCTATTTGTAAACCCTTCACCAACAAAAGAGTCACACCTCCTTATTTCCCATTATCTGGTTTTAATAACTTAGACAATACGCTGCTTTTTTTTTCTACACTATACTCCAAACAAGTAGAGTATTTAGTAAACCAAATACGATTGAATCGCCTTAACTATCATAGGCTGACAGTAACCTTTTAAAACATATTCTCAACCAACCTGTTCACAAACATTAGGAATGGATAAGTTATAAGAAGTTAAGACAACATTTGTCTTTGTAAAGTTGTTGCAAAATAAAATGAGATGAGTCAAATGACAGCCATTTGATCTAATTGTTCTGCTTTTTGGCCAACTAAGATGGGGAGTAATAATATGGATTTTTTATTAGAAAATCCTTTAATGATTTTGATGATATCTAAAATATGGGCATGATACGACACAATAAGATAAATTGAGACTTTTGTGATCTTATAAAAAAACAAAATTGAACCCTTAAACTAATACTGAAACCTTATAAACATGCCAACAGGGGCGTAGTTCAGCTGGTAGATGGACGAACTTGGGTCAGCGGTTCGAATCCTGCCAATGACGAAAGCTTTCAATAAAATACCTGAATTAATAAATATGTTGTCTCAAAAAAAAAAAAAAAAAACCTTATAAACATAATATTTTAAAAAGAGGCCCGGGCGGACGTCCCTTTTATTAAAGCCCATGGCCGGCCCTAATGTATAATGTTACGGTATATGAATTATATATGATCATGTCAAAACAAATTGTATATGATCACTTGTGAATCAAAATGGTGCACCGTCATAGAGTCAAATGAAACCTTATCCATAATTGATAAAGATGCTAGTTGTATTCAACGTGTGCACGTGTCAGGCTGAGATGATGTAAAGACATAAACCCGAGTACAGGGTATAAAAACTTAATATCTTGTATGTTAATTGTTAAATCAAAAGCAAAAGTCCAAAAAGGAATAGACCTATCCGAGTGGCATATATTCTCGTCTATCCAATCCTATCTAATCCTTATCTTTCATAATTCATAGTTCAGACTTAGATTCAAGACCCAGTTGATGGAATATAGTCTCTCCCTCCACAAAACTCTGCCCTTTTCACCTTTCTCACACCGGAGGAGATTCCTCATCGGTAAATCACAATTGGCGGTAGCGAGGGCAGGGCCCAGCCACTGCGACTTCAGTAGCAGCCCTCTCAACACCCCGCTTGAGCCCAACTCCTCTGCTGGAAGGTTCTTGAGCGCTGTCTTGCTCAACCAGCGTCACTTCTTCAATCATGCTGTCTCTGATGAACTCAAACACTTGTCTAATGATCGCAACGCTGCTTTTGATCGGATGTTTCTCAGCTCCGCCTCCGATGAAGCCGCTCTTCATAGGTGCTTTTTCTTCCTCCTGTGCTCTTTTTTTATTATTATTATTATATGTATTTAAGTTGTTGCCCTTTTTTGCCATTCATGAAAACTCGATTAGCGTGATTCACATGTTAGAGTAACTGGCTGTTATTGTACAGACTAGTACTGGTTCCGCTTATGCTGCCGATTCCTGTATTTGGTAAGTTGGTCTAGGTAAGTTTGATTTTTTTATCTTACTGGTAAGAATAAATTGACTCAATTTGACTGATCCAATCTTCTTATTTCAACTGATTTGGATTAGGGTTTATTTATCTGATGTGATTGATACTTACATTAACCTGGTTTTCTAGGAGTGTTGCGGAATTGAGTCAGATGGGGTCTAACTTGGTTTTTATTAGTATCTAATGGGGTCTAACTTGGGGATATTTTATGGAATATAAGTCCTCTTTTGGTGGAAAATTTTGTGGTTGAGAGGTGTATGTTAAATGGGCTGTACATCCTTGTCAATAGAGACTAACTGCTTATTTGAGCTCTTTCTCTGACTAATAGTTTGCTGAGCTTCAAAACATTGCAGGTCCTTTTGGTTGGGATGGGGTATTTTTGTAAAGCAGGGCTGTTATTTGTAATTGGAGTACATAAAGCACAATCTAGAGAATTAATTTTGGAGATAGTGCATTCAAGTTATCAATTTGTTGTATTTGTCTTTGTAGATGCTCAGTAAATACACTTTACTGGTTTCTTATGATAATTGATACCTCAAAGTTTGTAGTTGGTGTCTTATAAATTCCATTGATGGCATGGAATCATTCCACTGGAGCATTTTCTTTAAATACTCAACTTCCGGCTGAAATGCACTTAAACTCTTGTATTAACCCCGATAGCTGTATACCTGAGTCTCTATAAGATTATATGTTTCGGTTCCAAGTTAACTGTAAATAGATTTAAATCTTGTATCATCGTTGATAAGAGGACTATACCATATTATGAATAAATGTATGATGGGACAATGGAAATCATCTTGCACTGTATTGGAAGCAGGGAATATTTTAGCCATGCTTCACATGAATAGGATCACTCCTTTTCTATTTGTAACATACGCCTAGGCAATCATTGCAATGATATTCCCAAAAGTGTAGCTGATGTTACCCTAGCAGCACATTGACTACCCTTATGAATTAGTATAGATAAAGATTACCTTGGGGACTTGGAATACCTTCAAGTACTGAAACATCTTAAGTTGATATATTTCTGTCTGTAGGTATATATATCGTGACAAATTTTTGTTTTTCAATTTTAATGCCAGGAGGATTGCTCAACTGAAAGAGCATGAATGCCAAACTGCTGTGGAAGATGTTATGTATATGTTAATATTTTACAAGTTCTCTGAGATCAGAGTACATCTAGTTCCTAAGCTCTCTAGATGCATATACAATGGCAGACTAGAAATTTGGCCTCCAAAGGACTGGGAGCTAGAGTCCATCCATAGCTTTGAGGTTTTGGAGATGGTAAGGGAGCATATCTCTACTGTTATTGGCTTGAGAGCAAATTCTAGTGTAACGGACAGTTGGTCAACAACTCAAATCCAAAGACAACACCTTAGCCGGGTATATGTGGCCTCCATCTTATATGGTTACTTCCTGAAGTCTGCTTCATTAAGGCACTGCCTGGAACAGTGTCTCAGATTGGCCCACCATGACCTACGTCTGAGTAACAGGAACTCCCTTCCGTTGCCAGAAATGTGTTCTTATAGACTGAACAATCTTGTGTTCGGCCGCGTTGACAGCAGACAATCGGTTTCATTGGGTCAAGGGTTAAGTAGGCAAGAACAGCAAGAAAAATTGAAGTGTTATGTCATGGGTTTTGACCCTGAGACATTGCAGAGATGTGCAAAGCTGAAATCCAATGAGGCAGTGAATTTGATAGAGAAGCACAGCTGCGCGCTCTTTGGGGATACAAAGAACGGGTTGCTCGAAACTGATGAGGTGATATTAACCTCCTTTTCAAGCCTAAAGAGGTTGGTTTTGGAGGCTATTGCTTTTGGTTCTTTTCTTTGGGACACAGAAGAATATGTCAATACTGTGTATAAGCTGAAGGAAAACTAATCAGAGAGGAGAAAAGTCTTTAAGTCTACGAAAGGTACAGGTGTGTTTTGTAGTGTAAAAATCTTTATTTTGTATATAGGACTTTGAAGTTTGATCCTCTGCATTTGTTTTGGGTTTGCAATTACTCGGCTATTTTCTATTGTAAATACTGTATATCGGTTTTATAAATAATGTAAGAGTTTTAAAACTTTTATGCTTTCATTTGCTTTTATATTATAGTAGCTGATGCTCATCTCTTCAATGAGAAATGTAAAATGTTTTTAGTGGAGCATAGTGTGTGTTCTCCTCTCACTAAATCTAGAATGTTGTGTCTTCAGAACACCCACAAATTAAGAAAATTAAGCAACATATTTACTGATCAGCAAATGATTGAAAATCCAGTTCATGCCAGCAACTTACTTATATGTCGATTGCTTTTCCTTAAAGCAATTTCCAATCCCTCAAATTTTGATACAATAATCGTTCTACAGCTGAATAGTAAAAATCATTTTAAATAAAAATAAAAATAAAACGCACCGAGTCAAGAGGCGCTAGTTGTATACTTGAATATAGGACATGGCATCATCTTAGTGACGTTGGAATTGCAATGGATTGATTTTTTTTACTTTTTTTGAGAGCTGACCATTGTGGGCTAGGTGTCTGCCGGACCTGAGGCATAAACTTTATTTTGAAACCTCCGACCACTAAGGTGATACACTTTTTTGTAATGGATTGATTTCATTTCTTAATGGTGTACTAATTTCTCAAAAAAAAAATATTCTAGGAATAATTAGTTAGAATAACCCATTTAATTAGTTTAATGTTAAGGTTGTTACCCCGTGAATTTCCAAGGAGGAGTGAGGAGAACAACTACTGATTATAATACAACACGTCAACTCAACATCTTCAGCAACTTCAACGGTTTAACTATATAAACTAATAATCAACCAACCAACATCAGCTTGGAACTTGCAGCACTATCAAGTTTTCTTCTTCCAAATCAACCAAAAAAAAATGATAGTTTTCATTCTCAATTGCATTTTCTGCATCATCACCACATTATCAACTCTAATTACTCGATTAATCTTCAGCACCGCAGCGTATCTTCTGGTGTTAATCATCCAAGCATTCAAAGTACCTGGTGATGCGATCCACGGTGCATTAGAACAGCTAGGGGACGCCATCAAGGCCTGTTTTGAATCCTTGTTGCAAGTTTTACTGGAAATAATCGGTTCTATAATCTCTTCTGGTTTTGATCTTCTTAAAGAAGCTGTGACAGAATCAATTGTTGCTACAGGGTCAACCATGGGAGGTCTAGCAGAGATAACCAGGAATTCATTAGATGAGGTGATTAAATCATTACCGGAGATTTTTGATGGGTTCTCGGAGATGCTTTCTGCCATTGTCAAAGATTTGTGGGATAATTACATGGATGCTTTGGGATATATTACACAAAATGTTTAATTGTATATTACAATTAATTGTTCAAATGTTGCTTGCTTGTAGAATGTAGATTATATCTGTAACACAATATATCAAAAAATTTGTAAATATTCACAGCAATTAATCTTTAGCAAATAGATGATAACTGGCTCAGCTAACTCATCAATATCAAAATCTAACATAGCTACACTACATAATTAGGCCAACTTACGATAGCAGTATGAGAAGTCAGTCATCAATTTCAAGATGAAATGTAAATTTGTAACTGATCGATTTCAAGATCGAAGTAGGCCACACTGATTGTGAATTTTATTCAGTAGAGTTTGGTTAAAATACCTTTATTGTGAATTTAATTAGCAACCTCCCTTAAAATTATGAAAAATGTCTCATAACCCTCCCATAAAAAATGTGAACAACATTTCTTGAATTCTTAAAATTTATCAAAAAATATTTCTTTTTGAACTAAGCTGATCAGTCGATAATGAAGACTCATCTTAAAATAGGTAAATATAATTCACTTTAAAAAAAAATTGTATGTGAGGACATATTGAGATCTAGAAACACTAAAACGCAGTCCGATTAAAGTATACTTCCATACCAAGAAGAAGTTGACTCCCAACATCAGGATAGGTTTCCCCCCACTTGATATTAACCGGAAAGAATAAAAAAAATATAAGATATGTTGAATCGAATTGAATACGTATCAAGTTGTAAATGGATCAACTCAAATTTTATACAACCCAAACCCACCCATTAGCTTATGTTGTTTTAAAATGAAAACTCAAACCCACTCCCTTTTTTAATGGGTAATCCGAAACCGGTTCATTTAAATCATTATCTTTTTTAATGGGTAATCCGGAAGCAATTGCCATATACAGTGGTGTGGAATTGGCATGTGAAACTGGGTTAGTTCCTTTTGAGATTGAATCAGATGCTGCTGTCGTGGTTGACTGGATTAATGAGGCGAAAGTTTTTGAGTCAGAGGTGGGGACGATCATTGATGATATCAGATTTCTAATGCAACGTTTGAATACTTGTAATGTGAAGTTTGTTTTTAGAAAGGCAAACTATGTTGCCCATTTTCTTGCAAAACTGGCTTTGTCCATCTGTGAGGACCAAGTCTGGTTGGAGGAGTACCCATCCTGTGTTAGGAAATATTTGCTGGATGATTTTCCAAGCTGTGTGTAAGTTTCTCTTTTAATAATACACCTGTAAAAAAAACGTAAAAATAAGAAAATTGAGAAAAAAAAATTAAAATCAAAATATAATACTCAAATTAATATAAATAAGAATATTATAATGAAATTATAAGTTATAAAATTTTTTTATACCAATTATAAGTTATAATTGATGTCTAAAGTAATTAAATTAAAAATAAATGTATATCCTAACTGTCTTTTAAGTTACATGCCAATAAATTAAGTCCAAGTTACATGTCAATGGCATTGCAATTTACATACCGATTGAAAGTTACATACCAACTGCATTGCAATTTACATGTCAATTGATTTCTATGTTTAATTCCATTTGTATTGAAATTTACATGCTAGAACCACTTTGCTTTTGCTGTTTCTTCACCATTCACCAAATCAAATCACTTCTTTAATCCGAATTATTACAAAACAGTTTGCTACATATTACATTACATTGAACTAATGAGTCTCGAAGGGAGAAAAAAATATACACAAGCGATGATAATTTTCGTCTTCACATACTACAATGTGTATACACATTATTACATTGAACCGGTTCACATTTAGAAGAAATCCTAGAAGTGGAAAAAATGGAATAAATTCAACAAGCACATTGTTGTGTTGTAATGCCGTAAAAACGTGTCGTGCCAAATTGGCACGGCCGAGAAAAGGGTCGTGCCGTGCCGACACGTTTACCCAAAAAGCAAACGCAGCGCAGCACGACCCTTAGGGGCCGTGCCAGAATACCGTGCCGGGCCGGCCCCACGTGCCATAAAGGGGCCAGCCAGCTATTTTTTTTTAATAATTTTTTTAATAAAAAAATGTAATTTTTGTTTCATAAAAAAAATTATAAGCATTCCCTAATTCTTAGTAGGCCAAGTGTGCTAGTCATAAAAAAATATATAGGTAAAGAAATGAATTTTATTTACTGATTCAAATTTCAGTATTACATGATTGTCTCGTTAAAAACCTTACCAAGAAAAACCAAGTGGAATAAAAACTTGATAAGGAAAAAAAGTGCAATCGAATTACAAGTGCATGTAAAATCAAAAATTGTAAATGTGTCTTCAGTCTTCAGCCCTCATGCTGATTACTGCCAAAACCCTCATCGGCTTATAAGTTGGAGAAATTATGATTACTTCTTCGTCCTCTATTTCATGATGCATCCTCTTCCGAGCATGCTTCCAATCCCGAAGGCATGTTACTACCTCCACCATCTCAGGGGTCAAAGAAGTTCTTCTAGGTTCGATTATACATTCACATGTGTTGAATACCTGCTCTGAAAAGACTGTGGACATAGGGATAATTAGTACGTTACATGCTAGTTGTGACAGTATTGGATATATGTTGCTATGATTTTTCCACCAATAATAGCACATCACAATTAAGGACATCCTCCTCCCTGCCACCGGTTGCTTCCAATAGAGAGAACTCAATTTCAAGGTAGTTGTTCAGTTTCGCATTTTGAGTTTGAGTAGCTCTTCCAACTGGAGGGTGAGATGACGATGAAGAACTTGTTGAGATCCGACTGGAAAAGTCGTCCCTTAGGAGGAGCTTCCAACTACTATTCAACGGACGGGTGTCTTGTTGTTCTGATGGTTGTGTGTTTACGTCGCCAAACCTGCACACATAAATAGCATAAACTTCAAACAACTTGTTCCGCAAGTTAGTAAACAGTTCAATAAAATCTAAATTCATATTATAGCAATATAATAAAGAAAGTTTTTAAACCATATAATTTAACCCTAAGATCTAGTACAACACTTTAGGCATGGAATTGCATAACAGTATTTTTCAAATTTTACCTCCATGGCCTCAACTGTAGGGACTAAAATTTCATCCTCTCTATAAGTGACAAATATTTCGGACATTTCAACATCCTCCCCATTTGGTGCTATTTACCCCTATTTTCCCTTATAAAAATATATTGATTTGGGGATAGATGGTCTTATTTGCACCTCTCTTATGGCTTGTTTGGTGCACGAGATTGAATTATGTTGGATTGAACTATATTTATAGGACTGGATTGTATTTGATATGACTGCTCTAAATTAGCACTTTGATGTGTTTGGAACAATATAGATTGGACTAAAATAATACCGTCTTTTGTTTGTATAAAAAAATAATTGAAAATAATTGTCTTTTGTGAGACATTAGTATAAAATTGTATAAAATAAATTTTTAAATAAAGAAAATCATTTTAAATCATTCAATTCAAAGAAAAATAAAATTATTTTAAATTAAATTTGATTATAAACAATTATTTTTTGAATAAAATATATTATTTTTTTTAAAATTTAATAAAATTATTTGAAATAAAATAACATTTATTTTTTTAATTGATATTAAAGAACTATTTTTTTAATGTTAGAATAAAATTTATTAAGTTAATTTTAAAATAGATTAAATAATTGTTTTTTGAAGAGAAATTCATAAAAGCCAAAACGGCCAAACAAAACATTTGCCAATCCAATCTGCCAGGACCAAACGCGTGGAACAGGAAGGACACGACTCCAGTAAAAAACAAACTTCAGTAGAAGAGAGTGCTAACTTTGCTAACCTATGGGGTATGGGCCATCATATTCGTGTTTCTGGAAACAAAGGAAACAAAGATAGGAGGACAACTCAAAAGCCTGAGAATATCGCTGATAATCACCCCAACATCAGCCAACGAAGCAACCCCAGCTTGATCATATCAGCAACTAATTTTGCATTGGATTCGATAATAGCGGGCACCAGACCAGAATCAGCCGCAAACTCAATGACGCAGAGGATGGCCATAACCTCATCCACTTGTGGAGAGAAGCAAGCAGCTAAGCTTTGAGTAGACGAGCCAATCATAGAACCGTCGTAGTCGCGAACAATAATACCAATCCAGCCTACACCAATCCTGCTTTAAAGACTACCCACTGCCGCATATGTATTAACTTTGTATTGCCCCACATCCAGCCTACACCATTTAGCCACGGGACCAACACTACGCTTTGGATAATCACCAACCTTACCAAGAGTAGAGTGAAACTAAGCAACAAAATCAACCGCCTAGCTAATCACATTCCCATCCCATCTTATCGAAGCATTAGACTATTTGATTCCTTCTCCACCAAATATGCCAGAAAATAACACATAACAATTCCATTTCCCTTTACAAGAGAATGTGAGAGCAATAAATAATAATATCCTGAAAATTTACATGATCATCCCATCGCAGGTTCTGAATCAAATAACAAGAGCCACGAATAATGGTGGCCACGGTTCGGTTTCGGTTCCGCGGCCACCCAAACCGTAACTGAAACCGAGAAAACCGGTTTGGTTTCGGTTTCGAACCGCCGGATAGACGGTTGGGTTTCGGTTTCGGGTTTGGGCGGTTTCGGTTTCGGTTTTGTTTTTTTTACAAAACCTAATTAAAATAATGGGAAAAAAAATGTTCCACCAACAAAAAAAAAATTGACAAATTAAGAAAATTTATGGGACATTTTATATAGTAATAAAATTGAAGCGTTTGTAATAAAATGAAATTAATATAAAATATTCAATACAATTATATAAATATACAATTGAAGCATTTAAGTATTTAACAATGTTGAAAATAAAATAAAAGTGACATTGATTAATGGATACAAAATTACAATTGCAGATAAATTAAAAAAAATTATAAATGGACATTGAATTCAAATATACAATGTAACAAAGTTGATTTTTTTTTTAAAAAAAAAAATCGGCCTTGCACTTAATTTGACCTCAATTAAGTTGCTTACGCATCCTCCTACTAATGTAGAGGAATCAAAGACCACGTAGTTCTTTTACCTTTAATTCGGTGTTGAAGGTTGAAAGTTGGAATGGAATCTAATTGCTGCCTTCCGTTCCCGTGGTTTGGTCATCTTCGAAAAAACCATTCACTATCTCTGCATCGATTTCTTGTTGTCTGTATATTGACTTTGTCTAATCATTAACACAAGCGTGAGCTTCAAGTGTCTGCGGACACATAACCGACCGTCTTGGTTCCAAAATATTTCCACCTGCACTAAATTCTTGTTCCACAGCAACGGTAGAAACTGGCGTTCCCAGAATTTGTTTGGCAATAATAGGCAAAATTGGAAAAATTTGTTCATGATCCTTCCACCAAACCTGGATACTAAATTCCCTATCTTCAAAAAATTCATGAAATGTTTCTAAATACCGGTCAAGCTCAGAAATCAAGGCAGGTGAGGATGAAGAAGATGTTCGTAATTTTTTGGCTCTTTGGGAAAACAATCGATCCCCTAAACCCTTTAATTTAAAAGTTGAGGAAGTACCAGTACCATCAAGTGTCGGTTGATGTTGTGAAACCGACATGTTCAAAGACGGACCATATATTTTAAAATATTCATCATATAATTCATAAAGCAAAGTCTTAATGGAATTACAATAACTAAGAACATCAATTTCTAAATCTAAACTTTTGTAATAATGAGTTAACTAATCCTGCAAACATTCTAATTTAAAGTGTGGATCAAAACATGATGCAAGCAAATAAATATTTGGAATCTCTTTATAATACTGTAACCATTTTTTTTCATGGCAGAAACACATTCACTTAATTGAGCATCGAGTTCACACTCGTTGAATGCACCAACAATATTAATACTTTGAATAAGAAATAAATGAATAGTGAGATAGTAAATACCAGATAAAGCATTAGTAGCATCATTAAAAACATGTAACAATTCAAGAATTTTTATACATGCATCATAATGCTTCAAGTGAAGAGAAATTGAAAGAACGTTATAAGTAATTCCTTATATGCAACACTTTCATTAACCAACTTATAAGTAGAATTCCAACGAGTACTAATATCCCGAGAAAATTTAATGGGACTCATACCATTTCGAGAGAAATATTTTAATCATAGTTTATGGAGTTTGTTTTGCCTCCAGATATAGTTAATACTATCTCTAATTGGTCTAATATAAACAGAAAGAATTTGTAATCCAGCTTGAACACACAAATTTAAAATATGATATGCACATCTTTAATGAAATAATTTACCTCCAAAATAGGGATTGCACAAATCCTGTAACATAATAGATGCGGTATTGCTTGCAGTATTATCAAAACCGATCTCAAAAATTTTGTTTTGGATATGAAACTCTTCAAAAATAATTTTAAGGAGTCGAAAAATATTATAAGCCGTATGTGATTCATCGAAAACACGAAATGTAATAATTCTTTTTTGCATGACTCAGTCATTATCCATATCATGACATGTCACACCCATACAATGGTGACTACTAAAATTGTCGGTCCATATGTCGGTACATACGGAAACGCGACCTTCAAATTGATAAAAAAAGAACTCAATTTGTTTTTTGTTTTTGTTTTTTGTAAATGGAAAATAGTGTACGTGTGAGAGTGGATTTAGGAACACGTTGCATTGCAGGATTTAATGTAGTTTGACAATAATTAACAAAACCTACTTTCTCACCCAAACTAAAAGGTAAATTTTCTACTGCAACCATTACTGCTAATTCTTTCTTATTTTTTTAAGACTTATAATGAAATAGTTGATTAGTATGGGTTCTGTACCTGGAGATTTGGGATTGGTTACTAGTCTTCACCAATTCAGACATGTGATTTTTCCTAATAAGGTTCCAGTACGTGCCATATCCGAACGATTTATTTGTCTTGTATGTTTTGGAGCAGTAGTTGCACTTGATTTTGATCATTCAGTCATCTAACTGAATTTTCTTCATATGCAATTTGAAGAGATCGGACTTCATCGGCTCTTCATCTTCACTAACAACAAATTCATCGGAAGGGGGTGGGGGGTTAGATAGATTTTCATTACTATCTGGGTTGTAGAGATTGGGTTGGTCGGAAATTATTAAAGGGGGATTAGGACTAGGAGGGAGATCGGATCCAAATTGTCTTTGAAGGAACTCGTGGTAAAGTCGTCGTCATAACTGACCTCATCACCATTGTGTTCCAACAAATCTTGCAATGGACCCCTTCCTTTGTTCAAATTTCTTGAACCTTCTCCCCCACTTGCCATTGAATAATTAATTATAAATATTAATAGTAAAAAAAATATAGATATATGAGGAATTCAAAATATTGTTGGAATAATAATGGTAAATTGGTAACACTAAAAAAATAGATGATTGTAAATAAATAATAGATGATTGTAAAAAATAGAAGAAATAAATAGATATTAATTTTTATAAGAAATGAGAATTAAAGAAAATTGTATAATAGATGATTGTAAAAAATAGAAGAAATAAAAAGATATTAATTTCTATGAGAAATGAGAAATAAAGAAAATTGTAGAATGCAGAGAGAATTGAGAATTTGAGATTGAGAGATTCAGAGAAGTTGAGAGTGGTGTGAAGAATATTGAAATGTGGGGGCATTTATAGGATTAGAGTGGAGGGGCGAATTTACAATTTTAAAAAATTAATGGGAATATATATATATGGCCGTTTGAGGTGGCCGTTGGAAGATGACTGTGGTCATCTCTCCCAACGGTCACCAGTAATTTGTTTTTTTCAATTTTGTGGTCCACGTGGCAATGTGGTATAGGACCAATATTTTTTTTTAAAAACTTAACATTTTCCCAACGGTTTTCTTGTCTCCAACGGTCACCTACTCCCAAATTCTTTTTCCAATTTTTTGTCCACGTGGCGTGCTATCATTGGTTACATTTTTTTAATATATTAAAGGCCAAAAACCGACCGTCGGTTTTGGTAGGTTTTTGACCAACTGTAACCGTAACCGGCTGTTACGGTTACAGTTCGCCGGTTACTGTTACAGTTCTGGTTCCGATTTTTTTAAACCAGTTTCGATTTGATACTCACAGTTTAACCGAACCTGGGCACCACTAGCCACGAATACCATTAAGCTTCAAACAGCCCCACAATGCATGAACCATTGTTTTTGGCTTCTTGGAACAAACTAGACACTTATCCTCTACCATAACTCCAAGTTTGGCACTATTACCCATAAAAGGCAGCCAATTACAACAAACTTTCTAGATGAAATTTTTTATTTTAATCGGTATCTTGAGATGCGACAAAAACTTCCACCCAGATTCCAAACCACTCTGCCCATAAGAGCTAGTCTTCATAGTCAAATCCCTACAAATTTTATAACCACTACGAACCGAATAAACCCTAGATTTTTCATAATGCCACAAAATCAAATCCGCGGTCTGAGACGATCCAACTGGGAGGCTCAAGATAGCTTTCACATCCTCCTAGATAAAAGAAGAGTGAACAAGAGGGGCATTCTACCCTCTAGAATGAGGAAGCAAAACCTTAACAGTAACCGATTCACCAAAAAAACATAAGGGAATATAACCTGAAAAGTAGATGGCTGAGGGATCCATCAGTTCGCATAGATAGAAATAGTTGAACTATAGTCAATTCTCCACTTAAAACCAACAGTCAAAATGCCATAACCCCACAGAAACCCCTTCCAAATCATCGAGCCCAACGAATATTTCTTTGCGTTTAGAAAAGATGACGCAGGGTAGCATCGACTCTTTAACACACAAGCAGCCATGAAATGGGGGTTAGACACCAACCTCCAGCACTGCTTGGCAAGGAGAACTCTATTAAAAATCGAGAGGTCGAAAATCCTAACCCGCCAAGCTCTTTTCCCACACAAAGCCTATCATAAGAACACTAACGAATCTTCCTGACATTCTCAAAACTCGCCTACCAAAAACGAGCACACAATCTGTGGATTTTTGAAATAATGCCCTTCGGAAGCTGGAAGAGACTCATCGCAAAAGTTGGAATAGCTTGAATCACAGCTTTAATTAAGACCTTTTTGCCTCTAACAGAAAACATCTTAGCAATCCACCCTCGAACCTTCTCCCACACCCGATCCTTAATGTCACCGAATAACTTTCGTTTATTCCTACTCGTGAAACTGGGAAGCCCCAGATAGTTCTCATGACACTTCACCAAGCGCACCCCGATAATCCTTGCCAAGAAATCCCCATCAGCCATGCTCATAGAATTACTAACACACATTGCCGACTTGTTAAAGTTTATAACTTGCCCCCAAAGCCGTACCATAGTCATTTAAGATATCCCTAATAGCCGCACAATCCCTGCTCAAAGCTTTTAAGAATAATAAGCTATCATCTGTAAAGAAATAGTCATGGCGCCGGTTCCGGTTCGGTCCGATTCTTGGTTCAAAACTGACGGTTCCGGTTCCCCGGTTCCACCAGTTCGGTTCTTAAAAAGAAACAAAAAACAACACCAACACGTGACCTACACCTTCTCAATTCTCAATAGACTCTCTCTCCCTCACCCAATCCCCATCTTTGATTTCTAACCAGACTCTCTCTCTCTTTCTCACACAGCCCCTAATCACCTTCATTGAACCAGTCTCTCTCGATCTCGGCGGCGTCGACCACCACCCTTGAATCAGCCAACATTAGTTGGTGGTGAATCACCCAATCCCTAAACACCCAAATCCACAATCAATCGCCAAATCAACCATTTCTCTTCCCAAATTCGATTCCAATTGAAACCCTAAATCCAATTTCCTTTTCTTTGATTCACCCAGATTCTCCAATCCTAACAGATTCTTCGACTCATCATCTTCTTATTTCTTCTTTTTTCTTCGATGGTGGTCGCCGGTCGGTGACTCGGTGGATGTGTATGATAAGTGGTGGTGGATTTTGGGTTTATGGTGGACCTGGTGGCGTGTGTGTGTGTGTGTGTGTGTGTGTGTGTGTGTGTGTGTGTGTGTGTTTGACTGGTTTGTGGTGGATTTTGAGTTTAGGTGATGATTGATCATTTGATTGTGAGCTTTGTCTAAAGAGAAAATCTAAAGCGGTGTGAGTTTGGATTTTGAGTTTATGGTTTTCTTTACTTTTTTGTCAGATTAAAAAATAATCTAGGAAGGGAACCAACCGCCGGTCCGGAACTAGCTCTTTCAGTCTGGTTCCGAGAAATGGAGAACCAAATCCGAACCGCCCTATTCCGGTTCACGGTTTGGTTCCGGTTTGGTTCCGAAGGCACGGTTCTGGTTCGGTTCCATGGTTGGAATCGAACCGCCGTCATGTCTACAAAGAAAATGTGAGACACATTTGATTTAATAAATTTAATATTTATATATAAATGATTTAATTAAAATAAAGAAAAAAATGCATAACAAAAGTTGTGAAAAAATATTGTCCCATCTAATAGTCTCGTCACAATAGGACTATTTATCTACATGGGATTGAAGCCAATCTCACATATCAAACATGACAATACATTAAGTAGTTCTCCTATTTTATTTGAATATAATAATGCTACTTTATCCAAATTTGGTATCCAAATGATGTGAAAACAATTTAATCCATTCATTTAAGTACTCGTTTGGTTGAGTTTTCTACTGTCTGTTTACAAACATCTATTTGAGTTTTTTTAGAGTTGTTTGGTTTGACTTTTGAGATTGTCTATTTTAAATTGAGTAGATGCTTGTAGAGTTTAAACCTTTACTATGGAAAAGCTCATGGATAGGTGCTTCTTTAAATAGATTTTTTTTTTTAAAACAAAAGGTCTACTAATCAAACAACTATAATTTTTTTCTTCCAAAAACTCTATTTCTACTAGATCTACTACAAGTAGATCTTTTACCAATAGTGGTTTTTTTAAATGCCCAACCAAACAAGCTCTAAATTGTATTAGATTTGCATAATTTAAATGAATGAATTAGAGATTAAGTGTTGTTACATCATTTGGAAACCAAATTTGAACACTAAGGGCTTGTTTGTTTACGTTTTGTAAAAGTTTTTTTGTGTTTTTAGGATAAAAAATATTAAAAACCTCCTTTAGTAGTGTTTTGTTATTTAAGGTTTTTTAAAATTAAGAAAACTGTTCCCTTTTTTTAAGCAGAACTTTTGAAAACAATAATTTATTGTTTTTTAATTTTTTTCAAGACAATTGAGAACAAATGTTCTCAACTTACTCCACTTTTCACTCCATTCCACGACTCTTTTCTGTGTCTTCTTTTATTTATTTATTTTTTTTCTTGTTCTTCTACTTTTTGTTCATTGTTCTGCTTCAGATCTTTCTTTATTCTTCGAGTGCTCGGTTTCTTCTTTCTTCAGAAGGTATGTAATTTCAATGATCTCTATATTTATATATTTTTTTAATATATTTTTGTTTATCTCTGTTAGAAGATGTTAATTAATTAATTAATTTTTATTAATTTTTTTATTCCATGTTCTTCTTCTTGTAATTTATTTATTCTGTTTTGATTTTTGTTGATCTCTGTTAATCGATGTTAATTTCTATTTTTTTTTGTTTAAGTTTTTTTAATCCATATTCGTGTTCTTGTAATTCTTTTTTATTTTTTATTTTTTGTTGATCTTTGTTAATTGTTGTTATTTATATCTTTTTTTTGTTTGACTTTTTTAATCCATGGTTTTCTTCTTCTTGTAATTTATTTATTTTGTTCTGATTTTTGTTGATCTCTGATAATTGATGTTAATTTCTATCTTCTTTTTTGTTTTAACTTTTTTTATCCGTGTTATTTTTATTACAAATTCTGTGTTTTTTTTATCTCTATTAACTGTGTTTAATTTCTGGTATATATTAAACTTTTTATGAGATATCAGTTAATTATTGATTATATTAAACCTAAATACAAAGGGATGTGTTTGCTAGTAAAAATAGCTCTGCCTTCAGACCAAATTTGAAATATGAAAAAACATCATATCTATCTATAATGATTATATGAACGCAACACGGAATTTGCTGTGAAGAGAATTATTATTGGACAGCCATGTTTTTTTTATAAAAAAAACACCGTTGTTGACCAATGCTTTTTTAGCATGAATGCATGAATGTATGATTATGGTATATGTATAAAAAAGTGTGGCATGTTCAATGAATGTTAATGAGGTCATTTATGCAAAAAAGGCATGTAGGCATGTGCTTAAACGTGAACAATTGGAGGATCAAAAGATAAAATTAGACCAGGAAAGGCATCTCTAATCTCATTTATTTATAGAGATAAAATACTCATAATTCCATTCTATTATATACATAGCATGAGACACTAGATTCTTCATCAATTATAGGTTTATAGCTATGGTCTGATATATAGTTACATTGAGCCGATATATTAGAAAAAATTAGCAAAACTTTTTTAACTTAATTAGTTAACAATATTACTTTGCCAAAATATCTAGATAAAACTTTAATTTTACTTTTGCTATCATTCTTTACATATCTAGTTATGTTTTTGAAGTATATAATTGTGTTGTTTTTTTATTGTATAATTGGAAAAAAGATGGCTTTCCAAGATGTTGATTTGGATGATAACGTCGTATGGTCACCTAGGAATGAAGGAATTTATATTCGAATTTTACATAACCATTTCAAAAAAGGAGATATGCAAACTTCAACATTTCATAAAAAGGTTTAGACAAGTACAAGTGATGAGTTATTTGCTGAAACGGGTAAGAGGGTCATAGTTCAAAAGCTTAAGTCTAAATTCAATCGATTACGAAAGAAACATAGAGAATTTTCAGATTTGATTCAGTATACCGGTTTTGGTTGGGATCCTGTGGCAAATACTGTTACAACATCAAATAAGGTTTGAGCTGATTACATTAAGGTATACCATTAATTTCACATAATTACATAGATTATGTGTAATATTGTTTAACTTGTTGATTAAGTACCAATTTTTCACAGAAAGTGCCTTACGTGAAGTGCTACCGCAAGAAAGGTTTAGAGTATTATCAAATGTTATGAGAGATATTCAACACTACTACAGCAACATGACAGTTGCATTTTTCATCAAATCAACTACCTCTAAATTCAGATGATGAGTGTGCATTAGAGGACATATTCCTTAACACTGGGGTTCATGATTGTTGACACAAATGAGGATGGTGATCCTTTGGACATTCCTCCAGAGGGTGATAAAGGAAAAAGACCTCATCGGTCAATTTCTATGAATTCTGAGCGTCGTACAAAAAATGGGACAAAATGGAGAATTATTTGAAAATCTATAGCAAAGTCATGAGTCACAAATTAGAAAAAGCTACGGAAAAAAGCAGTAAGGAACAATGCAATTCGGCAACAAGCAAACGGGTTGAGGAATATTCAATTGAGGAGTACATGCAAATGATTGATGAATTGGATGTTGATGATGATGCTTTTGATAAGTTGATGGAAAAAATTGTGTCTCTCGAGTGGAGGAAAATTTTCCTGAACATGAGTGAAAAAAGAAGAAAGACTTGGGTTTAACGACTATGAATTGTCTCTTGTAGTGTTTGTTATATGATTTCTGTGTTACTTTTAAATTTGGTGTTTCTATATGGTATATGTTATGGACTTATCTTTATGTATTTTCTGTTGTAATTGTTATGTTATGGATTTTTATGTTATGGATTTAGTTGTTCAACTGAGTTGTTCAATTGCAGGCATTCATCTTTGTGTAATGTTATTGAGCGATGTTTCTGTGTATTGAAGGCGTATTTCCCAATTTTGAAGTTAATGCCTAATTACCCACCACTTAGATAATGACTGATTCCAATTGCATGTTGTGTTCTGCATAATTTTATACGGAAATAAGCTCGTCGTGATAGGATGTTTAGAGAACTTGAACTAGAAGATATGATTATTGATGAAGAAATGGAGACAAATATTTTTGATTTGGATATGTCTCAAGAAAACATGACACAAATGAACTCAGTTAGGGATGAGATTGCGGGTGCATTTGGTACGGGGACGGGATAACTTTTTGTTGTCCCACATTTGGCGCGCCATTAGCTTGAGACGGGAAGGGACAATGTGAGACAAAAACCATGAAAAATTCTCTCACCTCAAACCCTCGGCCAGACTTGTCCTGGAAAAAACATTTTTGCCCTCAAAACTTCAAAAAATTACAAAAATACCAAGTATAAATTAAAAACTAATCTTCAATTTCATCTTCACTCATCCTCAGCTGCTCCGCTCCTCTCTCTCTTTCTCTCTCTTTCTCATACCAACTCGCTGCCGACGCCGCATCAGATCGCCGCCGACGCCTACCGCTGTTGTTGCCGCTGATCCGGAAGAGGGCGTTGATCGATTTTTGTGATGAAAAAGAAGCAGCTTCATTTGTTTCTCTGATGCTTTGTCAAAAAAATAATAATCAATTTTCAATTTTTTCAATTTTTTTCTTTAATTGAAACTCAATTGGTTTGTGGAATAGCAATTTTTCATGTGGAGATTACTGGTGGAGTTTCAATTTTTTGCTTTAATGTTGACGATGATGGAAGGTTGGGTTTTTTGATTTATTTTCAGATTTGTGTTGGTTTGGTGTTGGGTGGGTTTTTTATTTATTTATTTTTCATATTTGTTTACAGATTTGTGTTGTATAATGGTTTGATGTTGACCCGTTGATGATGATGATGATGATTTGTGGAAATTCAATTTTTCCAGATTTTTTTTCTACCTTGTTTGTTTTTCAGATTTTTTTTGTTTAATTGATTTAAGAACAAATTAATTATTATGATGAATTTTGTGGAATTGATTTGTTGTTTTTGTCTATGGAATTTCATTGAAAAAACTTTTTCATGGTAAAGAGTATGGTATTTTGTTCTTTGATCATCCTCCACCAGAAATTGCTGATGTGTTCGATGCTGATGCTATAAGTCTAGCTTGTTCCAGACGTTGCTCCGTTTCCTCCCCTATTTAGTTTTCATTTTTGTTTATGGGCTTGTTGCCCTCCAGCACACCAAATAAATATATATATATATATATATATTGTTGTAATTGGTTCCCCAAGAGCCAGCCACTTTTATTGAATTTGGTTTTGGTTTTCATCATTAAAATTTATTTTCATCATTACAATTTACTTTCATCATTACATTTTAAGACTATATATATAATAGCTCATTCTATTTGATATTTTTTTTGGTACAAAAGAGGACCAAGTCCAGAAAAAAGAGAATCCATAATTTGATATTTTTCAAATTCAACGAAAGAATCAATAATTTGATCCAGTTTCTAGGAGTTTTTTTTTTTCAAACTCAATAAAATTGTTATAAACATTCGAAATGACAAGAGGTGCAATTTGGTCATTTGAATCTCTTGTCATGTCACGTCCCAGTCATACCAAACGCATAAACAATACAATTAACAGTTTTGTCCCAAGTATTTCAAACATAATACGGAACATCTGTCCCGTCTCGTCTTGTCATGTCCCGTCTCATCCAGGTGCCAAACGCACCCTGTTTTACATTTGTGGAATGACTATAATAGATAAATATTATGGTTAATTAAACTATGTATGGTTATTGTTATCATAATATATTAGGTGTTATACTGATAACAACTGTTTTCTTAGTCAAAATAATGATATTATACTTTATTATTATTGTTGTTGTAATTTTTTTTTATATAATTGCTGATAAACTCTATTTTGCCAAAAACAATTATGGAAGATAAATTGAATTAAACCTTATAAAAATTTTGGTTATATTATTGGAGTTAGTTGAAAATGATTTTGAAAATATTCAACCAAACAGGTTTTAACTGTTTTTCCATTTTCAAGTGTTACAACCAAACACATTTTTTATGTTTTCATTCTCTAAATATAGTTTTTAACAATTGTTACCAAACGCTTTTTCGAATCTAAAAAATACAAAAAACAGTTTTCCAAAAATAAATAAAAATGTTATAATTAAATTAAGAACATATGAATTATTATTGAAATAAAATGAGTGAGTGAGAAAGATAAGAGAGAATAGTAGGACGAGCATATGAGAGAACAAATCACCTCACTATTATTCTAGCCTTTTACCGATTAATATTGTTTCTCGTCCAAAGAGAACACAATCAAACAATAAGCCTATTGTTTCTCTTTGATTCTATATGCAACACTAACACTAATCACAAAACAACAATAATAAGCCTATTTATATGGCTTAACAATTGATCATAAATTGACACCAAATAGCCACTTGTCACTTGTATAAAGCTTATCTTTGTTTTGTACCACGCATGAGGACACTAGGCAATTTGTTAGTGTGGTGATGAATCCACACTATTCTACAATGTTCTACAATACTCCCCCTTGGATTATCACCACTTGTATATTAATTTGTTAGGAAAAAACCAGTGGAATAAAAACCTTAGCAAAATATATACAATGATCTTCTGGATCAAGTGGTATTGGACGTATTCAGAACTGCCTCATTAAAACCTTTCCGGTAAAACCCTAGTGGGATAAAATCCGGTAAAGGAAAAAAAGTACAGTATGTCCATTCAAATTTCGCTCCCCCTGATTGAATGCTCCCCTTGAATAAAACTTCAATATCAATCCTATAATTTGTAGAGTCGACGCATACCAATCCCATATACAAGTTTCTCAAAGGTTGATGTAGGCAATGCTTTCGTAAACAGATCTGCAAGATTATCTGTAGACCGTATTTGTTTAACATCAATTTGTCGGCTCTGTTGAAGTTCATGAGTATAGAAGAATTTAGGAGAAATATGTTTGGTTCTATCTCCTTTGATATATCCCCCTCTAACTTGAGCAATACAAGCCGCATTATCTTCAAATATCGGCGTCGGCATTTCTGTAGATAATGAAAATCCACATGTATTTTGAATATGATAAATAACTGACCTTAGCCAAATATATTCTCGACTTGCTTCATGAAGTGCAAGGATCTCTGAATGATTAGAGGAGGTAGCCACAAGAGTTTGCTTTGTGGAGCGCCAGGAAATTGCTGTGCCATTATAGGTAAAAACATATCCCGTTTGTGAACGAGCTTTGTGGGGATCAGATAGATACCCCGTATCAGCATAACCAAGTAAACCTGAAAAGTTGTTGGATTTTGAATAATATAATCCTAAATCTCTTATTCCATGAAGATAACGAAAAAGATGTTTAATCTCATTCCAATGTCTTCGAGTTGGTGCTGAACTGAATCTAGCAAGCAAATTTACTGGAAATCCGATATCTGGTCTAGTACATTGAGCCAGATATAATAAAGCACCAATTGCATTAAGATATGGTACTTCAGGACCAAGTATCTTTTCACCATCTTCAAGTGGTCGGAATGGATCTTTCTTAGGATCAAGATTTCTAACAATCATAAGGGTACTTAATGGATGAGCATTGTCCGTATTAAATCTTTTCAGAATCTTTTCAATATATGCTGATTGATGGATAAGTATTCCGTCTGAGTTATGCTCAATCTCCAAGCCGAGAAAATATTTTGTCTTTCCCAGGTCTTTCATTTCAAATTCCCTTTTCAAATATTCGGCAGTTTTCAGGAGCTCTCCAGGAGTTCTAATCAAATTTCATATCATCAACGTAAACTGCTATAATAGCAAATCCAGATTCTAATTTCTTTATGAAGACACATGGGTATATAGGATTATTAATATATCCCGCTTTAATCAAATATTCGCTGAGGCGGTTGTACCACATGACCTTTGTAATTTAATTCATACAGACCTTTGTAATTTAATCGAATATAAATTTCGAGGTCTCGAGCTGTATGCTACTGGCATCCTAAATCCTTCAGGGATTTTCATATAAATATCTGAATCGAGTGAGCCATATAGGTAGGCAGTTACTACGTCCATAAGACGCATTTCAAGTCATTCGGAGACAACCAACTTATTAGAAATCGAAACGTAATTGTATCCATCACTGGTGAATATGTCTCATTAAAATCAATACCAGGTCTCTGTGAGAAACCATGTGCTACGAGTCGTGCCTTATATCGCACCACCTCATTTTTCTCATTATGTTTTCGAATAAAAATCCATTTGTATCCAACAGGTTTGACGTCTTTAGGCTTCTGGACTATTGGTCCAAATACTTTACGCTTGGTCAATGAACTCAATTATGTTTGAATTGCTTCTTTCCATTTAGGCCAATCAGACCTTTGCTTACAATCGTCGAGGTTATGAGGCTCATAATCATCATTTAAAATTTTGGTAGCCACTGTGTACGAAAATATATCATCGATAATTGTTTCCTCACGATTCCACATTTCTCCTGTATAATTTATAGAAATTTCCTCATTTCTATGTTCTTGTATCTCTTCAGAGATTCCTTCCCCTGCGGGGGTTTCTTGTGTCCGTTCAGAGACATCAAACTCTTATGGAGCTGATTTAGAGAAAGTGGATTTATTTATAATTTCAGTAGTATGATCCTGATATTTTGTTTTCTTCCTCCGGGGAATAGTATCTTTTGAACCAAGTGGCCTACCACGCTTCTGGCGTACATTAGATGATTCCTTTGCTATTATTTGTTTAGATCGTTTTTTTGGAACAATCACCCGTGCCGGTACATTAACAGCTGGGATGTATGATTTGGTTACCCTAATAGCATCTGTAAATGCATTTGGTAACTGATTTGCTATTGTTTGAAGGTGAACTATCTTTCGTACTTCATTTTCATATTAAGATGTGTATGGGTCAAGATGAATTAGACTAGGGACTTTCCAAGAAAATTCACGCTTCTTTTCAGGAGAAGTTTTTCCTTTCCCTAATGTTGGGAAATTTTTCTCATCGAAATGACAATCTGCAAATCGTACAGTAAAAAGATCACCAGTTAAAGGTTCCAGATACCTAATAATTGATGGTGAATCTAGACCAACATATATTCCCCAACGCCGTTGGGGTCCCATTTTAGTTATATGTGTAGGTGCAATTGGGACATATACTGCACAACCAAAAGTACGCAGATGAGAAATATCTGGTTGATGGCCAAATACAAGTTGCACTGGAGAATATTGATGATAAGAAGTGGGATGGAGACGAATTAATGCAGCAGCATGTAAAATAGCATGTCCCCAAACAGAAATTGGTAATTGTGTTCGTAATAATAAAGTTCTTGCAATTACCTGGAGACGCTTGATAAGTGACTCTGCAATCCATTCTGAGTATGAACGTATGGAACTGGATGTTCAACATCAATCCCAACTGCTCTGCAACATTCATCAAATGTCTTGGAAGTAAATTCACCCGCATTATCAAGACATATTGATTTAATCGGATGATCGGGAAAATGTGCCCGAAGCCTGATAATCTGTGCGAGTAACCTGGCAAAAGCAACATTGCGTGTTGATAATAAGCAAACGTGTGACCATCTGATTGATGCATCAACTACGACCATAAAATAGCGGAACGGTCCACTTGGTGGATGAATAGGTCCACATATGTCCCCTTGAATTCTTTGTAGGAATGTAGGGGATTCAAACCCAACCTTAGAATGAGATGGTTTTATTACTAATTTCCCTTGTGAACATACAATACATACATTTTAATGGGATAAAAGAATCTTCTGGTTTTTTAATGGATGTCCATGAGAATTTTCAATGATTTTACGCATCATTGTAGATCCCGGGTGACCTAGACGGGCATGCCAAAAGCATAAATATTTTTGGATCTGAGAAATTCTGGTTCATAACTGCATAAATTTCTACACCTCTTATAAGAGTGTAATATAATCCAGATGATAAAACACACAGCTTTTCCATAATGAGTTTCTGGCCTGAATCATGAGAAGTGATGCACAGATACTAAATATTCTTATCATATATAGTTTCTATGTGATATCCATTACACCGTATATCTTTGAAACTGAGCAAATTTCTTCTGGATCTGCTTGAGTATAAAGCATCATTGATACATATTTTAGTATTATTTGGTAACAATATCATGGCTCTACCGAAGCCTTCTATCAGATCAGCTGGACCTGATATTGTATTAACATTTGCTTTCAGCAGGGTTAAATTTAGAAAGTATTTCTGATTCCGCAGAATCGTATGTGTCGTCGCACTATCGGCTAGACATATATCTCATGTATCTTGCTTTTCAATGTCACCCAACTTATCATTTAAAGACATATCTATTCACAACAATAAAACAACAAAAATAAATGAAGTACATATCAGATAGAGTGGTAAAAGAAATAGGAATATTTACACAAATATTTCAACGAAACAAATTACAAGCAATACTTAATTGGTATGGACATTTCCATCACCAGTTGAAGTGGTCACTTTATCAACCGGATCATTTAGGAAATCGGAAACATTAAACTGGGTGATATCCATAAAATCTTAATCTTCCAAGAAGTTTGTTTCAGGATTCTTTTCTTTTCCATTTTCTTTGATCGATGCCTGAAAAAGCTCAATCAGATGTTTAGGTGTGCGGCATGTACGTGACCAATGGTTATGACAGCCACATCTGAAACAAATGTTATCATCCTTCTTAGGTCCTTTTTGGATACCCTTCCATTTATCTGGTGTAGCTTTATAAACATTCCGCTTCTGGGGAGTGTTTTGATTATAACTACCCGGAACAAAATAATCATATGATCTTTCACAACCCCGACCATGACCACGACCACGGTTAGGACCACAACCACGATAGAAACCGCGACCGCGAGTATGTCCTCCAATAGTGTTGACATTCAATTCTGGGAATGCTGTAGAACCCGTCAGGCGTGATTCATGATTTTTAATTAAAAGCTCATTATTTTTCTCGGCAACCAGGAGACATGAGATTAGCTCTGAATATTTTGAGAATCGCCGTTCTCGATACTGCTGTTGTAATATCATGTTAGAGGCATGAAGGTTGTAAATATTTTTTCCAGCATATCATTTTCTGTTACATCCTGACCACACAATTTCATATGTGTAGTGATTCTGAATAAAGCAGAATTATAATCAGAGACTGATTTAAAGTCTTGAAAACATAAATGTTGCCACTGGTACCTTGCATTTGGTAATGCAACATCGGGTTGGTTGTCAAATCTGTCTTTCAGCTCTAGCCATAGAACTTCTTGTTCTGTGACAGTTAGGTATTGGGCTTTTAGATCTTCACACAAATGGCGACGGATAATCACCATAGTAGTAGATTTATCTTGCTCACTTGCATCAGCCTCATCTTCAATAGTATAGTATAAGCCCTCTGATTTTAGGAGTAGCTTAGCATCAATAACCCAGGACATGTAATTCTCCCCGGACACTTCTAGTGCAGTAAATTTTAAACTTGCAAGATTTGCCATTTATTACAGCTTCTAGTTATCTGAAAATCACAATCAGAGTCAGAACTTCTGGTCTGTTAAAAATCCGAGGAACTTAAATCTTTAGATATATCAAGGAATAAATCCAGAAATTTCAGATTTCAGTAATGATAAATAAATCCATGAACTTCAGGTTTTGGATGTGTGACCAAATTAAAAATTGCGTTAAGTAAATAAAGTGCGAGAAAGTAAATTGCGTAAAAATAAAATGCGAGAAAGTAAATTCAAAACTGTAGGTCCTGGTATTTAATAAATAAAAGTTTGGAAGCTTCAGGTTCTAGTAATAATAAATTCAGAAACTTCAGGTTCTGGTAATAAATTTAAGAACTTCAGGTTCTGGTAATAAATTTAAGAACTTCAGGTTCTAGTGGTAATAAACTCAGAACTTCAGGTTCTGGAAATAACAACATCGTGCTGATAACGTGTTATAATTAAATTAAGAACATATGAATTATTATTGAAATAAAATGAGTGAGTGAGAGAGATAAGAGAGAATAGTGGGAAGAACATATGAGAGAACAAATCACCTCTCTATTATTCTAGCCTTTTACCGATTAATATTGTTTCTCGTCAAAAGAGAACAAAATCAAACAATAAGCCTATTGTTTCTCTTTGATTCTATATGCAACACTAAGTCACTAACACTAATCACAAAACAACAATAATACGCCTATTTATATAGCTTAACAATTGATCATAAATTGACACCAAATAGCCACTTGTCACTTGTATAAAGCTTATCTTTGTTTTGTGCTACGCATGAGGACACTAGGCAATTTGTGAGTATGGTGATGAATCCATACTATTCTACAATGTTCTCCAATAAAAAAAAGAGAAAACAAAACCCAAAAACAAAAAGTTACCAAAATACCCCTAAAATTGGATAAAGTAGTTTTCCAAATCTCATTTTGAATAAATAATTGCATTCGAAGGAGCGGCCACGCCACGCTTCTCGTTTGGAGCACTGCGTACAGAATTACTACACGCATGTGGCATGACATGACATGACAATTAAAAACGGGGTCGTTTTCGTCAATTCATGTGTACACGCGATTAGACGAGTGTTTAGTGTTTACTAGAAGTAGATATTTGCCACTCTGTCACTCCATATTTCATAAGAAGCAGCGCCGATTTTTTTATTGTTTGTCGCCAACTCGAACATATCCGCTTTGGGAAATGGCAGGCAAGGCTATCATGAACGCCGTTCTTTATGATAGATATGGTGGAGGACCTGCTGCTTTGAAGGTTACTTTTATTTTCTCTCTTTTTTTTTTATAATTATTTTTCTATTTCACTATCTCTTGCATTCTCCATTCTTTAATTTTTAATTTCAAGCAATTTATACATGATTCTTCTCTTAAATTTTCATTTTTAGGGTCCTATATATCGGGGATATGATTAAACGTTTTTAATTGGATTGGATTGGATTAAGTAATTAAAGAAATTAAATCGTCTCGCTTTTCGTATGGAATATGGTGATGGTTGGAGAAATGTTTATGATTACTGAAACTGCTAGTAGTATTAATAGTAATTACAATGATCAAGTTCATCGTCCAATCTTAGGGTACTTTGTCCAAAAAGGTTCAAAGCTGGGTTAATATGATTAATTGCCCATCAAAGAAGGAACTAGTGCTGCTCTATTTGATTATATTTATATTGATAATAATATATGTTTGTTGCAGCATGTTGATTTACCAGTTCCCACTACAAACAAAGATGAGGTTTTAGTGAAACTGGAAGCGACTAGTCTAAATCCTCTTGATTGGAAAATGCAAAAGGGCATGCTTCGGCCTTTGTTTCCTCGCAAGTTTCCTTACGTACCTGGTAAATCTATTTCATCCCTAATATTATGTTATGGGTTCTTTTAGTTACTTCTTTACTGCTGGGTTGGATTTTCATCATGTAAGTTTAAGTTCTGCTTCAGCTAATAGTGATATCAACATTTCTTTTTATTATGTGGTTTTCTTTTTTTCCAGATACAAAAACTTACCGAAGGTCTTCTTTAATTGCTTAAACATGATCGCATTTGATGAAATGGGATGTTATCAACTTATCATTCGCTTTGTACTAAAATTTGGATATATCATCAGTTTCTATATGTTCATTGACATATTAGATGTCATGTATGATGATGTTTTTGGAACCTTGTTTCAATTTCATGGCAACACAATATTGTGCCAAACTCACTCTCCAAACCCCTGTCTGTTGTGCCATGCTATTTCTAAATAGATGTTTTTGTTTGTTTTGTGCCTAATTGGTTTTGTTCAGACATAGTTCTTGTCACTCAATTGATGTCCTTAACTAAAACAAGCTGCATCATCTCATATGACTATGAGGGAATATGTCATGTCAAGATTATAAACCTTGAAAGATAATGTAGTTATAGGAGTGCCATTATTTTGGTACTGGTTGATTTCAGTGCAACATTGTTAAAACCAGAGTTGGATAGATATTCCTTGAGTAAAAATTCTATATGATTTTTTTCTGGTTTGTTATGTATATATATTGTAAGTCCATAAGAAGCGAAGCATTGCAATGGTTTTTTGATTTTGTTTAGTTTTTTGTTTTTCGCTGAATAAGCTTTTTTGTTGGAACAGCAACTGATGTGGCTGGAGAGATAGTAGGGGTAGGATCAGATGTTAAAAATTTCAAAGCTGGTGACAAAGTTGTAGCTATTCTCAGTCACACTGTAAGTACGCATTGATGTTATTTTGATTTTGTTCTTGCCTTCAATTTATTTTAAAATATTTCCAGTGTTCTACTAGGCGCTAGGCGCCAGTCACCAGTCGCACGGTAGACTAGCGCCTAGTGCCTAGAATGCCTAGGCGTCGATTTGTTGTGAGTTGGAGTCGATGGATATGAAGTGGTTTTCGCCACGGAACGGAGGTCAACATGGATATGACATTTTACTTTCTATTTATGAGTTGAGTTAGAGCGACCTTGAAACTCAACCTTTCGCGAGATAGGAGACGAGGCAAGCACAAGTCGGTAAGCTGCTTTCAAAAGGGCTATAATCAATAGCGGGTGCAGAAGACATGACTTTTATTATAAGAGATCCTAGGTACGTATTTTGGTTCTGCCAATGTATCAGGTTCTTACTCCGATCAGGAAAATGACCAAGATTAGATAGGTGGGACCTAGATGACCTACCTAATAGTGATTTTGCATCGCCTAGGCGGTAAAGCCGAATTAGCCAAAACGGTGTCGTTTTGAAAATTTTTTTTTTATTAAAAAACAGTTACCGGGCAGAGTCAACGATCGAGCGCCTGCCTATTAAGGCCGGTTAGGCCTTCCTCACGGCAGCCGGGTCAGCCTAAAGCCTAGGCGGCCTCCTAGGCCAATTACTAGAACCATGAATATTTCTAGTCCACTAGGTTCTTCACCATGAAGGAAGATCAAAATTTAGATTCTGAAATTTGGATGGTTTTGATAAGTAAAACTATCATCTCATCTTAGTTTGAAAGAACCCTTAGTTGAGTTTACTATGTTTGGGTCTTTTCTTGGGTTGGTAGGTCCCTCAGTGGACTTGTGGTTTACTATTTACTCTCTATAGTAATGTTCAAATATGAGATCCTGAATTTGTTGAAATTAATGAGATCTCGTTTTGGCCATTGGATCGGATCAATCTAACAGCCAAAATGAAATTTTCTCTCCTTATGTGGTAGACTAGTGGGCCCTGTTTTTTTTTTGTCAAACATTCATTTTGACCGTTGGATTGATCCGCCAAAAAGGGATCCTGGAAATTTCAACAGATCCGGGATCCCGTATTTGAACATTACTCTCACTATCAATATATATGGGGCAGAATCGGTAGCGCCTATTTAATACACAATTTTTTACCCACGTTGTGGACCTTTAGAGTAAGAATATGTGAATGGTTAGGATCCGAAGGAAAACAAATTGCTTTCGGCTTAATGCATTAAATTTATTTCTCACCTTTCACATATTCTCTCTCCTTATAAATGAAATTTTTTTTTTCCATTTCTCTCTCTTCTCATATATTCTCTCTCATCTTGTACATTCAAGATTCAACACGAACGTTTTTAACCTTAGGTTGACAAAAAAAATGGCATGTGTTTGGATTTAATTTGAAACTTGATTCTTGGATTGATATTCTTATTCGAAGAAAAAAAAAACTTAATATTGCAGACATCCAACTCTAATGACTTGCTTTTGTCACTAATATAGAGTTTACAAAAGAATTAAAGCTATTTTAAACCATATTTAAAATATCACCCACATTAACATAAATAAAAATTAAGAAATCCTATCCTAAAAAAACATTTAGATGTATAAAAACACATGTTTCTAGATTAAAATAAGAAATAAAATGTTTATTTTTTTTATAACTGCTTAGGTGATGTAGAACCAAAAGGGAAACAGAGAAAGGAGATTGGAAAACAATTATTCTTTTTATTCATTCATCAAGTCTAATTTTACAGAAGGCTCTGAAAATGCCTTTTATAATGGTTAGATACCATCATACCAAAGAAATAAATACATAATTATGATAATAACAAAACAATTATCTCTGAAGAAGATAATTATCTCGAAACAATAATCTCTAAAGGAGATAATAACCTGAAAATAAAATAAACAAATGGGATAATACGTTCTCAAATCTCTAACACCTCATCAATAGGCAAGTGATATACCACTAAAGATGATCAATAGTGAAAGAATTGGGTGGTTTTTAACATTTATTCATGTCATGTTACATCCCTTCAATGGAAAAATAAGAAACAATATTTTTGACTTAGATACGTAAATCAATAGAGAATAAAGAGATGAAAGAATTTGTAAGACGAAAGAGGAGAGATGCGCTACAATTGAATAAACCTAAATTTATTAACATGAAAGATGAGAGAGAAAACATCTATATTAAAGTGTAGAACAACTTGGCTTCCTTAAGGTATTAACGTATCCCAATCCAACCATCCATAATCTCTTAATTTAAGGGTCCACAATGTGTGTAAGAATTTTTGTCAAAAATAGGGGATGCTGCTCTTGCCCACCCTTATATATATATATATAATCCTTCCCTGTTAGTTCGTCCTGATATAAAAATATATCAGTTTCTTGAATGTGGGCCATAGATTATAGAAAAGTCATGACAAGTGCATACACACTGGGTCAAAACAATATTTTATATTAGGACAAATTGACAGGAGAAATATTGTATGTGTGTATATATATATATATATATATATATATTAAGAGGTACTTTAATTGTGTTGCAGCCAGTAGTCCTGTGAAATTTGTTCTCTTATTTACACTGCAGAGGACATCTATCATACTAGCTCTGTTTTCTCTTTGAATTCACTTCTTTTTTTATGGTTCTTTAAATTCACTTTTGATCATGTCAAATTGTTGATGAAGTTCGTTGGGTGGTTTTCTTGTTATCCCTCCATCTATGTGGTGATCTTATTAAATGAGGCTTTTGGCCTGTTAAATTTTCTTTTATAATCTCACGCTTTTAGTAATTCAGATAAACTTTCCAAAAATGGAAAGAACGTTTTGAATCTCACCTTGCCCTACATGACGGTTTGGGTCGTATGTGTCTCCTTTGGATATTTTGGCATTATAAATTTTCTCTTTATATATTTTGGGGACTTGTAAGTGAATTTCTCATAGTGATCCCGTTCAACACATTTTTTTATTATTTAAAATGTGATGGATACAATCATATGTGTATCTATGCTTCAGTGGTGATATGGCACAACAAGGTGGTGGCACTATATGTGTTGCTTGTGAATTTTATATGTACTAAATGTGCAACCTTGGAATATTTCTTTGTGCACTATACTATTTCATGTAGATTTCATGTCCATGTTTTTGTTTTGATTATGCTACCTGACGCAGGCTGGAGGTGGACTTGCTGAGTTTGCTGTAGCTAAGGAGAGCTTGACAGTCTCACGACCACCAGAAGTTTCAGCAGCTGAAGGTGCTGGCTTACCTGTTGCTGGTCTCACTGCTCACCAGGCTCTTACCCAATCTGCCGGGATCAAGCTTGATGGAAGTGGTAAGCAGGCAAACATTCTGATCACTGCTGCCTCAGGTGGTGTGGGTCACTATGCCGTTCAGTTGGCAAAACTTGGGAACACACATGTGACAGCCACATGTGGGGCTCGCAACATTGAATTTGTCAAGAGTTTAGGGGCTGATGAAGTTGTTGATTATAAGACTCCAGATGGTGCAGCTCTAAAGAGTCCTTCCGGACGAAAATATGATGCAGTGATCCATTGTGCAACAGGGATTCCGTGGTCTACTTTTGAGCCTAACCTAAGTGTACACGGGAAGGTAATAGATATCACTCCCGGTCCCAGCGCCCTGTTGACCTTTGCTTTGAAGAAACTTACTTTCTCCAAGAAGCAGCTGGTGCCACTGCTCTTAATAGCAAAGGGTGACAACTTAGATTATCTTGTTAAGTTGGTGAAAGAAGGAAAGCTTAAGACAGTGATTGACTCGAAGCATCCCCTGAGCAAAGTTGAAGATGCTTGGGCTAAGAGTATCGATGGCCATGCAACTGGGAAGATCATCGTCGAGCCATAGCCCATAGGTGAACATAAATTTCTTGTCTTCTGTATTTATCTCCGTGTGGAGACTGTTTGCAGTAGGACAAGGTAATTGATGTGGTTTTCTTCTACATTGTATCTTCAATTATAAAGATTTGTAATTAACAACTCGTATATCTTTGAAAGAAAAACATATAGATGATATGTGGATTGTTAAATCTATTGACTAAAAGCAAAATTTTGTAATTGGTCTCTCGTAACAAGTATTTTCTAAATTGATTATGATTATTCTTTTTTTTTTTTAATTGGTGTCATGTTAATAATAATGTTCTATTTATATTTACTTCTTTTTTAATGTAGGGGTTTGATAGTTCTAGACTTCTAGTATATATGTTTTGTTAAAATTCAAAATCGATATAATGCTTATTGTTTTGTCAATTTAATTAATATGATCTCATGTCGAAATTCAACCTGATTTGAATTAATTTAGGAATTTCAAGTTAATCTGAACCAATTCAAATTCTGATATATATCTGTGATTCTGTGTACAGTAACCTTTATTTTAGAAAAATTAAAATGAATTGATCTATTAAAACTGAAAAATACCGAAGCTAACAAAATTGATCTATATTGAATCAATTAGAGTATTTCCAATGTAAATATGCTTTTTTGAGTTTTTAACTAGTGACATATCACCAATATGGATCTATTCTATCAAAAAAATTTAAGAAATACATATTCACATCTCCAATGTAATTATCTAAAATCAAATATGTATCTCATTTTGACCAATCATCTTACAACATTTATTTCACTATCTCTCCTCTTTTATTTTTAAATTAAATATGTATCAATTTTTGACTACTCATCTTATAACATTTATCTCGTTCTCTCTTTTCTTTTATTTTACCATTAAATGATGTGTAATCTTATTGGTGGGAAAAAGTTAGAAATCCTTGTCAGTATTTCTAGGAGAGTTTCTAGAATTAGAAACTCAACTCCATATTCTCTAACTTTTTTTTGTCACATCACCTCTATAATCAAGTTAGATAATTGTATTTGAGAGGTTTTTTCTACCTCATTATCTAAATATCCTCAGTGGCATTCAATTTTCTCCAAATACATAATAGCATTGGAGATGCTTTTTTTTTTGAGACAACATATTTATTAATTCAGGTATTTTTTTTGAAAGCTTTCGCCATTGGTAGGATTCGAGCCGCTGACCTGTGAGTCATTTACCCAAGCCCCAAGCTCGTCCATCTACCAGCTGAGCTACGCCCCTGTTGGCCATTGGAGATGCTCTTAGTATAAATGGATTATATATGTGTGTCTCCAATTTCCAAGTTGTAAGATGTTATTTTGTTGTCAATTGACATTAATTATAACATTATTTCACTCCTCTCATGTCAGATAATTGGAAGGACACTTTGGCATATGAGTTATGATATAAGTTGAGATAATAATATTGAAACAAAGAAATGATCTTACTCTATTATTGCACTGGCTCTTTGTCAAGAATTCTAATGAAATAAAAGGAACTTTGTTTTTCTTTTAATGGATTCCGGTGTATACAAAACTAATTGAAAATAATTTTACAGGTTACCGATGAAAATGGAACGTATGTAGTTGCCTAGTTGAGTCCATTTTTAAGGATAGAATACATCGTAAATCGTATATAAGGATGTTTTAGTAATCAACTCGAGTCCATTTTTAATTCATTAAAGTTAGATTTTTTTTTTCAATTATCATTTTAGGTCTAAATGAGATCAATCAAGTGATTTTGTTTAATTCATTAAAGTTACATTTTTTTACTTCTCACTTGGAACCGAAACCACTGGATTCCACTTATTATTATTTTTTTTTTCAAAACTATCCCCTAAAAAATTTACTTATTTTCAATTTGATCCTAACCCATGAGCCTAAAACTCTTTTGTGCTATTTACCTGTAAAACATTTGATAGTCTTCTTTTTACTTTTTGTTTTCCTTTTTTTTAATGAAATCCCATTTTGAAAAAAATAATTGTGATAAAAAAGCCAGTCACAAGGGAAAAAAAAATATCTTTCATACTTTCGATTGAAAGCCTGTTTTGATGCTTACTTTTGCTGGACTGAGCTTAATTTTTTACAAAATGAAGCTTTAGTGAGACTCAAGAATTACGAAATAGAGACTTATAGAGACCGTTAGAGAATATGAAATCCCAGTTTGTTATTGCTTTCCCAGCTGTTTTTAGGACCAAAAGTGATTCTGGACCAATGATTAGGTGTTCGGTAAAATTGTGGGGAAGAACTTTTGGCCTCTTTTAGCTTCTTCCAACTGAGTTTTTGAGAAGGTACAAATACATGTTTTTGGAAATCAGCTTCTGCTTTTGAAAACCCCCTACAGTGTTTTTTAATGAATTTTTACCCAACTTTCCTATTTTGTCCTTAGCTTTTCATGAGATTTACCAAAATCATACATCAGACCTTTGAAGCAAATCATTCATTCGACCTTTGAAGCAAATCAGCTCCAGACCTCGCGAATCAACGCACGGAGAACTCGCGAATCACCAGACCTCTTCGAAGCGACACCACCCTCCTCTTCGACATTTTCTCAGGTGATCTCCTCTTCTCATCTCTCTCTCTCACTTCCTATTATCTCTCTCTCTTGCAGAAACTCCTGTTTTTTTTTGTTTGTTTGTTTGTTTTTTATTTTAGGTTTTAGAATGCTTAATTGTTACACCATGATTGTGTTTTTGTTACAACATTGGCTTTTCATTTATCAACTCAGAGCTGGGTTTATTGGGTCTTTTTCGATTTCCTTTTTTTGGGGGGTTTTCTGTTTCGATTTCCATTTCTGTTTGGTAATTGAGAAAAACGAAGAAAAATACAATGTGTGTGTTCTCTTATGATTTTTAGATTAACAAAGCAGCTTGCTTGCTGCGTTGTTTCGTCTTTCTTCCTGTGGCCTGGTGTTGAAGTTGCGGCTGCTTCTTGTTGCCCTTGTTTTGATCCCTTTGCATGGGTTCCTTGTTTGCTCTGTTGTGGTGTTCTGTTTCTATCAATTTAAAAAAAAAAAAGAGAGTATGTGATCATATCATATTCATGTGTATTAATTGTTTTCTTTTATTGTAAAAATGTTCTAGTCTTCATTTTACTTTTTCATTTTTCCTGTAATTTATTTTGCTAGCTAGCTGATGATGAACGTGGCAGAGACAGAGTGTATGCATGTTTTTTTTATCAGGGCCTGTAAATCTATACATTTATGCACTCCATTCATGCATTTGCCAAAACCAAATTATTTAATATGTTTAATTTCTAGATCGTGTAGATAAAAAATTGGGTGGGATATTTATGATTGTTTGAATACATATATGCAATTAGATTTCTTACAGTGACAGCCTCATGGTGAGAAGTACCGCATCCAAATTTAAATCTTGTTTCATCATGACATAATTAATTATCTGTTGTACATAGAGAGGTGGCTGGCAATGGATCATGTTTTGAAACCTGTTCGTGTGATGCCATAATATATATATTGATTGCTTAATTTTTGTCATACCAAAATTTGGTTAATGGATATAGATTCGAATGAAATACAAATAACAAAAAAAAAAAACTTGTGTGCAACATGACACAATGAGATTGTGATATATAATTGGATGTTCATATCACATGATCAATGTCCGTGTAGAGAGTGCACTGTATTTCACTTTTTCTCCTGCAGAAGTTTTTCTATCTATGATTTTTGTTTCCATTTTTTTAATGGTTTTTATCGTCTGGGCAGAGTTTGCTCTGTTTTGCTTCGTTTTATTGTTTCTGTTTGCTTGTTTTGTTTGTTCTTGCGTTTTGTTTCACTTGGGCCTGAGTTTCCTTTTGTTTCCTTGTTCCTTGTCCCTTGGTGACCTTAGTATGCCTTTAATATTATTGCATTTTCAAAAAAAAAAAGTTGCTTTTTCTAGCAACAATGGATGTAGTTATTATTATATTGGATGTAGGGGTTGGCATGGTTTGTGATAACATTTGTGAAGAAATGGAGGTCAATACACATGAAGAAGATGGTCTGGGAAGACGAGAAATGGAAATGTTAAGAAATGTAATTACACAAAGTTTAATGAGTGCGCGCACTTAGCAATTATTCGTACTAAAAAACTCATTTAATATGTTCCATAACGTTATGTTTGATAGTTTTCGTTAATATAATGTATCATTTTGGGTTTGTATAATTTAATACAATATCATGACCAGATTACATTTGTTGAGTTACATAAGAAAAGAAAGTGATCTTATTTTTAATTTTTTATTTGTTAATAAGGTGGAATTAATGTAATGCTTATTAAGATCTGTATTCTGGATATGGTTCTGTTTATTGTAGGAATTTTCAAGAAATGTACACGCATCTAAGATTATAAAGATTCTTTTAATATTTATATAAAACAAAAAAATTATGTGTTTAGGCGGTTGAATTAAAAATTAAATGCTTGGTCATATAAATATCGAGAAATAATAATGATAATTTTATTATATTATTATTATATTTTGTAGAAAAGGAGAAATAATAATAATTATTATTATTGTTATTATTTTAGTTACAAATATTAACCTTCATTTTCAATTATTAAAATCCCTATAAAAAAATTCAGTTGAAGTTCATCAAAGAATTATAGTGGATAAGGGCAAGTTTCATTACAATGATGTCATTTTAGTAATTTTACACAGTTACAGCACTTTTTATTTCCAGTTTACCAAACATATTGAAATTACTTGTATTTGGTTCTAACAATATTTTTGAAAATCAGTTTACCAAACACTCAGCTAATTCATCCCATAACAATTCCAAAAGCAATTCTCTCCACATTAGATCCAAAAGCAATTCTCTCCACATTAAATCCAAAAGCAATTCCCCTCCTCCCTCAGCACAGCTAGGGGTGGGCAAAAAACCAATAAACCAAACCGAACCGAACCGATTCAATCGGTTTTTTTTCTTTCGATTTTCTTATGTTGACCGGTTCGGTTCGGTTCATTTTTTTAAAAACCAATTGGATCGATTTTTTTTCCGGTTCGTTATCCCAAACTGGAAAACCGAACCGAGATCCAATATATATATATATATATATATATATATATATATATATATATATAAAACCTTAGTTTTAATGTTTAATAGTCCATGAAACTATAAAATTATGAAAGTGTGTCACATCATATTTTTTTCTTAGTTTTTTTTATTATGAATATTATTTTAAACTAGTATTTTCAATTTGTTCAAATCCATAATTTCGTTTGGTCCAAAGCCCAAAAAGATTAAAATATGAAAATATGTGTAATAATTAAAACCCAAAAATTTGGTCCAATTGGCCCAAAACCGAAAAAACCGAACCGAACCGAACCGGTCAAATTTAATCGGTTTTTGATCGGTTCATAATTGTTAAGTTGATCGGATCGGTTCACTTTTTTAAAAACCGAACATTATCGGTTCACTCCAACAGTGAACCGATCCATTAAACGCTCACCCTTAAGCACAGCAATACCGAACTGGGCCGAAGTTGAATTATAAGAAAGAGAGAGAGATGATGATGATGCAGATTTTAGTTGGGGGGTGTAAAAGCTAAAGCATTAAATAAGCGTATTAATGACTGCCAGCAATAGTATTAGGCCCAAAATGTTTTTTTTTTATAGATAAACATAAAGGTTACAAGGAAGAGCTAAAATCTAACCATAAGCGTTCCCTAACAGAAGAGGAAGCCATAGCAGCAAGCTTGTGTGCCAGTGTATTACCCGAAAGGTAATGGACTGGCACTTACAGACACCAACCTCAGAGAAGAGGGATTTAATGTCATTAACAACATAACTAGCATCACCCAGGACACTCTCCGACGAATTCAGGTAAGATGCGACAGGACTCAGGAAAAGCAACCTTTGCAATCTGAACATGAATGTTATGAAATTTGGCAGGCAGAAGTCCCTCACGAAGAGCTAAGAAACCACCAATCTCAGAGTTGAACAAACCAGTCAGGGGTTTAGACAAGGCTACTAACACTTTCCCCTTATCATTCCTGATAGCGACTCTCACTCCCACCACACAGACACCATCACGCACTACAACACCAAAATTCAGTTTTAGCTGACCTGGAGGGGGAGCAATCCAATCACCTCCAACCACCTTGAGGTGAGGGGGAGCCTGAGATTTCAAGGCAATTTGAGAATCCTGAAATTCAGATAGGAGAGCCTCAGCCCACGCTGCCAGAGCATCTGGTTCCCTTGGCTTGACACCATGAAGAGTGTAGTTACGATTCTCCCAGATTGCCCAAGAAGTGATACAGATTGAAGCAAAGTCAGGCCCATTAACCCGAGAAAAGAGATTGGAGAGGGCCTCCATCACCGAAAAATCACTGGAGAAGTCAAAGAAATTGTCAAACCTCATACATCCCCAAACCTTTCTTGCATCACTACACCAGAACAGGGAATGGCTTGCAGTATCCACCACCAACCTGCAGCGCACACACAGGGGTTGGTCCACGATCTTCGGCTTCCATAGATTAAAACATGAAGGGATCGCATTGAGGCAAGCTCTCCACACAAAAATCCTTACCTTCAGAGGTAAATTGAGATTCCAAAACGAGGACCACCATTTGCGAATAGCAGACGAGTTGGAGACAGACTCACTGGATTTCTCGTTTAGGGCAAGCTTGTATCCACTCTTAACAGAATACACACCAGTTTTTTCGAAGTGTCAGGTAAGACTATCAGGGCAACCCGAAATACTAAGAGGGATAGAAAGGATTACCTCCTTATCAACCGGAAGGAAGGTCTAATTAATCAAATACAAATTCCAACCATGAGGGTCATTGTCAATGAGAGCAGCCACATAAAAATTACTACCTGGATCCGGAGTGATTGGCTTGAAAGTGCTGGGTCTTAGGAGCCACTGACCTTGAAAATTTTGATGCTACTGCCATTTCCAACTTTCCAGCGAAGCCGTTTCAGAAGATGGCCTCGTCCCCACATAAAGCTCCTCCAAACGTGGGAGCAGCATGAACTAAGAGAAGCTTGAAGGAAGTCAACATGTTTGAAGTATTTAGCTTTGAGGAGGCGGGAACTAGGGAGTTCGGATTCTACAGAACCCTCCAAGCCTGTTTTGCTAAAAGGGATTGATTGAAAAGGGACAGATCTTTCAAACCGAGACCCCCATGACTTTTCGGAACGCACAGGTCCTGTCATTTGACCCAGCTAATTTTTCGTTTACCATCCATGGAGCCCCACCAAAACTTCGATATCATTGAGCTCAGCTTTTTACAGAGGCTTTAGAAAGTTGGAAGATACTCATAGTATAAGTTTGGATAGCCTGGGCTACTGCTTTAATCAGGACCTCTTTTCCACCAAAAGAAAGAAGATTTCCTTTTCAGCTGCGAACTTTTTTCCAAACCCTCCCTTTGATTATTCCAAAGGTGTGCCGTTTGTTCCTGCCAACCAACGTGGGGAGGCCGGGATATTTATCACTAGTATCACAATCTTCGATGTCAAAAATAGTTTGAATGTTTACCTTTAACCTCTACAGCAACATTGAGACTGACAGTTAAGCTAGATTTTCCCCAAAATGTAAAACACCGGCTGAAGTGAGTTTGGGGGGGGGGGGGGGGGGGGGGGGGGGGGGGGGGGCATGATTGGTAGGGGGGATTCAAACTCAAAAGGTGTGAAAGGCATACCAAAGGTGTCAACATTACATAAGTCAGGGGGCATGATTGGTAGGGGGGATTCAAACTCAAAAGGTGTGAAAGGCATACCAAAGGTGTCAACATTATATAAGTCACCACAAAATCTTATGATTTATAAGATGTTGGCACCTCAGGTGCCACAGCATTTGGGATAGAATTTAGAAAAAAAATTCGGGACTTCTGACATTACTCTATTTTTTTAAGTTGAGGTGGGGCACTTCCGTACGTGCCCCATATAGACTAGATATGACCGCGGTTCGGTTTAAACCGTGCAACCGAACCGTAACCGTAGGCCAAAAATAGGAACCGAAATTTTGGTTATGGTTTGGGTTCTGGAACAGGACCGGAACAGTAAGGCTTAAGGTTCCGGTTTCGGTTCCTTAAACTAGAAAACTAGACCGAAACCGACGGTTCGGTTTTGGTTCTGGAACTGGCGGTTCCACCCACTTTTTTATTTTTTATTTTTTCAAATTCTTTTTGCTCAAACGGTCACTAGACCGGAACCGGCAACCGTTGGGCACATAACATGCCCATTGTGATTAATCTTGTAAAAGCAACATTGTGTGTTGATAATAAACAAACGTGTGACCATCTGATGGATGCATCAAATAGGACCATAAAATAGCGGAACGGTCCACTTGGTGGATGAATAGGTCCACATATGTCCCCTTGAATTCTTCGTAGGAATGTAAAGGATTCAAACCCAACCTTAGAATGGGATGGTTTTATTACTAATTTCCCTTGTGAACATACAATACATACATTTTCATGGGATAAAAGAATCTTCTGGTTCTTTAATGGATGTCCATGAGAAATTTCAATGATTTTACGCATCACTGTAGATCCCGGGTGACCTAGACGGGCATGCCAAAGCATAAATATTTTTGGATCTGAGAACTTCTGGTTCATAACTGCATAAATTTCTACACCTCTTATAAGAGTGTAATATAATCCAGATGATAAAACACGCAGCTTTTTCCATAATGAGTTTCTGGCCTGAATCATGAGAAGTAATGCACAGATACTCAATTTTTTTATCATATATAGTTTCTTTGTGATATCCATTACACAGTATATCTTTGAAACTGAGCAAATTTCTTCTGGATCTGCTTGAGTATAAAGCATCATTGATACATATTTTAGTATTATTTGGTAACAATATCATGGCTCTACCGGAGCCTTCTATCAGATCAGTTGGACCTGATATTGTATTAACATTTGCTTTCAGCAGGGTTAAATTCAGAAAGTATTTCTGATTCCGCAGAATCGTATGTGTCGTCGCACTATCGGCTAGACATATATCTCCTATATCTTGCTTTTCAATGTCACCCAACTTATCATTTAAAGATATATCTATTCACAACAATAAAACAACAAAAATAAATGAAGTACATATCAGATAGAGTGGTAAAAGAAATATGAATATATACATAAGGAATATTTACACAAACATTTCAACGAAACAATTACAAGCAGTACTTAATTGGTATGGACATTTCCATCACCAGTTGAAGTGGTCACTTTATCAGTCGGATCATTTAGGAAATCAGAAACATTAAACTGGGTGATATCCATAAAATCTGAATCTTCCAAGAAGTTTGTTTCAGGATTCTTCTATTTTCCCTTTTCTTTGATCTATGCCTGATAAAGCTCAACCAGATGTTTAGGTGTGCGGCATGTACGTGACCAATGGTTATGACAGCCACATCTGAAACAAATGTTATCATCCTTCTTAGGTCCCTTTTGGATACCCTTCCCTTTATCTGGCCTGGCTTTATAAACATTCCGCTTCTGGGGAGTGTTTTGATTATAACTACCCGGAACAAAATAATCATATGATCTTTCACGACCCCGACCACGACCACGACCACGGACCATGGTTAGGACCACAACCACGATAGAAACCGCGACCGCGACCGTGAGTATGTCCTCAATAGTATTGGACATTCACTTCTGGGAATGCTGTAGAACCCGTCAGGCGTGATTCATAATTTTTAATTAAAAGCTCGTTATTTTTCTCGGCAACCAGAAGACATGAGATTAGCTCTGAATATTTTGAGAATCGTCGTTCTCGATACTGCTGTTGTAATATCATGTTAGAGGCATGAAATGTTGTAAATGTTTTTTCCAGCATATCATTTTCTGTTACATCCTGACCACACAATTTCAGATGTGTAGTGATTCTGAATAAAACAGAATTATAATCAGAGACTGATTTAAAGTCTTGAAAACGTAAATGTTACCACTGGTACCTTGCATTTGGTAATGCAACATCGGGTTGGTTGTCAAATCTGTCTTTCAGCTCTTGCCATAGAACTTCTGGTTCTGTGACAGTTAGGTATTGGGCTTTTAGATCTTCACGTAAATGGCGACGGATAATCACCATAGTAGTAGATTTATCTTGCTCACTTGCATCAGCCTCATCTTCAATAGTATAGTATAAGCCCTCTGATTTTAGGAGTAGCTTAGCATCAATAACCCAGGATATGTAATTCTCCCCGGACACTTCTAGTGCACTAAATTTTAAACTTGCAAGCTTTGCCATTTATTACAGCTTCTAGTTATCTGAAAATCACAATCAGAGTCAGAACTTCTGGTCTATTAAAAATCCGAGGAACTTAAATCTTTAGATATATAAAGGAATAAATCCAGAAATTTCAGATTCCAGTAATGATAAATAAATCCATGAACTTCAGGTTTTGGATGTGTGACCAAATTAAAAATTGCGTTAAGTAAATAAAGTGCGAGAAAGTAAATTGCGTAAAAATAAAATGCGAGAAAGTAAATTCAGAACTGCAGGTCCTGGTATTTAATAAATAAAAGTCTGGAAGCTTCATGTTCTAGTAATAATAAATTCAGAAACTTCAGGTTCTGGTAATAAATTTAAGAACTTCATGTTCTAGTGGTAATAAACTCAGAACTTCAGGTTTTGGAAATAGCAGCATCGTGCTGATAACGTGTTATAATTAAATTAAGAACATATGAATTATTATTGAAATAAAATGAGTGAGTGAGAGAGATAAGAGAGAATAGTGGGACGAGCATATAAGAGAACAAATCACCTCTCTATTATTCTAGCCTTTTACTGATTAATATTGTTTCTCGTCAAAAAATCAAACAATAAGCCTATTGTTTCTCTTTGATTCTATATGCAACACTAACACTAATCACAAAACAACAATAATAAGCCTATTTATATAGCTTAACAATTGATCATAAATTGACACCAAATAGCCACTTGTCATTTGTATAAAGCTTATCTTTGTTTTGTGCTACGCATGAGGACACTAGGCATTTTGTTAGTGTGGTGATGAATCCACACTATTCTACAATGTTCTACAGAAAAAAAAAACGAGAAAACAAAACCCAAAAACAACAAGGTTACCAAAATGCCCCTAAAATTGGATAAAGTAGTTTTCCATATCTTATTTTGAATAAGGCTATGTTTGGTAGGAGGGAGAGAGAGTATGAGGGATGGATGGATTAAGGGGGAGAGAGAGTAGGAAGGATAGAGAGGATAATATAAATCCTTCGTGTTGTTTGGTATTGAAAAGATGGTTGAATGGATGGATTGGTATATAATTTATAAAATTACTATATTGCTCTTTAATAAATTGGAGGTTAATAAAAAATTGGAGGGTATTATTGTAATTTCCCTCCAATTTTTCCTCCCCTCTCTCATCCTCCATAATTGGAGGGATTGGTTTTGGTGGGCTCAAAGGGAGGAGAGCTCCCTCCTCTTCTCCTCTTCTCCTCTCTTTTCTCTCCAACCAAACAATGGATTGGAGCTCTCCTCCCATCTCTCTCCCTCCTACCCTCTCCCTCCCTCTATCTTTCCCTCTTACCAAACAAAGCCTAAATAATTGCATTCGAAGGAGCGGCCACGCCACGCTTCTTGGAGCAATGCGTACAGAATTACTACACGCATGTGACATGACATGACATGACAATTAAAAACGGGGTCGTTTTCGTCAATTCATGTGTACACGCCATTAGACGAGTGTTTAGTGTTTTCTAGAAGTAGATATTTGCCACTCTGTCACTCCATATTTCATAAGAAGCAGCGCCGATTTTTTTATTGTTTGTCGCCAACTCGAACATATCCGCTTTGGGAAATGGCAGGCAAGGCTATCATGAACGCCGTTCTTTATGATAGATATGGTGGAGGACCTGCTGCTTTGAAGGTTACTTTTATTTTCTCTCTTTTTTTTTTATAATTATTTTTCTATTACACTATCTCTTGCATTCTCCATTCTTTAATTTTTAATTTCAAGCAATTTATACATGATTCTTCTCTTAAATTTTCATTTTTAGGGTCCTATATATCGGGGATATGATTAAACGTTTTTAATTGGATTGGATTGGATTAAGTAATTAAAGAAATTAAATCGTCTCGCTTTTCGTATGGAATATGGTGATGGTTGGAGAAATGTTTATGATTACTGAAACTGCTAGTAGTATTAATTAGTAATTACAATGGTCAAGTTCATCGTCCAATCTTAGGGTACTTTGTCCAAAAAGGTTCAAAGCTGGGTTAATATGATTAATTGCCCATCAAAGAAGGAACTAGTGCTGCTCTATTTGATTATATTTATATTGATAATAATATATGTTTGTTGCAGCATGTTGATTTACCAGTTCCCACTACAAACAAAGATGAGGTTTTAGTGAAACTGGAAGCTACTAGTCTAAATCCTGTTGATTGGAAAATGCAAAAGGGCATGCTTCGGCCTTTGTTTCCTCGCAAGTTTCCTTACGTACCTGGTAACTCTATTTCATCCCTAATATTATGTTATGGGTTCTTTTAGTTACTTCTTTACTGCTGGGTTGGATTTTCATCATGTAAGTTTAAGTTCTGCTTCAGCTAATAGTGATATCAACATTTCTTTTTATTATGTGGTTTTCTTTTTTTCCAGATACAAAAACTTACCGAAGGTCTTCTTTAATTGCTTAAACATGATCGCATTTGATGAAATGGGATGTTATCAACTTATCATTCGCTTTGTACTAAAATTTGGATATATCATCAGTTTCTATATGTTCATTGACATATTAGATGTCATGTATGATGATGTTTTTGGAACCTTGTTTCAATTTCATGGCAACACAATATTGTGCCAAACTCACTCTCCAAACCCCTGTCTGTTGTGCCATGCTATTTCTAAATAGATGTTTTTGTTTGTTTTGTGCCTAATTGGTTTTGTTCAGACATAGTTCTTGTCACTCAATTGATGTCCTTAACTAAAACAAGCTGCATCATCTCATATGACTATGAGGGAATATGTCATGTCAAGATTATAAACCTTGAAAGATAATGTAGTTATAGGAGTGCCATTATTTTGGTACTGGTCGATTTCAGTGCAACATTGTTAAAACCAGAGTTGGATAGATATTCCTTGAGTAAAAATTCTATATGATTTTTTTCTGGTTTGTTATGTATATATATTGTAAGTCCATAAGAAGCGAAGCATTGCAATTGTTTTTTGATTTTGTTTAGTTTTTTGTTTTTCGCTGAATAAGCTTTTTTGTTGGAACAGCAACTGATGTGGCTGGAGAGATAGTAGGGGTAGGATCAGATGTTAAAAATTTCAAAGCTGGTGACAAAGTTGTAGCTATTCTCAGTCACACTGTAAGTACTCATTGATGTTATTTTGATTTTGTTCTTGCCTTCAATTTATTTTAAAATATTTCCAGTGTTCTAGTAGGCGCTAGGCACCAGTCACACGGTAGACTACCGCCTAGTGCCTAGAACCCCTAGGCGTCGATTTGTTGTGAGTTGGAGTCGATGGATATGAAGTGAATTTCGCCATGGAACGGAGGTCAACATGGATATGACATTTTACTTTCTGTTTATGAGTTGAGTTAGAGCAACCTTGAAACTAAACCTTTCGCGAGATAGGAGACGAGGCAAGCACAAGCTTTGGCGAGATAGGAGACGAGGCAAGCACAAGTCGGTAAGCAACTTCCAAAGGGCTATAATCAATAGCGGGTGCAGAAGACATGACTTTTATTATAAGAGATCCTAGGTACGTATTTTGGTTCTGCCAATGTATCAGGTTCTTACTCCGATCTGGAAAGTGACCGAGATTAGACAGGTGGGACCTAGACGACCTACCTAATAGTGGTTTTGCACCGCTTAGGCGGTAAAGCCGAATTAGCCAAAATGGTGACGTTTTGAAAAAAAAAAATTTATTAAAAAAAAGTTGCCGGGCAGAGTCAACGATCGGGCGCCTGCCTATTAAGGCCAGTTAGGCCTTCCTCACGGCAGCCGGGTCTGCCTAAGGCCTAGGCGGCCTCCTAGGCCAATTACTAGAACCATGAATATTTCTAGTCCACTAGGTTCTTCACCATGGAGGAAGATCAAAATTTAGATTCTGAAATTTGGATGGTTTTGATAAGTAAAATTATCATCTCATCTTAGTTTGAAAGAACCCTTAGTTGAGTTTACTATGTTTGGGTCTTTTCTTGGGTTGGTAGGTCCCTCAGTGGAATTGTGGTTTACCATTTACTCTCTATAGTAATGTTCAAATATGAGATCCCGAATTTGTTGAAATTAATGAGATCTCGTTTTGGCCATTGGATCGGATCAATCTAACAGCCAAAATGAAATTCTCTCCTTATGTTGTAGACTAGTGGGCCCTGTTTTTTTTTTTTTTTGTCTAACATTCATTTTGACTGTTGGATTGATCCGCCAAAAAGGGATCCCGGAAATTTCAACAAATCCGGGATCCCGTATTTGAACAATACTCTCACTATTAATATATATGGGGCAGGATTGGTAGCGCCTATTTAATACACAAATTTTTACCCACGTTGTGGACCTTTAGAGTAAGAATATGTGAACGGTTAGGATCTGAAGGAAAACAAATTGCTTTCGGCTTAATGCATTAAATTTATTTCTCACCTTTCACATATTCTCTCTCCTTATAAATGAATTTTTTTTTCCATTTCTCTCTCTTCTCATATATTCTCTCTCATCTTATACATTCAAGATTCAACACGAACGTTTTTAACCACAGGTTGACAAAAAAAAAATGGCATGTGTTTGGATTTAATTTGAAACTTGATTCTTGGATTGAGATTCTTATTCGAAAAAAAAAAAAAAAACTTAATATTGCAGACATCCAACTCTAATGACTTGCTTTTTTCACTAATATAGAGTTTACAAAAGAATTAAAGCTTTTTTAAACCATATTTAAAATATCACCCACATTAACATAAATAAAAATTAAGAAATCATGTCCTAAAAAAACATTTAGATGTATAAAAACACATGTTTCTAGATTAAAATAAGAAATAAAATGTTTATTTTTTTATTTAAAAATCCTGCAAATTAACTGCTTAGGTGATGTAGAACCAAAAGGGAAACAGAGAAAGGAGATTGGAAAACAATTATTCTTTTTATTCATTCATCAAATGTAATTTTATAGAAGGCTCTGAAAATGCCTTTTATAATGGTTAGATACCATCATACCAAAGAGATAAATACATAATTATGATAATAACAAAACAATTATCTTTGAAGAAGATAATTATCTCGAAACAATAATCTCTAAAGGAGATAATAACCTGAAAATAAAATAAACAAATGGGATAATACGTTCTCAAATCTCTAACTCCTCATCAATAGGCAAGTGATATACCACTGAAGATGATCAATAGTGAAAGAATTGGGTGGTTTTTAACATTTATTCATGTCATGTTACATCCCTTCAATGGAAAAATAAGAAACAATATTTTTGACTTAGATACGTAAATCAATAGAGAATAAAGAGATGAAAGAATTTGTAAGACGAAAGAGGAGAGATGCGCTACAATTGAATAAACTTAAATTTATTAACATGAAAGATGAGAGAGAAAACATCTATATTAAAGTGTAGAACAACTTGGCTTCCTTAAGGTATTAACGTATCCCAATCCAACCATCCATAATCTCTTAATTTAAGGGTCCACAATGTGTGTAAGAATTTTTGTCAAAAATAGGGGATGCTGCTCTTGCCCACCCTTATATAATATATATATATATATATATATATATATATATAATCCTTCCCTGTTAGTTCGTCTGATATAAAAATATATCAGTTTCTTGAATGTGGGCCATAGATTATAGAAAAGTCATGACGTGTGCATACACACTGGGTCAAAACAATATTTTATATTAGGACAAATTGACAGGAGAAATATTATATGTGTGTATATATATATATATATATATATATATATTAAGAGGTACTTTAATTGTGTTGCAGCCAGTAGTCCTGTGAAATTTGTTCTCTTATTTACACTGCAGAGGACATCTATCATACTAGCTCTGTTTTCTCTTTGAATTCACTTCTTTTTTTATGGTTCTTTAAATTCACTTTTGATCATGTCAAATTGTTGATGAAGTTCGTTGGGTGGTTTTCTTGTTATCCCTCCATCTATGTGGTGATCTTATTAAATGAGGCTTTTGGCCTGTTAAATTTTCTTTTATAATCTCACGCTTTTAGTAATTCAGATAAACTTTCCAAAAATGGAAAGAACGTTTTGAATCTCACCTTGCCCTACATGACGGTTTGGGTCGTATGTGTCTCCTTTGGATATTTTGGCATTATAAATTTTCTCTTTATATATTTTGGGGACTTGTAAGTGAATTTCTCATAGTGATCCCGTTCAACACATTTTTTTATTATTTAAAATGTGATGGATACAATCATATGTGTATCTATGCTTCAGTGGTGATATGGCACAACAAGGTGGTGGCACTATATGTGTTGCTTGTGAATTTTATATGTACTAAATGTGCAACCTTGGAATATTTCTTTGTGCACTATACTATTTCATGTAGATTTCATGTCCATGTTTTTGTTTTGATTATGCTACCTGACGCAGACTGGAGGTGGACTTGCTGAGTTTGCTGTAGCTAAGGAGAGCTTGGCAGTCTCTCGACCACCAGAAGTTTCAGCAGCTGAAGGTGCTGGCTTACCTGTTGCTGGTCTCACTGCTCACCAGGCTCTTACCCAATCTGCCGGGATCAAGCTTGATGGAAGTGGTAAGCAGGCAAACATTCTGATCACTGCTGCCTCAGGTGGTGTGGGTCACTATGCCGTTCAGTTGGCAAAACTTGGGAACACACATGTGACAGCCACATGTGGGGCTCGCAACATTGAATTTGTCAAGAGTTTAGGGGCTGATGAAGTTGTTGATTATAAGACTCCAGATGGTGCAGCTCTAAAGAGTCCTTCCGGACGAAAATATGATGCAGTGATCCATTGTGCAACAGGGATTCCGTGGTCTACTTTTGAGCCTAACCTGAGTGTACATGGGAAGGTAATAGATATCACTCCCGGTCCCAGCGCCCTGTTGACCTTTGCTTTGAAGAAACTTACTTTCTCCAAGAAGCAGCTGGTGCCACTGCTCTTAATAGCAAAGGGTGACAACTTAGATTATCTTGTTAAGTTGGTGAAAGAAGGAAAGCTTAAGACAGTGATTGACTCGAAGCATCCCCTGAGCAAAGTTGAAGATGCTTGGGCTAAGAGTATCGATGGCCATGCAACTGGGAAGATCATCGTCGAGCCATAGCCCATAGGTGAACATAAATTTCTTGTCTTCTGTATTTATCTCCGTGTGGAGACTGTTTGCAGTAGGACAAGGTAATTGATGTGGTTTTCTTCTACATTGTATCTTCAATTATAAAGATTTGTAATTAACAACTCGTATATCTTTGAAAGAAAAACATATAGATGATATGTGGATTGTTAAATCTATTGACTAAAAGCAAAATTTTGTAATTGGTCTCTCGTAACAAGTATTTTCTAAATTGATTATGATTATTCTTTTTTTTTTTTTAATTGGTGTCATGTTAATAATAATGTTCTATTTATATTTACTTCTTTTTTAATGTAGGGGTTTGATAGTTCTAGACTTCTAGTATATATGTTTTGTTAAAATTCAAAATAGATATAATGCTTATTGTTTTGTCAATTTAATTAATATGATCTCATGTCGAAACTCAACCTGATTTGAATTAATTTAGGAATTTCAAGTTAATCTGAACCAATTCAAATTCTGATATATATATCTGTGATTCTGTGTACAGTAACCTTTATTTTAGAAAAATTAAAATGAATTGATCTATTAAAACTGAAAAATACCGAAGCTAACAAAATTGATCTATATTGAATCAATTAGAGTATTTCCAATGTAAATATGCCTTTTTGAGTTTTTAACTAGTGACATATCACCAATATGGATCCATTCTATCAAAAAAATTTAAGAAATACATATTCACATCTCCAATGTAATTATCTAAAATCAAATATGTATCTCATTTTGACCAATCATCTTACAACATTTATTTCACTATCTCTCCTCTTTTATTTTTAAATTAAATATGTATCAATTTTTGACTACTCATCTTCTAACATTTATCTCGTTCTCTCTTTTCTTTTATTTTACCATTAAATGAGGTGTAATTTTATTGGTGGGAAAAAGTTATAAATCCTTGTCAGCATTTCTAGGAGAGTTTCTAGAATTAGAAACTCAACTCCATATTCTCTAACTTTTTTTTGCCACATCACCTCTATAATCAAGTTAGATAATTGCATTTGAGAGGTTTTTTCTACCTCATTATCTAAATATCCTATGTGGCATTCAATTTTCTCCAAATGCATAATAGCATTGGAGATGCTCTTTTATTTTATTTTTTGAGACAACATATTTATTAATTCAGGTATTTTTTTAAAAGCTTTCGCCATTGGTAGGATTCGAGCCGCTGACCTGTGAGTCATTTACCCAAGCCCCAAACTCGTTCATCTACCAGCTGAGCTACACCCCTGTTGGCCATTGGAGATGCTCTTAGTATAAATGGATTATATATGTGTTGTCACTTTAATTAAATGATATTAAAAAAAAGGTTGTAATATTAGACATCCCAATTCCCAAGTTGTAAGATGTTATTTTGTTGTCAATTGACAGTAATTATAACATTATTTCACTCCTCTCATGTCAGATAATTGGAAGGACACTTTCGCATATGAGTTATGACATAAGTTAAGATAATAATATTGAAACAAAGAAATGATCTTACTCTATTATGGCACTGGCTCTTTGTCAAGAATTCTAATGAAATAAAAGGAACTTTGTTTTTCTTTTAATGGATTCCGGTGTATACAAAACTAATTGAAAATAATTTTACAGGTTACCGATGAAAATGAAACGTATGTAGTTGCCTAATTGAGTCCATTTTTAAGGAATAGAATACATCGTAAATCGAATATAAGAATGTTTTAGTAATCAACTCGAGTACGTTTTTTTAATTCATTAAAGTTAGATTTTTGTTTTTCAATTATCATTTTAGGTCTAAATGAGATCAATCAAGTGATTTTGTTTAATTCATTAAAGTTACATTTTTTACTTCTCACTTGGAACCGAAATCACCGGATTCCACTTATTATTATTATTTTTTTTCAAAACTATCCCCTAAAAAATTTACTTATTTTCAATTTGATCCTAACCCATGAGCCTAAAACTCTTTTGTGCTATTTACCTGTAAAACATTTGATAGTCTTCTTTTTACTTTTTGTTTTCCTTTTTTTTTAATGAAATCCCATTTTGAAAAAAATAATTGTGATAAAAAAGCCAGTCACAAGGGAAAAATAGAGACTCAAGAATAACGAAATGAAGCTTAATTTTGTAACAAAATGAAGCTTTAGTGAGACTCAAGAATAACGAAATAGAGACTTATAGAGACCGTTAGAGAATATGAAATCCTAGTTTGGTATTGCTTTCCCAGCTGTTTTTAGGACCAAAAGTGATTCTGGACCAATGATTAGGTGTTCGGTAAAATTGTGGGGAAGTACTTTTGGCCCCTTTTAGCTTCTTCCAACTGAGTTTTTGAGAAGGTTCAAATATATATTTTTGGAAATCAGCTTCTGCTTTTGAAAACCCGCTACAGTGTTTTTTAATGAATTTTTACCCAACTTTCCTATTTTGTCCTTAACTTTTCATGACATTTACCAAAATCATTCATCAGACCTTTGAAGCAAATCATTCATTCGACCTTTGAAGCAAATCAGCTCCAGACCTCGAGAATCAACGCACGGAGAACTCGCGAATCACCAGACCTCTTCGAAGCGACACCACCCTCCTCTTCGACATTTTCTCAGGTGATCTCCTCTTCTCATCTCTCTCTCTCACTTCCTATTATCTCTCTCTCTTGCAGAAACTCCTGTTTTTTTTTGTTTGTTTGTTTGTTTTTTATTTTAGGTTTTAGAATGCTTAATTGTTACACCATGATTGTGTTTTTGTTACAACATTGGCTTTTCATTTATCAACTCAGAGCTGGGTTTATTGGGTCTTTTTCGATTTCCTTTTTTTGGGTGGTTTTCTGTTTCGATTTCCATTTCTGTTTGGTAATTGAGAAAAACGAAGAAAAATACAATGTGTGTGTTCTCTTATGATTTTTAGATTAACAAAGCAGCTTGCTTGCTGCGTTGTTTCGTCTTTCTTCCTGTGGCCTGGTGTTGAAGTTGCGGCTGCTTCTTGTTGCCCTTGTTTTGATCCCTTTGCATGGGTTCCTTGTTTGCTCTGTTGTGGTGTTCTGTTTCTATCAATTTAAAAAAAAAAAAGAGAGTATGTGATCATATCATATTCATGTGTATTAATTGTTTTCTTTTATTGTAAAAATGTTCTAGTCTTCATTTTACTTTTTCATTTTTCCTGTAATTTATTTTGCTAGCTAGCTGATGATGAACGTGGCAGAGACAGAGTGTATGCATGTTTTTTTTTATCAGGGCCTGTAAATCTATACATTTATGCACTCCATTCATGCATTTGCCAAAACCAAATTATTTAATATGTTTAATTTCTAGATCGTGTAGATAAAAAATTGGGTGGGATATTTATGATTGTTTGAATACATATATGCAATTAGATTTCTTACAGTGACAGCCTCATGGTGAGAAGTACCGCATCCAAATTTAAATCTTGTTTCATCATGACATAATTAATTATCTGTTGTACATAGAGAGGTGGCTGGCAATGGATCATGTTTTGAAACCTGTTCGTGTGATGCCATAATATATATATTGATTGATTAATTTTTGTCATACCAAAATTTGGTTAATGGATATAGATTCGAATGAAATACAAATAACAAAAAAAAAAAAACTTGTGTGCAACATGACACAATGAGATTGTGATATATAATTGGATGTTCATATCACATGATCAATGTCCGTGTAGAGAGTGCACTGTATTTCACTTTTTCTCCTGCAGAAGTTTTTTTATCTATGATTTTTGTTTCCATTTTTTTTATGGTTTTTATCGTCTGGGCAGAGTTTGCTCTGTTTTGCTTCGTTTTATTGTTTCTGTTTGCTTGTTTTGTTTGTTCTTGCGTTTTGTTTCACTTGGGCCTGAGTTTCCTTTTGTTTCCTTGTTCCGTGTCCCTTGGTGACCTTAGTATGCCTTTAATATTATTACATTTTCAAAAAAAACAAAATTTGCTTTTTCTAGCAACAATGGATGTAGTTATTATTATATTGGATGTAGGGGTTGGCATGGTTTGTGATAAAATTTGTGAAGAAATGGAGGTCAATGCACATGAAGAAGATGGTCTGGGAAAACGAGAAATGGAAATGTTAAGAAATGTAATTGCACTAAAGTTTAATGAGTGTGCGCACTTAGCAATTATTCGTACTAAAAAACTCATTTAATATGTTCCATAACGTTATGTTTGATAGTTTTCGTTAATATAATGTATCCTTTTGGGTTTGTATAATTTAATACAATATCATGACCAAATTACATTTGTTGAGTTACATAAGAAAAGAAAGTGATCTTGTTTTTAATTTTTTATTTGTTAATAAGGTGGAATTAATGTAGTGCTTATTAAGATCTGAATTCTGGATATGGTTCTGTTTATTGTAGGAATTTTCAAGAAATGTACATGCATCTAAGATTATAAGGATTCTTTTAATATTTATATAAAACAAAAAAATTATTTGTATAGGCGGCTGAATTAAAAATTAAATGCTTGGTCATATAAATATCGAGAAATAATAATGATAATTTTATTATATTATCATTATATTTTGTAGAAAAGGAAAAATAATAACAATAATTTAGTTACAAATATTAACCTTCATTTTCAATTATTAAAATCTCTATAAATTAATTATGTTGAAGTTCATCAAAAAATTATAGTGGATAAGGGCAAGTTTCATTACAATGATGTCATTTTAGTAATTTTACATAGTCACAACACTTTTTATTTCCAGTTTACCAAACATATTGAAATTGCTTTTGGTTCTAACGATATTTTTGAAAATCAGTTTACCAAATACTCAGCTGATTCTTCCCATAACAATTCTAAAAGCAATTCCATCCACAACAAATCTAAAAGCAATTCCCCCCTCCCCCTAGCACAACAATGCCAAACTGGGCCGAAGTTGAATTATAAGAGAGAGAGAGAGAGAGAGAGAGAGAGAGAGAGAGAGATTAGTTGGGGGTGTAAAAGTTGAAGCATTAAATAAGTGTATTAATGACTGCCAGCAATAGTTTTAGGCCCAAAATGTTTTTTTTATAGATAAACAGAAAGGTTACAAAGAAGAGCTGAAATCTAACCATAAGCGTTCTCTAACAGAAGAGGAAGCCATAGCAGCAAGCTTGTGTGCCAGTGTATTACCCGAAAAGGTAATGGACTGGCACTTATAGACACCAATCTCAGAGAAGAGGGATTTAATGTCATTAACAACATAACTAGCATCACCCAGGACACTGTTCGACGAATTCAGGGAAGATGCGACATGACTCAGGAGAAGCAACCTCTGCAATCTGAACATGAATGTTATGAAATTTGGCAAGCAGAAGTCCCTCACGAAGAGCTAAGAAACCACCAATCTCAGAGCTGAACAAACCAGTCAGGGGTTTAGACAAGGCTACCAACATTTTCCCCTTATCATTCCTGATAGCGACTCTCACTCTCACCACACAGACACCATCACGCACTACAACACCAAAATTCAGTTTTAGTTGACCTGAAGGGGGAGCAATCCAATCACCTCCAACCACCTTGAGGTGAGGGGAGCCTGAGATTTCAAGGCAATTTGAGAATCCTGAAATTCAGATAGGAGAGCCTCAGGTCACGCTGCCAGAGCATCTGGTTCCCTTGGCTTGACACCATGAAGAGTAGAGGTGAGCGTTTAATGGATCGGTTCACTTTTGGAGTGAACCGATAAAGAACTGATAATGTTCGGTTTTTGAAAAAGTGAACCGATCCCATCAACTTAACAATTATGAACCGATTAAATTTGACCAGTTCGGTTCGGTTCGGTTTTTTCGGTTTTGAGTCAATTGGACCAAATTTTTGGGTTTTAATTATTAAACATATTTTCATATTTTAATCTTTTTGGGCCTTGGACCAAATTAAATTATGGGTTTGAACAAATTGAAAATACTAGTTTAAAATAATATTCATAAAAAAAAACTAAGAAAAAAAATATGATGTGACACACTTTTAAAATTTTATAGTTTCATGGACTATTAAACATTAAAACTAAGGTTTATACATATATATATATTGGATCTCGGTTCGGTTTTCCGGTTTGGGATAGCGAACCGGAAAAAATATCGATCCAATCGGTTTTCAAAAAAATGAACCAAACCGAACCGGTCAACATAAAAAAAACCGATTGGATCGGTTCGGTTCATCGGTTCGGTTCGATTTATTGGTTTTTTGCCCACCCCTAATGAAGAGTGTAGTTACGATTCTCTCAGATTGACCAAGAAGTGATACAGATTGAAGCAAAGTCAGGCCCATTAACCCGAGAAAGGAGATTGGAGAGGGCCTCCATCACCGAAAAATCACTGGAGAAGTCAAAGAAATTGTCAAACCTCATACATCCCCAAACCTTTCTTGCATCATTACACCAGAACAGGGAATGGCTTGCAGTATCCACCACCAACCTGCAGCGCACACACAGGGGTTGGTCCACGATCTTCCGTTTCCATAGATTAAAACATGAAGGGATCGCATTGAGGCAAGCTCTCCACACAAAAATCCTTACCTTCAAAGGTAAATTGAGATTCCAAAGTAAGGACCACCATTTGCGAATAGCAGACGAGTTGGAGACAAACTCACTGAATTTCTCGCTTAGGGCAAGCTTGTATCCACTCTTAACAGAATGCACACCAGTTTTTTCGAAGTGCCAGGTAAGACTATCAGGGCCACCCGAAATACTGAGAGGGATAGAAAGGATTACCTCCTTATCAACCGGAAGGAAGGTCTAATTAATCAAATACAAATTCTAGCCATGAGGGTCATTGTCAATGAGAGCAGCCACAGAAAAATTACTACTTGGATCCGGAGTGATTGGCTTGAAAGTGCTGGGTCTTGGGAGCCACTGACCTTGAAAATTCTGATGCTACTGCCATTTCCAACTTTCCAGCGGAGCCCTTTCAGAAGATGGCCTCATCCCTACATAAAGCTCCTCCAAACGTGGGAGTAGCATGAACTAAGAGAAGCCTGAAGGAAGTCAACATGTTTGAAGTATTTAGCTTTGATAAGGCGGGAAACTAGGGAGTTCGGATTCTACAGAACCCTCAAAGCCTGTTTTGCTAGAAAGGATTAATTGAAAAGCGACAGATCTTTAAAATCGAAACCCCCGTGACTTTTCGGAACGCACAGGTCCTGCCATTTGACCCAGCTAATTATTCGTTTACCATCCATGGAGCCCCACCAAAACTTCGATATCATTGAGCTCAGCTCTTTACAGAGACCTTTAGGAAGTTGGAAGATACTCATAGTATAAGTTGGGATAGCCTGGGCTATTGCTTTAATCAGGACCTCTTTTCCACCAAAAGAAAGAAGATTTCCTTTCCAGTTGCGAACCTTTTTCCAAACCTTCCCTTTGATTATTTCAAAGGTGTGCCGTTTGTTCCTGCCGACCAACGTGGGGAGGCCGGGATATTTATCACTAGTATCACAATCTTCGATGCCAAAAATAGTTTGAATATTTACCTTTAACCTTTGCAGCAACATTGGGACTGACAATTAAGCTAGATTTTCCCCAAAATGTTAAACAAGTGAGTTTATAGGGGGGTGAGAGAGGCATATTATCTGACAACCCTCTTGTCTTTTTATTTAAGGCCATGATTGGTAGAGGGGATTCAAACTCACAAGGTGTGAGAGGCATACCATCGGATCTTGTCTTTTTATTTAAGGCCCTGATTGGTATGCAGAATTAGCTTGGGATTGGACTATTTTAGTTTTTATCCTGCGTTTGGTGACATTTTACAACATGAGATTAGTAATCCCAAAAGCAAATTAGTCACATTATCATGAGATAAAATAAACCCACATCTCCCATAGTCTTTAGTTATCCTAAGACTATTTATGTACATGGACCACACTTATTTAATTCATCTCTCTTTTACATCACAAATCCCACCCGGGCTCCACTTATATATAATAAGTTTTAATTTATAAATTTCATTATCATAAAAATTATATCATTAGAAATGTCTTATCTAGATCTTTAAAATAAGACTAATATTGAATATTTATTAATAATATTTTTATTTAATAATTTTTATATATCAAAATTTACTTATTTTTTTTTAAATATTACATAAATTCAGGGTTTTAGAAAATGCAATAGTTTCATATATGTGAAACTAGTAATGTTTAATAAATGCACTAGTTTCATATTAATAATTAAATTTATTTATTCTTACCATACTTTATATTATTGGAATATTAATAATTATAAGTTAGAAATAAAATAAAGACGATACATAGTCACATTAAAACTTCCAAATGAAAAATACAACAACATAGACATATTAAATAATAATAGCAAAAAGAAAAAAAAAACTTAAATAATGGTAACATAGCATATTATTATTTTGGAACCTAGTATTGTTTTACAAATGCACAAGTTTTATACACGTCACACTAGTATTGTTTTACAAATACATCAGTTTCATACAAGGGAAACTAGTATGGTTTTACAAATACACTAGTTTCATACACTTGAAACTAGTATCGTTTAAATATTTTACTCAAAACAAGTTTATGTTTACTTTTTTTCAAAGAAAATTAAATCATAAATCATTGTTGTCTGAGTTAAAAAAATGGTACTTGAATATAATTGTAATTCATTTTCTTCATAATATAATATTTTCCACATAAGTTTAATTAGTTGAAAATTGTTAGACTGTAGTAATTAGATAGAAAATTAAAATGTTATTAAATAATATTTGTTAAAATTTAGTTGAAGAATAAAATTATATAAAAATAATTTATTGAAGAAAGTAAAAAATAATAATAATAATATAAATTATTCATCATATTATTTTTAATCAAATCCCAAATCATTCCAAACATAAGATTGTATTATTTTAGTCAAATCTCATGTTACACCAAACAATAGACAGTGTTATACTTAATCATATCTAATCCAATCTCATAAAATAGTCCAATCTAATCCAGCGCACCAAACTGGGCCTAAGATTATTAGTGACATGTTCCAATGTGTTAACAAACATGGGTATGTTTCAAAAAAAACAAAAAACAAACATGTGGTAAAGATTAAAATTGTCCGATCCAGAGCTACTCTGTGACAACAGGCACTTTGTTCTTTCAAGTCTCTCTCAACTTCTTAGATTAATTATGTTATATATAATGATTCACTTTCTAAAATATTTGTAAAATCAAAGAATACTTAAGTTGACATTATTAGTTATAAAATCAAATTTTGAATTATTATTAATATCTAAATAATTTTGTTTTAGAATTTATTCAATTTTATATTACTTTTACTTTATTTATTAAAATATAGAGCATAAAACACCATTCCACCTTGAGGTTTGCCTGACACACATAAACAACTTTATTGAAAATTGATGGTCACCTCCCCGGTTGTTAAATAATTTAAAAAAAAAAACTGAAGCAAAAAATTACCAAGTATATTTATTTTGGTTGATTTTTAATTTTTGTTTATTTGATCTCAACCACCCATCGGAGATGGACGGTGCCGCGGTGGAGATCTTTTTTTTTTTTTTTTTTAATTCTTGAAATTTTTGATTTTATTAAATTAAGGTTAAAATAACGATATTACCCTTCAAGTTGTTAAAGTTAAGGCTAAGGAGTCGTTTGTTTTTTTGTCAGAACACTGAACAGTCCTGAATTTTTCTGAAGATTGAATAGGGACTGAAATCTGAATCTGAATGACACGTTTGTTTTTTTTTCCTCACATCTGAATATACTGTCAATATGTTTATTTTTTGAAAATAAAACTGTCTGAAAATTTGTAATTTTACATTTATACTCATACTAATTAACAGAGGTAATTTAACGTTCACCATTCTTTATAACATTTTGTATTTTTTTTTGCAAACAAAGTTCAATTTAACAAAATAAAAAATTAATCAAAGAATATAATTTTGTATATTCTGCAAACAAAGTTTAAGTTAAATTTATTGTCAAAAAAAAGTTCAAATTCAAGTTCAATTTTATATGTTGTCCACGTTCCCGGTGAATATAATTCATGAAACCATTTTTGTTTTTTTGGTTTCTTGGATCATATGCACCGGAAACCAAATAAAAGAAAGGTTCTTGAATTTTTTATATACAATAATTCTATAACTTTTTCGAGCCACGAAATCTACTTAATATGATAGACAAATTTATTGAGTACTATACGAATAGTTAGATAAAAATAAATAAATAAAGAGTTCTTACCGGGATTTGACAAGAGAGAAATTCAATTGTTCAATCCTTGAAAAATTTCATTATGAGAAGTAATTAGGGTTTTTTTTTCTTTTCTAAAACATGTTTAAAATAAGAAATATGTTAAAAGAAATTTTTTTACACCATATTAAATTAAGATAATTTTGGAAATATATCTTTTTTTGGAGGATAAACTTGGAAGAGAATATTTTAATTGTAATCTAATGATTTAGAATTAAGTTAAAAGTCAAGATTTCTTACTTTTTATTTTAAGTTGTTTTTTTGATATTTTTAAGTTGTTTGACCACTTAAAAAAACAAACAAAACAACTTAATGGGTTCAATTCAGACCCATTAAGTTTTAAGTGAAAAAAACAAACGACCCCTAACTCTAATCAAACCTAATGACATGGGAGGTGAGTGTCAGTTTCTGGTAAAGTTGTTTATCGGTGTAAAAGGGTAAACCTCGGGGAGACATCATTTGCTTTAGAATAAATTTAGAATTTCTTGATTTGTTTGTTGGAGGGTTAATTGCATTAACATATCCTTAGTTTATTAAATCTAGCTAAATTTCATAAATATACCCTAAATTAACATAAACACCCCCTACCATCAAGTCAAACCGTTAACTTTAACGGTTGACTAATATTAACCTATGAAAAGCCAAATATACCACTGCCACGACTTTCCAAACATAAAGTAGGTTTTAGTTCAAAATTAAACACTCATTTTTTTATATTAAAAAAAACAAGAAAATATACTTGTATTGGAGATCGACCTCCTATAGTTCGCGGAGGAGGCATCCTCCACAAACTAAGGATGTTTCCGTTTGCAATGGAGCTCCACCGCCGGTAGATTTTTTGGTTTTTTTTTTGTTTTAATTTTTATTTAAAAAATATTTTATGTTTGAGATGGTGTGTCAAGGGTAATTTTGGCTTTCCACAAATGAAGGCTAGTTAGCCGTTAAAGTTAGTTGATTGATTTGATGGCAGAGGTGTTTATGTTAATTTAGATGATCTTTTTAAAATTATATTAGTTTTAATAAATTAAGGGTAAGTTAGTACAATTAACCCTTTGTAGGTTGCCGATTAAAACCACAAGATTTCAATTTAGAGAGGTGATTAACCGAATGCATCATCCTTAAATCCAATAAAAATGCTCCATAATAATAATAATAATAATAATAATAATAATAATAGATTATTTTTCTCTACCATCCTCCAAATGAAACACACCATTTTTGGATCCTAAGACATAGATTTTTTTTTCTCTCTCTCATTTCATTCAGTGGTGGGCATATAAATTTTAAAGAGAGGAGACACTTGAAATAATAATAATAATAATAATAATAATAATAATAATAATAATAATGAAAAATTAAGATCATAATAAAATGAGTTTTTTTTCATATATAAAGAAAAAATTATGGTATAATAAAGTTTAGATAAAATAAAACAAATAGAACATCTAATCAAGATGAACTAAATAATCTTATATTCTAAAAGAAATTAAAACAAGAAACATAATAGTAAAATAATAATAATAATAATAATAATAATAACAAGAAAAACATTGCAAAGTTACTATGTTTATTCTTGAAAAAATAAATGACAATTTAATTTTATAATAAGAAGTTATGTTTTGTATTTATAATGAATTCACTTTAAATTTATACAAAAATAATTTATTAATAAATATTATTAGACATTTTTTAAATTTTTAATTTTTTTATTATTAGTGAATTATTGTTTTATTGATTCTAAATAAATTAAAACTGTAAAATAAAGAAAGTGTAGACAAGAGGTTGACAACGACAACCGGAAAGAGAAATTGGATTGTTTTGTAATAGAAGAAAACAAAAAAAATTGAGAAATAAATTGGAAAAGAGTGTTAGATAAATAAATTCAAAAAATTATTAAAAGTATCGGATAAAATTGAATTCTTAATCAACTTAAAAAAACAACAACTTTATTTATTTATTTTTTATTTGTTTATATTTAGTAGTAATAGCTTCCCTTTATGAGTGTTATTTTTTAAAGTAATGTTAGATGTCTCAAATTTTTTTTTTTCTAAATTCTGTCTCAAATGATGTAGCACATGAGGTGTCAACATTACATAAGTCACCACAAAATCTTATGATTTATAAGATATTGGCACCTCACGTGCCACATCATTTAGGATAGAATTTGGAAAAAAAAAATTTGGAACGTCTAACATTATTCTATTTTTTTAAGTTGAGGTGGGGCACTCCGTACGTGCCCCATATAGACTAGATATGACCGCGGTTCGGTTTAAACCGTGCAACCGAACCATAACCATAGGCCAAAATTCGAAACCAAAATTTCGGTTCTGGTTCTGGTTCTGGTTCTGGAACATGACCGGAACCGTAAGGCTTAAGGAACCGGAACCGTAAGGCTTAAGATTCCGGTTCCGGTTCCAGTTCCGGTTCCTTAAACTAGAAAACTAGACCGAAACCGACGGTTCAGTTTTGGTTCTCGAACTGCCGGTTCCACCCACTTTTTTTCTTTTTTCTTTTTTCAAATTCTTTTTGCTCAAACGGTCACTAGACCGGAACCGGCGACCGTTGGGCACATAACAGGCCCATTGTGATTACAAGTACCAACTCTTTGTCATTACATGTCTAATAAAGTTTTTTAGTTAGTATATAATATTAAAAAAATGGAACCAGAACTGTCAGAATCAGAAAACTGGATCGGAATCGTGGAATGGAAACCACCTACTAGGCGGTTCCGATTCCAGGTCCCCTTGGAACCGGAACCCAACCACAGTCATCTCTAAGGACCTGGAACTGGAATCGAACCGCAGTCATCTCTAATCTGGACCCTTGCTAGGTCTGCCATTGATTCCACCCTCTTACTATGTTCGTGTTCGTTTTTATCACTCTATTTCACCCTAGTCTTTGCATTCACTTTCTCTCTCTAGTATAATGTGATTCACCTATTCTTTTTTATTTTTGATTCTCCAAGTTTAGGTTTTTTGGCTCCAAAAGTCAGATTTTTTTTCTATCCTCCTACTCTTTTTCCCTCGAGACCTTGGACTCTTGTTGCAGTGATTCTGCTTTAGGTGGTGAGATTCCAGGTTCTGTGACACTAAAGCACCATACCTGGTTATTTAGGCAGGGATGGTTACGAAAGTTTCCATTAAAAACCTTTAGAAGTTTCATAACAAGATTAGGATAATTACAAGAAAAGGCTTGGGCCAGGCATGAATATTGTTTTTTTTTTTGAAATATTACATAAATTCAAGATTTCTTTTAGGGAGGGGAAGGACTCGAACCCACGACCTTATGACATAGGTGTGAGGGGTATACCACTGGACCAATCTCATCTCGTGTCCGGCACAAATATTGTTATGGCCTAAATGATAAGGGCATCTCCAACCGAACTTCATTTTGGTGTAAAACTTCAATTTGAAGTACAAAATGCTCTCCAACCGAACTTCATCCTTTAACACCAATTTGAAGTTTTCAACAGTGTTGCGCTTGTAGATATGAAGTTTTTTTAACACCCATTTTACTCTGGAATCTCTAACTATCAATCAATTTAATTACAATTATAGAAAAGAAATTGAATATTCAAGGGAATATTCATTTTAGTATAACATTTAGGTCATGTTTGACACGCTGTATTGTATAGTATTAGATTGTATTGGATTAGACCGTATTGCATTGGACTGTATTATTCTTATACAATCTTGTGTTTGGTGATATTTCTATTAGACTGTATTAAGTTATACAATATTTATAAATGATTTTTTTTTCCAAATATTTTGTTAACTAATAAATTAATACATTTTAAAATAAAAAAATAAATTATAAAGTATATATTTGTTGCATGATATTTTTAAACTAATATTTAATAATCTTATTATAAAATTGAATTTTTAAGAATCTAAAAATTCTATTATTAAAATTTTAAAAAATTAATAATGAATAAAAATTATTGAAATTAATCTTTCTAAATATTTTTAATATGTATGAATTAAATAATTATTTATATTTCATGATACAACACAAGTTTGTTATATTTATCTAATATAAAAATTATTCATGATTTAATATTTAATATTTGATTGGAATTTATAATAATAATAATAATAATAATTGTTTTATTTTATAAAATTATTATAAAAATATATTATAATTAATTTAAATTTTCAATAATTATATAATTATTTTAATCCTTTATATAATTTTATTTGAAAAAAAAACATTTACCTTCAACTTTAATACGGCTTAAACCCACCCTTTCACTATATATTGGATGATACGGTGTGTCTGCTATATTAGAAACACTGTTTGTATTAATTAATGCAATACAATATGGCCAAACACATATATTGTATTATATAATACATTTTAAATCTCTTATCCAATACTATATAGAGAAACAAACAAGTCCTTAGTGCAATGGGTTGGAGATGGAAAAAAGAAATGATGTGAAAGTTACACTGTTTTAATGTAAAAGTGGCATCAAATTGAAGTGATGGGTTGGAGATGGTCTAACGGAATAAATTCTTCGTACAATTGCTGTTATCTTACAGTTGCTTGAGATATAATATTATAAGTACGGATTAAATTCTTTCTCTTGTTGATTAATTATTTGTAAGTATTCAAGAGGAGCTAGCCGATGCCTATGACATCACAACAATTGAATACTGAGGATCAATACAATAATCAACTTTGACATAATGACATGGGCAGTTGGGCACATAATAACCAAGAAAAAAAAAGTTTGAATGTACAATTTCTCATCCCTTGAAAACTAAAATAATAGTAAAGCATATTATAAACTAGGGTCTTGTTACGGTACGAATAAGGAATTGCTTCGTACCATACAACACATACAACACAAGTTTTAAATAATTTCAACCGGTTAAAATAAAAAAATTATAAAATATTCTTTCACCAGCTACCTATTACTCCAGTTTCTTACCCAGATATAAAACACTCTGCCTCTCTCCTTTCATTCTATTCTCCATCAACGTTTCTATCTAGTCTCTCTCTCTAGCCTCTCTCACTCTCCCGCCTCTCTCAGTCTGCAGATCGTGTTGACCAAGTCTCTGGCGCGGAACGATTTGCTTTGGTCTCCGGCGTTGAACGAATTGGCTGGACATGAGTGCATCTCAATCATCGAACTTGTGCTTAAATTGGAAGGTAATTTATTGTTCTTTGAATTAGGGTTTCGTATAATTTGTTTCTTTAGATTTGTGTTTACAAATCTGTTGCTATTTCTCTGAAGATTAGGGTTTCGTAAAAAAAAATTCTTGCTTTGGTCTCTGGCTATTTCTCTGTAAAGCTGTTGCTTACTCTGCTTTTGACCCCACCTTCTTTGAAGCTCATTCATGGCTTCTCTACTACTCTCCCTCTCTTTATTTGTTGTTTTCTTTATTTGAATGAAATCCATGATCAGAATCTTCATGCATTAACTATCTTTATTCATGGCTTCATGATAGAGAAACAAATTAGGGAATGAAGGGTGGTGTCGAGAAAAGACAAAAAAAAGGAGAAAGAAGAGAAAGTGAAGAGAGAAGGACAAAGAAGGATAATATAGGGCATTGACTTCTTTTGAGGTATGGGTTTTCTAATCTTCTTGTTTTGTTCTTTTTGTTGAATGATTGTACAGGGCCTATTTGGCAGGGCTTTTGGAAGGCTGAAAAGAGCTTCCTGAGTCCAAAAGCAGCTTTTAGGTGTGTTTGGGTTATTTAGTAGAAGAGCTTATGGAGCTCATAAGCTCTTTCAACAGAAGCCAAGCCCAACCTGCTTCCTCTAAAAGATCTTCCAAGGAAAACCGGGAAGCCAAAATTTGGTTTAATGAATTTTTTTTGGTTGACACTTTTATCCTTACTATAAAGAACAACAAAATTACAATCAAAGCTATATCATTTGTTCTATCGTTTTTTCTCCATTTGCAACCCTAACTATACTCTCATCAATCTCATATGTACTTCACAAAATCAACAATCAAATTTGATGAATATTGAGATAGTACCTACCAGCGAGACCAACAATCGCTCCCAACTCACACCAACAATCGGAAGCAGACCCGGAGCCATTGCTGATGACGGAGCCAGTTCACCATCATCGAAGATGGAGACACATCTGGATCTCCATTTTCGAATCAACAATGGAGATTGGAGACCCAGCTGGGTCATCCATCGCTGATGAACTCTATAATATTGGTAATTATAAACATATTTGAAGGTATTAGGTGTGTGCCTTGATGAACCAGATGATATTGGTAGTAGAGTTTGATTTTGGTGATGTACTGGTGTTGGAGATTTTTTATTTTGGTGGTGTACTGCTGTTGTGTGTTGGTGATGTATGAAGCGGCGGGTTGGATCGAAAGAGATTTTGGTGGTGTTTGATTTTGGTGATGTACTGGCGTTTTGGAGATTTTTGATTTTGGTGATTTTTGGTGGTGTACTTTGTTGCGTGTTCTTCATTTTTCTTTTTTACTTAATTTTTGTTTATTACTTTTTTTGGGTGAGATTTATCTTAATTTTATTTTTCAACTTTGTTTGTTGTTTTAATTATTTTCTTTAAATGTATAATTATATTTATATATATATTATCTCACATGAACTAATTTTTATTTTAATATATATATATATATATATATATATGTATGTATGTATATATTACTCCAATTAAGATTCAAATGAATGTATATATTGTTAGAAAAGAAAAAGATTATAAATTGTTCAACTGAACATAAAAAATGGGAGGGTATAAATGTCATATCATTGTTAGCAGAGATATTATAATGTTCCAACCAAACATTCCCAAAGCTCTTATAGGTATAAAAGCTCTTCTGAAATATATCATCCAAACGTTAATCGAAAAGTTTAGGTTTTTACTTCTCTTCTTCTACTGATAAAAGTTATAAGTAAAAGTTATCACAAACGGGCCCTGTGTATGGTAGTATTGTAAAGGATCTGGAACGAAATTGATGATAACTGTGATTTTGTGTCCCTCTTTACTATTGCTGCTATTGTTGTTGTTGTTGTGATGATGGGTTGTGAAGTGAGAAATTGCCAAAATGTTAGAGAAAGTGTGATGACTATGGCTTGTTTTGCAAATCTGTACTGTTTGGGCAAGAATTTCGAAATAATTCTTTTTGTGTTAGATTATAGACTTATTAAGCTTTCATTCATGACTTGTTTCAACTAAGTTGGTTTTATATTCTATTTTTGGTGAATTTTCGAAGTTGAACAAAAGTTTCTGGAAATCTTATCAGATTCGTGACAGCCTTAGATACTTTTGAAATTTTGCATTGTTTGGGTGAGAATTTCAAATTGACTCTTTTTGTATTGGATTCTAGACTTACAAAGCTTTTATTCACGACTTGTTTCACCTAAATTGATTTTACATTCTATTTTTGGCGAATTTTCGAAGTTGAACAAAAGTTGCTGGAAATCTTATCAGATTCGTGACAGCCTTGGATATTTTTGAAAAATTGCATTGTTTGGGTGAGAATTTCAAATTGATTCTTTTTGTGTTGGATTCTAGACTTACAAAGCTTTCATTCACGACTTGTTTTACCTAAATTGGTTTTATATTCTATTTTTGGTGAATTTTCAAAGTTGAACAAAAGATGCTGGAAATCTTATCCTATTTGTGACAGCTTTGGACATTTTTGAAAATCTGTATAAACCAGTGGTCTATTTCGAACTTCTTATTCTTGTATTGCAATCTAAACCCATATAGGTTTCATTTCCACTTGGGTGTACCTCAATTAGTGTTACATACGATTTTTAATGAATTTTTGAAGTTGGGTAAAATCTGCCGGAATCTCTTTTGTATCAATGACAGCCTTTGACATCTTCGAATGCCTGTGCGAATTAGTAGCTGATTTTGAAAAATATATTTTTGTATTACAAACTAGACACATTAAGCTTTCGTTCCCAAGTTGTTCTACGTCGAATGGTTTTGTGAGTGATTTTTATTAAATTGTCGAAATTGATTGCAACTTATTAGGATTTTCAGTGTTTATATTATAAGACTGTCCCCATTTTAAAAAGCTGCATCACATGGCCATATTTCACGAATTCCTCATATTTTTTCTGAAATGTAAACTTAATCATCATTGTTATAAAATTTTTCCACCTTGAATTGAAGTTTTGTGCAATACTCGGTGATTTTAGTCGAAATGAGGACTAGTTGTAAAAGTATGGAATGAATGGAATTGTCATGGGTTTGACGGATACGCGGGCCTTGTGCTTGGTGGTAATGCGGGCTTTGAGCCTAATGGCTTCTCGAAAATATTTATAGCCGGCAGTTTACGGATTAAGTTTCTAGTGGTACGTGAACAATACATCCGGTGGTTTACGGATTCAATATTTGGCGGTTCGCGAACATTGCACCCGGCAGTATGCGGGTTGAATGTTTGGTGGTTGTACGTTATTTTTCGTGAATACTTTCATATTAGAGATGGTGAAGGGAGGAGACTTATAGATACGTAATTCGAAATTGTTAGTGGGTAGAGATTCACATATCCATTCTTGTATTTGATGTTCTTTGCGCATATGTGATGTATGTGAAAGTGTTTAAAACTTCATGAATTATGTTTTGTTATGTTTTGAGATTTTAAATTCCTACTGGGCTGTGTAGCTCACCTATCACTCCAATTTTTTAATGACTTGTTGGATATGATGTATGGCCCATAGTTAACACAATTTCTTTAAGCAACACCGATTAAAGAGTTGATAGGATAGAAATGGGTTCTTGCATTAGCAAATAAAACTTGTTATATACAGTGGAAATGGCAAAGCAGGAGTTATGTTGTCAACCAAAATGGTTGATACAATAATTTTGTATAGTTTAGTTAATCATCATAGCTTTCAATTTGTCACATGTCGCATTAATATAATTACCATAGATGTAAATGTGGAATGTAATTGCAGCTTTGTGCCCGCTAAAGCAGTAGCCGCTTATTCTCTTATGCTTAAATTGCTTATGAATAAAAAGAAATGCTACAATTTACTTCTTCTTTTATGAAGTTATGAGCCTTGTAGAATTAGCACAACAATTAACTTCTCTTATGAATTTATCTTATTATTCTATATTCTCTCTTGGTCACAAAGTATATCGGCTGGAATACTCAGACTTACTCATACCCGAAATTATGCCGGTAGAGTACACTTGTGAGACAATGTCACGTACTGAGTATCTATTTGGTCCATTTATGCTATTCAGTTTTCATTATATTGTCATGTGCATTCTATTTTATCTGTCAGAGCTACGTTGGTAGCTGCATTTGTTGCAAGTTATTTGAATCTGAAGTTATCTTATTATTCTATATTCTGTATTGGTCACAAAGTATATCGGCTGGAATACTCAGACTTATTCGTACCCAGAATTGTGCCGGTAGAGTACACTTATGAGACAACGCCACGTACTGAGTGTCTATTTGTTCTATTTAGGCTATTCATTTTTCTTTATATTGTCTTGTGCAAAGCTCCGTCTTGGTAGCTACATTTTGTAAGTTATTTTAATCTGAAGTTATCTTATTATTCTATATTCTTTATTGGTCACAAAATATATCAGCTGGAATACTCAGACTTACTCATACCCGGAATTGTGCCGGTAGAGTACACTTGTGAGACAACCCACGTACTGAGTGTCTATTTGTTCCATTTATGCTATTTAGTTTTTTGTATATTTTCATGTGCATTCTATATTATCTGTTTGAGCTACGTCTTGGTAGCTGCATTTTGTAAGTTATTTTAATCTTAAGTTATCTTATTGACTTAATGATGATTTGATTCACATATTAGTTGATCCACGTTGAGAAATTTAATATCCTAATTCTAGACAATTGAGTCTTAAATATGTACTGAAATTTAGTAAATTTTGGCTCATAAGATTGAGACATAACTAGGATTAACACTGAGAGGTATAGTGATATATTGCCTAAATTCTCTCATTTCGATAATGAGGAATTAACTACTTTTTTTTTGTCATATATTTTTTTTGTACCATTCTCACATTGAGTTAATTTCATAAGTCAAGTTCAAGATTGAGGTATAGCATGACTTTGTGATGTGCTTGTTCTAGTAATTTATATATGATTTACATAGTAACAGGTGAGTTAAACATGAGCACTTTTCTTGAGCTCGACTTTGCATCCATTTTTTCCCCTTAGTTATGCTTGAAGCCTTGAACAGATCTAGAAGCCAAGGTTATATAGTTCAGCCCGGCTCTTTTGCAATTTTATTGAATTTAACATGTATTGTGGGGTATAATTGGAAAAAGTTTTCCGTACTCATTTGAAAATCCATTATGCAAATATTATCTTGAAATCATTAAAAAGGTTATCCGTTCCAGTTTCAATTATCCTCTTATATGTACTTGATGTTTAACCTCTCCAAACTAGTGGATGAAACAACCATCATAGAAGGCTTATTCCTTCTGTCCATTGTTTTTTTTTTTTGTTTATTCTACAAAGAAATTTTTAGTTTCCTGAAAATTATTTTATGCTCTTGATGGCTAGTAGATCAAACAAAAATGAAATTGTTAATTAATGTTTTTTTCTAGGACCTATTAATTATAAAAATAGTTTCCTGAAAATTATTTTGTGCCATATGCTCCTCACTTGTTAGTGATACTTAGGTGAATTTTATGCATGGCAGAATTAACCTTTCTGTCTAAATGGTGGGAGTTCTCATGTCGCATATATATTTGGTATCATTGTTAAAACAACAAGCACATGAATTCTGTTCTAATTTTTTTTTCATTGCATTTTTGTGATGGCAGCAGATACTGCATTTGACTGGATCGTCATAACTTCCCCAGAAGTGGGTTCTATCTTTCTAGATGGATGGAACTACGTAAGTAAGGAGACATAAATACTCAGTGGTCTCGAAATTTTTTCCGGTGTTATACTTTTGTATTTTGAAGGCCTTCAATGCTCAAATATAACTTGATTATACTTGAAGCTTTAACTCTATCTACATTTTCTGCGGTCCAATAATTTTCCTTTTTATATTTTTTATTTTTTTTATTCTGAATCATACATTCATTATTGGATATCGTATATATTTACATAATTTTTTTGCATGCTTCAACCACTTCTATTGTTGCACGTATAAGGTGATTTGATTTTACAGAATTATAGATTAATGTTTCTCCCAAAGTGTCAAAACATTTCATTATCTAATTATTATTGTGATTTTATTCATTATCTATATATTCTGGGTATTGCTTGTGTAAGTTATGCTCATTAGTCTTTTGATAATCAAGTGATGTTCTATTACCGTGTTTCAAAGTTCAAACAGAAGTCGCACCTTAAATAATTGAATTAGAACCCAATTGAATTCTGGGCAATTACCATATCTATATTAGATTGGTGAATTGCTCAAAGATCGGTGAATTGCTCAATAGTTGTCAAGAAACCCAAATGCCAAGTCAAAATAAAGTTTCTATGTGGATTATTTTGTTAACCGGATGATTCAATGCAAGAAAAACCTACTTTGTTCCATCAATAAAATTCAATGATAATAAGTTGACCACATTTCTATATTAGACTGAATCCAGGATACGGTACCAGGTGTTATTTGAAACCGGTTTGTTGTGTGTGCTCAATGTAGAATTTACAAATCGCCTTTCATTATCAACTGAAGGTAGTTCTTTTGCAGCTTACGCGTTGGAACTAATCCAATGCAAGCACTGAGAAGTCTCTTTTACATATTCCAAATTCTGCAAGTCAAATCAAGTGGCAGTATAGCCTCTAAAAATAAATTTCATGCCTCCCACCTTATTGTAAAAATGGCATATCTTCTGGAAGCACAAGATATTTGGTTCACACCAATCACACAGCATAGCTCATGTAAAAATGGCATATCTTCTGGAAGCACAAGATATTTAGTTCACACCAATCACACAACGTAGCTCGTGTAAAAATGGCATATCTTCTAGAAGCACAAGATATTTAGTTCACGTGGAAATGGTGAGAAATGTCACTTTTTTAGAGGTGTGTTGCACCCATGTCACTGCTTTAATAAGTTATGTTTAAAAGGCACCTATTATGGTGAACTGCCAAAATTGCCCTTAAATAATCAGTTTTTTATTTTGTTTGTACTTCCATCTCCACACTTCTAACACTGAACTCATCTCTCTCTCTTTACAATAAACTTGTCTGAAAAATTAAGTAATTCAGTAACTTAATTTATGAAAAATTTATGTATAAGACGATGAATATCTGGGTTTCCGAGACTTTTAACACTGTGTTCGAGCTTTTTATGGAAGCACAATTACTTATCTATTTCACTTACTTGGACAAATTTCAGAGGCGGATCAAACGTTAGTTGCTTGGGAATTAACCGGTGCAGAATCCGTTTTTGGAAGAATGGCATATATGTCTGTCGATCTTGGAGGAAAAATAAAGGAAATGAGTCTGGAGGTTGACTTGGAGAAATATGAGAGTTTGATCAAAGACTCAGTTTACAAACTAGAAATCTCAAATTGAATTTGTGTTGGTGGATGGGGTTGGTCGACCACATTAATAAGGCATAGACTTATTAATGGTCAACATGCAATGGGTAGGGAATCAGATGTCTAAACAACACCAAAATCTACAGCACAAAATAACAATGAATGGATAATTTTATTGGGATGGGCTGTTAGTTTTGTGGGTTCAATTGAAATGAAATGTTGCTTTTGTGTATTGTGTGATTGTGGACTAACAATTGTAAACGGGTTAACATTTAATTCAACATTTGCTTGGGTAATTTTTAAACGAATCCAGCAGCCCATCAACTAAAACCATTTTAGTATCTCTTTAGAGGATTTACAACAATAAAATTAAGTACCATCATATAACACAATAAATACTTGATACCATGTATCATTCAAAAAATCATTTACCTAAGTTGATTGGCTTCATTTGTTGTTCTCAACTCTAATTTAATTTTTATGATTTTATTGACCATACATAACCCAACTAAATTGCAAAAATTATCAGTCTATGGATAGATTTGACGGATTACAAACAAAATAATCTGTGTCCGAATGTATTTATTACAAAGCATTACAATTACTGCAACACTTACTTTCTTTATAATTATTTCTTTACCAAGTATCAAGTAAAAATTGAGAAACATATAAAAAATATTAAAATACAAGTTCCCTTTTTTTTGTTTGTTATTACAAACCATTACAAAAAATAGGTCAATCGTATACAAAATTAAAATTACAAAAAAAAATTAGGTCACATTTTATTTCTATTATACTTTTCTGTCAAGAGAGTTGAATTTTATGACAAAAGAGTAGAATTTTATATATAACATAAGCTTTGTGTTTCACATTACATTTGCATTGTAGTCGTATTATTATTTAATTTATTTGAAATCATATTTATTTAACATTTATTTAATATTGTTAAATACGATATATAAAAATATTTCTTTAATAACATTAAATAAATACTGACTTGTCATGTCTCATATGTCACTATTATGTGTTAACAAACATTAGACAGAACAAGGAGGACACTTTGGTCATTTGAACCTCGTGTCCCGTCCTGTTCTAGCCATACCAAATGCATAACAGAACAGTCCACGGTTCTGTCCCAGACATTCCAAACACATCATGGAACAACTGCCATGTCCCGTTCAGTCTCGTCCCTATACCAAACGCACCTAAATTGGCAGGGTGATACATCTCCTACAATGGGAGGGTACTTGCATTATGGGTTCTGCTTGGTGTGACACATAATCATGTCATCTAGAATAACAAATAGAAACAAATTAACACTAACAAATGTGTAAATGGCAAAAACATTAGTCAATTATATGAATTTTATAAATTATTTACTGTATAGTTGGATTTCTAATTATAGATGTGTATAAATAATTTTGATTTTCAACACTGAATTTTTGGTTGAATAATAATAATTTCGTTACTCAAATTTTTTTTTATTATAATATAATTATACAGTAATCACACTAGGGATGCATCATGCACTGGATACACCAAAGATCTTTTCTAGTAATTTAATATACAGCAAGAACCGGTTAATAAAGATTGATTCTATTTTGTTTACTGAACAATCTTAATAATGATAGAAAATGTTACACTTATATCGTGAAGTCATGTCCTTGTTTCATAATACCAGAATATTTTAATTGTTCAGAAGAAAATAATAGAAAATAAATCATGCTCGGAATAATATTATTAAAGAAATTTAGTTTAGTACAAAATGAATGAATAATATTACTTTCATTTAATAATTTATGCCAACAAATACACACATGAATAATACATTATTGTGAGGAACGTTAAAGTTTTGTTTATGATGGTATACGTTGACTAGTTCACTAAACAAGTTTAACGTACATTAAACTTGTTTATCAAGGTTTACGTTAATTTGTTCATAGAACAAGTTTAACGTTACAATAAACATTAAACTCATTCATGAAGGTTTAGGTTGACTTCTTCGCTGAACAAGTTTAACGTTGGGATGAACGGTAAACTCGTTCAGACTACGTTAAACTTGTTCATTAAGAACTACGTTTACTTGTTCAATGGACAAGTTTAACGTTAATATAAATGTTAAACTTGTTCAACCTACATTGAACTTGTTCATAAAGGTTTACGTTAACTTGTTCATTAAACAACTTTAACATTATCAGATAAACGTTAAACTCGTTGAACTTGTTCATGAAGAATTACGTTGACTTGTTCATGAAGAATTACGTTGACTTGTTCAATAAACAAGTTTACCGTTAAGACGAACGTTACACTTGTTCAACCTACGTTGAACTTGTTCATTAAGATTTACGTTGACTTGTTCCTTGGACAAGTGTAACTTTCATACGAATGTTAAACTTGTTCAACCTACGTTGAACTTGTTCATGAAGGTTTACGTTAACTTGTTCATTGAACAAGTTTAACGTTATTAGATAAACGTTAAACTCGTTCAACCTACGTTGAACTTGTTCACGAAGAATTACGTTAACTTGTTCAATAAACAAGTTTAACGTTAAAACGAACATTAAACGTGTTCAACCTACGTTGAACTTGTTCACTAAGATTTACGTTGACTTGTTCATAAAGGCTTACGTTAACTTGTTCATTGAACAAGTTTTACGTTATCAGATAAACGTTAAACTCGTTCAACCTACGTTAAACTTGTTCACGAAGAATTACGTTAACTTGTTCAATAAACAAGTTTAACATTAAGACGACCGTTATACTTGTTCAACCTATGTTGAATTTGTTAATTAAGATTTACGTTGACTTGTTCATTGGACAAGTATAACATTAATACGAACGTTAAAACTTGTTCAACCTACGTTGAACTTGTTCATGAAGGTTTACGTTAACTTGTTCATGAAGGTTTACGTTAACTTATTCATTGAACAAGTTTAACATTAATACGAGCGTTAAACTTATTCAACCTACGTTGAACTTGCTCATGAAGGTTTACGTTAACTTGTTCATTGAACAAGTTTAAAGTTATAACATAAACGTTAAACTCGTTCAACATACGTTGAACTTGTTCACGAAGAATTACGTTGACTTGTTCAACCTACGTTGAACTTGTTCATGAAGGTTTAAGTTAACTTGTTCAACCTATGTTGAACTTGTTCATGAAGGTTTACGTTAACTTGTTCAATAAACAAGTTTAACGTTAAGACGAAAGTTACACTTGTTCAACCTACGTTAAACTTGTTCATTAAGATTTACGTTGACTTGTTCATTGGACAAGTATAACATTAATACGAACGTTAAACTTGTTCAACCTACGTTGAACTTGTTCATGAAGGTTTACGTTAACTTGTTCAACCTAAGTTGAACTTGTTCATGAAGGTTTACGTTAACTTGTTTATTGAACGGGTTAAACTTTCATCCTAACATTAAACTTGTTCGGCCTACCTTCAACTCGTTCTTGAAATTCAAATTTTTTATACTTTTTATTTTATTTTATTTATTTTAAATAATAATATTTCTAATTTTTATATATTTTAAATGAATTTTTTCAATATATTTTTTACATCAAATTATTTTTTATTAATTATTATGTAATATAATATAATTACATTATTAATATATATTTATATATTATATTAAAAAATTATTAATCCTACAGCAACCGGTTGAAACCGGTTGCTTTTTTTAGCCGACAAATACTTTTTTTATTGTTTATTATATTGCTTTTTTGGTTGTTGTACGGTACAACACACATGAATCATTTGCACCATAGCCATCTATTGATGAATGTTTCTTCGCTGACAACTTTGAATAAAAATAATAAGTATTCAACTTCTAGAATGCAAAAGTAAACACTTCCCTTTGAAAAAAAGAAAAGGAATAATCTCAATAATCTCAAGAGATTATTCTTTTTCTTTTTTTTCAAAGGGAAGTGTTTAGAACATAAACTAATTCATATTTATTAAATTAAAAGAAGAGTTATTGGAATCTTGAGAGTCTTGCAATGCAAATGAGAAATTTGGGCTGTTCTGTTGAAGCAATTCTTAAAAAGTTGTTTGTTGAGGTTGCTCTTGAGGAGTCCATGCTAATGGATCAGTGCATAAGTAATTGTGCTAACGGGCTAAAACATAAGTAATTAATAATTATTTTATATAAACATACAAAATTATAAAAATAGTCCAATCATGTGCACCAAACGCCACATCTTGCAACAATTTAGGGGTTGACTGGATTCATGTTTACAAGAAGAGGATTGATATGTAATTATGTGGTTGAATACTTGAATAATTTGAATGCTAGGAAGGCGGTGAGGGTCAAGGCACACACCGCACACTGTCTGACTTTGAGGTTTCTTATTACCATCTTATGGAGAGTTGCTTACGGCTTTATTAAACGGGAACATCTACTTGCTTCTCTTTGTATCAGCTGTGTCAAATGGCGGAAAACCTTATTATGCATGCTGTTCGCTATAATAGCTATGGTGGAGGACCTGCTGCTTTGGAGGTTACTTCTATGCCCTTTTTTTAAATTTAAAAAAAAAATGAAGAAGGAAAATATATGGTTATGAAATGCATGTGAAGTGAAGACCTATTGGATTGCTTTATGTTATTCTTATTTCTTATCTCAGGTTCTGTAACTCATAGATGTCTTACTATAAACTAAATAGGGTCAGTTTACTTTGATCAGGTTCTATTGATTTTCTAAATACCATTTTAGTTATATTGTTTGGGTTGCGGACTTAATTTTGAATATGTTATTTGATGTTTTAATAAATCATCTAAATTTCTTATGATTTTTGTCCTGTCATTTTGGTGGTGGATTTAATTTAATAGAAATATTGTATGTTAACTTGGCGATGCCTGATCATTTGTATTTCAGCAGTGACTTGTTGGGGAAATGTTATTTTTGTTGAATTTTGATTTTTTGTTTTTTAATGTCTACTAAAAATGCGAAAATGTTCAAAGCTGGGTTGAAGTTTTAATGTCTCTGAATATGTTTCTCTCCCTTGTTTTTGATTGTTTTCTGTGAGGAATTAGTTCATCTAGTAGCACCACCAAGTCTGGTGCTGCACTGATTGATTATATTGATATTAGTGTAAGCTTATTTGCAGCATGTTCAAGTACCAGTTCCCACTCCAAACAAAGATGAGGTTTTAATGAAACTGGAAGCAATTAGTCTAAATCCAGTTGATTGGAAAACGCAAAAGGGCACGTTTCGGCCTTTGTTGCCTTTCAAGTTTCCTTTCCTACCCGGTAAATACGTTTCACCCCTGGTTTTAAGTAATGGGATCTTTTCATAGCTTCTGTATTGCTGGGGTGGATCTTCTAACATATGAATTTTAGTTATGCCTCAGCTAGTGATATCAAAGTTCTGTTTTTTTTTTTCTTTCTTCTTTTTGTTTCTATACAGCATCTTACAGAAGGTTTTGTTTAATTGTTTAAAAATGATTGCATGATGAATCAAGATGTAAGATTTGCATCCTACTCAAATTTGGATTTTCTTCAGTGTGTTTATTACAGATTCTTTTGGAACCTTCTTGTTACAATTCAATAGAAACATAATATTGAACCCATCTTACCGTACGAAGCCCTCCCCCTGGTGTCATGCTCTGACAGTTTTGGAAATTAATACTTTCTTCTTATGCCATGTTGTCTTCTTTTCTTCGATTCTGTTTGTTTTGTGGTTAATTGGGTTGATTCAGACAAAGTTCTTGTCACTCAATAGTTTCCAATATCTAAAACTAAAACAGGCTTCATCATCCCATACAACTTTGTGGCATATGTTGTCTCTAAATCACAAATCTTGAAAGAAAATGTAGTTATTCCTATGTCATTGATTTCATTATGGAATTGCCAAATCCAAACTTGGTTAGGTATTTTTAGATTAAAAAACTTCAGTTTAATTAGTTTTAGATTTCTGGTAAGTCTGTTCTGTATGTATGTTGTAATTCCATAACATTGGTTGTTATTATTATTTACACATTTTTGTTGGAACAGCAATAGATGTGGCTGGAGAAGTCGTAGGGGTAGGATCAGATGTTAAAAATTTCAAAGCTGGTGACAAAGTTATAGCCATGCTTAATCAAATTGTAAGTACACATTGATTTTCTTTTTATTTTTATTCTCATCTTCAATTTATTTTAAATTATTTCTTGTCGGCCAAGAACTCCACTGTTGTGAAATTTGGATGATTGTGATAAGTGAGGATATTATCTCATGATCTCATCTAGTCTGAACGAATCCTTTGGTTGAGGTATAGTTGGATTGCATCTAGTATAGTCGTGCGGAAATCATTTTATGTTTTGCACTGCTGAGGAAATCATTCACACCATGCTGGTTAGGGCCGTAGGTGCCTCCCCAAGATATCTAGGAGTAAAAAATGTTATTTTCATTTATTTTTTGCAATTGCAAGTGAATTTCTTATAGAGCTGGTCTTATTCAACATTATTTTTGTCTTTTAAGATGAGATTGGCTGATACAATCTTATTGTGTATCTATGCTTAAGAGATGATCTGGCACGACAAGGTGGCTGCACCCATGCTGTTGCTTGCGAATTCTAGATGTACTAAATGTGCAATATTGGAATATGATTCATTCACTATACTATTTTATTTAGATTTTATGTCGTTGTTGTATCTGTTGATGACAGAATGGAGGTGGACTAGCTGAGTTTGCCGTGGCCAAGGAGAGCTTTACGGTTGCCAGGCCGACAGAAGTTCCAGCAGCTGAGGGTGCCGGCATACCTATTGCTGGTCTAACTGCTCACCACGCTCTCACCGAATCTGCTGGGATCAAGCTTGATGGAAGTGGCGAGCAGACAAACATTCTGATCACAGCTGCCTCAGGTGGTGTGGGTCACTATGCAGTCCAGTTGGCAAAACTTGGGAACACACATGTGACTGCCACTTGTGGTGCCCGGAACATTGAACTTATCAAGAGTTTAGGAGCAGATGAAGTTATTGATTATACGACTCCAGATGGTGCAACTTTAAAGAGTCAGTCTGGTCGGAAATATGATGCAGTGATCCATTGTGCAACAGGGATTCCGTGGTCTACTTTTGAGCCTAACCTGAGTGAATACGGGAAGGTTATAGATATTACTCCTCCCCTCATTGCCATGTTCACTTATTATTTAAGTAAAGTAACGTTTCCAAAGAAGCAACTGGTACCAATATACTTAAAAGCCAAGGGTGAGAACCTGGATTATCTGGTTAAGTTAATGAAACAAGGGAAGATTAAGACAGTGATTGACTCGAAGCATCCCCTGAGCAAGGTTGAAGATGCTTGGGCAAAGAGTATCGATGGCCATGCAACGGGGAAGATCATTGTGGAGCCGTAAGTGAAACAAATATATAAATTTCTCAGTGTTGCTGAAATCTGAATGTTGTGTATTTGTGCTGCAACAAAACAATGAGGGGCTCTTAGTACTGTTTCTGTGTATCAAAATTTGATCCAGACATAATTTGGAGCCACACTGTAAATACCACATTGGGGCAATAACTGAACTTGAGGCATAATTGCATGTACTGTATATTCAACCTATTGCAAAAATTGCCCCGCCTACGAGGCCGGTCTTTCGCTTTAATAGGAGAGGCGGCCGTCCAATACCTCTTTTTAAAGGGGCAGCAGGAAACTTATACAAAACACTCTAACAAAAATAATATATAAATATATAACTCTAATATCATAATAAAGTATTGGTATTAAACACAAATATATGAAGTGATTAGGGTTCTTTTTTATTTTTAAAGCTATTTAAAATAAAAAATATAATAAAATAAAGATTTATATACCATATATAATTATAATGAAATTGAAAATATGTTATGTTTGGAGATAGTATCGGAAGAAAAGATTTTGGATTGCATTTAATGTAATTTAGTGATTTGCAATTAAGTGAAAAGTTATATTTTTTACTTTATATTTTAAGTTTTTTTTTTTAAAGTTGTTTGATCACTTAAAAAAACAAACAAAACAGTTTAAAAATTATGATTCAGACCCATTAAGTTTTAAGTAGAAAAAATAAACGACCCCATAAATCACTGAAGGATTTAGGGTTTCTTATTTTTCTCTCCGACCAACATTGTATGATTTCTTTCAATCTCTCTCAAGTCTTAGAATTAATATGAAAAAAATGTCCATCTTAGAATTTTTACACCGGGCCCCCAAAAAGTCTGGACCGACCCTGGTAGCTTAGCAGGTAAATAGACGAACTTGAGGTTCGGACAAATAACTCTCAAACCATCGGTTCGAATCCTATCAACGGTTTAAAGCTTCGAAAAAAAAATATCTTGTTTCGACTCTAGATAGATAACGTCAAAGAAAAAAAAAACTACTATTGCAAAAATTACTGATCAATTGACTTCCGTTGGGATATCAAGTATGTAGGCCAAACATCATTTTCCAATTTCCATCGATCTCTAATAAGACAAAAATGTTTAAAATCAATTCTTTAGAATAATAAAAACAAATCAAATTAAATCAAATGAACAATAAAATATAAAAAATAATTGAAGAACTCAGTAAATATCTTATACGATAAGAATAAAATCTAATCAAATAAAAAAATTATTTTTAGAAGCATATACAAAAATAACGAATTAAAGAAACATAACTCTATCGACAGCGGACTTCAATTACATCTCTTTCAGTTCACAAGAGGAGATCGACGCTCCTTTGATTTATATTAGCTTCTCCACGAACTAGGCAATGGAGTTCTTTAAATTGTTTAAATATATTTTCTTTTTCTCTTTCTTTTTTTTTTTTTGGGACAAATTACACAAACATCTCCGAACATTTAATGTAATTGTACGCATATGATATTTTTGCATGAAAAATTGAAAATGCACAAACAAACTCTCTATAATTACTAATTAGTAGTGCATAGTTAGAAATTAACGGTCGAGGAGGAAAATCCTCCAATTTAACTCTTAATCATATATTTAAATAATTTAAAATATTTATAAAATGGATAAAGGATATCTAATCTCCTTCATTTATAAATAATAATAATAATAATAATAAAAAGAAGTCCTTCAATAATAATAATAATAATAATAATAATAATAATAATAATAATGTCAACATGAGCGTAGCTCAGCTGGTAGATGGACAAGTTTAGCACTTGAGTAAATGACTCTCAATTCAACGGCTCGAATCCTACTAATGACGAAAGTTTTTAAAAAAATATCTAGTCCCGAATTAATAGATATCGTCAATAATAATGAGGATCGACCTCATCTCCATTTACAAATCCTAAATATCTCCATTTGAGATGGAGCATTACACTTGCAAGAAGGTTTTTTTTTTCTCTTTTATGTTTATGTTTTTTTTCTTTCTATTATTTATTTTTTGGAATTGATTTGTGGTTTCTTAAAATTTGATTGATGAAAAATATGAAAAAAAAGTTATCAGTTGGATTTTTTTTTAGGAACTCGTTGATTTATATGTATTACATACGTGGGGAACTATGGGATGCAAGCAAACTTGACTGCGGTTCGGTTCCAACCGTGGAACCGAACCGGAACAGCCGGCCAAACATCGGAACCGGACTAGAACCTTAAGGTTTAAGGTTCCGGTTCCCTAAAGTAAAAAACATGACTAGAACCGGCAGTTCCAAATTGCCTGTTTGGTTTTGGTTTTGGAACCAGCAGCTCGGTTTTTTTTTTCAAAAAATTATGCCAGTGGATTTCCAGTCTTCTAGAACACTTCCAATTCATGGATCACTTCCAGAAATCCGTGGATCATGGATCTATGAATCTTTACCACCATCCAATACATCCATTAGAACACTTCCAATTTCCAAACCAGAACCATTCAATCATATAAACTCAAAATCTATAAACCCACATACAAAAACCCAAAATCCATTAAAACCCAAAATCCAAAATCCATAAACTCAGGACACACAAATCTGTGGATCATGGATCTTTGTTTGCTTCTTTTTTTCCGATTTGAATCTGGTTGAGAGGATAAGAAATTGTTTGGGTGTTGTCGTGTTGGTGTGGTGGTGATGAACTGATGATGGCCGATTCAAGGGTTGTGGCTGCCGCTGCCAACGAGAGAGAGAGAGAGAGACCAGTTCAATGAAGGTGATTTGGGGTTGGGTGAGAGAGAGAGAGAGAGTCTGGCTAGAAATCAAAAGAAGAAGAATGTGATTTGGGTGAAAGAGAGAGAGAGAGTCTGGTTAGAAATAAGAAATCAGAGAGAGATGGTCTGGTTAGGTGAGTTAGTGAGATTTGAGAGCTGATAAGGTGTAGGTGTAGTCGCTTCACGTCATGAGTTTTTTTTTCCGAAACCCTCTTCCAGGAGGTTCCAGTCCAAGGAACCTCGGTTCGAAACTAGAATCAGAACCTAATGGAACCGAACTGCGGTCATATCTAGATGCAAAGTGTTTGATGATTGTTCTGTGAGGGTGCGTTTGGTACGCGGACGGGACGGGACGGGACGGGACTGGACAGGACTGGACAGGACTGGACAGTTGTTCCATATTGTGTTTGGAATGCCTGGGACAGAACTGTTGACTGTACTGTTATGCGTTTGGTATGACTGGAACAGAACGGGACAGGACGGGACAAGAGGTTTAAATGACCATAGTGCCCTTATTGTTATTGAAAAATATTTTAATTAATAATTTTACAAGATTATTTAAGATGGATGGTTGGGATTAACTTAATAAATTTTCAGATATTTATTATTTTCCAGATTGAATCTCCACCGTCCATCAATCACCACCATGATTGATTAATTATTTCAGATATTAATGATTGATGAACGGTGGAGATCCAATCTGGGATTGGTCTCCACCAACATTCAATTAATCTGGAAACATTTTTTCTTGTTCTTAAATCTGGAAACATTTTAATTAATCTGGAAACATTTTTTCTTATTCTTAAATCTGGAAATTCCATCAAAAAATCTGGAAAATCAGATATCTTCAAATCAAAAAACAAAACAAATCAAAAAACCCAACAATAAAAAAATCAGATTTCATCCAAAATTCTGGAAAAAAAAATTGAAAACAAATCAAAACTTCTGGAAAAAAAATTGAAAACAAATAAAAAAAACCTAACAATCAAAAATCGTATTTCATCAAAAATCTGGAAAAAAATTTGAAAAAAAAAAAAATTACACAACAATCATCGTCATCATCTGATTTTCCAGAAATATTCATTATCATCAACCCTATTTTGTTTTTTCCAGAAATCATTCATGATTTTTCAGAAATCATTCATTATCATCAACCCAAAATTAAACTAATTCATTATCAAACCCACATCCATACACTGTCAACCACCACCACCACCACCAATCTCACCACCACCACCAATCTCACCACCACCAATCTCACCACCACCACCAATCTCACCACCACCATCAATCAATCGTGCTGCCAACCACCACCATCAATCAATCTCACCACCACCATCAACCACCTCGAAGCCGAGAAAGAAGAAGAAGAAGAGAGATAGATCTGGTCGTCGTCAATCGCGCTTCCGGTCGTCGTCGTCGTCGTCGTCGTCGCGCTTCCGGTCGTCGTCGTCGTCGCGCTTCCGGTCGTCGTCGTCATCGCGCTTCCGGTCGTCGTCGTCGCTTCCGGTCGTCGTCGTCGCTTCTGGTCAACGCGAGCGTCGTCGTCGTCGCTTCCGATCGTCGTCTTCGTCGTCGCTTCCGATCGTCGTCGTCGTCGTCGCTTCCCGTCGTCGGCGTCGTTGCGGCGGTTTGGAGAGAAGATCATCGATCGGTTTGGTGTTGGTGAGAAGAGAGAAGAGAGAAGAGAGAAGAGAGGAGAGAGAGGAGAGAGGAGAGAAAAAAATAGGATTTTAATTTATATAGATGTAATTTTTTGAAAGTTTCAAGGGCAAAGAAGTCTTTTCCAGACTTGTCCCATGGGCATGGACAACTTGGCCGAGGGTGTAGGGTGGGACAGTTTTTTGGGATTTTTGTCCCATCTTGTCCCACCCAGTCCCACCCTAAAATCGCACCAAACGCGGGACAATGACAAGTTGTCCCACCTTGTTCTGTCCTGTCCCGCGTAACAAACGCACCCTGAGGGATTGAATAAGAAGAATGTGCTTTTTTTTTCTTTTTTTCTTTTATGATTTATTATTTTAAAATAATAAAATAAGATAAGTAACTAGGTGTATTTTAGTTATTTTGTGCTAAAACTATGGTCAACGGTTAAAGTTAGCCGAAGTCAAATGATGGTAAAGGTATTTGTGTAAATTCAGGCAAAATCCCATATAACTTGCTATCATACTACATATCTGTGGTATTTGTGTAATTTTTCCTTTTTTTAATTATCAATAAATAATGGGATATTATTAAAAACCCATATAGTTTGACATATTAGTTATTTTGTGCATCTAGTTTCAGTAGGGTGCGTTTTGTATGGGGACGGGACATGACAGGGTGGGACGGGACAGGACATGACATGACAATTGTTTCATATTGTGTTTGAAATGTCTGTTACAGAACTGTTAACTGTACTGTTATGCGTTTGGTGTGACTAGGACATAACTTGATAAGATGTTCCAATGACCAAAGTGCCCTTACCCAATTGTTGTAGTTTGTATTAGACTGATCAGTGTGTACTTTGTATTAGAATACAAAGTGTATTGCTAATATGTTTCTCAAAATGTTTAATTCTTCCTATATTATACCTTTCCGGTGCCAGATTTTGATAATTCTTTATATGCATTGATTGTGGTAGCCAAAAATAGCCTCTGGGCTCTCACGCTTGAAGCCCAATAAAAATCATGTAGGGGCTTGGATCAAAACCAAGTAATCCGGGTCGACCCACTGTTGACTGGTTCTTTCCTGTTAAACAAACCGCTGTTATCAATTTAAATTGATAACAGTACGATGTGATCGTGATCGTGATCGTGATCTTAGAGAGAAAATCTCGTGATCACGATCTCGAAGAGAGATTCCAGGAACAGCCACGATCGCGAACGGTTGAGAGCCCCTCCCATCTCTATAAATAAGACAGTTTTCTCAACATGGGAGCTCTCTGAAATATAACCATTACCAAACGCTATCAAGCTAGCCGAAACTCTGCCGGAATCACTTCTTCGATCACTGAAACTAGTCATCTTATCTCACTTCTAAGATTCATCTTTAACGCTCAGCCCAAGCTAATCTAAGGCCAAAATATAGACCCCCATCATCATTTCTTTCGTTTCTGTTCGATTTTCATCTTTTTTGCAGGTATCTACTTGAAGAAGACGATTCAACGAGTCAACCGAACCGATAAGCTGTATGGGCCTACCAAAAGCTGATCCAACCTACTCATTGTAGAACGACCATCTACAGTTTGGCGCCCACCGTGGGGCCCAAAACAGCTTAAAAACCAAATCAGTCGAATCGCTTGAGACGTTCTCAACATGTCTGGGGAGGGAAATGTTCCTACCATCGAAGAACAGATCGCAACTCTGACTGCCCAGATTACTGCGAACGCCGAACGACTGCGAGTGTTGGAGGCAGAGAATATTACAGTCCGGACTCGCAACGCTGAATTGCGAGCCATCATTGATGGAGTACCTAACAACGTAACCCTAGCTCCTCAAATCCCAGTGCTCAACGTGGAGCAGAACGCAGACGTAGATAACCCCTCAGCTTTGGGGAATAACAATCTAGGCTCAAGCCATAACGAGACACAAACAACACGCGCTGAGGCAATCCAACCTGATTCACAAACCCAACAAGGAGTGCCACCAGCGCCAATCCCAAACATCGAGCAGCGTTAGGAGAACGTGTTAAAAACCCCGGTATCGCTGCAGTCGACACCGAACCTGGTAACCGGAGACTCTGGATTGCATTTGTTTGCTGACCCTGATCTCTCTCGCAGGTTTGTAGAAATGGAGGCTCTTATTCATAGGATCCCTGGAGTACCAACCCCTATAAAGAAGAGTACCGCGAATAGCTACGCAGATTCACCGTTTGTCGACGCAATCGCATTAGTGGAAATGCCTCGGAAGTTCAACTTTCCCAACATGAAACAGTTCGAGGGAACAACAGATCCAGACGACCACATAGCGTAATACAAGCAGCGCATGTTCACTGCAGCAATCCCACCCGACCTCAGAGAAGCATGCATGTGCAAGGCGTTCAGATCCAGTCTTGGTGGTCCAGCCTTGCAATGGTATACAAACTTACCTAATAATTCAATTTCCTCTTTTGTGCAGTTAACAGATACATTCGTGGAGCAATTTGCAAGCAGCAGAAAACTGGAAAAACAGTCGGACGACCTGTACACGATTGCCCAGCGAAGCGGGGAAAACCTGAGAGCCTACGTCGGACGATTCAATAGAGAAAAGGTGCAGATCTCAAATTGCAACCAATCGACAGCCATTTCGGCCTTTAGAAAAGGATTACGGTTCGATTCAGACCTATACAAGGAACTTACCAAGTACCCATGCAAGACAATGGAAGACGTGTTAGCAAAGGCATGGGCACAGATTAAATGGGAGGAAGATGAGGCGAACTACGTTGCTAAATCAAACAACCACATTAGGCGCAATGATAGAGTCGACCGAAGATCAAACGATAGAAGAGTCGAACCTTATCCAACAGGGAATCGACGCAACAATTCCCGCTATAATGGGAACGACAGCGGAAGATCACATGACCAGAACCCCCCTAAAACAGGTCGATCACGAGCCCCGATCCCAGAATACAACCTCTGTATAGAACCAATCGACCTAGTAGCAGTAATGAAAGAAATGGGAAGAACGGTCAAATGGCCAAGAAAGATGAATGCACCACCAGAACATCGAGACCCCCATTTTCGATGTGAATTCATGGAGACCACGGACACCGAACAGAATATTGTGTTGCCCTGAAGCTTGAAGTAGCAGAATTGTTGAAAAGAGGGCACTTACTAGAGTATCTAACCGACAAAGGGAAACAAACTGTCGCTCGATGAGAGGAAAAACAACAGACAAACCTAGAAGATGGACCACCAGCACCACCTCAACAAGAACGAATAATTAATTACATAGCAGGCGGCTCAGAGGTTAGCGGAGTAAGTTATTCATCTGTAAAAAGACACACTTGACAGGTATCAAACACAGAAATTCAGCCAGGCAGGAACCGTTCAAACGATATCGACGAAACTGTCACTTTCAAGTCGACAGATAAATCAGATTTGTTTTCTCCTCACCATGACGCTTTAGTTATTTCATTACACATTGCTAATTGCCTAACTAAAAGAATTTTGATTGATAATGGTAGCTCCTGCAATATTTTATTTAACTCGGCTCTCAGAGAAATGCAGGTCGAGGAGTCCAAAATCAGTCGTCGAACGACAGTCTTGACAGGATTCAGCGGCGAACAAAAGTCAACACTCGGAGAAATCGTACTACCAGTCTATGCAGAAGGAGTGAATTTATATATCAACTTTTTAGTAATTGACTGCCAGTCTCCATACAATGCGATCTTGGGAAGACCTTGGATCCACGAAATGAAAGCAGTCTCATCGACCTACCATCAGATGATTAAATTCTCAACTAAATGGGGAGCACGTGAGATTAAAGGTGAACAGCTTGCAGCCAGGGAATGCTATCAAAACGCAATGAAAAAAAGAAAGGAGCAATTATAGCAACTACAGGAAACGAAGGTCGAATCGACATATAACGAGCCAAATGTTGAAGATCTTGACGAAGTGTCAATCGACCCAGACGAACCAGAGCATAAAATACAAATTGGATCGAGATTGCCAGAAGAATTACGAGAACAGCTAATCAATTTCCTTAAAGAACGTCGAAAAAGCTTCGCTTGGTCCCATTCGGATATGATTGGAATCGACCCTGACGTTATCGTTCATCAGCTACAGGTCGATCCCAACCACCAGCCAGTAAAGCAGAAGAGAAGAAAATTCACCCCAGAACGAAACAAAATCATAAATGAAGAAATCCAAAAGCTGATCGATGTCGGATCAGTCAAAGAGGTGAAATATCATGATTGGCTGGCAAATGTCGTGGTCGTAAGAAAGAAGAACAGAAAATGGCGAGTATGCATCGACTTCACAGACCTCAACAAGGCATGTCCCAAAGATCCATTCCCATTGCCTCACATTGATATGCTGGTCGACGCGACAATGGGACATGAACTACTTAGTTTCATGGACGCCTATTCAGACTACAACCAGATTCTGATGCACCCGAGCGACCAAGAAAAAACTGTGTTCATCACCGAAAGAGGTATTTTTTGTTATAAAGTTATGCCATTCTGCTTAAAAAATGCAGGTGCGACATATCAGAGATTGGTCAACAAGATGTTTGCAGAAATGCTTGGGTCAACCATGGAAGTATACATCGACGACATGCTGGTCAAATCACTCGTCGCTCGACAACATATCGAACACTTGAAACAGTCGTTCGACATACTCGACAAATACGGTATGAAACTCAACCCTACAAAATGTTCTTTTGGCGTTTCTTCTAGGCAAATTTCTAGGTTATCTGGTGACTCAAAGAGGAATCGAAGCCAATCCAGACCAGATTCGGTCCATTAAAGTAATCGAATCACCAAAATGTGTCAAGGACGTACAGAAACTCACAGGTCGAGTAGCAGCTCTCAACAGATTTATTTCCAAGTCATCCGAACGATGCCAACCATTCTTCAACATCCTTAAGAAAAACAGGACGTTCAAATGGAACGAAGATTGCGAGGAGGCGCTACAAGATCTTAAACGATATCTGACTTCACCTCCTCTACTGTCAAAACTGGAAGAAAATGAAACCTTATACATGTACCTAGCAGAGTCCGACACAGCTGTTAGTGCAGTATTGGTAAGAGAGGAAAAAGGTTCACAACACCCGGTATATTACGTAAGCAAGTCCCTACTCGACGCAGAAACCAGATACAGCAAATTGGAGAAACTATCCTTGGCACTTGTTACAGCCGCACGAAAGCTACGGCTATACTTTCAGTGTCATCCGATCTTGGTACGTACGTCTTACCCACTTAAAAATATATTACATAAACCAGAACTTTCAGGTCGATTGACGAAATGGGCGGTCGAACTCAGCGAACACGACATCTCTTTCTAGCCACGAACATCAATGAAATCTCAAGTATTCACCGATTTCATAGCAGATTTTACTCCTAACGAAAAAATGTAGGCTGAACAGGAGCTTATGATCCTCGAAGAAAACACAACCAAAGGGGATTGGACGTTGTCGGTCGACGGGTCCAGTAACATCAAGGGAAGCGGACTTGGTATTGTGCTACAGTCCCCCCAAGGGGAAAAACTTGAACTATCAGTCCACTGCAATTTTCGTTCGACCAACAACGAGGCAGAATACGAGGCACTGTTGGCTGGACTAAGCCTTGCTAGAAGCCTCGGTATCAAAAATATCAAAGTTCTCAGTGACTCACAACTTGTCGTTCTACAAATGAACGGCACGTACGACGCTAAGGACAAAAGAATGACAGCATATTTGGCTAAGGCAAAACAATTGGAATCGATATTCGATCAATTCTCCATACTGCAGATACCAAGAGCCGAAAATGTTCGAGCAGATGCCCTCGCCAACTTAGGGTCGACTACGACAAACGACGGTCCCAAGACAATACCCATCTGTTGGGGTTTTTGCCCTAAAACTTGTAATATGTAAATATAATTTGAACATAAACAAAAGAAGTAGTATATTCATTCATTTTGTGTCATACTTTATATAACATGTGCACTTAACATCCAAAATTGCCAATGTAATTTCGAACTGAGTATATGAGTGTCATATATAGATGTATTCAGTTTGAAACAAGCAATCTAAAGAGTCTGTAGATAGCAAATAAAGCTGGGTACTTTATTTGTGGTTAATCTACAACTGCGGTCCATTTCGTAGTGTACGGTGATCCTATCCTGGATCATTCATATGAAGATATGAGAATGGAGGCACCTTGTATGATGTGATCATATAAGACTGGGCCATGATCTATATGAATCTCTCACTAAGATCCGTTTAACGATGAGATTTATATATATCAACTAATGATGGCTATATGTGGGTGATCTTAATCCTGAGTGTCTTATCGACTCCTTCAGGTTAGATCGTGGTCTTTGATATACCATGGGTGAGGTCGAAGTTGCATTCCCGATCAATATACTCCGTATGTTGGGATCGCAGTTTGGCTTGTGGCTGGGAAGGTTTGTACACAATAGTGGAATCCACTCCTTCTTGTGAGAAGTAGATGGTAGTTCCCTTAAGGGTTGATTCGGGGCTTGAACAATATGAGCGCTCTCCTAATTCCGTAAGGAATGTAGGATTTATTGTTCATTAGAGAATCAATGGTACTTAATGGAAAGATATGATTAGAGGGTATAACGGACATTATGACCCAGCTCTAATTATGAACTACTTGTGGAGGATTATACCATATGTAATAGCTATATCGATGGACACCGAAGGTTATTGGTTTGTGTAAAAACATCTTCAATTAAGAGAGTGCAGCTTCGGGTTTTTAGTGGAATAACACCGAAGTTAATAATCATGAAATATTAATTAAAGAGTTTAATTAATAATTTCTAAGAATTATTGGAGCTCAAAATACTGTGGGTCCATTATGTCCCCTTGCTAGCCCGATCGATTTAGGTAACAAGGGTCACAGTTAATTAATTGGATTGTCCAATTAATTGTGTTACGAAAGTGACACGTATTTATTCGGGAATTAATTGAATAATGGGATTATTTAATTAATGAATAATGGTGATTAAATAAATTAAATAATAAGATTATTTAATTATGTTGTTAATCACTAAATGGAGGGTGTTAGTTGATATTTGATTTTGAATAAAATAAGATAATATGATTATTTTATTTTAAATTAAATATTTGAAATTGAATTTAAAATGTTTGAATTCAAAAATAAATATTTAATTATTTTTTTTAAAAAAGATATGAGATACCTTTGTAAAATTTTTTAAAATCAAATATAGATTTTCGGTTTAGAATATATATGAGATATATATTTAAAAAAAAGAACAAAAAAAGGATAACCGAATGTCGGTTTTGTTTTTAATATATATGAGATATATATTTTTTAAACAAAAAATGGGAGAACCGAAATAGAAGACATACACAACAAAGAAAAGAAGAGAAAAGAGTGATCGTGAACAGCAAACACACAGCAAACAAAAAGAAAAAAAAAATTAGGGTGTGGTGAGAACACAAGTGCTGCACTTCTATTTGTGTGTGTGTGTGTTCTTCTCTTCTTCCTCCATCCAGGTCCTGAATATCGTGACGCGCCCACACGCTATTACCAGTTCCGGGAGATAGCGAGGAAGATCACGTGGTTCAAATCAGGAGCAGTTCGTATCAAAGTGAAGGAGCCTCCTACGTAGGTATGAAAATGTTTCATCACTTTATTATTGCATTTGATTATTACTGTACAAATGGGTTAGTTTAATGATTGCATAAAAATTTTAAAAACCTTCCGCTGCGCAATCTGTAACCCTAGGTTCCAACAATTGGTATCAGAGCCAATTTTTGTACAGTATAATCGATTTCGATTACCCCTGATATGTATGAATGTGTAGGCACATATTTTTTTTGATGAGTGTATGATGTTTTTTTTTAATTAAATTGTTTAATTTAAAAAAACATGGTTGATCGTAATTTTTTATGGTGTTGTGGATTTAGAGTGTTTCTGGGTTGTATAATGTTGTTATATTTTTTTTATTTTACTGTTGTATTATTAAAAAAAAATGTGTGTAATCGCACTTGGTAGTTCAACATGCCTGCGCGCATGCACACCAGAGCATGCCACCAGCGATGCCTGCCACCAGCGAGCGCATGACCAGCGCATGCCACCAGCGATGCCCACCAGCGCGCGCCTACCAGCGCGCAATCCTTCCAGCGTGCACCTACCACCTGCGAGCATGCAGACCAGCGCATATTGACCAGTGATGCGTACCAGCGATGCTACCAGTGCACATGACTTGAAGAGATTGGAAGTCTTGGAAATTACAAGAAGACCAAGGGATGCCTTGGAAATATTTTTTGTAATTAGATTCCAATTTTTAGGTTAAATAATCCACAACACTCGGTCAACTCATGTATGTTTTAATTATTTGATGATTAAGCATTGCCATGCATATACATGTTATTTAAATTAGTTGTGCCTACACACACACATATATATATATATATATATATATTGTTGATATATCATACATGCATTATAGCCATCTATATTATGTGTTTAATTTTTTTTAATTTGATTAAAATGGGTTATTCACATAATTGGCTAATTTTAATGGGATTAGTTTTTAGGAGTAAAAACTTGGTAAATCTCATTAATTACTAATCTTTTTATTAAAGAGTTTAAATACTTAGATTAGTGGGGTCCTTAATATATATATTAGGATTAATTTGATTAAGCTCCTAATAATAATTGGACCTAAATAATGTGTTTAGTTTTAATAGTTAAAACTTGGTAAATACACATTTAATAATAATTCTAGTCTTAGTAAACAGTTTACATAGATTTGAATTATCACTAATGAACTAGATTTTTTTTAAGTGTTAAAAATCAATTTAGTTTATTAGTTAATGGAATAGGATTCTAATAATTTGTGATTAATGCACTTGACGCTTAGATTAAAATTAGCTGTTTAATCTAGTTTAATCTAGGTGCATTAATATTAATAGAAAACCCTTAATATAAAATAGTGAGTGGGAGAGGGATATATGACATTATATCCCGCGGTCTCCATCATTAGTTCAACACCGTGAGATTCGAGTGGGGCCTCGTGACGGCTTTGTTTTCGTCCTCCTTAAGGAGGGTTTCCATAAGAATCAATACCAAGGTTGACTTCCTAACAGATAGGATTTCAGAGGGGATTTCGGGATTGACCGACCCTAAGGCGGCAATTCTCGAGTTAAGCTCTTGAGATCTGAAATGATGGGTTACACTCACAAGGTTTTAATTAAATTGGTTAATTAAAAACCTGACCTAATAAACGATGGTTGAATGATATTGACATAAGAGTTATTCTGGTATATCCTTTGACTGAGAAGGTCTCGATCCAACATGCAAGAATTTGACCGACCCTAAGGCGGCACTTGCTTGTGGTATGTTGGATTGTCGTGGCATGGTAACATTGTTTTTAGGGTTGTTCTTGTTCATTAAACATTTTCATGCATCATGTTTAATTTTATGCCGAACATTAGCACATGTTTAGAATGTATGACTGAATGAATCTTTAATTTATGTTTTTTCAGCCATGTCATCTGCACTATTACAAATACTTGCAAACGATAAATTAACTGGTGATAACTACACAAAATGGAAACTTAACATTAATGCAATACTGGTCACCAAAGACCTCAAGTTTGTGCTTACGGAGGAATGTCCTCCGGTGCTACTGCCAATGCCACACGAACTGTTCGTGAGGCATACCAGCGATGGGTCTCATCTGATGAGAAGGCCCGAACATATCTGTTAGCTTCTATGACAGACGTGCTTATCACAAAGCACGAAGCAATGACTACAGCATTCGAAATTATAGAGTCATTGCAAGCTATGTACCGGCAGCCCTCCGAGCAAAAGAGACACGAAGCTGTTCGTTCCGCTATGCTCGCTCGCATGAAGGAAGGTACATCAGTTCGGGAACATGTCCTGAGCATGATGTCCTACTTCAACACGGCAGAAGTCAATGGCGGGGCCATTGATGAACCCAGTCAAGTAAGCATCATACTGACGACTCTTCAGAAGAGTTTCGATCAGTTTAAGAACAACTACAGGATGAACAAGTTAAGGTTTAGTCTCACACAGTTGCTCAATGAACTCGCTACTTTTGAGTCCATGACCAAGGACAGCAAAAGTAAGACCGGTGAGGCAAATGTTGCCGAACCATCTTCATCCAATAATAACAAGAGGAAAAGGTCTGCTGGGAAGGCGAAGGGTAAGCCCAAACCCAAGAAAGCCCAAAGCAAAAAGAAAGGCGCCTCCATCAACAAGAGCAAAGGAAAATGTTTCCATTGCGACAAGGTCGGACACTGGAAGAGGAATTGTCCTCAGTATCTGGAGGAGGTAGCCAAGAAGAAGAAAGCGAAAGGTAAATATGATTTACTTGTTCTTGAGTCATGTTTAGTTGAAGATGATTCTTCACCCTGGATAGTTGATTCAGGGGCCACTAACCATGTTTTTTCTTCTTTGCAGTGGACTGATTCTTGGACACAGCTTGAGGAGGGAGCCTTCTCGATGCGAGTGGGGTCAGGGGATGTCGTGTGAGCACGAGCAGTGGGCGTAATTAGATTGCGTTTTTATAATAATAATTTTATTTTGTTGGACAATGTATTTTTTATTCCTGGATTTACACGGAATTTAATTTCCGTTTCTAAGTTGTTAGAACAATTATATTCTGTTTCTTTTGATAATAAATCAGTTATTATTGCAAAGAATGGTCTGAATATTTGTTCAGGAATTAATGAAAACAATTTGTATGTGTTAAGACCGTTAATGCATACAACACTGCTCAACACCGAAATGTTTAAAGTTGAAAAACCAAAAACTAAACAACATAAGATTTCTCCAGAAAACAAAACGTATCTCTGGCATCTAAGGCTTGGACATATTAACCTTGACCCGATAAACAGACTAGTAAAAAACGGATCTTTAAATGAGTTAAAGGTTGGCACCTTACCTGTCTGTGAATCTTGTCTGGAAGGTAAGATGACTAAGAGACCTTTTACTGGTAAAGGGCTTAGAGCTAAACAACCACTAGAGCTTATACATTCAGACGTCTGTGGACCAGTGAATGTTAAAGCAATGGGTGGTTATGAGTATTATGTCACCTTTATAGATGACTACTCGAGATACGGATATGTCTACCTAATGCAACGGAAGTCGGAAACATTTGAAAAATTCAAAGAATTCCGAGCTGAAGTTGAGAACCAGTTAGGAAAGACTATCAAGTCTCTAAGATCAGATCGTGGAGGTGAGTACCTTGACCAAGAGTTTGAAGAATTTATGGTCGAGTATGGGATAGTGTCCCAACTCACAGCTCCTGGTACACCTCAGCAGAATGGTGTCGCGGAGAGGAGAAATAGAACCCTAATGGAAATGGTGAGATCTATGATTAGTTTCTCATCATTACCAAATTCCTTTTGGGGATATGCGTTACAAACAGCGGCATACATTTTGAATGTAGTGCCATCCAAATCTGTTCCTGAAACTCCCTAGAGTTGTGGAATGGTCGTAAAGCTAGTTTACAACATTTTCGCATATAGGGGCGTCCAGCACACGTGCTGAAGAACAGAACTGGAAAGCTAGATCCCAAGTATGTGGTCTGCTTGTTTGTAGGATACTCCAAGGAGACCAGAGGTGGATACTTCTATAGTCCTGAAGATAACAAAGTATTTGTATCGACAAATGCAACGTTTCTTGAGGATAACTATATAAGTGATCATAAACCTCGTGCTAAAATTGTATTAAATGAGTTGGAGCCTGGTGAGACCAGTACTCAGTCAACTAGAGTTGTTAATCTATTAACATCTGAAAGTTAGATAATTCCTAGTCAGGATACACTACCACCTAGACAAAGTGAGAGGGTTGTGAGACAACCTGAACGCTATTTGGGTGTAAGTGAGGGACAAGATGTTGTCTCTGCTGATAGTGTGGATGATCCATTGACATTTAAGAATGCAATGGAAGATCTTGATAAAAAAGAATGGCTTAAAGCCATGAATCTCGAGATGGAGTCTATGTACTCTAACTCAGTCTGGGAACTTGTAGACTTACCGAATGGGGTAAAACTCATAGGATGTAAGTGGATCTACAAGAGGAAGAGAGGAGTAGATGGGAGGGTAGAGACCTTCAAGGTAAGGCTAGTGGCCAAGGGTTATACCCAGAAAGAGGGGGTCGATTATGAAGAGACCTTCTCGCCAGTAGCCATTTTTAAGTCTATTCGGATTCTCTTATCCATTGCTGCCTATTTAGATTATGAAATTTGGAAAATGGACGTCAATACTGCATTCTTGAATGGCAATCTTGATGAAAGCATATACATGATGCAACCAGAGGGATTTGTGTTTCCAGATCAAGAGCAAAAAGTTTGCAAGTTGCAAAGGTCCATTTATGGACTTAAGCAAGCATCTAGATCTTGGAACATAAGGTTTGATGATGTGATCAAAACCTATGGCTTCGAGCAAAACGTTGATGAGCCTTGTGTCTACAAGCGCATCATTGACAAGAAAGTAGTTTTCTTGGTCCTATACGTAGATGACATCCTACTCATTGGGAATGATGTAGGAGTGTTGTCTGATGTAAAGGGCTGGCTGGCTAGCCAATTCCAAATGAAAGATTTGGGAGAGGCGAGTTATGTTCTAGGGATCCAACTTATAAGGGATCGTAAGAACAAACTCATAGCATTGTCTCAGGCATCATATATCGACAAGATTCTTATACGATTTTTGATGCAGAACTCCAAGAAAGGTAATTTACCTTCTAGACATGGGGTTCACTTGTCTAAGGAACAGTGTCCTAAGACACCTCAAGAAGTTGAGGATATGAGACGTGTGCCATATAGATCAGCAGTAGGTAGTCTCATGTATGCTATGTTATGCACGAGACCGGACATCTGCTATGCAATGAGAGTAGTCAGCAGGTACCAGTCCAACCCAGGATTAGATCATTGGGTTGCTGTCAAGACTATTCTCAAGTATCTTCGGAGAACGAGAAACTATATGTTAGTGTATTCCGGACAGGATTTGATCCCGTTAGGATACACAGATTCTGATTTTCAGTCAGATAGAGATTCTAGAAAATCCACGTCTGGATCAGTATTCACCCTAGATGGTGGAGCCATTGTATGGAGAAGTATAAAGCAATCTTGCATTGCTGACTCCACCATGGAAGCCGAATATGTAGCCGCTTGTGAAGCTGCTAAAGAGGCTGTTTGGCTCCGTAAGTTCTTGAGTGATCTGGAAGTTGTTCCAGATCTAGATAAGCCCATCACACTTTATTGTGATAACAGTGGTGCTGTGGCTAATTCCAAAGAACCAAGAAGCCACAAGAGAGGGAAGCATATAGAGAGAAAGTATCATCTCATTAGAGAGATAGTGCAGAGAGGAGATGTGATCGTCACCAAGATAGCCTCACAAGACAATCATGATGATCCATTTACGAAGACCTTACCGGCTAAAGTGTTTGAAAGTCACCTAGAAGGTCTAGGGTTACGAGACATGACTCACATGCTTTAGTGCAAGTGGGAGATTGTTGGGGTTTTTGCCCTAAAGCTTGTAATATGTAAATATAATTTGAACATAAATAAAAGAAGTAGTATATTCATTCATTTTATGTCATACTTTATATAACATGTGCACTTAACATCCAAAATTGTCAATGTAATTTCGAACTGAGTATATGAGTGTCATATACAGATGGATTCAGTTTGAAACGAACAATCTAAAGAGTCCGTAGATAGCAAATAAAGCTGGGTACTTTATTTGTGGTTAATCCACAATTGCGGTCCATTTCGTAGTGTACGGTGATCCTATCCTGGATCATTCATATGAAGATATGAGAATGGAGGCACCTTGTATGATGTGATAATATAGGACTGGGCCATGATCTATATGAATCTCTCACTAAGATCCGTTTAACGATGAGATTTATATATATCAACTAATGATGGCTATATGTGGGTGATCTTAATCATGAGTGTCTTATCGACTCCTTCAGGTTAGATCGTGGTCTTTGATATACCATGGGTGAGGTCGAAGTTGCATTCCCGATCAATATACTCCGTATGTTGGGATCGCGGTTTGGCTTGTGGCTGGGAAGGTTTGTACACAATAGTGGAATCCACTCCTTCTTGTGAGAAGTAAATGGTAGTTCCCTTAAGGGTTGATTCGGGGCTTGAACAATATGAGCGCTCTCCTAATTCCGTAAGGAATGTAGGATTTATTGTTCATTAGAGAATCAATGGTACTTAATGGAAAGATATGATTAGAGGGGTATAACGGACATTATGACCCAGCTCTAATTATGAACTACTTGTGGAGGATTATACCATATGTAATAGCTATATCGATGGACACCGAGAGTTATTGGTTTGTGTAAAAACGTCTACAGTTGAGAAAGTGCAGCTTCGGGTTAATAGTGGAATAACACCGAAGTTAATAATCATGAAATATTAATTAAAGAGTTTAATTAATAATTTCTAAACATTATTGGAGCTCAAAATACTGTGGGTCCATTAGGTCCCCTTGCTAGCCCAATCGATTTAGGTAACAAGGGTCACGGTTAATTAATTGGATTGTCCAATTAATTGTGTTACGAAAGTGACACGTATTTATTCAGGAATTAATTGAATAATGGGATTATTTAATTAATGAATAATGGTGATTAAATAAATTAAATAATAAGATTATTTAATTATGTTGTTAATCACTAAATGAAGGGTGTTAGTTGATATTTGATTTTGAATAAAATAAGATAATATGATTATTTTATTTTAAATTAAATATTTGAAATTGAATTTAAAATGTTTGAATTCAAAAATAAATATTTAATTATTTTTTAAAAAAAGATATGAGATATCTTTGTAAAATTTTTTAAAATCAAATATAGATTTTCGGTTTAGAATATATATGAGATATATATATATATATTTAAAAAAAAGGATAACCGAATGTCGGTTTTGTTTTTAATATATATGAGATATATATTTTTTAAACAAAAAAGGGAGAACCGAAATAGAAGACATACACAACAAAGAAAAGAAGAGAAAAGAGTGATCGTGAACAGCAAACACACAGCAAACAAAAAGAAAAAAAAAATTAGGGTGTGGTGAGAACACAAGTGCTGCACTTCTATTTGTGTGTGTGGTCTTCTCTTCTTCCTCCATACAGGTCCTGAATATCGTGACGCGCCCACACGCTGTTACCAGTTCCGGGAGATAGCGAGGAAGATCACGTGGTTCAAATCAGGAGCAGTTCGTATCAAAGTGAAGGAGCCTCCTACGTAGGTATGAAAATGTTTCATCACTTTATTATTGCATTTGATTATTACTGTACAAATAGGTTAGTTTAATGATTGTATAAAAATTTTAAAAACCTTCCGCTGTGCAATCTGTAACCCTAGGTTCCAACACCATCATACATATACTTGCACCAGCGATACTCGAGGAAGAAAACGTATCGCCAATCGACGATAGTTCAAATTGGGTGGACCCGATAGTGGATTATTTACAGGCAAACTTGCTACCAGACGACAGATCCGAAGCAAGAAGAATCAGAGCTAAATCGGCCAAATTCTGCATGTTATACGGTAAGCTCTATAAAAAGTCATTTACAGGTCCATACCTACGATGTGTGTCACCCTCAGAAGCGTACGACGTACTAAAGAGCCTTCACTATGAAGAATGTGGAAATCATTCCGGTGCTAGAAGTTTGTCGAATAGAGCAATCACAGCTGGTTATTACTGGCCGACAATGCGATCCGATTCCCAGAAATATGTTAAACATTGCGACAAATGTCAACGATTCGCCCAAGTGTCCCACCTTCCACCAGACTACTTCTCAAAATGGGTCGAAGTAGGAGCCTTTCAACACATAAAGGATATAGAGGTACGCAATTTCATATGGAAATAAATAATCTGCAGGTTTGGAATCCCGAAAGAAATCGTGACCGACAATGGGTCCCAATTTATCTCCTTCGACTTCAAAATTTTTTACGACAAGTATGGAATCAAATTGAGCTTCTCAACCCCACGCTACCCGCAAGCAAATGGCCAAGCCGAGTCGACAAACAAAACTATAATAAATACATTGAAAAAGCTACTCGAGACAAAAAAAAGCCAATGGGCCGACAAACTTCCAGAGATCCTATGGTCATACAGAACGACTCCACGTCGTTCGACAGGAGAAACACCATTTTCGCTCGTATACGGTTCAGAAGCAGTCATCCCAATCGAAACCCAGCTACTAACAGCCCGATACGAGAGCCCCTGCGAAGGACAAAATAGTCTAGAACTCAGATACGAATTGGATCACCTCGACGAACGTCGTGAACGGGCGGCTTTAAAAATCCAAGCCTATCAACAACAAGTCGCTCGACATTATAATAAAAGCGTCAAAATCAGAATGTTCAAAATCGGCGACTGGGTACTACGAAGGGTTTTTCAAAATACAAGAGAACTGGAAGCAGGAAAGCTGGGTCTAACATGGGAGGGGCCGTATGAAATAACAGACGTAAAAGGTCGAGGCGCCTACAAAATCAGAGGCTTAGACGGTTGGGAAGTACACAACAGCTGGAACGCTCTACATCTAAAACAGTACCACTTATAATACTCTATTACTATTTTTTTTCAATAATATTTTTTTATTTAAATTTATCGAATCATCAACTAATGTCGATCTACAAGGGCAATGATGACGCACTAGTTGCAACTAAGTGCAAACCTGAGCTCACTAATAACAATTTTTGCAAAGGTATTTGTTAACTAATACTTGAAGCTATCGATTGGCAAGCTATTGCATACCCATTACAGATTTTATTAATGAGATCCTGCATTCAAGGAGAAACGATTCGACATCTATACTTCGACACAGTTGATCCTGCATTCAAGGAGAAATGTTTCGACATCATCACTTCGACACAATTACAAACTCCAGACTTGCTACAACTTCACGTATTCCTGCTACGAGAAGTTGGGGGAATAATGATGACTATATCAAATAATTGTAAATTGTCGACTACAAATCTATAAAATGCATGTATGCGATATTGTTGTAATAGTCGTATCGACTAATCCTATAAACGCTTGTAAGCGATATTATTCTAGAAGTCATGTCGACTACAAATTTATAAAACGCATCTATGGGATATTGTTGTAATAGTCGTATCGACTAAAATTCTATAAACGCTTGTAAGCGATATTGTTCTAGAAGTCGTGTCGACTACAAATTTATAAAACGCATCTATGCGATATTGTTGTAATAGTCGTGTCGACTAAAATTCTATAAACGCTTGTATGCGATATTGTTCTAAAAGTCGTGTCGACTAAAATACAATAAACTTGTATTTGATATTGTTCTAATAGTCGTCTCGACTACAATTCTATAAAACGCTTGTACGCGATATTGTTATAAGTCATGTCGAATAAATATCTATAAACGCCTGCACGCGATATTTTTGTGAAAGTCGTATCAACTGAATTCATAAACGCATGAGTTCGACTTTATAAACGAGTATACGCAATATTAACAGACGAATCAATCCTAAACAAGCAAACAGTTGAGCGATTTTCGACCCAGTCGAACCATACACAACTCAAATATTAAAAGAGTTAGGTTAATGAGTAACGCAAATGCGAAAATAACAAAAAAATTCTTTAGATCAAGAAATAAAAGTCCAATCGGACAATTCGTTCAACAAAATAAAAAATATATATATAACTGCGAAGAAAACATTTCAAAGTTTTGCTTAATCTTGAACAGGATCTTAAGTCGACTGAACAGGATCAACGACATCCAGCAGAGGAAGAGAGTCGACAACAGTAGCATATTTGGAGCCGACGTCAGGTCTATCATGCCCATCGCCAGGTGACTTCTCAGCCTCAAAACGTTCGGCTTCTTCCCAATCTGCAATTTTAGCTTGGGGATCCCACCTTGTATGCTCCCCAGCCAAATATTGCCTAAAGAGGTCGACTTTGGCAGCACACATAGCCTTTACCGAGATATTCGTGAGCAGGTCATTAAATTCCACTATTTGCCGATCTCTCTCGGCGATAATTACATCAGCGTTGGCAAGCCTTTGATCTCTGTCGACAATCTCGTTCTTGGACTTAGCCAACTCCGCATCTAGAGCGTTAGCTTTTTCTTCGATCAATTCTTTCTCTCTGATGGTCGACTCAAGATCCCGCTTAAGACTGTCTTTCGCCTTCTGTAGATCAGAGTATTTATTCCGGCTTGACAAATGTCTGTTTTTTAGAGCCAGCTGCATCTGGAAAGCCTACATATAAAAATATTTTTTAGCAGGGATCGCACGACAAATCTAGAAACATTAAAGACAATTTATACCTAAAAAGTAGAAATAAGGCTTGCATCCATCATCCCCTCCGTCGTCTTTCCTTTCAAAAGATCTCCATCTATTGAGAACAACAAGTCGTTCGACTTCTTCAAAAAACTGTCAGGCTCTTTGAAAACAGAGACTTCCTTCGAAAATGTGACCGAAGTCAGGTCTGCTTTATTTTTAACTACTTCGGTCGAAGCACCTTTCGACCCACCTTCGATCGACTTCCCCTTGCCTTTCTCTTCAGCGGTCTTCCTTCTCTTGGGTGGCCTTAAAGGGTCTGTCTCCGTGGAGGACTCCAAAGGTTGTTCGATAATAGGGATAAGTGATTTTTCTTTAAATGCTTCCTCGACATTCTTCTTCGCAAGAGCAGCAGCTCTTCTCTTTGCCATAGCTTCCCTCTGCCTCTTCAAGGCCTCTTCCGAATTAGGCATGGTGAATTTCATGCTTGATAATGAATTGGCTACGAAACGATGTTCAGCATCAGTTATGGGAGTCAGAAATTACGTACCACAAAGAATCTCAATTCCTTTCCTAATCATTACGAACGACACTAAGTCTTTCATTAAAGGATAAGGAGTTCGGGGCACATTCCATGTTGAATGAATCCAAATAGTACTAGGTCTAAGGTTACCTTCGGCCATCAACACTCTCCAACTCCTCTTCTCAACAGGAATCGCTAACACTCTTTGCGTACGACTAACGGCATCGTCACACCTAGGTTTACTCTCTGCATTTATCAACTCTACAAGGATAAACAATTGTCAAAACTTAGTAATCACTAAGAGATCTAAACGACAACACTAGGATCGACACTCACCATAACGATTCCATACCCTCCGGTAGGCGTACATCTCATTCCCAAAAGGACCATCAATCAATAAACCCTTTGCAAAAAAGAATGTGTCTTTCCATCTACGGTCGTTTGTTGTGAGATCTGTTATAATTGGCTTCGCATTCGACCTCAATATCAGTGAATAACGACCTTTTTCATGGATATGTTCCTTTAGATAATAATTGTGCAAAAGCGAACCTATCCCAAAAGGTAAATTATATTTCTCTCGCAAAACGAAAAGACTGATGAGTATTCTCCAACTGTTGGGCATCAACTGGCCAGGAGCTATGTCATAGTACACCAATAGACGTCGAGCCAATGAAGGAACATGAAACCTGAATCCCTGACGAAGATTGTACTCGTAAAAGCAAGTCCAACCAGGGATATCCCAGTCTGCACGTTCATGTTCTTTTGGAGCACGTAGAACGACACTCTCTGGAATCCCATAGAGCGTTCTTATACCATCCATATCAGCTTCAGTAAGTACGCTTCTCGGATTATCACCAGCCAAAATGCTAAGCGGTCTACCAGAACATGATGGCTCATCAATATCTATGTACTCTGGAGACTTATCCCTTTGCACAACAGCGCATACAGCACCAGATTCTAATATCCTGGATGAATCTATCACTATTTCTGTTGGCTTTGCTACTGTTATTTGACGACCGACATCTAACGAGCCGACCTCGATACCTCCAACATCATCCTTCGAACCAAGATTTGTCCAGGTGAAGGATGGTTCTGAGGTTGAAGAGTCGTTCGACATATCTCCAAAAAAAAACTGATAAATGCAGTAAACTCAAGTCAGTTTTACTAACTAAATCTGAGATCACAACCTAAGATTTAGAGATCAAAACCTAGGGTCTCTAAACAGTAAATCTGGGAATTTCGTGGCTCTACTAAGACTTAAGAAATTTATGTCGATCGACCAGAAAACATTTTTAAGATATCTACGATAAATACATATCGAAATTCAAACACAGAATACAGATGAATTTCGAAACTAAAAAGTAAAGAACAAAAAACGCACAGAACATTTCTGGGCATTTATACGATTCTTATATATAGAACAATATCAAGTGTTGCACTAAAGGTAAAAGAAATAGAGAGGAAATCGTTACTCAACTTGAAGAAACGATGATAATTTGACGGAAAAACTGACTGAACAAGACAACGATCTGTTAGGAAATCGCCTTCGAACAATGAGCAATTCTGGAAGAAAAACTTCTGCTTTTAAGAATATGAAACGATGAAGCAGGGAAGAGGAATAGTGCATTTAAATAACTTGATTTTTTAACCCAAGGATTTGACCTAAAGCCACGTGTCGTTATCATGATGGTGAACGGTAAACCAGGGTAAACAAAGTTGAGTTTTGAAATTTAACCTGTCTCGATAAGTGCGCCTAAACGTTATAAGTTAGCGCCAAAAATGCTGCTACGTCAGCCCTAGGAATTGAACTATCGATTCATTTTCTCCATGATCTTGAAAGTCGTTGATCTCTTATGAACACGTCGATCGTCCGTTGAACGCATCACGTCGAACGACCTACGGTCGAGCGTGAGTTCGACCTGAATAAAAAATACTCTCTAAATTCAGACTACTACTTCAGAGAGTGAGGGACAAACTGTGGTAGCCAAAAATGGCCTTTGGGCTCTTACGCTTGAAGCTCAATAAAAATCATGTAGGGCTTGGATCAAAACCAAGTAATCCGGGTCGACTAGTGGTGTAAAAGGGGGCCGGCCCGGCCCACATCAGCACGGCCCCCCGGCCCGTTTAGAAAAACGGGCCGTGCCTGGCAGGGCACGCCACTTTGGCGTGTCGTGCCAGGCACGGCCCGTTTTCCTAAATGGGGGCCCGGCACGGCCCCTCCGTGCCGTGCCAGGCCGGCACGTGGGCCAATTAGGCGGGCCAAATGGGCCGGCCCACATCCAATTTTTTTTTTTAATTTTTTTACATATTATTAGTTTGAACTTTGGTGGAGAGATTAGAGAATAATAGTTATATATTAGTAAATTACTAATAAAGTATTATAATAGTATATTAGTAGTGTAGAATAGTAGAGAGAGAGTAAGAATGAAATTAAGAATAATTGAAATTGTATACAGAGTTTGAGAATGGAGAGATTGAGAGAATTAGAGAAAGTAAATGAAAAGTGGAATGTGTGGGAGTATTTATAGAAAAATTAGAAAATTGGGTAAAAATATAAAAGACAAGAGTTGAAGGGGCAAATTGTAATTTTTATAGTTTTTTTAAAAAACATTATATTTTAAAAAAAAATTAAAAAAAATAAAATAAAATTTCAGCGGGCCCAACGGTCGGCACGCCTGGCCGGCACGCGTGAAAGTGCCGCCCCGGCGTGCCGACCGTTGTGCCTGGCACGCCGTGCTGGCGTGCCGTGCCGGGCCGACACGCCGGGCCTACAACCTTGGCCCGGCACGTGCCAAGAATGGGGGCCGTGCCAGGCACGGCCCGCCATCCTTGGCAGGCCGGCCGTGCCTGCCCTTCAGGCCCGACCCATATTTACACCACTAGGGTCAACCCACTGTTGACTGGTTCTTTCCTGTTAAACAAACCGCTGTTATCAATTTAAATTGATAACAGCACGATGTGATCGTGATCGTGATCTTAGAGAGAAAATCTCGTGATCACGATCTCGAAGAGAGATTCAAGGAACAGCCACGATCGCGAACGGTTGAGAGCCCCTCCCATCTCTATAAATAAGACAGTTTTCTCAACATGGGAGCTCTCTGAAATATAACCATTACAAAACGCTATCAAGTTAGCCGAAACTCTGCCGGAATCACTTCTTCGATCACTGAAACTTGTCATCTTATCTCACTTCTAAGATTCATCTTTAACGCTCAGCACAAGCTAATCTAAGGCCAAAATATAGACCCCCATCATCATTTCTTTCGTTTCTGTTCGATTTTCATCTTTTTTGCAGGTATCTACTTGGATAAGACGATTCAACGAGTCGACCGAACCGATAAGCTGTGTGGGCCTACCAAAAGCTGATCCAACCCACTAATGACCAGGACATAACTTGATAAGATGTTCCAATGACCAAAGTGCCGTTACCCAATTGTTGTAGTTTGTATTAGACTGATCAATGTGTACTTTGTATTAGAATACAAAGTGTATTGCTAATATGTTTCTCAAAATGTTTAATTCTTCCTATATTATACCTTTCCAGTGCCAGATTTTGATAATTCTTTATATGCATTGATCATGTATAGTTTCATTTATACTTAAAATAAATAATTAAACACACATATTCAGATAAATTATCCAACTTTTCAATAGCAAAAAAGCCCTATTTTTGTAGACTCTTAATCTTATCATCAAACAACTACAATTGTACCAATTAAAAAAAGGGTTAATATCATTCGGGTCCCTAAGTATTGTTAAAAGATCACACTTTTAAACGAGTTTGATTTTTTATCAATATTTTCCCTGACTTTTGAAAAGTATATCAAATAGGTCCTTCTGACTTTTTTTTTAACGGTCAAACATGACAGAATATATAAATTGACCATTTTACCCTTAACTTTAATTAAAGAGTTTAAAAATATAATTAAAATTATTAACAAAAATTATAATTAAAAGACATTTTTTTTTCAAAAATAAAATAAAATCCTCATCATCATCCTTTCACCATCTTCATCTTCAACCAAAAGAAAAGAAAGAAATCAAAAAAGGAAAAACAAAAATAAAGTTAAAAAATGAAAAACCCAGATCATCAACTTCAAACACCACCATCAACCACCAAAATCCAAACATCACTATCACCAAAAATAAAATAAAAAATTCTAGAAAAATTTCCAGATTTGAAGATATCTGGAAAAATTTCCAGATTTAATACAATATAAACACAATGACCATTCGATTCAAACCAATCCCAAATCAGTAATTGAAAACACAACAAACACCATCAGATTTGATTCAAGCCTACCCCAAATTCAGATTAACCATTATCCATCATCAATCATTCAGATTCAAACCAGATCAAACCTAGCCAGTTCATCATCATCATCATCATCATCCAGTTCATCATCATCAAACCAACCTCCGCACCAGAAACAAAGAAGAGAGAGATGAGATCGGCGATCATCAAACCGACCTCCGACTGCCATCACTCGGCAGGAGAGAAAGAAGAGAGCGTCGAACTCCTATAGCCGGAGGAGATCGACGATCGACGCGACGATGTTCTGGTACGATGTCCTCCTAAATGGAGATGTTGAGGTGGTGGTGGTGCGGCGCTGGTAGGCGCGGCAGTGGTGGTGCGGCGCCGGCGCGATACTGGTGGAGCTGTGGATTTGTTTGGTTTCGTTTGGTTTCTGGGTTCAATGAACAAGTGAACCAGAGAGAGAGAGAGAGAGAGAGAGAGAGAGAGAAACCTCTCATTTTTTATATAATTTTTTTTAAATAAATAAATCCCCACAGTCCATCAGATATAGTTGTTTGGATTTGTTTGGTTTTGTTTGGTTTCGTTTGGTTTCTGGGTTCAATGAACAAGTGAACCAGAGAGATGAACAAGTGAACCAGAGAGAGAAAAACCTCTCATTTTTTGTATAATTATTTTTTTATTTTTTAAATAAATAAATCTCCACCGTCCATCTAAGATTTGGATGGTGGAGATTTAAAACATTTGTATTATATAAATATTTTTAAAATTTTGTATTTTTTGTATTTTTTATGATAAATTATATAAATATAAATATATATTATTGATTTTTTATTTCTATTTTTAGGACACATGGCATATTCTTGGTTCAAAGACAAAAATACCCCTGTAAATGTTAAGTTTGACTGACGGTTGACTAACAGATGGATCTATTTGATACACTTTTCAAAAGTCAGGGAAAAAGTTGCTAAAAAATCAAACTCATTTAAAAATGTGATCTTCCAGCAATACTTAGGGACCCCAATGATATTAACCCTTAAAAAAAATCAACCAACCTCCACTAGAATCTCCAACAACAACCACAACCTAGAAAGCCAAACCAGACCCAATAATAGAAGGAAAAACTTAAACACAATTCAGGCAAAAATAAAACACTGACTAACCCATCATGTACAAGACCTTGTACCTTATCAACAAAAAAATCCAGAAAGAGAAGAGGATCAATCACTGTGTTGTGTGCACATCCATTGAGACAAGGTTCATTGACTTGATTCATAGAATGGGTCTGAGTTGGAGGCTGAAAGTGAAAATGTCAGAGAGAGATAATAGAAAAAACATTTTTATTTTAAAATTACTTGAGATTGAAGATCTAAGGAATCTTCTCGAAATCCCAAATCTGAAAGTGTTCGTTTACAAAATCAAAAGAATTGGAGGCGGCCTACGGCGCGCGCAACTGTTATAGGGGTTGCAGAGGTTATGGGTTTGGTTGGAGGAGATAGAGAATGAGAGACGAGACAGTGATCGATATTTGACATTATTGTAATTGTTGGAAATATTAATGGTAAAAACGTCTTTTTGAGACTTGTCCCATGCATGGGACAAGTATGAGCAATAGTTTTAGGTGGGACAATTTTTTGATGTTTTTTGTCCCATCTAGTCCCGTCCCATCCCATATTTAAAACGAGTCAAACGTGGGATAAGAGAAAGTTGTCCCGCGTACCAAACGCTCCCATAATGACTATTTTGCATTATGTAGTTAAGAGTCGTCTGTTTTTTTGCACTTAACACTTAATGAGTCTAAATTGATTATATTAAGTTGTGTTTTTTTTAAGTGGTCAAACAACTAAAAATACCAACAAAAAAAAATAACTGAAAATTTAAAAGTAAGTAAGAAATTCTGACTTTTCATTTAATTCCAAATCACTGGATTGCATTTAAAATATTTACTTCCAAAATTATCCTTCTAAAGATAACATATTTCCAATATTATCATAATTATAAATATATATATATTTATTTCTTTTAACCTAGTATGAGTGTATGTCGAATCTGTTGTGAACCTTACTCAAAGAATATATTTTCCCTATTAATACCGAACCTCGTATGAGAGGGTTGGTAGACACCACTCCTTGTTTTCGTTACCATATAGCCAAGTGTCACTATCTCATTCCCTCATTTTTTGGACTACTGATGGACACAAAGCGACCTTATGTCCATAAAAGGTCTTCTACACGCCCTTACTCAATGAGATCACGCCACCTTGTGTTTCACTTGACTCCTGGATAACCATTGAGAATCTTCTTCTCTACGAGGATTTATCATAATCACTGTGATTGGTTCATGTCAGCCCTAGAGGACTTAGTTGGATGGTATCCTTCTTGCCATCTGAACGTTATTTCAGATGTGGACAAGCATGAGGAGACGTCATCAGAGATTGCTAGGGGTGTCAAGCGATGTTCTTCTTTGGCAGCCGCGTCTACCGGTGTTAGGGCTGCGCCTGACAACGTATTTTCTTCCCTTTGTTGCTTTTGTCCTTTTTCAGTATTTGATCCCTAACTAGTTGGCAAGACATTAATTATACTACTTCCTATTTTATCCTTCCTTGGAAAGTAAGTTTTTTGATCGCTTATGGAAATTTGGAATGCCATCAGGTTGTAACTAGGGTTTCTAGAGAGAAACCCTAGTTACATGCCATCACGAAAATATCACTTATAAAGAGAAAAGCTTTCAAGCTTTTGTTTTTGACTGTCCATCCCCCTTCTATGTGCATTTAGAGTTCAAATCACTAATGGGTTTTCATTAAACATCTCCATTGTTAGGTAAGAACAAACTTCCCCTTCGTTTATCGTTCTTTACTTTCAAGACTTCACATTTATTACATTTATTTAAAGTTATGGAGATTGTTTAAGGGTTAGTTGCTAACTGGGGGTGTTGGGTAGTTATTACAACATCTAGTTACGTATTTTGTGTTATCTAGCATATCAAGTTTTGAGCATTTCATTAAATGTTCACTCAGGCATTTTAAATCTCTTCTTTGAGTTCAAGTCTTGTAGCCACAAGTGGTGGTTGTACAAGCAAGTGTCAAGATCCACTTTAAAAGACTCGCATGGTAGATTAAGAGATGCTCAAGGCAAGAGTAGTGGATCATGAGATATCACTAGGATTGAACCAAGAGTGGTGAGTGGCATGTGGCAAGAACCTAAGGTTGTTGAGAGTGAGAGCCTGTGTATCACTTGAGGATGTAATTTACTTTCATATAGTGGATTTCTATGGTTAAGTGACTAGAGAGGCTAGTCCCGTAGTTTTTCCCAATTAGAGGGTTACAACATAAAACTCAAATGTTTTTTAATTTTTGTATTTTTATATTTGATTTTATTGGTGTTTGCCTCTAATCTTGATTAATCGAAAATTTTGTAATTATTTGGTAAACATCATATTTGTAAGTGTCTCATTTTATGATTGGCTTATTTCGTTGACAAAATCACATTTTGGGTCAAATATTGTAAATGGTAGATTAGGAATTGAAGATCTCTCATCATCAAGGCATGAGACTCCAAGTGCTTCGAGAAAGGTAGATTCTTAACTCTCATTGAAGAGATATAGTTACACACACTCACAACTTATGCATTATCATATCTCATATAATTGTTGTGTGTTTCATGTTTGTGTACTATCATTACTATATCTCTCTTCATGTATGCTCACATATTTTGCATCTAGGTTGATTTGTTGAGGTTTATGAGTTTATGCATTTTTGCCTTGTTGACAGTTGTCTGTGCGCCGTGGGACCTTCACAGCGGTAGGCAACACAGTGTGTCACCGTTGTGATAACTCACAACGTTGGGCAACATAGTGTATCACTGCTGTGTAATCGTTGTGACCTTCCATAGTGGTACGCACATCGGTCGTGCCCTGTTTTGCTCAAAACGGTGCAGTTTTGTTTTGACCTGCTATATATATGTTCTTTTCTCTCCTATCTCGTTTTAGAGCAAAAATTTCAGATCTTTAAAGAGGATTTCAGATCTTTAAAGTGGAAAAGAGTGTCTTGCAAAAAAGCCACCAAGATTCCATCTTTATTGACCAAAACTAAAATACCTATATTTCTTTCATGATTCAAGCATCATCTAGCTTTATCTAGGATGTTTTGAAGCATGAGTCTTCATCCACATAGTTGACTTGGTAAGTAGAACATCATCTTCATCTATTCTCATGTTCTTGCTTAACAAGAAACCTCTTTTATGACTTGTTTGCATTTATACTAGGATTCTAATTAAAAGTTGAGGTTTTTGTATGTTGGTTTGTTGGGTTGTTGTATTGTGATAGCTATTGCATCTAGGAATGCTATTTATTTCATATAGCTAAGTTGTATGCATGCCATATAGCAATATGATATCTAGGAATGTTTTAAATGTCATAATTAATTCCTAGATAAGCATCAAATGTGGTGAGATAGCATTTGTGCACTTAGAATATTTTCATATTCACATTAGGTTGCATATCTCTTCTATTAATAGTTGAGTCTTGTGTGTACCGTTAGTAGTGTACAAGCAAGAGCCTAAAATCACTATTAAAGGCCTGCGGGTAGCAAAGACGAATTAGTAATTGATTAGGTGTGATGTGGTCAACCTAAGTTGTAATCGTATTTGCAAATAGTGGATTTAAGGGTTCAAGTGGCTTTTAAGCCCGTGAGTTTTTACCTTATTGGGGTTTTCTCACGTAAAACAAATCATTGTGTGTTTATTTTATTTTTCACACTTCTTATGACAATGATTATTTACATTGGTACTTAGAGGTTGAGTGATTAATTTTGATTAACCGAAAAGTTGGTAATTAATTTAGTTAAAACGTATTCAACCCCCCCCCCCCCCCCCCCCCCCCCCCCCCTCTAGGTTAAATAAACACACATTTGAGTTGTATTTTCAATTGGTATCAGATCAGGTTCTTAGACTTACTTAGGTGATCCTTGTTCTTTGTGTGTATGTCTTGCATTTTTGCATTTGTTTGTTGCTTTTCATTTGCATCACATTCATAATCCCCAAACACTATGAGTGAGAACGGTGGTGGACAAGAAGGCGCCTCAAGCACAAGACCCCCTTTGCTAAATGGGGTGAAATATGCATCATGAAAAGGCAAGATGGAATCATATCTTTGCCAAATAGATGACCATGCATGGATGGCGATTGAAGACGGCTACACTCCTCCAACAATGACCGCCGATGATGGTAGTGAAGTCTCTATGCCTAAGTCTCAATGAAGCTCACAAGAATTTGAAGCCTCCAAGTGGAACAACAAGGCAATGCATGCCATTTTGTGCGTCATGGATGACAACCAATACAAGTTGATCCAAACAACTAGGAATGCTAAGAAGGCATGAGAGATTCTAGAGACGGCTCATGAAGGAACCGAACTAGTCAAGAACTCCAAGCTCTAAGTCCTTCAAATGTAATTTGAGACCATTAGGATGGAGGAGGATGAATGTTTCAACGACTTTCAAGTGAAGTTAATGGACATAGTCAATCAAAGCCATCAACTTGGTGACCCCTATTCGGATAGGAGGATCAAGCAAAAGATTATGAGGTCGCTTCGGGCAAGATTAGAGTCAAAGGTGACAGCATTTGAGGAGAATAGTGACTACAAGAACATGAAGCCAAGTGAAGTTATTGGAAGACTTCTAGCATATGAGTCTAGGTGGACTCCTACACCTACACCTCCAAAGAAGCAAAAGAGCATTGCTTTGAAGACCTTCAAGGTTGAGAAGGATGAGGAAGACTCGGATGAGGAGATGGCCCTCATGGTTAAAAGGTTCAAGAAGTTCATGAAGTTTGAAAAGAAAGGCTTTGGATTCAAAGTTCAAGATTTGAAGAAGAAGACTCCCTTTAAGAAGACGGATAGAACCCAAAAGAAGGACTCCAAGAAGGGCATTCAATGCTTTGAGTGAAGTGGATATGGTCACATTGCTCATGAGTGTGCTAATTTGAAGAAGAAAAAGAAAGGAAAAGCAATGGTCGCCGCATGGAGCGATAGTGATGACTTGGAACAGGAAGAAGGATCCTCGGATGATGAAGACCATGTGGCAAATTTTATTGCCTTTGCATCCTCTCTCAAGAGTAAGGAAGAAATAGATGATCAAGAGGAAGAGAAACAAAGTGAAGTTGACTCAAGTCATGAGAGCTCTTCATCACACTCTACAAATGGAAATGTAGAAGGTATGGACCTTGAGGGGTTCATTGAGCATTTTCAAAGCTCAAGGTTGAAAATGAAGAAATAGGTTCGAAGACTAAAAGAAGAGAACCTAAAGCTATCAACCAAAGTGATTAACTTAAATGGAGAAGTGAAGATAGCTAAAAGAAATAAAGCCTTGATGGAGAAGGAGCTTGAAGAAGCAAAAGAAACTATTGCTAAAATGACTTAAAGCACGAAAAAGCTTGACTATATGTTGAGGGTTGGCAAAGTTCCAAGCGACAAGAGAGGTCTAGGGTTTGAAGATGACAAAGAGACCTCAACTCCAAGCAAGACAGTGTTTGTCAAGAGCATGAACATCAAAGAGACTCTTCCTCCCCAACATCCTAGGAAGAAAATTGAACTATGAGAGTGCTCTAAAAATGTCAAAGTTAAGGTGGCACCAATGAGTCAAGCTCAAGTTCAACCAATGAGAGCACATCAAGCAAGCTTCCCTCAACCTAAATACCACAAAGCCAAGAAGCAATTCATGCAAGTTCAACCAAGAAGGCAACCTTCTCCAATTCAACAACAAAGGAGGAGAGAACCAATCCAACACCAAAGGCAAGCTCAAAGACATGGGAAAGCCCCTTTGTACTCACAAAGGAATGGTATGACCTCTTACTTCATTCCTACATGTCATTTTTCTGGTGTTGATGGCCATATTAGACCAAATTGCTTCAAGTTTATTAAAATGTATATAACTAAAAACATGATTGAAAAGAATAGGGCTATAAATAAAATGCATGTTCCTAGGAAATCTAGAGCACATGATTTCATGACCACTAGGAAATAAAATGTCTCATCTAGGTGGATTAGATGTAATGAATATGTTTGCCATGTAGCTCAAATTGCCTTGAAGGCAAATGCTTCTAATACTTGGTATTTGGATAGTGGGTGCTCTAGGCACATGACCGGAAACAAGAGTTTCTTTGAATCTCTTGTCAATGAGGATGGTGGATTTATCACTTTTGGTGATGGATCTAAAAAGAAAGTCATAGGAAAAGGAATTATTTCCATTCTCGGATTACCCTCATTGTCAAATGTTTTATTTGTTAATGGCTTGCAAGCCAATCTTATAAGCATTTCTCATCTTAATGATGATGGATTGTCGGTCTTGTTTAATAGAAATGATTGCTTTATCTTGAATTCAAATGGACAAACCTTGTTAAAAGGAAATAAATCTAGTGACAATTGTTATTGTCTTGAAGCTAGCATCATTTCTTGCAATGTGTCTAAAAGTGAGCAAATTGAGTTATGGCACCAAAGACTTGGCCACATGAACTATCGAGATTTGATGATCTTAGATAAGTTCCAAGTTGTGTGTGGGCTTCCCGAACTTGGGAAGAAAATTGATGGTATTGGTGGACCTTGTCAACAAGGAAAACAAACCAAAAGCATGCACACGAAAGGCAAGTATCTCACCACCAAGGAGTTATTAAAGCTCATACATATGGACCTTATGGGTCCCATGCCAACCGAGAGTTTCGGTGGTAAGAGATACATTTTGTTTGTGTTGATGATTTCTCTAGATTTACATAGACTTATTTTCTTAAAGAAAAACCTGAAAATTTTGAAAAGTTTAAAATGTTTTGCACCAAAATTCAAAATGACAAGAACTCTCACATTAAAAGCATTAGAAGAATTAAGAATGACCATGGGAAGGAATTCGAAAATGCTTGCTTTGAAAGCTTTTGTAATAGCTTTGCCATTTCCCATGAGTTCTCGGCTCCTCGAACTCCTCAACAAAATGGTGTTGTAGAGAGGAAGAATATGGTACTTCAAGAGATGGCCCGTGTGATGTTGCTTAACAACAATGTGCCTAGGAATCTTTGGGCCGAGGCCGTCAATACGGTTTGCTACATAGGAAATAGAGTTTTTTTTAGGCGCGACACTAGGCAAACCTCCTATAAATTATGGAAAGGTAGGAAGCCAAATGCGAGCTACTTCCACTCATTTGGAAGCAAATGCTACATCCTTAATGACCGAGATCAACTTGGCAAATTTGATGCCAAGAGTGATAAGGGAATTTTCATTGGTTATGCCATAAATAGTAAGGCATATAGAGTCTTCAATTTGAAAACTCAGAGTGTCAATCTAATGTTGTCATAGATGATAGTAGGCCTAATACTAATGACCATGATGATGATGTTATTATGATTGATGATCCTTCTTTGAAGAAGAATTGTGAGACTTCAAGTGGTGTGAAGTCAAACCTTGATGAAGAGGTCATTCAACCTCTTGACAGAGATCCATCATTGGACTCTAAAGAACCCGCTTCATGGGTTAGGCATCTCCACACCAAGAATGACATTCTTGGAGATGTGAATGAGGGTGTTAGGACTAGGCGTCAATTAGAAAATCAAATTAACTATACTTGTTACACCTCTCAAATTGAACCCAAAAAGGTTGGTGAAGCCTTGAATGATGAGTTTTGGGTTTTTGCTATGCAAGAAGAGCTAAACCAATTTGAAAGAAATAAGGTTGGAGCTCTAGTTCCTAGACCCAAGAACACCAATGTCATTGGAACAAAATGGGTATATAAGAACAAGTCGGATGAGAATGAAAACACTATACAAAACATGGCTAGACTTGTAGCACAAGGATACTCTCAAATTGAGGGTGTCGATTTTGAGGAGACTTTTGCTCCGGTTGCTCGTCTTGAGTCCATAAGGCTTTTCTTGTCCATATCATTTGAGCACAAGTTCAAATTGCATCAAATGGATGTTAAGAGTGCCTTCCTTAATGGCTTCTTGCAAGAGGAAGTGTTTGTTGAGCAACCCAATGGGTTTGTAGATCCTCACCACCCTAATCATGTCTATCGCCTCAAGAGGGTTTTATATGGGTTGAAACAAACACCGAGGGCTTGGTATGAGTGACTCACTCTCTATCTTGTTGACAATGGCTACTCTACAGGTAGTGTTGATAAGACTTTGTTCATCAACGACAACAGAGATAAGTTTTTCATAGCTCAAATCTAAGTTGATGACATTGTGTTTGGCTACACCAACAAATCCAAAGTCCAACAATTTGTTGATGTTATGTCGAATTTGAGATTAGTCTTGTTGGGGAGCTCAATTACTTCCTAGGTTTGCAAATCAAGCAATTACATGATGAGATTTTCATATCCCAAACTAAGTATGTTAAGAACCTTGTGAAGCAGTGTTGCCTTGAGAATGCCAAATATTGTGACACACCCTTGAGTACCACTTTGAAATTAAGTAAGGATGATAGTAGGAAAAGTGTGGATCAAAGCCTATATCATGGCATGATTGGTAGCTTGCTTTACTTGACTGCAAGTAGGCTCGATATAGCCTTTAGTGTAGGTGTATGTGCTAGACACCAAGCAAATCCCAAGGAGTCTCATCTCTCTTCTGTGAAAAGAATCATTCGATATGTGAATAGGACATCCAACTATGGGATATGTTACTCTTTTGACACTAATGCTAGCTTAGTTGGCTTTAGTGATGCAGATTGGGTAGGAAATTGTGATGATAGAAAGAGTAATTTCGGAGGTTGCTTCTTTCTAGGGAACAACTTGATGTCATGATTTTGCAAGGAGCAAAATTCCATCTCCCTATTCATAGCTGAAGCGGAATACATAGCCATCGGGAGTTCTTGCACACAACTCCTTTAGATGAAGCAAATGCTTGTGGATTATGGCTTTGATCAAGGTACTTTAACCCTTTATTGTGATAACCTGAGTGCAATTAATATTTCAAAAAATCATGTTCAACACTCTAGAACTAAGCATATAGACATAAGACATCACTTTATTATGGAGCTAGTTGAAAGTAAATGCATTGCACTTTAACATGTTAGCACAAAATGATCAACTAGCGGATTTGTTCACTAAACCCTTGGACTCAACTAGGTTCAAATCACTTAGTAGGTCTATTGAGATTTGTCATATGTCTTAAAGTTTTTGTTGGTTGACCGCATATGGGGAGCTCAAGCAAAGAGAGAAAATTGGCATAATAATGAATTGTGCTCATTGTTAATCTTTATGCTTCTTTATTAATTGCTTGAAATGATAGGTTGTACATATGCTTATGTCTTTTTTTAATAAGTGTACAACTTTGCTTTACTTGCAATCCATGTCTTATTTATGATCAAACATGCATTTTTTGAATAGAAAAATTTACTTTGGAAGTACATTTAGAATGACCTATGATTGATCTCCATGACATGATGATTCTATAAATGACATGCTTTGAATTGATATGCATGAAGAAAAATCTTGAATGCTTTAAAAATTGAATGCAAAAAAAAAAAAAAATTGTGTGTGAAAACAATGTTGATACTTCAATCAATAAGGATCTAGTATCCATTTAACGGATTTTACAATCCACAAGTCTCTCTCCCTCTCTCTCTCTCTCTCTCTCTCTCTTTATTTTTCGAACAAGGCTACTATCATACAGGTATCTTACCCGGAAAAATAAAAAAGGGTGCAAAGTCGCTCATGTCTTGTTTTGCTTATAAAGTTTGATATAGTTGCTCTTTAAATTGAATTTATCTTACAATCTATATCTTGCTTAATTTCATGACAAATGGTGAAATTGGTTTGAATTCTTTTGGAAACCTTTGTTATTTGCTTTGTCAAATACCATTTTCTTTGATCTTGAATGCAACTTGTCTTGCTTGCAAAACATTCTTTCACGCAATTTTCATGATATAAAACTCCTTGAATCTCTCTCACTTAATTGGGTTGCATAAATTTGCTTATATGATTATGCATATGTTGTTTGCCATGAACTCTCCTTGCCAAGTGCTTACCTTTAACGGGGATACTCGTTTGCCTATCTCATAACAAAAAGGGGGAGTAGTGTGTAGTTTAGGGGAAGTTGCGCATGGGAGATTGACCATATAGGGGTAGTTTATTCTTTGGGAGGGTTGTTGTAATCATTGAGGGAGAGCATGTTGCATTGCATAGCATGACATGATTACATGATTTGATTGTATTGAGTTAGTTTGATAACTATTGCAATTGTTTTTTGTTAAGCACCTTAAACACGTTTGGTCTTGGAAGGTACTTTCTTGTTGATTATGTGTAGGTTGGATGTTTCTACAAGCCTTGGATTGACTTGAAGATGTTCAAGACTTAGATTATAGGGCTTATTGTAATGCAGAAATTATTGTTGACCAATTTAGTTTTTGTTGTGAGGTTGCTTTGTGAGTGGTGGTTTTGTCACGAAATAGTCAAAATGGGAGATTGTAAGTGTCTCATTTTATGATTGGCTTATTTCGTTGACAAAATCACATTTGAGGTCAAATATTGTAAATGGTAGATTAGGAATTGAATATCTCCCATCATCAAGGCATTGGACTCCAAGTGCTTCAAGGAAGATAGATTCTTAACTCTCATTGAAGAGATCTAGTTGTACACACTCACAACTCATGCATTATCATATCTCATATAATTGTGGTGTGTTTCATGTTTGTGCACTTTCATTACTATATCTCTCTTCATGTATGCTCACATTTTTTGCATCTAGGTTGATTTGTTGAGGTTGAGGAGTTTATGTATTTTTGCCCTGTTGACCGCTTTCTGTGCGTCGTGGGACCGCTGTGAATTATCACAGCGGTAGGCAACACAGTGTGTGACTGCCGTGTGACCACTATGATAACTCACAGCGGTGGGCAACACAGTGTGTCACCGCTGTGACCCTCCACAGCAATACGCACAACGGTCAAGCCCTGTTTTGCCCAAAACGATGCAGTTTTGTTTTGACCTGCTATATATATGTTCTTTTCTCTCCCATCTCGTTTTAGAGCAAAAATTTAAATCTTTAAAAAGGAAAAGTGTGTCTTGCAAGAAAAGCCACCAGGATTTCATCTTTATTAACCAAAACCCAAATACCCATATTTCTTTCATGATTCAAGCATCATCTAGCTTCATCTAGGATGTTTCTAAGCATAGGTCTTCATCCACATAGTTGACTTGGTAAGTAGAACATCATCTTCATCTATTCTCATGTTCTTGATTAACAAGAAACCTCTTTTATGACTTGTTTGCATTTATACTAGGATTCTAATTACAAGTTGAGGTTTTTATATGTTAGTTTGTTGGGTTGTTGTATTGTGATAGTTATTGCATCTAGGAATGTTATTTATTTCATATAGCTAAGTTGTATGTATACCATATAGCAATATGATATCTAGGAATGTTTTAGATGTCATCATTAATTCCTAGATAAGCATCAAATGTGGTGAGCTAGCATTTGTGCACTTATTTTCATATTCACATTAGGTTGCATATCTCTTCTGAGAGTTGAGTCTTGTATGTACTATTGGTAGTGTACAAGCAAGAACCTAAAATCACTAATAAAGGTCTGCGGGTAGCAAAGACGGATTAATAACAGATTAGGTGCAATGTGGTCAACCTAGGTTGTAATCGTATTTGCAAATAGTGGAGCTGAGGGTTCGAGTGGCTTTTAAACTCGTGAGTTTTTATCCTATTGGGGTTTTCTCATGTAAAACAAATCATTGTGTGTTTATTTTATTTTCTGCACTTCTTATAACAATGATTATTTACATTGGTAGTTAGAGGTTGAGTGATTAATTTTGATTAACTGAAAAATTGATAATTAATTTAATTAAAACTTATTCACCCCAAGTTAATTAGACACACATTTAAGTTGAATTTTCAATATTCACTCTCCATCTATGTTAATTATATTAGCATAGACACCTTTTCAGTTGAACAATACGATTCTACTGATTGTGGTGGGACAAAAGTGGGTGAAATAAAATTATAAGAATAAAAATGGTTTAAATGAAAATTAATTAAGTTTTAAGTGAATGATGAGTTGGCAGTTAAGCAAGTAATGTTACATCGACTGTCATATGAGTTGAGGTGAAAAATTGAGATTTTAGATGAGCAGTATTATTATTGAAATTATGAAGTTGTAATTATCAATCTATCATATTGATTTAATTTATTCACTCAGTTTTATTATTGTTTTATTCTATTTGAAATTAATAAAGTGATAACTTGACAATCGTTAAAAGAAAAAACAAGTTATTTTATAAAGTAATTTCCAACCTGTCATTTTTTTTTTATCGATTTGATATATATTATTGTATATATTTCTAGTGACTTTATCATAGATGCAAAATTTTGTTTTATTCTAAAATTTAGAATGTGATTATGATAAAAAAAAAATTAGGATTATAGAGACATTTTAAAAGAAATTATGCTCAAACCGTTATCATTTTAAATGATAACAATTCGAAGAAAAGTTGTGTAAAAATCATTTTGGCAAATCTCTAGCTTAGAATTATATACATGAAGCTTTAAATAGAAATTTCATAGTTTATGCTATTCTCTCTCTTTTATGCTTTTATTTGTAGCATTGAAGAACAAACAAGATTTATGTCCTCAAATCTTTTATTTGTTTGTATTTTCAACTAATTCCCTCGTGTCATTGAAATATTAAAAAAATTAATAAATGTGCATCCGATAATGTTTTTTATTTACTCTTTTTTTTAAATGAAAATAAAAACAATGTTTTTGGTTTCAGTTTTGAAATCCAAAAACGCGTCCAGTAACATTTAGAGAAAACAATATTATGAAAATAAAACATAAAAAATGCGTCCAGTAGATTAACCCAAAAATATCATAAATATCAATATCTAAAACAATTGAAATCTTTCAAAAAAAGAAAAAAAGAAAAAAGAAAGAAGAAATATCTACATAGATCGGCGACTCCAATGCCGGAGGATATGAGATCCTCCTCCGGCGTCGACCGCTACGAAGAAGAAGAAGGATATTTTGAAAAACAAAATGAAAAACATCTTTAAGTTGTTTTCTGTGTTTTTTAATCTTAACACTGGTTTTGTTTTTTATTTTTTTAAAACAAAATAAAAAACGATTAACGAACGTGAATTAAAAATTGTTTTTGAAAGAAAAGATGTTGTTTACTTAGTGGTAATGCTCCTCACACCACACCATAAAATTATGGGTTCGAGTCTCTTCCTCTCTCTCATAAAACCTCGTATTATTGTAATATTTTTTTTTAAAAAAACAAATCGTTTTAGAAAAACAAAAACGAAAAATGGGCTCAAAATACAGCATTGGACATCCCCTAATATATGTTACATGTTTTAATCTTACCATTTAAATAATGTTATTATAATATTTAAATGTTTGCACAAATATACTTTTGTTTTTTAATTGGGTTCCGGTTACATCCCCTTGCATGCACTAAACAAGAGACTAGGTTTGCATTCGCTTAAAATAGTTCATTCCCGATCATAATCTCATGTACTAGGCATGGTTTATGGTTATGTTAACATAAAAAATGAACAATTAAATAATGGCCAGCGATTTCTAAAGTCAGTGATTTGGTGAGACGGTCCCCAAATGACCCTTAATTTTTTTAAATGACTCAAATTAACCATTTCATAGAAAGAAAGTATCAATTGTTATCACTTTATCCATTAATTATTTGAAGTCCGTTTGCTTATCATAACCTGTTAAAATAGAGGTCAAAACAGTAAAACATGTTTTACATTGGTTTTTGAACTGGTTTTTTACTTGTATTTTGACTATTTTTTGAGTTGATTTTGAATAGTAGTTTACTCTAAATGGAACTTTTCATAATTACTTTATAAAATAAGAAATATTATCTATAAAATTCTTATAATCAAATCATTACTTTTTATATATAATTAATTTTTATATATAATTAAATAATAAATTAATCATGAAATAAGTTTGATGTCACCCAAATTAATCAGGAAATATTAATAAGTTTGATGTCACTCATAAACAAGAAATATTGTCCATAAAAATAATAAATTAATCAAATCATTACATTGTATAAATAATTAAATAATCAAAATTCATAAAATATTGTCCACAAAATTCTTTATGGGTGTCATGTCACAGATCACGACAACTTTCTGTTAGATTTTGACAGAGTGGTTGCCAATGAACTATGTTTTGTCAAAATAGTGATTTTGAAACAATTTAAATAGTGATTTTGAAACAATTTAAATAGTGAATAGTCTTTTTAGGACTCCACCCACCGATTAATGGTGTCTAGTGCTATTTTATCATTATATAAATAAATATTGCAATAACTTCCATGTTTTGAGATTAAAAAAATTAATTTTTATTATATTTTTAATCGCCTTCAAGCTTCCTCTTCAGTCTTCACCGGTAAGAGCGCACTAATTTTAATTATATTCAGTTGATTTAGTGGATCAAACCGACAATCATATAAGTTGAAGTAAAAAAATAAAAAGAACCACATAAACATTGATGTTAGTTAAATTTGTTTGGATTAGATGAAGCAGATATTAAAAAGTTTAACATAGCAATTAGCTAGTATTTGTAGACAGGGATGTCAATAATATGGGATGGAAATGAGTTTTCCATTATCATCCTCAATACTAATTTATACAAAAAATACCATCTCATATAAATACCTACCTTAAAATAAACGGTGTGGGTACATGAATTCCCAATTAAAGGATCTGTTTTTTATCCCATATCATTCCCGTCTTATTAATGTATTTTTTATTTTTGACTTTTTAATAAAGATCATACAAATATTATTGAATAATATAAAAATAATAGTATGAGGGGTATGTTATATATAATGATTTGAAATGAAGTAGAGTTTCAACGGAGGGAAAAAATTGGGAAAAAAGAGAGGGAAAATTAAAAGAGACGGGCGGGGTGGGGATTTGAAATCCCGTAATTGTACTGAATTTAAATCAGGAAATCGAAAAAAATACTAGCTCTATACCACAACTTAAATGGTTTGATTAAAACTCTTTAACGGGATGGATCTCCACGGATCCCCAGATCAATGGATAATTTTGACATCCCTAACCCCGGAGGAGGAGATGGAAATTATGATAAAAAGTCCATTGATTCCAGGAATATCCAAATCTAATTCATAAGCTGTTGTTGTCTAGCACGTGTAGGAATGTTTTTTTTTTAATTTCAGAATTCACTGTTCGGAATCCAGACCCGATTGTCACGCGCTTCAAGTCAATGGCCAGGATTCATCAACCCAAACTATGTTTATCGACGAAAATACCCACAAACTGAATATTTAATGACACTTAAGTCCCCATAATATGCGCCCCTCTACTGCATCATCGTCGTTCACGGTTCATCCTTATCCAGCCATTGTGGTTTATGTTGTCAATTAAAAATTAAAAATTAAAAATAATAAAGTTTGCGTAATATACAAGTAGTTGAGAGTAATTACTGGTCATTTCACATACAAATAATATAATATTATATCACCGTAGGGACCACCACCACCAAGCATTTTCTTTCTTTCAATTTTAAAACTAATTTTTTTTTTAAAAAAACATTTATTTTGGTTTCTTCTCCTACGCTTCTTCTGCGGAATCCTCTCTCTTGGCTTTAACCAGTAATCTAAATTACTCTCTTTCTATAAACCTTCTATTTTATTTTTCTTGTTCGCAACGAAGTTTCGTATGCGTTCTTGGTGATCTGTTTCTTCTTCTTCATCGGATCCTTATTATTATTATTATTATTATTATTATTTATTGTTTATATAACGCAACAATGGTGAGTTCTATCTGTCTCTGTCGATCTTTTTACTTACTCCTTTGTGCATTCAACTTTCTCAATTTATTTCTTTTTTTTTCTTCGATTCTTGTTTTTCGAGCTGTTATCTACTCGCTTTTTGAATGCAGTTGGACTTTTTCAGTTTAGACTGTGTTTGGTTGCCGAGAAAATGGAGAGAGAAAACAATTTTTTTATTTTAAATAATTTATGTTGTTCTACCTTAAAAGAAAAACTCTGAGAAAAAATTGATCGAGCTGACTTTCCAGTTAAGTGGAAGTTATTGGGACCTTTATGCTAGGATTCTGAAATTTCATATTTTTTTTTTATCTTTCCGGCAATTTCCCAGCCACCAGACAGAGAGTTTACTTTTGTTTAATGAATTATTTGGGTCCTCTACATCATTATGTGGTTTGTTTGTTTGCTAAATATTTTGATCAAAAATGGGGTTCGATGATTTTGATTGTGCCCTTGCTTGTTTGTTGTTTAAACCAAAAGATATAATGTTATGTTTAAACAGTGATGTTTTTTATAATTTATTTAATTAGGTTATTTCCAGATTCTGTTTCTATTAATTTGTTGGACTGGAATTTGTCAATTTATCTACTTTATTTTTGGAAAGTTGAGGACTTGGTAAGCTGGTTGCGTTGATAATAATGACTGTGTTTAGTGTGAATTACATTTAATGTCTGTTATGATAATTTCGAATCAACTGACCATTGGTGTGCATTCAATGATACTCTAGATTCTTTTAAATTCGTTTCATTTTTATTATTGATGCTTTTGTTGCTGTGGGACAAGATAGGAAAGAGACGAAACCGGTTGTTGAACTCTTTCTTTTCCAGACCTTTCATTATTCATATGCAGTTACTAAAAACACTATGCTAAGATGACTTTCACTTTAATTTAAATTTTATTATCTATTATCTTTTGAGGACTGAAAAGCCAAAAGGCTGCACTTAATGAACTTACTAGAACTGAACACCATATCATTGTTCAGCTGGGTTTTTCTACATTTGGGAAACCAAAACAAAGTAGAAGTAGGGGTCAAATTTTTTTCTCTTCTTCACTGTTCTATTTACTTGGTTCTCAAGTGGACGCTATACTGGGAAGTTGGAAGATTCATTTTACAATTTTGTTACTATGAATCCAAACAATTTTTTGTCTCCCATTTCCTCAATAAATAATGAATATGTATGGTAACATGTACACTTTGGATGATTGTTTTATTTCTAAATGAGTTTTATTTGGTGTTTGTACCAAAGGTTTTAATTTGTTAAGATTTTATTGATTTTTTTTCTTTCATATTTGCAGCTCTGTCCTGGTTTTTGAAGATGGACATGATTGAAAATGGCTTGTTGCACTAAATTGCATTCTTCTTCGGTTGGATTTCTGGTGGGCATCTCATAGACCAGTTATTCTTAGATGTCACGAGCTGATTGCAGCTTATAGAAGCTGCATATAAGAATGTTGATAATTTTTTGGTTGATATTCAATCACTCCTACAATGAAAAGTGGGTTCCTATCAACATCATATATTTCAAGCTACAGTTTAGCACTAAACCGTGTAATCAAGCTAGTGAGCGGGGCTGTGTCAATAGAGTAGACACCTCTTTTTGGAGGTTGTTTGAAGTTCTGTGACCATTTAGTTGTCATTTGCTACAACTCAAATAAATGGAAAGGTCAGTTTCTTGTTACTGCTTCTGATTACGTTAGATTGTTAATCTTCCTTTTTGTTAGAATTGCTGTGTATGCATTTAGATTTTATTTTTTGCGCGTCCCAGGTATAAAATTTTGGAGGAGCTTGGAGATGGTACTTGTGGTAGTGTATATAAGGCCTTCAATGTTGAAAGATATGAAACTGTAAGGAACTTCCTTCATGAATAACTCGTTAATTTTTTGTACTGTACCTGTTAGCTACATATTTAACAGTTTCCTGCATATCCTTCTTTATTATTGAAGTTTAGTTTTTGACCATGATGAGCACTTGACTTGGTCAGAGTTAATCCTATGAGAATTTTATATTCTTCCTTACAGATAAATGTAGTCTTACCATATCTATTGAAGATCATTTACTTGTAGTCTTATACTGTTGACATGCAAGACCATTTTTACTTAAAGCTGTGTATTAAAAACTATACCATCCAAAGTGCAATAAAAGAGACAAGAAATGACGAGTATACAACCTATATCAAAATTGTAATAGAGAATTTGAATCTTGAAGCCCTGTATCTTTCTTGCTGAATGCATTTTTTTCCTTCACTCAAATAAGAAAAAGAATAGGCTTTCAATTTTAAAAGCAAATAAATTAGCTAAAGAGCAATATCCTTAAACATCACAGAGATAATTATTACAGTAAAATGCAAATACTAATTGTTATTTTGGCACCTCCTATACTTTGTTATAAATGTTGTTATAAAGTAGGAGTCTTTGGGGTTTTTTACTTTTATGGTCATTTTAATATGTTCTGTTGGTTTTCTAATATTAGGTTGCTGTCAAGAAAATGAAAAGAAAGTTCTACTTCTGGGAAGAATGCATGAATTTACGAGAAGTTAAGGTACGTGTTCTAATACATCAAACTGTAGAATGATGTTTAATTTCTGTATGGGTATGAATCAATCTAAGTGTCATGGATTATAAATCACATCCAGACATACACTCGTTTTGACCAGTATATGTAACATTATTTCTGCAGGCCCTTCGAAAATTGAATCATCCCAATATCATAAAGTTAAAGGAAGTTGTCAGGGAAAACAATGAACTGTTCTTCATTTTTGAATACATGGTGAGGTGGCACTTGCTCTCATTTTCGCTTATTCATGTTTATGATATTCTGTTTTTGAGTTATTCTATAACCCCATTTTATCAGCACAGTTTTCTGTATGTTTGCATGTCATGATCCAGTGAAAAGGTGATGCCATAACATAATTTGATATTTTGATGGTATATCATATTTAAATTAATTGATGTCTCTCTCTCTCTCTCTCTCTATATATATATATATATATATATATATCAATTTATTATTAACAAGCTAAAGGGCCACTCAAACAAAACCTTGGGGTTGGGTATGGTTATAAATGCACGGTCTAAAATTACAATGCTAATTCCATTTCCTTCACTAAAGTTAGGTTATACAGTTGTTTCAACATTATGTAATTGGAATTGGCAGAACAAAAACTATGAGAATATTATCAGATAATACCGGCAATACCTAGTCGATGTTTGGTAATGTATTCAAAACTTGTTTTTTGTTTTTCAAATAAAAAAAAATATATGAAAATTGTATACTTGTCGGGTTAAATGTTCTCGAAAAGTTGTTTTCAAAAGCAAAAAGTAACGTTTTATAAGTTACAACTAAAAGGGTGAAAACAAAAATTTATTGTTTTTTACTGATTTGAAATCGGGTTCTAGTTTACCCATTTTGAAAAACAATACTAAACGCATATACATTGCTTTCAATTTTAGAAAACTATTTTTAACAAATGCCACCAAACACGTTTGCATTTTTGAAAATATCATTTTAAAAACTCTAGTTTCATACTTAATAATAGTTTTCAAAAGTATTGATTAAAAAATGATACTAAAAGATTTAATATTCAACATATCCAAATTACAGTTTCTGTAGACAATATGGTTTCAAGAGACAGCCTCTTCATTTTCTTTTATTTTCTTACTGTGATTTATGCACCTCTTTGTTTACTGCTGTCTAGTTTGCCGCTTCCTGAAACAAAGTTGATATTCATTTTGCTATGTTGTCATAAAGGATATATTTTTCTGACAAGGAATAGATTTTTAATGAATTACTAGAACTAGAATTAGGAATATCTTCGTATCAACCTATTACTTTTTTGTGAAAAGTGGTAATCTTTTAGAAAGTGGGGGTTGGATGAATCCCATCATTGTTTCGTAGTGCCTCATTTTGGACTTCACTATACCAGGAACATAATCTTTACCATGCAATGAGAGAAAGACAAAGACCCTTTTCAGAGGAAGAGATACGGAACTTTATGTCTCAGCTGCTGCAAGGACTTGCTCACATGCATAGAAATGGTTATTTTCATCGGGATTTGAAACCCGGTAAAATTTTACTTTAACCTGTCTTTGTTCTTATTTTCTTCGGTACTTTAACATTGTTATTTTCATACTTGTACATTCTGTGGTTTAGAATTTATATTTCATCTGCATAGAGAATTTTGAGATTTAAACAAGTTCATAATCAAATATCATTTTTATTAATAGAGAATTTGCTGGTTACAAACAATGTTCTTAAAATTGCTGACTTTGGACTTGCTAGAGAACTGTTGTCAATGCCTCCATATACCGAATATGTTTCCACACGCTGGTGAGTTATCTTTGTTTGTGTCATTTCATTTAAACCTGTGCACTAGTTAGTGTGTGATCTCACTGCGTACTCCATTAATTTTTTAGATAGCATTTGTCACATTTCATAAGCTGAGTTATTCATGTGCAGGTATCGGGCTCCTGAGGTTTTGTTGCAGTCCTCCTCGTATACTCCTGCTATAGGTCTGTTGTATATTTTTACCCTTATTTCTTGTGAAATCTGTCATTTTATTTTTCTTAATTCTTTGTGTATAAAATGCATTGTAGAAAATTGGAAAAAAAAAGTTCCTGTGATTTTTCTTATCATCCATAAAAAAATCTTATAAAAAATCTTTCAATTTATCAAGGTCCTCGTGGATCCTTATATAAGGGATCCTTTATATCAACATACGTTAGGAACTTGATGAAATTCAATTAATTTCAATAGATTTTGATGTGATATTTTTTATATGGATGATAACAACAATAAAATATATTTGTAAAAAAAATTAAATATATATATATATTTTTAATCACTAAACCTTTTTTTTCTTAGCTTCACCCCCTTTTTTATTGCTTCATATTAAAAAACAATTGGAAAAAAAATAGTTTTAGTGCTCGATTTATGCTTTTTTCTCTAGTGCATTTCATTGTTTTAATCATTCATAAAAAAGGAAGCGCATTAAAATTCATTGAAATTGATTGAATTTCATCGATGTCCTTACAAATGTTTGCAAGGGATCCTCAATAGAGAACCACTGTATATATGTTTATGTTTCACTCACATCCTTGAGGTTTATTTTTTCTAAGTTTGTGCCGTCAATGGTGGATGACTAACAACTGAAAGTATTTCCAGATATGTGGGCAGTTGGTGCAATATTAGCTGAGCTTTTCACTTTATCTCCTATTTTCCCTGGTGAAAGGTAATTTTATTTTCTTAAGGTTTTTATGAACTTTTTCTTCTTAGCTAATGATGTGAAAAGGTTTAAATGAAGGCATTTTGTATTTAAGTACCTATAATTATTATTTTTTCTACCTACGTTTTTAATTGTTTTCGCTTTTTGTATGTTATGTACAATGGGATTAAAATTGTCATTTCCTCTCATATTTTAGGGATATTCTGATATGGTTTTCAATTCTAAAGGATTGACTTTTTTAGGTTTTTTTAGAGACTAGTTTTAGGATAACCGTTATGGAAGTTGTGATACATATTAGAATTACTAATTAGGTAACAGTGGTAACGATTGATCCATTCACTTTGTGTATGTTAAAGTTGATATTTTTCTTAATGAGAGGAATGGTGAGGCTTGATGTTATCAGTTTGCTTGTTTAATCAATTACAGTGTTCCCGACAAATCTTTCTTAGAAAACTAGTTTAGTTTGATTTAAGTTTATTTGTTCTCATGTTTTTTCTGTCCATATTTTTTATGTATGGATACAACTTAATTAGTGTAAGCTTTATCCCACCTACACTGGATTGTACCCATTTGTGCCAATTGCCATTTTACTTGTTTAGAGCAATATGCTCCGTTAAGTCCTTAAAAGTGATGTCTTTGCTTACCTTTTATATCTGTGCCTTCTCCGCGTTCATTTAGTCCTTGTCGATGACTCCCCTTGTCGATGACTCTGTGGGTGCATTCCTAGGTCAACTATTTTCTTTCGAACTTCTACTTCTCATAGAATCATTTTTACCCAATGCAAGGACAAAAGAATATCATAAACCATTCATGTGCTGACACTTGTTAAAAATAAGCTCTTGTATATTTACCGAGAAAAAGATACAATTTTATACGGTACAAACTAATACTAAAATAGGAAATTAACAAGAAATAGGAAACTAACACACGATGGGAAACTAAAACTATTATGTTCAAGGAAACTTAATTTCCCAATTTGGTTAGGAATCACAACACATTATATTGAGTGCTGTTGAATAGCTCATTCTGCCCAGGCCTAATTATATAGACAAGTTCTAATGAGTGCAATAAGCAATAGAAAGAGAAGGTAGAAATTAATGCTGTTTATATAGAAGCATCCAGTTGGAAGTCAGTCAAATCAGAGTCGATAGGATCAGGAGACTAGTTGACTGGATCAAAATTTAAATGCAGGTTGTAATTTTTTATGTCTGGAGAGTATTATTGTGATGGATCCATTCCTGGGTAAAAAAAGTTAGTTAAACCACCTAATTATTTCCCTTGGAAATTCGGGCTTCTCACCTAAAAACATCCAGATTGCTTGTATTGAGCTTATATAGAAAAATAAAAATACAATTGAATCGGTCTCTCTGAAATTCTTGACGCATTTGATTCTCTAAACTATTATCTTAATATACAAAAACCACTTAACATATATGATTGAGATATAAAGTTTTTGAGTAAAGATAGGTGAACCCTTCACCTAATTATATAATACCATCCTCATTTCCTTGTGAATAGACTTCATTTGAACATTGTATTGTGATTTACTAGCCTCAATTTTTCTTTTTCGCTCGGGTTGTATGCTCATCTTTTTTAGTAATCATACGATAACACTTTTTATTGTTTTTGAATGTTGTGATTGATATAGTGCTTAAATACAATTGTTGGGTCTTTTCCAATCAACTTCAGCTTTTAGGTATGATGGTCACTAATATGGTATCGGAGCTTAGTTGTCCCAGGAGTTCTGGGTTTGAGTCCCCCCACATGATTATTTGAATTTGTTTTTTATTATTTGAATGTGTTTGTGTTTGGGCCCGGCCACGTGGCAAGCCTATTGGTCTTGCACGTGAGGGGGTGTATTGGAGTGCTTAAATACTTTTATTGGGTTATTTCCTAATCAACTTAAGATTTTAGGTCTGATTGTTACTACTTACTAACGGTGATTAATTTATAATAATATTGATTTCTCTTTATTAATTTTGGTCTGTGAGGATATTTTCTTAGCTATCTTGTGCACTTTTCCCAAAATGTCAGATTGCATCCAGTTGCTGCATTTATATTTGTCCCATTAATATATTGGACATTGTTGAAGACATTGATAATAACAAACTTGTCAATAAGATTAAAAGACATACAATATTGGCCAAAAGTGCACAAAATTCAGAATGTTAGAATGTCTGATACTTGTATGATGTATGCTTTGTAATCATTGCAATTTATTCCTTGAAAAAACATATCTTTGCTTACTGAGTGGATTACTAATCCTAATTCTGTTTTATATGCTGTTTCACTACCCTAATATGCTCAGGACATTGATTCAAGTAACTTGATCTAACAGAGATCTGAAATACATTTTTTTTTTGGAGTGAGGTCTGACATACACTATTTAATGATTGAGTTTTACTTCTGAAATAAGACAGAAATCTGGAAAAACTATTGAATTATCTTAATTATTGAACTAGTCTTTTTCCTTGACTAGTGAAATTGATCAATTGTACAAGATATGCTGTGTTCTTGGTGCACCAAACTGGGCAATTTTTCCTGAGGCAACAAATATCTCCAGGTTGATCAGTATAACTTACTCAGATGTAAGATTTTGTTTGGAGAGGTGATTGGTTTTCCAAATGTACTCTGTTATAAAATTGTTTTCACTATCTCTAATCATCGTTATTTTTGTATAGATTTTGCCCACCAACCTTTCCGATATCATTCCTAATGCCAGCTTGGAAGCTATTGATTTAATCCGGGTGTGTGTTATTCATACATTATCATTCTGTTACCTACTTAAATGATTTATCATCCTTGAATAACTTTTCCCTTACTAACTTTGCTATAATTGATTACTTTACCTTTACTTTGACCATCCACAGCAACTTTGTTCATGGGACCCATTAAGGAGGCCAACTGCCGATCAAGCATTACAGCATCCATTTTTCAATGTAATATTCTTTCTTAATTGTTTTTCTGTATTCTTGCTATATTACATGAATTTAATGTCATGTCCCACGTAGGTGGTTACATGGGTTCCATACCCACTCTATGATCCACTTGAGCTGAGACTCAATAACCCGGGTAAGTTGTTTACAATTGGTTTTCATGATATACATGATCTGGTTTTTAATACTAATTTAAGCTAAATAAATATTCTCTTTCTGTACTCTTTTACAGGAGCTAAGCCAAACCTTGAGCTGAATCTATGGGACTTTGGCACAGAACCTGATGACTGTTTTCTTGGCTTAACACTGGCAGTCAAGCCTAGTGTTTCCAACTTGGGTAAATATCAGCATGCCTTTGGTATTTAGAATGTAATGGATTGATGTTTTATGTTAGGCATGGATAGAGGTGACAGTGGAGCGGGTTAAATCAGAAAATTGCTCCACTTGCTAATATCTCTCCACTTTTACTCGTCATTTAGCATCTCCTAAATGCTTTCACACTTTGACAATGGAAAAATGTAAACCAAAATCTTAAGTATTCCAGATTTTATTTATTTATTATTTTTTTAATGTCCCATAATTTCTTCTTGGCACTGCTATTATGTCCAACTTGGTTACATGGCTGATTTATCAATATTTCTTTTACTTTATACATGGATGGTGAGAAAGAATGTGCTGCATAAACTATATATGCAGTTTTTCCCTTAAGAAAAGTTAATGTGTGAGCTTTTAAGTGCATCCTGGGGCTGCTTATTGAGTATTCTTTTGTATTATAATATTCTTTATCCCTTCTATGGTTATGTCTGAATTGGTCTATGCCTTTATGCATACCCTCTTTGTTCAGTGCTAAAGTTCGGCGGATTCTTATATGAGTTGCTTAATGTCTGTCGTATATGGATTATTTTCTATGTTTCTTCTATTTCTAGGTTTTGTTATACTTGGTCTTTCGCTGAAAGACTGAACTTTTACGTTTTATAAGGGTCTGACTGAAATCATCTCTTGCAGAAATGGTTCGTAACGTATCTCAAGGTATGCGAGAGGTGAGTTTGGAATGCAGCATTCTAAAATTTTCTGATACACTCACATAGCGTACACGCGATACATGCATGAGTGCATGCATGTATGATGATGTATCTACATTTGTATTGCTGATACTTCACCATTGATGTGAAAGAGTGTACCTCATATTCTAAAATACTGTGAACTTCATGATGCAGGATATACTATTTTGCTCTGGTCTGAATGAGCACTCAGAACAGTCAGGTAATTCTTTGTTTTTAATTTCTAATGTCCCCTATAGATCAATGATGAAGTGGGTTCAGCCTTAGGGGGTAAACAGTAACAAATTGAATTTCTTGGATTATTGTACTTTTTTTTAGTCTTGGTGGATGTATCTTTCATGATTCTTGGGGAATATTTGTAAGTCTCTTCAATTAGTTTCCTACCAGACAGGGCATGGATCCACTAGTGAACAGCTAGTGTATGCCGTTGTGAACTTAAGCTGTAACATATCTTGTTCCAAGGCATGAAATGTAAGATTTGTTGAACGACTGGGAGCTATTGTCTTAGATCTGTTCATTTATTCGCAGGAAAAGAGAATAAAGTTTCTTGTTCTTTGTCTTAATTGTACTAATGGAAAATAATTTCTTGTTTTCCAGTTCTGTGGTCACTACTTTCTCCTGGTCAAAATGGAATTCAAACACCAGTTGAATCTTCCTTGTCTTTGTCATTCAGGTTAGTTCATGTGTTCCGGTAATGTTTGCTCATGGTAAAACTAGTATTTGGTGAGTCAAATAGAGATCCAAAGATGTTATAAGCCTGAACAATCTTCAGAGTTACTGCTTTGATTATTATTTCATTACTTTAGTTGTATCTTTTCAGTCAAGACAAGTCTTTGTTGATTGTCACCCATGAAACCATACATGGAATCATTATTTGAACTGTAGCTGTTGATAATGGCATTGCTTGCTTCAGTTTTTGTCGCAACACAACGGCAAGTGTTGCACCATATAGATAGTATCAGAATGGACCCTGGTGACCCTGGTCTTCACATAAAAGTGAATAAATGAATTGTTGACACAAACTAATGACTTCTCTGTACCTCCCTTTAGGATCTGTCTACTCGTGTATTCATTCTCAGTTCAATAAACCTATTTATTTTAATTTTTTATATGTATTTTCTATTTGCTTGTCATTTGCTCAAGCATCATAGTTATTCTCATTCAGAGCTTCCCATACTTTGCATAATTAGCATCAATTCCCATAATGAGCATACCCAGAAGATACTAATTAGAAGATAAAATCGCCCATGTATATTAGAATAAGTTTTATTATTTTCATGCATCTTCCATGCATTAGTTTCCCTGGTACGATGGCATCGATGTGAAATTTGATGATTTTAAATTATTATCGGCAGTTCAATTCAACATCCTTCAATTGGAGTTCCACAATCAGCCGGGTTCACAATCGCATCGTTACAGCCCAATATCCTAGATTGTCCTTTGCTTGCTGTATCTTCCCCCTTGCAGCAAGGCCATTGTCTCACACTGAGTTGATCGGCTTGATTAAATAAAGGAGGGCTTGTAGAAAATATTTGTAATCTATTTCATTGTTTCTTGTAAATTTCCATTTAGTGCTTAGATAGTCTCTATTGTTTGATCAAACTGCCAGACATGTTTAGGTAAAAAAGAAAACAAATCCTGGAAGAGTCTATTGGAAAGAAGTTTTAGCTCCAATCTCTTGAGGGATATTAATTATGCCTTCACAATGATAATAGTCGAAATCTTTCATGTCTCCTGAAGTTAGTTTTAATTTTCTTCTCAAATTTTGAATGAATTTATTTCTGAAATTATCAATCATTTCTCTACTACTTTATGGATTTGTTTCAATTGATTGATCATTAGATTAACGTATATGAATTGTCAAGTTTATATGTTGAGTGCACTAATTATGAAATATTAGTTCTAATTTGATTATAGAAGTATAATAGTCTAAAAGTTAAAGAATTTGTTGTGGGTTCGAGTCTTTTCCACTTCCCCATAAAACCTTGAATTATTGTAATATTTAAAAAAAAAAAAAAAACTAAAAACAGTTGAAGAATTTAAGAGGAATTTAAACTGAAATATTAGATCTAATTTGTTTATTTTAGTAAATTAGTCTAGAAGTCCAAGAATTTAAGAAGAATCTATTTTCTTCCCAAATATTTTCTGAAGCACATAATTTTATCATCAACTCAAGTAAGTATTTTATCATTGTTCATATTTTTTCTTTGCACTGAAATATTAAGTGCTTTGCTTCAAAAAAAAAAAAAGTTCTGAGCTCTTGGTTTTTTCAATATGCTGTATACATTTAGTGTATAAATATATTCTTCTTCGGCACGTAGAATAGGATGAGATTATTTTCATATGATGGGATTTGATTGGATTGGTTGAGATAAGGTTGGACTGAATTAGTGATAGTGTTGTGTTTGTTGAATTAAGTTCTTTTCAGAAATGTTTCGAGGTCATTTTGTCAAGGGCCAGTCGAAGTTTTTTTTTTTTTTTTTGGTTGATTATGGATCCCCAAATCCTCTATATTGACGTATTGCTGAAGGTTTAGTTTACTTGTACCCCTGAAAGAAGGTGTGACCAGCCATGTCTATGTTTCGATCGGTCTAAGACGAGGGTCCAGGGTCCTACTTTGAAGGAGCCAGTGTCCATTGTTTTGTTTGGAACGAATGACAGCTGAGTCCCACAAACAGAGAACAACTGCAATCGTGTGAGGATGAGTCGATTGAGAGATTTAAGGAGATGAGGACGAAAGAATATGTGCTTCCTACACGATGAAGATGGAGCAATTCGACTCCGGCCACCATGATGGGAGGTGGGAAAGTGGTTCAAAAACTGTATGTATCAAATATGTATATAAAGAGGCCAATCGCAATGAATACACGGAAAACATTTGGGCTGATATGTGTGGTTGGTCTTACTTTCTGTCTACAGGTGGTTTCCCTGTTTGTTGGCTTAGCCAATATGCACTTTCCTTGTTATAATCTTTGCGTACATCAATGACCATGGCAGAACTCCATAATTCAAGCCTTGATTTTGTTTTGATTCTCTAAATGTCTAGACTTAGTGTATGTTTGGTATGACTTTTGTACGGATCAAAAGCGCTTTTTTAATGCTAGAAGCTATTTTGAAGTTTTTTTTAGTTGTTTGGCAAAATTCAAAACAGTTTTTTTAATATATGAATTGCCTCAATTACCCTTTATAAAAGCCATTTTATCTCTATTTGGAGAAGCCCAAAACTTGGGATTTTCCAAAAAGCTTTTTTTGAGCTTTTTTAATACATATGAATTGTCTCAAATGTCCATACAACTCTTTTATTGTAAGAGTGGTGCTATTGGCACACCCCCTACTGATCTATTCATGCCTCATTTTTTAATTATATAATATTCTTTTTTTTTCCTTTATCAAAATTACTTAAAGAGACATACAATTTAGGAAAGAAATCTTCTACAAAGTAAATCTATTAAAATCTCATATTCCTTTTCAAAAAAAAAACCCAGTAATCTGTTTCTTCAAATAAAAAAAAAAAAACTCTTAAACTCTAAAATCTGCTTCTTACATACATTTAAAATATTATGAAAGAGTTTGAGAACGATATCAAGAAAATTGAAGAATTGTCTAAGAACGATATCAAACATTTTGAAGAATTAGTCTAAGAATGACATAAAGCAAGAATTGTCTGACAATGTTAGTAAGCATCTGGAAACAATTCATTCTTTGGAAATAAGTTTGAAGTTTATTTTTTCTTTAGAATGATATCAAGTTATCATTGTGTTGAAGTACCGTGTTTTTTTTATTTTTTCGTTTCCGAAATAAGAAGAAAAAAAAAACTAAAAATAAAGAAATAAGAAAAAATAAATAAATCAATCAATGGAGGTGAGAGAAATGTATACAGATACAAAGATAAGAGATAGATAGATCATATATGGTATGTATTAAGTTTGAAAAATAAGTAAAATGGGTAGTTTTGGAAATAAACAAAAAAATTTAATAAAAACATTTAATTTTATTTAATTAAATCAATATTTTAAAAAGTGGGGCATGAATAGATCAGTAGGGGGTGTGCCAATAACATCACTCTTATTATAAATTCATTGTCAATACCTTTTCTGTAATTTACACAACCAAAAGCCATTTTAAAAAATACATTGTGAACACTTTTTTTTGTAATTTACATAACCAAAAGCTTTTTTTATTAGAAGCTCTACTAATTAGAAGTTCTACTACAAAAAGATATATTCAAGAAGCTCTACTTGAAAAGTCATACCAAACACTCTTAACCTCAAAGTGTCTAGACTACATAGTTCTCAAGTGTGTTCCAGTTAGATCCGAGGGGATCCTTCGTAAGAATCACTTCGCAGATTTCCTGTTAACGAAAATTTATAATTAACCGATATATTAAATAAATATAAACTTTATAGAGGAAATTGCAAGAAATGATCATAAAATTTATGAGTTTATTGTTTTTAGCCAAATATATATTTTTGATTATACTTATCATTTTTAGGCTTGAACTTCCAAATATACCCTTATTTTGTCTTTGCTTCCTTCAATATTTCCTCCCAAAATTTTACGCTCTCTTATTTCCAAATCCCTCCAATATGTTTTTCATTTAAAATATTCTCTCTCTCACGAAATGTTTGAGCTCTCCCTCTCTCTCACGAAATTTTTGAGCTCTCTCTCTCTCTTACGAAATTTTTGAGTGTCGAAATCTTCAATCTCGGTCTCACGAAATATTCAATCGGGGCAAGATGAAGTGGCAACGAAATTTCTAGTCAGAGCCGGAAGTTTCTGGGTAAGCCGAAGACAGCTGAAAGTTTCTGGGCAACAAGGTGAAAGCTGAAATTTTCTGTGAAGAAGAAGAAAACCGCCGTGAAGAAAACAACCACCGTGAAGAAGACACCACCATCCGAAGCCAAACGACGTTTTTCAACGGTATGTATCTCTTACCCACTTGTTTTTTTACAAAGATCATTATGTTTGATATGAAGATAAAGAGATTGGTTTTGGTTTAGAGTGAAACCAGCTGCTGTGATATTTTGTTCCCAGTTTACATGCCAGTTTATGTTAAAGTTACATGCCAGTGTATTTGTAAGTTACATGATAGTGTATTTGTAAGTTACATGCCAGTTTATTTTAAAGTTACATGCTAGTGTTTTGTAAGTTTAGAGTGAAACCTGCTACTGTGATATTTTGTTCCCATGTTATATGCGAGTTTATGTTAAAGTTACATGCTAGTGTATTTGTAAGTTACCTGATAGTGTATTTGTAAGTTACATGCCAGTTTATTTTTAAGTTACATGCTAGTGCATTTATAAGTTACATGATAGTGTATGTGTAAGTTACATGCCAGTTTATTTTAAAGTTACATGCTAGTCTCTTTGTAAGTTACATGTCAGTTGTAATTTTTTGTACCCATGTTACATGCCATCAGTTATTTTTTTGTTACATGTCAGTTCCCAACCAGTTTAAATGTTTCATGTCAAATACTTTACGTGCAGGAATATTGGTGCAAAGAAATTGGTCATCTATCACGGTGGAAATTGGGTGGCCAATTGTTACGAGGGTGGTATGATAAAGTGGGTTCATGTTCCTATCGGTTTGACTTATGATGGCTTGGTGAAGTTGGTACAAGATATTGCCAAAGTTGATGCTGATAGGTACACCCTAGAATTATGCTCGTTAGCCTTTACGAATAGTGGTACTGCTCGTCCGAGAATTGAGAATAATAAAGACGTGTCATGTATGATGGATGAAGATAAGCTATTATCTGAGGTTTATGTTACCGTTTCGAAGAAGGTAGCAACACATTGTGTGCAGAATAGTACTATATTGGAGGAAGATGACAACCTAGTACAATCAACGTTTCTTCAACAATGTAACCTACCTACTCCACAACCCGTGTATGTCGGGTTTCTCCGGCAACTGGTAGCATGTTGGTTCATTCCAATATTAGATCCAATTGTATGTAATGATGAAACCATTGATGATGAAGAGAACAGTCAGTCGTCGGACACAGATAATAGGGATGATAGCTCGATACCCGACATTGACAGAGGTAGTCACGAAGATGAAGATTGCAATCATAGTGTGGGTTCCGGTTCTGGGAGTGTTGAAGGACATGGATGTGGTGGTCATCGGGTTTTGCTACATTTAGCGGTGTTTCCTTTAGAGATAATGGATTGGGTGACGGTGTTGATCAAAGTTGTGAACATGCTTCCCTAAGAGATTGGATTATTCCTGGATCCTAAAGGTATTCGTTCGAACCCATTAGACCGTACAGGTGCAACATCGAAGCGACCACGTAGACCGTACATGTGTAGGAAATGTGGAGAAGAAGACCACAATTCACAGAAATGTCAATTGCCATCGGAAGTTGGTGGTACAACTTAGGTATTATCAATGATGTTGTAATTCTTATATGTATGAATGGAATACTATATTTTGTATTTTAGACTTTATTAAGTTAGAAGTTACATGCCAGTGCAATTTTAAGTTACATGCCAGTGCAATTATAAGTTACATGCCAGTTAGTCAAAGTTGAAAGACACTTGTACTGAAAACAAATTCCAGTAATGTTACATGATAGAAGTTACATGCTAGTGCAATTTCAAGTTACATGTCAGTGCAATTATAAGTTACATGCCAGTTAGTCAAAGTTGAAAGACACTTGTACATGAAAACAAATTCCAGTAATGTTACATGATAGAAGTTACATGCTAGTGCAATTTCAAGTTACATACCAGTTAGTCAAAGTTGAAAGAGACTTGTACTGAAAACAAATTCCATTAATGTTACATGATAGAAGTTACATGCCAGTGCAATTTCAAGTTACATGCCAGTGCAATTTGAAGTTACATGCCAGTGCAATTTCAAGTTCACAGTTGAATGACATTCTAGTTATGTTACATGATAAAAGTTACATGCCAGTGCAATTATAAGTTACATGCTAGTACAATTATAAGTTACATGCCAGTTACTATTCATTTTCACAGTTGAAAACACTTGTTCTGAAAACGAATTCCAGTATTTTTACATGCTAGAAGTTACATGCTAGTTCAATTTGAAGTTACATGCCAGTGCAATTTGAAGTTATATGCCAGTGCAATTTCAAGTTCACAGTTGAATGACATTCCAGTTATGTTACATGATAAAAGTTACATGCCAGTGCAATTATAAGTTACATGCTAGTGCAATTATAAGTTACATGCCGGTTACTATTCATTTTCACAGTTGAAAGACACTTGTTCTGAAAACAAATTCCAATATTTTTACATGCTAGAAGTTACATGTTAGTTTAATTTGAAGTTACATATCAGTGCAATTTGAAGTTACACGTCAGTTACTATTCATTTTCACAGTTGAAAACACTTGTTCTGAAAATAAATTCCAGTATTTTTACATGCTAGAAGTTATATGCTAGTTCAATTTGAAGTTACATGCCAGTGCAATTTGAAGTTACATGCCAGTTACTATTCATTTTCACAGCTGAAACCCAATGTCCAAAAACAAAGTAAGCAACTTCATATATTTCAAGAACTTCAAAAACAACGATGATGTACCAACAAAGTTATCAATCTGATGCTACATTATTTACAAATATTTCTAGTGTCATTTCCTCCCTAAATCCGGGCACATTCTTGGTTCCCCATCCCTAAAAACATTTATAATGCATCAACATGTCTGTGTATCGGCATATGAAAACACCAAAACTATCGTTGTCCAGTTATGCCGGTAACTTATTTGGAATTGATTGTTGAACACTAAACATTGTCACATTGGGTGGTATGCCTTTTGCTGAAAATATCTAGACTCCTGAGAATGGCTGGAATGAAACGCAAAAGTGGGGTGATTTGCTTCCGACGTGTGGCAATCTTCTTTTAACGGTGTAATGGATCATATATGCAAACCTTTCATTTGTCCAAATCAATTAGACATAAGATCCAATGTCCATCTGGATCCCTAACCGCACACGGGACCAACAACTGCAAGAAAGGATTAGAAAACATTAGTGGTGTTCAATGTACTTGTTTTTATAATATGTCTAACAGTACTTACATATAGAACAAACGACCAACATGTTCCCCACCCAGGCTTTACATGACTAATCACAACACAACGTGCATACTCAACACAAACCTAAAAGATATATAACTAATCATGACACTTTACATGCTCAAACGTGCATACTCAACACAACACTACTCAGTCTCAAACGTGCATACTTTACATGTTACAAACAAGTTACAGGGCGAACGGCAGAACCTATACTACTAAACCAATCAAAATTTTCACCAAAAGATCACTATTCTACAAATTACAAACTCAAGTTCAGTTCTTGAACACCTTGTCAGAAAGTTAAATCCATCAATCCACCACACCTACCATCAGTTCCCATCAATCCATCCATCAAACACAAGTTTAGTATCAGGTTCCCACATTTTGAGCTGCTATACATGCCAAAGAATTGACATCACAGTTGCAATATGTGAACTGATGCCCCACCATGTCGAAACATGTAACAATAAATAATATAAACAACCAAAATTGACAACAAATACTATTACGCAACACACATTAATCAAGTGCAAAAAGCAAGAACAACTTATATGGAATTCAATAAGTAGTACGGTATTGGAATCCAAAATCAATGGAAATGGAAAATCAAATAATCGGATCGTCAGGAAGTAATTAACTTTAGCCTCCCATTTTTTTACCCTTTTTTTTTCCTTTTCAGAGCTGAAAAGTTACAGGAATCAACTCCATATAGGGAGGCATCCCCTCCCACAAATGGGAAGGCCTATTTAACACAAGTGAATTTTTATAAGAAAAAAAATGCATAGTGAAAGCTGAAGATGTGATTCACAGATCACACAACACAGACAAAATATAAATTACAAGAGGAAAGCAATAGAAAATGAATATTAGAGTAACAAAATATGTCCTAGTTGGAAACCATCTTCGAATTTTATTATAAAACTCTGATTTTGAATAAGTAGAAGAGTTTTCGCACATAATACAGTTAGTGTGCAGTGATTGCACAATTAGTGAACGAACCCCATAATCCCATCAAAGAAGCAAAATACTTGACAACAAAAACACGGAGAAATAGTATCTATGAATGAAGGGAAAAATGAGATAGATCGTTGATATAGTAAATATAGACAAAGTCCTACTAGATACCCCAACAAAATAATTCATTTATATCGACATATCATTTCAAAATTGTGTTTAATTTGCCTCTTGCATCCAAATCGAGTTTCATGTCACTTTTTACAGCAGAGTCCTTTCAATTTCAACTTTTTTCCCACTTTAAAACTAAAATAAAATTATAAATATCTAAAAAAGCCATACTTGGAAGAGGCGGTGGTTGTTTAGTCACAACTGTCTTCTGAACTGGAAGAGCAGTCTCTTTGTTGGGAATAACAACCTCTTTGCCTGACTGTTGCAAACTGAAAATACACAAAGTGTGTCTAATACAACCTAGAGGGGGGGGGGGGGGGGTGAATAGGTTTTAGTTGATTTATTACCAACTTTTCGACTTAATCAATTTTAATAATCCTACTCCATATTAGCAATCAATCAATCCAATATAAATAAGCGGAAAACAATAAAAACACAAGGATTGATTTACGTGAGAAACCCTCCAACTGGGCAAAACTCACGGGCTATCCTTCTAGCCACTTACGGTCCTCAAATCCACTATTTGAACGAAAGTTTACAACCTAGGTTGCCCTCAAGTCACACCTGCTTGGTCACTAACCCTTTCACTCTACCCAACGGGCCTTTAATAGTGATTCTTGACCACAAGCTTGTGCACTAACTCACTTAGTCACAAAGCTTAACAATCAATGAAGAGGTTAAACAACCTATGTGAATATGTAAAAGATATTCAAACATGCAATTAATGCTAGGCAACAATAAATGCTTATCTAAGGATTTAAAGATATCAATAAATGCAAATCCTAGATATCAATATCTAAATGCAAATGCATGAAGATTTAGCTAGAAGGGTAAAATCGTCCTAAATGCTAGCTATTAATGAACAAGGCTCTCAACCAACACACAACTACTCCATCATGTTATAAATGCCAATAAACATAAAGATATGTAATAAAATCACATAAAAGAGCTAACCCTAGGCAAACAAGAACATAAATAAATACAAAGAGATTTAGGGCATGTTCAAGTTACCTAGTCAATGAAAGCAAGAAGAATCCATGATGAGATAATGCTTGAAGAGGTTCGATGCACATGGATTTGTGTTTGGTTGAGTAAAGATGAGTTCTTGGGAGTTTCTCTCTCTAAGGGAAGCTTGGCCTATTAAAAATGGCTTCTTGAACTCATAAAAACGAGCAAGGAAGAAGATAGAGCATATATATGGGAGCCCTAGTTGAAACAGCGTCGTTTTGAACTTAGGGCACAAAATCCCGTCAATACCGCTAGATGGACCGCGTCGCAGGCAAGTGTCCAGACCGCGGTACACACAGCAGTGCACCGTCTGGACAACAACGCGGTGTAGGGCGCTGTGCATACAGGTGCACAGGCCGCGGTATGGGCAACAGAGGCTTACTGGACAACACCGCGACTTGGGTCGCTTTGCGTGCAAGAGTACAGGAAGCGGTACATGAAGCATGGCTCTGCTGAGGTATACCGCTCTGTATGCCGCGGTCCAAGCAAGTCTTGCCAAGCGGTCTAGACCGCGCTAAGAGAAGAAATTCTCTGTTCTGGGCAAACTCAACACACTAAGTGATGTGCAAAATGTGCAAGTGTGGAGTGTGAAAAGAGGCATACAATACATCATTCAATTACATGAAGATAGAAACATAATGCATGCAAGTGAGTGTGTGCAACTAGATCTCTTCAAAGAAAGTTAAACTAGTGAGATACCTTTGAAGTGCTCTTTGAGAGAGATGATGTCCTTGAAGCTTGATCACACTCAAGAGGCCTAAATTACCCTTACAAAGAATAATCCCCAATGTGGTTTGTCAACGAAATAAGCCAATCAAAATATGAGGAACTTACACAAACCCTGCACATGTAAAGCAGCAACATTGCATTAAACAATATTGAATTCGAAATACACAACTGAATCTATAAAGACAACATAAAAGATCAAAGCACATCAAAATTCAAAATACACAACTGAAATCCATAATGACAACACAAAAGAGTGCAACGGATTCAAGTAATCGGATTGTCAGCAAGAAATTAACTTTAAGCATCAAACTTGTTCGAATTCATGATATTTTTGTGCTACCTATGGTTGAAAAACAGGGGATGAAAAGAGAGGTGCGAGTGTGCAGCGGATTCAGCGGCTTCGACGACAAGGGCAACGACAGTAGAAGCGACGGAACCCTAGAGCGGCGGATTCGACGACCTAGGGCGGCAGTTTCTGGGAGAGGCCAAGAACTGCAGCGAGGCTTAGACATGTGGCGACGCCTACAGGTGTTGCGACTAAGACGGGTGCGGGGACGATGGGAAAACGTCTGGCGGCTTCCACGATATCGGCGGCAATGGTGGGATGTGATGTTTTCGATTTTCTCTCTTTCTCTCTTCCTTTCTCTCTTCTTCTTTTCTTTTACCCGATTTCTCTTAACCCTAAAAAAAGAACTCAATGTTGGATTTTTTCTTTTTTTTTTTAATTTCAAATTTAGGGGCATTTTTGTCCAAATGTGGTCAAATGTGATAAATTTAATAAAAAATAAATGTCTGGCTAAAAAACAATAAACTGATAAATATTTTGGCTCTTTATGAATTCACCCCAAATTTATATTTTAAAAAAGAATAATTTTTTATTTATTTAAAACATGTAACTAAATAATTCTACCTCACCTGGATAAAATAGCTGTATAGAATTAAACTGGTTAAAATAATTGTTTAAATTAAAAAAATTTAAATTTTTTATCTAAAAATATTTTAAATATTTATAACCAATTTAAAATAAAATAATATTTATTTTTTTATTAGTTAATATAGAAAATTATTATTTTAAATTTTTTTAATTATTGCAATATATTTATATTTTAATCACATATAAATAAAATAAATTGAAAAGAAAAAAAGAAAACAAATCAGTCCCACCAATGTGAGATAAAAATAAGTTTGAGATTAAATAGTCCCGATTGCTTTGACTCACAAAGTCCTATCTAAAGCAACAAACCCTTAATATTTTAATTCTTTCTAGGAATGGCAATTAGTCCCGCACCCATTGGCACTCGCCCGAACCCGAACCTTTACGGCCTGGTTTGGATGTGTGAAATCCAAACCCGCTGCGGGTTCGGGTGAAAAAACAACCCAAAGAGGGTTCGAGTTCGGGTGTGGGTTTGAAAAAGATTTATACCCGAACCCATTTAATATTAAAATTAATATAATGTTAAATATATAGAATATTAAAATTCAAACTTTTAAATGAAACTTGAGAAAAAAAGGGAATAAAATAAATATATTCAATCCCTTCCAAGTTTGCTTTTAACAAATGTTAAATGCCCTTTATATACAAGTAAGAGGTGAGCCCTTTATTCTTTTAATCTTTAATATTTAAATATTTTTTATAATTGAAAAGTATAATAATATATATTTTTTTAAATTCACGTGGGTCAGGTACGGATGCCCCCAAAACCTGCGGGTGAAACCCGAACCCAAACCAACTTAATTTCGCGGGTTTGTGGCCTGGTTTGGGTGGAAAAATTCTTAGCGGATTCAGGTGTGGATTTGACAAAACCTGTTCGAACCCGACCCATTACCATTCCTTAATCTCTCACTGATTGTCGTGTCTCTAACAACGGTAACATGCTAAATTGAACATGATTGGTTCGTGCTAAATTGAACATGATTGATTCGGTTCGGTTTCGTTTAATATGGTTATGGGTCTTATGGGTTTATTGAATTTTTTACAATTTCTCCTAACCTTATAAACCACATGGACCTTATTGATTTGAACTTTTGAGTCCACAAAACATGTTTTTTCAAGTATGGAAGCTATAGACCCTTAATACATATGTTAATTTGACAAATCCAAATGGTATATAGTCATTTCTTCTTTTCTTTTTTTCGAGTAGCCAAATGGTATAGTCTTGTTTATATATAATCGAAGAACTCCAAGAAGTGTTTTTAACATAATGATATAATCATAATTCATAATGAAAAAAAAAATCTTATGGACTAGGGGTGTGTGAGCTTGTGTTAATGTCAGTGTGTCACTATACATGTGACATTTGGGAAAAAAATCAGGTTTCTATATATATTATATTGAATATATATATATTATACTGAAAAAAATATATCTATATATGTGGCTGAAAGATTTGGATCTTTGTGATGTAGGACAAACCCTAGAAACAGAGACTAGATAGAGAATTTAGAGGAAACTAGACAGAATTAGGGTTTGGAAACTGAGAGTGAACAGAAAGAGGAGAAATTCAGAAGAAACATGAGATTGGAAAACACTTTATTCATTTAATTAATCATTCAAGTCCGACTACTGAAGGTTTCTGAAAGGGGCTTTTATAGTTGCTAACATAAAAAAGATAAACATCTAATTAAACTTCTGATGAAGATAAAACAAACATAAACTAATCTTTTGTTTTTCGAAATATTACAATAATTCAGGATTTTAAGGGATAAGGACATAGTCGAATCCACAACCTCATGTTGTAGGTGTGAGGGGCAAACAAACACAGTGCAAAATATCATCATGAGAGAGAAAGTTAGAGAGAGACGTTCTGATTTCCGTGGGTATGAAGAGAGAAGAGATTTTGGGGAAAGTTTATTCTCAATTGTTGTAGATAATTTGAACCCTAGAGTGGATTTGGTTTGTTTATGGGGAATGTTCTAGCCTTTTGGGAAGGTGAAGGTTGTGTATCTATCTTCAAAGAATAGCTCACGAATGAGCTGTTTTTCTTTCATTCGATTCGAGTCGTTAAAGGAAGCAATCAAGGTGGCAAGATCGGTGAATGTGATGCATGTTTATGGGTGGTCGATTAGCTCGAAAATGGCTTTGTATGGTTGGAGCAATTAAAGGAATTTTGCAACAAAACAACATGGAGTGAAATCAGAAGAAGAGGTGGCAAGAGAGGTGGTTGGAGGATGAAGTTCTCAGTAACAGGTTAGAGGTGGAGGTGTTCAACATGTTGGTTATAAGGGACATCAATCGTTTCTAGAGGTTGTTAGTGGATAATAGAGAAGAAGATAGGATGAGAATGTGGAGGTGAACACGAATGTTGATACAATGTCTTGGAAGGGACAGAAGAGCGAAAACGAATGGCTTTCGAAGTGTGCTGTAGAAGTTCTAAAGGATTTCTCTAATGTGTCTAGTGTGAATCATCGCTTGAGCGCTAGAGAATTTTCCTTTTCTTCAACTTATTTAGGACATAAAAGCATTCTTTGGTGCTTTGAATATGAAAATGAGAGGGAATGATATATCAAGAATAGTTTTTTTTTTTTGGGATGATTGCTTTTCAACAATGGTAAAATAGACAGTTTCATTAACACCTCAATTCAGATTAGTTTGGATTAATTGCTAAGGGATTCCTTTGAGTATTGGAGTTCCTTTTTCTTTATGAAGCTGGGTTGGATGCTTGGTGAATCCCTCTTGATTGACGACGACACAATTTTTAGAAGAAGATTAGATAGATAGAGGATTCTGATGTTAGTTTCTTATAAAAAGCCGTGTTCTCTTAAAATCAAAGTTGACCCAAGTGAAGGTTCTTTCTTTGTGAAGATTGTGGAAGATATGGTTCTGGTTGACTTCGTATGGTTAGAATAGTTTTTGGGGTTGAAGAGGAAGGATTCTCAAATTGATTTGAAATTTTGGCTATATAAGGAAAATGTTGACAGTTTTGCTAAGAATGTAGACTATAAAGTTTCTTCTTTTAGTTTAGCTCATGATGAAAGAGGCAAGGAAGACCGTGGAGACAGAAGACAACCAAAGAAAGAAGTCATTAAGATAAAAAAGCTCTAAGATGTAAATGAATCATAAGAAATGGAAGAACATAGAGGTCAAGGACAGTGGGGCAGTCAACGCTTTCATTTCTAAGAATAGAAGAGAAAGCAAAGTTGAGGAATTTCTTGGCTAGAAAACCTTAGAGAAAGGTAAAGGTTGTTGGATTTGAAAAGCAAAAGTGAAACCTATGCCTTTATATCACAGGTATGCCAAGATAGGTTTTAACAAAAGAAAATGAAATATCGGTTAAGAGTTTGTTAGGTTTTTGAGTCATGTTGGCATAATTCCATAGCAAAATGACATTTCCTTTGTATTGATTAGTTGTCTAGGTTCATGATAACTCAATCTTCAAAGAATAATGACAACACATCCAGCAAAGAGAAGTTTTTAAGAGGAACAAGTTTTGTTGCACATCAAAGTTTATCTAGACTTTATTCCTCTTGCAAGGCGTTTAGGTACATACACATTGCATAAAATTTGTGTCATTGCATCATTGTGCTCATTTTGTATAACACATACACACACACATAATTATTGTATGCACATGCATTAGATTTAAATTGACAACTTTTGTGAAATTGCAAGTTCTAAAACTATCTCTAGGAAATGGACATACTTATGTGTTCTTGTATTTGTTTGTTTGTGTTTTATTGGTATCAGACTTGATTATGATCTCATATAGTTCCTTATTGAGTTTCAAACATTTCGGTTCCTCATTCATAAGTTTTCGAGTTTCGAGTTGAATTTTACGAAACTTTTCGTGTGTTTATCGTGCATGGTTTTCGACCTTACGTATCGAGTCGAATTTCAAGTTTTTAATTAAAGTTTCATAGTCATTAATGTCCGTGAGAGATTTAGGGTTCATAATCCATATACGGATTCAAATTTCGAGTTCGGAGGTTGAAGAACGGTCGAAGAATGCGAGAGGAGCGTGAGGGAAGAGAGAAGTGGCAAAGTGCCACTTTGCCCCCTCTCCCGTGGAATCACGTGGGCCCCATGAGAAGGGAGGCTCTCTGCCCCCGTGGAGGTCACGTGCCTCCATTGAGGTGGCATGCCACATGTGGCCTCTCTCCATATCATTTCCCTCCAAAATTTCTTTTAAATCCCCCCTCCCTCTCATTTGTTGAAAGAAGAAGAAATTGTGCAATTTTTTTTAATGTTTTATCTCAATTTCAAATCATCATATATCACTCATTTCTCAATGAAATTGAGTGATTCAGAAAGTGAGAGAATCATCTTGAAGTCTACTAACTCTCCAAGTGATTTGAAAGCTAAGTGTTCAAGTACTTTTGGTGTCTATCATTAATTTCGTGGCTGCACATACTTTGACAAGGTATTTGTTTATCCTTTGATTTCTAAGCTTTTAAATGTTCAAATACCTTGTGTCTTCTTCCTATTTTAGTATATATGACTTGAACAAATGTTGTTTGGAAATAGAGCTTCAATTATAAGCTAGATTTGTCTAATTAGAGACTTAAATGTGATTTAGGTTTTCTTAAATCTAAGACTTTACATGTTTGTGAGTTATATTGCGACTAGCTTATTTTCTACGGCTCTTGTGCTTATTTTTTGATTCATTATCATGATTGCGAGCTCTTATTTGTGCTAGAGATATCCTATTTTTAGATCTAGCATTTTTGGTTTGATTTAGAGCTATTTGAATATTAATTGATTTATTAACATAAAAATAGCTCTAAATTGTGCTAGAGATCTTCAAATTAATATATTCTTATATCTAGCATATCTTGTGTGAAATAAAGCTTTGAATGTGCTTTGATTGAATATCTTGTGTTCTGAGCTTTATTTGACATGTATTAAATCTAGAAACTATATGTGTTTTGGTTGGATTGCATTTTTTTATGATTTAATTACATGGTTAAGGACTAGAGGTTTTGATTGTGAAACTTGAATGTTTAAAATCTAGTTCTTCATGAAGTGTATGTGATATATGCATTTAATTTGAAGTTTTGCATCATATCTTGTGATCGTATTACATATAGATTATAAACTAGGAAATAAATGTTTGTGCTTAAAGACATTTCTAGTTTTCATAAGATATTTTGATCACATATTCTACGTTGCTTGTGTTTGCATAACATATCATTTGATCACGTTAGGAAGTCTTGCAGAGACATAAAGTCTCTTGTTGGAACATGCGGTTCTAGCTTGAGCAAGGGAGTCTTGACTAAGATCATGCAGATCCGTAAGTTGAGCATGAGAACTCAATTAGTGGCATACGGCTTCTAAGTTGAGTGCCGGCAAGTCTTTCATTAGTAAAAGGCCCGTGGGTAGGATAGAAGAGATATCAAATAGGAAGTAGACTATCATGCGGATTAATTAGTTTGAGGGTGTACGTTTATCCAACTAGTCAAATGTGGTGTTGTAGGAGGTGGTTGGATGGTTCGACCCATGGATGTTTCCTCTTCGAATGTTTATTACGTAAAAATAACGTGTCAAATGTCTCTAACTCAAACTTTCTTATATTTGTGTTTTTGTGATTTTTATATCTTATTGAATCTATTAGAATTGAATATCTTTGTAAACAATATTCTTGATAAGTTTGAATTGCAAACACTTTGTTGAATCAATATTTGTCTCTTATATCTTTTGTAGTGTTTGAACATTGTATCTTGTAAAATTCTATATCAAGTTGTAAAATTTTACTTAGTGAATTTACATTGTAATAGTCAAAGTACAACTTGTGAATTTTGCTTTGCATTGAATATATTTGTATATGAGATACGTTGTCTCTTGTTATGTGTATGTGTTAAGTGTATAACATTCTTTCATATTTGTGAGTTTATGTTTGTAGACTAAGGGTGTTGAATTAAACTTACATGTAATAGTTGTTATCTAATGTAAGTGTCTTAGTTTATGATGGCTTATTTCATTGACAAAATCACATGTGGGGTCAAATATTGTAAAGAGTAGATTAGGAGTTGAAGATCTCTCATCATCAAGGCATTGGACTTAAAGTGCTTCAAGGAAGGTAGATTACTTGACTTTACTCTTATATGAAGAGATTTAGTTGCACACACACAAGTTTCTCATGGATGCTCTATTTATCTTGCATTGTACCTTCTTATTTTCTTGTGTGTGTTTCCCTTGCATGTTTTCCTTGGAAAACTCTGTATGTGCGCGGGTAGGAGACCCGCACACAGATTGGCAGAAGACCCACGCACTATGCTCTTCTTGCATGTTTCGATGTGGCACCGATGTTGGTACGTAGTGAATTATCACAGCGGTATGTTTTCCAGTAGGTCATTGTTGTGGCACTGCTGTTGGTGCAATGTGTGATATGACAGCGATGTGCGGGTTATTGTGCGAGTGCCTACCCCCGCACATGGACCCGCGTACTACATCGGTTTTGCTTGTCTTTTTGCAAACTTTTCCAAAAAGACGTAGCTTTGTCTAGGGCTTATATATATATATATATCTTCTTTTCTCTCCCATTCCGTCCTTAGAGCTTCAGAATCCATTTTTACTCCATCTTTAAAAAGCTCAATAGTGACTTGCAAGGAAAGTTAGCAAGATTGCATTTTTATTAACCAAAACCCAAACACCCATCATCTATTCATGAATCAAGCATCATCTAGGATGTTTCTAAGCATAAGTCTTCATCTATATAGTTGACTTGGTAAGCAAAACATCATCTTCATCTATTTTCATGTTCTTGCTTAACAAGAAACCTCTTTTATGACTTGTTTGCATTTATACTAGGATTCTAATTACAAGTTGAGGTATTTTGTATGTTGGTTTGTTGGGTTGAGGTATTTTGTATGTTGGTTTGTTGGGTTGTTGTATTGTGATAGCTATTGCATCTAGGAATGCTCTTTATTTCATATAGCTAAGTTGTATGCATGCCATATAGCAATATGATATCTAGGAATGTTTTTAAATGTCATATCTAATTCCTAGATAAGCATCAAATGTGTTGACCTAGCATTTGTGTACTTATAATATTTTCATATTCACATTAGGTTGCATATCTCTTCTATTAAGAGTTGAGTCTTGTATGTACCGTTGGTAGTGTACAAGCAAGAGCCTAAAATCACTATTAAAGGCATGCATGTAGCAAAGATGGATTAGTAACCGATTAGGAGTGATGTGGTCAACCTAGGTTGTAATCGTATTTGTAAATAGTGGATTTGAGGGTTCGAGTGGCTTTTCAGCCCGTGAGTTTTTACCCTATTGGTTTTTTCTCATTAAAAACAAATCATTGTGTGTTTATTTTATCTTCTGCACTTCTCATGACAATGATTATTTATATTGGTACTTAGGGGTTGAGTGATTAATTTTGATTAACGGAAAATTTGGTAATTAATTCGTTTAAAACCTATTCACCCCATCTAGGTTAATTAGACACACATTTTAGTATTTTCAATTGGTATCAGAGCGGGTTCCTAGACATACTTAGGTGATCATTGCCCCTTGTGTGTATTTGTGTCTTGCATTTTTTGCATTTGTTTGCTGCATTTCATTTGCATCTCATTCATAATCCCCAAAAACTATGAGTGGGAACAGTGGTGGACGTGAGGGAGCCTCAAGCACAAGACCCCCTTTCCTAAATAGGGTGAACTATGCATCATGGAAAGGCAAGATGGAATCCTATCTTTGCCAAATAGATGACCGTGCATGGATGACAATTGAAGACAGTTACACTACTTCAACAATGACCGCTGAAGATGGAAGTGAAGTCTCCAACCCTAAGTCTCAATAGAGCTCACAAGAATTTAAACCTTCTAAGTGGAACAACAAGGCAATGCATGCCATCCTTTGCGCCATGGACGACAACCAATACAAGTTGATTCAAGCAACTAGGAATGCAAAAGAGGCATGAGAGATTCTAGAAACGGCTCATGAAGGAACCGAAGTAGTCAAAGATTCCAAGCTTGAAGTCTTTCAAATGCAATTTGAGACCATTAGGATGGAGAAGGATGAATGCTTCAACGACTTTCAAGTGAAGTTGATGGACATAGTCAATCAAATCCATCAACTTGGTGACCCTTATTCGGATAGGAGGATCAAGCAAAAGATTATGAGGTCACTTCAGGCAAGATTTGAGTCAAAGGTGACAGCATTTGAGGACAATAGTGACTACAAGAACATAAAGTCAAGTGAAGTTATTAGAAGACTTCTAGCATATGAGTCTAGGTGAACTCCTACACCTACACCTCTAAAGAAGCAAAAAAGGATTACCTTAAAGACCTCCAAGGTTGAGAAGGAGGAGGAAGATTCGGATGAGGAGATGGCCCTCATGGTTAAAAGGTTCAAAAGGTTCGTGAAGTTTGAAAAGAAAGGATTCAAAGGTCAAGACTTGAAGAAGAAGACTCTCTTCAAGAAGATGGTGTAAACCTAAAAGAAAGACTCTAAGAAGGGCATTCAATGCTTCGAGTGCAGTGGATATAGTCATATTGCTCCTGAGTGTGCTAATTTGAAGAAGAAAAAGAAAGGAAAAGCAATTAACGCCACATGGAGCGATAATGATGACTTGGAAGAGGAAGGAGGATCCTCGGATGATGAAGACCATGTCGCAAATTTCATTGCCGTTGCATCCTCTCTCAAGAGTAAGGAAGAAATAGATGACCAAGAGGACGAGAAACAAAGTGAAGTTGACTCAAGTGATGAGAGCTCTTCATCTCACTCTACAAATGGAAATGTAGAAGGTATGGACCTTGAAGGGTTCATTGAGCACTTTCAAAGCTCAAGGTTGAAGATAAAGAGAGAGGTTCGAAGACTAAAGGAAGAGAACCTCAAGCTATCAACAGAAGTGATTCACTTGAATGGAGAAGTGAAAATAGCTAAAAGAAATGAAGCTTTGATGGAGAAGAAGCTTGAAAAAGAAAAAGAAACTATTGCTATGATGACTTCAAGCAAGAAGAAGCTTGACCATATGCTGGGAGTTGGCAAAGTTCCAAGTGACAAGAGAGGTCTAGGGTTTGAAGATGATAAGGACACCTCAACTTCAAGCAAGACGGTGTTTGTCAAGAGCATGAACATCAAAGAGACTCTTCCTCCCCAACATCCTAGGAAGAGAATTGAACTATCAGAGTGCTCTAAAAATGTCCAAGTTAAGGTGGCACCAAGGAGTCAAGCTCAAGCTCAACCAATGAGAGCACATCAAGCAAGATTCCCACGACCTCAATACCACAAAGCCAAGAGGCAATTCATGTAAGTTCAACCAAGGAAGCAACCTTCTCCAACTCAACAACAAAGGAGGAGAGAACCAATCCAACACCAAAGGCAAGCTCAAAGACATAGGAAACCCTATTTGTACTCACAAAGGAATGGTATGACCTTTTACTTCATTTTTACATGTCATTTTTGTGGTGTTGATGGTCATATTTGACCAAATTGCTTCAAGTTTATTAAAATGTGTAGAACTAAAAGCATGATTAAAAAGAATAGGGCTAGAGCTAAAATGCATGCTCCTAGAAAATCTAGAGCCAATTATTTGAAGACCACTAAGAAAGAAAATGTCTCATCTAGGTGGATTAGAAGTAATGAATATGTTTGCCACGTAGCTCAAATTGCCTTGAAGGCAAATGCTTATAATACTTGGTTTTTGGATAGTGGGTGCTCTAGGCATATGACCAGAAACAAGAGTTTCTTTGAATCTCTTATCATGGAGGATGGTGAATTTGTCACTTTTGGTGATGGATCTAAAAAGAGAGTCATAGGGAAATGAATCATTTCCATTCCCGGATTACCCTCATTGTCAAATGCTTTATTTGTTGATGGCTTGCAAGTCAATCTTATAAGCATTTCTCATCTTAATGATGATGGATTGTTGGTCTTGTTTAATAGAAATGATTGCTCTATTTTGAAATCAAATGGACAAACCTTGTTAAAAGAATACATATCTAGTGACAATTGCTATTGTTTTGAAGCTAGCACTATCTCTTGTAATATGTCCAAAAGTGAGCAAATTAAGTTGTGGCACCAAAGGCTTGGCCACATAAACTATCGAGATTTGAGGATCTTAGATAAGTTCAAAGTTGTGCGTAGGCATCTCGAACTTGGGAAGAAAATTGATGGTATTTGTGGACCTTGTCAACAAGGAAAACAAACCAAAAGCATGCACAAGAAATGCAAGTATCTCACTACCAAGGAACCATTAGAGCTCCTACATATGGACATTATGGGTCACATGCAAACCGAGAGTCTCGGTGTGCAAAAGATACATTTTTGTTTGTGTTGATGATTTCTCTAGATTTACATGGACTTATTTGCTTAGAGAAAAATATGAAACTTTTGAAAAGTTTAAAATGCTTTGCACCAAAATTCAAAAGGAGAAGAACTCTCACATTAAAAGCATTAAAAGAATTAGGAGTGACCATGGGAAAGAATTTGAAAATGCTTGTTTTGAAAGCTTTTGTAATTGCTTTGGCCTTTTCCATGAGTTCTCGGCTTCTCGAACTCTTCAAAAAATGGGGTTGTAGAGAGGAAGAATATGGTCATTCAAGAGATGGCCCGTATGATGTTGCTTAGCAACAATGTGCCTAGGAATCTTTAGGCCGAGGCTGTCAATACGGCTTGTTATGTAGGAAATAAAGTTTTTCTAAGGCCCGGCACTAAGCAAACCTCCTATGAATTGTGGAAGGGTAGGAAGCCAAATGTGAGCTACTTCCACTCATTTGGAAGCAATTGCTACATTCTTAACGATCGAGATCAACTTGGCAAATTTGATGCCAAGAGTGATGAGGGAATTTTCATTGGCTATGCCCTAAATAGTAAGGCCTATAGAGTCTTCAATTTGAAAACTAGGAGTGTCATGGAATCATCTAATGTTGTCATAATGATAGTAGACCTAAGACTAATGACCATGATGTGGAGGTTACTATGATTGATGATTTTTCTTTAAAGAAGAATGGTGAGACTTCAAGTGGTATGAAGTCAAACCTTGATGAATAGGTCATTCAACCTCTTAATAGAGATCCATCATTGGATTCTAAAGAACCTGCTCCATGGGTTAGGCATCTCCATAACAAGAATGACATTCTTGGAGATATGAATGAGGGTGTTAGGACTAGGCCTCAATTAGCTATACTTGTTACACCTCTCAAATTGAACCCAAAAAGGTTGATGAAGCCTTGAATGATGAGTTTTGGGTTCTTACTATGTAAGAAGAGCTAAACCAATTTGAAATAAATGAGGTTTGGACTCTAGTTCTTAGACCCAAGAACACTAATGTCATTAGAACAAAATAGGTGTATATGAACAAATCGGATGAGAATGGCAACATTGTACGAAACAAGGCTAGACTTGTAACACAAGGATACTCTCAAATTGAGGGTGTCGATTTTGAGGGGACTTTTGCTCCGGTTCCCCGTCTTGAGTCCATAAGGCTTCTTTTGTCCATATCATATATGCACAAGTTCAAATTGCATCAAATGGATGTTAAGAGTGCCTTCCTCAATGGCTTCTTGCAAGAGGAAGTGTTTGTTAAGCAACCCAAGGGGTTTGTGGATCCTCACCACCCGAATCATGTCTATCGCCTTAAGAAAGCTTGATATGGGTTGAAACAAGCACCGATGGCTTGGTATGAGCGCCTCACTCTCTATCTTATTGACAATAGCTACTCTAGAGATATTGTTGACAAGACTTTGTTCATCAAAGGCAACAAAGATGAGCTTTTCATAGCTCAAATCTATGTTGATGACATTGTGTTTGGCTCCACCAACAAATCCAAAGTCCAACAATTTGTTGATGTTATGTCTCATGAATTTGAGATGAGTTTTGTTGGGGAGCTCAATTACTTCCTAGGTTTGCAAATCAAGCAATCGCATGATGAGATTTTCATATACAAAGCTAAGTATGTTAAGAACCTAGTGAAGAAGTTTGGCCTTGAGAATGCCAAACATAGTGGTTTGGGCTATTCGCTTTTTTATCTGGTTTACCACTGTGTAGACGGCTGTGTAATACACAGTGGTACACATAACGGTTGTGCCCTATTTTTTCCAAAACGATGTCGTTTCATTTTGACCTCATATATATACCTTCTCATCTCTTCTATTTCGTTTTGAAGAGTCCAATATCCAATCTTTGAGAGACTAAGTCTTTTTCAAGAGAGAGAGACTGCCACGAACTCACATTTACTTAACCAAACTCATTCCCATGTGCATCTAGCATTATTCAAGCATTATCTCATCATGGGTCTTCTTTGGTTTCATAACTAGGTAATTTGAACATGCCCTAGAACTCTTTACATCTTTTATGTGTTCATATTTGCCTAGGATTAGCATTTATTTGTTTATTAAATGCATGACTCTTTGCTTAATGTTGTCTCCAATATGTTTGAGTCTTTTTGTGTTGGTTGAGATTTGTGGTTCATTGATAGCTTGTATTTAGGACATTATTGCCTTTTTAGCTAAATCTTCATGCTTTGCATTTATTTATTGATATATAATAGTGTTTTAATTACCATTAAGAATCTCTAGATAAGCATTTAGTTTAGCCTATCATTATTTGCATTTTAGAATATTGTTACATATTCACATAGGTTGCTTATCTCTTTATTGTTTTTTAAGCCTTGTGACTAAGTGGATTAGTGCACAAGCAATGGGTCTAGAATCACTATAAAAGGCCCGCGGGTAGTAGTGGTGTGTTACGTTCCAAGAACAGTGTGACTTAAGGTCAACCTAGGTTGTAAACATCATTACATATAGTGGATTTGAGGACCGTGTGTTACTAGATGGAGAGCCCGTAAGTTTTGCCCAGTTAGGGGGTTTCTCACGTAAATCAATCCTTGTGTTTTTATTTTTTTTCCACATGTTTATTGTTGATTGATTGCTTGTTAGTATAGGGTAAAGTTGTTAACATTGATTAATCGAAAAGTTGGTAATTAATCGATTAAAACCTATTCACCCCCCCTAGGTTAGTTTAGACACATATTATTTACTTTTAGTGGCTACACGACCTGAACTCAATGAAGAAAGTTATATGTCTAAGTGAACATGTAATGAATGCTCAATACATTGAATGCAAGACAAAACAATTTATGCTTAACTAGATGTAGATGTTAAATACCTAACAATCTTAGTTATTAAAAATGCCTAAATGAACATACATAAATGCATAATGCTAAGTATGATAGATAACATAAAGGCTTAACGAGGTGTAGATAATTCAACTCAACAACCTAGTTATTAACTATACCTTAAATAATCTCCAACCTCAAAGAATATGCACTTAATATGAAGTCTAGATGGTAAAGAACAATAAATGAAATGTGGATTTGTTCTTACCTAATAATGGATTTATTTAAGTAAAATCCATGGAATATTTGAACTCTTAAATGCACATGGATTGAGGGCATATAAAATGATTAACTAGATGAAGATATTAACTACCCAACAACATAGTTAACAACTAACCCCAAACAATCTCCAAGATTAAAAAAAATGCAATTCTATGTGAAGCAAAAGAAGGAATAAGAACAATAAATGATGTTGAGTGTTATTCTTACCTAACACAAGGAGACTTAATGAAAACCCATGCTTAATGATGTTTGATAATGCTTTAAACACACATGGATTAAGGGATTGAGAGTTAAAAATGCTTTCTTGGAGCTTTCTCTCTTTAGGAACTCTAACCTTTCTCTAAAACCCTAAAATTTTTAGTTCCAAATTGAACGGGATGATAAAGAGGTGTTTATATAGAGGTTCCGTCAAAACGGCGTTGTTTTTTAAAAATAGGTTTTTTTACGACCTATTTGTCGCTGTCCAGATCAACGACATTTGGGTAGCGAATATCACTGATAATTTTTCGTAGCCTATTTGTTACAGTCTAGGTCAACGACATTTGGGTAGTGAAAATCACTGATAATTTTTTCGCTACCTATTTTTTGTTGTCCAGCTCAACGACACTTGGGTCACAACAAAACGCCACAACACAACAGCTTGATTTTCAAGCTACTCAAAACTAGGGATGTCAATTAGACCCAGACCCGAACTCGACCCGTATGGGTCAGGTCTGGGTCCTTATTTTCGGGTCAGTGGGTCAGGTTTGGATCCAAAATAATAGACCTGATTCTGGTTTGGGTCGGGTCTGGGTCTGAGTCAAAAACTCGGACCGGACATGACTAGTTAAAAACTATGTCGTTTTACACGGTATATACAGAACTAAACCTAATTTCTTCTTCTTGTTATTGCCGTCTACCATAGACCTAATCTCACTTCTCACTTTCTCAGATTTTCTTCTTCTTGTTGTCGCCTACATAGAACAAATCTTACTTCCCGCTTCTCACTTCTCACTTTATAGTTTCCAGTTTCCAGTTTCCACAGATCGTCGACAGCTTCACCTTTCGACCTCCGAGGCGCCGACAACTCCACAACTCCACGTAACTCTCTCTCTTACACTTGTTCTTTATTATATTTCTCTTTTATCTTGAATTCATCAAGTTTTCTTATATGGGGTTGTGGATCGATTTCGTTAAAAAAAATGGATAAGTTATGTTATTTATAAGTTGAAAAGTTATGTTATTTTTTTGAAAAAGTTGAAATGATCTCTTGAAAGATATAAGTTTTTTCCCATCATATATGTTCTCATGTTTCGTGGTGTGATTCCAGTGTACTGGGTGCATTTAATTGTCTCTTCAAATGACTAGGTTCCAATCAATGCTAGTAACATCACTTGACAATATAAAAATAAGGGTTTAACTTGGAATCCAAAATGATTTTCCAAAGCTACCATGTTATTTATTGTTTTTAGAATTTTGGCTAATTGTTCTGTCAAAACAAAAAGAGTTGGTTGCTTATGTTATGCCTTGATTGAATGAGGGTTCTTTGAATATGCAGGTTGGTTCAAGTTTCTGGAATGAGCTGATGAAGAATATTTCTGGAAAAAGCTGAATAAAAGCTAGAAGAAATTGATTGAAGAAATAGAAATAGAGATAAAATTAGAATTTAGTTAGAATGAGATGGGAGAGAAACTGAAGGAGAGAAATAGATCAGAGAGAATAGAGAAGAGATTTGTACAATTTCATTCATAAATCCAAAAGTAAAGAAACAATACAATATGTAATTCGGTCTCCAACAGACACTCACAACAGACAAAATAAGGGACAAATTTGTGAACAATTTATGTGATCGATTGATATTCTACGGGTCCGTGGGTCTAGACTTGAACCCGAACCCGTAAAAATATTCGGGTCTGAGTCTGGGTCTGGGTCCAAAAATATTTGACGGGTCTGGGTCTGGGTCTAGTAGGACCAGACCCGAACCAGACCCATTGCCATCCCTACACAAACCATGACCAAACGACATCGAAACATATCGTATAATATACCATTGAAAATGTATGGATGTCTACTTTCTACTCCTTTGTACAAAATAAGATTTGCATAGTTATAGAATGAGTAATGGTCATTTGAGTGACCAATTGTCATATTTAGACAACAATAAAGTTCCCCTATTTTAGTGGTGTCTTTAGAGATTTTAAAATAAATCCAAACGGTCATGGAGTTTTATGAATAATATACCGTTGAAAAAGTATGAGTGTCTAGTTTATCAATAATTTTTCAAAACTCAATTTGAATCTTTATACAAAGAGTTATGGATATAAGACCATACAAATGTCAGTTTTGAAAAACATTTAAACCATTAAAAAATGAATCTTTCGAAACTAGACACCTTACTCCAAATAACCACACCATATCTAACACATATCAAATAACATGCACACAACAAGTTGATCTATATTGGTTTGGTTTGACATTGAGCTTCAACCCAAACCCCAAACCAAACCGAAAATGCATACACCTAGCCAAAACCACTAAGTGAAGGCTAAAATTATGTCGCTTTTAGAATGCATTGTATGCAAAGAGCAAGCCAAAACTCAAAATGCCCTAGCCTTAAAATTATCACACTCGAGTGCCTTTGATTTATTTTGCTTCGACTCTAAACCTCACAAGATGTCTCTCAATTATGCACATTGAACCTAGGCGAAAACACTCATCAGCCTTATACGAATGGAGTTTATGCTAAATAAATTTCAAATTTTAATCGTATATGAGTTATGAAATCGAAAGACGCTCAGATTTGCACAAAAGGATCTCATGAATGGAATAAAACATTAAGAACAGGGATAGAGCACACAATTCACCTTTATTTCTGAGTCAAATTCCCCTAAAGATCAACTAGGTCTTTTCTAAGTTTGTAATGGGGCCTTGGGTGATTTGGTTCATGAAATGAAAGGAATGGGATGCCAAAGAGTTAAGATCATGCCAAGACATTTACACAATGATTACACTGATGGAGGCTCTAATACAATTTGCAAATTACAATTACATTCTTGGCATCCATGCGTACAATTCCAAATGGTTGTGCTTACAATTCTTTCAACTCTTATTTTTTAGTAGATTTGTACATTTTCACACAAGGGCTTTGAAGACTTTTCTCTTTTTTTCTCTTTTTTTTCTTTTTTTCTTTTCTTTGCCTCTACTTGCACAACTTACAAACAAATTTGCACATTTACCTCGGTACATGCCTTATAACAATTTAAATCTCAATAATGAAATTCTACTAATTCCTAACCTTAACATGATCAATAGCTATATGAGATGACTTAGTGTTTAGGTTTTATGGTTATGGATGGTAAGGGTGATGGATGAAAGGCTTAATGTGTTTGGCTTCAAAATTGGCAATGAAGCACACACATAAGGGACAGGAAAGTTTTTATGCTATTTTTAATAGTTCAAACACACATTATCTAGAATCGCTTCTAAGGTTCATTCAACTCGGAAATTAAGCAAACAGGCGATATCTCAAAATGAGATTAGTTCTTTAATGCGCAATGCAAACCTATAGAGATCAATCTAACACAATAAAGCATAGAATGAGACCGTGAATCTTCAATACTCTGCTTTTCCAGCTCTTTTCTTCACTTTTAACCCATGTCTTTCACCATTTATGCCCAAACACCCTTGCTTAACTAAAATTTACATGCACACACTTATTTATACCATTAGATACCCGATTTTTACCCAAGAAACGAACAAAAGCATCGGAAATGGGGGCTGTTAACAGCCTTTTTTGGCAGGGGTCCAAAGAAGAATTTTCCACCAAATTACTACATGGTATGAACCATTCCCAGCTCTCAAGTACCCAGCGGCATCGATACCGCGACCTTGGAAGAATCGATACCTAGTAGGACCAACCGCGACTACCCAATCTACCTATCTACCTAGGTGGAGCATCTGAACTATGAGAAGAAGAAAAAGTACCGTGTCGAACTTACACTCTTGATACCAAGTGAAGCCAGTACCTCACATGTACCCGGTACTTCCTACATGGCACCTAGGCACTGCGACATGTACCTGGTACCCGAGTACCTCTACATCGGCCTAGAATCCAACCAAGATTGGCATCCTATCAGCCCAACGAGAAGGATGCCGCTGAGGAGATACCAGTATGATAGAACAAGCGCAATGCCAGTAAGGGATTCCGTCGAGGAGATACCAGTATGATAGAACAAGCGCGATGCCAGTAAGAAATAGAGCAAGCGCCTCGCTAGCAAAAGCAGACCAGTGCACCAGTGTACCACGACACCAGGATACAGAGTCAGTTTCTCCTTCCAAGCAACATAGGAGGGAAGAACTGACTTCATCGCCATTTAAAAGGTCATAAATGAGACCAAACAGTCAACCAAATCAGAGTTTAAATGCGACAGTGATTGGATGGATCAAATCCCGTGCCTTTAGCCTCACTCAACGTCTTTCAACTCTTAAAGAAGGACTCCAAATAATCCACATTAATATGACCAGATTCTCAAGGATATTAGTATCTATAAATACGGCCATGAAGGACGAAGAGTGGGGGGAAGACCTGTTTCCAGAGACTTTCTTTAAGTTTTCTAAAGTCAGTAAGAGATTGAGAACCACAACTGAGAGGATTTTAGCTATTTATCGACATACACGATTCCACCATCACCAATCTGTGTAGAGAGAAAAGAGAGAGCGATATTATCATACTGTTATCGAAACCATTCTTTTTGTAAACAATTTTCTGATCAATAAAATAATACCATCCATATTATTTCCACATATATCATTCTTTCATTGGATTTCTCTTATTCGAGAGTTTATTCCTTATTCTGCTATAAGGGAGATCCCGGTACCGAAGCTACCCACCCCGCTGCCACCTACCGATAGCGGACAAGGGTGTTAATTGGAATTCTACTCCCTAAGAGAATTTTTCATTAACAGGGGCTAAAACCCGTTATCGAAATGGTATGATTAAAATTATTTATCTCCATTTTGTTAAATAAGAAGACATAAAAAAATATAATAAAATTCAAGAAAAATAGTTCTATTGTAGAAGCTATAATGTTAAAAGTTGTTATACCGGTTAAAAAAGCCTTTTTAATTGAAAAGTTCTTTTCAATATATATTTTTTGTCATTTGCTGTATTTTAAAAACCGTTCCAAGACATGTATCAGAGGCGTTTTTTTTAAGGAAATCGCATTGAGGCGTAAGCCTTAATGGCTGCTTAAGAGACTTAGGCCTCAACCATATGAGGCGTATGCCTCGTAACTTCACCTTAAAGGCGTATTGAGGCGTATGCCTCAGATTCAATAAGAAGAAAGGAGGAAGAAGATGGCGAAGAAGATGAAAGGAGGAAGAAGAAAAAAGAAGAACGAAGAAGAAAGAAGAAACTAACATACCTAGTTGGGAGGATACCGGCAGCAGCAACAACAACAAGAAGAAAGAATAGAAGATAGTAAAAAGTAAGAAAATAAATCTTAAGTCTATTTAAAAAAAAAAACTTTTTTACTGATGGGCTGTCAAATTGGGCCTTTAAAAGACTTAAAACCCAATGGATGCAGATATTGACATATATAAAAGTTATTAGCACACCCATTTTTATAAGTACACCCGTGTCTAAAATTTAAAAAATAAATACTAATATAAGCACCCATCATAATATCAATAGTACTCTCATTGAAATAAATATGTTCATTTTAATGCATATTATTTATAAACACTCTTAAATTATTATCACACCTAATTTATATATATATATATATATATAATTATATTATTTTTGGAATCAAATCATCTTTTAATGATGATCAAATTTACTTTTGGAAATATCTCGAATGTAGGAGTATTATAAAAGGGAATATGTGGAACCGTATATGAGGTCAAGAGATTTTCAATCTGGAATTCTCTTATTTATACAGCTATTTTTTTATAAAAAAACTTGTTAATATATAGGGCTATCTTTAAATATATATATATATATATTGTTTATCGATAGAGTTCATAACAATACATAAAAGAAAGATAAAACAATATGATAATCATGTGATGATGAGAAAGTTTGATACTCGAAATAAAATTATAGTTTAATTATGGTTTATCATAAGTTTTTTTTTTCTCGAAATGTAAGTTTTTTTTAATAAAGAAATATAGTTGAAGATATATGTGTAATTAATGAGTGTATATAGTATTTGGTTTATTTTTAATTAAAGTAATTTGTCATTATTAATGAATTTCTATTGGAATATTTTTGTAATTAAATTTTTTAATAAATTATAGGTGTACTAATAAGTTTTATGAGTATCAATATCGGCACCCAAACCCAACAAATTATAAAATAAAACAACTGAAATGGGTTTTAGGCCAAATGGGTCAATTTATTGGTTTAAAACCATAAAATTCTTCTTTATTTTGTTAATTTTGTTCTTATTTTTTTCTTTCAAGAATCATATGTTATGGCCTACGTTTTTTTACCTGTTATATGCTTTACGCTAATGTTTTTTAATTTCTTTATGCTATATGCTCGTGTTTTTTACTTTTTAACTACTTATATTATATATGATAATGACTATTATTTTTTAATTTATTTTTATGTTTTTTTTTTCATATTTTTTGTGAGGATTACGCATTGTTCCACCTTGAGATTTATGCTCGCCTCGATACTAAAAATGTTTTTTTTTTTAAATATTGGTCGTTTGGTTACCATTCAGTAAAATTTTTAGATGATTAAAAAAATTATTTGAACTAATTACACCAACCTCTCCTGATGTTTGCTCTTTTACACACGAAAATAACTTTATCGGTAATTGACACTCACATCTCCTGTCGTCAGTCAACGTCCGTTGCATTTAGCCTTTGACCAGATTAAGAAGGTAATATTGTCTTTTTAGTTAAGTTTTGATATTAAAACAATTTATATTTTAAATTAAAATATATATAAAAAACTAATAATAATAATAATAATAATAATAATAGTAATAATCTTTCTCTCTCTCTCAAGTGTTCATCATCACCAATCCCTAATAATCTTATTGTTTTAAAAAAAATCATATTCTCTATCTCATATTCTTATCAGAATATCAGATCCAAACCAATCAAAAAAAAAAAATCTTCCACCATCTTTTTCAACCCATAACCAAACCTGCCGCCGCCTACCTCTAACCACCGGCGTCACCCTCTAACTTATCTCCTCTCTCCCTGAAGGCCTTCACCAAACCCATACATTCGAATTCGCCGCCACCAGGTTGTGTTCCACTCTCTCACTCTCTCATTTCAAATCCAATTAGATTTTGGTTGATTTCGATTTAAGGTTTTGGATTGGCCGATTGGGGGTGGTGGATGTGGTCGCTTTGATTTAGGGTGGTGGCTGTGATTTATTTCAATTTAGGTTTGGGTTGTTGTGTGGTGGTGGCTAAGGTTCTTTGGTTTCTGGGTTCAGGTTCCTAGGGCGGCAGAGATGGGTTTTCTGGGTTCGGGTTTGCTAGGCGGCGAAGATGGGGTTTCTGGATTCGTTGGCCGGCGGAGATGTTGTTGGCCGGTGGCGAGGTCTTGGAGATTTGGGCTTGGTTTCGATCTGGGTTTGTTGAATGATGTTTGAAGATGATGAAGTTTGAATATGATGGTTGCGATGGTGTTGAATGATGTTTGATGATGATGATGGTTTGAAGATGATGGCTGCGATGGTGTTGAATGATGTTTGATGATGATGAAGATGGTTTGAAGATGATGGATTTTCGTAAAAAAAAACCTGTATTTGGTTTATTTGCTTTTTTTCCTATGTTGTTGATGATGATTGAAGGAGTGTGAGAGAGAGATTTCTGGAGGTGGTTGGAGAAATGAGAATGGCTGTGCATTCTAGGTTTTGGGTTGAAGAGGAGAGAGAAGATGGGGATCTGTGAAATGATACATGAGATGGATCTCAACCAAATCCAACTTTTGAATTTTAATTTTTTTCTGGTGGATCTCCACCGTCCATCTCATGAGATGGACGGTCTGGATCTCCACCAAATATATTTTTAAATTTAATTCATTTAATAATAATAATAATAATAATTAATTTAATTAGTTTTTTATAATTTGTTTTTTTTTTTCATTTTTTATTTATAATTATATGGGTCGTTTCGTCTTTTGAAGGGTCTTAGATGGTCAACGGTTAGTTTCGACCGTTGTTGGTTAACAGTAGGGGAGGCGAGTGTCAATTTTCGATAAATTTGTTTCTGTGTGTAATAGAGCAAACCTCATCGGAGGTTGGTATAATTAGTTCAAATTATTTTACGTCGACCAAAAGAAACTTAAATTTTGGATTTTTCCAAATTTTGAATATTTTATTTGACACTAAAATGTCTAATATAACTTTATAATTTATTTCTCTTGTAGAAGGGAGCTTCTAAACGAGCTACCCCGAAGAAGCCGTTCAAAAAGTACCCTAAATAAACATGAAGACAAATTCGTAATGTTGCATGGGAGATGTTGTGGTGACTTTACTACATGAGGAGGAGGAACACAGACAATTTATGATGTAAAGTGTGAAGTCACATTTTTCTAGTGATGAACATGAAAGTGAAGAAGAAGACGACTTGTGTTGTGATTTGTGAATGGAAACGAAAGGGTTAAAAGGGAAGGAGGACCATTCTATTCCTATCTCAATCCTATCATTCTTTTTGACACGTTTCTCTCTTTATAAATAACCTTTGCCATCCATCTTTACATCTTTCTCTTCCCTGTCTTGGGGGTTTTTTATTTGAGAGACACGCCCCTCTGAGAAAAAAAAAAAAAAAACTACTTTGATTCAACAACAAGAGATCTGAATTCTGAAATAACACCATTCACAAACAAAACCCCATCAATTCAAATTTATAAAGATTTAGTGAGAGGTACAGACACGCACCCAAGAAATTCCACACTCTTTCATTCAATTTCCTTTCTTTCTCTCTCGAGATCTTCAAAAGTGTCTGCTTTATTTTCTACTTGACAAAATTCGTAAAACCCACTATTTATCTTTATGTTTTAATTCAATTTCTTGAAAAAAAATTTGTTCTACTCTCCCGTTAAAGGTTTATTGTTTGTGGGTTTAATTATTTTTCTTTTTAAAAAAATCATATAGTTATAAACAGAATTTTGGGTATGAAGAATCGAAATTAGTGTTTTCAAGTGAATGATTTTGTTAAATAAAAAATTTTGTTGCTTGATTTATCTGAGGTTTGGTGGGATCGTTACTAGGATCAACCCTAATTGTATTTTTTATACTGTTAGGGTTATGATCATAAGAAAATTAGGCGGTGTATGTAGAAACTGAAGATTGCTTAGTATAGCTTTTATTCCATGCATTTTCTGGAAGTTGGATATTAGGATCAGTAGCTGTTGTTCAAAGTCTTCTCATTGAATCTGCGGAATGGTGTTTTCAGACTTGAATCTGAACGAGGGATTTTGTGAACATAAGCCGAGAGGAACCTTGATATAGATACTTGATGGTGATTAGGAGCTGAAGAGCTGTTTGTCACAAGGTCAAAGTTATGGTGTATTTTGCATTTGTGTTACGAGTGTTTGATTTTATAGTCAGGGAACTCTTCTGATGTTGATTGGTTTTTACTGATGAGCAGGTGATTGTATCTCTGTTGGCCTAGTGGTAAACACAGAAAGGATCGGATTGTTTTTGAACCTCTGCATTTGTCGACAAATCATTTGTGTTGAGATTAAGTTTATCTGGCTGCCTTAGAGTTAATCACTGTTTAGAACAGTAGAATTGAACATTTGAGCCTTGTGGGTATTCTTAGACCCTTGCCATTTTGCTGGTGTAATTTAGCAGTGCTTAGTATTTAATTGTAAATAAGAGGATATTATAATTATTGGATATCAGGATCTTTTGTCTGGGAGGTGATTTTGGACGATCATGGACTGACTTCAAGCTGGAAATGAGTGCAAGGACATGTTGCATGGACAGGAGCATAGTTTCTGGTCTGTTCCTGTGTTGGAACAACGGTTCAGGAAACTAGGAGAAGCTTTCTCGTTGGTAGAAGGATCCCACTTTGCTGTTTCCAGGATCACGTGCAATGTCTCGCTGCTTTCCATTTCCGCCTCCAGGATATGAAAAGAAGGCTACAATCGAAGATAAAGACTTGCTAACAAAGGTTTAAATATGATCCTTTTAATTACTTGCCATTGTTAGCATGAATTATAATAATTTATTTGGATCTTGCCTTGCGAGCATCTGGCATTCCCTCAATTTTATTAATATATAACTGTATCAAAATTTTAATCTGGCTTGTCGAAGTTGGTCCTGGGTTTAGAGTTTAATATCAAGGAACTGTTGACCTGAAATGAAAGAAAAATATAAGTGGGAAGTTGAGGATGTTTAGTAGAATCCTGTGCAGATAATGATCAAGCTATGAGAAGGTTTACTAGGGTTACTTATGATGAATACTGAAAATATTATAGAGAATGGGCAAGTGGAAAAATTTTAGGGAGAACAATTGTGCTTTATAAAAATTATGGATTGAATTGTAATGGTTTGCGGATTTCAAAGGTGTACACACTTTCTCAGGATAAGTTAGCCAGTTAAATATTCTTACAAACATATTTTCATTGCTAAAACGTTGATAACCTTGTTAAAAACGGGGCAAGATGGTGGTATGAGATATTGTCAAAAGTAGAGAGGTCACTGAGACACTGACAACCTAACCATCAGACTTAGCTGTGGAGATGATCTGGGAAAACTGTTCTCTTTTAGTATCTCGTATTCGGGCAGAGTCTTGTTATGCTACCAGTGTTACTTTGCATATATAGCCTAATATGTCAAGAATGTCACATATGTCAAGAATGTCTCCTTCTCCTTAAGACTATGTTTATACTAACACTTTCAATGTACATGAAATGCTTTCCCAGGCATGGTCATGGTTGTGGGATATTTGTTGTGTTAGACAAACCTAATAGGAATGTCCAATGAGGAAAAGGGGAGACATGTTTGTTTTAGGTACTTAACTTCATGAAATCTTGACTTCTAAAATTTTTATTCACCTCTGATTGGACATGCCATACTACATGTACACTTGATTGAACTTTAAGAGTTTAGAGGAATAGCTAACTTTGATGAAATTGTCACCTTAATATAAAACTGCACCCTGATGGAGAATTGGGTCCATGTAAAGTCATCAGTGACAAGTTAAATTATAAAAGTAGCATTACTGTTCCTTACCTGAGGTTGCTTGCTAGCTTAGGACAAATTTGGAACCCAGGATGTTGTCTCTTCCATATGTGACCTATATGCCTCAAAAGATCCGTAATTTTTATTTACCTCTGACTGAACATGCCATGTTACATGTACACTTCGTTGAACTTTAGTGGAAGGTTCGACTTTGATGAATTTTTCAGTTTAACATGATACTACACCCACTTGGAGATTTGGGTCCATGTAAAGTAGTGAATCCATGACAGGTTTAGTCACAAAAGTAGCATTAGTGTTCCTTCCATGGAGTTGATTTAGCTGAAGACATTGTTGGAAACCCAGGATATTGACTCTTCCAAATGTGACCCATCGACTTACTAATATTAAGACTATTATGATATGATGATAATATTCAAAACTAGATGACATTTAGATGACATATTCAAAAGTTGCATGGTAAATTAAATTTGAGTGATTTACTTTAACACTTTTTGACATAATGGTAAAAAGGCTCCTTTTGGGTTTTGTATGGCTTGATAAGTTAGGTGCAAAGGGCACAACATGAGTGAAAAAGAGTTTTGAATGAGACAGAGATGCTTGTGATTTTTGTTACATAAGTAGGTGTTGACATGATTTTCTTCTTTAATTTATGCTATTGTGCATAATGTTGAATGCTTTATAACCGCAGGATGTGTAATATTGGAAGTGTCCCATGTCGTTTTAGAATAGTGTAATAGACAAAGAGGTTCACATCATTTGCTTTGGGCAGAGCCTGTTTTGGAAGTAAATAATTGCCGTTTACAGAATTAAATGTATTCATAATGTTGTTTCCTAATCACGGTTTACATGGAGACAAAAACGAAAGCTTTAGACAATTGAGGATTGGATAATAATTGAGGTGATAGAAGTACAACGATAAGTTTGCTAATACTAATGCATAATGTATATATTTTTTTGTTTAACTTGTAACTTTCTTACAAAACTTATGTAATGATGCAAACTATCCTTGTCTGACCTACCATCATCAAGTCATTGTCCCCTTATCTAATATTCAGTACTTGTACCTCACCATTCATTCTAATGTTTTAGACATACATGGGAATAAAAGAATATAAGCTTGATAATTGGCTATGACATGACTAATCGTTGTTGCTTGACAATCTCTATCGGTTTTTTTTTCATCATTTATGCAGCATTCAGGATATTTTGATAATCTTACCCTAAGTTTTGTTATCTTTTTCTTTTTCTTTTAATATTTTAATAGGATACCTATTTAAAGTATTCAATTATCTGCTATGTAACTAAGAATTAGGATACTTTCAGATGTTTGATTGTTTATTTAAAAACTATTTTGAGATCTCAGTCTTATGCCTCATTTTAGTGGTGTTTTCTAATTGTTTCTCCATTTCCTTTTGGCAAGTAAACTTTTTCAACATCAAAGGCAAGACAGTGAATTTCAAATCCAAGCCAAACTCAGCCTTAAGAATCAATGAAATAATTTTGATGGGGACCTTCCTAATTTTATCTAACATTCACTTAGAAAATGCAAAGTCTACTCTTTCTTTGTTTTCACCACAGTTATAGCTTCATTAATTTATTTCCCTTAACTTCTGGTTGGATTCATAGGGAGGTTTTGAGCTTTTTGGTGGCCTTAGAAATTAGGAGTTGCATTGGGATTGAAATTTTAGGATGATCTTGTCTGGTTTTAGGTCCTGATTAAAGCGCTACATAGACTAATGAATAACAGCTGGAGACATGGCTTAGGATAATAAAATGTCATTATTATGACATATGTTCGTATATTAAATACCGAGAGATATGCTGTAAGGGGCACAAGCTTTGTTCAAAGTAGAGATGTGCTTTTTTTTGGGCACATATAAGAAATTTCCTTGTTGGTCCATCTTAAAAGTATGTTGATTTCATCTCTTGTTGCATTAGCACCTTATGTATCAAAACTGCTTGTTTCCTTGAATAACTTTTGTCAATGCAATCTTCTGCTTCCTGCTTTTTTGTTCATATTTTTTTTTTGTGCTGCATTGCCCATCCTTGATGATGTCAATATGACACCCTTTAGTGCTAAACTGCAATCAAGATTTACAAACAGAAAATAATTTACTGAAACCCTGTTTTTCTTCTTCTTCTTCTTCTTCTTCTATTGTGGTCTACTTCAGTCAATATTCATTTCTCATTTATTATTACTTATTTGTCTCTAATTGAAATGTTATATTCAGGAAACTCAAAAGGACAAAAAACATAAAAAGGATAAGAAGGATAAAGAAAAGAAAGAAGGGAAAGAAAAAAAGGACAGAGATAAAGAGAGAAGCAAAGAAAAAAATAGGGACAAGAATGTTCGAAAGGAGAAACACAAAGACAAGAAGGATAGGGATAAGGATAAGGATAAGGATAAAGAAAAAAACTGTACCTCAGATGCAAAGAAATTTGAAGGGCAGCCAGAGTGCTACAATGGAGAGAAACTTGGTTCGAACTGCCTGCAGAATAAAGAGATCAAGGACTTTAAATTTATGCAGGATTTGGCAAGGAGAATCAAGGATGGAGGTGGAGCAATGGGAAGCCAAATTGATCAGAAGATTATTGTTACAAATCAAAGAGGAGGCAAACTGCCAGGAAGGCTGGTCGAGCGTGGTATCGACAGTCGGTTGGAAGAAAAAGAGAAAGCTAAGGATAAGAAAGTCAATGGTCAAAACCATGTTGAGGCTAGAGGTTTGCAAAATGCAATTGTTCAAGGATTCTCTGGTACAGATAAAAAAGTTTTTCAAGGAATTGTTAAACCAGTGGAGAATAATGATATTTGGAAACAGGTGGAGAAGGAGAAGATTAAACACAAGGAAAGTGATAGTAAGGATGATAAATACAAGGATAAAGATCGAGAGAAGAAAAGCAGATCAAAAGATAAAGACAGAGAGAAGGAAAGGAAAGAGGAGGAGAAGACGAAAGAAATAAGGGAATCAAATAAGGACCTGCTTAAATTAGATGACAACGGCCCTAAATTTAAAGAAAGTGGCAAGGACTTCTTTAATTCAGGCAATATTAAACCACCAGATACTATAAAGATGAGCAGCAACAGTTCTGTTGGTGATGGAAGTCTTGGCAAGCGTAAGGAGCTTGAGATAAATGGAATTTTACATGGTGAGTCCTTTCCTGTAACATTCAATGATCATACTGCAGCACCTCTTATCTTTCTGGTGATTAGAAACACGAGTTTAAATGTGTGTTAAACTAAGAAATTTTAGTTCTTGGATGGTCCAGTACTTAAACCTCCCATTCTTGGGTATGATCTAATCTTTAAAAACTTATTAAGCTGGATTTTTCTTACGTCATTGTTATTGCTTTTTGATATTAATTTAAGAACCTTGTAATGAAATATATGTCTGCATTTTCTCAGGATAAAATCTTTGGTTGTACCTATCTTTGGATCATATCCATTTTTTATTTTGTACCTTATTCTTTCAACTATCTCACAGACAATGGAATTCGGCCTAATAAGTTGCCAAGACCTGTTTCGTCCGCTCTCCCAGTCATGGAAAATGGAAGGAAACCTGCTATCCACTTTGCATCTGAACAGGGGGCAGCTGATAATCATAAAGTGGATACGAAGGAACGCAAAATTAATGGTTTGATGGAGGTTCCACAACCATCTGTATGCTCAACTCGGCCTTTGTCAACTATTGTACAAGTTAGTGAGAATGGTGAAGCATCCTTGAAACAACCACATCCTGATTCCAAGTATTTGAATCAAATTCTTTCTCTACCCAAAGTGGAGGATTGGTCTGATCTGGATGACCAAGAATGGCTGTTTAGCGGCAACTCATTGCAGTCGAAGAAGTCAAAAGTTGGCTCTCCTAGGGTTGATGGGACACAAGTGTGGGCAGAAGCTCTGCGGATAGAGACTGACGATTTAATAGCTCTGCCGTACGTCATCCCATATTGATTAATATTGGATTTGGACAGATTTTACTTTCACTTCTGTCATCTCCAAATTTGAATTTTATCCAACGGATCTTCCAGGAAGGTATGCCAGGGATTCGAGATTACCAATTTATTACTGCATTTACTTTTTGTTGCAGTAGTAGTTCAATCTCTATTCCAGTTATACTAATGGTGTTTATTTTCCTTATCCTGGAAGTAATATGTTTGGAATCAGACTGACATATACTAATCATTTTGGTGCATCTTTTCAGGACATATAAGTGGAGTTTTCTTCGTTTCAGGATTCTTAAGAGTGCTGTTTTTTAGTGTTTGTAGTTTTTTTTTATGAAAATCCCCTTTAGGTGGTACTGGAAGAACATTTCCAAATGAGTTTTGAGAGAGGGATGTGTTAAATGAGAATATTGAGGCTGTTAGGGGTCATTTTTTTGTTAGCTTAGAGCTAAAGCTAGAGAAAAAATTTCTATAGGAATGAGAAACATAGGATTTTTATGGTGGTTATTGCACAAATTTTTTTATTTGTATAATGTATAGATTATTTACATAAAAAGTATATTAGAAGGTGAAAAGAAAAGGCATTATTATTCATTTAATCTGTAGACGTGAGGTGATTCTTTGTATATGCTGGAGAGTAGATTTTCATTTCCGAAAGACTCGTTCCTACATCTATTTAACAGCAGATGAGTTATGAATGTTACTAGTGAAGCCTTTTGACCATGAATCTTGTTTTGTTCTATCATACCAATTGAATTCCTTTTGCACCTCTGCAGTATTGTGATGTTTGAATTAATGGTTTTTTGTATGCTTCTTTTGTTTGTCTCGGAGGAAGGAAATAATCTCAGTTATTATGGTAAAATGACAGTTTCGGTGTTTATCAGTATGTAATTTGTTTCGGACTGATTGGAAGTTAATTATGCAGCATTTTCATAGAATATTTGATCTTTGAACGAGTTCGGATCCTTTTATATCTTTGTTTCTTCCTAGCGTTTTTTTAAAGTGAAATACACTGAGAGAAAAAAAGTGAACAAATTTTAACTATATATTTTCTTTTATGTTTAAGTGTCACTATATTTTGTATAGTTTAGGATAAAAAAAACGTAATGGGAGAATAATGTTCCTCTTAGAACAATGCCCGCATAACCATAAATTAGTTTGGTGCTTCAATGTTACTGTTTATATCAAGATTGGTTATGTTTTCTGGTTCATAGCCTTCTGCACTCATAAAATAAAATAAAAACGGAAGGAAGACGCTCAAAAAAAAAAAAAAACCAGAGTATATCTTCCTTCGTGTCTCTTAGGGTGCGTTTGGCATCTGGATGAGACGGGATAAGACGGGATGAGACAGGACAGTTGTTCCATATTATGTTTGGAATGTATGAGACAGAACTGTTAACTATACTGTTATTCGTTTGGTATGACTGAGATAGGATAGGACAAGATGTTAAAATGATCAAAGCGCCTATATTGTTATGTTTAATGTTTATTACCATATAATAATGACAAATGAGACATGACTAAGTTAATATTTGTATGATGTTATTAAATAAATGTATTTATATATTATATTTAATAAAAATAATAATATTGTGATTATATTTATTACATTTATATATTTAATAAATATAAATATAATATATTATATTTATTAAATAATATTGTATTTATTTATTAAATAAATGTATTTATATATTTTATTTAATAAAAATTAATAATTTTACAGGATTCTTGTTTGCATTTTCGTATTTACTAAATAATGTATTTATTAGCATGGAATTAGAAATAAAATATGATAACTCATCAACAACACAAACATCCCATATATTGAAAAGGGGTCAAAAAATAAATAGCACTATTTGGGGTGGGTGTTGTGCAAATATCACCACATTACTAATTCATGTTTAAAAGGCACCAATATAGGTGTCCAGATAAAAATACCCATTCCAAGTGAGTTTTTATCGTTTTCAAACCTAGTGAGAAAAACCAGAGAGAGAGAAAACATCTCTTGGAAAGAACCGGCGTTGGAAGATCAGTGGTTTTCCGTCTGAAAAAGACGTCGAAGTAACCGGCGGTAGGACAACAGTGTTTATCGGGTGTTCAGACGAGAGCATCTTCAATCGACGGTAAGTTGAGTCAGATTATGTTGTTGATTTTGTTTTTAATAAGTTCATGTTTGATGTTGGTTGTTGATTAAACTTGTAGATTAGGTTTGTTTGTTGATCTGAGAATGGTTGTGGGTTAAGTTAGGGTTTGTAAATCCGTTGAAGATCTGGGTTCCCGAGCTTTTTCAAGGTGATTCCGAGCTTTTTTCAAGCTTTTTCGAGCTTTTTAAGAGGTTTTTCCGAGCTTTTTAAAACGTTTTCCGAGCTTTTTCTGGGTTTTCGAGCTTTTTCAAACTGGTTCCGAGCTATTTGAAAATGCCCGAGCTTTTTGAAACTGTTCTCGAGCTACTTTAAAATGTGGCCGAGCTTTTTAAAACAATTTCCGAGCTTTTTGAAACAGTGTCCGAGATTTTTTAAACAGCCCGAGCTTTTTGAAACAGTGTCCGAGCTTTTTGAAACAGTTTCCGAGCTTTTTGAAACTGAATCCGAGCTTTTTCAAACAGTTGCCGAGCTTTTTTAGACAGTCCGAGCTTGTTAAAACTGAGTCCGAGCTTTTTGAACAGTCCGAGCATTTTCAACACGTGTCCGAGCTTTTTGAAACAGTTTCCGAGCTTTTTGAAACATTTTCCGAGCTTTTTTAAACTGAGTCCGAGCTTGTTAAAACTGAGTCCGAGCTTTTTGAACAGTCCGAGCATTTTCAACACGTGTCCGAGCTTTTTGAAACAGTTTCCGAGCTTTTTGAAACATTTTCCGAGCTTTTTTAAACTGAGTCCGAGCTTGTTAAAACCGAGTCCGAGCTTTTTCAACAGTCCAAGCATTTTCAACACGTGTCCGAGCTTTTTGAAACAGTTTCCGAGCTTTTTGAAACAGTGTCCGAGCTTTTTAAAGCTAAGTCCGAGCTTTTTCAACAGTCCGAGCTTTTTCAAACTGTTCCCGAGCTTTTTCAAACTGTGCCCGAGCTTTTTCAAACTGTGCCTAAGCTTTTTTTATATGAGTCCGAGCATTTTCCAACTGTGTCCGAGCTTTTTTCACACTGTCCGAGCGTTTTCAATATGAGTCCGAGCTTTTTGAAACTGCTTCTCTGCTATTTTATATTATTATGTCCTAGCCTTTTACAGTTTACTGATGCATTCTTTCTGTGAAAATGCAGATGGGTAGTGAACTAAAGGATTTGCTTAAAACTTCAGAGGATGAATGGTACGATGGAAAAATCACTCGGCATGACCATTTCAGCGACCTTAAAGATATCGACGTCGCACTAGACAGTGTACCAGAACAATTCAAGGTCGAAGACCGACGTCGGTATACAGAGTCTTGTTTTGGTCATTTCCTTAGGATGGATCGGGGGATGAAGTTTTCGGGTAGCGTAGTCCATCGACTGCTATTGCGCGAGCTACATCACGATGGGCCGCATGATGAGATGAGATTTATGTTAGGTACTCGTTCGGTCCGGTTCTCCAAGGTTGAATTCTGTCTGATCACCGGATTGAAGTTTGGAGTGATTCCCGACACGACTAGGTATGAGATGGTTCAGAACGGGATACAACAACGGTATTTCAATGGTGCAGCTGATGTGGATTATGAACAGCTGAGAGCTGTTCTACGGATCGGTGTATTTGAGGAGCAGTACGATGCTGTGAAGCTGTGCCTCCTGTATATGCTAAACTGGATATTGATGGGGTTGGACGAGAGAGAGAAAGTTCCATTATGGCAGATCCGGCTAGTCGAGGACTTGGACGCTTTTGATGCATTCCCGTGGGGTGCCCACGTGTATAGGCAGTCCATTATTGGATTCAAGAATGCCTTAAACGGTTGACGTGTGCGGTATGAGAGACGACAGCAGGAAAAGGGAGTTGACGTTCACACGGTGGAGACGTACAACATTTACGGTCTAGCTCACGCACTGTTGGTGAGAATTTAGAATTTGTATCGTTTGAAAACTTGAAATTTTTTTTCCATGAGTTACGGAATAAATGATTGGATTCTGAATAACTTGTTCTTTTACATAGGTATTTGCGTATGAGGTTATCCCCGAGCTTGGGACCCGATTTGGGACTCGTAGAGAGATTGAGTTGTCCCCCCGTATTCTAAAATGGCAGTTGCAAAAGCAACCAAGGTCGGACAAGCTGGACAAAAAAATTTTCTTAGCCAGGGTAAGGATCTATTGTGTTAAAGTGTTTACATATTACGATTATACAAATAGAATGGTCTAACCACGATTTCAGATGTTTGCGAGGACTGCACTGGTGCCGACAGCAGCTGAGAGGGTTGCACGGTACTACGGGGGCATAAATGAGGGAGGCAGTCTATATATGGCTGCCGATGGACACGACGGCTCGGTACCGGATCCCTTACATCATACGACTGCCGGACCCAGTCATACGGAGGGTTCCGACCATGAGTTTGGCGGTGGGAGTCCCCTCAGGCACAGGCCGGATACGGAGGGTTCGGACCCGGAGTTTGTCGCTGGGAGTCCTCTTAGGCGCAGACAGGTTCGCTTTGCGATGCCCGGTGGAGTACATTCACGAGAAGACGTTGGAGGGCATCGCCAGGTATGTAAAAAATGGTGTAATGCATTATTTATGTTGAAACAAATGTTGGGTTTTAGTACTGACAATAATGATTTTGTTTCAGGATCGTTTGGAACGAAAAATCCAAGATGTGATGGATGCAGTCGCTGCGTTACGGGAGGATATCCGGAAGAGTGATCGGGAACGGGATAGGCAGCATAGGGAGGTGATGGACTTTCTCCGGGGGCGGTGGGGTTCGACATCACAGTCTGGCAGGGATGGTCCACCCTCCCATGATCAAGACTCTCCCTGCACAGACAGAGACGGAGGGACAGACCCAGCCACCGGACCTACGACGGAGGCTGATGGACCTCAGATGCAGGGTTCAACAGCTGGAGATACAGTACGAGACCAGCAGATGCAAGTCCCTGGTGGCACGGATACAGGAGTATTTGGGGAGACAGTTACCCAGGCGATATTAGAGTATCCGCTGCTTATGGAGGTACAGGATGTGGATCCTCCTGTTTATATCCAGGACCACACAACGGACCCGTTCAGTCCACTGGGTCAGAGTCCCTCCTCCCGTACAGTCCACACTCCTGACCTGACCAGGCGATCCATAGGGAGCACCCCTGCGGTCCATCCGACACCGCTCTCCTCTACTAGATCCCGTCACACCTCACCCCCTAGTGACACTGCCGATCCATCCCGACACAACCCATCCCACCGGAGCCCTCGACGTGATCCATGGGGACAGAGTTCCTCCTCCCAACACCCCCCAGTCCACAGTCAGCATAGGCAGCAGCGGATGTGCAAACGAGGCTGGCAGTTGATGAGCCCATACACTGACCCCTGTCGGCCGAAGAGGCCAAGGACACTGCCCATGTCATCAGCACATACATTCAGGCCCAATGGATTGGTAGACGCTGACCAGCTTGCGGCTTACAAAGCCTACAAGAGGACGTGACGGGGGAATTGTAAGTATTAAAATATTGTGAATTTATTTTGAAACACCTAAGTTAAATTAGTTGTTTTCCTAAATAATTGAAAATTACGCAGACGTGATGTGGATCTGATGACCCCCGTGCTTGTGACTTGGTTCCACCGGTTGCAAACCAACTTTATGGAGTTGGAGGATACGGTACTTTCCTTACTTTGATTGTCTTTTAAGTTTGTTTAACTTATGGAAGAATACTAACAATGTATAATGTTTATATTGTCAGCATATGGACGCGTACCTGCATATTTTACGGAAGCGTCAGCGAGCATTCCCTACTGTCTACATTCAGAGGATGAACCTACTAGATTCTCAGTTCTATGTAAGTGTTTCAAATGTACTGTTTTCACACGTCTGTTTGTTGTGTTTCATCCTGTTTCTAACGTTTCAGTTCGTTGTCTATTTTCAGTAAATGCTGGAGTTTCAGTGGCGGAGAATCATGCCTCGCGATGCTGTGGGCAATGCCCCAAAAAACTGGTCTGTGTTGAAGTACAGGTGGTCCCCTGAAGATCTGATGACGGTACATGGATTGCTCCCGGTAGGGAACCGACCATGGCACGAGGTTGACGCGGTGAGCAAAATACAGTTATGGTTTCAATGTGTTTAATTAAAAATTCTTATTTTGACCATAACAATATCTTGAACACTTGGTATAGGTCCTTATTCCCTGCAACATTGGTGGCCAGCATTGGCTCGTGGCCAGCGTTGACCTTACTGTCGAGAAGATCCACCTGCTAGACCCGTTCAGACAGGAAATCCCCCTACAGATCAGGAAAGAGCAGGTCGCTCCATTGCGGTGGTTTCTACCCTCGATGTTGCATCAGGTGGGGTTTCACGATGCCAGACCAACGGGCGAGGCGAAGTACGAGAAGCGGAATAGGCCCTTTGGGGTAAGCATGGTGTCTACAACACATGTGCCCCAACAGACTAGGGGGTATGACTGTACGCACATCATTTAAACTTTAAGTTTGTTTTATTCAACTTCTATTGTAACGGTTGTTCATGTGCTGAGTCGCAGGGGTAACTGTGGTGCTCATACCTTGAGATTGATGGAGTACGTACTGGCGAACAGGATGACGTTCGACTGGTCAGAAGAAGATATGTGCACCATACGGGAGAAGATGGCTGTGGAGATTTTTTGTAACTCCAAGCCACATTAGATGTTGTAGTTATCGATGTACAAACAATTATAGTAATGAACTTTCAAATTATAAATTTTTTGTTTAAAACTTAAAGTGTTTTCATTTACAAGTACAACACACGCATTTCATATCATACAATAACACAAGTAATAATTAACACCCCAACTTAATTAAACAATAAGTATGAACGGCTCGGTTCACTCCTCGGTAGATTCCTTGTGTGGGCACGTCTGTTTGTTATGTCCAACTTGATGACATACGCTACACTTGCGACGGTATTCCTCGGGAACAATTCTGCTCGGACCTTCATTAATCAAGGGCGGATTAGAACACCTTCTGCTATTATGACTTGATTGTCCACATCTTCTACACGATTGGGTGGTTGTCCTCTCGGAAGACGATGCATGTCGACCCTCCATCGGGCGACCTAATTGTCTCTTGGTCTTTGGATTTAAAACCACCCGCTCAGCGATGTCGGACGGCACTACCCATGAAGAAGGATGGCCAACAGGCATAATAGGAACTGAGTATGCATCAATAAGTGTCTGTCTCTTGTAGTAGTCCGAACACAGCGATGTGAAATCCAAGTTCCGCTCCCTGCAAAACCAATGAAAAAAGTGACAATCACGCTTGCTTAATATAGGGTATAATTGTATACTGTTAATGTACCTTGCCGCTACAAGTGCGTGAGAATACGGAAAATGATCCATTTGGAATTTGTTGCATGTGCATGTCTTCCGGGTTAAGTCAACAGTCCACTGTTTTTCGGACCGTTTGACAGAGAAAATGTTCCAGTCCACTAGATTGGCGGTCATATAACCGCACTTCTCGACCCGTTGTAGCATCACAAGATGTGATGCGTCGGTCAACTGATGACGCATGGACTGTGCAGCTCGATGTCGATCGTGAAACCAACGCTGTAACATATTCCTAATGAACTCTGCCAATGTCAACATAGGGAGTTGTCGTGCGAATTTAAGGCATGAGTTTATGCACTCTGCAACATTTGTTGTCATCACCCTGAACCTTCGTTGGGGACAGTGTACACGAGACCATTTGTGTGGACCGGCAGATTCAACATAATCGAAAGCATTCTTGTGCAGGTTACGTAACTCACCCATGTACCGGTTATATTTGAATTCAGTGTACGCTCTAGCGGCTTTGCCCATTAAGCTGGCAACATCTTTTCTGTGAAATCGCTTCTTCACATTTTTAGCAAAGTGCCAACAACATATGGTATGGGTTGCATAAGGGAACACTTTAGAAATCCCTGCTTCAATGCTTGCATGTCGATCGGAAATAAAAACCAGATCATCTATATGACCAAGGGCACCCTTCAAGCAATCCAAAAACCATTCCCATGAAAGGTTGTTTTCGGAGTCGCCGTACCCAAAAGCAATTGGATACACCTGTTCGTTTCCATCTTGGGCAGTTGCAGCAAACATTGTACCCCCGAATCTTCCCTTCAAATGGGTACCATCAACTGCAATAACCGGACGCATGCACCTCTGAAAACCTCTAACTGAGGCCCCTAATGACATGAAAAAGTAAAGGAATTTACCGTCGTCAGCGCACTGTAAGTCAGTGATTGTACCGGGATTTTGTTGTTCCAGCACGTAACCAAAAGACGGCAGTAGTTGGAAGGTTTCTTCATGTGTCCCATAGGTCAGTGACAATGCATAATGCAAGGCTTGATATGCCTTACTGTACATGATTTGAATGCCATACATTGTTTTCATATCGGCTATTATATCCTTGGGACGCATGAGACGACCATCTTGTTGTTGAAGTCTAGGTGCAACCACTTCTCCAATTATAACTGCACTAGCTTGTCGGTGGCGACGGTGAATCTCCTCCAATGGACAACTGTGTTCATTGACAAAACTTCTTACTTGGAAGTACGTCCCTTCATCTTTTCTCACCGCTCTTAATTTCCATGTACAGTTGTCAATCAAACAAATACGATGTAACGTTGTCTTATTGGACCTTTTCACCTTCCACTCGAAGTTTCGCCGCATTGCAAAAAGGCCAACTAGTCTCTTCAGATCCTTTTTTGTCGGAAAGAACTGACCTTTATAAATCATGCATGTAGGTTCTTCTGCTACCAAGGTTGTGCTTCTACCAATCCCAAACGAGTATGAATCTGCTCCGGGAATAACCCACGTTGTGGTATTATCAGAATCATCTGTAGATACATTATGCCGGACCTCGGAAGTACCAGGCATATCTGCTCCAGTGCAACTAACTCCTTCTACACGTCTTCCACGTCTTTGAATTTGGACATGATCTTCATCAGTGTTCTCTACATGATCTACCAGATCAATATTTGCCTCATTATCCACCTCCTGGTTAGGCCCAAGGTTCGGTTCAGTGTTCTCCTCATTGTACATCTCATTGTATTGCTCATTGTACCGCCCATCATTCATCTCAAATCGACAACCAAACACATCGTCGAATTGAGGTTCACAAACATCTGCATGGTCGACCACTACCGGTTGGACAGCACATATGTTTTCCCCACCTTCAGTGGCACTCCTTTGTGTGAACACTTGGTTGCTACCGCTAGCGGATCCAAATGGTTGGGTATTTTCAGGAGCAGGAATATCATTCCATATCACATCTCCAGTTGCCCTCTCAATTAGACTAACACATACTTGAGGGATCACCCGATCTTCCCCTAGCATAAACTGAACATCATCGTCATTTCTTACAAATGTGCGACATATAGCGCCAGGAACGATTGATATTGACTGTAGATCAACATTGTATTTGTTTACATCATACTTCACAACGGTATGCACGATCGACACCAATTCTTCGTAACTCATATTCTTTGACACATACATTCCTTGGTTGTCGGATCCAACAAACCTCTGACTTCCATCGGGTAACTGCTCCCATCGACCGTTGTAAGATATTACTATTCTCACCCGATTCATTCTCCTGTAACATTCATCACCACAAACCATTATGACAAACATAAAAGCTATGGAAAAGGCTCAGAGCCTTTTAAAATAGTTTCCGAGGTTTTTACTATGATCTCCGAGCTTTTAATAAAGGTTCCAACCTTTTTTCTAAAGATCCCAAAAGAGCCGAGCTTTTTTACAAAGTACAGAGCTTTTTACAAAGTCTCGAGCTTTTTTACAAAGTCCCGAGTTTTTTCACAAAGTCCCGAGTTTTTTTACAAATTCCCGAGCTTTTTTACAAAAGTCCCGAGCTTTTTCACAAAAGTCCCGAGCTTTTTTACAAAAGTCCCGAGCTTTTTTACAAAAGTCCCGAGCTCTTTCACAAAGTCCCGAGCTTTTTTACAAAAGTCCCGAGCTCTTTCACAAAGTCCCGAGCTTTTTTACAAAAGTCCCAAGCTTTTTCACAAAGTCCCGCTTTTTTACAAAAGTCCCGAGCTTTTTCACAAAAGTCCCGAGCGTTTTTACAAAGTCCCGAGCTTGTTTTCTAAAAGCTCGAGCTGTTTTACAAAGTCTCGAGCTTTTTTCAAGTCTCCGAGCTTGTTTTCTAAAGGCTCGAGCCTTTTGTCCAAAGGCTCGAGCCTTTTGTCCAAAGGCTCAAGCCTTTTGTCCAAAGGCTCGAGCTTTTTCAAACAGGCTCCGAGTTTTTTCAAACAGTGTCCGAGCTTTTTAAAACAGGCTCCGAGCATTTTCAAACAGGTTCCGAGCTTTTTATTAACAGGTTCGGAGATTCAAATTTCACAGATTTAATATTCACAAAACCAGTTTCATGTTTACAAAAGGAACGTTTTTAAAAAAATGAAGGATAAAAAACAGTATTTCAGACAAACATATTACCTTGTTGTGCTTACTGAAGAACGTTGAGTAGAGTAGTTTTGAAATTTATTGTAGAGAGAGAAAGAGAGGAGTTCGTGCCTTCAGTGTTTCAAGTGTGGAGATGGAAGTACAGAGACAATTAAAAATTGATTATTTAAGGGCAATTTTGGTAGTTCACCAAAATAGGTGCCTTTTAAACATAAGTTATTAAACCGGTGACGTTGGTGCAACAGCGAGACAAAAAGGTGACATTTCTCACCATTTCCCCTAAAGAGTTTAGTTCACAGCCCAATAACATATAATCAATGACACTGACATGTTTACAATTATAACAAAATATGTGTTTCAAACATGTTCACAAATGCATATATAAAAGTGTTTACTCCTTCAGAATTGCCTTCACAAAATCTGGCTTGTAGGAGTCATTCAAACCATTCCCAATGAGCAACTGATTTGACTTATTTTCAAAATACATCACAACTCGTATCACTTGCATACGATCAAGACCCATACCTTCTAGCTCAATACCTAAACGAGCCATTGCATCCCCTCCCATAATAGCCTCAGTCAACTTAGCAATATTCGCAGATGCCCTTTCCATGTTTTTTTCAATGACACTGGTGATATCTGCTGCTATTGAACTGACAAGTGATTGGCATATTCATCCATATCTTCATATTTTACAAATCAAACAAAAAAAACATATATTCAGTCAAACTAATCATTGTATCTTACTAAAGCTAAATTAAAAATCACTAGACTATGCAAACAAATAAAATAATGTAAGGAGAGTAGCTAATACTATAACCATTTACTTTGTATGTATAACCATTTAATTACCACCAGTGTAAATACTATAAATTTGAATTTATTTCACTTGCACAAACATACAAATAAGGTGTCATTCATTAGCTTTGATATTCGTAAACACCAATAGTGGAAATACTATATGTTTGTGTGATCCCATCACACACACATACACACACACACACACACACACACTCATATATATATATATATATATTATATAAACCATCATTAATTTGCTGACTTCTTGCTTCATCCTTACCTTATTATTGTTTCCAATCTACCTGATCCTATTTCAACCTTAATTTTGTTCCACCAACAAAATTATTAACATGTGATTTATTTTATAACAGGATAATTATTACCAATGAGATATAACAAGATAATTTTATAACAAAATTATTACCAATGAGATATAACAACATGATAATTATTACCTTCTGATTTTTTTTTTTTTGAATAAGGTTAAGCTTTATTGAAGCCTAAAGGCAAAGAGGGGACAACACCATCATCACACTCAGACTAGAGGTAAAACAGGGCTAACACCCCACACAACAGGCAGCACAAAGGCACCAACACACTAGCCTAACAAGACGACATCAGACAACACAAAAAAGAAACCTAGAAAAACACCACCAAGCCCTCGTACCAAACAATACAGGTGAACACAACAACAAAAACAGAGTAAGAAAATATCAAATATCACCTCATTCCACAACTAATTAAAACAATAAAACTCAAAACTTTTATATGAATTTGAGGCAGATAATGAAGTAAGAAAGCAGCAGATCCCTTTAATCCATTAAGTCACATAAAGGCTCCATAAAAAAAAGAACTCTAAAAAACACATCTAAGCTCCAAAAATGATCAACAGTTTTAGGTAATATTTGGTCTAAATCTGCAGAAGGACTTAGAAACTAAACATGATTATGTATATATGTTTTTTCCTAATTAAAAGGGCAGAGACTAGAGTCCCCCTAAAATGCAACTCCACTTTATAAACTTATTTGCTAGAAATGGAAAAAATAATGAATCAAGAATCTGTATAATTTCAATTCAATCAGAGTTGCTCAAACTCCAACCAATAAACAAACAAATTGTTAACAGTTTTTTCTGGCAAAGGACCAAAGGAGAATTTTTCAACGAGAATCTATCTAGGAAAGATCATCTTGATATTCAAGACAACCAGTGAGATTGATACCACTACCTAGATGGAGCCGATACTTGATAAGGTCAGGACCTCGACTACCTATCTATCTAGATAAGATATCATCCCCGAAAGTATGTATCTCGCCCTAATGAAGCTCCTGATACCAGCTCAAGACTAGCACGATGATAGCTTGCACGCCCAGCACCCCGCAAGCATCTCGGCGTCGATCAAGGTATCAGGTACCTCCATACCTACCCCGGTGCTACCTCGATATCCACCTTGGTGTCACCTCGACTCCTACCTGATACTCAATATGATCATCCGGAGCTCCTCTAAGGCAAGTTTATTACCTCCCAGTCAATACGATAGGGAAAATGAAGACACGAGCACCATTCCAGCAGGAAGTAGAACAAGTCCATCAAAATGGGGGGTCAGCGCTACCCTTCATCAAAACTCATGATCAGAATCTCCCTCCAAGCTCCACGAAGAAGGAAAGTTGACTCCATCACCATCAAGCTCCACGAAGAAGGAAAGTTGACTCCATCGCCAAAATAAAGTGCCATCAATGACCCTATGATCGATCGAATCATAATTCGAATTCACCATTGATTAACGAGATCTAATCCAGCGCCTTCAGCTCCATGCAAATGCCTTTCAACCCTTAAAATCGGACTCTCTATAATCTTCATTAAAAACGACCGGATTTTGAGGAGATTAGGGGAGTACTATATATACGGCATTGAAGGGTAAAGAAAAGAGACTTTTTTTTGGAAGATTTCTTGATCACCAGAACGAAAGAGAGGTTCCGAGAGGTTCTCGGAATCCAGTGAGAGTCCATTGACAACCACTGGAGGAAAATCCACTTATCGACACGGACGTTTTCCCCATCTCCACCCTGTGAAAAAGAGTGAAAAAAGTGAGAGATATGTACGTATTCACATTGTAAACCCATGGTAGTAGTTGATTAAATAAAACAGTGTTCGTTTTTACATCTCCCAGTCCCTTTGTGTCCTTTATCCATTCTTTGGTCAGTCGACCTCGATTATACTAAAAGAGGGACCCCGGACCTCGAAGGTACTTACCCCGTTGCTGCTACCGGTAGTGGGTGAGGGTGTTAACTGAGATTTTCATACCGAGTGAATTTTTTCGTTAACACTTTTTGGCACCGTCTGTGGGAAACACCACACCTTCAAAAGAAAGCATGTGTGTCTCGTTTTCTTGCTAGATTATCAGAATGAAGCTCCGATCCTCTCAGGAATCATCATGACCCGTCAGGACATCAGTCGAACGCTTCAACCCAAAAGGGTCAGAAGCCGAAGAAGGGGGGAAATGGTCACAAACCTGCCTCAAAGCTGTCAGTTGCCGCACGGGCTACCCCCCAGGTACCTACTACCCCAGCAGCTGGACCTGCCAACCTAGACCAATAGGTCGCGGCCTTTATAGAGAGCATTCGCCTCCGAATGGCCGCCGAAGGCAGCACCAATCAACCTGGGATACCAGATCCCAGGGAAGAGGCTAATCGACAAGGTACCAGGATACCTACCTTTGACAGATTGGGACCGCCACCTCCTGTACCAATCCATGATAGACTCTGGCACATGCCCCCAATACCATCAGGTCCATGATAGACTCGGAACCAGCACCTCTGGTTCCAGCAAATCTTACAGGTCATCAACCCCGACGCACTAGATCCTCCATTGATCTCCCGACTAGGGAGCGTTACCATCTGGTCCAACCAGAAGCTTCCTTTAGACAGCCTTGACAGGAAGCGACTAGAAGGCGCCCTCGTTCAGTGGCAGGGGACAGCAACATGGATGTCGGAGAAGACCCTCCTCATGAGAGAAGCAGGATGAAACCTCTGCGACATCGAGGGGATCTGACGATCGATATTCTGAGGTGGAATCAGGAAATAATGGCAACAAACATATCCGGGACCAGGTCGCCAGAATGGCAAGAGAGATCCAGGAGCTGAAGAAGGGTAAGCACAGGGAGAATCAGAAAGATCCTTTGGGAGAGATGAATGCTCCCTTCTCTAAGAGGATCAAAGAGGTAGAACTACCTCCCAAATTCAAGATGCCAACCGAAAAATTTTCTGGAACCGAGGATCCCCTGAGCCATCTAGAGAGTTTTGTTCACCAGATGGAGGTCCAGAATGCTACCCAGGCCGCCATGTGCAGAATGTTCCCTACCACGCTGACTGACTGTGCCAAGACATGGTTCAGGAAACTACCGGCGGAGAGCGTTGATTCATTCACCAGGCTGACTACTGACTTCTGTGCCCAGTTTCAGGGCATCAAACCTTGCCCCAAGGATCCCATTCATCTCCAATATATGGTCCAGGAGCGGGGTGAAACGCTCAGAGCCTACGTAGAGAGGTTCCACAAGGAAGTGATCCAGATGGGGGTCTTCACGGAAAAAGAGACTTTGGCCAATTTCAGAAGGAACATATGGGCATGTAGGCTGTTCAGATCCTTTGTCAAACATCCCCCGGAGACCTACCAGAAAGCCTACAACAGAGCTCTAGAGCAGGTCGAGATAGACGAACAGCTCCGAGTCAAAATGGAGCATGATGATATGAGGATTGCCAAGTGCCAGAAGAAAGAGGTGCTCAAGCCAGTACCAGTTCAGAAAGGTCAGAACAGACCTCCCAACAAGTCTGCATATCGGTCGCCGCATTACCAGCCCCCACGGAACCGGTACCCACTCAGGCAGACTTCACCCAGAGCTACACCTCCACCTAAGGAAATAGCCTGGGTCGATAGAGATGAAAGAGGATACTCACATTACACCCCCTTGAACGCATCTCATGAAACTATCTACCTTGCCATCCGCGACAAGGGACTGCTCAGAAAGCCATGCCCAATGAAGGTACCAGCTGATCAGCAGAACCGCTACAAGTATTGTGACTTCCATGAGGATACATGTCATAATACCTCGGAGTGTTATAGTCTGCGGAACCAGATCGAAGCCTTGGTTAGGGGAGGTTGCTTGGAGGAATTCCTCCAACAGGTACGCGACAATATACGTAATGGAAAGGAGGTTCATGCCGATATCAAGGCATATGAGGAAGGAAGGAAAGGAAAAGGGAAATATATGATGAAGTAGATCCACGTTGTCAATACCATCAATGGAGGTCCCACCCTGGCCGGAATCTCCAACAATGCTCGAAAAAACCATGCTAAGAAAGCTCCCAGATTGGAAGCAAGCCAGAATGTTTTCAAAGTTACTAGGGGACCACTTCAGTTCTCTCATACTGCACAGATCGTCTTCACAGAAGAGGACGTGTACAACACCGTACAGCCCCACGATGACCCTATGGTCATCACTGTGCAGATAGCCAACAACTTGGTCCATCGTGTCTTGATTGACACAGGCAGTAGCGTTAATATCCTCTTCAAAAGCGCTTTGGAGCAATTCAACCTGAAAAGACCTTGCTACAATAGTTGTACTGCCCCATTATACGGGTTCACAGGAGACTCACTGATTCCCATCGGGTCTATGATCCTACCTGTAATAGTAGGGACAGCGCCATTACAGCAGAACCTGATGACGGATTTCGTTGTAGTAGACATCCCGTCCGCCTACAACGCCATACTGGGAAGACCCTACCTATCTGTTCTCAAAGGAGTCTTGTCGATATATCATAACGACCTGAAATTTCCAATAGGAGACAAGGTGGGCGAAGTGAGAGGAGATCAACAGGTTGCACGCAAGTGTTATGCAGTATCTACCAATCCAGCGGCGCTGGCTAAGCAATGTGTGCAGGTAACCATCAACCAAGGTCGCCAGTTCCCAAAGGAAGATGTCGAAGGTGAAACAAATTTGATTGAAATGGGATCTACGCCAGAGCTCCCCGACATAGAAATCAGGGAAGAAGAAGGAAAAGGATGGGCCATTAGCCATCCTGCAGAAGAGTTAGAAGAGGTACCTATCAAGGAGGCCGATCCTTCCAAGGTTGTCAGGATAGGTTCTGCTTTGGAGACAAAGGTAAAAGAGGCTCTGATAATGCTCCTACGAGAATATAACGACATCTTTGCATGGAGTCATGAGGAGATGCCGGGAATACCCACTACCTTAGCAACACATAGGTTAGCTGTGGATCCCACCTTCAAGCCAGTCAAGCAGAAGAGAAGGCATTTCAACCAAGCAAGAAATGATGCGGTGCAAGAGGAGGTACACAAACTACTAAAGACAGAGTTCATCAGGGAGTCTCGGTACCCTGAATGGATTGCCAACGTAGTCATGGTAACCAAAGCAAATGGGAAGTGGCGCATGTGTGTCGACTACACAGATCTCAACCGCGCCTGGCCGAAGGATAGCTTCCCGCTACCGAAAATCGACTAACTGGTAGATTTAACCGCGGGCAACAAGCTCCTAAGCTTTATGGACGCCTTTTCAGGATACAACCAGATCCTGATGCACCCAGCTAACCAGGATAAGACCAGTTTCATAATCGGGCAAGGTCTGTACTGTTACAGAGTTATGCCCTTCGGGCTCAAGAACACTGGAGCTACCTATCAGCACCTAGTCAACCGCTTATTCAAGGGACTGATAGGAAAGTCGATGGAGGTATATATCGATGATATGATCACGAAGTCTCAGATAGCTGAACATCACCAAGATCACCTCTGCCAGACTTTTCAGATAGTCAGGGAAAATCAGATGCGTCTGAATCCGGCTAAATGCGCCTTCGGGGTTACAACCGGGAAATTTCTCGGATTCTTAGTCCACGAAAGAGGAATTGAAGCTAATCCCGAAAAGATCAAAGCTATCCTAGATCTTGAATCTCCCACCTCACTTAGACAAGTGCAGAGTTTGACCAGGCGAATCGCAGCCCTGAACCGTTTCATATCGCGGTCCACTGACAAGTGCATCCCGTTCTTCAAGGCAATTAAACATGGGAAGAACATGAAATGGGACCAAGGCAGGGAACGAGCTTTCCAGTCATTAAAAGAGTACCTCGCTAGCCCGCCCATGCTAGCTAGCCCGGTACCAGGAGAAGAACTACAATTTTACCTGGCAGTGTCTGAAACCGCCGCCAGTGGAGCTATAGTGAAAGAATGGGAGATGGAGCCCAGCGCCCTGTCTACTATATGAGCAGCGCCCTAACCAAATCAGAAAGGAACTACGCTCTCCTGGAGAAGCTCGCATTTGCACTGGTAGTAGCAGCCAGGAAGCTCCGCCCTTATTTCCTTGCTTACACCATCATGGTAGTCACTAATCAACCTTTGCGACAGTTTCTTCAAAGGCCGGATGTATCAGGAAGACTCGTTCTGTGGGCCCTTGAACTTACCCAGTTCGACATCAAATACAAAGCCAGGACTACCATCAAGGCCCAGGCTTTGGCAGATTTCGTGGTAGAATTTAGTGCGATCCCCGATTAGGGTGCTCCCCCGAGCCCGATTCGAGCTCCTTCGAAGGAACAAGAGCCTGCAGATTGGCCCTAACAATCGAAACATCTGGATCCTGTATACCGATGGAGCATCAAATCAAGCAGGAAGTGGAGGTGGGGTCATTCTAACAGACCCAGAGAAAGTCGAGTGCTGCCATTGTTTCAGATTCGGGTTTAACACCACCAATAATGAGGCTGAATATGAGGCTTTGTTAGCAGGGATGAGAGCGGCAATAGAGCTGGAAGCTGATTACCTCCTTGCCAAATGCGATTCACAGCTGGTAGTCAACCAAATAACAGGTTTATACCAGGCCAAGGGGGATAACATGATAGCCTATCTCGAAAAAGTGCAAGAGTTGTTGCCTCGCTTCAAGGGTGTCAGGATCGAACAGATACCTAGGCAGCAGAATCATCGAGCTGACGTCCTAGCCAAGATAGCTACCAATTGAGGACAAGCGCTGCCGAAAAGAGTTCCGCTCCAGGTAATCACTGTATCAAGCATTTCTAAAGGCAAGGAAGTAAACCCCGTGGAATGATTTCCATGCTGGATGGATCCTATCGTGGAATACCTTCAATCAGAAAAGCTCCCAGAAAACCCCGATCAAGCTCGCAAGATCAAAAGAACCTCAGTTCGATACTGCTTGATAGAGGGGCACCTTTACCGCAGAGGTAGATCACTCCCCTTACTCAGATCTCTACATCCTGAGGATGCGAGTTGGGCGTTGAGGGAAGTGCATTCCGGAGACTGTGGAAATCATATCGGAAGAGAAGCATTGGCTTACCAGGTGCTACGCATGGGATATTTCTGGCCGACTCTGCACCATGACGCAAAACAGTTCGTACAGTCTTGTGAACCGTGTCAGAAAATGGCCAACCTGCATCACTTACCTTCAGAACGGTTATCAACCATTAGCTCGCCGTATCCGTTTGCATTCTAGGGAGTGGACCTAATTGGACCCCTCCTAATCGCGCTAGGTCAGTAGAAGCATGCAATCGTGGCTATTGATTACTTCACCAGGTGGGTGGAAGCAGAACCCCTCTCCAGAATTACTGAAGCAAACACAACATAGTTCATTAAGAAAAATATGGTTTGCCGATTCGGGACTCCAATGGTCATCATCAGAGATCTGGGTAAGCAGTTCGACAACGTCAGATTTCAGGAATTCTGTGGAAGTTTGGGGATTGAACTCCGCTTCGCGTGTGTGGCGCACCCCCAGACTAATGGTCTAGTAGAGGCTAAAAACAAAATCATCAAGAGGCTCCTCAAGAAAAAACTTCAGCAGAAGAAATGAAGATGGGCTGATGAACTCTCGGACGTACTATGGGCATATCGCACCACCAAGAGGACCGCTACAGGAGAAACCCCATACTCGCTAGCTTTCGGGGTAGAAGCCGTCCTTCCTATAGAGCACAAGCTCGTCTCCTTCCGGGTGCAACATTTTAACCCCGATGGAAATAAGGACAAGCTGAGGGCCAGCCTGGACCTCCTAGAGGAGAAGCAGGACAGGATAGTCGAAAGAGTAGCAGTTTACCAGAACCAAATTGCTCGTTACTTTAACAAGAAAGTAAGAAGTCGAAGCTTCAAGGAAGGGGATATGGTTCTCAGAAATGTTACCTAGAATACCCGGAAGAGGTTAGACGAAGTGCTATCACCTAATTGGTAAGGTCCGTACCTAATCAAAATGGTGATCCAAGGTGGGGCCTACAAGTTGAATGATATGGACGGACATCCAGTAGACCACACTTGGAATGCTGATCATCTCAAGAGATTCTACCCATAAATTCTGCAAGGCAAGTCGGCAAGGATTATTCCTAAACGACTGACAGAAGATATTAGTAGTCGTGAGTACTTGTATGTTTCTTTTTTTTTTCTTTTTTTCCTTTGATCATCAATAAAGAAGGTTTCTTTCTCCATTTGTTCCTCCCTACATTTGTCTACATCCACCTGCTTTACGTCGCCAATTGAATTCTCCATGATTGTCGCTTTAAGACTAGGAGAGTTGCATAGCATTCCTGATGCCCTGGACCGGATAGATCCATCCAGAAGGATCGCCATAAAACCAGGAAAGCTACATAGCACTCCTGACACCCTAGATCGGATCAGTCCATCTAGGAGGTTCGCCTCAAGACCAGGAAGGACCATATGGCCTTCATGTTGCCCTGGTCGGGTACCACCCCCCCCGCTAGGAAGGATCCAGTACGTAAGAGCATAGTTGCCCGATAGATCAGACCTTGGCCGGGCACCAGCCCCTGCTAAGAAGGATCTGGATAGTAAGAGCATAGTTGCCAGCTAGATCAAGGCCTTGGCCGGGCACTACCCCCCGCCGAGAAAGACCAGGTGCTAAAGTGGCCTTAGTTGTCTACCTGGATCTTGCTGCCAGTGTTTATTCGCCATTGTTTTCGCCAGGATACCAAGATTCCTGCAAATAGGAATGCAAGGTACCCAAGTATGATCGCCTCAAGACCAGAAAGGACCATATGGCCTTCCTGCTGCCCTGGCCGGGTACCACCCCCCAGTAGGAAGGATCCAGTACGTAAGAGCATAGTTGCCCGATAGATCAGACCTTGGCCGGGCACTACCCCCCTCTAAGAAGGATCTGGATAGTAAGAGCATAGTTGCCAGCTAAATCAAGGCTTTGGTCGGGCACCACCCCCCGCCGGGAAAGATCAGGTGCTAAAATGGCCTTAGTTGCATACCTGGATCGTGCTGCCAGTGTTTATTCACCAATTGTTTTCACCAGGATACCACGATTCCTACAAACAGGAGTGCGAGGTACCTCGTACGCCACTGTTTTAGCCAGAGTACCAAGATTCCTAAAACAAGAAGGCAAGGTACTGAGATTCGCCAAATTTTTGACTCGCCAAGGCACCAAAGCTCCTACAAATAAAAGAGTGAGGTACCCAGTTTCGCCAGGATACTTCCATGGGGACCCAGGTTTCATGAACTGGAAAGCTAGGTACTCAATCATTCGACGAGGTTCCTAGTTTCGCCAGACTACTCGTCATACTGCCAAGACTCTCAGAACTGGAGTGCGAGGTACCATGGTACCGATCCACTGATTTATTCTCATCAAATTTTATGGATTACCGAGTTTTGATTAAGTCAGGTTTATGCTAGGGACTCTTGCCCGAGTCTATGGTACTATCAGAAGCGTGTGACTAAATTAAATCGACAGATATAGATGGAAGTGAGTTTTTCTTTTCATTGATCAAATCGGGGAACCCTGCCCTTATTTTAAGCTATATACAAGATACAAGAAAGAAAGAGACAAGAAAATAAGTTGAAGGTCTGAAACAGCCAGTTCCCTCTCTAACTTCTCACCTACTTACTAGATCTGCCTATATAGCAACATTGATTTAAATCAAAATCTATATTGACGGTGCTGCCACGAACCCCGTAGGTAGAAGTAGAGGCCGTGTTAGGATCAGTAAGAATAAGAAGGAAATAAGGATCCCCCCCCCCCCCCAAGTCCAAGATGCAACGGGGCACAAAACCGAGGCTCAACAGGGTAATGCCTACACCATTGGCAAGGCCGCAGCATCAGACCCCACCATTCATCCTGATCCTGGGAATCTCAACTTTCCCTGTTCCTCTGGTAATTAAATCCACCAAGTACAGCTCATTCCACAATACCAAGCATCCTGCCAGTCATAGAGCCGACATCTCCTCCTCCTCCCACAATGTCAGGTGATACGACGATCATCGATCAACCTATGGAGACTGCCGGCTACAAAGGAAAAAGGGATTGTTTGAAGACCCATCTAATAGATAAGGGGTATTTATAGAGGGAAAGATTCGAATATCGAAAATGAGAGGATAAAGTCATTTATGTACACAACGTTCGATACACGGGAAAGGAAAGCCTCGCGAAGTGTGCTTTCCCCCCAAGGCTTAATGATCGGGATAATCGAACCTATCCTGGATCGACATCTGGAAGGACAGTTGAATACAAAATTCGAACCAATAATGCCTACATGGAAACCCGTAAAAAATGAAGTGCCCCGATCTATGACCGGTTGAGGTCTTGGTACTTTTCTCGGACCATTCGTGGTATTAACTTCCGGATCACCAAATTCCCACCTGGGTACTAAGAATCATCCCGGAACAAGCATTTCAACCTGGGATGTGATAAATTATACACGCATGAAGTCAAGAAAAATAAAGAAGTTCTCATTACTAGAATCGGGGAGCCCATCCCCCAATCACGGGCTACAAAAAGATAATTTTATCTAGGTGCTACTGAAAAAGGGATCAAGTTGGATCAAGCATCCTCCTGCTCCTGAGTGGCAGTCTCCTCGCCAGATTCACCAGTTATGGTTTCCCCTCCTTCAATACTGGATGGAGCTCCGTCTGCTCCCTGGGCACTTATAACAACCAGAATTTCCATTGGAGATGGATCTCCTTGAAGCCCCCCTCCAACTTCCTCGATCAGAGCAGCCTGACTTTTCTTTTCCTTGGCAGGGTCAGATGATGAAATAGGCAGGACAGCTTCTCCATCATCAGTAGCAGGCCGATCTCCTACCTCCTTGCCAGATTCTACTGGAGAAGCAAAGGAGGCGGAAACCCCTCCTCCATCCTGAGCCACACCAACCTCAGGATCCTTTAGATTTGGAGTTGATCCAGCATTGCTTGGTGGAAGAAGTGAGATAGAGCCCTGGTCCGGTCCTCCTACTACTCCAATATCTCCAACAAACTAGGAGGGCCCAGCCACATCAGAAGGTGCTGCCCCAGCTAGCTCAGCAGCCTTTGCCATGATCTCCTCCCGGTTCCACCCAGCGATGTCACCTAGATCGAACGGAGAAGGGAGAGCTAGGGCCACCTGGTAACCAGCAAAAAAGTAACCGTCCCCGAAGGCGGTGTCTACCTAGGCATCTAGGGTGGTCATGCTACCCCGAAAAGACTGGATTTCTTTCTCCAGCTCCACTATTCTCTCCTTCGCAGTATCCCTCTCCTCTTTACGGCGGAGGGATCTGAGCTTCTCCATATCCAGAGCATGCTGCATCCTCTCCCTGTCAACCTTCGCCTCGTCAGCCTCCTTTTGGGTATTCGCCAGCGACTGGTTCAGAACTTCCAATCCCTGAGCGGCCTTAGCAAGCTCCTCTTTAGACCTCTCCAGCTCCGCTGTAGCACCCCTGACTTGCTCCAGAAGGAGGCCAACCTGTTGGCTCATAGCCACATTGAATTTACAAGCCTGACAAAAACAATACACTTGTTAGAGTGTTCTTAACCTCTTACCTGAACAAAGGATTAAAATAAGACAGCTTACCCCAGCTAGAAGGGCAGACCCTCTTCTAATTAGAAGCTCAGTCGGCATGGCGGTCATGACATCTAGGCCCCCACCTGGGCAGGAAGCAAATAAGTGGGCCTGAACTTCATCCTGGCTGCTATCTTTCGACCTCGACCGTGCCTTATCTCGAGGTACGACCCGCTACTTCATAGCAGAATCAGAGTTTTTCTTGACCGGTTTAGGCTGACCAGATGCCACAACGGGAGAAGCAGAAGAAGCTGAGGCACCAGCATCAATAGCTGCTGCGACATTAACAAGTCTGAGGGGTGAAACCTCTTGCACCCGGCTGGAAGCACCTCGATACCTCCTCAATCTGGCTGTAAAAGCCTCCAGCGACCTAGCCGAGGTAGGAAGAGGGGGAGCTGGCGATCCTGATACCCCGATCGGGATCCTATCAGAGCCAGTAGGTACTCCAACCCCTGCATCGAGATCGGAACTGATTGGAATCCTGACAGGGGAAGGCGGAGGAGAATCAACAGTACCGCCTGTTTGGTGGGTCTCCATCTCAGGAACCGATAGAGATACTGCTGAAACTACAAAGATAGCCAAAGTCAATATTCGCAGAGTCAATAAAACAAGATAATATGAGCAAAGTCAGAAAAGTTTTCTACCTAGAGAAGCTCCGGAAATGCGAAGGTAGTGATCCACCCTCTTTGCCTCGAAGGCCTCTGTGATGGGAAATTTTGTGTTAATATAATGACGAGCCATGATAGCCCGTAAGATTTTCTCCGATTCTCCAGATAACTTGCTCTTCTCCAATGCGGGCTTGCCACTGAAAATAGTGGGAACTCGGAACTCAGACCCTCCGATATGAACCGAGCTTTCCCATTCACCTCCGAGGATGACCCATTCCTCCTTCCAGGAGGTATCCTTTTTCATGGCCCCCGGTACCATAAATTGCAAGCTATTTTTGGCACGGGCGTAGAATTGCCCCTTTGGACCTGGGGCATTAGCGGCAATCTGGAACACATATCCAATCTCATCTGGACCTGGTTCCCGATCGATGTTGTCCTTCTGGCATTGGTCCCTCCACAAAACGAGGAACCCCACCAAATGCCTCTAAAATCCTGGTGTCAACTGGAGGGGAGTTAACTGTAAGGCATGTAGCGCCCTACGTGAGAAGGGGTGGAGGGGTAGTCTGACTCCACAATCGAAGGCTGCCGTATGAATCGGGACATCGCCGGCAGAGGGAGAATACATATCATACTCCTGTGGAGGGATAGCAATAGTGATCTCTTTTGGGATATTCAAATCTCTCCGTAAACGTTTAATAGTTTCCGGAGTACTAGTAGAAGGAGGGATACATTAGTACTCATATGGAAGGGCCAGTACCCTTCCGACGGTGTCAATAACTTCACCGGCGCTGCTCCCACCAATCCCAACGGCATCTATTTCTTCACTCGACTCCTGGTCGACATCAACCGTAGTCTTAGAATTGTTCTAGAAGCCTGTCCCAATTGCGATGTTCCGATTGGAGCGGCAACGTTGAAAGGGAACGTTGTCCCCGCTGTCACTGCTATCGCGAGCCCTTTTTCTAGGGGCAAGGCTCCCGCCGGCCACCACGTCTCCATTGAAGAGTTGCTCAATGCTATTGCCACCAGGTGAAGACATAGTGACAGTTTCAGAGTTTTGATCTCTAACGAAAAGAGGGAAGTTAAAGGTTGAGGCTAGGTTTTCTGCTTACTGGAAAATCTTAATCAGGAAAATTTGCCTTTTGAATTCAACTTACCCTAATCAGCCACGTGGAATGTAAGCCAGCGTGCAAAGAAAAGATTCCCTCATATGAGACGTTACGAAAAAATTCTCCGAATGCTATCTATCCTGACTCCAACCCTAACCCGATACCGGTGTTCAAGTCAGGGGGGACTTCTGTTAACAGTTTTTTCTAGCAAGGGACCAAAGGAGAATTTTCCAATGAGAATCTATCTACGAAAGATCATCTTGATATTCAAGACAATCAGTGAGATTGATACCACTACCTAGATGGAGCCGATACTTGATAAGGTCAGGACCTCGACTACCTATCTATCCAGATAGGATATCATCCTCGAAAGTATGTATCTCGCCCTACTGAAGCTCCTGATACCAGCTCAAGACTAGCACGATGATAGCTTGCACGCCCAGCACCCCGCAAGCATCTCGGCGTCGATCAAGGTATCAGGTACCTCCATACCTACCCCAGTGCTACCTCGATATCCACCTTGGTGTCACCTCGACTCCCACCTGATACTCAGTATGATCATCCGGAGCTCCTCTAAGGCAAATACCTTACCTTCCAGTCAATACGATAGGGAACATGAAGACACGAGCACCATTCCAGCAGGAAGTAGAACAAGTCCATCAAAATGGGGGGTCAGCGCTACCCTCCATCGAAACTCACGATCAGAATCTCCCTCCAAGCTCCACGAAGAAGGAAAGTTGACTCCATAGCCATCAAGCTCCACGAAGAAGGAAAGTTGACTCCATTGCCAAAATAAAGCGCCATCAATGACCCTATGATCGATCGAATCATAATTCGAATTCGCCATTCATTAACGGGATCTAATCCCGCGCCTTCAGCTCCATGCAAATGCCTTTCAACGCTTAAAATAGAACTCTCTATAATCTTCATTAAAAACGACCGGATTTTGAGGAGATTAGGGGAGTACTATATATACGGCATTGAAGGGTAAAGAAAATGGACTTTTTTTTGGAAGATTTCTTGATCACCAGAACGAAAGAGAGGTCCCGAGAGGTTCTCGAAATCCAGTGAGAGTCCATTGACAACCACTGGAGGAAAATCCACTTATCGACACAGACATTTTCCCCATCTCCACCCTGTGAAAAAGAGTGAAAAAAGTGAGAGATATGTACGTATTCACATTGTAAACCCATGGTAGTAGTTGATTAAATAAAACAGTGTTCGTTTTTACATCTCCCAGTCCCTTTGTGTCCTTTATCCATTCTTTGGTCAGTCGACCTCGATCATACTAAAAGAGGGACTCTGGTACCAAAGGTACCTACCCCGCTGCTGCTACCAGTAGTGGGTGAGGGTGCTAACTGAGAGTTTCACCCCGTGTGAATTTTTCCGTTAACACAAATTATTTAAAATCTTCACAAGTACTCATCATCTTTCTATTACAATAAACAAACCCAACTCTAGAAACCAAATAATTCTTCAAATGAATAAATAAATAAATAACCCACAAAAATTAGTTATAAAGTGTTAATAGCCAAAATTGGCTAAGGACCAAAGGAAAATTTTCCACCTCCCAGACCTGGCTCCATACCCGAGAGTTTCCACTAGGAGACCATTCTATCCAGAGCCGAGCTACGATACCACCCTGTAGGAATAAGGACGGGCTCCGAAAACATTCGGGATAGAGCCCGGAACGATCAGATCTAGCCCGCATCACCAAAACTAGAAATTCCCCGAAGTCGAGGTCACCTCGCAATTGCTCCAGAGACTCACCTATACCTCGCTGACACAGGAGAATGTCCCTAGGAAGCCGCACCTAGCTTCGAAAGGTCAGGGAAAGCCTCACCTAGCTTCGAAAAGGTCAAGGGAAGCCAGATCTGGCTCCTAGCTGGATGAAACTTCTCAGATATCGAGGTCGGAACACTGATCGACCTCACTAGTTGATGCACCATACCATGATACATTCAGCGATCCCCATAGGAATCATGCCAGACCCAGAGATACACAGCATCACACCCACAGATATTATACACGTGCAGAACAATTAATAGAGTTTGAATGGGAAATAAATTGATTTCCAAGATACCCTCAACGGAGCAATTAACTCAAAGTCAACTACATTTAAAGGGAAAAATTCCGTCCGATAAGAGGGGGATGAGAAAATCAAGAGGAAATCAATGAGTTGACACCTATGAAGACATTGTATAAAGAAGGGACTTCCTCCTTCAGAAAGGGAGACTACTATTCGACAGGCATACGACAAGTACTCGACCATACCCTAGAGAGAATTCAGAGCAATTTGAGAGAAATTTATATACCATACACGTTCAATAAGAAAATATTTTTGCTTTCTTTTAGGTGGTGAATTGTATCATTATTCCTTGTCATTTTATAAAACATTGTTACACATACGATCAATCTTGGCCACCACCTACGTGGTAGTGGTCTCGAGGGTGTTAACTGAGATTTCTGGTCTCGAGCAAAATTTCCGTTAACACTTTCTGGAGCCGTCTGTGGGAAAAAACCTTACACCCAATTAACCAATTATTTGCATTTACATTTTCGTTGTTTTACAGGGACTATGAGGCTCCGCTCCTCCCAAGGCCAACATAGAATTTCGGAGCAACCTCCAGCGAGGCTAACACGAAAGGCCCCAATAAAGGGAAGAAAGTCTGGATATGGTAGTCAAGCTCCGGTCCAAACAACCAATGCGCGGGCTTCTGGCCACCCTATAGTGAGCCAGGCCGTGCTCGACCAACAAGCGGCGGCCTTCGTAGAATCCATCTGTGTCCGCCTGCTCGCTGAAGGCATCACAATCCAGCCAACCAAGCTGAATGATCAGGGAGAGCCGAGCAGGCTCGGAGCTAGGCCACCTGCTATCGATCGCTTGGGACCTTCTCTTCTAGAGCCGGCTCGAGATAGGTCAGGGCCCTAACGTTCGATCCGGGATAGGCTGGGACCCATGCCCCCAGTTCCGAAAAGACCTTCACAATATCAACCCAGGCGAGTTAAGTCTGCTTTAGATGCTTTTACCTGGAAGCCACAAGAGCTATCTCATACAACTACATCTAGGAGGACCGCCCGGGCCCTAGAGGAGGAAAGTAGACAAACTCCCCGAGTGGATCCTATCCAGGAGGAGGACCTGATAGAAATTGCCAGTTCATCTGAAAGAATCGACAGTGAAGAATCTGAGGTTAACTCGAAGAGACCTGGGAACAAGCGACTGAGGGATCAGCTGGCAAAGCTACAAAAAGAGGTCCAGTAGATAAGAAAGGGAAAGAATAATGAGGACAAAAAGGATCCCCTGAGCGAGATGAACGCTCCCTTCACTAGGAGGATCCGGGAAACGGAGCTCCCCCCAAAATTCAAAATGCCAGCAGATAAGTTCTCTGGAACGGAAGATCCTCTAAGCCACCTAGAGAGCTTCGTTCAACAGATGGAGGTCCAGAACATTACCAGAGCAGCTATGTGCAGAATGTTTCCAACGACCCTAACCGACTACGTGAAAACCTGGTTCAGGAAACTGCCCGTTGGCAGCGTGGATTCTTTCACGAAATTATCAACAGATTTTTGCTCGCAATTCCAAGGGGTCAAACCTGGTCCGAAAGATCCCATACACCTCCAATATGTGATTCAGGAACGGAGTGAGACTCTTCGGTTGTACGTGGAATGATTTCACAAGGAGGTCATACAAATGGGAGTTCTCACCGAAAAAGAAACCCTAGCCAACTTCAGGGGGAACCTATGGGCAGGAAAGCTTTTCCGTTCCTTCGCTAAGAGACCTCCCGAGACTTACTAGGAGGCCTACGACCGGGCTCTTGAGTAGGTCGAGATCGACGAACAACTCAAGGTCAAGATGGAACACGACGACATGAGAACGGTAAAGCGTCTGAAGAAAGAAGCCCCCAAATTTGAGCCAGTACAGAAAACTCAGAATAAACCTCCAACCAGGTCGACCTATCGCATCCCTGCTCCTCTGTATAGGCAAGAAAGATATCCAGCAAAATGAACCCCTCCCCGGGCTTCGTCGCCTCCCAGGACCGTGGCTCCAGTAATGCAAGGGGAAAAATGGTATGACTACTACACCCCTTTGAATGCTTCCAGGGAAACAGTCTACCTTGCTATACGAGATAAAGGGTTGTTCCAAAAGCCCGCTCCCATGAAGGCCTCAGCTGACAGGAGAAACCGGTATAAGTACTGTGACTTCCACGAAGACTTGGGCCACAACACCTCAGAGTGCTATAATCTACGCAACCAGATTGAAGCCCTGATAAGGGGAGGATGCTTGATTGAGTTCTTACAACAGGTCAGAGATAACATTAGGACTGGAAGGGAGGTACAAGCTGAAATCCGTGAAGACGCAGAAAAGAGGAAAGAGGAACATGCTGACTTAATGCAACAGATCCAGGTGATACACACTATCAGCGGAGGTCCTACACTGGCTGGCATTTCCAATAACTCCTGAAAAAACCTCGCAAGAAAGATTCCCCGCATCGGAGAAAGCCGGGGGATCTTCAAAGTCAGCCAGAGCCCGACAGAGCCCTCCTAGTCAGCGCAGATCATTTTCACCGAAGCAGATGTCTTCAACACTATGCAACCTCATAATGATCCCATGGTAATCACGATACAGATAGCCAACTGTCTGGTCCATCGCGAGCTCGTGGATACAGGTAGCAGTGTAGATATCCTTTTCAAGGATACCCTGGAAAAATTAAACATGAAGCAACGTTGTTACAACAGCTGTACCACTCCGTTTTACGGGTTCACTAGAGATTCGATCATACCAGTGGGGTCGATGATCCTCCCAGTAATCATCGAAATCACCCATCTCCAACAAAATGTTATGACCGACTTTGTTGTGGTGGACACCCCATCGGCCTACAACGCCATCCTAGGGAGACCTTTCCTGTCCTCCTTGAAGGGAGTCTTGTCCATATACCACAACGTCCTGAAATTCCCGGTTGGAACCAAAGTAGGAGAGGTACGCGGGGACCAGCAGGCAGCCAGGAAATGCTACGCAGTATCTGCCAATCCTACAGCCCTAGCGAAACAGTGTGTACATGTGACATTAATCCAAGAAGACATGGATACATCCCGGATAATCCAGGAGGAGAAGGAGCCCGCGGAACATCCTGGGCATCCGGAGAGCGAACCTATTATGCCTTACGAGGAAGAACGGAGTAAGGAATAGGCCAGCGGGCAGCCCGTAGATAAACTAGAAAAGATACCCATCCGAAATGATGATCCATCCAATGTCGTCAAGGTTGGGGCCACCCTCGATCCAGAAGTAAAAAGAGGACTAATTGACCTTCTTAGGGAGTTCAGCGACATCTTCGCTCGGAACCATGATGAAATGCCTAGAATCCCGGCATCATTGGCTGCCCACAGACTAGCGGTAGATCCAACAGTCAAGCCCGTCAAGCAGAAGAGGCGTCACTTCAACGCTGATGGGAACGCTGCGGTGTAGGAAGAGATTGATAAATTGATCAAAGCAGGGTTCATCAGAGAAGTACGTTACCCCGAATGGATCGCCAACGTGGTCATGGTTACGAAGGCGAATGGGAAGTGGCGTATGTGTGTCGATTACACCGACCTCAACCGGGCTTGTCCGAAAGACAGTTTTCCTTTACCAAAGATCGACCAGCTGGTTGACTCCACGTCCGGAAATAAACTTTTGAGTTTTATAGATGCATTCTCAGGATACAACCAAATTAAAATGCACCCGGCTGACCAAGATAAAACCAGTTTCATTACTGGGCAGAGCTTATACTACTACAAGGTGATGCCGTTTGGTTTGAAGAATACGAGGCCCACATACCAGCGGCTGGTTAACATACTGTTCAAGCCCGAGATAGGAAGGACGATGGAAGTATATATCGACGACATGATCACGAAATCTCCAACCGTAAAAGGACATCAGGAAGACCTTCACAAAACCTTCCTCATACTGAGGGAAAACCAGATGCGTTTGAACCCCTCCAAATGTGCCTTTGGGGTAACGGCGGGGAAGTTTCTGGGCCTCATGGTTCATGAGAGAAGCATAGAAGCCAACCCAGAAAAAATCAAAGCGATGTTGGACCTGGAATCCCCAACCTCACTCAAGCAAGTACAGATTCTGACTGGACGGGTGGCGGCACTCAACAGGTTTATTTCTCGCTCCACCGATAAATGTCTCCCTTTCTTCAAAGCCATCAAACAAGGGAAAAATATGAAGTGGAGCCAGGAGAGCGAACGGGCTTTTCAAGCTTTGAAAGAATACCTAACAAGCCCCCCAGTGTTAGTCAAGTCGGTTCTCGGAGATGAGTTACAGATCTACCTGGCCGTATCAGAAACTGCAGTAAGCGGGGCTTTAGCCAAAGAGTGTAGTGACGATTTTCAAAGACCCATATACTATATGAGTCATGCTTTGACCAAATCAGAAAGGAATTACATTCTCCTGGAAAAGCTCGCTTATGCTCTGGTGATCTCAGCGAGGAAGCTCTCGTCCCTATTTTCAAGCTCACACAATAACAGTGGTGACGGACCAACCCCTCCGCCAATTCTTGCAAAGACCAGACGTGTCTGGAAGGCTAGTCTTATGGGCCCTAGAGCTCACTCAGTTCGACCTAAAGTATAAGCCCCGGACTACGATTAAGGCACAGGCTTTGGCCGACTTCGTGGCAGAATTTTCAGCGATCCCAGATCAAGATGATCCCTCAGTCTCAAATGAGATCTCTGAGAAGATATCCAAGGTCGATAATTGGTCGGAAGGCTGCAAGCCATGGACCCTCTTTACAGATGGAGCGTCCGGGCAAGCCGTGGGAAGAGCTGGCATAGTTTTAATAGATCCGGAAGGGACTGAATTCTATCGATGTTTCAGATTCGAGTTTAAAGCTACCAATAATAAAGCAGAGTATGAAGCCCTCCTAGCCGGGATGAAGGTAGCCATTGAACTAAAGGCCGATTACCTACAAATCAAGAGCGATTCATTGCTTGTTGTAAACTAGGTGACTAGGGTCTACCATGAAAAGGGAGATAATATGGCTGCCTACATAAAGCTAGCTTAGCTGCTAAAAAGTAAATTTAAGGGGCTCAAGATCGATCAGGTGCCTCGATACCAAAACCATCGCGCAGATGTTCTGGCTAAAATAGGGGCGAACGGAGAGCTTCCTGAAGGGCCCGACCAAGCCCGAAGAATTAAGAGACTCTCAGTCCGATACTGTATGTGTTGGAACCTTAGGGTTACAGATTACGCAGCGGAAGGTTTTAAATTTTTTTTAAGCAATCATTAAACTAACCCATTTGTACAGTAATAATCAAATACAATAATAAAGTGAAGAAACATTTTTCATACCTACGTAGGAGGATCCTTCACTTTGATACGAACTGCTCCTGATTTGAACCACGTGATCTTCCTCGCTATCTCCCGGAACTGGTAACAGCGTGTGGGCGCGTCACGATATTCAGGACCTGTATGGAGGAAGAAGACAAGAATACACACAGAAAAAACAAACTCTATGAGTGCAGCACTTTGTGCTCGCCACACCCAATTATTTTTCTTAGTTTGCTTTTTCTCTTTTGCTGTGCCTTTTCTGTTCACGACTTCTTTTTTTCTTGTTTTGTCGTGTATGTGTTTTTATTTTGGTTCAACTTTTGTTTTTATTAAAATATATCTCATATATCTTTAAAAACAAAAACCGACATTCGGTTTAAAATTTAAAATATATATATATCTCATATATATTAAAAACAAACCAAAAATCTTATATTTGATTTTTAAAATTTTATAAAGATATCTCATATCTTTTTTTAAAATTAATTAAATATTTACTTTTGAATTCAAACATTTCAAATTCAATTTCAAATATTTAATTTAATAAAATAAAATAATCATATTATCTTATTTTATTCAAAATCAAATATCAACTAACACCCTCCATTTAGTGATTAACAACATAATTAAATAATCTTATTATTTAATTTATTTAATCACCATTATTCATTAATTAAATAATCCCATTATTCAATTAATTCCCGAATTAATACGTGTCACTTTCGTAATACAATTAATTGGACAATCCAATTAATTAACCGTGACCCTTGTTACCTAAATCGATCGGGCTAGCAAGGGGACCTAATGGACCCACAGTATTTTGAGCTCCAATAATCCTTAGAAATTATTAATTAAACTCTTTAATTAATATTTCATGATTATTAACTTCGGTGTTATTCCACTAAAAACCCGAAGCTGCACTCTCTCAACTGTAGACGTTTTTACACAAACCAATAACTCTCAGTGTCCATCGATATAGCTATTACATATGGTATAATCCTCCACAAGTAGTTCATAATTAGAGCTGGGTCATAATGTCCGTTATACCCCTCTAATCATATCTTTCCATTAAATACCATTGATTCTCTAATGAACAATAAATCCTACATTTCATACGGAATTAGGAGAGCGCTCATATTGTTCAAGCCCCGAATCAACCCTTAAGGGAACTACCATCTACTTCTCACAAGAAGAAGTGGATTCCACTATTGTGTATGAAAATACAGCTCTTAACGTGTGTCTACAACCTAGAGGGGGGGTGAATGGGTTGTTAATCGATTATTACCAATTTTTCGATTAGTCAATATTAAACAATTAACCCAATTAAATCAAACATACAAAATCAAGAGTAAAGTGCGGAATAATAAATAACACTTGATTTTTACGTGGAAACCCTTAAACAAAGGGAAAAACCACGGGCTATCCTTCTAGCCACACACGATCCTCAAATCCACTATATGAGTAAAACGTTACACCCTCAAGTGATGCTCGGACTCTCACTCTAGATAACCTCAGGCTATGGACACTACCACTCGCCACTCTTGGTTCAATCCCTAGTGATATCCACTGATACACTACTATTGGCGTGAGCACCTCCTACTCTACCCGCAGGCCTTTTACAATGGATTCTTGACCAATGCTTGCCAACCACAACTTGGTTGCAAGACTTCAATGCTTGTGCAACTTCACCCCGAAGCCACAAGACTTTGACTCAATGAAGAGTATAGGGTCTAAGTGAACAATCAATGAATGCTCAACACAATATATGTTAGACCAAACATACAATGCTTAACTAGATGTAGATAGTGCAATACAACATCCTAGTTATCAAATAATGCCTACATGTACACACATGAGGTCTCAATTAGTTGTAGAGAAATTCTAACAACCTAATTGTCAATTAAATTCACATAAACATTCATAAAGTTGACTAGATGCACAAAGTCAACCTAATCATCAATTAAGCATACATGAATATTTATGGATTAGCTATTTAGGCATATATGACCTAATAATGCAAGCTATCACAAACAAACACAATCAAATATTCATGAACATTAACTAGTTGATTAAAACACAATTTCTCAACCTAGTTATCAATTAATCACACATGAATATTTATGACCTAGCTTTTAGGCAAAAATGACCTGATCAATTAAGCTATCACAAACAAACCCAATCATGTTATAAAGACTCATAAATATATGCAATAAGTAGAGTCTAGGTATTTAATCATGCAATAAATACCTAATCTAGAGTAAGAAGAACAATAAATGATATTCAAAGAAGTTCTTGCTTACCTAGTCATGAAACAATGAAGACCCATGCTCATATGATGTTGAATGATGCAAGATGGAGATGGGTTTTGGGTTTGGAGAGTCAAAGATGCTTTCTTGAAGCTTTCTCTCTCTAGGAGCTCTAACCTCTCTCTAAATATGAATTTTTGAGCTCTTAGTCGGCCAAGAAGAGAAGAGGAAGAATATATATGAAGCCCTAGTTCAAACTACATCGTTTTGAACTTGGGAACCAGAATCCCGTCAAAACCGCTTGCTAGACCGCGGCTCAGGTAAGTGTCCAGACCGCGGTACATACAGCAGTGCACCGTCTGGACAACACCGCGGTTGGGACCGCTGTGCGTGCAAGTGCACAGGTCGCGGTCCACGTCGAGCATGATGCACTGGAGAATACCGCTCCGTGCGCCGCGGTGCAAGCAAGGCCTGCCGAGCGGTCTAGGCCGCGCCAAAGGGAAAAATCCTTTTTTAACACTCAAGACAAAAGTCAATCTTACATGAATGTTGTGCAAGTGTGAAGTGAGTGAGATGCACACAATGAAGCACAATTAACATGTCAAACATGTTATCAACTAAGATACAATGCAAGATATGATATCTAATGTAAGCTAGTGAGTGTTTTAGAAAAGGATGCACACTTATACAAACAATAAAGAACACAAATGCAAGATAAACAAAACATGCATGAAGTGTGTGTGCACCTAAACTCTTCAGGAGACAAAGTCAAGTGAATATACCTTTTGCTCTTGAAGTCATGGAGATGCTTGGAAGCTTGCCAATACGGACTTAAGCTACCCATTACACAATCATCCCCAATGTGGTGGTTTGTCATGAAATAAGCCAATCATAAAATCGAGGCCCTTACAGTGTACAAACCTTCCCAGCCACAAGCCAAACCGCGATCCCAACATACGGAGTATATTGATCGGGAATGCAACTCAGACCTCACCCATGGTATATCAAAGACCACGATCTAACCTGAAGGAGTCGATAAGACACTCAGGATTAAGATCACCCACATATAGCCATCATTTGTTGATATATATGAATCTCATCGTTAAACGGATCTTAGTGAGAGATTCATATAAATCATGGCCCAGTCCTATATGATCACATCATACAAGGTGCCTCCATTCTCATATCTACATATGAATGATCCAGGATAGGATCACCGTACACTACGAAATGGACCGCAACTGTAGATTAACCATAAATAAAGTACCCAGCTTTATTTGCTATCTACGGACTCTTTAGATTGCTCGTTTCAAACTGAATCCATCTATATATGACACTCATATACTCAGTTCGAAATTACATCCGGCAATCTTGGATGTTAAGTGCACATGTTATATAAAGTATGACACAAAATGAATGAATATACTACTTCTTTTATTTATGTTCAAATTCTATTTACATATTACAAGCTTTAGGGCAAAAACCCCAACAATCTCCCACTTGCACTAAAGCATGTGAGTCATGTCTCGTAACCCTAGACCTTCTAGGTGACCTTCAAACACTTTAGCCGGTAAGGTCTTCGTAAATGGATCAGCATGATTGTCTTGTGAGGCTATCTTGGTGACGATCACATCTCCTCTCTGCACTATCTCTCTAATGAGATGATACTTTCTCTCTATATGCTTCCCTCTCTTGTGGCTTCTTGGTTCTTTGGAATTAGCCACAGCACCACTGTTATCACAATAAAGTGTGATAGGCTTATCCAGATCTGGAACAACATCCAGATCTGGAACAACTTCCAGATCATTTAAGAACTTACGGAGCCAAACAACCTCTTTAGCAGCTTCACAAGCGGCTACATATTCGGCTTCCATGGTGGAGTCAGCAATGCAAGATTGCTTTATACTTCTCCACACAATAGCTCCACCACCTAGGGTGAATACTGATCCAGACGTGAATTTTCTAGAATCCCTGTCTGACTGAAAATCAGAATCTGTGTATCCTAACGGGATCAAATCCTGTCCGGAATACACTAGCATATAGTTTCTCGTTCTCCGAAGATACTTGAGAATAGTCTTAACAGCAACCCAATGATCTAATCCTGGGTTGGACTGGTACCTGCTGACTACTCCCACTGCATAGCAGATGTCCGGTCTCGTGCATAACATAGCATACATGAGACTACCTACTGCTGATGCATATGGCACACGTCTCATATCCTCAACTTCTTGAGGTGTCTTAGGACACTGTTCCTTAGACAAGTGAACCCCATGTCTAGAAGGTAAATTACCTTTCTTGGAGTTCTGCATCGAAAATCGCATAAGAATCTTGTCGATATATGATGCCTGAGACAATGCTATGAGTTTGTTCTTACGATCCATTATAAGTTGGATCCCTAGAACATAACTCGCCTCTCCCAAATCTTTCATTTGGAATTGGCTAGCCAGCCAGCCCTTTACATCAGACAACACTCCTATATCATTCCCAATGAGTAGGATGGCATCTACGTATAGGATCAAGAAAACTACTTTCTTGTCAATGATGCGCTTGTAGACACAAGGCTCATCAATGTTTTGCTCAAAGCCATAGGTTTTGATCACATCATCAAACCTTATGTTCCAAGATCTAGATGCTTGCTTGAGTCCATAAATGGACCTTTGCAACTTGCAAACCTTTTACTCTTGATCTGAAGACACAAATCCCTCTGGTTGCATCATGTATATGCTTTCATCAAGATTGCCATTCAAGAATGCATTCTTGACGTCCATTTGCCAAATTTCATAATCTAGATAGGCAGCAATGGATAAGAGAATCCGAATAGACTTAAACATGGCTACTGGTGAGAAGGTCTCTTCATAATCGACCCCCTCTTTCTGGGTATAACCCTTGGCCACTAGCCTTGCCTTGAAGGTCTCTACCTTCCCGTCTACTCCTCTCTTCCTCTTGTAGATCCACTTATATCCTATGGGTTTTACCCCATTCGGTAAGTCTACAAGTTCCCAAACTGAGTTAGAGTACATAGACTCCATCTCGAGATTTATGGCTTTAAGCCATTCCTCTTTATCAGGATCTTCCATTGCATTCTTAAATGTCAATGGATCATCCACACTATCAGCAGAGACAAGATCTTGTCCCTCACTTACACCCAAATAGCTTTCAGGCTGTCTCACAACCCTCTCACTACGTCTAGGTGGTAGTGTATCCTGACTAGGAATTATCTGACTTTCAGATGTTAATGGATTAACAACTCTAGTTGACTGAGTACTGGTCTCACCAGGCTCCAACTCATTTAATACAATTTTAGAACGAGGTTTATGATCGCTTATATAGTTATCCTCAAGAAACGTTGCATTTGTCGATACAAATACTTTGTTATCTTCAGGACTATAGAAGTATCCACCTCTGGTCTCCTTGGAGTATCCTACAAACAAACAGACCACAGACTTGGGATCTAGCTTTCCAGTTATGTTCTTCAGCACGTGTGCTGGACACCCCCATACGCGGAAATGTCGCAAACTACCTTTACGACCATTCCACAACTCTAGGGGAGTCTTAGGAACATATTTGGATGGCACTACATTCAAAATGTATGCCGCTGTTTGTAACGCATATCCCCAGAAGGAATTTGGTAATGATGAGAAACTAATCATAGATCTCACCATTTCCATCAGGGTTCTATTTCTCCTCTCCGCTACACCATTTTGCTGAGGTGTACCAGGAGCTGTGAGTTGGGAAACTATCCCATGCTCGACCATGAAGTCTTCAAACTCGTGGTCAAGGTACTCACCTCCACGATCTGATCGTAGTGACTTGATAGTCCTACCTAATTGATTCTCAACTTCAGCTCGGAATTCTTTAAACTTTTCAAATGTTTCCGACTTTCGTTGCATTAGGTAGAAATATCCGTATCTTGAGTAGTCATCTATAAAAGTGACATAATACTTATAGCCGCCCCTAGCTCTAATATTCATCGGTCCGCAGACGTCTGTATGTATGAGTTCTTGTGGCTCTATAGCTCTAAGCTCTTTTCCAGTAAAAGGTCTCTTAGTCATCTTACCTTCTAAACAGGATTCGCAGACAGGTAAGGTGCCAACCTTTAACTCACTTAAAGGTCCACTTTTTACTAGTCTGTCTATCCGGTCAAGATTTATATGACCAAGCCTTAGATGCCAAAGATACGTGTCATTATCTGGAGAAATCTTATGTCGTTTAGTTTTAGGTTTTTCAACCTTAAACATTTCGGTGTTAAGCAGTGTAGTATGTATTAACGGTCTTAAAACATACAAATTGTTTTCATTAATTCCTGAACAAATATTCAGACCATTCTTTTCAATAATAACAAATTTATTATTAAAAGAAACAGAATTCAATTGTTCTAACAACTTAGAAACGGAAATCAAATTCCGTGTAAATCCAGGAATATAAAAAACATTGTTCAATAATAAAAAACTATTATTATTACAAAATTGCAATCTTATTGCTCCCACTGCTTTGGCCGACACGACATCCCCGGACCCTGCACGCATGGAGAAGGCTCTCTCCTCTAGATGTGTCCAAGAATCAGTCCACTGCAAAGAAGAACAAACATGGTTAGTGGCCCCCGAATCAACAATCCAAGGTGAAGAATCATCTTCCACTAAACAAGATTTAAGAACAAGTAAATCATATTTACCTTTCTTCTTCTTCTTGGCTACCTCCTCAAGGTACTGAGGACAGTTCCTCTTCCAGTGCCCGACCTTGTTACAATGGAAACATTTTCCTTTGTCTTGGTCGGTGGAGGTGCCCTTCTTTTTGCTTTGGGCCTTCTTGGGTTTGGGCTTACCCTTCGCCTTTCCAACATACCTCTTCCTCTTCTTATTATTGAAGGAAGATGGTTCGGCAACATTTGCCTCACCGGTCTTACTTTTGCTATCCTTGGTCATGGACTCAAAAGTAGCGAGCTCATTGAGCAACTGTGTGAGACTGAACCTTAACTTGTTCATCCCGTAGTTGTTCTTAAACTGATCGAAACTCTTCGGAAGAGTCGTCAGTATGATGCTCACTTGACTGGGTTCATCAATGGCCCCACCATTGACTTCTGCCGTGTTGAAGTAGGACATCATGCTCAGGACATGTTCCCGAACTGATGTACCTTCCTTCATACGAGCGAGCATAGCGGAACGAACAGCTTCGTGTCGCTTTTGCTCGGAGGGCTGCCCGAACATAGCTTGCAATGACTCCATAATTTCGAATGCTGTAGTCATTGCTTCGTGCTTTGTGACAAGCACGTCTGTCATAGAAGCTAACAGATATGTTCGGGCCTTCTCATCAGATGAGACCCATCGCTGGTATGCCTCACGAACAGTTCGTGTGGCATTGGCAGTAGGCACCGGAGGACATTCCTCCGTAAGCACAAACTTGAGGTCTTTGGTGACCAGTATTGTATTAATGTTAAGTTTCCATTTTGTGTAGTTATCACCAGTTAATTTATCGTTTGCAAGTATTTGTAATAGTGCAGATGACATGGCTGAAAAAACATAAATTAAAGATTCATTCAGTCATACATTCTAAACATGTGCTAATGTTCGGCATAAAATTAAACATGATGCATGAAAATGTTTAATGAACAAGAACAACCCTAAAAACAATGTTTCTATGCCACGACAATCCAACATACCACAAGCAAGTGCCGCCTTAGGGTCGGTCAAATTCTTGCATGTTGGATCGAGACCTTCTCAGTCAAAGGATATACCAGAATAACTCTTATGCCAATATCATTCAACCATCGTTTATTAGGTCAGGTTTTTAATTAACCAATTTAATTAAAACCTTGTGAGTGTAACCCATCATTTCAGATCTCAAGAGCTTAACTCGAGAATTGCCGCCTTAGGGTCGGTCAATCCCGAAATCCCCTCCGAAATCCTATCTGTTAGGAAGTCAACCTTGGTATTGATTCTTATGGAAACCCTCCTTAGGGAGGACGAAAACAAAGTCGTCACGAAGCCCCACTCGAATCTCACGGTGTTGAACTAATGATGGAGACCGCAGGATATAATGTCATATATCCCTCTCCCACTCACTATTTTATATTAAGAGTTTTCTATTAATATTAATGCACCTAGATTAAACTAGATTAAACGGCTAATTTTAATCTAAGCGTCAAGTGCATTAATCACAAATTATTAGAATCCTATTCCAATAACTAATAAACTAAATTGATCTTTAACACTTTAAAAATCTAGTTCATTAGTGATAATTCAAATCTATGTAAACTGTTTACTAAGACTAGAATTATTATTAAATGTGTATTTACCAAGTTTTAACTATTAAAACTAAACACATTATTAGGTCCAATTATTATTAGGAGCTTAATCAAATTAATCCTAATATATATATATATTAAGGACCCTACTAATCTAAGTATATAAATTCTTTAATAAAAAGATTAGTAATTAATGAGATTTACCAAGTTTTTACTCCTAAAAACTAATCCCATTAAAAATAGCCAATTATGTGAATAACCCATTTTAATCAAATTAAAAAAAAAAATTAAACACATAATATAGATTGCTATAATGCATGTATGATATATCAACATATATATATATGTGTATGCACAACTAATTTAAATGACATGTATATGCATGACAATGCTTAATCATCAAATAATTAAAACATACATGAGTTGACTGAGTGTTGTAGATTATTTAACCTAAAAATTGGAATCTAATTACAAAAAATATTTCCAAGGCATCCCTTGGTCTTTTTGTAATTTCCAAGACTTCCAATCTCTTCAGGTCATGTGCACTGGTAGCATCGCTGGTACGCATCACTGGTCAACATGTGCTGAACATGCATGCACGCTGCTAGGTGGCATGTGCTGGAGGTTTGCGCGCTGGAATGATGTTGTGCGCTGCAGGCGCGCTGGCTGGAGGCAGCGTGGGGTAAGCTACGCTGAGGTTGCGCGTTGGTCTGCCTGCGCACGTTGAGCTCTGGTCTGCTGCGTTGCGCGCTACAGCGCTGGTCATGCACGCTGGGCATTTGCTTGTCTGCAATGCGCGCACCAGGTCTGCATGTGCAATCTTCATGCGCTAACAGGTCTTGCTTGTACGATTACATATATATATATATATATTTTTAATAATACAACAGTAAAAAAAAATAATAACATTATACAACCTAGAAACACTCTAAATCCACAACACCATAAAAAATTACGATCAACCATGTTTTTTAAATTAAACAATTTAAATAAAAAACATCATACACTCATCAAAAAAATATGTGCCTACACATTCATACATATCAGGAGTAATCGAATTCGATTATACTGTACAAAAATTGGCTCTGATACCAATTGTTGGAACCTTAGGGTTACAGATTGCGCAGCGGAAGGTTTTAAAATTTTTTTATGCAATCATTAAACTAACCCATTTATACAGTAATAATCAAATATAATAATAAAGTGAAGAAACATTTTTCATACCTACGTAGGAGGATCCTTCACTTTGATACGAACTGCTCCTGATTTGAACCACGTGATCTTACTCGCTATCTCCCGGAACTGGTAACAGCGTGTGGGCGCGTCACGATATTCAGGACATGTATGGAGGAAGAAGACAAGAATACACACAGAAAAAACAAACTCAATGAGTGCAGCACTTTGTGCTCGCCACACCCAATTATTTTTCTTAGTTTGCTTTTTCTCTTTTTGCTGTGCCTTTTCTGTTCACGACTTCTTTTTTTCTTGTTTTGTCGTGTATGTGTTTTTATTTTGGTTCAACTTTTGTTTTTATTAAAATATATCTCATATATCTTTAAAAACAAAAACCGACATTCGGTTTAAAATTTAAAAAATATATATATCTCATATATATTAAAAACAAACCAAAAATCTTATATTTGATTTTTAAAATTTTATAAAGATATCTCATATCTTTTTTTAAAATTAATTAAATATTTACTTTTGAATTCAAACATTTCAAATTCAATTTCAAATATTTAATTTAATAAAATAAAATAATCATATTATCTTATTTTATTCAAAATCAAATATCAACTAACACCCTCCATTTAGTGATTAACAACATAATTAAATAATCTTATTATTTAATTTATTTAATCACCATTATTCATTAATTAAATAATCCCATTATTCAATTAATTCCCGAATTAATACGTGTCACTTTCGTAATACAATTAATTGGACAATCCAATTAATTAACCGTGACCCTTGTTACCTAAATCGATCGGGCTAGCAAGGGGACCTAATGGACCCACAGTATTTTGAGCTCCAATAATCCTTAGAAATTATTAATTAAACTCTTTAATTAATATTTCATGATTATTAACTTCGGTGTTATTCCACTAAAAACCCGAAGCTGCACTCTCTCAACTGTAGACGTTTTTACACAAACCAATAACTCTCAGTGTCCATCGATATAGCTATTACATATGGTATAATCCTCCACAAGTAGTTCATAATTAGAGCTGGGTCATAATGTCTGTTATACCCCTCTAATCATATCTTTCCATTAAGTACCATTGATTCTCTAATGAACAATAAATCCTACATTCCTTACGTAATTAGGAGAGCGCTCATATTGTTCAAGCCCCGAATCAACCCTTAAGGGAACTACCATCTACTTCTCACAAGAAGGAGTGGATTTCACTATTGTGTACAAACCTTCCCAGCCACAAGCCAAACCGCGATCCCAACATACGGAGTATATTGATCGGGAATGCAACTCCGACCTCACCCATGGTATATCAAAGACCACGATCTAACCTGAAGGAGTCGATAAGACACTCAGGATTAAGATCACCCACATATAGCCATCATTTGTTGATATATATGAATCTCATCGTTAAACGGATCTTAGTGAGAGATTCATATAGATCATGGCCCAGTCCTATATGATCACATCATACAAGGTGCCTCCATTCTCATATCTACATATGAATGATCCAGGATAGGATCACCGTACACTACGAAATGGACCGCAACTGTAGATTAACCACAAATAAAGTACCCAACTTTATTTGCTATCTACGGACTCTTTAGATTGCTCGTTTCAAACTGAATCCATCTATATATGACACTCATATACTCAGTTCGAAATTACATCCGGCAATCTTGGATGTTAAGTGCACATGTTATATAAAGTATGACACAAAATGAATGAATATACTACTTCTTTTATTTATGTTCAAATTCTATTTACATATTACAAGCTTTAGGGCAAAAACCCCAACAGTATGGTGGACGGGTACCTCTACAGGAGGGGCAGATCCCTCCCCTTACTTAGGTGCTTGCATCCCGATGATGTTAAGTAGGCATTGAGAGAGGTCCACTCTGGGGACTGTGGGAACCACATAGGTGGGGAAGCTTTAGCTTATCAGGTGCTTCGTATGGGGTACTATTGGCCGACCATCCACCAAGACGCAAAGAGTTTTATGCAATCTTGCGAGCCTTGTCAAAGAACTTCAAACTTGAACCACAGCCACCCGAGCGACTGTCGTCCCTCAATTCACCTTACCCATTTGCCATGTGGGGAATCGACCTAATTGGGCCACTCCCTACCGCTCCCGGACAGATGAAACATGTTATCGTGGCTATCGACTACTTCACAAGATGAGTCGAGGCAGGGCTTCTTTCTCGAATATCAGAAATTAATACAACCAAGTTCATCAAGACTAACATGGTATGCAGATTTGGGACCCTTCTCATCATTATAGCTGACCTAGGGAAGCAATTCGATAACGCCCGGTTCAAAGACTTCTGCAAGGGATTGAGGATCGACCTCAGGCTCGCTTCAGTGGCTCATCCCCAGACTAACGGGCTGGTAGAATCCACCAACAAGACTATCAAGAAACTTCTGAAGAAGAAACTATAGCAAAAGAAAGGTAAATGGGCCGAAGAGCTGCCAGAAGTCCTCTAGCATACCAGACTACAAAGAGAACAGCTACAGGGGAGACACCTTACTCCCTGGCTTTCGGGGTTGAAGCTGTCCTCCCCATCGAGCATAAATTGACCTCGTTCAGGGTACAGCACTTTGAGCCCGAAAGTAACGAAGTCAAGCTCCGGGCTTATCTAGACCTTTTAGAAGAAAAACGAGACCGGGTAGCAGAGAAAGTAGCGATCTACCAGAGCAAGATCGCTAGATACTTCAACCAAAAGGTCAGATCCCGGGAATTCAAAGAAGGGGATCTGGTACTTAGGAAAGTGACCCTGAACACTCGAAAAGGTCGGATGGAGTCTTAAGTCCCAATTGGGAAGGACCAAATTTGATAAAGCTAGTTGTTCGCAATTGAGCTTATAAACTCGAAGACATGGACGGGCAATCCATCGACCACACTTGGAATGCAGATCATTTGAGGAAATTCTACCCTTGAAGGGAATTCTCAAGCAGACTACCCCCATTTAGTTTTCATTACAGACCCTAATAAAGAAGTACTATGTCTCGATCATCAATAAAGTCATTTTCCTTTTCTCTTCCATCTTTGTCTCCAACTATGTTCAACATTAGTGACTATACCCTTGTGTGGGAAACTCAACATAAACACTTTGAGGCCAGAAAATAGCTCAATAGCCCTCCTGATGCCTTGGTCGGGCTACCGCCCCCAAGAAGGGTATGAGTGTAAGAGCATAGTTGCCCTCCAGATCTCGAGACTAGGAAATAGCTAAATAACCCTCATGATGCCTTGGTTGGGCTACCACCCCAAGAAGGGTCTGAGTGTAAGAGCATAGTTGCCCTCCAGATCTCGAGACCAGGAAATAGCTAAATAGCCCTCCTGATGCCTTGGTCGGGCTACCACCCCCAAGAAGGGTCTGAGTGTAAGAGCATAGTTGCCCTCCAGATTTCGAGACCAGGAAATAGCTCAGTAGCCCTCCTGATGCCTTGGTCGGGCTACCACCCCCAAGAAGGGTCTGAGTGTAAGAGCATAGGTGCCCTCTAGATCTCGAGACCAGGAAATAGCTAAATAACCCTCTTGATGCCTTGGTCGGGCTACCACCCCCAAGAAGGGTCTGAGTGTAAGAGCATAGTTGCCCTCCAAATTTTGAGACCAGGAAATAGCTCAATAGCCCTCATGATGCCTTGGTCGGGCTACCACCCCCAAGAAGGGTCTGAGTGTAAGAGCATAGTTGCCCTCCTGATCTCGAGACCAGGAAATAGCTCAGTAGCCCTCCTGATGCCTTGGTCGGGCTACCACCCCAAGAAGGGTCTGAGTGTAAGAGCATAGTTGCCCTTCAGATCTCGAAGACCAGGAAATAGCTAAGTAGCCCTCCTGATGCCTTGGTCGGGCTATCGCCCCAAAAAAAAATTATATATATATATATAAACAAATAAATAAAATGTTTGTTTACGTGTGCTGGATCAAAATCATCATAATTCCCTACACGAGTCTTAATTGTTACTATAGATGCCACTCTAGTTCCTATTCAAGACCAGAAATGAAACAAGAGTTCTCAAAAGCGATTCGATTTCTCCTTAAGGAGAAATGGAGCCTATCCCCCGATAAGGCTACATCCACCAAACGGGGAGCCCAACCCCCGAGCTCGGGCTATAAAAAAGAAAAAAAAAAGCTAATAAGGGCAGAACGGGGTGCCCACCCCCTTTTTTCTGGCAATCAAAAGCAAGTCATGATGAACTGCTTCAAGCTTTGGGACTCTCTTGGCTCTCCTCCGCTGGCCCTCCTCCTTCTTGCTGATCTTCGCCATCAACCCCCTCTACAGATAGCTGTCCATCTTGGTTATCCTCGCTGACCGCTCCTCCAATTAGAGGCTTCATTTGTTGATCAGCAGGATCTTCCTCCAAGACCTCATTAATCACGTCCATAACCTCAGGCGGGATAGCCGCATCAAGAAGGGCAGCCATAGACCCCGTCTGGCTCATGTCGACCTCTATCTCTATTAAAAGAGGATCCTCAGACGGGCTCCTAACCTCTTCACCAGCTCCAGACTGGTCCTCCTCGGATCGAGAGGATAACACTTTACTGGAAGACTCCCCGGGACCTGAGGTAGTAAAGGTAGGAAAGAGGGAGTGGAGGATCTGTTTGGGCGGGCTGTTTCCCAGCTCCTGCTTGGCTCGAAGGAAACCACATCGCCGCCTTCAGGGCGAGATAGCTCGGCAGCCTTGAGCATTATTTCCTGTCTATCCCAGCCGGTAATAGATAACAAATCAAAGGGAGGAGGAAGAGCTTCAGCGGCCTGAAAGGAAGCATAGAAATATCTGTCGCTGAAGGAGGTCTCCACGTCAGCTTGCAGCTTGGTCACCTAAGTAATCAGAGATTGATTCTCGAGGTCCAACTTTTTAGCCTCAGATCTCTAGGAATCCCGTTGTCTAGCCCGCCGGAGAGATTGAAGACGCTCATGATCATAAGACTGCTTCATCCTCTCATGATCGCAGCGAAGCTCAGCCATCTCGACCTCGACCTTTCCCTAGTTGGAAGTCATCTCTTCCACTAAAGACTGAGCCTGTTTGAGCAATTCCCTGGCTTTCTCAGCTTCGGCTTCGGCTTTTACAGCCCGGTCGTGGAAGAGAGCTACCTGCTGGCCCATCGCAACATTAAACTTGAAGGCCTACAAAATATAGAACTAGAGTTAGAAACTGAACGAATTAACAACAAGAGTAGCACGAAGGAAATACAATTACCTCAGCTAAAATAGCAGACCCATTGGTAATAAGGACGTCCACAGGCATGGAAGCCATCTTGGAGATCCCACCGCCCGGACAAGACGCTATGAATTGTTCCAGGACTTTATCCCGCCCTGCCGAGCTCGACTGAGGCCGGGAGCGGCTGGAAGGAACCCTCGCGACACCTTTCCCAGAAACCTCCAAAGCTTTGGTTATTGGAAGCGCAGCGGAATCAGGAGGTTGAGTCGAGGGGGTAGCAACTTTAGCGACCACAGCCAAAGGGACAGAAGCAGCCGGACCAACCACCTGGGAAGCTTTACCCAAAGCCCAGAAAGCCCGCTAAGTAAGAGTGGCCATCTTGGACCCATCCAGAGAGATAGATGAAGCAAGAGCAGGTTCGACCTCAGTGGAGGGAAAAGAAAATCTACCTTGAGGAGAGCGTGAGACGTGGCGGGTGGCCGGTTCAACGACAAAAACTGTGAATAAGTAGATTAAAAAGGAAAATGTTAGAACCAAGCTGAGTAATAAGGCAAAGCAACTCAATGACACTTACGAGGAGTAGCGTCTGAGATCCGCAAGTATTTGTTACCCTACGAGGATCAAAGGCTTCAGCAGTAGGGAACTTCAGGTTCAAATAATTCTGGGCTAAAGCCTTCAAGATGGCTTCGAACACAGAAGGTAGGAAGTCCCGGTCCCATAAGGGTTTGTCACTGAAAGCCATGGGAACCTCGAATTCATGCCCTCCAATGAAAATCGAGCTCCCCCAGTCATCCCCCGTAAGGATCCATTCTTCTTTCCAAGCGGAGTCGTTCTTCGAAGCACCAGGAATAATGAAGTTGAGCTTGTTCTTTGCCTTGGCATAGAACTGGCCTCGATGAGCGCCAGACAGGCTCCCAATCTGGAAGAGATAGGCCAGCTTCTCTGCACCCGGCTCCCTCGTCACCTTACTCAACTGACATTGTTCCCTCAATAGTACAAGGAAACCAATCAGATGCCTCCAGAAGCCAGGCGTCAACTGGAGGGGAGCGAGCAAGATGGCGTTAAGAGCCCGCCGAAGAGTCGGATGAAGGGGAAGCCTGACCCCGTTCTCGAGAGCTGCCACATGAATCGGAAGCACGCCTTTAGGGGGGTTGAAGAACTCGTAATTTTTAGGAGGCACCGAGATGGATACGCTGTCGGGGATGCCAAACTTCGACCTCAAGCGGTCAATCGAGACCGGTTCGACGATGGAATCTGGGACAACCCGGAAATCATAAGGAGTGAACCTCTCCAAAAGGGGACCAGGAGCCGAGACCCGATGTTCTCCCGCGGCGTCACCCCCCGCTTCTTTGTCGGAATCTTCAGTCGACGATATCCAAATGATGGTCAGGATGGTTGGAGAACCCATTCCCAATGGATACATTCCTACTTGACTGCCGACGTTGCAGGGTGGGCGGGGAATCGTCGCCGTCAGAACTCCTCCTAGCCCGTTTCCCCTAGAGTAAAACTGACGACCTCATCACCGTCAACTATGGAGTCAACTGAATCGTGACTGGTTTTCGACATAGTAAAAGCCAATAAGGATGAAGAATGAAGAAAAAGGCAAGCTTGGAGGAAAGGCTATGAGAGAAAATATTTCTTAACAAAAATTTTAGTTCGAGAGATGTGAGGAAGACGAGGAGAAAAATAGATATATATAGGCAGGAGGGCAACAGCACGAGCTATCGAGATCCTCGTTTGGTAACGGTAAAGAATCTCAGGGATTACCGTAATGTAACCGGATTAACTCAGAAGCAGGCTAATCATCTCACGCCACATCACTTACGCAGTAACGCAATCAGATTAATTCGGAGATAAATTAGTCGGTTCGCATCACGTCACTCTAATGAGGAGATTTCCCAAATATTTCGGTAACGGTAAAAAGGGGAAGATTTCCCAAATAAAGTAAAAATCTGACCCCAACCCCAAGCTCGACGTCTGGTGTTCAAGTCAGAGGGGACTTCTGTTAATAGATAAAATTGGCTAAGGACCAAAGGAAAATTTTCCACCTCCTAGACCTGGCTCCATACCCGAGAGTTTCCACCAGGAGACCATTCTATCCAGAGCCGAGCTACGATACCACCCCGTAGGAACAAGGACGGGCTCCGAAAACATCCGGGATAGAGCCCGGAACGATTAGATCTAGCCCGCATCACTAAAACTAGAAATTCCCCGAAGTCGAGGTCACCTCGCAATTGCTCCAGAGACTCACCTATACCTCGCTAATACAGGAGAATGTCCCTAGAAAGCCGTACCTAGCTTCGAAAGGTCAGGGGAAGCCGCACCTAGCTTCGAAAAGGTCAAGGGAAGCCAGATCTGGCTCCTAGCTGGATGAAACTTCTCAGATATCGAGGTCGGAACACTGATCGACCTCACTAGTTGATGCACCACACCATGATACATTCAGCGATCCCCATGGGAATCATGCCAGACCTAGAGATACACAGCATCACACCCACAGATATTATACACGTGCAGAACAATTAATAGAGTTTGAATGGGAAACAAATTGATTTCCAAGATACCCTCAACGGAGCAATTAACTCAAAGTCAACTACATTTAAAGGGAAAAATTCCGTCCGATAAGAGGGGGATGAGAAAATCAAGGGGAAATCAATGAGTTGACACCTATGAAGACATTGTATAAATAATGGACTTCCTCCTTCAGAAAGGGAGACTACTATTCGACAGGCATACGACAAGTACTCGACCATACCCTAGAGAGAATTCAGAGCAATTTGAGAGAAATTTATATACCATACACGTTCAATAAGAAAATATTTTTGCTTTCTTTTGGGTGGTGAATTGTATCATTATTCCTTGTCATTTTATAAAACATTGTTACACATACGATCAATCTTGGCCACCACATATGTGGTAGTGGTCTCGAGGGTGTTAACTGAGATTTCTCATCTCGAGCAAAATTTCCGTTAACAGAAAGAAAGAATCGAAGAACTCACCGAAAAAGAGCAAGATCGAGAATCGGACTACGAAGACGATTGAGAAGATGCCGACCGTTTGATGGCTTGTGTTGTCTCGTTTAGCTTGGGTTGGGTTGTCTAATTTCACGAAGGCAGCAAACCCGAGATGATAGAAAGAAAATGAGAAATGGTTGTGCTATGATTATGGTTTATTTTTATGTGGGATATTTTTGTAATATTTGGAATAATTAAGGGTAAACAAGTCTTTTCTTGACTTGTCCCATGCATGGGACAAGTCTGGCCGAGCTATTTGGTTGGGACAATTTCTTATGTTTTTTGTCTCATCGTGTCTCGTCCAGTCCCATGTTAAGGACGCGCTAAACTTGGGACAAGAGAAAATTGTTCCGTCCCGTACCACGTACCAAACGCACCCTTACGGGTAGGGATGGACATTTCCCCATAGAACCCCAGCCCCATGGGCCCGATCCCTATTTGTTGGCAAATTTGATTCCAAAATCTTAAATGCGGGTAGGAACGAAGGAACCTACCACCACCTTTATTTTCCCTTTCCCTCCTTCATTTTCCCTTATGTTCAAAAAAAAAAATACTTTAAGTCTTTAACCCTAGTATTAAATCTATAAATCACATCAGTATTTTATTTTGTATTGACTCTTACCGTGCAGTACTCTATTATTAGAAGTATTTGTATTTATTTTTGATTAAATTAAATCAATTATATATTTTAGATCGAATGTTTTGATTATTTTTTAGATTGAATATTGAAATAGAGTGAAACGAAAGATTGGAATGATCGGATTCCAAATTCAGAATTTTGTATTGAAAATTAGGATTAGAAATAAGGGAAATGGAGGATGGGGTGAGGGTGGCGGAACCTCTCCTCAAATACCCCCATCGCATAAATCCTTGTCATACACTCTTAGGTGCCACATTACAAGCACCCTCTTTTGCTCACTGCTAGGGGTGGGCATGAGTCGATTGGGTTCGGTTTTCGATTGAAACCATCCATGATTTACTTATACTCGATTTTTATTTTTTTGAATTGGATTGACTCGTCTCAATAAGGTGACTCGACTTGACTCGAAATTGCTTTTGCCGGTTCAAATCGGTTCGGTTTAAAATGGTTTTAGACTTGATGGGCCTTTTGGGCATAATGCAAATTTTACATACGTGTTTAACTGTATAGACCTTTTGGACCTTAATTCAACAACTCCAAATATTAAAATATATATATATATATTTAACTTCATAATATAAACGGAAGTCTAAATAATTCATAATACATTATATCATAATTCAAAATATAGTCCATAATAATAATAATAATAATAACAGTCATGACTGAATGTTAATAGCACTGTTCAAATCGATACTTGAGGTGAGTGTGGGAGATGTCAAGTGTTAGAGCAACTCTAATCAACACACTAAATGCACCAAAAACACCAATTTGGTGTAAAAATCATCTCCAACCAACACACTAAATCCCAATTCCCTAAAATGAAAAATTTGGTGTAACTATAGTGACTCATCAAATTTGGTGCGTCCTATAGCTATGCCAAAACTACTTTTTTTTTTCTAAATGTCACATTACTCATTTTTTTAAGTTACCAATTTAACCCTCTTATACTTAATTATAATAATATGTATTCCAAAATAATATACCGTTGAAAAGCTTCCGTTGAGATCTTTAAAATGTCACCAATATTGATATATATATATATATATATATATTTAATTTAATTAATGTACTTATTAATTATACATTTAACTAATTTAAAATTTTATAATAATTTAAATATTTATTGAAAAATTATTCTTTAAAGATGCTCTTTTGGTGTAAAATTTGGTATGGAATATTGAAGAGGAAAAAATTTGGTGTAAACATATTCTCCAATGATTCTCTTTTAACTAAAATTTGGTGCAATACGTTGGAGATGCTCTTAGATTATAGGGTTTGGTATATATATATAAACAATATTCATTAACTTAAATCAATGTAAATCTAATATTTAAAGGTTAATTGCACTAACTTACCCTTAGTTTATTAAATCTAGCAAGATTTCAAAAGGATGTCATAATTTAACACAAACATCCCTTGTCATCAAGTCAATCCGTTAACTTTAACGGTTGACTTACCTTGACCATTAGAAAGCCAAATATGCCCCTATCACATCATCCCAAATATAAAATATTTTTTAATTAAAAATTGAAAAATCAAAATTAAAAATAATAATAATAATAATCTATCGACGATGGATCTCCACCGCCGAAGGAAACAAGAGATCTTTGACAATCTCCTCCTACTGAAAGAGATCATCGCCGATCTCCACTCTTCCAACTAGAGGAGATCATCCTTTTTTAATTTGATTGTTCACTTTTTAATTAAAAAATATTTTATGTTTGGGATGATAAGTTAGGGGTATATTTGGTTTTCCACAGGTCAAGATTAGTCAACCGTTAAAGTTAACGGTTTGACTTGAAGGCAAGGGGTTCTTTTGTTAATTTATGACATTTGTTGAAATCTTGCTAGATTAAGTAAAGTAAGGGTAAGTTAGTGCAATTAACCCTTTTTCTTTCCTCTACCACCGGAGAAAAACTTGGGTGCAACCGATGCACCACACAAGAATCTGATGGTGGTGCATCGGTTCCACTCATTGAATGACACGTTTCAATTTTATTTTTCATTTTTACTCATTGATTACAGCTGAAACCCAATTCCTTCCGAGTTCCAATTTTTAGTGTCTTTCGTCGTTCCCACATCTCTGACAGCACCTTGCAGTGACCGGCGACCGTCGTCGGTTTGGGTCCTCACCATATTCTGATGATCGTCTTCGTTTCGAGTATTTTCATCTTCCCGTGACCACACTCCACAGTCACATTTAGCAACTCTCACCAGGTTCTTAGATGAAGATTAGATTCAGATGTGATCTGTAAATGGATGGTGGGTTGATTGAGGGAATAGTGATCGATTAGAGGTTTTATTTGTTTTTTTTTCATCTCTAGTACTTCACAGCCAAACCCAATCAATCAATTGATCAATTTTTTTTTTCATCTCAACTTCTTCGAATTTTTGTTTTTATAGTAATGGAAATTAAATTTCAGGGATTATTTTTTATTTCTCTTTCTAGTTTCTTCTTCCCTTGTTCACAGACAAAGTCTCTTCCCCAAATTCCCTTCCATTAAACACCCAGTAATCTGAAACGTTATTGCTTGAGAGGTAAAAAAACATGTTGAAACTCTAATAATCTGAGAGTTACATTGAACTCTTATTTATTTTCAGTTTTATCCGTAAAACGAAAAAGAAACAAACATTAAAGCAAAAAAAAAAATTAAGATGTGGCTTTGTTTTAGGCGCAGATTTGGGAGAAGAAGTCAGTTTTTTTTTCCTTACTTTGCTGTTTGAAGTTACCTAAAGTCAGATTTTTATTACCATAAAAAGAAAATTCAAAGAAGTATAGGTGAAAAAAGAAGAATTGATCAGTCAATTGATTGGATTTGGTTTGGTTATGCAATCCTTAAGAAGAAATCAGAGGTATAGATGGAAAATAGTCAAAAACAAAACTGCATCTCTGAGTATTTATCGAATCATTTAACAAATCCCATTCACCAAATCTCTCAAACACCAAACATCTCAACCTCATCAATTCCACAAAAAAGAAATAAATAAACAATAATGCATCTATGTGCTCAATCTTTGATGACCGGTAAAACTGTCCAGAGAAAACTTGGTTTGGAGGTAGTGAGATTCTGGAGATTGCTAGATCGGCGGCAATGACCGGCCGATTAGGTAGAGGAAGCTATGTGGAACACAACGATGGCGGCGGCTTGGCTTGAATCGCAAGGACCAGAAACGACAACGGTCACCGGAAAATGGCAAGTCGACGTAGAAATGTGAGGATGAAGAGAGAGAGAGAGAGAGGGAAATTGGGCTTCAGTTGAACAATGAAGATGAAGAGACAAGATGAAAACACGTGTCACACATGTGTTTAATATGACACGTGTTTAATTGTTCTTACACAGTTGTATTGGGCTTCAGTTTAATAACACGTGTCACATAACGAGTGGAACCGATGCACCACCATCAGATTCTAATGTGGTGCATCGGTTGCACCCAAGTTTTTCTCCTACCACCGCCAGCACTATTCCCACCCGACGCCTTCCTCGCCGCCTTTTCTTGTAAAGCTTTCGCATCTCTGCATATTGTTATCCAAATTACAACGAAAAGATTAAAAAATAAAGATATACAAAGAAAGAAAAAAAATGACCTCTCACGGCGTTGCTCAGGAGTCAAACCGTCGTCTTTAGGATTCTTGACCTTGTTGCATGCCCGGGCTTGATCCCTTTCACAGTCTCGCTCTCTCTGGTTACCGTGTTCGCTTCAGTTAAACCCAAAACAACAAATGCGATATATCACCAATCCACAATAACAATGCTTTATTCTTCTGTTTTGTTGCTCAGAAAAACAACATGCAAAGTGAAAACTAACTACTAGTATCTTTTCTTAAAAATAAAATTTCATTGGCTACATTCAACTGTTCTTCTGCCGTTTGATATTTTCAAACAATTTCCTCAGCAACCAAATACAATAGTTAAATAGACAGAAATTAAAAAGATCATAAAAAAACAGAGATAGAGAGGAAACAAACAGATCAAAGGATATGAGTCATTGTTGACAATACACACAACCAAAGAGTCATCTTCTATAACAGAAAAAAAAAAAAAGATACAAAGAGATTAGAGAGTGACACAGAATAAGAATTACCTGATTTGTTTGTGGATCTGATCAAATAGAGAATAAGCAGCTTGTGTTGTAGACAGTGGGAGCTGAGAACTAAAAAAGAAAAGAACCAGCCAATCAATGGAAGAGTCCAGGTGTTTGGGGGAGGCTCCCCCATCTCCACCCCTGTCCCTCATTTCCCACATTTTCCTCCATTTTCAATTCCAATTTTCAATCTGAAATTAAGAATTTTGAATCCGAATTCCTGCCATCCCAGTTTTTCGTTTCATGTTTTTTTCAATATCCAATCCAAAATATCTAATCTAAAATATATAATTGGTTTAATTTAATCTAAAATAGATACATAAAATATAAAAGTTAAAAAAAAAATATTTATATATATAGAAAACTTTTCTCCTCGGTGCTTACTTTAATTTTGGTAAGGACCTTGATGAAATCACATTGATTTTTATTAATTTTGATCAGAATTTTTTTGTGGAGGATAAGTTCAGTGAAATATAAATATGAACTAATTTTTTTATTTTTCCTATATTTCTCCCTTTTTTTCGATGCCTTCGTGTTTAACAAAATTGAGATAAATAGTTCTAGTCCTTGAAAAAATTTCAAACTTTATTCATAGATAGATTTCATTAAAATTATCATCCACAAAAAATTCATATCAAAATTCATAAAAATCGATGTGATTTCATCAAAGTCCTTTCCGAAATCAAAGTAAGGGATCCTTCACTTAAAAGTTCATATATAAATAATATATATATATATATATACAGTCATTTTCTCCTCAGTGTGCACTGATATAAAATACATCAGTGCATTGCATGTGGGTCGTAGATTATGGATAAGCACTGACAAGTGCATACAGACTGGGTCAAAGCAATTAAATCTAATGGTCCACATACAACACACTGATAAATATTTATCAGTGCGCACTGAGGTGAAAATTATCCATATATATATAAATAGAGCACTTATCAGGTCAGATATATCTGATTATATTATTGTACGGTTCCACTAATTCTCATTACCGATAATTGGTTTAAAAAAATTTACATTATTTCTTTGTAGCGAAAATTAGTGAAACCGCACGATAATATCTCAAGGTATACCTAGCCTGATAATTTTTGTTTATATATATATATATATATATATATATATATATATATATATATATATATATATGCCCTTGTGTGCAACATTGCATGGTGCAATCTAAAAAAATTAGAATGATCATATCCTTTTTGGTACAATCACATCAAGTAATGTGTTATCACATGCCCTAACATAACATGCGATCACAATAATTTATTTGGTTGACCACAAGCAATTCATATTTAATAACATTATATATATATAGAGAGAGAGAGAGAGAGAGAGCACTTATCATGTCAGATATTATCGTGCGGTTTCACTAATTCTTATTACCAAGAATTAGTTTGAAAATTTATGAAACTGCATAATAATATCCCAATGTATACTTGGCTTGATAATTTTTTGTGTATATATATATATATATATATATATATATATATATATGCTCTTAGTGCAACCTAAAAAAATTAGACTGTGATCATGTCCTTTTTGGTACAATCACATCAAGTAATATGTGATCACATGCCCTAACATAATCAAGTAATATGTGATCACATGCCCTAACATAACATGCGATCACAATAATTTATTTGGGTGACCACATGTAATTCATATTTAATAACATTATATATATATATATATATGTATATGTATGTATAGAGAGAGAGCACTTATCATGTCAGATATATCTAAAGATATTATCGTGCGGTTTCAGTAATTCTCATTACTGAGAATTAGTTTAAAAAATTTATGAAACCGCACGATAATATCCCCAGGCATATCTGACTTGATAATTTTTGTTTATATATATATATATATATATATATATATATATAGATGCCCTTGTGTGCAACGTTGTGTGGTGTAACCTAAATAAATTAGACTGTGATCATGTCTTTTTTGGTACGATCACATCAAGTACTGTGTGATCACATGCCCTAACATAACATGAGATCACAATAATTTAATTGTGTGACCACATATAATTCATATTTAATAACATTATTTATATATATATATGATCATATACAATCATATGTGATCACATAATATTGCATCGTGCAACGTTGCACTATAGAATTACCTATATTTATATTTGGGGGAAATAGGGGTGGGGGAGGTTCCCTTGCCCCCGCCCCCATTTAGGATTTGAGGGTCAAATTTGTCCCCATCGGTTGGAGGTGAAATTTTACCCCAAATAGGGATGGACCACTGTAGGGGTGGGGCCCAAGGGGAAATGCCCATCCCTACTCACAAATTCACTTCTAATGTGCTCTATTATACTTGAACCATGTCGGGTACCAAGTATCAACCCAGGAAAAACCCGGCTAGATATCCATACCCAAGTAGTCATACAAACAATGGGTGTACTATTTTTATCAAGCTTTATTGTTTTGAATTTTGTTTATTCTTATTAAGTTTGTGGAGTGTGAAAGGGCAAAAATACCTATGATTTTTCTTATTTTTCTTTTATTTTTTAAAATTAATTTGTTTTTAAAAAACATAGAGGTCCTTGGATTCATGGAGGCCAGGATGACTTCCTTTCAGACTTCCATGGATCTCTTTCCACTGGAGGTATGCAAATTTCAAAAGAATTTTCTTTTTTTTTTAATTTTTTCGTGCTTTTAATTACAAAAAATAAGTAAATAAATAAGTTGAGCGTGTTTAATCCCAAAAAAAAAACACCTAATGTGTTTAATCAAAAAAAGTTTAGCGTGTTTAATATAAAACTCTATCATATTTAATCTATGTAAGGAATTCTATGAGTTTCTAAAAAGAAAAAAAACATTAGAGTGTTTAATCCCAACAAAAAAAACACCGGTGTGTTTAATCCCAAAAAATAGTGTTTAATCCCAAAAAAAAAACTAACGTGTATTTTCTCTTTTTTTCCATCTTCTCCCCTCCCTTCTTCTTCCAATGGACCTACCAATTTTTATTTTTATTTTTATTTTAGGTCACCGACCTCCTAATTATTCTCTTTTGAGATCATAGACCCTCAATTGGAGGTCTGTGACCTCCAATATATTTTTATTTTTTAAGCAAATTTTAAAATGTATCTTTTTTTAAATTAAAAATTGTATTTTAATTCAAAATTTCATTAATGGTATTTCATTCAAAAAAAAATGGATTGTTAACTAAAAACAATCAAACTATTAGAAAGCGACAAATATAGAAACGACCCTAATTTTATGGCTATCTATGGATTTGACCATTTTTTTTAATATTCTAAAATTTAATTTAGCTCAACAACATGAAAAACAAAAACCCATAACCAAAAGTCTCAAAGAAGGAGATCAAAAGTTTTTGTTTAAGGAGAAGAGAAATTACACAGACATCTAGAAAGCAAAATAAATGTATAATAGTTTACACTTTACAATAGCGAAATCTAGTTTTCAGGATGAAAGCTCAAAAACCAGCAACAATATTTATGCTTTTTTTTCTTCCGTTAAATTATTTTTTAAGAGTGTTAAAAAAAATATTGATAAAAAAATAATAAAAAGAAGCTTAACAAAACCGGATTTGACATGAAAAACAGAATTAAAATGGAAAAATATTTTATGAGAGTTTAAACAAAAAAAACAAACAACGCAAATTCGTCTTCTTTAACTTGACAAAAAGACAAACAGCTTATTAGGGGTTTTTTTTCAACACATTTAAAAAATTAAAAAAACCAGGTACTATACCTGAACTCTGGCCGATACACAACCAGCCGGGTACTTGGTAATTCCGGCCCTGGGCTGGGTACAATTGTCATCCCTAGTATAAATGGACTATTTTATAAGATTGAATAATTTGAATTAGATTGCTATAATATTATTCTAATAACTTTTTAATTTTTATTACATTTCAATTGTATTTTTGTTATTCAATATTATTTAATATTATATTATATATAGACATGGAAAAATTTCACACTGCTCATTAGTAGGATCCAAACCCATTCAAAAATAGTGGTTGATGGGTCTAATTTATCGGATCAATTTGTTAATGGGCAACTCATTAAAACCCGTAATATAATGGATCGATTTTGGACTCATCTTTGAGAAACGTTAATTTATTATAACCCATTTAAGGTCCTTTATTTTTTGATTGACTTATTTATGTGACAAATAACCATTGCCATAAATTTTGTATGTTGCGGTGTTGCACAAACCGACCTTTGGCTCGATGTTGTCATGAGCCTACCTATAGCTGATTGTGGTCAATTGTTGGTTGCGTTGTATTGTTAACCTCCAATCTTCCCAATCGATCGCTAATTACACGCATTAGTCCCTGAATAACGGTAATCTGTTGTGACAAGCCTTGAACCCTCTCCTCAAACTATTAGGACAAGGCGTCAACCTTTTCTTCCAAGTCTTTAATAGTCATAATACCCAAGAAAGATTCGTCGATATTTAAATTACTAAGAGCACAAGAAATCAATAAAGAAGAAAAGAATTCAGAGAGAGGAAAATATAGAACTCCTACTTACCTTATTATAATGAATAATATAGCCTTTTATATAGGAAGAGAACAAGCCAAGTTATGTAAGGAAAACAAGCTAATCTATGTAAGGAAAACCTAAACCTAAAATAAAAAATGAAAGCAATTTATAATAGGAAAACAAATATAACTACTAACCGACTAATATTCCTAATTATATTGAATTGTGATTGATTTTGTTAGAAGTTGTGGTGACTGGGTCTAGATTGAATGAAGATTTGAGTATTGAGTTTTCTTTTAGGGTTTTGGTTGAAGGTTGGAATTTGTATGGTTTGCCGATAAAACTGGAAATGAAATTGTGTTTATTGCTGTAATGAAGCTATGAACCCCAAGCTACTGTGTGTTTTTGGGAGAGAAACAAAGGTTTATAGGGTCTGCTTGTGATGCTTCCACGATGAAAAGTCTTTTTTTTACTAGGTTTTTCCATTTTATTGTTTGACTTTCTATTATAATTTGTTATATATTGTTTGGGGAATTTTGATCAGTCTGACACGTCAGCACAAACAAACTGAAATTGAAAATCCATATCATTAGACCACGCCATCAACAAGTCAACAAAAGACACGTGGCAACACCATGTATAGAAGCAACCCTAGGTCGCTAGGCCTGTTCGCCACCACATGAAACATGTTGCTTGAATTTAGAGCAGCTCACTTAAGCAACCTCGCACGGCAAACCGAACAATCAATTTTTACGAAATACAATATCTTTGGTAAATCACTAACAATACGGAAGTCCACGAAGATTAGTCTAGAATAAGGAAAGACAATCATTGTCATAATGAATAAATTAACAGAAAATAAACGATCCACGGAATCTGGGAGACTGACTTCTACAAGGAAAGATTTTTCTATACAAAATCAAAGGATCATCAAGATACGATCTTCTCAGGATCTCGCATCAATGTAGGATTTTGCTTGGATGACAAGAATTAGAGCGGCACCCTGATTCCTTTATAAATACATATTTTAGGTAAAGGCACACCAAAGAGCAATACATCATAAAAAGAAGATATTAAACTTGTAATTGTAAATCTTCTTTTACATAGTGGAATCTTTTTCTCCTTTTGTTACGATGACCGTGGTTTTTTCTCTGCCTTTGGGTTTTCCACGTATAAAATTTTTGGTGTTGTTCATTGCTTTTACTCATATTATTCATTGTATATTTTATCCACGTAGCAAGAAGATGTTTCGATTATAAGCTCCTCAAATAATTGAAGCATCGAATTGCCTACGTATCATTGTTGATAGTCAGTTCACCTACAAACCAAAACTCACCTTCAATATATTTTTTTAAACCATAATTCATTATATTATTATTATTAGTTTTTAATATAAGTTTATTGTTATTTTTTCTTCTTTTTTTTGAAAGCTAGTTTACTGTTATTTAATAGTCTCAAAATTGATAGGGCAACTATTACTTTTATGATAAAATGTGTAGGAGCATTTTAGACATTTAAACCATAAAACTCGGTCAACTGTTAAGTCTAATGGTCATTGACTAACATGAGGGTAAGTTTTTGTAATTAGCATCAGATTTTGAATATTAAGCTTTTATGTGATATTTGAAGGTAAGTTTGTGCAATCTATCCTAATTTATAATGATTGAAAAATAGGAAGAATGGTAAATAACCTTTGATATTTGATCAAATACCAAATCAAACCATCAGGTTTGAACAATCAGTAAAAAACCTCTACCATTAGTTGACTTTATTTAAATATAAAGAAATATTATTATTTAAGATATTTGTTTAATAATTGAACTAATAAAAAATGGGTTATTAGTAAAAATGCCCTATTTCAGGGGCTGAATAGCAAATCTAACATAAAACAGAAATAAATTGCTAAAGTGCTCTAAAATTCCTAAAATGCCCTCACTCATAGCTTCACCCTATTTATTAACCTTATTTATTACATTTACCAACCATCAACTAACAATTTACCAACAAACTCATCAAACTATTAAGTAAACAACATCTAACCTTTTTCTTTCTCTACACCACATTTCCTTTTCATATTTTGGGTTTTGAAAACATTGGGGAATGTTATATAAAGTTGTTTGAAGGGGTAAGTATTACATTGTAAAGTTATTTTTTCAACCTCCTAATCCTTATTTTGATAATGGCATTCACATATATTTGCTTTTTTATATATATAATTTGAATGGGTATAAAACCTATGGAAAAAACGTTGGGTCAAGGTGACCCGATGTCTTGAGGAAAAAAAGCGTCGGGACAGGGTGACCCATCGTCGGGTCATCCCGACCCGACACTTTTTTCCTCAGGATAAGATAACCCGATGTCGGGTCATTTTGACCCGACAGTTTTCTTATGGTTAGAAAACCTAAGCAAAAATTCATCGGGTAGTGACCCGATGTCGGGTCATCCCGACCCATAGGTTTCTAACAATGAAAAGAAATCCATTGATGACCCGATGGATTTTTCCATAGGTTTCAACCATGAAAAAAAACCATTGGGTCATGGTGACCCGACATCGATCACCCTGACCCGATATTTCCTTATGGCTCTGAAATTATTTTTTGTTGTGGATAGTTTTTTTTCCATATATGTTCTTTGAAATAATGAATATTTTAATGGTAGATAATATTTGTTGAATTATTTTTCAAGATTGGCGATGATAAGTATGCATTTGATTTTGAATTGCGGGATCGGCCGAATGGATGTCGACGACGGTGACTGTTGTCGACAATGGAAGATGGGTTCAATCAAGATGGGTGGACAGAGGATTTGGGTTCGATCGAGATGGATGACTAGAGGAATTGGGAATTTAGGGCAAATAGAGTGAAATTGATTTCAATTGTTGAAAAGGGTGGGAAGGTCATCTTAGGGTAGTTTTGTAATGTATTTGGGTCTTATGGTAGATTTACAATTCAGTCCCTAAAATAGGACAGTTTTGCTAAAAACCCTAAAAAATAATGAAAAAAAAAACAAATATTAAATATCAAATATTATTTGGTTGATAAAAATAAAATGGGCCAGATAAGAGTTTGTTTGGTTAGTAGATTTTTTTTAAAGAAAAAATGTCTATTTGGAGAATCACCTTCTCATGAACTTTTTCTTAGTAGAAGTTTAAACTTTATTAGTCTCTACTCACTCTAAAATAAACAATCTCAAAAACCAACCAAACAACTCTAAAAAACTCAAATAGACATTTGTAAACCTTTTGAAGCAGTAGAAAACTTAACCAAACAACCAGGTCTGGAACCAGAAATGAGATGCATCACACGACACTCCCTCTCTTGTTGAGCAAAGAGGTTGGGGGGAGGTTGGAGGAAGGCTGGTCTCACCATCACTGACGGATGGATCCAGCGTCTGATGGAGATGGGGATCCATCTGAGATGAAGTCCCGTATTTGCTCCAAATGGAGCCGCGAATCCACCCGCCGGCATCAGATGGAGCAGTATGTTGTTTGCAATGGTCTGCATGGGTTATTCAGAGGTGGTTGGGATGTCCATTTCATTAGGGATTGAATCCGTGAAAATTATCCTCTAATTTCTATGTCTTGGCATAATATCACTTCTCATCTGGTTCTAGGGTTTTCACTTGTAGTAGTTGTGTCATATAGGCCAGAGAGAGAGAGAAAAAAAGTAGGGGCTGAGAAGAGAGCTGATGAATCTTTGGGTTCTTATAATTCTTCGTGTACTGTATGACTCAATTTTTTATAGTAAATTTATTATTGATGAAACAACCACATGCACATGGATGATGATGTCACAGAGAAGATTTTGGTGATTATAGGTGTTAGGGATTTGAACCGATGATCGCGGAAGCGTCAGGTCTAATATATGCTCATAACTCATAGCAATTAATAACGTCAATAGTAGAAAAATAAGATGAGAGAAAATAAACCAATCACAATACAAGATATACGTGGAAAACCCAAATCGGGTAAAAAACCACGGGCTGTCGGGACGACAGAGAAAGTTCCACTATATGATAAATTGTTACAATCATATACTTGAGGATTCTCTCTCACGCCTCAACCCCAAACCACGCTCACAAGATCCTCACCAAGAACCCCCCAATATCCCCTAGGTCTCCCCTGAATATCACCCACGGATCTCTAACTTGATCCACTGATATTCCCTTGGATCCCTCCCCGGATATTCCCTTGGGTCTCTCACCCGGATCTCACCACTCTGTGATGTTACATGATGTTTCTTGACTCCACACAAAATAACTTAACTACAAGGTCTATTTATACTAGTTATAGGGAGTTTAAGAGAAAAGGAAATCCTACTCCTAAACATACAAGAATTACTTGTTCCACATAAATACTATTTCCTATTTATGACAAGTTTTCTTGTAAGTAGAAATCTTTTCCTTCAAGCATAAGACTTTCCTATTCTTTATGAAGACAAACTATTTTTCCTTTTCCAATAAGCACAAGAACTTTCCAGAAGAAAACCTTTCCTTTTTCGCGCAACATTCATGATCTGGGCAAAATCCACTATTGCCGCGGTCTAGGTCGCGGTGTGCACCCCGCTCCCTACACCGCGGAAAAGCCACTGAAGTCCACCGCTCAGAATACCGCGGTTGGTGCATTTGCCTCCGTCGCGGTCTACACCGCGCTATACATACTGGAATTGACCGCTCCCTGTGCCGCGATCCATGCGCTTGTCCACATCGGGGTCCATGCCGCGGTTTCTTCCAGAATCCGTTTCTTCAGTTCTTCTTCGGTCTTCAAGCTCCCTCAAACACCAACTCTAACTTCCAAACGTATCCCACGTCTCCAGGAAGTTCCAACATCAGTTGAGTCTCGTTTGGTTCACATTGGGTTCTCTTGAGAATACGAGCCAAAACCTAACAATAGGTAGGTTAATACTATTTGAACTTTTGAAGGGGATGAATGTATGATGATGATGGTGGTGATGATGATGATGAGATTGATGGAAGCTCTGCTCCACCATTTTTCCGGAATCTATTTTATTTTTTGGAATTGATTTGGCTGTTGTTTATGGAATTTGGTTGAAGTAGAAAAAAATCAAAAACTATTTGGTTTTTATTTTTTATTTTTAGATTTTATTTTTTATTGTTTATTTATGATATAAAAATTATTATTGTAAGAAATTAACTTATTATTATTTTCCATTTTATTTATTTGTAATTCAGTATATGTAAAGGATTTAAATTTTAATATTTAATTTAAATAAAATCAAATTAACCAACAATTAACAGTAATGATAGGGTTTTTTTGTTGATTGTTTAGACCAGATAATTTGATTTGACATTTGATCAAAGTTCAGGGATTATTTGCAATTCTCCTTTAAAAAAAATCTAAAATAAGTAGATTTCTCCATACGGTGGCAACCTACTCCATTGACGAAGTGAATCTGCTCCACTTTCCATGAATGATTTTTTTTTTTATGGAATTTGATTTTTTTTTTTTTAAATAAAATTAAAACTCTTACACCAGTAGGATTACCGGGAGCAGTCAAGATCGGACAATACATGTTCGATCCAGATATCTGCTACCTCAAACCAGTAGAAAACTCCTCAAACATACTTGTATAATACGTATGGTGGGATTCGAACCATTTACTACCAACGTGGAAGGGAGTTGCAGTACCATCTCTACCGGGAAGTGCGTGTTTATGGAATTTGATTAAAGATGAAGAAAATGTGTTTGATGTTTTTGATAATTTGATAGAAGAAGAAGATAATTCTTTTTTTTTTTTCTAGATTGGAGAAAAACAAAATTCAGATTGATGAAGAATGAGAAAACGGACTTTTTATTTTATAGTAGACGCATTCTATTTTACATGAAATAAAGAGTCAACGTGGTTGACAATTAGGCCTAATGTCATTGGATGTTCAAGTATCAAGTCAGAGGTTTTAATTTGACATTTCAATATATGTCTGGGGTTTAGTGTTAACAGTACTTTTACTTGAACGAAGTTTTGGCTGCCTTGAAGAGGAAACAAGGCTCATAGACATGGGCGGCGATAGCAGTAGCACCATCCGTTTACACGGCTGCAGTACAGATGATATCCCTCTATCTTCATCAGCTCAAACCCCTGCTTTTCTCGGGTATTTCAATGTTTATTATGCTTATTTTAATGGTTTATTATTATTATTATTATTATTATTATATGATGAAAATTGAGTGTGATTGTGGGTTAGGGATGATTTAAGCTCTTCCGAGTATGATCAGAGGAGGATGCGTTCTGTTTACAGACAAGTCTTGCAGAGTTATCATCAGTTTCATACCCGTATTGGGACTTTGGGAGAGGCTAAGACCAGAATCTTAAGGTTTCTAATGGTTATGTCGCTTCAGTGCTCTCTCTTAGCTCAAACCCAATCTTGTAGGACTGCATCTTGAATCTTGATTTGTGCATCATATTTTCTTAGCTGCCCTTGAATTTTCCTTTTCGTTTAACTAGCATTCCAATTGCATTGTATGCCTTAAGGTGGGTTTTTAATGATTTGCTTACTGGTCTTTGATACCATATTGTAGTTTCGGTAATTCTGTGTTAAGTTTTCATGTGTTTCAAGAATATAATGACCCTCTGCAAATAGGACATGTTTTGATCTACCTTAAAGAAGTAACATTTGGAAATACTTATGCCAAAACCTAATGTAGAAAGATTCCAAACTTGATGTTATACTTTGTTTCAATTGACTTGATAATTTTGATCTTCACAGCTATACCCCTGCATCATGGATTGAGGATGTAGGGGGCATGAAATTGGGCGATTATGATGTGCCAAAGACCACTTCACTGGTTTTAGTTGGTCCAAAATGTTCAGGAAAAAGCAGTCTAATCAATAGAATTTCAAAGGTGTTCGAGGATGACAAGTTTGCATCAGAAAGAGCCCAAGTAACATGTACACGTCATTTGACTTATATTCTTTTATTTTAAAGTGAGATGGCGCAATCTTCCCTTGACTTGTAGGTACAGTGTTTATTTTACAATACGCTTACTCTATTTTTTTGCTATACAGATAATTCGTCTGTTGGAGATGGAACCTACTTCCTTCAGGAATACAAAATACCAAGAGGTTCAAATTCTTTCTGCCTCTACGACACTCGCAGTTTGTCTGATGTGCCATCTATTAATATTGATATGATTAAGCACTGGATTACGAAAGGTGTCCGTCATGGGGAACCTGTTATAAGGTTTGAATCACAAATTTCAAAAAATTTCATTTAGGTGGATAGAATGTAGTTATTTTGAATTACTTCACTTATGTGACATTCTTATCAGGGAATCGGATAGTTCAAGTTTAAGGGACAGAATCAAGTGCAAAGCTCGCAAGAATGATTGTCAGCTTAGTGAGAATAGGATGGTTAATTTTTTCATATTTGTTGTTGATGGACTTTCAGTTTTGAAATCCATGGAGTCCGATGGTGATGTAGAGAAGCAGTATACTCAAATGATTACCACAACTTTTAACTGTCCATATTTGTCATTCAAAGGTACTATGTTCTAATTTATTTACTTTCTTTCGTTTGAGGAGTTCATGTGAACAATTTAATTAAATCGCTGTGGAAATGTAATATATAATCTGGATGGTGTTAAATTTTCCATTTGTTGTCCTCTTTGTTCTTCATTTATAACATTTTCAGTGAGCCTGATCTTCTTATTCCAGATGATAAAGCTGTTGTCGTTGTCACACATGGTGATTTACTTTCACTCACTGACCGTGCTCGCGTCAGGACTCATCTTGGAGAGCTGTTGGGTGTACCACCTATGCAACAAATTTTTGATATTTCAGGTGATCCCATTAGTTATTTGATCGTTATAACCGTTCTCATATTTAATCTGATTGACTTTTAGTTCCTTTATTTACATGATCGATAATTTAGAGGAACTAAACATAACTTCCTCGTCTCTTTGCTTGCAGAAAGCGATGGTCCAGAAAATGAGTTGATAATAGTTGATATGTTGCGCTACTGCCTTGAGCATGCTGATAAAAATCTTCCTCATAAGAATGGTACCAGGAATAAGGTTAGTCTTTCTTGCAAGATGTGCATTATAAATTTATAATCATAATTATGTTCTAGGTCTTTGTATTTTTTATCTTATTATTGTAAGTATGCATGAAATTATAACTATAGAAACTTCTATCCATAATCCTGGTAAAAACTTATATTTAGAGTGGCACAACTCTCTGATCTCATTATATCTGCCAGAGATAACATCACAAAAAGTTATCACTGTTATTGCGTGATATTACAGTAAACGTAGGCCTTAATAAGTAAGCCTGTGGAAACCAAATTTTGGCCTTAATAACTTGAGTTACAATGCATAAATAAGGTGAACATTTAGAGGACATGAGAATCTAGTTATGTAGCTACAAAACATTTGGTTCCAAAGGCTGCATGAATCAATGCTTGATAAGTAATGTTACTGTGCTTCCCTCCAGGATTCTATAAGTTATGAATCTAGGAAAAATTCTCTTTTTTACATTATTCATAATTGGACAGCAGTGCTGCTGTAAAAGTTTTGGTTTCGAGGGTTCTTTTCTGTATCCTTTTATTCTTTGAACTTTGAAGGGACTTTTGTATGCCCTTTTTTTTTTCCGTTTTAAGACAGCTTGTTCACCCCGTCCATCATTTTATTTTGTTTCCTAACAAAATGTAATCTGTGTTTTAGATGTTTATTCATAATATCTAACAAACAAGATTTCAACCTGTAATTTTTGTCTTTATGAGTAATTCTTTGTATTGGATTGCGTTCGTCAGCTATTTGAATTGTATTTTTATAGTGATATATTAAAAAGTGTGCTGACTATGATATTTTATACACAGGTTTTTCGAATGTCTGTATCAGCATGTGTATATCTGTTAGTACTGGGGATTGCTATTCTATCAGTTTATCTACATATGCATGTTCATCGTGCTTCTGATTCAGAACATGATGTAGCAGTTCATCGTGCTTCTGATTCAAAACATGATGTAGCAGTAGACTGGCATTCTATCCGTCACCTGTGGTTAGACGACTAATAGCTTATGGGTCTGGTTTGATTGCTTTGATGTGAATACAATCTGAACGAGACTTGAGACTTGTATATATAAGTGCATCTTTGTCCATCCAGATGTTGCCTGTTTGAAATCTGATAAACCTTTGTATAGATATATGTGATTTTCATAGCAGTCACTTATTACCCTTGTCACAAGTTTTATAATATTGATCTGAAGTCTGAAGAAGTTAAAGGTGTACTGGAAAAGATAATCATTGAAATAATGATATACGCCTAGACCTAAAAGATTATCACTCATTTCCCGTAACACACTGAGCGGCACGACCCAGATAAGCTTCGATCAAATCAACCATAAAATATCTCTTATAGCTCGTCATTACAGATTGAAACCATTAATAAGGGCAATGAAACAGCATGAACTATTTCTTTTAAACAAACGTACGTTAACGGCAGTTCCAAATTGACCATGTGCAGCAGCAAGTCCTGAACTACTTGCGGACTTTTCCATCCCTCAGGCTCAGGATATAATACAATAGTGGCTACCGTCGGCAACTACAATCACATCTCCATCCAAGAGAAGAGTGATGATCAGCATCAGCAATCTTATTGGTCAATTTTTACTGTACTTGGAGCTTGAAACCTTAATAATGAACAATTGGATTGAATCTAAGAACGGCTCCTACAAGAAAAATTCAAAATTCAAAGTAATATCTCCACATAAAGAGAAAAAAAAGTCACATCTACACATAAAGTTTGATGAAATTATAGGGTACATCCATTATTATAAGTTGGTTTTCGTATACACATCACTCATAACCCATAAGTAATAATAATAAAAATAATGCAGGCAGACAAATAAAAAAAATTAATAGCAATCCTAACATAGTGAGATATCTAAACATTCTTTCATTTCCATGTCTGAGAATTTTTAAATATCAGTAACATATTTGAAAAAGATCAAAGGTGTACTGGAAATAATAATCATGGAAACAATGACATGCCCTCGACATTTTCTTCGAGGGTTTATGCTACATAAAACGGGTAAAAGCTGAACCTAAAAGAAAAGGAAAATCTGGATCCTTAATTGTCATACCATTTTCGACTATCGCAAAACTCCAGCACCTCCTGTATAAAACTTTAGCAAGACCCAGATTGACTCCAATCAAATCAATCATGATACAGCACGAACTAATTCTTTTCAACAAATGCAAATGGACTGGTTAGCTCCAATTATCATCCTTCCAACTTAGTGTTTGGAATGGTCTGTAAAAACATGTCCTTCACAGCAGGGTCACTTTTAAATCGACCAAGCTTTTTACAAGTAACTGTACTACTTCCTAACTTCTCGATCCCTCGGGAAATCATACAGTAATGGCTAGCTTCCACAACTACCATCACATCTCCACCTAATAATGATGTAGCAGTATGAGTAATCTGCTTGGTCAGTCGTTCCTGTAACTGGAGCTTGAAACCATAAAAATGTACTATTGACTGTAAAAGGGATTTTCCAACTGAATTGATTCCCTCGGCACTAAAGTATCCAATATGAACAACACCATGGAAAGGAAGTAAGTGATGCTCACATAAGGACCAGAATGATAAGTTTAGCTCAGAATGCATTTGTTCCTTGTTGTGGCTGACTTCCCCACTGGGTTTAAGCAGATCCAGTCTACCACAGGGGAAGTCGTTCAACTTCATCTCCAGATTTGTATTCTGAAAGTTCATCAACCATTTTACATAACGACTTGGAGTTCCTACAAGTTCTTTCCTTGATGGATCTTCCCCCAAAGATCTAATAATTGAAGCAACTGTTGCAACCAGTTCTTGGTTAGCTGATTCAAGCATGCACGAAATTTTTGGAATTGAGGAAGAGCGGGATGGACACCAACATCGGTCAGTAGAGTCTTTAATATGAATTCTATGAACATCGATGCCTTTGAATCTTAAATGAACCGCAAAATCATCCCAAGCATCTGCATTCTCATTTTCAAAAATCCCTGAACCTGAACGCACTAGTGTCTTCACCCAACCTTGGTGGTTTGGGTCAAGAAAGGCAGACTCCAGATTGGGGACATGGAGGTGCAAGCACTGGAGTACAACAGCAACACCTACAGGCTTGATTCCATGGTACAAAGCTGAACACACTTCATCTCCCAGACGCTTTGGATCTTGGAGTCGTTTAGCAAAGATATCAGCTACTCTAGAGAGCTTGCTTAATCCCAAAACCCGTTCACCAGATGGCACATAGCCTACATGACACTTGACCTGGAAAGGAAGCAAGCAGGATTCACAGTAGGAAAAGAGGTCAAGATCTCGTACAATTACAGGCTCATCTGCTCCTCCAGCATGACCATTGCCGTCATCCAAACCTGCTTCATGGAACAATGCACCTTCAACAATGTCTTTTACTTTTAGTCTGTAACCTGAAAATAGTAAAATTGATCAATAATCAGCACGCCAAAAATCAAATATTCCCAGTTCAATATAAATTAATGAAGAAAATTTAGAGAAGTATAGTTCCTCATACTGTAATTAAAGAAAGAGTCAACTTCATTAATCATTTTAACAATCATATCGTCAACTTAAAAACACTGTTTGAATCAAAGGTAACATGCTTTCTACCTAATACCTATGAGTTAAGGAAACATCTAATATCATACACAATAAACAAATTCTAAAACAGAAGTAGTATACAGTCCAGCTAGGTAAAATTAAGTTTGAACCTAACGTAATTAATTCTTTGAAAACACATTATGAGTATTTTTTTAAGTTTCAATAACTTGAGAATTCATTATCCAACATGTAAACAGACAAATTTGGAAAAGGAAAATGTTTCACTCATCTAAGATGTGTAGTCTACTAATATCAAACAACTCTTCAATTATCATGTATAAACATATTAACATCAATATTTTTGAAGCAAAATAAATCTTATTGCAAGGAGGCCTTCCAGTCTACAACAAAAATAATATATCAGATGATATTGCAAGAAACATATCTTACACGTACGTTGATATAAAGGTGTGAAATCGCAATTGTAAACTACATTCTACACCTGCAAAGAAAGTATCAAACAGAGGAAAGCAAATTTGAAGCTTCTTCTTTCCCCCTATGCCTACGGTCCTTTCTAACTATTTTACCAAAATTGAAGTATTTACTAATAGAATATTTATAGCCTACCGATTTTGATACACTATATGTGGCCAGTTATACATTGATGATGCATCCTAATTATGTGACAAATTTTGGTGTAGATGTAATTATTAGCTAATTATCCAAGCCTGGAGATGGGGTTTATTCGTTGAAAGGAAAAAGGTGTTCCATATGATCATCAAACCTACCCTCCTTGAGAGGTACTGTGGTTTATTTAGCCGAAAATGAAGAGGGGTATCAGAAGATTTCTATATGAATGCAGCATATCCTAGAGTGGTCCTGCAATAAAGGCACCTTGAGGGTTGAGTGAAGGAAGCCACATAGGGCAATCTAGTAATTTCAAGAGTGAAGAACAATCTGCTTCTTGAAATAGAGCAGAACCAAAGAAAGGATATCTAGTAATATAAAAAGGCATATTCAACAACTCTATTTGAAAAGGGACAAGAAAGCAAGCATGAAATAGCATCTACTCCCAATTCCTTTACAAACACCACTCTACTTGCTTCTTCAGCAATATTTACACTGATATATTTCATGTAAGACGTTGACTTGCTAGGATTAGCAACCAAGGCTCAATAACAAAACAATCACAACCATACAAATTTGAGCAAAAATCCAAAAAATAAATAAGACACTGAAGTGAATAATAAATAACAAAATTAGAAACTAGTACACAAGTAAGCAGAATCAGTGGCATTTAAAAAAGGTTGATAGGCACCTCTAGTTCCATGACGAAGAGCCTTGGCAACTCGAAGAGGGGTCTTTTTGAGACCTTCTCTATTGAAATCCTCACTCAAGCCTGTCAAGAGAAGTCTAACAGCATCCTGAATAGTCAGAGTCTCCGGCTCTTGCTCAAAACCAAGCTCCAGACTACAACACTGTTTCACTCCATTCGATAGCTCCTCATGGAAATGTCCTTCATCCAAAGCGCCCATTGACAGATCCCAAAAACCCAGATCAGATATCACTCCAAACCAATCCAAAATTCAATATACCAAAGACTGCCTTCTGGGACACAAATCCAAATCTATTAAATGGAAGCACCAAACAATCAAACTAATGATAATACAGAAAGAAAAAAAAGTACGGCGTATCCAGATAAAAAAACAAATAAAACAGCGATGGATCAATATCAAGGCAAACAAAAAATAAAAGGGCACAACAAATTTGGATCCAAAACAAACGACCAGAAACAGACACAAGTGAAGAACACAAAACGCAGATTCAAATGGAAACAAGTATAAAGAGGGGGAGGGAGAGAGAGAGAGAGAGGGTAAGGAAAAAGAATAGAAACGTAGGGTTGCCGTTGATTATGGGAATTTGTGGATCCTCTGTTATAGCTAAAATTTAGATTTTGTCGTCAAACGAAAGATGAAAAAAACAATAAACGGGAGAGAACAGTAGACTTTGGGAACTTTTGTTGGATGATATGATACCACATGGGAGTTCGGGGGATGAGGAGCCTTATTTATAAGCGTTAGAGCCCAATGTAACATTAGAGCGATTTCAACCTTCTACATCAGATTTTACCTGGAATATGTTTGTTTATGTTAAGTGCTCGTATGCCTAGCTTTCTACTATTTCAAAAGTTTTACAAACGTTTATTCGGAGTTTTTTTTTGAGTTGTTTGGTTGGACTTTTGAAACTGTCTATTTTAAATTGAGTAGATGCCAGTAGAGTTTAAACATCTACTAGACAAAAGTTTATAGTAAGGTGTTTCTTCAAATAGACATTTAAAAAAAAAAATCTAAAAACCAAATTATATTGTTTTTTTTTTTTCAAAACCTCTATTTCTAATAGTTCTACTACAAGTAGATCTTTTACAAATAGAAGTTTTTCAAAAGCTCAATCAAACAAACTCTAAATTCCACTCTAATGTTACACATCACATTTTAATATTTTACTTCAAAAAGCATCTTAAAGAATATTCTTCCGATAAATCTTTAAATTCATTATAAACGTTTCACATTTATAAATATATAATTAATAACTAAATTAAATATGTATATCAATATTGGTGTCATTTTAAAGATATCTTTCCAACGGTATTATTGGTACAAAAAATGAGGCACTTCAAAGTGTATTTGTCTTATTCGTTTTCTAGAGCTTGATTCGTTTTCCATAAATTTATGAATTTCAGGCTTTCAGCTCCTCCTTCTAGCATCAATGTTGGGACAAAAAATAAGGCATTTCTAAGTGTGTTTATCTGAATTTCCTAAAATCTCCATCCGATTGTTCGGAATGAAAAATATGAGCTCCCTAAATACAGAGCTTTTCTATTCTTGTTTTTTTTTTTTTTCTCTTTTCTCTCTTTCGTTCTCTACCTCTCTCAATTTCATTTATAGAGTTAGATAACATGTGTTTTTATGCATGAGACATGTGTTGTCATCCATTCAATTTGCATGGCATATGCCATCTTGCATGTCAATTTGCAGGGCATGTGTGTCATCTTGCATGTTAATTAATTTGCATGTCATGTATATTAATTTTGAGTGACACATGTGTCATGATACATGTGTAATCCATCGATAATGTTTTCCGAATATGGTTGGCCACCGAATACGTCTTTTGAACATGGTTATCTACCGATTACGTCTTCCGAATGTGGTCAAATTTAGTATCAATAGGTATATTTTTTTTAAATACATATTGTTGTAATTAAGTATGAGATGGTTAAATTAGAATTTTAAAAAATTTAAATAGTATGATGTGAGGCTTTAAAAAAAAAAAGGTTTCGGTACAGCTACAGTAATATATCAAATTGGATGTGTTACCATAGCTGCACAAAATATTTGTTTATTGGGAAGTGTAAATTGATGTATTCGTTAGAGTTAGTTTTTACACCAATATGATGTTTTAGTGTCTTTATTGGAGTTGCTCTCTTACTTTTAAAGCCACAATTTGAGGTGTACTGTGTATAAGCATGTGTATACTTCAGTTTTGAATTTTATAAATGAGAGAATTCTATATAACCCTCCGGTTTTGATGGAATGTCAAATGACTCAAATCAAACTCTTTTGTTTAACAAATCAGAAAAAAAAAATTATATATATATATATATTAGAATTTGTTAATAGTTAGTTGACTTTGATTAAATTTAATAAAATATGGATTATTTTAGTGAGTTTCTATATAACTGAAGTAAAAAAAATGAAAAAAATTCAAATATTCTAAAGTGTTAGAAAATACAAAAACAAATGTAAAATTTTTATTTAAAAAAACTTAAAATATTTTTTATACTATAACTAAACAATAATATCATAAAAAATAAAAAGAATAACAAAATAATTTTAAATAAAAAAATATGTGAATGGGATGCTCACCTACTTATATTCATATTGGTAAAGTAGATGTTTTTTACATTGGATGGTTATTAGTATAATAAAGAATAATTTTATTATTATTAATATATTTTTTTTATATTTTATTTATTTATTTCTATAATAAGGAATCTATAAATAATCATATTTTGTTAGATTTAAATAAAGTTAACTCACAGTTAGAGCATCTCCAATGGTATAAACAAATTTGGATCATCAAAAGTTGACACCTCAACATTTGATGATTGTTTTTAAGGATTGCTAAATTTGATGATTGTGTAGTTCACAATGGTACATTTTATCTAAATCAAAAATCTATTTTATCTAAATCAAAAATCTAATCCACCACATTTTTCACTGTTTCCGCTCATTTTTATTTCAAGGGTAACAAAAGAAAAAAAAATAAAAAAACTATAAAAGACAAGAGAAGGTATATGACATAGGTATTGATCCATTCGTAATGAAGAGACGAATTTTACCTGATTGAAATTTTTGGGGCCGAGACAATTATGAGATGCATAGTTGATCAGAGAGGAAAAAAAAACCACATATGTGAGAGAAAGGATAAAATTACTACAACAGTTATTTTGGATAAATTTTATATTTGATGATTGGAAGTCAATCATCAAATTTGATTAATGAAGAGACAATTTGATTATTGATAACTACAATTGTTAAATTTTAGTAGAGTATTTTTTTGGATAAATAATTAAATTTTGATTACTCTCCTACTTTTGATGATACCATTGGAGATGCTCTTAATTAACATTAGATGGTTTTTTACTAATTATTTAAATCGGAGGGTTTAATTTTATATTTCATAAAAGAGGATTTTTTACAATTCTCCTTTCATAAAATCGTTTTGTCATTGTAATGTGACGTAAGGTTGGGATGTTTTTGTTGACTAGAGTTGGTCATGATCTGGGTCCCCTTTTTTTAACACCCACTCCACTCTGAATCGTTATCTCTGAGACTCTGACTCTAAATAAGTTTGGTATGTTCGGTAAATCTGTAAATATTTGACCATTTCCGACACCAAATCTGTGAGGGACCCACACCCATATAAGAAAAAAAAAACTTATATGGGAATGGGATAGAGGAGGTCTACTTGTTTACCAACCCACCAGTTGAGACCCGCCTCCGGATCTAACATGTGTTATAATGCTTAGGTAAATAAATAAAAAAAGAGTTTAGTTAAGTTACAGTATTGAACCGTTTTCTGTCTTTAGATCTCAATCTAAGATATATAAAAATTTAAAATTTAAAAATAAAAAATAAATAAAATAAAGCAAACGCTCTGTCATATAACTGTTTAGTAAAAGCATCTTTAATGTAAAAATGATTTTTAATATAAAAATGATTTATATTTTAATAATTATTGACATGTCAATAATATCAAAAGATTTGATTCCTATATGGTAAATAGACAGTCAAATAAAAAATCTGTCTCTAATGCTTCTATTTAATTATTAATTTATTAATGACATGTCTTATTATTTTATACATTTTTTATTTTTAATCAAACAATTTTCTTAACAATTTTTTTATATTTATCTTCAAATGTTGAGTTGGCCTACAATATAGTTGTCTAACAGAACCTCTAAAAACTGACATTCAACTTGACAGTATCTATTATTTTTTTATCACATTAGCTTGACATTGAGTAATAACAACTGCATTGGAGAGACATATTTGAATACAATATCTATTTATCTTAGTTGATATTTTTTTTTTAAGAATTTATTGCTGCATTGGAGATGCTCTAACATTAATGTGAACAACAATTTTACCAAACTTATGTAAAATATTATTTAAAAAAGCAATAGAAAATAACAAGGCCAAAATCATTTACCGGGTTGGAACTCGGAACTTGGAACTCCCACGTGTCTGCCTTTAAAAATTATCACTTTAGTCTCCAATTTACAGAGATTTTTTTCCTTTTCTTTAAAATTTTTTTTTATTAAAACTTATTTAGGTTATATTTATAATTTTTAAAAGAGTTGTAGACAATTTTCGAGAATTTAAAAATAGGCACGCAAGTAAGATAATTATTCTGAAAAGTGGGATGTATAAGGACAGAGGACCCAACTTGTAAGTTGTAAGCAACAACAATTTTCACCAACCATTAACCAACGCCGCCCCATCACCATCAACATGAATATTAACAAATCCATTTTTTATTGCAAACTGCTGATGCCTGGAAAGAGCTGCCAAACTTTTTTTTATTGTAAACTCTTAGAACTTGAAGTAACGTGTTACTCTGAAGCAGAGATGTACATTTTTCTCTGGATTTCCAAATTACCATGTTTCCATCTCTATTTGGGGAAATATTTTTGGAAAAAATGAAGAATAGGGAATAGGGAATAGGGTGGGGATGGGGATGGGGATGATTTTCATCCCCAAATTAAAATGGGGATGGGGATGGGGATGGGGGGAGGTCCCGCCATCCCTATTTCTACATTTCCCCCAAAACATATATAAATAAATAAATATATTATGTAACACTTTATGATTTTATTATGTATTTGTAATGCACTAATGGATTTTAGTTTGTATTTGTAATGAAATATTCTTTTTTTAATTTATAATTTTTAATCAAATGGGAAAATGGGAAAACGGGAAAAGGGAAAAAATAGAGAAAAACCGGAAAAACGGGAAACTGGGGTTGGGGATGGATATACCTCCCTCCAAAAAATTCTCCATCCCTATTTTCCCCAAATGGGGAAATGAGGGGGGGGGGGGGGGGGATGGGGGAAGGGTCTGGGAAGTGGGGATGGGGATGGGGGGACCTATATCCATCCTCATTCCCCAAATGTGCATCTCTACTCTGAAGTCTGCACTTTCCACAATGTGTTATTTTATTTTTTAATATAAATATATTATATTTTATTAAATATTAATAAATAAAACATTAGATTTGAAATGTGGGAAAATGAATGTGCTGATAATAATATTATATTATAATATATTAAATATTTATAAACATTAAATTACGATTAAAATATATAAAAAAGAAAATGTTTTAGAATAATAATATATTATGTTAAATATTATTAAATAAATAAAATAAATTTAAAATTTAGAAAAATATGAAAATGTTCTTAGATTGATATTAATAAATGATATAATTACATTTATAATATTGAAAATTTGAAAATATTGTTAGAATGATAATAACATTTAATATAAAAGTACACCTAGAAAACTCATTTTTATATCTCACTCGTATCATAATATATGATGTGTTAATTAGACTTGCATGATATGTTTGAAATGAAGTAAATCATTATTAATATATATTTATTTATTAATTATCCCATCAAATGTTAGGATATAAGTAGGGATACGAAAGTTGGATCTCTAGCAATATGCTTAATATAATTACATTTATTATATAATGAAAAAAATGCAAAATTATTAATACATATATATGTAAATATTACAATATATTAAAAAAATTGGAAAACATTTGGAGAAGTATATAAATGTATGTATATGTATATAAGTAGGAAAATTATAAGTAGTATAAGTACGTATATTAGTAGGAAAATTGAAAATCTTATTAGAATACTCTAATATATAAAATTGAATTAAGTAATTTAATGTTATAAATATATTATATTATTTAACATCAGATAATAATAAATAATATAATTGCATCTATAATAAATGAAATTTGAAAATGGTATTTGAATATTAGAAGAATTTTAAATATAATATATTATACAAAACAGTCATTATATAATTAAAATGAACGTGTCTGTTGGGAAATGGAAACTAATATTGGAATATTGTAAGAAATTTATTTAAAGAATCAGTACTATATAAAATTAATATTTAATATATATATATATATATATATATAATGTAATATATTAAGAGAAAACTTCAATTTAGTCCTTAACTTTTTTTTAAATGGTAGCTTTTTTACTTATTTTTCATTTATAGGTTTGGGGGTCCCTAAATTATCGAAAATATCCTAATTCGATGGCTCTATTAGTCAGTAGTGAAACTTAACAATTTGAGGAACATTTTAATCCTATAACACATTTTTTTTTTAAAAGCCAGATGTTCACATTAAAAAATAATAATCAATGGATGGTAAACTACTAAACTGCCATGTGTCCTATTTTTAAGAAATAACAAAAAAAAAAAAAGAACAAAAAAAAGGGAAGAAGATTATCCTAAGAGCAATGAGAGGGGCCGAATAAAGTAGTAACCGAGGAGGAAATTAGAGCATCTCCGAAGGGCCTTTCTAAACCCACTCCTTAGCTAAAATAGCTAGTGGGGATAGTTTTAGAGCATTCCAAAGAGCTCTCTAAATGGCTTCTTATTTTAGAAAACCACCAAGAGACTCTCTAAATGTATGGAGCCATTTCAAGTTCTTTATCTTCTCTTTCTTATTTTTAAATATTTTTAAACTAATTTTGTTATTGAAAAATTGATATCAATTTTGAATACAATTTAAAATAAAATAAATTTATTTATATTTTAAATTCAAAATATATTAAAATATAAATGACTAACTATAATAGAGAGGATGGTTGGAGATGCTCTAAGCATTATTTTTTCTATAAGGCAATCTCCAACCAGTCTTCATTTTTTTCATAATGAAGACTAGATTGACGCCAACGAATCTTCAAAATGAAGACTCTAAAATGAAGATTGATTTTCGTTCTTCAAAGTTTAAGATCTAATTTTGGATCTTCATTTCACTATTCCACTAAAATAATATTATTTTTCTTCTTATCTCCTTTTCCACATTTTTAATTAAACTCAATTAATTATCTATAATTTTTAATTTATAAATGTAAGTAGTATAAAAATTATACCATTAAAAATATTTTATTAAGATCTTTCAACCGAGTATAATATTGACTATATTTTAATTACTTTTTAATTTTAAATTTTTTTATTAATGAACTAATAGGTATTTTAATTCAACACAAATGTTTTCAAATCATCAATTTTAATATTTAATTAACATATATCATAATAATTAACTCAAAATAATTCAGTAAAACCAAATAATAACATTAACATTCTTAAATTAAAATATCACAATGGAAAAAATTGACATGGATAATGCTAGCATATGATCTTTGTTTATCAAAATCATTATATATAAAAATAGTTAGGTGTGACAAATTATAAAAACGATTAGAAAATTTTAGATGTAATAAAAGTGAGTAAATTATTATCTAATAAGATAATGTAGAGAAAACAATTTTATTAAACAAAGTTTGAAATATTATTTATAAAGTAAAATAATAATATTTTAATATTTAGATATCGTAAAATGAAGAATGGTTGGAGTTGTAAGATTATGAAGATGGTTAAATTGAAGAAAAAATTGAAGACAGGTTGGAGATGGCCTAAAAGGCAAAGCCTCAGCCCCCAGATCTGATGGGTTCAATGCTCCTTTCTTCAAAAAGCTTTTGGGGGAATTGTTGGAAAATTTGGTGGTTAAGGCTTAGTCCATAATTTGTGATGAAATCTTAGTTTTTTTTTTTTAACTGTGCTTACTTTTATGATACTTGTGGTTAGTAGATTTCTAAAAATACATTAAATAGGTCTCTCTATTAGTCTTCGGTTAGTCCAACAAAACATTTTCATAGGTATTGTTATCTTTAAATAAGTAATTTACCATACATCAGCATAAAAAAATATAAAACAAAATAAATATATATATAACAAAATAAAGTTAATATAAAATGACAAACTAAAAAAAATGAGGAGATCCCAGCCTCCCCTTATGCTTACTACAAACTCAAAATAAAATTAATATAAAATGACAAATTAAAAAAAAAAAAGAGGAGATCCCAACCTCCCTTATGTGTTGTTTTTCCATTTAAAAAAAATAATATATATATATATATTTAAATATATTTTATTATATTAAATATTAATAAATAAAACATTAGATTTTTAAAAAAATAATACATTAGATTTGAAATCTGGGAAAATTGAATGTGCTAATAATTATATTATATTATAATATATTAAATATTTATAAACAATAAAATTACGATTAAAATATAGAAAAAAATGAAAATGTGAAGAAGCTTGAGTTAACAGAATACCTTGAAAGTGTGAAGAAGCCTCCACCAAAACTAGAGTAAATCACTCTAGAACTTGAACAATTCACTCTAAAAATGATTAGAGCTCTCAAAAACGAATCTCTCGGTCTTTGAATCACTCAAATTGGGGTTCATATGAGTTAGAAATCAAAGATCGAAGATATAAAAGAACTAATGAAAGTGTCAGCATGTAAGGCAAGATGTGTGCTATTGGAGTGAGGTGGGGCCTCACGCCAAGGCACCTACCTCATGCGTATAGGGTAGCACATGAGGGATGTCACAACACCCTTGGTTGCTCACGTGGGTAGCCAATGGGTTTTGGCGTGGCCAAGCTCACGCCATGCCCAGTTCCTCACATGTGCGCTAAGGTCACTTGGCGTTGCCTTGCTCTCACCGAGAACAATTTTGATCCGGACTTTTGAAAATCAATTCCGGATAATCTAGTGACTCCGAAATCGATCCTGACCTTCGAACAACACATAGAATGTCCCAATGGACTTGGAAATTCTCCAACTCACTTTTGAAATTTCCAAAATACCCCAGAATTATAAAATAACCGGGAAAGACTCAGAAACACTCTAAAAACACTTATGTGAGTTACCGAATCGCTTGGAACTCAACTAAGGACAATACCTGAAAATACTACTCAAGCATGTCTACAACCTAGAGAGGGGTGAATGGGTTGTTAGTCGATTATTACCAATTTTTCGATTAGTCAATATTAAACAATTAACCCAATTCAAACAAACATACAAAATCAAGTAAAAGTGCAGAAATATAAAGAACACTTGATTTTGACGTGGAAACCCTTCAACATGGGAAAAACCACGGGTTATCCTTCTAGCCACACACGATCACAGAAATCCACTATATGAGTAAAAAGTTACACCCTCAAGTGATACTGGGACTCTCACTCTCGACATCCTCAGGCTATGGACACTACTACTCGCCACTCTTGGTTCAATCCCTAGTGATATCCCCTGATACACTACTCTTGGCGTGAGCACCTCATACTCTACCCCACGGGCCTTTTATAGTGGCTCTTGACCAATGCTTGCCAACCACACCTTGGTTGCAAGACTTCAATGCTTGTGCAACTTCACCCCAATGCCACAAGACTTTGACTCAATGAAGAGTATAAGGTCTAAGTGAAAGTGAGACAATATGCTCAATGCAATAATGTGTAAGACCACACACAAAATACTTAACTAGATGTTATAATGCAATTAAACAATCTAGTTATCAAACAATGTCTACATGTACACACATGAAGTCTCAATTAGTTGTAGAGAAATTCTAACAACCTAATTGTCAAATAAATTCACATAAACATTCATAAACATGACTAGATGCACAAAGCCAACCTAATCATCAATTCAACACACATGAACATTTATGGATTAGCTATTTAGGCATATATGACCTAATAATGCAAGCTATCACAAACAAACACAATCAAATATTCATGAACATTATCTAGTTGATTAAAACACAATTTCTCAACTTAGTTATCAATAAATCACACATGAATATTTATGACCTAGCTTTTAGGCAAAAATGACCTAATCAATTTAGCTATCAAAATACAAACTCAATCATGTTATCAAGACTCATAAATATGCAATAAAGTAGAGTCTAGGTATTTAATCACGCAATAAATACCTAATCTAGAGTAAGAAGAACAATAAATGATATTCAAAGAAGTTTTTGCTTACCTAGTCATGAAACAATGAAGACCTATGCTCAAATGATGTTGAATGATGTAAGATGGAGATGAGTTTTGGGTTTGGAGAGTCAAAAATGCTTTCTTAAAACTTTCTCTCTCTAGGAGCTCTAACCTCTCTCTTAAAACTGAATTTTTGAGCTCTTAATCAGCCAAGAAGAGAAGATGAAGAATATATATGAAGCCCTAGTTAAAACTGTTAGGATTATGCTCAATAGCAAGAGTGTAATATTGTAATTGACAATCTTTTCATATTAATAAAGTGTTTTCTGATTCTTACAAATACTTATAGCATTTATTATTATAATTGTCAAGGTAATAATCATAAGGTCAAAAGACTATGAGATATGAAGAATTGTTCATACATCCGGATATGTGTGAGGTAGACACAATTCTTTAGTTAGTCTTGAATAACGTTCACAACTTAAGTTAAAGGTTGGGCACCTCTATCTTGATAAAGTTGTAGAATTCTTTTACTAGCATTTGAGTGGGATCAAATGAGTTACGATGAGTCTAAAATCATCGAAAGGTTTTCGAGTAAAAGAATCTAGTGCACTGGATGCATTGAACTGGATCACAATGAAATACTTTATCTAGAACCGTCACTAGATATAAGTCTTTTCATTATTAGAACAATCGGAGAGTCGATCTTAATCCTAAGATAAATGATGGACTTATGGTTGCAAGTGTTATCATTTGAGCTATCAATGAGTACGATTATATTTCATAGTCTATCCTCCATAGTTTGGTGGTATTTATTTGTTAATCGATAGAGGACTTCATTTATAGATATGGACATCGTGGTTCCATTTATTAAATGAGAGTATAATATCATCATATGGATGTTTTGAGGTATTGGATATTAAATCTCAACGTTGAGTTTTCAATAATGATTATTGAAGACATGGCTTCTGGACAAGTCAAAATATCCAAGTTCAAAATGTGGTCATATGAGGAAATATGGTAACTTGGAGAGCTATAGGTGGTCTATGAGCTCTTGGCGATTACTGATATTATTCACGAGGATACACCATCTCCTATAAGATTGTCTAGGGTATGAATGAGAAACATCTCCTTATTCTATATTTATTTAAGAGTTCAATTTTAGCTCTTTAGTGGAATGAGTTAAAATAAATAGATCGGACCTAAGTGAATCATTTGTTGATTGTGATTAGGTTATGTTTATTGAAGCTTAAATTTAGATAGCCCGCCAAGATCCACAATCCACACGTACTTGCATGGATCACTTGATATATTCTACCGGACCAATTTATGGGTCCATCTAGAATTGCATTTAATATATTAAGAATATAATATGTCTATTATTTATTTAATGGGCTGCTCTATTATATTAATATATTAAAAGGAGACATGTTGGCTTGTTTCTTTTAGTAAGAATAAGTCTGGTTCACATGTTGGCTTTTATTTAAAGTCTAATGGATTAAATAAAATAAGAAAAATAATATTAGGCCCATATATATGGTGTGGGCGGTAAGGCTAATAAAATAGCCCAAGATATTATTTTATTTTATTGTTTTGATTAAATGGAAATTAATTAATTATTTAATTAATTAATAGTTTAAATAAAAATCTTTTCCTGATCAGTAAATAAAATACTATGTGTTGGATTAGGGTTAGAATTCTTTTAAGTGATAGGAGTCCTAATGTGGTAAGGATTAAGTCCACATACACTCCATAACACACAAAGAATTCGGCCACCCTAGTCCTATAAGGGTTAGGATTCTTAAATTGATAGGAATTAGGGAAAAGCACAATTCCTTTTCAAGTAAGGAAATTGGCCAACCCTAGATTTCCTACACAAAGAATTCGGCCAACCCTATTTTGAGAAGGAGAAATTTCGGTCACCTTATAAGGTGATAAATTTTGGCCACTAAGAAGCTTGAGTGAGAGAGATTTTTGTTTGCTTTGAAAAATAAACAAAAATCTTACTCAATACACATAGAATTTCGGCCAAGAGAGAAAAAGAAAAATAAGTTCTTATTCGATAGTGCACTTGCAAGCCTTTAACATCAAAAGGTTTTGTGCACACTTTCGATTTAGGGTTACGCGAGTTCCAATCATATTGATTGTGAATTCAAAAGTGACCGGAACTATTTTTCTAGGCTCTTGGTGTTTTGGGATTGAATATCAGGATCAGAAGTTCCATACATCCATTCTCAGGTAAGCAATTCAAAGAAAAAAGGGAGACTACGCTCCTAGGTGATTCACGTACGTGCTAGGATTGAAGATCTTGCGGATTACCATCGACGTAAGTCAATCGGATCACGCGACAAGAGGTATTAACTCTAACCGTATATTTGTGTTTAATTAATTAAAGGGTTAAGGTTCAAATCTTTAGAAAAATTTTAAACTATACGAAAATCTACTTTTCGCCTTTCGCTGCGGTTTTAGTTAATTTTTCCCTACAAAAACTACGTCGTTTTGAATTTAGGAAACAAAATCCCGTCGAAACCGCTCTGCGTACCGCGGTTTAGGTATGTGTCCAGACCGTGGTACATACAGCAGTGCACCGTCTGGACAATATCGCGGTTGGGACCGCTGTGCGTGCAAATGCACATGTCGTAGTCCACACCGCACATGACGCACTGGAGAATACCGCTGCATGCGCCGCGGTGCAAGCAGAGCCTACCAAACGGGCTAGGCCACGCTAAAGGGAAAAATCCCTTTTTAACACTCAAGAAAAATGCCTATCTTACAGGAATGTTGTGCAAGTGTGAAGTGAGTGAAATGCACACAAAATGAAGCACAATTAACATGCAAGACATGTTAGCAATTTAGATACAATACAAGATATGATATCTAATGCAAGCTAGTGAGTGTGTTTGAAAAGGATGCACACACATATAAACAATAAATAACACAAATACAAGATAAACAAAACATGCATGAAGTGTGTGTGTGCACCTAAACTCTTCAAGAAACAAAGTCAAGTGAGTATACCTTTTGCTCTTGAAGTCATGGAGATGCTTGGAAGTTGCCACACGGACCTAACCTACCCATTACACAATCATCCCCAATGTGGTGTGGTTTGTTATGAAATAAGTCAATCATAAAATCGAGGTCCTTACAATACCTAACATAGTTGAATCCGTATAAACGGAAAAACCTCATGAAAATAATTTCCATGATTAGATATTCAACCAAAAAATAAAATCAAACAAATATAAAAATCAACAACGCATGAAAATCAAACATTAAAATGCACAAACACATTCAAGTATGTCATTTTTTAATTCTAATTTTTAGAACATGTTCAACTAGTAATATTAACAAACTAATTTATGTACATACGAAATATGAACGTGTGTGCTATATAAAATTTGCACAACGATGCAGGGACATATATATATGAAATGTGTGTGTGTGTGTGTGTGTGTGCGCACCTATAGCCTTGTAGGAGGTTAAGGTCTTGTTTTTTACTTTAACTTGTCAATGAAGCAAGCACCTCTTGAAGACTTTGTTTGCATGAAGAGTTGTTATTCCTTTGTTTTTTTTAAACATCAATATCTTATTAGAAGCCAAAAGGAGGCCAACCAAGGAACACAAGAAGACCGAGAACAAAGCCACAACCAGCTTGCATGCACGAAAATGAAACAAAGACAACAAAGCCAAAATCAGAAAGGAACAACTAACAACAAGCAAACAACAACCAACATCAACCAACCAACAGCTGAACTACACCCCAAAACCAGTTTCTAAAACATCAAACCAAGCAATGATGGACAACCAAACCTGTCAAACAAGACTAAACACACCAACCAAGAGAAACACAACAAAAGCACAAAAAACAAGCACCAAAGAAACCCATAATCATTCCTTTAAGCTTGATCCTTCTCGAACAACCTAAACAACTAATCATTACAAACAAAACTGTTTTTATACGGAATTTTGCCAACACAAAACATAAACCTAACATATATTAAAGTGTTAATCAATGGATTGATGTGTGGTCTATTGTGTTTTGTTCCTAGGGAGGAAAATTATGTTGCCCTTTATCTAGCTAGAAATACCTTATCTTGTAATGAAGATAGGTTTTGGTCGGAGGAATTCATTCCATTTGTTAGGAAATTTGTCATGGCTGAGAGCCATGGGTGTATGTAATGTTTTGTTTCAGTTTTCAGTTGTTTTACTCAAAAAATAAAATAAAATAAAATTGCATGACAAAGAGACAATATGAGGTTGGTCCAGTCGTTTGAGATTGTCCGTTTGCGTTTGTCCTCTCTTTTAAATCCAAAATTATTGTAATATTTTAAAAGAAAAAAAACATGACAAAGGAATCTTATGTATCACTGATTCACTGTAGAATGAAATGGGGTGAGCTGGGGGGATATTAAACCATAGTGACAAAACGACGAAAAAAAAAAAAAAACCCGTTGAACAACCATGGAACCTTCAGACAGATGCATAGCATGGACATCATGCTCACTTCACCAGCACCACCACCAACAGCACTGCCACCTCCATCTCCACCACCACCACCACCACCGCTTGATCTTCTGCCCTCTCCACAATCAGCACCGCCACCTAAATTGTCATTCCCGTCTTAGCTTGAATTTTGTTCCTCTTCCTCCGCAGTATTCAAAACCAGTTGTTGCCGTTCCATTGCAAAACGAATTGAATTTGAAGGCCGACAGAGATGGCACTCAGTAAGTAGGCTTCAATTTGTTTCTTTTCCTGGTTTTTACTTTTTGTTAAACAAAACCTAGAATTCATCATCATAATTCATATATGTGCCCTTTAATTCTATTATATCTCAATTTATTATAATTATTGGTCCAACTTGATTTTTTATTCTTTCTTTGTCTATTTCATAGATGATACCAGTAAGCTAATAATTTTACCAAGAATGAATATTTGATATTATTTGATTTCTTTGTGGATGAGGCCATATTTTGTTGATGATCAATTCGGCCCTGGGAGAATCATTTTAAGGAAAATGTCTATTACTGTTGTTATGTGGTCATACACTATACAGACTTTGTTGATTTGATTTTACAAGCTTTCAAAATCATGAAAATGAAAATCTATCTTTGTTATGTTTCTATCAATCATAGTGGAGCTTTAATTATATCAAAACATGGTGGATGAATAGGATGTTGCAAGAGCAGGAGCATGAAGAGCCTGAGGAAGAAGATGATGATGATGAACCAATCTTCGTTCTAACTGATGAGTGGAGAGAATTCTTTGCGGCATCCGAAGCTAAGAGAAAATTAGGTTAGTAGGTTGTTACTATGCTTCAATTCATCTCAACATATTTGGAAATTTTGTTCTTCATTATCTATATTTGTGTCTTGCAGAGAAAAAGAAGGCTAAGAAGAAACAGGCACAAGTAAATGGATAGGTTGGAAGCATTCTTGGACAAGCTGGTACTAAAGCATGAGCGATCAGAAATTCGGTATATAAACTTCCTTTTCAAAGTATGAATGTGGAAAAGCTTGGCCTCAATTCCATAATCATCTCTCTGTTATCCATGTCTTCAAGGGTTATAATGCAGTACTATATAGCTTTTCATTAGTTAATTTCTGGTTGTTTATCATTTGGTCAAATCTCTATTATACATTAAAGACAATGAAATGCTTGCCTAAATGCTGCATCAGAGATATAAGATTAATCAGGCAGAGAAGTTATGTTTTATTCTTTTCTGATGATGTTGATGTTGATGTTGATAGAATGTAGGATATAGGCAACTGAAGAGGCAAACAAAGAATTCTTGAAGCAGATTGCAAATAAATCAATACTTTCGTAAAAGTTTCTGTGAAAATAAAATTTTTGAATGAATGATCAACGCAGTACATATTTCTAGAATTTTGATCTGGGAAACTTATTTTGTATAATTACTTAGATAATTATTTATCATAAAACAGATGATTTGTTGCTTGTTGCTTGTTGCTTTTTGCTTTTTGCTTTATCCTATCCCCAGTGTTACTTTTCTTCATATTGTGTAGGTCAAATTCATTATTTCTGTTCTCTGGAGGAGGAAACGCCAATGCTTCGAGCATTTTATGCACCGGTTTGATCTTTGACACAAATTTAATAGTGTTAATCTGTCGGTTTGTATTATTATAAATCCCACTTTGGTGGGAGTCATTTGTTTCAAATTAACATCCATCGCCATCAGTTGGTTTCCCCATGTCGCTGGTAGCAATTACGCAATTGTTTTACAATTTTCCTTCTCCAACAACTGCTGTTGGAACATCCCTGTGCAGCTCGGTCATTTACTGATGAGTTGCTTCTTCGAGAACAATTTCAGGCAGCATGTCTTTGTATGTCTGGCAGGATGACCAGACTCGCATATTTCATCGTTTGGATCGTGGACCTTGGTAGCTCATTTTGCTTAGAAGTTAGAACCCATAATCATCCTCCAGTTGCAACAAAGAGGAGAATAATTAGATTCTATTCAGAAATGTTTTCTGTTTTATCAATGTGATTGTACTGTGGCTGCATACATGCGGCTTTCCACTTTCAACCATTCAGACCACCAGTTTTCTGTTCCCGTTTCAAGCAATGCCTCAACATTTCATGCAGAGCATATAAGATATTTGAATAAAGTCATTTAGAGTGAGATCAAATTTTAATTAATCAAAATCTCCAGTCATACAACAGATTGATAAACTCCTCTTACGCCAACTTATTAATATTCACTATATCTTATACCAAGACATGCAATGTTTCAGAAAATATCACCTAAACTCAGAGCTTGTATCACATGGCACTCTTCTACCCCAAGAGGCACGGAACCAATGTTAGATGATTGTGCCACTGTCTATACCAGGAGAGCACACTCTTGCTCACAATAGATGATGAGACTGTATTCAGGCCACAATAAAGATTAATAACATGATTTTCTAGCATGCCAAAGATTCACCTAGATGTTTCAGGCTTCAATCCCAGTTTGCTGGAAGCAGAATTTATTCTTTCATCTGAGACCATTCTGTGGCCTTCATAGAAATCTAATATCTCCATTGATATAGTTTTCACCTGCCAAAAAATACATTACACGTAAGTTCTAAAATACAAAAACCATCCCTTGTACATTTTATGAACAGTAGATAATATTCGTGAGTGCTCACTTCCAGGTTCTAGATTAGACACGGCATTGCCTCAATGGGTACTTCAAATAATTTTTCCACTCTTGAATATTTAAATGCAGTTTAGTACCATGTTATACAGCAGATACATGTATATGGTGCTTGACAATAACACTGAGAAATGGAGCAGTATTTGTTTGACAATCGAGTTGTTTTTCTTTTTGAATCAAGTAATTTGTGTAGAAGAGGTGCAAGCATCAAGAACATCCAAAAAATAAACAATGACAAAATGAAGGTACAGTATAATCTTAAGCAGGAAGGAAAAAGTCCACCAAACCCCCATTGGCCAATTCTATGCTTGTAAAAGTGATGTTAAATCCCCTCAGAAAAGCTACTTATTTCCTGCTGAACACATTAAATGTCATCCCACACACAGAAAACTGAGTACTTCTCCAGCAAAAGCATTCCTGACTGGCTTCTCTCCTTAGGTTTTATCCTAACAGAGCCACTTAGGAGTTGACATTAGATTTAATTGGAAAAGAGGGGACAGTAAAAAGCGATGACAAGAAGCATCACAAACTTACCACATTCATATCAACACGAAGCTCTTCAAACCATGCAGTGTTATCCTTTTCTCTATATACACTGGCAATATATATGCAAGCCAAAGCAATCAGGTGTGGAGGATGTACAAGGATAAGGTCCATCTTGTATGTATCATTCACAAGGCCCCTGTGTTTAAAATAAGCATCACAAACTTAGGACAGGTTTATGTTCTTTAAAATAAACCTGAAAATAGTTGATGCCCTAATACTAAATCAACATTTGTTTTAGGTATCAGCACAGATATGTATTGATGAACAAGTAGAGAAATATTAAGACCAAAATCAACTCTCATTTTTTTTCTTCTTTTTAAGAATTCTCCACAGTTTATAATTAGATATCATTGTTCAAGTAAATTTCTTTAGTTGACAGATTGAAGAACCAGCCATATAGATTTGAGATGGATATTACAAATAACTTAATAGAATTCTAATAAATAACCTACTTATACTTTGCAAAACCAAAACCACAACAAAGTTTGAAGAATGTAGATATTAAGAATTTGTATGTTGCCAACTAAATGGATATAACTAATCTTTTCTTTTCTGTACAGTAAGAACTAAGAAGTAAAAACTTAGAGCCTAAGATATGACAAACCCTAAAATCTCTTTATATCCATGTTCTACGGTTCTACCCCAGGAAGCTTGAACTTAACCTCACAAAAACAAGAACATTAGCAAGTCCCATGGTAAGGTATAAATTCATTGTAAATTTGTAATCAAGAATTTGTATCTGCAACCTAAATTTCTTTTTAGATAACGCAACTCACAAGCGTTACCTACAATACTAAAATCAATGCTTTAATACAGCTTATTGTTGTTTTAGTATATCTATCTAAACATTCTTTCTAGGAAAAGATAGTGTTTGGTTAAAACTATATTGGGAGCTGTAACTCATCTAAACAGTTAACTTGACCCATCAAATCATGACAAGAAATTTAGACAGCTCAAGGAAAAATGTCTCCAACTACTCTTGCAAAATAAAATAAAATAAAATAAAATGGAAATACAGAATATCAAGATCAAAGCAAGATTATAAAAATGCTGACTCTTACCAGGACAATTGAGTCATGCTTATGTCATTCATGCCAGCATCATGTAAAAACCTACAAGCATAAAAAAAAGATGCATGTAAGAGATAAGATATTCTTGGAGAAGATAGTCAATTATCATCAAAGCAAAAACTTGAATAAAAGAAATCACTGAAGAACATTATAAGCACCAGTGGAACATAAAGTGGCTTTGGAATAAAGAAATTGGAGAGTCGGTATTTCATACTTGATGTCTTCAATAAAATGATTGAACTAAATACCATTTCTGTAGTTGGAAGTTGGAACATATAAATGATTTTAGTAACATCCAGTATTTCAGTTCAATGTTCAACTCTATAACATTTTATTCTAGCAATCCACCAAACAGAAATTCCAATTTCAAATTGTATATTGACGGTAACTTTTTAAAATTAAAAGTTACTGTGGTTGAATTGCATTAGGAAAAAATAGAAAAATAGAAGATACAGAGTGGAAAGAAATAAGATAAGCATTTCATATCTGTCAACTTAATCCAACCAAATACATGATAATTACAGCCACCTGCTCATAGCAAAAATTGAAAGTGAGCAACTGAGACATAAAAATCTATAGTTAGAGCCTATATAAGAACAATCAGTCAAAATTCAAAAAAATGGTCACTAACATTGATCAAGATATATTTAGTAAAATGCAATGTCCATTAAACAAATATGTAGGCATTGTTAATCAAGTCATTGCTGTCATAAATGCCATGATTCTAATCAACTTGGAATTGTAGCAGTGGGTTAAGAAACACCACTAGAGTCCCCTCCAATCTCCAAAACCAAGCCACCTGCCTCCCACCCATCATTAGAAACTAATATAGCACTCCTTTCTCAAGTGTATTAACTCATGCAAGAGACTAATGGGGAAAAAAAGAAAATAAAAAAACAAGTAAAACGAAACTCAATGCACAAAAAAAGATGACAAGAATGAAGAATGCTTACTGCACCAGTGAACGGTAAGGATGGAATACAACTAAATAATAGTTAAGAGCTTCTAAAATCTTCATTTCCATTTCAAGTATATCTTTTACTTCATATCTATACTTTTCATCAGAATCTGTAAAGCAACCGAAGTAGTTTGTCAACACTTGTTACAATAAATACAACACAAACTACTAAGATGCATAAGAAATCGTAAATATTTAATTTAGTAACAAGTGATTACATATTTTTTTAATGTAAAACACGAGAAGTCGAGCCTGCACTGTGCTTTCTTCTGCTTTTGATGCCAAGTACAAGCAGGTTGGAGCAACAAGATGTGGATCATACTCTGTCATGCTCTTCCTAAAAGCACAAAGAAAAGTAATGGTTAGTGAGTGATACTACATTCTGGCTTCAAACTATGCTTATATAAGCTTCAATTTGGAAAGTTGCTCATATGAAGTGCTTGTACAAACGTAGAGGACCAAATCTAAGAGGTTTCAAGTGTTTACGGATGCAATATTTTAAACTCATCAGAAAAAAACCAACATATTTCTGTTAAAAGCATTGGTCATGAGCCATACACTTTCCTCATCATCTGAAGATTATGGAATATACCTAGTATAAAAACGTCTCATATAAGTAACCGCGGTGGCCACAACCCTGAAAGATTGAGAAGTATGTTAGAGATCGAAGTAATCAGGTAAGTTTAATAATTAAAGATTTTCAAATTGCAACTTCATAAAATAACAAAACAGTTAAACTACCAATTTATAGTACAGTTCCAATCTTTATATAGCATAAATAAAAGCATGTTCTGTGTAAATTATTTTCGTCAACTGTCCTATTATTTTCATCTACTATCCTATTTTTTTATATGTCCTATTATTAGTATATGTGATGGGGCAAATACCACTTGCTAAAACTACAAATATCTTTTAGTACATGATAGGGGATTACTTTATTTTCTTAAACAGATTGATTTTGAATTTAGATAGACCCTAAGTAAATCCCAAAATACTATGAATTGAATGGAAAAAAAAAAAGAGCCTTCCAATCCTACATGATGAGAACTAGAGATTTAGATGCCCATAGATAAACTAAATAATAAGCTTTATCCCTTAAAAAGTTGTCCTTTTTAGCTTCTTCATATATTCTTCTATTCCTCTCTAACCAAATAACCCATAAAACAGTAAAAATTCCACAATACCAAACCAAAAGCTTGAAGATCTTCCAAAAAGAAAGAGACCACAGACTGAGGACCGAGGACCACAAAAAGCTTGAAGATTTAGGACACAAAATCTGCTGACGTCCAGGACTTTCAAAATCAATTTTAAACACAACAAACTCTCTTTTCTACATTCCTCAACCACTTCACTTGCCGGTTGCCAGCAAGATAACATCTAAAATTTGTCAACCTTTAACAAAACTAGACTGACAATCAGAGACAGTACAATCCAAAACCTCCTTCAATCTAAATGATAAAACCTTGACAATTATTTTGTACAAGCTAGTCACCAAACTTATCGGTCTAAAATCACCAATTTTTAACAAATTAGATTTCTTAGGAATGTGACATGTATAAGTAACATTGGTAATTCTATTTATAATTATAATCTCATTCTCAAAAATTCCAAAAACACTTCCATCAAATAGTTGTTGACAATATCCCAACATTTATGGAGGAATTCAAAATTAAAACCATCCGGCCCAAGGGGTTTATCTTTACTACATTCAACACAACTTTCTTGACTTCTTGTACTTCAAAAGGTCTCTCCAACCAATCAACTCTAACTCTACTAACACAGCCCCAATTTAGACCCTGAATTCTAGGTCTAACCACCCTTTCTTTGGTAATAAAATTTGGAAAAGCTGAATAACTTCCTGTTCAATAGCATCATCCTCTTCTATTAACGTTCTATCCCTTAATTCCAGCTTCTTAATACAGTACTGATTCATTCTTCTATTAACAACCATATGGAAGAATTTTGAATTGCAGTCCCCTTGTTTGGCCCATCTAACTTTTGCTTTTTGTCTAAACAAAATTTCCTCCTTAGACACCACATTATCTAACTTCAGCTTTAACTGATTCCTCTCCATCCTCAAGGGTTCACATAACTCACCTACACCATCTGCTCTATCCAATTAAGCAATTCTAATTCTAAGTTCATGTTTCTCCTTACTAATATCTCGAAAGACATCCTTATTCCATATTTTCAATCCCATTTTATAACCCATTCCTGCTTCTTCATAAAACTGAAACCCTTCCAACCCTGAAAATCAGCTTCAGTCCACCATTCCTCCCACATCCTTAACAGATGCTCCAGCCAAACATGAAATATGATGTTCAACTAGTATTATGTATAGTTAAGTTAAAAGACTAAAAAAAGTAGAAACATTTTTATTCCTTTTTCTTCTTCTTTATATTACCTTATTTGAAAAGGATGTGCATATTTGAATACAGATTGAAATTCATTTTGCAGATTCTTTCATAAAAACAAATAAAATAAAATAATGACAAACAATTCCATCAAAACGACATGCAATTCCATCAAACACACGTACTCAATTTCTTCAGAATAAATGAGGATAAAATCTTTATTTATAAATTTTCTATCAGAATTATGACTTTTTTTTTTCTATATAAGCGATCATTGCATAGGATTGAAACAGTTGATATATGGTTTCAGTACCGGATACAACATCAACTTTTAACTCTCTAATACAAGAAATAAAATCATTTTACGTAAACAGAACTTACCACAAACTACACTAGGCTAACTATGTGTTAGATAGATACAATTACTGATGTTAACTAGACTAATCTCACCAAAAAGCGGTCCTGCCAATTAACTTAAGTTTATACCAAAACTTCACCAAAGGATGGATTACATTTTAGGTTTATCTAAACTAAATTTGAACCTAAATAATGCAAACACTTGCTAACACCTATTTGAGAAATTACAAACAATGGAGATCAGTGTTTCCTATATTGGTAAAATTCAAAGATTTCCTTCATGTCATCATTATTTTCCACATTTACTTGAAGAAATACTCAAACTCCATTTTATCCTTTTTTCAGATTCCTCAATTTGACACCATACCCAAATACAATCATTTGCCTAAATGGAAAACTGCTTAAAGACTCTTCCCATAGTGAACATATTGAAAACGATTATCACAATTTTAGTATCTCAGATAAAAGTTATCGTAAAGGTTGCAAATAGTATCCATCATAAAGATTACCACTTCAAGGGTTTCAATATATTGATCTAGTTATAATTCACTCATTTCAATCTGTAGTTTATGAGATGATTACAAAGCTGCTTCTTCTCCATTTATATACAATTGAATAATAGAAGACACATAAAATTATAATTTTAAAATCAAAATATAAATCTGACTCATAATTTCAGACATGTAGAAGGCAAATAAAAAACAGCTAGGACACAATATTGTCATAATAACTGTGTGGAACATTTGACAAACAAATAGATATTGCTGCAAATTGACCAATAACTTCCTGCACTATAACCATGACCAATAAATTCCTGAACTATAACTATAACCACCCACATCATATACTTTTCACACTAGCATATTTGTGGAGTGAGTTTTAAAAGTAACAAGTACAAACTGTCATCTTATTGCCACTAGCACAATCATCCTTTAGGAAGCATGCCTGACCACCACCCATAAGCCACAACAATTAATAATTTCGAAGCTGACATGTTTCACATGTAAGCGACTGTAATAAGTAAAAATTACAGACTAGGGCAAAGGGCTAGCAAAATTTTCGGTAGGCTTCATTAAAAAGCTTATATCATCAAGAATATGTAGCATTTACAGTGAGATTAAATTTGTTTAAGTTCCAGCACTGATAATTAGCAAGTAACTACTTAAATATGTTCTACCCCATAGTAATTCTAGGGCAGCAACTTGCCCAAGTTTAGGGTCTGGCATGGATATAAAGCAATCATCACAGGCCTAACCATATTACATTTTTCAGGGACAGAATAAAAACATTGGATCTTTGAAACTACGGGAAGCAATTAAACAATGATGCATACGAATGGAGACTACATGAATAAATTGTTATTAGGAAAATAAAGATATAAGTATAACCAATCTAAATGAATATCATAATAAAACTCCTACAAAATCACCATATAGAATTGGTAATATCTAAAGCTGTTTAGTTCTCCAAAAAATTAAGGAAATGAGGCGCAGAGAGAGAGGGAGAGAGAGAGAGAGAGAAAGAAAAGATATCTGATATTCTTTTGAATGTTTAAAACACGAAGAAAAAAAAAGGGATTAATAACTTCTTGATAAAATTCATTCATGGTGACAACTTATGACTTAAGGTGTAGGTATCTGTCCTCGTAAAAGAAGTTGATACCAGGCTTTGAGCATATCATCTTCCAAGAAAATTGATTATATTTGCTCACTTTTTTGGACAATAAGTAGGAGGAACAAAATAGCTCCAGCGTTTTCTACAATGGTTTTCCCCCCCTCATTTTCGACCAAACCAAGAAAAACAATTTCCTATATCCAGGTATCTGTTTCTGTCTAGCTTTCTCTGAAAATTTTCAAGATACAAACCAAATGCAACTGATTTGAAAAAAGTGTAGAACATCAGGAGAAGGAGGTCAAACCTCTGCCTAACTTTTACATGTTGAGCCAATTTTGATATATCTGGAAGAGAAACAACAAGAAATTAAAAAGATATTTAAAGTAATGACTAATGAAGATATGGAAAGGGAGGAAAACACTAATTAGAATGGCTATTGAAATGCCCGCATTGAATTTTGCAACATGACCACCAAGTGAAAATGAGGTTAATGTTACCAAAAACCTGACAAGAATCCTTTCCTAAATCAATTAGTAACCAAATTTTGATTTTATATACATTTGGCTTTCATGAATCTTGTTTACAACCAGTCATATATAACTAGTAAACAAACGCAGCCTAATGTCTATTGATTACTTAAAACTTAAAAGTAATCTTAAGATAACAAAATCACAATAAATAAATGTATTAATCCTGTTTACTCTGATACTATTAAACACTAATACCTAGATTTTCTTTGTTTTTTTGATGTTAAAGAAGTGATTCTTGATATAATCCCCGAATAAATCGACAATCGAAAACAAAAGGGGCATAGAGAGAGAGCATACAATTGGACATGTGCATCTTAATGAGCTTGAAATCTTCAAGATTGATGCCTTTATCTCTGTCGAGAGGTTGCACCACATCCACCTCTTCCTGGTCCAGAAGCTGTTTACTGGATACAGAAAACCATAAAATCAAATGAAAAACAACAAAATCCCTAGAAATCAAGCAATGAACTATTAAGATTAAAATTCAGATGAGTTTAGACTTACTAGTGAGAGGACGTCCAGAAATTGGCAGCCATTATTTTCGCTAGCAAGAATTTGTAGAATTGTTGCTTCTATCTGCCTGTTAACTGCTATATAAAGCGAGTTTGTCAATTCAAGGCACATAAAAGTGGAGCTATAATTATGGGCCAATTCACGATTTTAATTTGGACGAAATACAAAAACTTCCCCTCACCTTACAAACAATGTTGGATGCATACAGAACTATCATTGTATTCAAATATTTCCCCTCTAGTTCTACCGAGGCTAAATAATTAAATTTAAGTTAAGACTATTTCAAAAAAAAAAAAATTATGTTAAGATGTAAGGGCAAACAAGTACATTCACCGTATCTAAATAAAAAGGAAAGGAAAAAAAATGTAATAAAAACACACTCATCACCATTAACTCTTCTCCTTTCTCTCTTTGGAAAATTTTAACTTTCACAAAATCTTTATTTTTTATTTAAAAATTAGACTGACTTAAGGAAAAAAAGCATCACAAACTGAAAAACTCCTAGGCAGTGTCCATATATAAATAATAAAGAAAAGAAAAGAAAAGAAAAACAAAATCTTTATCTTTTTGGGCAACTAAACCGGAAAATAGGCTTTTCCTTGCACCATAAGCACAACACAAGCTACCCCCACCCCTAAATATATATATATATATATATATATATATATATATTAAAAAAAAGTTTATGAAATTATAAAATTAACTTTATATTTTAAATTTTAATAATTTTTTTAGTTCTGTTTCTTTCACTTTCATACAAGAATCCATATCGTTTCTTTGTACCCATATCTTTCTTTTCTTCTTGCAGAAGCGTTCAAAATGTTTAAATGCACTATATGGTTGAATCGGACTGCCAAATTATTTTAAAAAATAATTTAAATACTTTTAGCTCACTTACAAAATGATTTGATTCAAATAATTTTTTATCCAATCACATGCTACACCAAATAGACCAATTTAGTCCAATCTCATACTACAACCAAACAAATGATAGTATTAATTTAAACCTATCCAATCTAATCTAATCCTTACTTCAAATATCAAATAATAGGATTACCTAATCCTTCGCACCAAGTGCAACCCCCATTTGGCAATACCGTATTAGATGTATTGGATTATGTAGTATGTGTCTGGCCCACTATGAGATTGAACTTGAAATTATCTTGTATTCAGTTGTGTATAATAAGGGTTGAAATGTATAAGATTGAATTATATAAACTTCTGAATAAAATAAAAATATTTAAAAATAAATTTTGAAATAAGAATTAAAATGGTATTTGAAGAAAATAAAAATAGTTTTGATTATTTTTAACATTGATTCCTTAACCATTAGCAATCATTTATTATAACTTGTATCATAAATGTTAATAAACTAGTTAATTTTTCTCAAAAATGTTCTCTGCTAAAATATTTTCTGACAAGAAAAGTCACACAAAACAAATAATAACTCCAGAAGTAAACAAAAATGAACAACCTTAATCACACCAGAAGTTAGTGGAATTGTTTCTCTGTATTGTATAGTACAACAGTTAATATGTATTAAACAATGCAATGCATACGTTAGGGCAACCATTTTGTATTGTACTAACTACTAATACACTCGCTACCACACTAAATAATCCACAGCTACAACATGAGTTTACACTGTATTGGGCTTTGGAATGATTTTGTTTTTCTCAAATAAGTTACACTCTATAATTTAACTTGTTTTTTTTAACTCTTTTCACATTGCAACAAACCATTTTGAATATATTAAATTATAAATTATTTAATTTTAGTGATTAATTATAATATCAATATTATTATTATTTTGAAAAAAATTAGTATAACAAATATTGCATCATTTTTGTTTTATTGATTTCTTATAATAATGTAAGATAATGTATTGAACACTGCAATATATCACAAAACATATTATTGTAATAGCACAATCCAATTAAATCCAATACAATGTACTAAACGAGCCATCAATGAACACCGGTTGGTATATGCATTATGTTAATGTGAATGGGAAAAACAAGGGTTGGAAGAAGTACACAAATCGAAGAGACGATGTTGATCTAATAGTACACTTCTCGTACCAACATTATTAATGTTGCAGGGTTTCATTTATGTCCCTTTTCCTTTACAATCAATGGTGTGTTATAAGACCAAAATACCCTTGACTTGTTGAGTTAGACCAACAACTAACTAACAAAAGGATCAAATTGAACTATTTTGGATAATGTAGAGACCTCACAAGCTAAAAATGGCAAGAAGAGTAAGAAAATGACGTTTCCCCATCATCGACAACTGTTGATGTCGATTTCTAGACAATCTAGTCAACAGTGACACATATACAGATTATCGCTTGGTGCAGCTTATTAGATGTGACCAGGTCGCCTTATAGATATGTGTGTGAATTGATGAATGAAAGATAAATGAAAGATGAGTGCAGAAATAGTAAAGACACCAAGGTTTTTACGTGGAAAACCTTTAAGACAGGGAAAAACCACGGTTGTCGTAATGAGAGGAAAAAGATATTTCACTATGTAACAGTGATTACAATTTACAAGTGATGAATTGCCTATGTTCCCTCTCAACCTTTGCTTGATACATGTACTTATATAGGGGTTAGGGTGTTGCCCTAGCCCTTGGCGTGCAAGCAAAGGTTATTATTAGGCATGATCCTAAGAGGATTGTATCTTGGTGAGATTCTTGGTTAATCGAGTCTTTGTGTATTTATGGTGCGATGATCTTCATTCCTTGTAGGAGTATTTCTCTGAATATTTTCATTTAATATTGGATTTGTCAACTGCTGGATTGTAAGTGATTGCCTTTCCTAATAAGAGACCAAGTTTTGTGGAAGATATGCTGAAATCTTGTTTTGTTAATGATTCTTTATATTTACTGTGTGGGTGGCGAGTTCGAGTCAATTCGCCCTTTTGGGGTTTCTCTGGCGAGCATGTTTCTTTAATGGGAGACTTACTCAATATTTGTCAATTCGCCATTGCCTTGCGTGGCCCATCAAGCTGGTGTGGCCTGATATTGTGGAGATTTAGTAACCTGAATTCTGGGCTCCATGCTGATGCGTCAAACCGAATAAAATTCACCCAAACAATAACCCATAAATCCACAAGGTGAGCTGTTGGCGAGCTATTTCCTACGACGAGTTAGCAGCTCTCCGAAGTTGATTTATTGACATCTTTGCATTAAATGCTGCATTAATAAGCCGCATGGCTTTTGTCAATCTTGATAATCGTGCTTTTAATACTAGCCCTTTAAAACATTTGAATGGCTCAATGATGAGACATAAATGATGGGTCGTTTTAGTCTTCCGTCATGACACGTGCTCTGTTGTGATTGGTGGGGAAGTTAATCTTCGTTTTTCGCACTTCGTTTTTCGCACTTCCTTTTCCTTAACGAGTACGTTTCAACCAAACAACACGCCCTTTGGTTTTCTTTCTTTCTTCAAACTCTATAAATACTTGTGCCCTAGTTACTTACTGCTTTTCATCCAGACTTCTGCTAATATTTTTCTTAACTTACCTTTGCAATCCTTTTGCTTCTTTTATAAAAAATCTTTCTTCTCTTTAAAAGAGACATCTTTTCAATGGCTGGTCGAATGGCTTTAAGATTGGGCCTTCAACAAGTGGTGGAGCATGACTCTGCAGAGTTTGTGAGAGTCAGGATACATTTTTCTCATGATTCCCTTTGCCAGTTTGACTGTAAGTTGAACAGGGTAGAGAACAACGACGATTTGACTGCTTACATTGACCACTCCGAACTCCTAATGACAGTTGAACTACTTCTTTCAGAGGGTCGGGTAGTGTGGAACCCGCATCCAAATGTTGTGGCCATCTATGTTATCATGTTGTGTTACAAAGTTGCTCTTCCTCTTCAACCTTTCATCTCCTACTCATTGGGGAAAGTGAGACTCTCGCCTTGCCAGTAATCGCCCACATGCTATCGTATTTTGATGTGCATGTGTGCTCTGTGGAGGTCGAACAACCTACCACCCTACTTTCCGTGAGATCATTCACTTCTACAAGGTACAACCTGAAGGGGGTGGAGCTTACAACCTCGTGGCGACTCCTACGGATGAGTGGATGACGTGTATACAAACTTCTGGTCCCATCAAGCATGATCCCTCTAGAAGCAGAGGTGAGCTTATCTAGAGGGGTTCCTTCCACATCGACCTCCTGTATAAGCAGGTAACTTTTTTGTAAGTGGCGACTGAGAGGTGTTATGGCCACGGATCACACTTCTGTGCTGAATACTACTCGTATGCCTCGATATTTCTCCTAGTCTTGTCTTCTCGGTGACGTGACTCGGCGCTTGACTACAAAGGAAGATTGGCACATTTCCAAGGTTTTGACCTCTTTTTAGTGTAAGAGGGGTTATCTGAACCTGTTCGTCAAAAAGAGGATGATGGACCTGGATATTTTCCTTAATCACTTTTACGGTAAGAGTCGCTATAAGCCTCTCTTTATTCATTCTCTTCCATTACTCGTGTATGGTCGAGCTTCTAGCCATTTTTATTGTTAGTGTGCAAAGTCGATCCTATATGTGGCTTGCGAGCCAATCTAATCGGACCTTTGGCTGGACGACCTCAGAGCACCCTTCTTGATAGTTCATCTCTTACTTCTCCCTCTCATCCACCTATTCGTCGCATATGAGAGGCAACTTCGTCGAGTCCTTCCTTTGGTCGGTCCGTCGAGAAGGGGAAATGTGTTACTGCCGAGCCATCTCGCCCTACTGTTAAAAGAGATCGTTCACAGGAGCTTGCTCCGTAGGAACGCATTAGGCATCACACTTGTCAAATTTCCTCTAACGAGGAGGATGAGGTTCACCTGGTGAGGAACATGAGGTTTAGAGTTGACGAGGTGGATGTTGTTCCGGTCGAGGGTTTTAGGAGGTAGCAACCCCATAACTCTGATTTCTAGAGAAGAGGCTTCTGCTACCATCCTCAAGAAAGCTTCCGGGCTCATCTTTTTTACAGCTGTTTGAATCCCGCAGGCTCATGTTTCTGCTGTTGGTGCCTCAATCATGCGGCGCATTCTGCCAAAGAGGCGCTCCCCGTAAAAACCAATGGGTCGACCTTCTTTGGGGCCATCTACTCGATTTCAAAGTCTTATCAGGGGCCCATTAGACAGCAGATTGAAGGCTTACTTCAATTTTGCTACCTTTGTATGTTAGTTTTCCTTTCTTTCTCTTCTTATTTTATTTATATATATATGGTCCTCTTTGTTTTTCCATGTGCTTTCTGACTTGAAATCAACTGAAGTCAAGATGGCCAACCTAGAAACTCAGCTTGCGGAGTCTCAGGGAAAAGCTGCTTGCCTGGAAGGAGGCCAAGCTGCGTTAGAGGGGCAGCTCGATGTGGTCACTGCTGCCTTGGCTGACACTGAGCGGGAGGTTTCCTTTAAGGACTAGGTCGTTCGAGAGAGCTCAGAGAGGAACTTGAAGGCAAAAATAATGTTCTTGCATGTGCCATAGTTGATCTAGAGCTCCATGTCATGGACAAGTTCAAGATGTTTTCTACCTATGATACTAACGTGTATTGTAAGCATTAAAGCATGATGAAAGCGGCCTAGAAGTTTTTTTCATGGAAAGGCTGGGCGTCCCAAGAGTCGGTGTCTCACTTCGATGAGATAATCAAAGACACAATGGCAGAAGCCCTTGACTCCCTGAAAAAGAGTCGCAAGCGGTGGCGAACTCATTGTAGATCACTTGGGAATGATCCATTGCCAATGCACCTTGAAATGCCAAATTCTTCAGGCGTCTTGAAGGAATATTCCCATAAGGACCAACGGTTCGCATGTCTGCGAGGACATTATGATATATGTCCAGTTCGCGGCCGCCATTATGATTCTTCCAAGGGCGAGGAAGTTTTGGAATGGGAGGATGATGAGTTTCTTCCCAATAGGCCAAGTGAAAGGTCTTCACGTTGAGGGTGCGTGTTTTGATTTTACCTCATCCTCTTTTGTAATATCCCTTCTTGAATAAAATAAGCTTTTGTAATACTCTTTTCACAGTTCAGTTTAGGCATAATAGGAACTTTCATACTACTCGCGAGCCTGTGTGAGTGGTCCTAGGTGTTGCCTAGTCTTGAATGCAGCAAGTTTGGGCATGTTATTCTAGGTGCTGCCCAGTTTTTAACGCTTTCCTGAACTGGAGCGTGTTATCTTGGGTGTTGCTCAGTCTTTAATGTTTTGTGCTAGGACAAATCCTAGTCTTTCGATGTGCTAGGTCAGATCCCAGTCTTTTGTATTATTCGAGCGTTTAGCCGAAATGGATCAGATTTTATCACTACAAGTTGGCTGGGTTACTAATAGAGTCAAATCGGCAGCGCTTTATCCTGGGTGCTGCTAAGTGTTTAACGCTACTTGTCTATGTTATCCTGGGTATTGCCCAGTCTTTAACGTACGAGGTGGCCGAATGAGGTCGGCAGTGATGTGTGTAAATCGTGTTATAAAAAACTATACTCGTAAGTGCACGAATCGTGAAGATACACACAATGACAAGTAAGGATCGTTCCCACAAGGAAAATGATTTATTTATTGAAAACTAATTTTAATTCTGATTAAACTAAAAGTAACCAAAGAGATTGTTGATTTTGATTTAAAACTAAAGCTAAATTAACTTAAGCGAACAAAAGCAATTGAGAGAAAATTGGTTTGTGATCAATGGATGGAAAACTAGGTCATAAATGCTCCCCTACTATGTCTACTCAATGTTTCGAATCGACTTGTGAAAGAGATATTAATCAAGTTAAGAATTCGTTCTTATCATAAGTATGATTATTAGCGTATGATCCTGGGATAAATCAAGTGTTCTCAATCAGTAATTTACCCATAAATCAATGGCGTAAACTACAACCAAGAACCCATTAAGTGCAAGAACTAATGAACCAAAACCTATTTGCATAAATGAATGCTAAGATCAGTTTTATTCATTCAATTGAATATTATTTAAGATTGCGTGTAAATCAACACTCCAAACTCAATTGTTAAATTATCATAACCCTAAATCCATGCCAGCGTATAAGCATGCATTAACGAGAATAAAGAATTAAGACATAGAATGAATTGAATGAATCAAAACTTGAATTAATTAAAATATAGTCAATTCTAACAGAGAGCATTCATAGAGGTTCACATTGATTCCTTAGTATGGATTTAGTTGCACATGGAAAAAGTAAGAAGGGAAGAGAAATAATAGATAAACCCCATTGTGATCTTCAATGAATTCTTCAAGTCTTCAATGGTTGAATCTTCTCCGTCTTCAATTCTTCAATGTGTAATGATGGATGAAAGAATAGAATTGTGTGCAAGGAATTATATGAAACTGTAGTTTTTCTCATCTTTCTAAAAGAATAAGAAGTATTTATATGCTTCTCCAAAACTAGGGTTTCAAGATTCCCTCAAAAAACACAGAATACGCACGACCGCTCCCCGTACCACTTGATGGACACATGGATGGGCCGCGGTATGGACAACAGTATACCTTCTGAACTTTAGCGCGTTGTGGACCACGTCTAGGGACTTGCTTGCCAAGCGGTATAGACCGCAGTTGATAAAGAATTGCATACTGGAATGTATTGCTAGATAAACCGCATCTGATACCATGCATAGAGAGCGACCTACACAGCAGTAGTTGACAGATTTGCCTTTTTTCTTCTTTTTTAGACTCCTTTCATTGGCGGCATCAATGAATACCTCTTCTAAGGGAATTTTACCTACACATACTCAACAAACTCATCAAACAACCTAAAATGCATCAAGAAATGAGTTGATTACATAGGAAATAGGGATGAAAAACATATATAAACTAAGACCGATCAAATACCCTCATACCTATCTCTTACTAGTCCTCGAGCAAAACTAAGAAAACAAAAATTAAAAACTAATCCTAGAACTATAAATCCTAACTTAGCCACTTTCGTAGGGAACACGATAACATTGAGCACATGCTACAAGCCTTTGAACCTCTAGACGGCCCTAGTAGGAGGAGTGTTGTCTCCTGAGGGCTTACAGCTACGACACCCACAAACGTATCTTGTAAATACCAATCATCCAAAATACATTCGAACTGTGCCTATATTGAAACAATGCATACAAAAGCCAATAAGTAAAGACTAAAGTTAAGTCACGAAACTGAATGCATTGCTCAATTTTTTAAATGAAAAGCCCACACTCAAGACGTTCAAGTTTCAAAGTTGCCTTCGCTAAATACCATAGATGTAATTTGCCTTGATTCTAATTCTCACCGGATGTCACTCATTAATTCACACAGAACTTAGGCAAATACATTCATCAAGCATATGCGATAGAAGTTATGCATAAGAAATTTTCAAGTCTTGATCGCATATGAATTTATAATTGAAAGAACGCTCAAATGTATGCAAAAGATCTCACGAAAAGAATCAAGCATTATGAACAAGATAATCACATGATGTACTTCTACTTTCATAGCAAGGATAACCTAGCAGATCAGTTAGACTTTCATTAAGGTTGTAATGGGGCCATTGGGTGATGGTTTCGAAAGAATGGGATAATTGGAATTCAAAACCCTAGGACCATACCACGAGAGTCTTCAATTTACCGTTACGGCTTCACACAAATCTCTTGGTCTTCTTTGATTTCATTGTATGTGGAATATCGCCACTTATTTCTGTCTAACTCTTCAAAAATCACCATTCTCCTTCTCACTAAACTCCTCTTGAGTTGATACAATTTTGCGATTTAATTTACTTATTGCACTCATTAAATTATTCTCTGATTCTCTTTACACCATTTATTTTGGTGACAACATTTTTTTATTTTCTTATTTTTTTATTATTTATTTTTATTATGATTTTTTTTGAATGAATCAGAATCAGAGAATTTACATATAAATTAATACTTTCAAACTTACACATTTGGATTGAATGCAGCTCTTCCTTCAATGGCTTTCGATCATATTATACAAAAAAATAAAAAATTCATTCGCAGAACCATCACATCATCTTAACATTCTTAAAGCATGATCCCAAGCTATAAGGTATTGCTATAATATAAGCTACATGGGTTACAGTTAATGTGATGAAAAAGAAAATAAGGCTTATTCAGTGTATGGCTTCAAATAGGGTTATGGTGCACACACAAAGGTAGGAAATATTTCAGGCATTTTAAGTGGTTCAAACACACATAGTCTAATCATCACTTCCACTGGTTCGACTTACTCAAGATCAAAATAAACATGTGAAATCTTTAATGATAAAGTTCTATAATGCTCAATGTACAACCTATGGAGATCAAATCTAATGCTAAGAACCTACTGAGTGTTTAGGAGTAGAAACAAAATAAATGTGTCATTTATGTACGCTTTTTGGCTAAGTGAACTAACAAGGGTAGTCTCCACTATTAATCATGGCTATCCAATTAAGCATCCTATCCACCATCACATCAAAAGCATGTCATAAATTTTTGAAAAATGCAGTGCAATACTCTAAGTGGCAAGACGTTAGTCCAAACTCAATGATTAATGCATATTATCTCAGGGGCACAAATCAAAGTATCTTATCATGCTTTCACAAGAAAATTTAAATTTTAACTCAAAGTGAACACCCCTAAACCCAAACTCAGCATTGTCCACAATGGTGACAAATAATAAAAATAGGGGTGAAAACATAACATAAACCTGGTAAACTAAAGATAGAAAATAATGGAAAACAGTCTAGAAAATCCTCAAGAAAGAACAAAAATATTCAATAAAAAAGTAAACAACTAAAAACAAAAGAAAATAAAGTCAAAAGAAAATAAGAAAAACAAGAAAAATAAAGGAAAGATGCATATCCTCTCTACGATCCGCCATACTCATCTGAGAAATGCAAAACCTCTGTTCCTTGGTCTGAGTCCTGGCCACGCTGCTGATCCTCATCTCGATAAGGCATCTCAGGAGTTCCATATCCAAAATCCTGCTGATAAGATCCAAAACCTTATCCTGCATGAAAATCCACTTCGGGAACAGAAGTCTGGAAAGGCGCACCACTCCCGCTAGCCACAGAACACCGGCTAACCATCGACCGTATCTCCTCTATACTAGCCTGAATACCATTAAAGCGCTGGTTCATTCTCCCCTCCAACTCTCCTAAGCGAGAGTCCATATGTTCCTTCAAAGCCTGCAAGAAAGAATTAAACTGACCAGCATCTGGCTGTGCATGGTCTTGTTGTGCATCTGGAAGAGGTGCTGCAACATCATTCTGCAGCCATTGCTCCTCCATTTGAGCATCCTGAGCAGCCTGAGCCTCCCTAGCCTCACACGCCTCAAGGTGACGTCTCCTCTCTCTGTATGGTCCAATAGTGGGTAACCTCGAGAATGTAACAGATTGTTCCAATAAGTAAGACCCATCACACTTGGTGCATGATCCTCCAAACCAGTGTCCTCATCAATACCCGTATTTCGACAAAAAGATGTAATCAAACCAAGGAAAACCATGGAAAGAGTGTCATCCGTCCAACTATGACAAATATCTCTAAAAATCACTCGACAAATATCAATTGGTCTGCCCGATACCAGACGATGCAATAATCTAGTTGGCTCATAAAACGACTCCGTCTGATATCGAGTCAGCATCAATGAATACGAAGTAAAAATATTCCAGAAGGCTGCATCAACTCGAAGATCTAGCTGATATAATTTTACCATCTGGTTCCACTCTTCCCGTCCATCCATCATGAGTACGGCAACTAATCTTTCCCTATACTGATCAATAGCTTCTATCCATTCAATCCCACGGTCGTCATTTACTTGGACATCTGGAGCAGCAAAGTACCGAGTAATAGCGTCCGGGGTAATGTAAACTGTAACACGATGAACTAGAACTGCACCACCATTGAGAAATCACTTTGGAATCATACTAGCGTAAAACTCAGCCACCACTCTCCTATTTGGCCATTGAGGCCGCTCAACATATCCTGCCCATTGGTGAGTAGTTACCATCCCAGGGACAAGAGTATCCGCTAGACTCGAGACATCTATACCCTTCTCAATGATCCATGGCTTTTCTTGATATTTAGTGGAACGACTTCGGAAATCTTTGTTCTGGGCCAAACGGGGTGTAGCTGCTTGCTTTCCCTTCTCAGAAACACTAATCCGAGGCCTTTTGGCCAAGGTTGTTTTCCTCATCTATACAAGAAACAAACAAATAAACAAATAAAACCAAAATTCTGTAAAAAATCCGGCAGCAATTGGACTCAATAGATATTGGGTTTTATGTGGCATTACAAAAGAAAACTCATAAACTCAAATTTATATATTCATTGACCCAATCAAACAAACTTATTTCTCCCTATTCATCACATGGACTTCAATTTCAATGAGAAACAAATTAAATTGATAATCAATAGACATATTATTATGAAATAATGCAATTAAAGCAAAACCCATTGATTATATATATATATATAACTCGAAATCCATGGAAACATAATAAATCACCTCACTCAACCTATTAGCACTCAATGTAGTACATAGATGACAAGAATTCAAAAGAAAAATCATGAAATAGAGCATGCCGTGACTTTAATGTGAAAAGAATGAAATCTGGGAAGAAAATAGATGAAAGATGAAAGATGTGAAGAAGAGAAGAAAAGAGTGGGAAAGGGAACTTGTTTAGGTGCAGCTGTTGTGGGGAAGAATGTGTCCCACGTAGCTGCGCAACCCTTAAATAGGGATGCAAAATATTGCACAGCCGAGGTCTGGGTCACTTACCTGGGCGGCGGTCTGCGACGCGGTGATGTCTAAAATTGCCTTCTTGAACCTGCACAAAGCACCGTTTCATTTAATATACTGTGGTCTGGGCAAGGACTCGTTGAGCGGTGCACCAAGCAGTACATTCCAGTGCCGCCACGCTATGAAGATCGCAGTGCGGGCAGATTGCCTGTGGCACGGCACAACTGGCGGTACATATCAGAATATTCATGCTCGCAAGACCGCTGTGTAGGCAGTTGCATACAAAGTGGTACAAGACGCGATAAACTTCAATGGATGCATGCTACTCATACCGCGGTCCATGCAGTGTACCTTGGGAGCGGTATTGGAAGTGGTGCATACCAACATGTTATATTTCCTTATTTCAGACCTGTTTTGCTCAACTCAGACAAATACATATTAAAAGCATCTATCCTAAATAGAAAGTTAAACTTCTAGCCACCCCCAAACCCGAATTCAACATTGTCTCTCAATAAAATTCAAGACAAATAATATGACAATGTTCAATTCTAACTAAGAAGTACTCGGGACACACACTATTTTTATGACCAAAATTAAAAATAAATGAAAAGAAAACTACATGGGTGGGTTGCCTCCCATCAAGCGCTTTATTTAACATCTAGGCGAGATGTATGAGAGCACTACGGCTCTATGAGCTCAATCGATCTTACAGTCTCATCTCCTGACACACCAAGATATGGCTTCAATCTGTGGCCATTTACCTTAAATCTACCACTATTTCGAAGACTCTCAATTTCAACTGCTCCATGAGGAAAAACTTCAGTAACCTTAAAAGGACCCGACCATTTTGATTTTAACTTTCCTGGAAATAGCCTCAAACGCGATTGATACAAAAGGACTAACATCCCCGGATAGAATTCTTTCCGGCAAATCTTTTTATCATGCAATTCTTTAGTCTTTTCCTTGTATATCTTTGCATTCTCATAGGCATTCTACCGAAGCTCTTCAAGCTCACACATTTGCAAACTTCTCTCTTCTCCAGCCTTATCCAAATTGAAATTCAACTTCTTTAGAGCCCAATAGGCGTTGTGCTCCAATTCCACTGGGATATGACACGCCTTCCCAAAGACTATCTTGTAAGGACTCATCCCAATCGGCGTTTTGTAAGCTGTTCTATACGCCCACAAGGCATCATTAAGCTTGAGAAACCAATCATTCCGGTTTGGTTGCACAGTCTTCTCCAATATCTACTTAATTTGCCTATTGCTCACTTCAACTTGCCCCGATATCTAATGATGATACGGGGTTGCCATTTTATGTTTGACATTATACTTTTTCATTAACGAGGCAAAGACTTTGTTATAAAAGTGGCTCCCTCCGTCACTTATGATTGCGCAAGGAGTCCCAAACCTTGTGAAAATGATCTCCTTAACAAATTTCACCACCATTTGGCTGTCATTTGTCCTGGTTGCGATTGCTTCAATCCACTTTGAGACATAATCCACAGCAACCAAGATGTAATTGTACCCATACAAGGATGGGAAAGGTCCCATGAAGTCGATTCCCTATACATCAAATATATGCACAACCAACTGGTTTGTAATTGGCATCTCATCTCTTTTTCCAATGTTTCCCATCCTCTGGCACCTATCACAAGAAACACAAAAAGAATAAGCATCTTTAAATAATGAGGTCCAGAAGAAACGTGATTGAAGAACTTTTTGAGCAGTCTTTTTGGCATTAAAGCGCCCTCCACAATGAAGGTTATGGAAAAATCTCAACACATCTTGCCGATCTTCTTTAGGGACACATCTCCGAATGATTTGATCGGCGCCATATTTGAACATGTATGGCTCGTCCCAAAAATACTGTCCGGTGATGGAGATAAATCTTTTCTTTGCTTGTGAGCTCATATGAGGTGGTATGATTCCATTTGCGAGATAATTCACAATGTCCGCATACCATGGATCTTTGGCACCTACTTCCAATAAATGTTCATCTGGGAAGTTCTCATTGATGGGCAAATTCTCAGTATGCTCCTCCGTTCCATCATCTTCTACCAACCGAGATAGATGATCTACTACTACATTCTCGCTGCCTTTTTTATCCCTGATTTCCAAATCAAATTCTTGCAACAAAAGGATCCACATGAGTAATCTCGGTTTCGCTTCCTTTTTGGTAAGCAAATATTTTAATGCAGCTTGATCAGAGTAAACATTGACCTTAGATCCTATCAAGTATGATCAAAATTTTTCTAAGGCACTAACAACAGCAAGCAATTCTTTTTCTATGGTAGAGTAATTCAATTATGCATCATTCAAAGTGCCACTAGTGTAGTAAATAACATGTGGCAATTAATCTACTCGTTGTTCTAAAACAGTGCCTACATCATAGTCAGATGCATCACACATTAATTCAAAATGAAGAGACCAATCAGGAGGCATGATTATAGGAGCAGATGTCAATTTAGTTTTCAATGATTCTAAAGCATGCAAACAATCATCATCAAACACAAATGCAGTATCATTGGTCAAGAGATTACATAGGGGACGACTAATTTTTGAAAAATATTTTATAAAACGCCTATAAAAACCTGCATGACCAAGAAAACTCCTCACACCCTTCACCGAAGTGGGAGGTGGAAGTTTTGCAATCACTTCAATTTTAGCACGATCTACTTCTATCCCTTTTTTAGAAATAACGTGCCCTAAACTATCCCAGATTTAACCTTAAAATGATTTTTCTCCCAACTAAGTGTCAAATTAGTCTCTATGCATCTTTTTAAAACAAGAATTAAATTATCAAGGCAATGGTCAAAAGAATTACCAAAAATAGAAAAATCATCCATAAATACCTCAATAAATTTCTCTTACATGTCGGAGAATATTGACATCATACATCTCTGGAAAGTGGTAGGGAGTTGCTCAACCCGAAAGGCATTCTTCAGTATGTAAAGGTGCCAAAAGGGAATGTGAACGTCATCTTCTCTTGGTCCTCTAGAGCAATAGTAATCTAATTGTATCCTGAAAATCCATCAAAGAAGCAATAATAAGCATGTCTTGCCAAGCGCTCAAGCATCTGGTCAATGAACTGGCAAAGGAAAATGATCATTTTTGGTTGCTGTGTTGAGCTTGCATTAATCTATACATACTCTTCACCCTGTTGTCTTCTTTGTGGGAATCAACTCATTATTCTCATTGGCAACGACCGTGATTCCCGACTTCTTTGGAACAACATGTACCGGACTCACCCACTTATTGTCGGATATTGGATATATAATACCCACATTAAGTAGTTTCAAGACCTCTACCCCATACAAATTCTTTCAAGTTAGGATTGAACCTTATTTGAGTCTCTCTAGAGGGCTTTGCATCTTCTTCTAGTAGGATCTTGTGCATGCAAATGGAATGGTTTATTCCCTTAATATCCCCTATGGTCCATCCAATTGCGGCTTTATATTCCTTGAGCATCTTTATTAGCTTCTCTTCTTTTTCCTCATCTAGATCAGAAGCTATAATCACTGGAAGTGTATCATTCTCCCCTAAGAAAGCATATTTGAGATTAGAAGGAAGTTTTTTGAGCTCCAAAGCAAGGGGAAAACTCGTAGAAGGGACTAAAGATTTGTTGCTTTCTTCTTCAATTTTCGCACTTAGCTCTTCAATCTCAGACTCTTCTTTTACACCCTCTTCTTACTGATCTTCTTCATCATCTTCGAAGACATCCTTTACCTAATCAAGTAAATCGTCGAGGCTGTCATTTGATAACTCTTCTTGGATTGCCAAATTAACCACCTAAATCGAGCAACAATAGACCGAATTGCAGTCATCGGCAGCTTCAAGTAATCTTAATGATTCAAAGACCTTGAACTCCACAGTCTCATCTAACACAGACATTGTTAGCTTCCCATTCTGTATATTGATGAAGGTCTTTACAGTCGCCATGAAAGGTCTTCCCAATAGAATTGGACTTTCTCTTTCCTTGGCTCTTTCATCCATGTCACGTATCACAAAATCAGCAGGAATAATGAGATTGTCTACCTGAACCAGTACATCTTCAACATATCCTCTTGGGTATTTGACTAAACCATCTGCCAACAAAAGTCACATGGTTGTCTTCTTTAGATCATTCAACCCCAATTACTCATAGATGCTGTATGGCATCAAGTTGATGTTAGCTCCCAGATCTAACATTGCCCTCTCCAAGGTGGTACCTCCAATAGTAATATTGATATAGAAACTTCTAGGAACTTAGAGTTTTAGTGGTAGTGACTTTTGAAGGACAGTATTGGCACTTCCTGCCATAAACTCCTGATGATTCTCCAAAAACCTCGGCTTGTAAGTATGGAGACTTTTGAAGAATTTTGCACAAGCTGGCATCTTCTGGATCATCTCTAAAAGAGGCAAGTTGATATTGACCTTTGACAGAATGTCATATATGTCTTTGTATGATTTTTTTCAACTTGCTCTTTTGCAATCTTTCTTGGAATGGAACCAAAGGAACATATTGATTTGGTGACTTGTGTAGAAGTGGTAATTTTTTTAATTTTTGCACTACTATCTCTTCCTCTTTTTCTGGTGCCATGTTCTCTCCTGAAGAACCTGAAACATCAGTAGATTTATTAGAAAGTTCAGCATATCTATCATTAATTAATTCCTTATCATTCTGTAGAACTGTCATGGCCTTTGCTTGCTCAGTATGGCTTGGAAAATTTCCTGGTTCACTCTTTTGCTTAGCTTCAGCTAGTTGCCCAATTTGTGTTTCCATCTTTCTCAATGAAGCATCAATGTTTTGAAATCTCACATCAGAGTCTTGCCACCTTTTGTCTTGTTGATTCATTCTCTGATCCATATTTTGTATGAATTGTTTCATTGTATCCTCCAGTGATGAGTTTGTGGGTTGATATACTGGATTCTGCTGAGCACCGGCATTGTACTGTCTCTGACCATAATTATTGTTATTGTTGTTGTTTCCCCATTGGTTCCCGGTGCCTTGATTATTGGTCCAAGAGAAGTTTGGATGATTCCTCCACCCCAGATTGTAAGTATCTTAGAAGGGATCATTCCGTGGTTTTGAATTGAAATTATTCATGACGTGCACTTCCTCCTTTTCATTAGGTCCAGTACCTCTTGCTTGATAAGCTTCCACGCCATACCCTGGTTGCTCACATCCCATGTATCGAGTTTCTCTCAGTTGTCCTACCCAATTTATAAGTAACTCGATGGACTTTTGCATTTGTGACATTTGCATTGAGTTTTCAGTATTAGCATCTACTTCATAAATCTCATTCCTTCTCCTATAACTCTCCTGATGCGAATTATTAGCGAGCTTTTCAAAGATCGATTGCAACTCTTCCGGAGTCTTGTCAGTCATGGATCCTCCACATGCATTATTCACCAAAACTATTGAGATGTCATTTAGTCTGTCATAGAACCATTGACAAAGTTGGTGAGTTTGATATCTGTGCTAAGGACAATAAAAAAGAAACATCTTGTAACCCTCTCAGGCTTCATAAAATGTTTCTTGGTCCCCTTGAAAAAAATTAATAATCTTGGACCTTATCTTATTGGTTTTTTAGGGAGAATAGAATTGGTCAGTAAGCTTCTCTACCACCTCATCTCATGTTGTCAGTGAAGCTGGAGGCAAAGTCAAAAGCCATGACTTTGCCGTTTCCTTCAGAGCATGTGGAATACACCTCATACGCAGCTGATTTTCTGTCACCATACTGTTTGGAAAAGCTTGAATTGCTGCATAGAATTCTCTGAGAAATTTAAACACATCTTCATTCGGTAACCTATGGAAAGCGGGCAACAAATTGAAGTGGAAACTCTTCAGCTCATAGTTCCTTGCTGCCTCATCTAGTGCGATGCGCAAAGGATGATTATCAACAATAGGCCTATTATAATCCTTCATGGTTTTGATAGGTACCGCTGGTACAGCTGGTGGATCTGGAACTTGTTGAATGTTGCGATTTCCATCGTCTGCCATTTCTCTTTGTCCAATACTATCAATGTTATCGTTCAAGGTAGTAATTCTCCTTGCAGTGATCTTCTGCCTTGCATTCACTGCTGAAACCTGTAACAAAAGACAAACACACAGTAAACTACGAAAAGAAAATAAAATAAAATTAAAACTAAAAATCTAAAAATTAATGACACGACTACCTAAACTAGATTAAGTCTAGTAACTAAAACAAAAACTAGAATTAACCAATAAACTTAACTAGTTCCTCGGCAGCAGCGCTAAAAACTTGATGTGTGTAAATCGTGTTATAAAAAACTATACTCGCAAGTGCACGAATCGTGAAGATATGCACAACGGCAAGTAAGGATCGTTCCCACAAGGAAAAGTGATTTATTGACTGAAAACTAATTTTAATTCTAATTAAACTAAAAGTAACCACAGCGATTGTTAAGTTTGATTTAAAACTAAAGCTAAATTAACTTAAGCTAACGAAAGCAATTGAGAGAAAATTGGTTTGTGATCAATGGACGGAAAACTAGGTCATCAATGCTCCCCTACTATGTCTACTCAATGTTTCGAATCGACTTGTGAAAGAGATATTAATCAAGTTAAAGATTCGTTCTTATCTTAAGTATGATTATTACCGTATGATCCTGGAATAAATCAAGTGTTCTCAATCATAATTTACCCATAAATCAATAGCGCAAACTACAACCAAGAACCCATTAAGTGCAAGAACTAATGAACCAAAACCTACTTGCATAAATCAATGCTAAGATCAGTTTTACTCATTCAATTGAATATTAATTAAGATTGTGTGTAAATCAACACTCCAAACTCAATTGTTAAATTATCATAACCCTAAATCCATGCCAGCGTATAATCATGCATTAACGAGAATAAAGAATTAAGACATAGAATGAATTGAATGAATCAAAACTTGAATTAATTAAAATATAGTCAATTCTAACAGAGAGCATTCATAGAGGTTCACATTGATTCCTTAGTATGGATTTAGTTGCACATGGAAAAAGTATGAAGAGAAAAGAAATAATAGATAAAACCCATTGTGATCTTCAATGAATTCTTCATGTCTTCAATGGTTGAATCTTCTCCGTCTTCAATTCTTCAGTGTGTAATGATGGATGAAAGAATAGAATTGTGTGCAAGGAATTATATGAAACTGTAGTTTCTCTCCTCATTGTAAAAGAATAAGAAGTATTTATATGCTTCTCCAAAACTAGGGTTTCAAGATTCCCTCCAAAAACACAGAATACTCATGACCGCTCCCTGTACCGCTTGATGGACACATGCATAGGCCCCGGTATGGACATCAGTGTACCTTTTGAACTTTTGCGCGTTGTGGACTTCGTCTGAGGACTTGCTTGCCAAACGGTATAGATTGCGGTTGATAAAGAATTGCATACTGAAATGTATCGCTAGATAGACCGCGTCTGATACCATGCATAGAGAGCGACCTACACAGCGATAATTGACAGATTTGCCTTTTTTCTTCACTTTTAGACTCCTTTCATTGGCGGCATCAATGAATAACTCTTCTAAGGGAATGTGACCTACACATGCTCAACAAACTCATCAAACAACCTAAAATGCATCAAGAAACAAGCTGATTACATAGGAAATAGGGATGAAAAACATATATAAACTAAGACCGATCGGGCATCACTTTATCCCATGGTAAGTACCAGTGTTTAACACGACACATCCGTGTTATCCTGGGTGTTACCCCAGTCTTTAATGTACGAGGTGGCTAAACGAGGTCGGCATCACTTTATCCCTGGGTAAGTCCTTATGTTTAACGCTACCCATCCATATTATCTTGGGTGCTGCCCAGTTTTTAACGCACGGGGTGGCCGAACGAGGTCGACAGTGCTTTATCTCGGGGTAAGTCACACTGTTTAATGCTACCCTTCTGTGTTATCCTGGGTACTGGCCAGTCTTTAAGGTACTGGGTAGCCAAACGAGGTCGGCAACACTTTACCTCAGGGTAAGTCCCAATATTTAACGCTACCCATCTGTATAATCCTAGGTGCTTCCCAGTCTTTAACGTATAGGGTGTTGCAGGTTCTTGGAGTTGGTGTGCGAGCTGGGAAATTGGGGCAGAGTTGTTGCCTCGCCATTTAGACTCGATCTGTTGAAAGATATTTATTGATGATGAACTTGAGAGTACATTGCAAAATATCTATGGATAATATATTTTAAGATATTGAGCGTTCCACAGTTTGTCTATTCTTCCTAACCTTCTATGCTTGGTCAGGTGAGATATGCCACTAACATAGATTTTAGATATATCCGTTTAGTGGCGTTAGCGAGTTTAGAGAAAGTGTCTGCTTTTTTTGTTTTCTTCTAGGCGAATTTGAGTGATCTCGAAATTTCCAAAACGCAGTATCATTCTTTTGATGATTGCCAGATATGCTATCATGGCATCTTTTTTGGCTTGATATTTGCAGTTGATTTGGTTCACAACTACTTGTGAGTCATTGAATAAATAGATCTCTTCGGCCCTTAGAGCCGTTGATATTCTTAGTCCTGTAAGCAAAGTCTCGTATTCAGCTTGATTGTTAGTAGCCTTGAAGTCGAAGTGTAGAGCACACTCGATGACATCTTCTTCAGGAGTGGTGATTATAGTTCATACTCTGCTCCCACGGGTATTGGAGGATTCATCTACGTGTAGCTTACACTGAAATCTCTTTGTCTTCTCTTTCTCTTTTTGCTATCTAGCGAATTCAACATCAGGCTTTGTGAACTCTACGATGAAATTGGCCACCGTCTACCCTTTGATTGAAGGTATGAGGATGTATTTGATGTCAAATTCACCTAGTTCAATGGCCAATTTCCTTAGTCTACCAGATATTTTCTGTTATTTCAGTATTTGCTTTAATGGGCAACCGGTATACATACTGATCTTGTGAGCTTGGAAATATGGGCCGAGCTTTCTCTCTGCAATCACTAGTGCCAAAGCCATTTTTTCATCTGGTGGATATTTGGTTTCGGTGGGAAGTAGAGCCTTACTGGTGTAATAGATCAGGTGTTGTACGCCCTCATCTTATCTCATGAGTGCAGAGCTGGCGAAGTTGTCTGTAACGTACAAATTCAAGTATAGAGTTTCTCCTAACTGTGGTTTGGATAGTAATGGATCTTGCCCTGGGTAATACTTTAGCTGTTGGAAGGCCTTCATGCACTGCCCATCCCATTTCACTCCCGCTTCCTTTTTCAAGGATTTGAAGAAGGGTAAGGATTTTTCTGTTGACCTTGAGATGGATCTGTTTAGCGACGCTAGACATCCGGTCAGTCGTTGGAACTCCTTGAGTGTTTCTAGTGCTTTTATCTCTCTTATCACATAGATTTTTTCTGGGTTTGCTTCCATTCCCTTCTAAAGCACCTAGAAACCCCAAGAATTTCCCAGAGGGTACTTCAAATATACATTTGGTCGGGTTTAACCTCATCTTGTATCTTCGTAGTATGTCGAAGGTTTCTCTAAGTCGCGAACATGGTCATTGGCCTTCTTGCTCTTGGTCAGCATGTCGTCTACGTACACTTCCATCATCTTCCCAATCTATTTGGCAAACATCTTGTTGACCAAATGATTATATGTGGCCCTTGCGTTTTTCAGTCCAAAGGGTATGACGGTATAACAGTACAACCCTTGGTCAGTGGTGAACGAAGTCTTTTCTTCATCCGGACCATGCATCTTGATCTGATTATGTCCAGAGTATGCATTTATAAAACTAAGGAGCTCGTGGCCAGCAGTGGCTTCCATTTGTTGATCGATTCAAGGAAGTGGGAAACTGTCCTTCAAGCATGCCTTGTTCGGTGAAGTCCACACACATACGCTATTGTTTGTTCTTCTTTTTGACTAGTACAACATTGGCAACCCAGGTGGAGTATTTCACTTCGTGGATAAAGCTTGCTGCTAGCAATTGACACTTCCTTTTGATTGCCATGCTCCTTTCCACATTAAAGCTTCGTTGTTTTTGAATCATGGGTTTGTGCTTCTCGTCCACTGCCATATAATGCGAGATAACATGCATATCGATTCCTAGCATGTCTTCATTGCTCCGGCGAATATGTCCCTATATTCCCACAAAAGCTGGGTTAGATCTTGTTTGATTGGGGTTGCTAGCCGCGCGCCTAACCTAACCGTTCTGACGGATTACGATGGGTCCAGTGTTATTTCTACAACTGGTTCCTTGCTACCATCTTCCTCAGCGGCTTCCTCTAGGTCGAATTCAAAATCGATCGGGGCTTCTTCACTTTCATTTTTCTTTTGATCTTTCCTCTTGAGATCTCTAAGGAGCCTTAGAGGTCGGGTGTCTCCCCGAGTGACGGATGATGATTGACAGTCTTCACTTTGGTTTTTGTCCACAAGGTCGAAGGTTTGTCCCCCCTCATTCTAGCACCAATTGTTGATGTCGATTTCTAGACAATCTAGTTAACAATTACAAATATATAGATCGACGCCTAGTATAGCTTGTGAGATATGACCAGGTCGCCTTATTGATATGTTTGTGAATTGATGAATGAATGATAAATGAAGACGAGTGCAGAAATAGTAAAGACACTAAGGTTTTGATGTGGAAAACCATTAAGACAGGGAAAAACCACGGTTGTCATAATGATAGGAAAAAGATCTTTCATTATGTAAAAGTGATTACAATTTATAAGTGATGAATTGCCTCTGTTCCCTCTCAACCTTTGCTTGATACATGTACTTATATAGGGGTTAGGGTGTTGCCTTAGCACTTGGCGTGCAAGCAAAGGTTATTATTGGGTGTGATCCTAGGATGATCGTATCTTGGTGAGATTCTTAGTAAATCAAGTCTTCGTGTATTTATGGTGCGAAGATCTTCATTCTTTGTGGAAGTATTTCTCTGAATATTTATATTTATTATTGGATTTGTCGACTACTGAATTGTAGGTGATTGCCTTTCCTAACATGAGGCTGATTTTTGTGGAAGATATGCTGAAATCTTATTTTGTTAATGATGTTTTATATTTACTGCATGAGTGTCAAGTTCGAGTCAATTGGCCTTTTTGGGGTTTCTCTGGTGAGCAGGTTCCTTTAGTGGGTGACTTGCTCTTTGCTCGTCAACTCGCCATTGCCTTGCGTGGCACGTCGAGCTAACGTGGCCTGATGTCGTGGAGATTTGGATCCCTGAATTCCGGGCTCCATGATGACATGTCAAAATGAATAAAATTAAGCTAAACAACGACGATCAATGAAAAGCTAGTATCCATTAATGATGACAATAAGATGGAGACCCATACGAGTCTCCATTAGCGATCGATTAAAACCTACGTCTGGTTTCCATCTCTGATTGGTTTGGATCTCCATCATCATCAACGATGAAGATCTAATCCATCTTTTTTTCTTCTATTTTATGTTAATTTAATTTTATCTTTATCTTTTTGTTAGGTTTTTGAGTCTTGTGTTAGCATAATTCTATATCAAAACGAAATTTTCCTTCGTATCGATTAGTTGTCTAGGATTTATAGTTTATCAAGCTTCAAGGAAGTTGGACAACATTTCAAGCAAAGTGATGGCTACAAGAGGAACAAGCTTTATTGCATATCAAAGGTATATCAAGACATCTTCCCTCTTGCAAGGCCTAAGTGCACACACACATTGCATCCATTTGTGTCCCTACATAGTTGTGCTCAAATGGTATAACACATACACACACATATTATTGTATGCACATGAATTAGATTTAATTTGACAACTTTTGTAAAATTGAATGTTCTAGGACTATATCTAGGAAACGACATACTTGTGTGTTCATGTGTTTGTTTGTTTGTGATTGTGTGATATCATACTTGAGTTTGTACTTATATTATTCCTCATTGAGTTTCGGTCATTTCGGTTACTCATTCATTAGTTTTCAAGTTCCGAATAGGAAGATACAAAACTTTCTGTGTCTTTATTGTGCATGGTTTTCATCTTTGTTTATCGAGTCAATTTTCATATCTTTTGTAAAAGTTTTGTTGACATCCTTATGTGTGAGGGAGTCCAGGTTTGTAATCCAAAAACGGATTTGAATTCAGAGTTCAGAGGCTAGAGAACGGTCAAAGAACGCTAAGGTGCGTGAGGGGAGACGAAGTGGCCAAAAGAGGGCTAATGCACCTCTCCCCGTGGAGGCGAGTGGCCTCCACGAGAAGGGATGCCTTCTGCCCCCGTGGAGGCCATGCGCCTCCATAGGATGCAGAGGTGGCACCTCTTGATTGGTCACTCATTCTTATTTTTTTATTTCCCTCCTTTAAATATCCTTTTTTCTCTCTCATTTAATATCAAGAAGAAAATTTGAAAAACTTTGTGCTGAAATTTTGCTCTCCAATTTTCTCATCTTCCAAACACCATATCTCACTCATTCAGTGTCCGTTTTGAGTGATTTAAGTTGGAGAATCTTTTTCTACCAGTTCTCTATCATCTCCAAAAGAGTTTGAGGTCATTTGGTTGTGATTTCTGGTGGCTCTACACCAAAATCCATGACAGCACATTTTTCTTGAGGTATTGATTAATCTCTTGAGTTTTTGATCTTCAAGTCTTCAATTACCTTGTGTTTTCTTCTTCTATATATGTATGTTAATGTGTAAACATTGATTAGAGTTTGAGCTTAATTAGACTTGTATGTTGAGTTAGGTTTTCTTAAAACCTATGTTTTCACATGCTTGACAGTTGTATTGTGCTAGCTATCAATCTAGGACTAATTGTGTTTCAATTGATTGATTTTTTGATGATAAATTGTTTCTACATGTGCTAGGTATTTTTAGTTGAATATATATAGGATTAACACATTTGATTTTGTATTTAGAGCTAGTTAGGATTTAATTGATTATCTGTTGAATATATGCTCTAAATATTTGCTAGAACATTGATTGTTCATATCTTGTGAATCTAGCATGATTTTGTTTTGTGCTTAATGTATGTACTTTGAATCAAGTTTTAGTTACATGAATATATCTAGGAATTAAATGTGTTTTTGGTGTTTCATATGTTCTAGAATATTATTCATGTATAGTAACTAGACAACTTTGATTTGTGTACCTTGATGTCTATGTCTAGTTTCTCATGAAGTGTAATTGATCCATGCATTTCATATGTACATGCATCATTTGTGCGATGACATGATTTTAGGATTGCAAACTAGAAAATCATACATTGTGTGCTCATTGTTTAATTCTAGTTTATATAGGATATGTTGATCATCATGTTCTATGTTGCGTGCTTGTTTGCGTTTTGCATTCATGGTCACACTTACAAAGTCCTAGTAAAAGGTATGAAGTCTTGGTTAGGATCGGAAGGATCTGGATAATCAAGCGAGAAAGTTTAAGCTAGGATCGGGAGGATCTGGATAGCTAAGCAAGAAGTCTTGGCTAGGATCAGGAGGATTCGGATAGTCATGCATGGAATCTTCCTAGAGGTGTGATAGTCACATCTTGGATAGGGAGTAGGCAAAGTAGTTCACTAGGCCCGATGGTAGAATATAAGTTGATAGCTTGGAAAGTGTATCTAGGATTGGTCACTTCTTTGAGTGTGTATCTTTTATTCATCATAGTGGATTACGGTTTGCCGGTGGTTATGGATTCAACCCGTGGATGTTTCCTCTTCGGAGGTTTTACCACGTAAAAATCATGTATCACATTTCTCTAGTCTTATCTTTGATTTATATATATATACATATATATATATATATATATATGTGTGTGTGTGTGTTGTTTTACAATTGTAAGGACAATTGATTAGTAGTTTATGTTTTTGTAATATTTCTTCTATTGTATGATATAGACATTGTAAGCTTTAATGCTTTGATTATATTCATCAATGATCTATAGGCGCATATGTGTACTTATTAGATTGTGATACAAGCTATATTGAGGGATAAACTTGTGTTTGTTTCAAGAGATTGAATAAGGTATAAAAACCTATTCACCCCCCTCTAGGTTAGCTTTAGACAAATTAACCGTATTTGTATTTTCACTTTTCTTATATATTTTTGATTTTAATTCAGACAATCATGTATCATTAGTTTAATGGTCTATGTGTGTAGTTTTTTTAAAATCAATTATTTGTTAAAAAACTAAAATACCCTTGACCTTTTGAGTTTGATCAACAACCGACTAACATAAGGACCAAATTGAGCTATTTCGGATAGTTTAGATACCCAAACTTAAAATGGAAAGATGTGTAAGAAAATGATGTTTCGAGAAAAATTAGAGAATAAGTCGAAGTCTACCGATATAAAAACAAATAAAATAAAATAAAGAAAAGAAGTGCACAAACAATGGGAGAAAATCTTATATGCACCCGACCACTGATATACCGACACGTAAGTATGTGTATGGTAAATTAATAATGACAATTATCAATTAGGTCTTGGACTTTTTTTAATTCCAAGTTGTTTGTGACTTTTACAAAAGTGACCAAATTGATTCTCATAATTTTTTCCAAATGCCAAATTAGTATCTCTCTTTTTAGAAATGACCAAACAGTCCCTCTAATGGTTTAGCGGTGTTAAATATAACAGTTGACTTTAACAATTTTTATTAAAATATGTAAATACCATTTATTTGTCATACTAGAGCAAAGATGTTTTGTCTTTTGTGCATTAAATTCACCATTATAATTATAACAAAATCCAAAATATTATTAATGAAATGTCATTTGTACCCTTTTTACTTAAAATTTTCTAAAAAAATCTAAAAATATTTTAATAAGACAATGTCAATTATACCATTATTTTATAACCAAAGTTACCGTTCATTCTTGGTTTAGTCTTTTACCATTTTTATATAATTAACTTTTTTGTTAATATTATATAAGTACTGTTGTCAAAATTATTCAAAAATCAAAACCCACAAATAAAATAAACAAAAATATACATGTGTTAAAAAAACTGTGCATATCATTAATATATCGTTTAGGAGTAAAGTACAATTTTACCATTACACAATTAAAGTTAACTAACGGAACTTAGTTAGAAAGTGACTAATTTGGCACTTGGGAAAAATGTAAGGACTAATTTGATCACTTTTGTAAAAATCGTAAACAACTTGTAATTTAAAAAAAAAATACATGACCTGATTGGTAATTGCCCAATTAATAATAAAAGAATTAATGGGATGAAAGAGAAAGGGATTAAATGATATTGGGAAAGTGAAAAAAAAAACCATACTTATGTGTCAGCATATTAGTGACTAGGTGTATCACTTAACTAATACATCTAGGCCCCGTTTGGTGCACGGGATTGGATTGGACTATTTCATAGGATTTGATTGGATTAAGATGAGGCTGTGATTAGATTAGACTGGATTGAATTGGACTGGACTAAATTAATACTATACTGTGTTTGGAGAAATATAGGATTATACTAAAATAATCCAATCATGTGTTTGGATAAAGCATGAGATTGGACAAAATAAAAGTTTTATCTTAAAAAAAACCAATTAAAAAAAACCCAATCACTTCCACCAACCCACACCCACTCCACCAACCCACACGGTCAAACATCCCTCTTTTCTTCTTCTTCTCCTCTGCTTTCTTTCTCTTTTTTTCACCAACTCCAAATCTCGGATCAACAATTTTCATTCACAAATCCAACAATCAACTCTATCTCAATCTTTATCTCTTCTCTTCTCTTTCTCTTTCTTTGTTACAGGGAGAAAATTTGAATCTTCTCCTTCTCTTTCCTCACATCTCTTTCTCTCATTTCTCTGATACAAAAATGGTGGAAAAAAAATTATCGATCTGCTATGGTGAGAGGAGATCGCACCGGTATGTATCAGAGGTGGTGGTAGCGACGACTGTGGGAACAACGGCAATGAGAGGTGCGGTGGCCAGCGGAAGATGGAGGCGTGTGGACTTCTTGTGGTGGCCACCGATGGAAGGAGCAAACAGTGACAAATAGTCCCGGGATAAATAGAGGCGGGGTGGGTGTTGGGTTTATTTAGTCCCATGATTATGGGACTAAATTTGCTTTTGGGATTTGTAATTCCTTGTCCAAAACGATGCCAAACACCGGATTGAGACTAAAATTGTCCAATCCTAGTCCAATCCGGTGCGCCAAACATGCCCCTAGTGTAATGAAGATTTTCTCCAAACAATAGATATCAAGCAACATAAGGCTATTGACACGTCTTCTTTTAGTATAGGCCAAAGTGGAGGAGATTCAAGGAATTCATTAGCCACTTGAATCTGTCTTCGTCATCCAACCTAAAGTCATGTATTTGTTTAAACGAATGGTTAGTTGTATTTCTTTACATCTAGAGCAACTATTAATCTATCCCTCTTGGAGAGCACTCAAATGTGAGCTAACGGAGAAAAGAAGGTATACATTTTTTATTCTAAATATAAAAGACTGAGTGACAGGCTCTAGCCTACCCCTGTACTCCATATCAAATTAAATAATAATACTAATAATAATAATAATAATAATAATAATAATAATAATAATAATTATTGATTGAAAATAATAAGAAAAGTCATAATAATAATAAATTAAAAAAAATGTATTGAAAAAAAATGAAAGAATGAGAAAAGTTGATATACGAATGAAATAAATGAGTATAAAAATATTTTTATAAACTCGTTTTACAATTAACAAGCTTAATTAATTAAGCTCCAAGTTGTATAGAGACTAATTTGAATCCTGTGTAAAAATATTTAATTTGAAATTCAGAATAAGACCCTCAATCTGTCAATCCCTGCGCATTCTGGCTCCACAGGACATGTTGTTCCTGGAATCCCTGTTCCTTCTTCTCCTCTTCAGCTCTTTCAGTTGAGTCTGCCATTGCCTTTTCCACTCTCCTCTTACATCCAAATCCAATCCCTGTAATTTCAATTTATATCATAGATCAGGGCCCATTTTTTATTTTATACAAAATTAACTAAACAAATCAATAAAAAAAATGAACAAAAATATATTTACCTTGTACTGATGGAATTGTTTCCTAGCAGAAAAAGCCATATGCAAACCTCTGACCAAATCGGAATCATACAAAGCTCTGGAATTGGGGTCAGACAATGTCTCATAAGCTTCTTGTATCCGAATAAACCTGTTTGTGTACTCTTGTACACATTCTGGCGGTGACACGTCGGGATGATATTTTAGTACGAGTTGCTTGTAAGCTTGCTTGATATCTCTCAATGTTCCTTTCTCTGAAATGCCCAGCAATTCATACAAACTACTCTCTGCCGTAACATACAAGCTGCTGCTCATACACGCCATAATCGGTCTGCTTCGGCAAGACTCGGATTGAGTTTTGAGGGAAAAACTTAGCGTCGGATGATGGGAATCAAAGGTAAGGTAACTTGATGAACAAGTTTCAAAAATGGGGTTTTGAGTTGGGAGGTTGAATTTGGTGGGGTAGAGGTAGGACGATGAGAGGATTCCTTGGCTCATTTCTTTGGACTTTTAATTTGTGTATTGTTTGTTTAATGGTGATTTTGTGTTTATATAGTGAGTACTGATAGTGTGAGTGTGAGAGAGGGGATTAGATGGAAGCTTCCAAGTTGGTGATAGAGATGTTTCCGATGGGCTGCTGCTGGTAAAGTGGTAATGGCTATAGCCGCCAGGAAGCTTCCAAGTTGGTGATAGAGATGTTTCCGATGGGCTGCTGCTGGTAAAGTGGTAATGGCTATAGCCGCCAGGAATACCCATTGAATATTTTACTTCAATGGGCTACAGTTGGACTGCAGGCATCTTATTTTTGGGATTGACTATTATACAGGGGGATAAAAATTCCCTGCATGTGCAGGGTTGAATACAGCCGGTTTGTAACTACTTTTTAATAAATAAAAAAATTAATAATGGGAAAAAATTATAAAATAAATATAAAGCTTTAAAAAAAATAAGTCAAATAATTAAAATTATTTTACAAAAGTATATAATTATATTTTTTCATATAATTTTGAAAATTTGACTTGTAACCATTTTTTGGTTTTGGTAACAACTTTTATGGTTTCGGTAACCACTTTTACGGCTTTTATAACTATTTAACGATTTTTGAAAATTTGACACGTAACCATTTTTACGGTTTTGGTAAGTGTTGATGACGATTTCTTGTTGTGTGAAAAATTGATAAGCCAACGGGTTGCGTCTAGTGTAACAATGAAAAAAAAATACAAGAAAGAGTAATTAGAAAAAAGATTTACTTGGAAAACCCTCGCAAAAAGGAGGAAAACCATGGGTTCTATCGACAGCGTAAAAGTGTTCACTATGAAAGAAAGTGAAGTGGGATCACATAGCTCTACTCACTTCTCTCTGTTTTTCGCTATTCTTGGTGTATTTTGCTTGTGTCTATATAATGAAAAATGAATGGTATTTATACGTATTTTGTAACCCTAGACCTGGTGTGCAAGTAGTTGACTTGCATAATCCCACTATGATTCTTCTTTGTTGTTTGGTATTATCTCGTAGTAAATGCAGTTGACATTGTGCTTGATTCGATTTCTAATTCCTTTTGGAGAAGATATGGTTGTTTCTGTTAGGATTATGCTCAATGGCAAGAGTGTAATATTGTAATTGACAATCTTCTCATATTAATAAAGTGAATTCTGATTCTTACAATTACTTATAGCATTTATTATTATAATTGTCAAGGTAAATAATCATAAGGTCAAAAGACTATGAGACATGAAGAATTATTCATACAACCGGATATGTATGAGGTAGACACAATTCTTTAGTTAGTCTTGAATAACGTTCACAACGTAAGTTAAAGGTTGGGCACCTCTATCTTGTTAAAGTTGTAGAATTCTTTTACTAGCATTTTAGTGGGATCAAATGAATATGATGAGTCTAAAATCATCGAAAAGTTTTCGAGTAAAAGAATCTAGTGCACTAGGTGCATTGAACTGGATCACAATGAAATACTTTATCTAGAACCGTCACTAGATATAAGTCTTTTCATTAAAGAGGACAATCGGAGAGTCTATCTTAATCCTGAGATAAATGATGGACTTATGGTTGCAAGTGTTATCATTAGAGCTATCAATGAGTACGATTATATAGCATAGTCTATCCTCGATAGTTTGGTGGTATACATTTGTTAATCGATATATGACTTCATTTATAGATATGGACATCGTGGCTCCATTTATTAAATGAGAGTATAATATCATCATATGGATGTTTTGAGGTATTGGATATTAAATCTCAACGTTGAGTTTTCAATAATGATTATTGAAAACATGGCTTCTGGACAAGTCAAAGTATCCAAGTTCGAAATGTGGTCATATAAGGAAATATGGTAACTTGGAGAGCTATAGGCAGTCTATGAGCTCTTGGCGATTACTGATATTATTCACGAGGATACACCATCTCCTATAAGATTTTCTAGGGTATGAATGAGAAACATCTCCTTATTCTATCTTTATTTAAGAGTTCAATTTTAGCTCTTTAGTGGAATGAGTTAAAATTAATAGATTGGACCTAAGTGAATCATTTGTTGATTGTGATTAGATTGTGTCTATTGAAGCTTAAATTTAGATAGCCCGCCAAGATCCCCAATCCACACGTATTTGCATGGATCACTTGATATATTCTACCAGGCCGATTTAAGGGTCCATCTAGAATTGTTTTTAATATATCAAGAATATAATATGTCTATTATTTAATTAATGGGCTGCACTATTATATTAATATATTAAAAGGAGACATGTGGGCTTGTTTCTTTTAATAAGAATGAGTCTGGTTCACATGTGGGCTTTTATTTAAAGTCCAATGGATTAAATGAAATAAGAAAATAATATATGGCCCATTTATATAAGTGGGGCGGTAAGGTGTATATATTAACCTAATATATTATTTTGTTTCATTGTTTTAATTAAATAAGAATTAGTTAATTGTTTAATTAAGAAACAAATCTTTTTCTGATCAGGAAATATATTTCCTAAAGTTATACTATTTGTAGTAGTATATTAAAAGTAAAAGACTTGTTTGATAAGAAAATAAATAATTAATTTTATTTATTTAATCAAATAAGAAGTCTTTTTATTTAGTCAATAAAAGAATAAAAATATCTATGAGTTGGATTAAGTTTTGAAGTTTAAAGGTTGATGGAAATTAGGGTGCAACACAAACTCTTTTTGGTATGTGATTTGCTGCAACCCTAGTCCATTTAGAGGAAGATTTCGGCAATCCTAAATAGAAGAGGAAGCAAAATTTCGGCCACCTATATAATACCACATATAGAATTCGGCCACAAGAGTTGATTGAATGATTCAATTTTTCTTCTTCTTCTCAATTCATAGAAAAGGATAATTTTTATTCTACTAAACATAAAAGAGAGAAGAGATTATTCTTTGATAGTACACTGATTGCTTGTTCATCAATAAGCTTGGGTGTACAACATCGAATTAGGTTCACGAGAGTTTCGATCATTAGATTGAGAACTCAAAAGTGACCGGAATAATTTTTGTCTTCTTTTTATTGTTTTGTGACTAACAAAAGAAAAAGAAAACTTTGTTCATCCATTCTCAGGTTTGTAATTCAAAGAAAAAGGGAGACCACGCTCCTAGGTGATTCACGTACGTGTTCGGATTGGAAGATCTCGCGGTACTGTTCACGATCACTGTTCACGATCATTGTTCACGTGGTACTGTTCACGATCACTGTTCACGCGGGTACTGTTCACGGGCATCAGAAAAGATTTTGCGGATTACCAATCGACGTAAGTCAATCGGATCACGCGTCAAGAGGTATTTAACTCTAACCGTATATATTTGAGTTTAATTAATTAAAAGGTTAAGGTTCAACTTTGAGAAAAATTTTAAAACCATACGAAATCTATTTTTAGTTTCTTCCGCTGCGTTTTATATCGATTTTCCCTACAGTTTCCTATTTGATATGTGATTGTTGACACTCATATCTCGACATGAGCGCTAGGTATTAATGAGGCGCACTAGATCACGGTTAGGCCGAGTGGCTCTTGTTGGCAGGGTGCTCTGGCCGATCGGGATCTTATTTGGCAAGGTTCCCTATTGTTTCTTTCTCTGAGTCATCTCCTCGAAGCTTACTCTTTTCCATTTGCTCACTTATTCGGCGAGTCTCTTGGTTAACTCTTGATAACTTGATGCATCTTTTCTCTAATACTCTTGTTGACTTGGTGATGTGTCGTTTGATGAAAAGTTACATATAAAAATAGGACTGGCATGTCACCCGGACCAAATTCACCTATTACAATACCTCATTAAATATTGGAGCCGAGTGCAAATGTTCATCCTACACCTGTCATGTGCCCGAGTCAATTATGTTTAACATTTACTTGGCGAAAGGTATTTAAAACATCCTGTCGTTATCTTCACTAATGCGGCAATTATGACGCTTTTATCATCCTGAAGTTTCACTGACGTGTCTTCACTGCATCCACAGATACTTGGACAGGCTGACGTTTGAATTTCTTGATGGTGACGTTTGGAGGCTCAAAGTCCTCCGTAGATAACACGTGTCCCTTCACAGGAAGGTTTGTTAGGCGATGCACTAGGTTACGTGATCCGGTTAATTTCACATGTCATGTCCATGTCTTTATGTTTCCAGCTTCACGACTTATTGACGTCATTTTTAGGGTTTTGATTTTGAAAATCCCTGGTATTTAAGGTTTTGTTTGTCTATTGGATGTCCTTTATTCATACTCCCTATTCTTATCTGATCTTCTCTGATTTTCTTCTTTCTAAACTTTACCTTCTCTTTCCCAGACATCTTCTTATATTTTTACCACGGTTCCTAGAAGAATTGGAGTTCTAGGATCACGTCATTGACCCCCATCACTTGCTTTGAAAATCTGTTTATGCGTTAGTCGTTTTTCGCCATTCCTTCTGACGAGTTTCTTCCTCCAGTGAGTTTCCATGGATCACAACACTCAACATTATCTTTTTTGTCGTATAATGAGACCGATTAAGCTTAAAAACTTGGAAGTGGAGATGCTTGAAAAGCTGCCATGAAACCCCATTCCAAATCAACCTACTTTTCTTTTGGTTGATGTTTCCCAACTAAATACCATCGTTTAAACTAATACTTCTTCTTCCACTCACAGTGAAGTTGATCCAACTATGGTGAGGGCTAAATCAGTCTGCGCACGCCAGAGGACTCATGTTCTAGGTGTTCCGACATTGCCTCAGGACATTAGGATCGGTCGCCAAACGGTTGTTGAATCAGACGTTGAGGTCAAGCATAAAGAGGCTCGCACTAGATTTTCGGTGAGACATAGGTGCGCTTTCGATTACGAACCGAACGTGGTGGGTACAAACGAATTGCGCAAGTACATGGGTAGGTTTGACCTGGACCCCAACACCGTTCAGCTCCTCCTTTCGGATGATAAGGCCTTTTGAAATCCATCTCTCGGGGTAGTGGCTATCTATGGTGCTATACTGAGCTGCAGGGTGACCCTTCCTTTTCAGCCTTTCATCGCTCGTTTTTTAGCTGAGGCTCAACTGGTGCCTGCACAACTTCCTCCAAACAGCTATCAGATTTTGATGTGCTTGTGGCACACATGGTAGAGGCTAGGCTTGCCACCCCTATTCCTCATGAGATTAGACACCTATACACTCTCATGCAATTTGGTCAATCTGAAACATACCTCTTGAAGTTCGTTTCTCCAGACCACTGGATTCCGACCGGGGTTAAAGTTAAAAAAAGTGTCGATGTTGCTGCCAAAGAAGTCATGAAGGCCTTCATTAGGGCTTTCCATCCTCGAATAAGTATTGGAGGAACAATTGGTTTTTTTGTCAAGGATAATTGGGGTCAGTCCTTTGCTGCTTAGCTTGAGAGGCATTTGGCGAGCTGTAGGGTTCCTCGGTTCTTTACTTCCCTAGAGTCATGGGTTAGGGCACCCCTTTCCTTGGATGATAATGATAGGATTAACCTTACTAGGGTGGTGGTCCACGTTCTGGAGAAGAGGGGTAGGCTTTACCTTTCTGACGAGGAGAAGTCGATTAAGGCCGGGTTTTTCCATTGACTTTTCGCCAAACGTAAACGCCGTGAGTGCCTCTTGTTTTTCGATACCTTTATATGCTCTGAGTAACTGCTCTTCCTAATTCCTTTTCCCTCAGTGTTTGACGTAGATATGGTATGCGATTCTCAAGCGCGTAAAGCGAAAGCCATTACGGAGGTGAGCTATCGGATGCTATCAACCTAGACGGTGAGTGGGGTTGCACCTCTGCAAGCTTATGAGCGTAGCAAGGATAAGGAATTTTTAGATGATGAGGTCACTAACAAGCCCTTTAGGCCAATGAAATGGGTATGTCGAGTTCATCTTCAGTTGATCCTAGAGGGAAAGGGAAAGGGAAAGTTGGCGAGCCTTCCTCTCAAGTTAATGCTTTCGGCCATCAGCCAATTCCTGAATATATTCCTACCCCCATTCCTGAAGAGGCCAAAGTTGAAGATCATTCCACTGATCTCGATCCTCGGGGTAGGCGTTCGGGGAAGAGGAGATCGGGTAGTTTGTTGTTGCAACCTATCTATAAAGTCCCGCGGGTACTAACGTTTGTTGATTCTTCCTCCTATGAAGGGAATGCCAATGAACATGAGGTCGGGGTTAACGCATATACTCCTCTCTCCAAGGCTCAAAGTGAAAAAGTAGGGGGGGGGGGGGGGAGGAAATGGAGAAAACGACCTTCGTTCATGATTTTGAACTTCACCATCCTCTCACTGCTGAAGCTCGTAGGGTTGGTCCTGAGGTTAGTGCCTTCCTTTTGAGGACCGTGTTGGAGGAAGCTTTCGGAGCTGGGAGAGCTGTTCCTCCCTTTTATCCTCGATCAACTACAGCTAGCTAGAGTGCTTCTTCGATTTTACCGAATAGACCTTTCGCTCTCCGTGAATTCTTGAAGCTATGGCATTCGGAGAGCCTATATTGGGGAAGATTTTTGGAGTCCCTTGAAGATTGGTGATTTTTTTCCAGTGACTAGACAACTTTTACAATAACGGCGTTTACGTAAGCCTGTTTCTTTACTTTAATCAAATTCTTGACTCGCAGTGTCTTGATTTTGTAATTTTGTAGATGATTCTGAGCTGACGGATGCGTCCAAGATGGATTCTGCCCAAGCCGAAATGATCAAGCATCTGGAGGCGTCACTGAGGGAAAGCAAATAGAGGCAGGTTCTAACCGAACGAGTGTGTACGTAGAAGCTCAAAGTGAATTAGGAGTTTGTGGATAGATTTCTTGCTACTCAACTTGAGGCCGAATAGAGGGCTTCAGTTGCCGAGGAGGATGCTAGGTCCGCAAAAGACTCTTTGGCTGCTGCGTAGGAACTCATGCTTCAAGCTGAGCAGAAGGCTAGAGAGGCAAAGCTATCTAATGAGGGGAGGATTGAAGACCTGAATCATCAGCTGTTCACCGTGAAAGCACTCTCTAAGGAGGCCCGAGCAGAGTTAGAGATTCGATCCGTGGATCGCTTTAAAAGGTCTCTTGCTTATGATGCCCTCATTCTTAGTGAATTTCAGCAGGGCTTAGTTTCTGTAGGAGAGTTTTTCAAGGTGAGAAACCGAGCGAATGAGAAAGCCAAATACCAGTGGAGATTGTCCATTGATATGCGTATGAAAAAATCTCTGGCGGTTCTTCAAACCCAGATATGGGAGTGTCGTGCCTATTGCTGAAGTATAGGGAAAGAGCCACACTCTAAGCATCTTGAAATACCCTAGGAAAAATGCTTTCTAGATCTTTTATGCTAGCGAGGAATGCAATCTTAGCGGCGAGGATCCCGACATTGGACTGGTTTTTGGTAAGGATTATTCCTCCTGGATGAAAGATGAGATAAACATAATAGCCTGGCCTTCAGATGAAAGCTTGTTGAGGGAATATGGTGCGACATCTGGTAGGGGCCAGTGCAGCATGAGCCATCCTCAAAGGTCTGCCAATAAAGATCAGCCTCAATGTTTTTGATTCTTGTTCATTTTGGACTCGCTTGATCATGCGATTTCGATACATCCCGACTATGATGGAAATGAAGGTTTGAGAATATGCCCTTCCAAGCCAACCTTACCATTTAAATATTCCTATGCTTCAAAGAGAAACTCTCTCTATATTCAATATAATATGCCCTTAGTTGTTATGTAGTAGAGAGTTTAGTGATCTCAAAAAACACCTAAAGGTAGATTTAGCCCTAAATGATTGAATAGGTTCTTAAAGGATTAATTGGATTGCCCACTATTTGTGTTGTGATCGCATCGACTCCCATACTCATCTCATATCTTTACACTCCACATTCTTGCTAACTTAGTTGCATCTTAGTTTTAGTTTAATTTTTAATTGCAGTTTAATTGTTAATTACCAAAAACCAATCATCACATTTTACTTTTAAGCATTACTAGTATTAGAATATTAATTTGATCATCACTACCATTCGATCCCTGTGGAACGATACATCACTTGATGCCATACTTGTTTTCAAAAACATTTTGAGCAAATTTTGAGGTTTTTTATAAATATCTTTTTGACAGAAACTTCCATACCAAAAAGGCTTTGTCAAAATATGGCGCCGCTGCCGGGGATCGGCGAGCGTAGTAGTAATTAGATTAATTTTTATATTAGTTTCTTTGTTGTTTTAGTTTTCTTTTGTGTCTTTTAGTTTGTTCGGTATTTTTGTTTTTGCATTTTCAGGTTCTAAGGTATATGTACGGTTGACGTTCTTTGGGATGGGCACTGTTTCCAACAAATAACAACATTGACCGTATGGGTAGATTGGTTCGATGGTTTGAAAGGAATCAACTTGAAGAAGATATGGCAGACTTACTCGAACTAGGTTCTCCAAGGTGTGAATCCCCAAAACATGTGGCTCCATAACAAGAAGATTTGGGACTAATTATAGGAGAGTACACACTACCGTCAATTGGCAATCAACCCTTAGCGATTGTGCTTGATGATGTTGCTAGGCAATATGAGCTGAAAGGAATGCCTATCAACTTACTCCATCTTTCTAAGGATTGCCTTATGAAGAATTTTTTTTAGTTCATGAAGGAGTACAATGCAGTCCTAGAGACCTTTCCTATTGTGGCCCACAATGCAGTTCTGACTAGGGAGCAACTTCACTTGAGATGTTTCCAGTATTGCCTTAAAGATCGAGCAAAGCGGTGGTATATGGCTTTGAGAGCCGGATCACTTACCATATGGGCTCAAGTGTGCAAGACCTTCTACAACAAGTTTTATCATGCTTCCAAGGCCAATGATTTGAAGATAAAGATTGCTATATTTAGTGGAGGAAGATGGTGAACCCTTTCACTAGGCATGAGAAAGGTTCTAGATCCTACTTGCCCAGATTCCACCTCACATATATCCTGAAGAGCGGAAAGTGATTTCATTTAACAGTGGCCTAACTCCTATTACTTAGATGATTGTGGACAATGTGTCTAATTGCACCATTGCAGATAAGAGAGCAGCTGAAGCATATGGCATTTTGCATAAGCTAGCTCAGAACTCACAACAAAGGACTTTGAGTAATAGAAGAGGAAGGAAGATTGAGATAGGTGTTGACACGTGAATGGCCATTGAGATGTCTAGAATGGCTAATGAGCTTCAATCTTTGAAGGAATACATGAAAACAATGAACAAGCCAAGACCTAGTGCAAACCAAGTAACTAGAGAAGGATTAAGTGGAGGAGATGGTTTCTCGGGACAACAGAAAGAAGCCCAAGTTTTGGGGGGATTTCAGAGACAGAGAAATGACCCATTCTCCAACTCTTATAACCCAGGGTGGAAGCATCACCCGAACTTCTTATGTTCTAACAATAACAACACCAACAACAATCAAAGATTTTTGAATCAAGGGTACAACAACCAAAGTTACAACAACCAAGCAAGTGGAAGTGGTAACAACTAGTGGAGTAACTCAAACAGCAATCAGTCCGGAAATTTCAACAACAACCAATCAAATGCATACCAACCAAGAAGCAAGACCTTTGAAGAAGAAATGAGAGAGTTCATTTCTACAACTCAACAAGCATCTCATGCCATGATGAACTCTCAAAAGTTGACCAAGCATATATTGAACAACTACATCCATTCCAATATATGAGATCAAATGGTATGGATGCTTCCATTAGAAAGCTCGATACACAGTTGGGATAGATTTCAGATGCTTTCCGCAATCAAAAGAAGATGAAGTTTCCTAGAATTACAGAGCATGCAAAGGTGATTGATGCTATTATGAGGAGTGTGATAGTTTTAAGGAAGAAGAAATCTGATCGGAGTCGGTTGAGATGATGAGATAGGGGTAGAATGAAGAAAACCAAAACAAGGAGGACGTAGTGATGCAACTTGAAGGAGTTGATCAAGTTGTGAGGCAGAGTGTTTCTCTTAAGCTTGAAGATCCCGGGAGCTTCATTATCTCAATCACCTATAGAATCTTTTTAGGACTTTAGGACAATCAATCAATTACACTAAGTTAACATTAATAAATTTATAAATTTTTTTGGGATCAAGTAGTGATTGATCAATCTCACTAAAAAGTGGGATAATTATATATTTTTAAAAATATTTTAGGCTATGCAGCATTTCTAAACTAAATTATAATTTATAAAAGAATAATTTTGCTTAGGAATACTCATTTTAAATAAAACAACAAACTTGATATTCTTACATTCTCACTATGCGTAGAATATTTGTTGATTAGATTTAGAGAAGCTATTTTTGCATGGAATTCTTGTGGTTTTATTCAAAGTTAATACTTTTGTAGAAAGTCATTTTTAATTCCTGTGATGCATGCATGAGTTTCTATGCTTGGTTTATATAATAGAAACCTTCTATAACTTCTAGAGGGAGTTTTATGTGTTTCCTGAGTTGAAAAGCATAGTTCATATTCTCTTGAAAGGACACATCTATAACTTGGTGTCATGAGGAAAAACAAGCCAAGAGAGCTCATAAGAAGGGCAATGACTTTGCTATGATGAACGCTTTGCTAGGTACTTTTCTTATCCTAAGCTTGTATTGCATTATATGATGCATCAAATGTTCATTTTTCAACTCTATATGAACATATAGTCATGAGGCATTTTTTTTATTGGAAAACTAGTTGCAAACACTAATGTTTTATCTTGAACATATGCCTACTAAGGATCAACTAGTGGATTTGTTCACAAAGGTATTTTGACATGATGTATGTTGATATTTGTTTGTATATATTTATGAGTGGTTTGATAAGCAAATTTATTTTGAATATCATATTTCTTTGAGAGCTACTCACTTGAGAAGTAATGATCTTGCATAAATAACTTTTATTTCTTTGAGATCATGCACTTTGGCTTTAAAAAATCTTGTTTTATAAAAGTGCCCAAGTGCTTCTCATATATATATATATATATATATATATTTTAGTAAGTTGAGTTTGAATGCTTGGTTGTCATGGATATATCTTGACGATTTGATTTAGTACATGAAAAGATGACTTATGGTCAGTATCCATGTTGTTCCGACATATATAGAATTCAACAAAGCACCTTCATGGAAATAACTACATGTATTGGTTGTACAGTCGCCAAATATAGAAAAGGGCTACACCAATATTAATTGAGTGGAGCCACTATGAAGTGTATTTTATTTTTGTTTACAAAAGAAAAAGCATGAAGTGTTGAAATGACAATGAAAGAAAAATGCCAATACATATTGCCATATAAATTGCACAAAATAAAAATAATGCAATGGACTATAGTTGAAACTTAAAAATGCTCAGGTTGAAAAATAGAATCTAGTTAACGAGCCACTTGCACATACAAAGCTTAATGTTGAAATCTATTCGTTATGAGCAACAAATCGGATGATGATCGGTTTGCACTTGATAGATAAATGTTTGAAGTGATATTCTCAGTTGATAACTTGACTACTCCCTTCGCATATACTGGGAGAAATTCACACACAATCGTTTTTGCTAAAAGTGCTTGATTTATTAGTAATTTGAGATTATTTTTGAGAGATTGAGAAAATTATTGATTATCTCTCTTGGATTGTGAAAAATATTGTATAACTTTTCTCTTATTTCTTGGGTGTGAATGTGTGTTTCCCTTGTAAACAAGCTCACATATTGATGACAAAGTGGTGCATATGTTTAGGGGGAGTTTAGGTTCATTGACTTAGTTCTCCACATTTCTTATTCACATGTTATCTCATATATTTGTCTTGCTCTTTGACTATTCCTTGACAAAAAGGGGGAGAAATGACATGTGTAGTTAAGGGGGAGTTGAGGGGGAAAGATACTAAATTGTAGAAAAATATGATATATAGGAGTTTATTTGGTTTTTTGATTTGTATCAAGCTTATGTTTTGTTTGTGATATCTCACCATATCTTCTTTGGAGAAGATGTTTTGTGTTTGTTTTGTTTTCTCCCATGTGCTTTGATGATTAAAGATGGTTCTTGTAGACTTTGAAGATGTTTTATAGTATAAGAATCAATTGTTATGTGAGGTTGTTAAAAGTGATCAAGTTGACTGATCTTTGTATTGGTGAGGTTAAGGTTTTGTCATGGAATAGCCAAATGGGGAGATTATTAGATTGTTAGAATTGTGTTGGATTGATTCCATAACAAAATGTTCTTTGTTTGTAATGATTAGTTTTCAAGGTAATTTGTGTGGTTTCGAGTGTCAAAGATGGATGGCGACTTCTCATGCAAACGTGTATTCAAGAGATGGTGTTACATTGAAAAATTAAGGTAAAAATTGTCACCTTAATCTCTTAACAAGGCATAAGTGCACACACATATCATAAATTTGTGTCCCTGCATCGTTGTGCAAATTTTATGTAGCACACGCATTGACATTTCGTATGTTTATGCATTAGTTTATTAATATTCCTAGTTAAACATGTCCTAGGAATTAGATTTAAGGAACGACATACTTGAATGTGTTTGTGCATTTTATTGTGTGGTTTCCATGTTATTTGATTTTTGTGTTTTTATGTGTTTTTAGTTGTTGGTTGGTAATCTCATTATGGAAATTATATTTCCGAGATTTTCAATATTGTATTGGTCCAATTATGTGTGGATTTGTTCCAAATGAGTTCTAAGCGATACAGTGACTTGTCTAAGTGGTTTCGAATGTTTCCGAACATTTCCAAGTCATTTTATGATTTAGGGGTATTTTTGGAATTTAAAAAAGTTTTGAACATTTTTAGAGTCTATTAGAACATTCCGAGTGTTGGTTGGAAACTGAATATGATTTTCGTGTCGCGAGTTGATTGAAATCGCTCTTCGAGCGTTTTCGAACGAAAATGGCCTTGGCGAGAGCTAGGCCGCTCCAAAACATAGTTGCAGCCCACGTGGGAGGACAAGCCTTGGTGCATGTAGGCTGCGCCAAAGTTGGCTCTTGGCTAACCTAGGCTTGGTGCACGACGCGTGCCAAGCATGGCCTTATCTTGCACAAGGCGTGCAAGCATGTCGCACAGGCTAAGCCAAATGCAACCATGTGTGTGGGTTGCGCGCAGGCTAGGCTACACGCCTGCCTATGCGTGTGGCTTGCACAGCCTTGGCACGGGACTTAGCACGCCACGTCGTCCATACTGTTTTTATATTCAACCTTGCGTACTGATTTTCCAATGACAATTTCTTCTTTGTTAGAGCTCCAATTTGAGTGATTCAAAAAGGGAGATTTTCATCTTTTTAAGTAGAACAAGTTCCAAGAGTTTAAAAAGCCTAGAAAATTCAGATTTTATGATTTGCTACTTGTTTTCATGACGTGTTATTCATTGTTGAGGTAAATCAATGTTTCTTCACATCTCTTGATTTTAATTTCTTGATACATGATATATTGATGTTTATTTGTGTAGGAATAGGTCTAAATATGTTTTGTGGAATGTTCTACTAGTGATTAAACTAGATTCATTTGATTTTGTGTTAAAAACATATCTAGTTTTCATATAATGTTTGATCTAGCTTTCTATGTTGTGTGTTTGCATCAAACACTTAGATCACACCTTGTTGAATGATTAAAATTCTCAATAAGACTTGGATTAGTCTATGTTGAGTGTGGACATTTGCTCACTAGTAAAAGGTCGGAGGGCAAGATAAGTGTGGTATAAATAGAATGAGTCATAAAGGAGCATCACTTAAGTTTAGAAAAAAAAATCCAACTAGTGAAATATTTTGTCATGGTTGTGGATTCAACCCGTGGATGTTTCCTCATTGAAGGTTTTACCACGTAAAAAATATCATGTACCAATCTCTCTAACTCTGAACTCATTTACATTGCTTTTAATATCATTTGTAATATTGTTGATTAAATGAGAATTGAGAAAATGTATGGAACATAAACTTGTAATTGTTTAATTATTGTCTTTCTTATATTTCAATATTTTTTGTGCAACTAACACTTAGAAGTTTGTGGAGGTTGGAGTGTTGGATATAGAAGTTTTGTTGTTGTTTTTGTTTGTGTGGTTATTCGAGTTTTTGTAGGTTGAAGGTTTGCTCACCAAGTGTTCGACAAATTGCTTTTGTGACAATCAAAGTCCAAAAAGTAGTCAAATTTGGACTCAACCTATTCACCCCCTCTAGGTTGCTAATGATACATCAATCTTAGGAATTACATATTGTGTTTTGGTTAGAATAATTTTTTGTGTGAGAAATTTATTTGGGGTTGTTGTTTGTGGGTATTTTTGTGTTTGTGGTTGAGTATTGGTTGTGGTGTTCTTGACTTATTTTGGGTATCACCATCTCCATCATCCTTGAGCCGCATGAGTGTTTATAATTTGTTTATTTTGCTTTTATGCATTACTTCTATTTCTAGTTGTTGGTCTTTGCAGTTTTATTTCAGACCTATTTTTTTTTGTTTATGTTTAAATTGAACTCCAGGTTTTAATTTATAATTATATTTCTCCTTATATCTAATTGCATTGTGATTTATATTGATTATTTTTCCTTTGTCTTTCTATGATAGAAATGGAGAGTAGTATTGTGGTTACTTAAGTTAGATATAGGTTCTTCATTTAAGGGGGAGAAATATTTATGCTATATATGTTTGAAGTGTGTGAATTGCATTGCATATATGTTGTTGCATCATTACATATTAAGGGAGAAGTTCTTTAGAGGGAGTTATATGAATGTGATATTTTTATTGCATATCTTGTTAGATATTCATACTATAATTGTTGTTCTCACCAATTGGTTTGAGAAAGGTTTTCTCTTGATTTTGTATATCTTAAGATTTTAAGATCGAAGATTGTGTGTTATATTTAGGGATCACTTTGTAATGTGAGATTGAGCACTTTTGCTTTTGAGAGAAACCTTTGTATTTGGTGAGATTGTTGGTTTTGTCACGAAATAGCTATAGTGAGAGCTTGTAAGGACATGTTTTCAGAGGTTAGTTCTGGAAACATATGGCCTTTGTAAGTTCTTCATATTTTGATTGACTCATTTCGTTGACAAACCACATGGGGATTTGCTTGTAAAGGTAGATAAGATCTCATTGTGTGTGATCAAGCTTCGATGGCATTCTCAAGCTCGAGAGAACTTCAAAGGTATATCACTTGCTTAACTCTTTTTGAAGAGACTAGTAGCATACACACACATTATCATGCATGCCTTACACATCTTGCATTTGTGTTTCAATTTATTATGTGTGTGTTCTTTTTTACACTTCTCACACATGCTCATTGCTGATTAGTTCTAAGTGTGGTTATGTTCTATGTATTTTTTTATTTGTTGATCGGAATTGTCCGCGCTTGCACGATGGAGTGTTTTCTTTAGCACATTGTTAACCCTCCCTTGTAGGTCTCTTTTGCACGGGTTGTGCACGGGTTCCTTACCCGTGCAGTACCCGTGCACTGAGGATGTGTATCCTCGGGTCTCTATTTTGCATGGGTTGTGCAAGGGTTCCCTACCCGTGCAGTACCCGTGCACTGAGAATGTGTATCCTCTCTCTCTATTGCACGAGTTCCCTACCTGTGTAGTACCCGTGCACTGAGGTTAAGTGCCTTCGGGTTTGCATGATTGCACGGGTTGCGCACGGGTCTCTTACCTATGCAGTTACCCGTGCACTGAGGAATGATGCTCTCGGATTTGTCCAGTGCACGGGTCCTTTACCCGTGCACTGAGCTAATTTTTTCAAAATGACATCACTTCGTTTAGGGCTGTTGTATATATATCTTCTTCTTCTTCACTTCATTTTTCAGAGCTTAAAACCCCTTTTTAGTGAGAGAAAGTGACTCCTAGAGAGAGAGAGTTCAAAGAACCTATTTTTACTCAACCAAACACCAATCCATGTGTATTTAGCATCATCTCATCATTGATTCTTCTTGCTTTTATTGTCTAGGTAACCTGAACATACCCTAAATCTCCATTGCATCTTTTTGCATCATTTTGTGTTCTTATTTGCCTAGGTTTAGTATTATATGTTGATTTAATACATGTCTTTGTGTTTAATGGTATTTATAACATGCTGAGTTGTTGTTTGTTGGTTGAGAACATGTGTTCATTGATAGGTAACATATAGGACCATTTTACTCTTTAGCTAAATCTATTTGATTTGCATTTAGATATTGATATCTAAGACTTGTACTTAGTGTCATCTTTAAAAAATAGATAAGCACTTAGTGTAACCTAGCATTAATTGCATGATAGAATATTGTCATATATTCACATAGGTTGCTTAACCTCTTCATGGATTGTTAAGCCTTGTGACTAAGTGGATTAGTGCACAAGCAATTGGTCTAGAATCACTATTAAAGACCCATTGGGAAGAGTGGAAGGGTTAGTGACCAATGATGGTGTGATTAGAAGTCAACCTAGATTGTAAACTTTTATTCAAATAGTGGATTTGAGAACCATATGTGGCTAGAAGGATAGCCCGCGAGTTTTGCATAGTTGGAGGGTTTCTCACGTAAATCAATCCTTGTGTTTTTTAATTGTTTTCCGCATTTTATTTTTGTTGGATTGATTCCTAATATGGGGTAGCACTATTAAAATTGATTAAGTCGAAAAGTTGGTAATAAATCAACTAAAACCTATTCGCCCACCCCTTTAGGTTATTAGACACACGCTTTGTAGTATTTTCAATTGGTATCAGAGCAGGTTCCTAGATATACTTAGGAGATCATTGCTCTTTGTGTATCTTGCATCTTGCATTTTGTTTGTTACATTTCATTTGCATTCATTCCATTCACAAACCCAAACACTATGAGTGGAAATAGAGGTGGACAAGAGAGAGCCTCAAGCACAAGACCCCATCTGCTCAATGGGGTGAACTATGTATCATGGAAAGGCAAAATGGAATCCTTTCTTTGCCAAATAGATGACCGTGCATGGACGGCAATTGAAGATGGCTACAATCCTCCAATAATGACCATTGAAGATGGAAGTGAAGTCTCCAAGCCTAAATCTCAATGGAGCTTATAAGAATTTGAAGCTTCCAAATGGAACAACAAGGCAATGCATGCCATCCTTTGCGCCATGGATGACAACCAATACAAGTTGATTCAAACAACTAGGAATGCAAATGAGGCATGAGAGATTCTAGAAATGACTCAAAAGGAACTGAAGTAGTCAAGGACTCCAAGCTCCAAGTCCTACAAATGCAATTTGAGACTATTGGGATGGAGGAGCATGAGTGCTTCAACGAATTTCAAGTGAAGTTGATGGACATCGTCAATCAAAGCCATCAACTAGGTGACCCATATTCCGATAAGCGGATCAAGAAAAAGTTTATGAGGTCACTTTCAGCAAGGTTTGAATCTAATGTGTTGGCACTTGAGGAGAATATTGACTACAACAACATGAAGCCAAGTGAAGTTATTGGAAAGCTTCTAGCTTATGAGTCTAGATGGGCTCCTACGCCTACACCTCCCAAGAAGCAAAAGAGCATAGCTTTGAAGACCTCTAAAGTAGAAAAAGAGAAGGATGACTCGGATGAGGAGTTGGCCCTCATGGTGAAAAGGTTCAAGAAGTTCATCAAGTTTGAAAAGAAGGGGTTTGGCTCCAAGGGAAAGGAAATGAAGAAGTAAAATTCTTTCAAGAAGGTTGAACCAAGTCAAGATAAGCCCACAAGGAAAGAGATCCAATGCTTTGAATGTGGAGGTTTTGGACATATCTTCACGGATTGTGGCAATTTGAAGAATAAGAAGAAAGGAAAGGCTATGGCTGCCACGTGGAGCGATAATGATGATTTGGAAGAGGAAGGAGGATCCTCGAATGATGAAGACCATATGGAAAACTTCATTGCCTTCACATCCTTTCTCAAAAGTAAATAAGCAATAGATGATGAAGAGGAAGAGAAACAAAGTGAAGACAACTCAAGTGATGGTGACTCCTCTTCTCATTGCATTAATAGAGATGTAGAAAGCATGGACCTTAAAGGGTTCATTGAGCATTTTTAAAGCTCAAGATTGAATATGAAGAAAGATATTCTAAGACTAAAATGAGAGAATCTCAAGCTATCAACTGAGGTAACTCACTTAAATGGAGAAGTGAAGATAGCTAAAAGGACTGAGGCATTGATGGAAAAAGAGCTTGAAGAGGCAAGAGAAATGATTGCTAAGATGACTTCAAATACAAATAAGCTTGACCATATATTGAGAGTTGGCAAGAAATCAAGTGATAATAAAGGTCTTGACTATGAAGATGACAAGAAGACGTCATCCTCAAGTAAGATCGTGTTTGACAAGATCATGGACATCAAAAAGTCATCACCCCCACAACATCCTAGGAAAAAGATTGATCTAGGAGAGTGTTCAAAGAGTGCCCAAGTGAAGATGGCACCAAGAGGTCAAGCTCAAGCTCAACAAATGAGAGCTCCATAAGCAAGCTTTCCACAACCTAAATCCCACCAAGCAAAAGGACAAGTCATGCATATTCAACCAAAGAAGCAATATACTCCAACTCAACAACAAAGGAGGAGAGAACCAAACCAACACCAAAGACAAGTTCAATGATGTGGGAAAACCCTTTTGTACTCACAAAGGGATGGTATAACTTCTTACTTTATTCCCACTTGTCATTTTTATGGTGTTGATGGTCACATTAGACCTAATTGCTTCAAATACATTAAGATGTGTAGAATTAAGAGCATAATTGAAAGAAATAGAGCTATAGCCACAATACATGTCCCTAGGAAATCTAGAGCCAATTTTCATGATCCTAGGAAATCTAGAGCCAATGTGACTAAGACCACTAGGAAAAAAAATATTTCACCTAGGTGGATTAGAAGAGATGAATACTTTTGCTATGTGGCTCAAATTGCCTTGAAGGCAAATGCCTCTAACACTTGGTATTTGGATAGTGGGTGTTCTAGGCATTTGACGGGGAACAAGAGTTTCTTTGAATCTCTTTTCATGGAGGATGGTGGATTTGTCACCTTTGGTGATGGATCTAGAAAGAAAGTTATAGGGAAATGAACCATTTCCATTCCCGATTTACCCTCCTTGTCCAATGCTTTACTTGTTAATGGCTTGCAAGCCAATCTTATAAGCATTTCTCATCTTAATGATGATGGATTCACCATGTTGTTTAACAAAAATGATTGCTCTTTTTTGATGCCAAATGGACAAACCTTGCTAAAAGGAAAGAGATCTAGTGATAATTGCTATTGTCTTGAGGCTAGTGTAATCTCTTACTACATGTCAAAGTGTGAGGAAGTTGAGTTGTGGCATCAAAGACTTGGCCACATGAACTATCGAGATTTGAGGATCTTAGATAAGTTCAAGGTTATGCGTGGCCTCCCCAGGCTTGGGAAGAATATTGATGGTGTTTGTGGACCTTGTCAACAAGCGATACAAACCAAAAGCATGCATAAGAAAGGAAAGTATCTCGCCACCAAGGAGCCGTTAGAGCTTCTACATATGGATCTTATGGGTCCCATGCAAACCGAGAGTCTCAGTGGCAAGAGATACATTTTTGTATGTGTAGATGATTTCTCTAGATTCACATGGATTTATTTTCTTAGAGAAAAATCTGAAACTTTTGTAAAGTTTAAAATGCTTTGCACTAAAATTCAAAATGAAAAGAACTCACACATTAAAAGCATAAAAAGAATTAGGAGTGATCATGGGAGAGAATTTGAAAATTCTTGTTTTGAAAGCTATTGCAATAGTTTAGGCATTTCCCATGAATTTTTAGTGCCTAGAACTCCTCAACAAAATGGGGTTGTTGAGAGGAAGAATATGGTTCTTCAAGAGAAGGCCCGTGTTATGTTGCTTAGCAACAATGTGCTAGGAACCTTTGGGCCGAGACCGTCAATACGGCTTGCTACATAGGAAATAGAGTTTTTCTAACTCCCAGTACTAGACAAACCTCTTATGAGTTGTGGAAGGGTAGAAAGCCAAATGTTATCTACTTCCACTCATTTGGACTTAATGACGAGATCAACTTGGCGAGTTTGATGCCAAGAGTGATGAGGGAATTTTCATTAGCTATGCCCTTAATAGTAAGGCCTATAGAGTATTCAACTTGAAAACTAATAATGTCATGGAATCATCCAATGTTGTCATAGATAATTGTAGGCCTAGAATTAGTGACCATGATGAGGAGGTTGATGTGGTTCATGACTCTCTTTTGGAGAAGAATGATGAGACTTCAATTGAGGTGAAGTCAAGTGATGATGAAGAGGTCATTCAACCTCTTGATAGAGATTCATCTTTGAACTCTAAAGAACCCGCTCCATGGGTTAGACATCTCCACAACAAGAATGATATTCTTAGAGATGTAAATAAGGGTGTTAGGACTAGGCGTCAAATAGGTAATCAAATTATCTATACTTGTTACACCTCTCAAATTGAACCCAAAAAGGTTGATGAAGCCTTGAATGATGAGTTTTGGGTTCTTGCTATGCAAGAAGAGCTAAACCAATTTGAAAGAAATGATGTTTGGACTCTAGTTCCTATACCCAAGAACACCAATGTCATAAGCACCCAATAGGTGTATAAGAACAAGTCAGATGAGAATGGCAACATTGTGCGCAACAAGGCTAGACTTGTAGCACAAGGATACTCTTAAATTGAGGGTATCGATTTTAAGGAGACCTTTGCTCCGGTTGTCCGTCTTGAGTCCATAAGGCTTCTCTTGTCCATATCTTGTGTGTACAAGTTCAAATTGTACCAAATGGATGTTAAAAGTGCCTTTCTCAATGGCTTCTTACAAGAGGAAGTGTTTGTTGAGCAACCCAAAGGGTTTATGGATCCACACCACCCCAATCATGTCTATCGCCTCAAGAAGGCTTTATATGGGTTGAAACAAGCACCGAGGGCTTGGTATGAGCGCCTCACTCAATTCCTTGTTAACAATGACTACTCTAGGGGTAGTGTTGATAAGACTTTGTTCATAAAGAGAAACAAAGATGAGCTATTCATAGCTCAAATATATGTTGATGATATTGTGTTTGGCTCCACCAACAAATCCAAAGTCCAATAATTTGTTGATGTCATGTCTCATGAATTTGAGATGAGTTTGGTTAGTGAGCTCAATTACTTCATAGGTTTGCAAATCAAGCAATTGCATGATGGGATTTTCATATCTCAAGCTAAGTATGAAAAGAACCTAGTGAAGAAGTTTGGTCTTGAGAATGCCAAACATTTTGACACACCCATGAGTGCCACACTGAAACTAAGCAAGGATGCTAGTGGCAAGAGTGTGGACCAAAGGCTTTATCGTGGCATGATTGGTAGCTTGCTTTACTTGACTGTAAGTAGGCCCGTTATTACTTTTAGTGTGCGTGTGTATGCTAGGTACCAATCGAATCCCAATGAGTCCTATCTCTTCGCTGTGAAGAGAATCATTCGATATGTGAATGGGACATCCAACCATGGGATATGGTACTCTTTTGACACTAATGCTAGTTTGGTTGGCTTTAGTGATACAGATTGGGCAGGAAATTGTGATGATAGGAAGAGTACATCGGACGATTGCTTCTTCCTAGGCAACAAATTGGTCTCATGGTTTTGCAAGAAGTAAAATTCCATTTCCTTGTCCATAGCCGAGGCCGAGTACATAGCAACCGGGAGTGCTTGCACACAACTCTTTTGGATGAAGCAAATGCTTATGGATTGTGGCTTTGATCAAGGTACTCTAACCCTTTATGTGATAACTTGAGTGCAATTAACATCTCAAAGAATCATGTTCAGCACTCTAGGACAAAGCATATAGACATTAGGCATCACTTTATTAGGGAGCTAGTTGAAAACAAATGCATTGCACTTGAACATGTTAGCACAAATGATCAACTAGCAGATTTATTCACAAAGCCATTATATTCAACTAGGTTCATGGCATTTAGTAGGTCTATTGGGATTTTTCCTATGCCTTTATGTGTTTTGGTGATTGACCCTATATGAGGAGCTCAAGCAAAGAGAGCAACCTTGCATAGTTAAAAAAAAGCAAAAATTTGATAAATTTTATGCTTCTTCATTAATTGCTCGAGCATTTTGGTTGTGCTTATATATAATTATATGGCTTTTTATTCAATAAGTGTGCCTTTGCTTTGTTTGTAATCCATGTCACCTTTATATTCAAACATGCATTTGTGGACTAGGAGAATTGATTGGGAAGTACATTTGAATGACCTATAATCTATCTCCATGACATGTGAACTTGATTTTGACATGCTAAAATATTATGCATGAGTTATATGTGTGCGAATGTGTGTGGGAGCAACTGACAAGGCTAAACTCAATAAGGACCTTGTGTCCATGCAATAAATAAGGATGTCTCATCCAATTTAGCCTTGTCTGTCTTCCTAATGGTTGAACAAGACAACAACCAATAAGGATTCTATATCCATTCAATTAATAAGGATTTATATCCATGTCTTGATTGACCATTAAGAATTGACATAGTTGCTTGTGTGTGCTATAAAGTTTTTTTTAAAGCTATATCTTGTTTAATTATGACAAAATGGTACAAATTGGTTTGAATTCCTTTAGCAACCTTTTTGATGTTGGCTTTGCCAAATACCATTTGCTTGAACTTTGATGTTGCATGTCTTGCATCCAAAGCAACAATATCAAACTTTTTTTTTTTCAAATTAAACCTCATTGATCCTCTATCAATTATTTAAGTTGCATAAGGTTGTTGTATATGATTGTGCACTTATCTTGCAAATAGCTCTCTTTGCTAAAGTGACCAAATTGGGGAATACTCCTTTGCCTATCCCATGATAAGAAGGGGAGTAGTGTTGGTAGCTATGAGTGTTGCATATTATGGGAGAACTATGCTTTGAGGGGGAGTAATCTATTTAGGGGGAGCACTTGCATTGCACCTAATAACATGGTTTATTAGTTTTGCCAATGCATATGCTTGCTGCATTTCTTTTATCTCTCTTGATCACCTCACATACACTTGTCTTGGAAAATGTAGTCTCATTGTTTTGTAGGGATGGCTATTCTACAAGAGTTTGAAGAATTGAAGATCTAGTATCTAGGTATCTCTTTGTATTGTAGAATAATTTTTGTTGACCTCTCGTTTTTTGTTTATTTGTGAGGATGATTTGTGAGTGGTGGTTTTGTTACGAAATAGCTAAAGGGGGAGATTGTAAGTTCCTCATATTTTGATTGGCTCATTTCGTTGACAAACCATATTTAGATCTCATTATGTGTAATCAAGCTTCGATGACATCCTCAACCTCAAGAGCACTTCAAAGGTATATCACTTGCTTAACTCTCTTTGAAGAGACTAGTAGCACACACACACACACACACATACACACACACACACACACACACACACACACACACACACACACACACACACACACACACACACACACACACACACTATCATGCATGCCTTACACATCTTGCATTTGTGTTTCAATTTATTATGTTTGTGTTCTTCTTTACACTTCTCACACATGCTCCTTGGTGATTAGTTCTAAGTGTGGTTGTGTTCTATGTATTTTTTTTTCTATTTGTTGATCGGAATTGTCTGCGCTTGCACGATGAAATGTTTTCTTTAGCACGTTATTAACCCTCCCTTGTAGGTCTCTTTTGTACGGGTTATGCACAGTTTCCCTACCCGTGTAGTGACGAGAGGGTTTTTGTTGTTAGAAAATGCCGGTCAAAAGTAATTTATAAAAACCTCAAATGCCTCAAAATGTTACTAAACAAGTGCAATGGCAAGCAAGGGTATTGATTGTGCCAAATATGTAGTATATTTTGGCCCTCAAATCCTTACCTTGTGTTCTGTTTTCATGTGTTTTGGTATCTCTAATGGGTTGTTATGTGCGTAATTGTAGGAAATGGTGCAATGATGGGTTTGGAAGCATGTTGCGGTGGTTCCGACAGAAAAGGGGTAAAATGAAAGACAAATGATCATAAGTAACTCTACAGTGCGGGTTAAGTGCAGGTCAAGTGCGGGTTACAACCGCAGTCCAACCGCACTCATGCTCATAGCCGGGACCTGATACAAGAGAAGAGTTACAGTGCGGGTCCAGTACTGGTCATCCAACCGCACTCCACCAGCACTGCTGCCAAAGCCAGAGAAGCTGAGTTGCACCTGACATTAAAGTGCGGGTACAGTGTGGGTCATCCAACCGCACTTCACCCGTACTGTTGCCAAACCAGAGAAGCTGATTTGCACCTGACATTAGAGTTCGGGTACAGTGCGGGTCGTGAAACCGCACTCTACCCGCACTATTGCTCAAGACAGAAGAGTGGATTTGCACCTGACATTAGAGTGCGGGTATAATGCTGGTCATTTAACCGCACTCCACCCGCACTATTGCTCAAGACAGAGGAGTGGATTATACACCTGACAGTAAAGTGCGAATCAAGTACGGGTAATCCAACCACACTCCACCCGCACTATTTCCCAGATCCGAGAACTAAAGATGAAGACAATCCATACAGTGCGGGTACATTACGGGTAATTCACCTGCACTCCACCCGCACTCCACGCACGCCAGTTTGAGTTTTGAAGTTTAAGTGACCTATTTTTGTATGATGTATAAATAGAAAAGGATGGAAATGTTTTAGGTAGCCTTTGACTCCATTTTTCAGAGGTTTTACACAAATTAGATCTAGAATCTCTCTCTCTCTCTCTCACATACTTACATTCTCTACTCAACTTCAAGGAAGGTAGGAGATTGAAGCTATTTCAAGGAAGGAGATGTTCTCCAAGGGTTCGTTCTATTTCCTTTCTCTTATTTTCCTAGTTGTAATGAGTAGCTAAATCCCCTCTAAGGGGTTGATGGAGTAGTTAGTTGGATATTGGGCTTGTACATAAACTTGATGTTATATTTATATTCATGTCTATCTTTCATTGATATATTCTTGCTTTGAATGGTTGCCATTGATTTCTTGTTTAGATACATCCTCTTAGCAAGTTCTCTTTGGATTATGTATGAGTATTGCATCTAGATATACATCCTCTTTAGTTGTCTCTTGCTCTAATGAATGGACGGAACGTCATGAATTCTGACTCTTGAACCGCGGTCTTAATCTAACCTCGATCGAGTTTCTGGCACTATACATCCTAGGTTGGAGCCCGTGAGAGGATTATAAGTCATCACTATACATCCTAGGTTGACTACGTTTACAATTGGTTGAGTCATTGATAGGTAGACGAGCTTCATTTTCAGAATCCGTAAACAACCAACACTATACATCCTAGGTTGGTGGTTTACGATGGATTAATCCCAAATAGGTGGTCCTCACTATACATCCTAGGTTGGCCACTTTCTAGGGATAAATAACCGACTCTATACATCCTAGGTCGGTTACCTTTGAATAGACGTGCCTATTGACAAGTTTGTTGCATTGCCAGTATTTACTTTCGTATCCGTTAACTCTTTAGTTTCCATCAACTATATATCCTTCATCCCATTTCCCTTCCTCTAGTTTGCATAATTAATTTAGTGTTACTCATAGGATAATTCACCATCTACATCTTCATCATTTTATGTTTCGTTTATTATATATATACATTAACATTACTTTTGCTATAGCTAACCGTAGCTAGCTCCGCTCCTTGTGGACGACACCCCACTTGCCACCATACTTATATTTTTCAAACCAATTTAGGCTTCGTGAGGTTTTTACAAATATTGTTGACGGATTGATCTTTTAAAACGACACACGAGAATCGTCCCATCAGGTATCGATCCTCAGGGATTGGGAGAGTATATGATTAGATTAGGATTAATAATATGTTGAGACCGTTAGAAAATCTAAAAGAATTGTAGAACGGCGGTCCAGACCACAGTTTGAGTGACGAGAGGCACAGTTTGGGTTCCTGAATTATAAGCAAATTGATACTGTTTAAGAAAAGGGCTTTAGACTATTTCTTTTATTTTTATTTTAGTTATATTGTTTTATTTATGTTTTAGACTATTTTCCTATTTTAGACTAATCCTGTCATAGTCAGGATAGAAGATTAATTCTAGTATAAATAAAACTATTATTTTAGGGTTGGGGTTTTTGGGGAATGCTTTATGAATGACCCAGCTAGGGTTCATCTTGTTTCTTTTGAATTCGGCTTTTCTCAATTAATTACTTAGAATAGCTTGGGCTAGGGTTAGGTAAATTCCGTTATCTGATTCTACAGAATCGATCACTCAATCCTTGGAATGGTTTGATTCAAATCTATCTAACTTTGGGTACAAGTTAGGGCTTTGTTGTTGGATCCTAATCAAGGTCCTCAACATAATACTAAGATGCATACAAGTAAATTGTCATGGTTTTGTTTGGAAAGATTAAAACTAAAATGCAATTAAGTTAAGCTAGACTAAATGCAATTTGGTTAGAATGATATTTGTGGGAACTAAGGTATTGATGGATTCAACAAATGAATAGTGGGAAAATCATGAACTTCCATGAGTGTACATTGATCTTATGTAATCAACCTAGAGTGTATAGTGTTGATTATTTATCCATCATGAATGACCAACCTAGAGTGCACAGTATTGACCACTCACTTGAGATTATCCTTCATAAATGGTCAACCTATAGTGTATAGCATCAACCACTCGCGTAGGATTTTTCATAAATGCACAGCTATCAATTAAGGGACCAACCTCTTTATAAAATCCCCAACCTAGAGTGTATAGTATTGGTGCTTAACCTCTTACAAGCAACCGACCTAGAGTGTACAGAATCGATTACCCATTCGAGATTAGATAATGATTGAGACTGTTAGGTCCGGGTCTTACTCAAAAAGTGTACTCTCGTTTGACCCTTCCATTCAAGTGAGCTTAAAAAGACCAAATAGAGTGTATACCTAGTCAACTACTCAATTAATTCCTTTAATCAATTATCCAAGAGAGGAGTGTACAATCAAAGACAACTACTTAAGGAAAGCAATTAAAACAATGAATGAAATATAATTGATAGATTTATAGAGAAAATAAAGTTCATTACAAAGCCCAACATCCACAAGTGTTTCACATCAATCCCTTAGTGAGATATTTAACTAATCATGACAAATACAAGAAAATAAATAGGAGAAAAGAGATAGAGAAGACCCATGTAGAGAAATCCTCCTTCTTGAGGCTTGAATCCAATCTCTTAAGTGTCATTGAGTAGATGATGAGGATGATGGTTAGTTTTGGTGAGGAATGATTTCTAAATCTAGGTTAGTGGTTAGGGTTTAGAAAGGGGGAGAAAATTCATCTTTGGAAGAGGGTGGAAGTTTTGAAATGTTGAAGAGAGAGTTTTCAATAAGAAAATTGTGTATTTATAGGCTTGGGAGGTTATGGCACGATCTGGGCATGAAAGGACATCATTGCCCCTCTAAAAATTGCTTAAAACCTGTCATTTTTGGTGCTAGAAGGTGCGGTGCACGGTATAACATGGGTAGTGCATGGGTAAAAAAACTGGTATTGCACAGGTAGTGCACGGGTAATACCCGTGCAGTTCCCGTGGACAACAGCGCAACAGTTACTAAAATTACCATAACTTCCTCTAGACAACTCGGAATCGTAATCCGTAAAAACCACTAGAAACTAGACTCTTGGGGCTTTCTGAATACATGCAATTCCAAACATGTTTCAATCGGAGGAGGGAGATATGATCCTTTGACGTTGGATGATCTGCACACATTTTTTTTTTACCATTTTAGCCCTTTTGTCACCAAATCTCATTTTTGATCCCGCTTCTTGCTTTTTTTCTCCCTGATTAGATTAGGATTAATAATACTAAGATGCATGCAAGTAAATTGTCATGGTTTTGTTTGGAAAGATTAAAACTAAAATGCAACTAAGTTAAGCTAGACTAAATGCAATTTGGTTATAATGATATTAGTGGGAACTAGGTATTGATGGATCCAACAAGTGAATTGTGGGCAAATCATGAACTTCCATGAGTGTACAATGATCTTATGTAATCAACCTAGAGTGTATAATGTTGATTATTTATCCATCATGAATGACCAACCTAGAGTGTATAGTATTGGCCACTCACTTGAGATTATCCTTCATAAATGATCAACCTAGAGTGTATAACATTGACCACTCGCTTAGGATTTTCCATGAATGCACATCTATCCATTAAGGGACCAACCTCTTTATAAAATCACCAACCTAGAGTGTATAGTATTGGTGCTTAACCTCTTACATGCAACCGACCTATAGTGTATAGAATCGATTACCCATTCGAGATTAGATAATGATTGAGATCGTTAGGTCCGGGTCTTACTCAAGAAGTGTACTCTCGTTTGACCCTTCCATTCAAGTGAGCTTAAGAAGACCAAATAGAGTGTATACCTAGTCAACTACTCAATTAATTCCCTTAATCAATTATCCAAGAGAGGAGTGTACAATCAAAGACAACTACTTAAGGAAAGCAATTAAAACAATGAATGAAATATAATTGATAGATTTATAGAGAAAATAAAGTTCATTACAAAGCCCAACATCCACAAGTATTTCGCATCAATCTCTTAGTGGGATATTTAACTACTGATGACAAATACAAGAAAATAAATAGGAGAAAAGAGATAGAGAAGACCCATGTAGAGAAATCCTCCTTCTTGAAGCTTGAATCCAATCTCTTAAGTCTCATTGAGTAGATGATGAGGATGATGGTTAGTTTTGGTGAGGAATGATTTCTAAATCTAGGTTAGTGGTTAGGGTTTAGAAAGGGGGAGAAAATTCATCTTTGGAAGATGGTGGAAGTTTTAAAATGTTAAAGAGAGAGTTTTCAATAAGAAAATTGTGTATTTATAGGCTTGGGAGGTTAGGGCATGATCTGGGCATGAAAGGACTTCATTGGCCCTCTAAAAATTGCTTAAAACCAATCCTTTTTGGTGCTGGAAGGTGCGGTGCATGGGTATAGCACGGGTAAAAAAGCTGGTATTGCACGGGGTAATACCCGTGCAGTTCCCGTGGACAGTCGCGCAACAGTTACTAAAATGGCCATAAATTCTTCTTAGAATCACAATCCATAAAAACCGCTACAAACTAGACTCATGGGGCTTTCCGAATATATGAAATTTGAAACATGGTTCAATCTGAGGAGGGAGATATGATCCTTTGAAGTTGGATGATCTGCACACACTTTTTTTTTACCATTTCAGCCCTTTTGTCACCAAATCTCATTTTTGATCTCGTTTCTTGCTTTTTTTTTCTTCACATAATGCCTGCAATATCAACAAAAGAGCAATAAATACAAATAAAAACACCCAAGAACGAGACAAAGAGAAAGGATATGAGGGCCAAAATGTATGATATTTTTGGCTCTAACATGTAGTACACGTGCATTGAAGATGTGTATCATCTGGCCTCTCTGTTGCACCGGTTGTGCACGGGTTCCCTACCCGTGTAGTACCCATGCACTGTGGTTGAGTGCCTTTAGATTTGCATGATTGCACAGGTCTCTTACTCGTGCAGTTACCCCGTGCACTAAGGAATGGTGCTCTCGGATTTGTCCAATGCATGGGTGTGCACGGGTCCCTTCCCGTTGCAGTTACCCGTGCACTGAGCCTATTTTTTCATAACGACGTCACTTCGTTTAGTTCTGTTATATAAATATATATATATATCTTCTTCTTCCTCACTTCATTTTTCAGAGCTTAAAAACCCTTTTTAGTGAGAGAAAGTGACTCCTAGAGATAGATATATATAGAGCTCCAAGAACCCATTTTTACTCAACCAAACACCAATCCATGTGCATTTAGCATCTTCCAAGCATCATCTCATCATGGATTCTTCTTGCTTTTGTCGACTAGGTAACTTGAACATGCCCTAAATCTCCATTACATCTCTTTGCATCTTTTTATGTTCTTATTTGCCTAGGTTTAATATTATATGTTGATTTAATGCATGTCCTTGTGTTTAATGGTATTTATAACATGCTTGAGTTGTTGTTTGTTGGTTCAGAATATGTGTTCATTGATAGCTAGCATATATGACCATTTTGCCCTCTAGCTAAATTTATTTGATTTGCATTTAGATATTGATATCTAGGACTTGTACTTAGTGTCATCTTTAAATCCTAGATAAACACTTAGTATAGCCTAGCATTAATTGCATGATAAAATATTGTCATATATTCACGTAGGTTGCTTAATCTCTTCATGGATTGTTAAGCCTTGCGACTAAGTTGATTAGTGCACAAGCAATTGGTCTAGAATCACTATTAAAGACCCGTTGGGTAGAGTGGAAGGGTTAGTGACCAAGGATGGTGTGACTAGAGATCAACCTAGATTGTAAACTTTCATTCAAATAGTGGATTTAAGGACCGTGTGTGGCTAGAAGGATAGCCTATGAGTTTTACCTAATTTGAGGGTTTCTCACGTAAATCAATCCTTATGTTTTTCTATTTTTGGTTGGATTGATTGCTAATATAGGGTAGCACTATTAAAACTGATTAAGTCGAAAAGTTGGTAATAAATCAACTAAAATCTATTCACCCCCCTCTAGGTTATTAGGCATACGCTTAATAGTATTTTCAGTCTTCATGTCTAGCTAAATTCCATGAACAAAACTTTTTATTTGTAATTCGCTTTAGAATAGAATCTTTAAAGCCCCCAAGACTGTTGGAGGATGAAGATAATATAAAATGAAGGGATTATTTTTTTAGTTTATTTGTTATTCTTCATAATAAAAAATTGAAAGTTTAAAATTAGTCATGTTTGGCATAGCTTTTAGAAGCCGATTTTTGACTTTTAGAGTTTAAAATTCACTTTAAGTTGTGTTTGGTTGACAAAGAAAAATAGCTTCTGAATTTTAAAAGATATTAAAGTATAAGTTAGAGTTTTGGTGCTTCTCTTGGAATAGCTTCTACGCAAAAACAAGCGAAATAGTTTTTCCCTTTCATGAAACTATCAAAATGCTAATTTCACCCTTATTCTAGTGAATACCAAAACACAATTTCCTCCTAATTTCCATTTTCCACCTCATACTTGTCTTTTTTACTTTCTACCTATAATCACTTTATTATTTTAATAATTTTTTACTTCATATTAATTGTTTATCACTTTATTATTTTAACAGAATTTATTTTATCCGTTTTAATTTTTTTATCACTTTATTATTTTAATAGTTTATTTTATTCAAATTGTTTTTTTATTAATTTATTATTTAATAATATTTGTTTATTTCTAATTAATTCTTATTAATTTATTATTTTAATATTATTTTTTATTTCAAGGTAATTTATATTGCTCTAGTATTTTAATAGAGTTTTCTTTGAAAAATATAATAATGAATAGTGTTATATGTAAAAATCATCATTAAGGAAACGTCATTACAGTAAGGGGCCACGTAAGCAAAGTCGAGAAAAGTCAAGCGTTAAAGGGCAGAAATTCCCAAGGGAATTTACTCGGCAAAGAGTAAAGCAACCCGACCACAGACGAAGAAACCGGCTCGGGCATACTCGGACATACTCGGGCATACTCGGGATCAGATAATGAAGACAAGTACTTCATAAACATATGGATAGAATCAGAAGTAAGAAACTCCACAATAAGCAACGATACGACTATCAGAGTTCAATTGAAAGGCAAATAGATTTCCCGCAGATAAAGGGCGAGGAATCCGACGCAGATTCGGACTCAGCCAAAACAGGAAACATGATAAACTCCATAAAGAGACAGACTTCAATTAGAACTAGGAAATCACACAAAATACGGGTATCACAACACCAAACCCTAGCACAACCATAAACCCTAGCAAATAACATGTATAAATACCCCAGTAAGAAACATAATGGAGAGAGGTGTGAATTAGCAGGATAAGTCAAAGAGAAATACTTTGTAATTGAATTTTTCATAGTGGATTTGACTTTGTTGCTCAAGCAACAACCCGTGGATTTTTCTCCAGTTAAAAGGAGTTTTTACCACATATTCGTATCTCTTGATTTATTGTTTTCTTGCGGTATTACACTTATCTGTTCTTATTTTCGCTTGATACAAGTTCGTTGATAGTGACGATGAAAAATCACCATCAACAATTGGCGCTAGAAGAAGGGGGATCAAACAAAACTTGTGACAATGGCTGGCGAAGGAGATGGTAGCGATTCCAGGTATAGTCAAGGATTGCCAATCAATGAATTGGAGGATGATGCCACCCTTAACACTGCAGAGGTAACCTTGGCAACGGCAGATCAGTCAACTGCCCTGGCTGGCATTCAGCGTTTTTCCTCCAACTAACGAAGAGATTGCGCAACGATTCCGCGCTTCCTTGCAGCAACTTATATCTGACGCTGCAAGGCAAGGGGTTGATTTCTCCGCCACGGAAGGCTTGACGTCACCTCACAATCTTTCTGCTCCAAATCAGCAAGCAACGAGGTTGCGCTCCACAGTGGTGATACCAACGCCTGATGCACCCATAAAGGCAAGCCGTGATCCGATTGACAGGCCGGTGATTTTTTCTGAAAGGCCAACCAGGGGAAGCGGAGAATGTAGAGAGGAGAATGACTCGGACAGAAGGTATGGTCATGACCAGACGGCAAGGGATAGAGACCGTCCACAGAGGCGTACTCATCGGAGAGATCGATCGTCGTCCTCGGGAGAGAGTGAGCAGAATTATCATTACAAGCGCCAAAGGGGCACAGCTCGGCTGCACGGCTTAAATCGGGATCAAAGAGAATCGAATCCGGAAGAGAGAGGCCAAAAACTGACTATAAGTCAGAATTTCAATGCTGTGGGGGAGCCGGAGGGAGACAGAGATATACTCATACAGAGTTTGACCTGGGAAGTGGAGAATAACCGCCGACAAATGGATGCGTTAGTCAGGCGATACGGACGTAACGAGTTGTCAGATGATGAATCCGGGAGTCCTTTCACCAATAGGATCCTGAGGACGCCATTCCCGGAGAGGTTTAGAATGCCACATGTAGAGCAATTCAAAAAGGACACGGACCCTAAGGAACATGTCAGAAGATACAAGAGTGCCATGGCCCAGTATGTTTACAATGATGCCCTACTATGCTTAAATTTCCCTCAAACTCTTAGGGATCTGGGCTCTAGGTGGTTCGGCAGGTTACCAACGGCCAGCATAAGTAACTTCAGCGAGCTGAGTAAGGCTTTCTCAAGGCAGTTCCTCAGGAATGTGCACAGAAAGAAGTCGGTGGCTCACTTGTCTCAACTTAAGCAAGGAAAGGATGAGTCACTTAAGAAATATTTGGGAAGATTCGGTCAAGAAGTGTCTGAGATTGGAAGTGCAAACGACGAGGCTATAATTGCAGCGTTCATCAATAACCTCCAGAATGGTCAGCTGTCATTTGACCTGAGAAGAGCCCGTCTGACCAGTTACGCTGACATGATGGATATGGCTGGGGGCTATGCCTTGGCAGAGGAAGAAGAAATCACCACGGGAGGATACTTCGTGCATGGCGGACGCCTGGAAGGGTCTAAAGCCAAGGACCAAGCGAAGACGCCCGATGCGAAAGGTGATAAAGAAAAGAATAAGACACGGGATAGTCGGGATGGTCATCGGGCATATGATCCAAAGACGGATCAACCGCGGTAGAAGTTCCAAGGCAGATATACAAACTATACCCCACTGAGGAAGGATCAAGAGGAAATTCTGGCAATCCTGGAGGAAGAAGAACATGTCTAAAGAACCTCCTAGGCAGTCATCCTATGCCTGGAGGGATACCACCAAGTATTGCAGGTTCCATAAGGAGAATGGACACGAAACTTCCAAGTATTTTCAACTTAGGGATCACATAGAGACCCTCATCAGGGAAGGACACTTGAAAGATATCGTCCTGAGGAAAACCGACAAGGTAGACGGACAGAGAAATAACCGATAGGATGGTCGGGCAAGAAAACTTAGCCCCAAGAAAGCTGAGGATGAAGGAGTGATCAACACGATTTTTGGTGGACCATCAACGAGCAAAAGTAATAGGGAGAGGACCCAGGAAATTCGGGAAGCCGTAGAGGCTAGAAGAGATCTAGGTGTCAATTCCATTGAACCCAACCCAAAAAAGATCAAGGGAGGCTGGGATCCCATCATATTCACAGAGGCTGACTCACATGGAGTAGATGTAAGACCAAACGATGCACTGGTAATCAGCACACATATTGGCCATAGGGAAGTCCATCGGATTTTGATCGACAATGGAAGCTCAGCGGATATTTTGAGTGCAGAAGTTTATGACCAGCTGAGGCTGGACAGGAAAGACCTGCAGCCTTTTCCTACACCTCTTAGAGGATTTGGCGGGGTGGAGGTAAGGTCGCTCGGCACAGTAAAATTACCGGTGAAGGTCGGGAAGGCTCCTTGCCAAAAGACAGTGTTACTCGACTTTGTAGTCGTCGACATAGAAAATTGGCCGTACAACGCCCTATTGGGCCGACCGTTCTTGAATAAAGCTAAGGCGGTGACGGCGACTTATGCTTTAATGATGAAGTTCCCAACGGAGTTTGGAGTTGGAATGGTCAAATGATCACAAGAAATGGCTCGAAGGGCAAATTTGTCAGTATACAAGGACAGGGAAGTAAACCAGCTATATGATGTGACAACCAAGCTGATAACCGATGAGACTGAAGAATCAGAAGTACCGAAGGATTTTGAGTTGGATCCCAGAGAGGAGCTCGAAGCTAAGAAAGATGAGCTGACCGAAGAGGTGGCATTAGACCCAGAAGATCCAGGCAGGACGGTGAAAGTCGGGGCAAATTTGAGTGAATGTATAAAAGCCCAACTTGTCTCACTACTAAGGGATTACAAGGATGTTTTTGCTTGGAGCCACGAAGATATGCCCGGGATAGATCCAAAAGTGATATCACATTGCCTCTCCATCAATCCAGAGTTCCGTCCGGTAGTTCAAAAGAGACGGCTGTTCAATCCAGAGAGGAGTGTGGCCATTAAGGATGAAGTAGGCAAGTTGCTTTCTGCAGGATCGATAAGGGAAGTCAAATACCCAGAATGGGTGGCCAATGTGGTGCTGGTTAAGAAGAAAAATAATCAGTGGAGAATGTGTGTAGAATTCACCGATTTGAATAAGGCCTGCCCGAAAGATAGCTTCCCATTGCCGAGAATAGACCAACTGGTGGATGCAACAGCTGGGCACGAATTGTTGAGCTTCATGGATGCTTATTCAGGATACAATCAGATCAGAATGAATAAAGCGGATGAAGAAAAGACAGCCTTCACCACAGATCAGGGTTTGTACTGCTATAAGGTGATGCCTTTCGGCTTGAAAAACGCTGGGGCAACCTACCAGAGACTGGTAAACAGGATTTTTGCCCGGCAAATCGGGAGGAACATGGAAGTTTATGTGGATGATATGTTGACCAAGAGTGTCACAGCGGAGAGGCATTCAGAAGACTTAAGGTAGACCTTCGAAGTGCTGAGGAGATATAAAATGAAGCTTAACCCGAGCAAATGTGTGTTCGGAGTGCCATCAGGGAGATTTCTTGGTTTTCAGGTGCATCCAAGAGGGATTGAGGTGAACCCCGAGAAGATCAAAGCGTTGGAAGATATGGCTTCGCCAAGGACGCTGAGGGATGTACAGAGGCTAACGGGATGTCTTACGTCACTTAACCGATTCATAGCGAAGTCGACAGACAAATGCGCCCCATTCTTCAGGGCAATAAAGAAAGGAAAAGGCCTTGAATGGAGTGAAGAATGCGAAGCTGCTTTTCAGAAATTAAAAGAGTATTTAGGGCAAGCACCCATCCTCTCAAAGCCGGTGGTCGGGGAAACGTTGTACTTGTACCTCTCAGTCACAGAGGTAGCGACAAGTTCGATGTTGATTCGAATGGAGGAAGAAGTGTAAAAACCGGTATATTACACCAGCAAGGCGTTGATGCCAGCAGAAACTAGATACTCACCGACCAAAAAGGTCGCACTCGCCCTGGTCGCGGCAGCCAGAAAACTAAGGCCGTACTTCCAAGCGCATGCAATAGAGGTGTACACCGACTGCCAGCTAAAACTCATCCTGCAAAAGCCAGAACTGTCGGGAAGATTGACTAAATGGGTGGTTGAGTTAAGTGAATTTGACATCAAATATACCCCAAAGCTGCAGTTAAGGGACAAACGGTGTCCGATTTCATAGCAGAGTTCACCGAGCCAGATATGGAAGTGCAAAGGATGATAGAAGGTGAACAAGTGAGTAAGTTCCAATGGAAGTTGCATGTGGATGGATCGTCGAATACTCATGGCAGTGGGGCCAGAATAGTCATAACAACACCAGAAGGGGATGCTGTGGAATGCGCCATGAGATTCGACTTCAAAGCAACTAATAACCAAGCAGAGTATGAAGCTTTGTTGGCTGGTTTGAGAGTTTGCATAGCATTGGGGGTAGATGAGTTGGCGGTATACAGTGATTCCCAGGTTGTGGTTAACCAGGTGCTGGATGAATACCAGGCGAGGGAGGAGCATATGATAGCTTACTTAGACATTGCAAAGAGCTTGCTTAAAAAGTTTAAGGCGTACAGAATCCTTCAAATCCCTCGGGAGGAGAACGAAAAAGCAGATGCTTTGTCTAAATTAGCCTCAGCCACCATGAGTATTAGGTCGAAAGCAATACCAGTGGCGCACCTGACCAAACCAAGTACGGCAGAATCTGAAGAGGTCATGGTGTCAGAAATCCGGCTAGGTCCAAGTGATTGGACGACCCAGCTTAGAGAATATTTGGAGAGAAACATATTACCGGAGGATGCTGTGGAGGCAAAACGCGTCAAGTACAGGTCAACTCGGTACACGATTCTAAGGGGAGAACTATACAGAAGAGGGTTCTCAAAGGTGTTACAAAGATGTGTTGCTGGAGAAGAAACCTACAAGATTCTGAAAGATGTTCACAGTGGGGTGTGTGGAAACCACACTGGGGGTAAGAGCCTAGCACACAAGGTACTTCGGTAAGGTTTTTATTGGCCGACTTTATTTACCGTAGCGCAACGATTCGCGGAAAGTTGCAAGACATGTCAAAGGATAGCAAACGACATTCGGTAACCCCCGAAGTTACTCAGAAGCTTAACTTCCCCTTGGCCTTTTGCCATGTGGGGCCTCGACCTGATTGGTCCAATGCCCACAGGAACAAGGGGAGGAGCAAAGTACGCAATTGTGGCAGTAGACTACTTTACCAAGTGGGCAGAAGCAGAGGCATTGGTGCACATCACGGAGGCGAACACCACTAGCTTTGTCAGGAAGAACATCATATATAGGTTCGGAATCCCGAGCATCATTATAACGGATAACGGAACTCAGTTCGACAACAACAAGTTCAGGGAAATGTGCGAGGAGTACAAGATTGCAAACTATTATGCGTCACCTGCACATCCTCAAACCAATGGCGAAACTGAAGCTGTGAACAAGGTGATCAAGCACACACTGAAAGCAAAGCTGGAATCAAAGAAAGGCAGTTGGGCAGACAAACTACTAGAGGTGTTATGGGCATACCGAACGACTGTCAGGTCATCCACAGGGGAGACCCCTTTTGCACTAGCATTCGGAACAGAGGCTGTAATCCCGACGGAAACAACCTTTACGTCACCCAAGGTGCAACTATACAGCCCCGAGCACAACATCAACATGTTGCAGCGGAACTTAGATGAGCTTGAAGAAATCAGGGACGCAGCTCAAGTGAGAAACGCAGCGTATCAGCAGAGGGCTGCAAGGTACTATAATTCCCATGTTCGTGTGCGTAGATTCCAGCTCGGAGATTTAGTGCTAAGAAGGGTATCCCCGAACACTAAGGACAAGTCGGCAGGATCTCTCACCGACAAATGGGAAGGCCCGTATATCATCAAGGGAGTTGCAGGGCATGGAGCCTACCTGATAGCTCACCCAGAAGGCAGCTTAGTACCCCGACCATGCAACTCTCAGTATCTCAAGATTTTCTACCCCTGACAAACTCATTCATGTTTAACGTTATTTTAGCTTTGCTTTAACTTATAGTCAAGTTAAGAGGTTTCTAATTCTTATTGTTATCTAATAAAGTCTGTTTGCTAATAAAGAGGTTATTCATTGAAGACGATGAAATCCACGATAAAGAATGTTTAAATAAAGCAAAAACAACAGTGGCCACTTTGTCCGAGAACAAGCAGACTAAATTTAGTCACCTAAAACAAACCGGTCCGAGCAAATCTCGTTCAAAAATAATCATGCGCTACGAGGCCACGGGAGAGCGGACAAGTAGTTCTTGAAGGGCTGAGAAGCTGGAATAGCACGCCCGCCTGGTTTAAGCAGTGCAAACGTACTTCTTAACCAAAAGGCAAAACCGAGGCACCAGGATAACTGGAAAACTGCTCGGAGCGCCGCCAGGAAGACTGGTGAGATGCGCAGTCGTGTTGGCTGGTCAACATAACCACCAACGATTCGACGAAACCTTGCACAGACAAAACCGAGAAACGTTAGGGTAAAACGATCTTCACAAGATCGGAAAAATTAATTGCCAGTTAAATAAGATACTCGGCTTAAAAAAGTTGTCAGTTAAATAAGATACTCGGCTTTAAAAGAAAAATTGCCAGTTAAATAAGATACTTGGTCTAATAAATCAACGGCCAGTTTAATGAGTTACTCGGCTTAATAAACGAGTTGCCAGTTGAATAAGATACTCGGTTAACTTTGGTGGTCGCCAAGCACTTGGTTGAAATTAAGAGTTCCAAAAATTCTTAAGATCTATGAGCCGAGTATAGGTGACCGAACAAATTATGCTTCATTTGTTTTTCTTTTGTTTATACGTTTATCATACAGGGAACTGGACAGGCAGAATAGTGAATAGATTTCCTATATATGAGCGAAAGAATATACAACGGTTGTTACAAAAAATAAAAAGAAAATTAATTAAGAAGATGCCGGCGGTTGGGAACTACTTCCACCAATGCTCGGGTCCGGTTCCATCACGTACTCATTCAGGAGACTGTCATCAGAAGGCCAGACAATCACATCTTCCGGGGCGTCGTCATCTATCCAAGCGCTATAATCTACCCCGGGAACGGGCCCAATGTCAGAAACCTCACCGTCGATCCCCACTTTCCCACAAGCGTGGAAAGTTGAGAAGGAATCAGCAGTGGGAACTTCCAGGTGCATGAGATGTGGCTCTTTTCCCTTACTTCTGCAATATGCTCGCCACGTCTTCATCTGGAGCCGAAGGGATTCCAGAGAGGCATCCACATGCTTTCTGACCGAGAGGTTCCAGTTGGCCCTGGCCCGATCGGTTGCTCTGTACTTCTTCTTGAAAAACTTTCCGGCCGAGACCATTCCCCTCTGAAATTCTTGGAGAAGTAAAGCATCATAGGCTGGAGATCTTTTGAAGCGATCGACCCCCTGAATCTCCAACTCCAGCCTAGCTTCCTTCGACAGGGACTTGACCATCAAGGCTTGACGTTCCAAGTCCTGAATCCGGCGCTCGTAGGAGGACTTGGCATCTTCAACTGTCTGCTCGGCCTGGAGTAGAGCCTCCTGAGTAGATAACAACTGGTTTTTTAAGGTTTGGGCCTCTTCAGAAGCGAAAGATGCCTTCTGTTCAGCCTCTAGTTGACGCGCTAAGCACTGGTCCAGAAGCACCTGACCCGACCTGGCCCCTTCCTGACAAGCCAGTTCGGCCCGAGCACGGCGATCTTCACTCTCCTTCAACTGAGCTTCAAGCCTCCTTATTTTCTCCGTCTGACCATCACTAGTCTGGCAGACTTCAGTTATCTCGGCTACCATCTGCAACGAGCCGATAACAAGTGATAAAAATGAAGTAAGCAATAAATGAGATAAATATGAAAGTCTTAAGAGTTACTCACATAAGAAGCGCTGTTGAAGAAATGGCAGAGCCGATCAGATAACGAACCGACCCTGAGATCGCTCCAACGATCCTCCCCTATATATGCTTGGCCTGAAGCTATAGCCTTCAACATGGCCTCGGGGGTAGGTACACCAGACTGGGTTGAAGGGTCAGGGCTGCCAAGATTAGCCTCGGGGAACCTAGCAGTAGGTATTGCCTGAGGGGAACTAAGGGGGATGCCAGGTTCGTCCCTCATCTGATCTCATGGAGGAGAGTTCTCTATTGTTCTCTCATTCTCAGCAGCCTCCGCTACCCCCTCCTCATCCGAGGATGACTCGACGAAAGCAACTACTCGAGGAATCTTAGGGGCCGGACGACCAGGTGAGAACGAGGCTTTTCTTTTTCTGGGTTGCCTCCCACGAGTATTCAGGTCTGCTGTGGGGTCCTCAAAATCCAGATCGGAACGCCCCATTTCAGCACCACTTCCAGACGGTGCAGTGTTCAGTTCCGTAGAAATCAGAATCTCTGGAACTGTCACGTCCGGATGCTCCCTGGCAATTTCCGCATCCAGGGAAGTGGTATTCGGCTCGACTACAGCAGGCCGAGGAGATCTAGTTCCGCAGGAAAAGGCAGTTGGCTCGGAAGACTCCCCAACCTTCTCCTTCCCCTTTGTCGAAGGACCTGCTTGATTGCCTTCATCAGTTGCGTGGGCGGCCAACTCTTGATCCTGAGTTTCCTCAGGCATGTAATCCGGCACGTCGTCTGCACCCCCCTCGGGAATGTCTTCGGAAGAATTCCCATCAGAGTCACCTTGAGGAGGGGCTACCCCCGCATCCTGTTGACGTTTAACTTCCCTCCGGCTCGCCTCCACAATGCCTTTCATTCGGCGGGCTTGGGCATCGCACACTACATATATGTCGTACACTAAAAAAAAAAAAATTTAGGAAGCTGAAAGCCAGACAGATAAAGCAGCTAAATAGCAAGGAAGAAATAAAGAACTTACAGCGATGCCGGCGTGCAGAAAGTTGAGGGAAGAGGCGAGCCGTTATCATCTTCTTCTCATCGAAGAGGTTAGGTCTGCCCCTCTTTTCCACGGGACGGAAGGCCGCCCGAGTCATGGTTTTAAGCTCTTCATCCGTAAAAGATGAAGTTATATGGTTCCACTGGGGTATGCAGAAGTACCGAGGCACCCGGCGAGTCATCTCGGAACCCTCAATGTCAAAAGAAATCGACCGTCCCCAGTCTCCACCCACGAAGAACCAACTATTCTTCCAGAACTTGTTTGAGGTGGGGAAGCCCCAAACAAACCCTTTCATCTTCTCATCAGCGGTCGGCATCACCCTGTTCTTTACTATCACGTCCTTAGGGACCCAACTCTCGGGCTGAGTTGAAAGCAGGAAGTAAATCCCAGTATTTCCCGAGAGCCTCAAAGAATAGAAGTGACTAATTTCCCGAGGGGTTAGGGGTGGTCGTCCCATCCTATGCCACATGTGCCACATGCACATTAAGATCCGATAGCTATTCGGAGTTAGTTGATCGGGGGCGAGCTGAGCTTCGGCCAAAAACCACGTAATGAAGGGTTGCAGCGGAAGCGTCACCCCGTAAGAAAGCATCGCCCCGTAAATCGCCACTTGACCGGGCGGGGGGTTCCACGCAGCCCGACCGTTAGCAGGGTTTAATGAGATGATGTCGCTGTCCAGATCAAAACGGTTCATGTATTTAATGACTTCTTCGGGGCCGACCACATTTGGCTCAACGTCGTAAGCGCAAACTCTCTCGGGAGAGAAGACGATACGAGCCTCCCTATGCTCGTCCTTAATGTCTTTATCGACCACCCTTTGGGGCCCGACTCGAATTTCCCGAACAAAGGAACCTTTGTTGATGTCGCGATTGCTTTGTTTCTTCCCCATCTTTTCCACGGCCGAGAATTATCACAAGACACAGAAGCAGAACTGGAATCGGTTTCAGGCTAACAGGATTCAGGCTGTGACGAACTGGAAGAAGCTGGTGGAACTTCACGACGCAGTCCAGATAAGTTGAGTCCGGAGACGTCAGCGTCTATAAATCGGGGCTGATCGGGAATTGGATCACCAAGCAACCTGTGGACAGCCGCAACAGTACAAGTATCACCTTGCTCAATGGCAATCATAGCAACAGTGAAAAGACGATGTCTAGCAGAGGGATCCATGAGAACTAACCTTAAAGGATTGAAGAAACGTGAGGTACAGCAGGATCTTCGAGAAGGTCGAGAAAAGGTTTGGAAACCGAGAGAAGTAAATCTTCGCAGGACGAGATTACATGCAGGGAAACGATGGCAGAAATCTGGGAAACAATAGCAGAAATCTGGGAAACAATAGCAGAAATCTGGGAAACAATGGCAGAAATCTGGAAAACGGTGGCTGAAATCTGGGAAGTAATGGTAAAAACTTGAATAGGGGTTTTCCCCTTTGAAGCAATACTCTTATATATAAGCATGCCACCGGTCCCAAGACACGAAACCCTAGAAAGGGTAGGTGAGGAGAAGCAGGAAAGATTGGGATAAGAATCATGACGTGAGCTGTACGGGCACGAACAGAAGGGTCGCGTCTCATAAATGCCATGTACCACGGCCAAACAAAAGAAGACAGGTGGCAGTAAAGAGAGGCACCGAGCCGTCGAAGAGACAGTCAGTCACCATCAAAAGATCTTCAAATATGAAAAGAATCAAACGCGTGCAGGCGTAATTAAGACACGCCATTAACGTTTCGAAGCGAACGACGAATTTGAAATCCGACATTGATGAAGAAGACGATAAACGAGAAAAAGTCATAAAGAGTTAAATATTTATCCCGAGTAAGCAGGATACATTCGGTTCAAACATTTAAGGGGGTATTGTTATATGTAAAAATCATCATTAAGGAAACGTCATTACAGTAAGGGGCCACGTAAGCAAAGTCGAGAAAAGTCAAGCGTTAAAGGGCAGAAATTCCCAAGGGAATTTACTCGGCAAAGAGTAAAGCAACCCGACCACAGACGAAGAAACCGGCTCGGGCATACTCGGACATACTCGGGCATACTCGGGATCAGATAATGAAGACAAGTACTTCATAAACATATGGATAGAATCAGAAGCAAGCAACTCCATAATAAGCAACGATACGACTATCAGAGTTCAATTGAAAGGCAAATAGATTTCCCGCAGATAAAGGGTGAGGAATGCGACGCAGATTCGGACTCAGCCAAAACAGGAAACAGGATAAACTCCATAAAGAGACAGACTTCAATTAGAACTAGGAAATCACACAAAATACGGGTATCACAACACCAAACCCTAGCACAACCATAAACCCTAGCAAATAACATGTATAAATACCCCAGTAAGAAACATAATGGAGAGAGGTGTGAATTAGCAGGATAAGTCAGAGAGAAATACTTTGTAATTGAATTTTTCATAGTGGATTTGACTTTGTTGCTCAAGCAACAACCCGTGGATTTTTCTCCAGTTAAAAGGAGTTTTTACCACGTATTCGTATCTCTTGATTTATTGTTTTCTTGCGGTATTACACTTATCTGTTCTTATTTTCGCTTGATACAAGTTCGTTGATAGTGACGACGAAAAATCACCATCAACAAATAGTTTTATCATACCTTATTAAATGAATTTTGATCATAAAAATATAAATATATTAATTTACTCCAATTAAGGTGGCAAATGTTAGAATAGATTTTAATTTATTTGTTTCAACCAAACTAATCTCAAAAACTCTTATAGGTATAAAATCTCGTTTAAAATATACTATCTAAATAGTAATTGAAAATCTAAGGTTTTTAGCCCTGTTATTATATTGTTGACAGTCGAAAGTAAAAGTTATTACAGACGAACCTAATAGTAAGGAAATATGTAAATTTAATTGAAACAAAATAGTTAATTCCTTTTTTTGGTCATTTTTTTGGCAATTTACTCAACTTTTATAATTATTATTTAAATACAGAAATTTAAATCTTAAATAATAATGCTAGCTTGTCCTTTAAATTAAAATTTTTCATTGAATTATTGTAAATTTGGGAGTTGGACAAGAAGGCATTACTCGAATTTACGATTATTAATATAGGTAAGAAGGAATTACACCTCAATTTTGACTAGAGGTGCTCACGGTTCGGTTAAATTGTGGGTACCAAACCGAAACCGACCACCTAAAACTGAAACCAAAACTGTAACCGAAACTGCCAGTTATAAAACCGGTTGGAAACCGGTTTTGAGCCTGTTCGGTTACGGTTAGGGGTGTCCCAAAACCGTCCAAAACCGGCGGTTTGGGGCGGTTTATGTCGGTTTGGAGCGGTTTATATATTGAAAAAAATTCCAATCAATAGAAAGTGCCACGTGGACACAACAATTAAAAAAAAAACCGAAACCGAAACCGAAACCGTCTAAAACCGGCGGTTTGGGGCAGTTTATATATTAAAAAAATTTTCAACCAATAGAAAAGTACCATGTGGACACAAAAATTGAAAAAAATAAATAAAAACCGAAACTGAAACCGAAACCGCCCGAAAACCGAAATCGAAACTGGTCCAAACCAAAACCGAAACCGGTCCAAACCAAAACCGAAACCGAACCGCTTAATAGGTGGTTTGAAACCGAAAACCAAACCGATTTTCTCAGTTCGGTTACGGTTTGGGTGGCCACGAAACCGAACCCACTCCGAAACAGAACCGTGGCCATCACTAATTTCGATAATAAACTAATTATAACCAAAAAATCATCGATTATTGCATCATAAAGAGTATGAGATACAGCACATAAAGAGTATGAGATACAGCACAATATATGGGCCTAGAAGGCCAGAAGATGACATGAGTGCGGAGACAAGTGCATGTGATTGGTGTCAAGTATGAGCGGATGCCGCGGATCTTAATTATAGCCGGGTCAACCGACAACCTTTTACACAAAAAAAAAAAAATTTATTACACAGGCACACTCCCAACTAGAGGTGGCCACGGTTCGGTTTCGGGGCGGTTTCGGTTTCGAAACCGCCGGTTTCGGTTCCGTGGCCACCCAAACCGTAACCGTAACCGAGAAAACCAGTTTGGTTTTCGGTTTCGGTTCCGCCGGTTTCGGTTTCGGTTTCGGTTTATTTCGGTTTCGGTTTCGGTTTATTTCGGTTTCGGTTTCGGTTTTATTTATTTTTTCCAAACAAAACCTAATTACAATAATTACTAAACGTAATTAAAATAATGGGAAAAATAATGTTCCAGAATTGTTTTTTGACAAATGAATAAAATTTAAAATATAATATGAAATTGAAACATTTGTAATAAAATGAAATTGAAACATTGTAATAAAATGAAACATTTGTAATAAAATGAAATTAATATAAAATATTCAATACAATTATATAAATATATAATATACAATTGAAGCATTTAGGTATTTAATAATGTTGAAAATAAAAGAAATTGACATTGATAAATTGATACAAAATTACAATTGCAGATGTATTAAAAAATAATTAAATGGATATTGAATTCAAATATACAATGTAACAAAGTTGAATTAAAAATAAAAAATAAAAAAATCGGCCTTGCACTTAATTTGACCTCAATTAAGTTGCCTACGTATCCTCCATAAATGTAGAGCAGTAGAGGAATCAAAGGCCACGTAGTTCTTTTACCTTTAATTAGATGTTCGGTGTTGAAGGTTGGAAGTTGGAATGGAATCTAATCGCTGCCTTCTGTTCCCGTGGTTTGGTCATCTTCGAAAAAATCATTCACTATCTCCGCCTCGATTTCTTGTTGTCTGTATTTTGCCTTTGTCCAATCATCAAGACACGCCTGAGCTTCAAGTGTCTGCGGACACATAACCGACCGTCTTGGTTCCAAAATATTTCCACCTGCACTAAATTCTTGTTCCACAGCTACGGTAGAAACCGGTGTTCCCAAAATTTGTTTGGCAATAATAGCCAAAATTGGGAAAATCTGTTCATGATCCTTCCACCAAATCTGGATACTAAATTCACTATCTTCTAAAAATTCATGAGATGTTTCTAAATACCGGTCAAGCTCAGAAATCGAGCCGGATGAGGATGAAGAAGATGTTCTTAATTTTTTGGCTCTTTGGGAAAACAATCGATCCCCTAAACCCTTTAATTTAAAAGTAGAGGAAGTACCAGTACTATCAGATGTCGGTTGATGTTGTGAAACCGGCATGTTCAAAGACGGACCATATATTTTAAGATATTCATCATATAATTCATAAAGCAAAGCCTTAATGGAATTACAATAACTAAGAACATCAACTTCTAAATCTAAACTTTTGTAATAATGAGTTAAATAATCTTGCAAACATTCTAATTTAAAACGTGGATCAAAACATGATGCAAGCAAATAAATATTTGGAATCTCCTTATAATACTGTAACCATTTTTTTTTCATGGCAGCAACACATTCACTCAATTGAACATCGAGTTCACACTCACTGAATGCACCAGCAATATTAACACTTTGAATAAGAAATAAATGAGTAGTGGGATAGTAAATACCAGATAAAGCATTAGTAGCATCATTAAAAACACGTAACAATTCAAGAATTTTTATACATATATCCCAATGCTTCAATTGAAGAGAAATTGAAGGAACGTTATAAGTAATAAAAGAAACTAATAATTCCTTATATACAACACTTTCATTAAGCAACTTATAAGTAGAATTCCAACGAGTACTAATGTCCCGATAAAATTTAATGGGACGCATACCATTTTGAGAGCAATATTTTAACCATAGTTTTTGGAGTTTGTTTTGCCTCCAGATATAGTTAATACTATCTCTAATTGGTTTAATATAAACAGAAAGAATTTGTAATCCAGCTTGAACACACAAATTTAAAATATTGCATGCACATCTTTGATGAAATAATTTACCCCCAAAATAGGGATTGCACAAATCCTGCAACATAGGAATAGATGCGGTATTGCTTGCAGCATTATCAAAACCGATCGCAAAAATTTTGTTTTGGATATGAAACTCTTCAAAAATAATTTTAAGGAGTCGAAAAATATTTTGAGCCGTGTGTGAGTCATCGAAAACACGAAATGCAATAATTCTTTTTTGCATGACCCAGTCATTATCCATATAATGACATGTCACACCCATATAATGGTGACTACCAAAATTATCGGTCCATATGTCGGCACATACGGAAACGCGACCTTCAAATTGATAAAAAAATGATTTCAATTTGTTTTTTTGTTTTTTGTAAATGGAAAACATTGTACGTGTGAGAGTGGATCTAGGAACACGTTGCATTGCAGGATTTAATGCATTTTGACAATAATTAACAAAACCTACTTTCTCACCAAAACTAAAAGGTAAATGTTCAACTGCAACCATTACTGCTAATTCTTCCTTGTTTTTTTCAGACGTATAATGAAATAGTTGATTAGTAGGGGTTCCGTACCTGGAGATTTGGGATTGGTTACTAGTCTTTACCAATTCAGAAGGGTGATTTTTCCTAATATGGTTCCAGTACGTGCCATATCCGAATGATTTGTTGGTCCTGTATATTTTGGAGCAGTAGTTGCACTTGATTTGGATCATCCCGTCATCTAACTGAATTTTCTTCATATGCAATTTGAAGAGATCGGACTTCATCGGCTTTTCTTCTTCACCTGCAACAAATTCATTTGAAGGGGGTTGGGGGGTAGATAGATTTTCATTACTATCAGGGTCATAGAGATTGGGGTCGGGTTCGTCGGAAATTATTAGAGGGGGATTAGGACTACGAGGGAGATCGGATCCAAATTGAGATTGAAGGAACTCGTGGTAAAGTCGGTCGTTATAACTGACATCATCACCTTGGTGTTCCAACAAATCTTGCAATGGACCCTTTCCCTTGTTCAAATTTCTTGAACCTTCTCCCCCACTTGCCATTGAATAATTAATTATAAATAATAATAGTAAAAAATATATATAGATATGTGAGGCACTCAAAATATTGTTGGAATAATAGTGGTAACACTAAGAAAAATAGATAATTGTAAATAAATAATAGATGATTGTAAAAAATAGAATATGTAAATAGATATTAATTTCTATAATAAATAAGAATTAAAGAAAATTGTAAATAGATGATTGTAAAAAATTGAAGAAAAAAATAGATATTAATTTTTATGAAAAATGAAAAATAAAGAAAATTGTATAATGTAGAGAGAATTGAGAATTTGAGATTGAGAGAGATTGAGAGAAGTTGAGAGTGGTGTGAAGAATATTGAAATGAGGGGGGTATTTATAGGATTATAGTGGAGGGGCGAATTTGCAATTTTAAGAAATTAAGGGGAAAAAATAATATATATATATATATATATATGGCCGTTGGCCATAGGCAAGATGACCGTTGGTCACCTCACCCAACGCCCAACGGTCATCAGTTCAAATGTAATTTTTTTTTTGAAATATGTGGTCCACGTGGCGATTTGTGATTCGTTAGAATTTTTTTTTTTTTTTATTACAAACGGTCGAAACCGCCGGTTAAACCGTCGGTTAAACCGTCGGTTTTGGGTAAAAACCGACCAAACCGACGGTTAAACCGTCGGTTTGGTCGGTTTTCACCCAAAACCGACGGTTAAACCGTCGGTTTTGGCCGGTTTTCAACTTCTCGTAACCGTAACCGAACCGATTCGGAACCGGTTTCCAACCGGTTCCGTAACCGGCGGTTTCGGTTGCGGTTTCGGTTTCGGTTTTTCCCACCCGGTTTCGGTTTGGTGCCCACGGTTTAACCGAACCGTGGGCACCTCTACTCCCAACTCTCACCTCTCTGACGTCCCAACTGCCAACACAGTCTCACCATAACAGACACACTCTCTCCCGCTCACTTCCCAAATCTCAAGACAAACTCTCTCTCTCTCTCAATCAATCAAGCGCCAATTTCTTTCTCTCTCTCACAGAGCCACAAGTCCCAAATCAATTCTCTCCCTGAATTAATAATTTTCTAATTAATAATTATCTCTAACCTAACAATTCAATTATCATAATTGGATTGAATTTTGATAAATTATTTGGGTCGTATTATATTATTTTTATTTTATTATTTTAATTCAAGTATTTTTTAATTAAAATTTATTTTTTCTAATTAATAAATTAGGAGTCTTGGGTTTATTAGTCGTAATTTTAAGCTAATGTTTTGTTGTTATTTTTTTGACTAATTGACGTTAAACCCTCCTGAATTGTACATAAAGTTACAACCTGCTCCATAAATAATTTTTTTTTAAATGTTAATCCGTTCGAACCGTTGAAAATTGACAAAAAGTGACGGAATAGGGATAGAATCCATATGTACTCATAGGGCAGGTTACAACAGTTTCTGTAAATTTCCAACAATTCAAAGGGTTTAACGTCTAAAAAAATACTTTTAGGGCAGATTGCAACTTCACGTACAATTCAGGGGGTCTAGCGCCAATTAATCTCTTTTTTTTTATGAATATATTTTGACTACAATTTATTATTTCAAGTGTTGTAATAATTTATAATATATCATTTTAACCAAATTGTTTGATAATTTTAGGTTACGGTGTTAAACAACCATACATCAAAGCCAAGAAAAACTGTACTTCCATACTTTGGAACAAAAAAACTAATAATCAATTGTTGAATAGGAGTGGATCAAGTTTTCCATGTAATGTCGGGGACTGTGGTTCAAGTTTGTTATATATATATATATATAAAGTTTTGTTTTAGCCCACTCTAACAAAAAAAATCTTGAGTACACCTCTGGTCTCAAGAACTGTTAAACAATATTGCTGCTACATATATCTTCCTTTAACAATCTTTGATGAATAATATTGTTTCCTGTAGGTAATAGCCTCCGTCAACCACATACATTCAAGAAAACCAACTATTAACTGAAAATTCGCTCTGTGTGAGGAATTTCAATTAACACCTTCAAACTGCTACCCGATAGGTTACAGCGGGGTAGGTACCTCGAGGTACCTTGGTTTTAACGAAAATGGAAGGGAGATATCAATGAGAGAAAACTATGGAGAAATAATGTAAATCTGGTCAGCCTCGATTTATTGAATATCAATATTACAATGGCACACTTCGCTCAATCTCTCTCACACACAATTGGAGGTGGCGAATTCCGTTCAAGTCGATAAGTGGATACTCCTTATATGGCGATGGCGATCTCATACTAGTCGATAAGTGGCTATTTCTCTATAGGTGGTGGCGAATAAACTCTCTAGGGGGTTTTTGGGTCTCGGTCCTCTTTCCTAGAGTGAATTCTGTCATATTTATATCTTCTCATTCTTGCCACCCACTCTGTTAATCAATTCGCAATCCTACATTGATTTCGTATTGATGGAGTTGATTGATTTCATTAATGGAGTTGATTTTGGCTGTAAACATGTGATTCGTTCCCTCCAATTTCTGTAGCATTTAAACTTTGATTTGGTTAACCATTTGGTCTCATTTATGGCGCTTTAAGTGGTGAAGTGGTCAACTCTTTCTTCTGTCTTGTTGGAGAAGAGACTGGATTCATTCCGGCTAGGTATTGTTCCAAGGTTTGAGGTATAACTGTCCATTTTTATTGTCGTGGTTTCCTCCCTAGTACGTTGGTACCTTCTTGATTTCTTTTTGCTGGGGGGATGTGGCATATTTTGGCTGAAACCTGGACTGATATCGCGATACTTAGGTACCGGGTAGGTGTCGTGGTACCTAGGTACCAGGTAGGAGGTACCGTGGTACATGCTTTGTTCGATATAGGTACGACGCAGTGTTGTCATCCTTCCAGATAGTGGTATTGAGCACCCCTGGTATCGAGCTCCACTGGTATCTGAGAACCGGTCTCGATCAGGATTCTACCGGGTACTAGAAAGGTGAAAAATTCTTCTTTGGTCCCTGTCAAAAAAAGGTTGTTAACAGAAGTCCCCCCCTGACTTGAACACATGTGACTGTTTAGGGTTGGAGTCAGGTTTCCTGGGATGTTTGGAGAATTTCCCTTTCTAACCGTTACCAAAATCTGGGAGGAAATCCTGCAATAATTGTATGTTCCACGTATCGAGCTGGGGTATGTTGTTTATTAGAAGAAAGAACGATTTTCGGCGTTGCGCGTTTATCAAAATTTCCTTTCCTGCTGCCCGAATATCTCGCCTTCCAGATTACGTTACCGTTACTGGCAACCGTCCCCTTCTCCTATTTAAACCTGAGATTTCTCACATTCTCTTCACGATTCCTTACTTCTGTCTTCAAAGAAAAAGGAAACCCTAGCTCTTTTGAATATCTATCCTCTTCGACCTCTTCGACCTTAAATCTTCAAAAACCTCCAAAACTGCTACCATGTCTTCTTCTGCTTCTAATAGTTTGGACTGGATTTTGGTGACGATATCGCCGCCAATGGGAGCCTCGTCCATAAAAAGAGGGAAGCTAAAACTGGCAAAGACGGAGAAGGTGCTTCTGCCCCCCAGCGTCGTCGGTCAAACTATAACATTGCCATCGGATCAGGCTTCACTAACAATCCCGATACTCCAGTCGATATAGACGGGGAATCGAGCGAGGAGTCCAGCGGTGCCAGGGAAGGTAGAAACCTGGCTAGAGATATGGCGACCTCGGCTAGAGGGGTGCTCACCATCCTCACCGAGTTCCCTGCATACCAGATTCGATTTGTACGAACGACACGATCCGGCACTTGAGGAGGAATTTCAAGATTCTCAATGATATTACCCTTATCGTACCACGCCAGAGGTATGATATATACTCCCATCCACGTGGCGAGCTTCCAATCTATGTGGTGGCTTTTAAGTGTAGAGTCAGGCTACCTCTCTATCCCACTCCCTGCTGAGCGCTACATGCCTTGCAGCTCGCTCCTCTACAACTTACACCAGGATTTTTGAGGCACTTGGTAGGGTTCCTTGTGCTATGGAGGGAGCAGTGCAAGATGGATAAAATTACCAAGGAACCAGGGCTGGATAAGTTGAGGTTCTTTTTCCAGGTCGTCGCTAACTCTCTTGGTCCAAGGGGCCAGTACTATGCTTGGGCCAATAATCCCTTAAAATTCACGGTACCCCGTGCTAGAAAGAATGACACCTCATGGAAGGAATAGTGGATTGTTGTAGGAGGTAACTGGGGAAGCTCTATCCATATCGAGGGATCTGAGTTCGAAGTCCCTACTCGGTTCAGTGACAAGACTAGGTGGGAGAAAGGTAACATCTCTACTAAGCCAGAGAAAATTTTGAAGAAAATCATGGCTCGGTCTTACATCTACATGAGGTATCCCACCTCGGATGCCTTTGAATTAGGGAGGTTTGACCTCTCCCTCCGCATTTCCAATGCTTCGCCAGGTAGCTTGATTTCTTATTTCTGTTTTTTGAAATTTGCTGTAAATTGCAAGTATTAACTCCTGTTAACAGGGTTTTCTGACAAGGGACCAAAGGAGAATTTTTCAATAGGGACCTTCCTAGGAAGATTCATCCAGATACTTCAGTAAACCAGCAAGATCGGTACCACAACCTAAAAGGAGCCGATATTCGACAAGGTCGAAACCTCGACTACCTATCTATCTGGATAGGATATCAGCTTAGTGAGCTAACGAAGGCATGTACCTCGCTTCAACTGAAGCTCCTGATGTCAACCCCAGATCAGTACAATGGTAGCTCGTACGCCTAGTACCCTGCGAAGTACCTCGACTTCAATCAAAGTACCTGGTACCTCAATATCCTCCAGGGCGTTGTCTCAATTCCCACCTGATACCTAGCACGCCTACTCGAAGACTGAGGATGCGAGTTGGGCGTTGAGGGAAGTGCATTTCGGAGAATGTGGAAATCATATCAGAGGAGAAGCATTGGCTTACCAGGTGCTACGCATGGGATATTTCTGGCCGACTTTGCACCATGATGCAAGGCAGTTCGTACAGTTTTGTGAACCGTGTCAGAAAATGGCCAACCTGCATCACTTACCTCTAGAACGGTTATCAACCATCAGCTCACCGTATCCGTTTGCATTCTGGGGAGTGGACCTTATTGGACCCCTCCCAACCGCACCAGGTCAGCAGAAGCATGCAATCGTGGCTATTGATTATTTCACCAGGTGGGTGGAAGCAGAACCTCTCTCTAGAATTACCGAAGCAAACACAACAGAGTTCATCAAGAAAAATGTGGTTTGCCGATTCGGGACTCCGATGGTCATCATCACGGATCTGGGTAAGCAGTTCGACAACGCCAGATTTCAGGAATTCTGTGGAAGTTTGGGGATTGAACTCTGCTTTGCGTCCGTGGCGCACCACTAGACTAATGGCCTAGTGGAGGCCACAAACAAAATCATCGAGAGGGTCCTCAAGAAAAAACTCCAGCAGAAGAAAGGAAGATGGGCTGATGAACTCCCAGACGTACTATAGGCATATCGCACCACCAAGAGGACCGCTACGGGAGAAACCCCCTGCTCGCTAGCTTTCGGGGTAGAAGCCGTCCTTCCTATAGAGCATAAGCTCGTCTCCTTCAGGGTGCAACATTTTGACCCGATGGAAATGAGGACAAGCTGAGGGCCAGCCTGGACCTTTTAGAGGAGAAGCAGTACATGATAGCCGAAAGAGTAGCGGTTTACCAGAACTGGATTGCTCGTTACTTAACAAGAAAGTGAGAAGTCGAAGCTTCAAGGAAGGGGATATGGTGCTCAGAAAGGTTACCCAGAATACCCGGAAGAGGTCGGACGGAGTGCTATCACCTAATTGGGAAGGTCCTTACCTAATCAAAATGGTGATCCAGGGTAGGGCCTACAAGTTGAATGATATGGACGGACATCCAGTAGACCACACTTGGAATGCTGATCATCTCAAGAGATTCTACCCATAAATTCTGCAAGGCAAGTCAGGTCAGGATTATTCCTAAATGAATGTCAGAAGATATTAGTAGTCATGAGTACTTGTATTCTTTTTTTTTCTTTGATCATCAATAAAGAAGTTTTCTTTCTCCATTCGTTCCTGCCTACATTTGTCTACATCCACCTGCTTTACGTCGCCAATTGAATTCCCTATGATTGTCGCTGTAAGACCAGAAGAGCTGCATAGCATCCCTGATTCCCTGGACCGGATAGATCCCTCTAGAAGGATCGCCATAAAACCAGGAAAGCTGCATAGCACTCCTGATACCCTAGATCGGATCAGTCCATCTAGAAGGTTCGCCTCAAGACCAGGAAGGACCATATGGCCTTCCTGCTGCCCTGGCCGGGTACCACCCCCCGCTAGGAAGGATCCAATACGTAAGAGCATAGTTTCCCGATGGATCAGACCTTGGCCGGGCACCAACCCCTGCCTAGAAAGACCAGGTGCTAAAGTGGCCTTAGTTGCCTACCTGAATCTTGCTGCCAGTGTTTATTCGCCATTGTTTTCGCCAGGATACCAAGATTCCTGCAAACAGGAATGCAAGGTACCCAAGTATGATCGCCTCAAGACCAGGAAGGACCATATGGCCTTCCTGTTGCCCTGGCCGGGTACCACCCTCCGCTAGGAAGGATCCAGTACGTAAGAGCATAGTTGCCTGATGGATCAAACCTTGGCCGGGCACCACCCCCCGCTGAGAAGGATCTGGATAGTAAGAGCATAATTACCAGCTAGATCAAGGCCTTGGCCTGGCCACCCCCCACCGAGAAAGACCAGGTGCTAAAGTGGCCTTAGTCGTCTACCTGGATCTTGCTGCTAGTGTTTATTCACCAATTGTTTTCACCAGGATACCACGATTCCTACAAACAGGAGTGCGAGGTACCTCGTACGCCACCGTTTTAGCCAGAGTACCAAGATTCCTAAAAACAGAAAGGTGAGGTACTGAGATTCACCAAATTTTTGATTCACCAAGGCACCAAAGCTTCTATAAATAAAGGAGCGAGGTACCTAGTTTCGCCAGAATACTTCCCTGGAGACCTAGGTTCCATGAACTGGAAAACTAGGTACTCAATCATTCGACGAGGTTCCTAGTTTGGCCAGACTACTCGCCATACTGCCAAAACTCTCAGAACTGGAGTGCGAGGTACCATGGTACCGATCAACTGCTTTATTCTCATCAGATTTTATGAGTTACCAAGTTTTGATTCAGTCAAGTTTATGCTGGGGACTCTTGCCCGAGTCTATGCTGCAATCAGAAGCGTGTGACTAAATTAAATCGACAGATATATATGGAAGTGAGTTTTTCTTTTCATTGATCAAATCGGGGAACCCTGCCCTTATTTTAAGCTACATACAAGATACAAGAAAGAAAGAGACAAGAAAATAAACTGGAGGTCTGAAACAGCCAGTTCCCTCTCTAATTTCTCACCTACTTATTAGATCTGCCTACCTAGCAACATTGATTTAAATCAGAATCTATATTGACGGTGCTGCCACGAACCCCGGAGGTAGGAGCAGAGGCCGTGTTGGGATCAGTAAGAATAAGAAGGAAATAAGGATTTCCCCCCCACGTCTAAGATGCAACGGGGCACAAAGCCGCGGCTCGACCAGGTAATGCCTACACCATTGGCAAAGCCGCAGCATCAGAGCCCACCATTCATCCTGATCCTGTGAATCTCTACTTTCCCTGTTCCTCTGGTAATTAAATCCACCAAGTACAGCTCCTTCCACAATACCAAGCATCCTGCCAGTCACAGAGCCGACATCTCATACTCCTCCCACAATGTCAGGTGATACGACGATCATCGATCAACCTATGGAGACTGTCTGCTACAAAGGAAAAAGGGATTGTTTGAAGACCCATCTAACAGATAAGGGGTATTTATAAAGGGAAAGATCGAATATCAAAAATGAGAGGATAAAGTCATTTATGTACACAACGTTCGATACACGGGAAATGGAAGCCTCGCGAAGTGTGCTTTCCCCCAAGACTTAATGATCGGGATAATCGAACCTATCCTGGATTGACATCTGGATGGACAGTTGAATACAAAATCCGAACCAATAATTCCTACATGGAAACCCATAAAAAATGAAGCGCCCCGATCTATGACCGGTTGAAGTCTTGGTACTTTTCCCGGACCATTCACGGTATTAATTCCCGAACCACTAAATTCCCACCTGGGTACTAAGAATCATCCCGGAACAATCATTTCAACCTGGGATGCGATAAACTATACACGCATGAAGTCAAGAAAAACAAAGAAATTCTTATTACTAAAACCGGGGAGCCCATCACGGGCTACAAAAAGATAACATTATCTAGGTGCTACTGATCAAGCTGGATCAAGCTGGATCAAGCATCCTCCTGCTCTTGAGTGGCCGTCCCCTTGCCAACTCCACCAGTTATGGTTCCCCCTCCTTCAATACTGGATGGAGCCCCGTCTGCTTCCTAGGCACCTACAGCAACGAGAATTTCCATTGGAGATGGATCTCCTTGAAGCTCCCCTCAAACTTCCTCGATCAGAGCAGCCTGACTTTCCTTTTCCTGGGCAGGGTCAGATGATGAGATAGGTAGGACAACTTCTCCATCATCAGTAGCAGGCTAATCTCTTACCTCCTTGCCAGACTCTATTGGAGAAGCAAAGGAGGAAGAAACCCCTCCTCCAGCCTGAGCCACACCAACCTCAGGATCCTTCAGATTTGGAGCTGACCCAGCATTGCTTGGTGGAAGAAGGGAGACAGAGCCCTGGTCCGGTCCTCCTACTACTCCAATATCTCCAACAACCTGGGAGGGCCCAGCCACATCAGAAGGTGATGCCCTAGCTAGCTCAGCAGCCTTTGCCATGATCTCCTCCCGGTTCCACCTAGCGATGTCACCTAGATCAAACGGATGAGGGAGAGCTAGAGCCACCTGGTAGCCAGTAAAAAAGTAACCGTCCCCGAAGGCGATGTCTACCTGGGCATCTAGATTGGCCACGCTACTTCGAAGGGACTGGATTTCTTTCTCCAGCTCCACTACTCTCTCCTTCGCAATATTCTTCTCCTCCTTGCGACGGAGGGACCTGAGTTTCTCCATATCCAGGGCATGCTGCATCCTCTCCCTATCAACCGTCACCTCGTCGGCTTCCTTTTGGGTATTCACCAGCGACTAGTTCAGAACTTCCATTCCCTGAGCAGCCTTAGTAAGCTCCTCTTTAGACCTCTCCAGCTCCGTTGTAGCACCCCTGACTTGCTCTAGAAGGAGGCCAACCTGTTTGCTCATGGCCACATTGAATTTAAAAGCTTGACAAAAATAATGCACTTGTCAGAATATTCTTAACCTCTTACCTGAACAAAGGATTAAAATAAGATAGCTTACCTCAGCTAGAAGAGCAGACCCCCTTCTAATTAGAAGCTCAGTCGGCATGGCGGTCATGACATCTAAGCCCCCACCTGGGCAAGAAGCAACGAAGTGGGCCAGAACTTCATCATGGCTGCCGTCCTTCGACCTCGACCGCGCCTTATCTCGAGGTACGACCCGCTTCTTCATAGCAGAATCAGAGTTTTTCTCGACCGGTTTAGGCTGACCAGATACCACAACGGGAGAAGCAGAAGAAGCTGAGGTACCATCATCAATGGCTACTGCAACATTAACTGGTCTGAGGGGTGAAACCTCGTGCACCCGGCTGGAAGCACCTCGATACCTCCCCAATCTGGCTGTAAAAGCCTCCAGCGACCTAGCCGACGTAGGAAGAGGGGGAGCTGGCGATCTTGATACCCCGGCCGGGATCCTATCAGAGCCAGTAGGTACTCCAACCCCTCTAGTAGGTACTCTAACCCCTGCATCGAGATCGGAACTGATTGGAATCATGACATGGGAAGACGGAGGAGAATCAACAGTACCGCCTGCTTGGTGGGTCTCCATCTCAGGAACCGATAGAGATACTGTTGAAACTACAACGATAGCCAGAGTCAATATTTGTAGAGTCAATAAAACAAGATAATATGAGCAAAGTCAGAAAAGTTTTCTACCTGGAGAAGCTCCGGAAATGCGAAGGTAGTGATCCACCCTCTTTGCCTCGAAGGCCTCCGTGATGGGAAATTTCGTGTTAATATAATGACGGGCCATGATAGCCCGTAAGATTTTTTCCGACTCTCCAGATAACTTGCTCTTCTCCAACGCGGGCTTGCCACTGAAAATAGTGGGAACTCAGAACTCAGACCCTCCGATATGATCCGAGCTTCCCCATTCACCTCCGAGGATGACACATTCCTCCTTCCAGGAGGTATCCTTTTTCGTGGCCCCCGGTACCACAAATTGCAAGCTGTTTTTGGCGCGAGAGTAGAATTTCCCCTTTGGACCTGGGGCATTAGCGGCAATCTGGAACACATATCCAATCTCATCTGGACCTGGTTCCCGATCGATGTTGTCCTTCTGACATTGCTCCCTCCACAAAATGAGGAACCCCACCAAATGCCTCAAGAATCCTAGTGTCAACTGGAGGGGATCTAACTGTAGGGCATGTACGGCCTTACGTAAGGTGAGGTGGAGAGGTAGCCTGACCTCGCAATCGAAGGCTACCGTATGAATCGGGACCTCGCCATCAGAAGGAGAATACATATCATATTCCCGTGGAGGGACGGCGATATAGATCTCTTTGGGGATCTTGAAATCTCCCTATAAACGTTTGATGGTTTCTGGAGTACTGGTAGAAGGAGGGACGCATCTATACTCATACGGAAGGGCCAGTACCCTCCCTATACTGTCTGTGACCTCGCCGGCCCGGTCATTACCTACCCCGACCGCGGTTTCTACATCTTCACTCGACTCCTGGTAGACATCAACCGAAGTCTCAGGATTGTTCGAGAAGCCTGTCCCGATTGCGATGTTCCGATTGGAACGGCGACGTTGAAAGGGAACGTCGTCCCCGCTGTCGTTGCTATCGCGTGCCTTTTTCTGGGGGCGAGGCTCCCGCCAGCCACCGCATCATCGTTGAAGAGCTGCTCAATGCTATCGCCACCAGGTGAAGACATAGTGACAGTTTCGAAGTTTGATTTCTATAGAAAAAGGGGAAGTAGAAGGTTGAAGCTAGGTTTTCTTTTTGCTACAAAATCTAAATCAGGAAAATTTGCTTGATACAAATCACTTGCGAAGGCACCAGAGCTTATATAGAGATGATTACTTGTAACGGGTAGAAAGAGTAATTAATGCCGCGGTAAAATCGGTGACGTGGAGGGATCATTTTTGAGAAACGTGCGCCCCTAAAATATTTTCCTTTTTGAATTCGGCTTACCCTGATCAGCCACGTGGAATTTAAATCTGCGTGCAAAGAGAAGATTCCCTTCTATGAGACGTTACGAAAAATTCTCCAAGTGCTATCTATCCTGACTCCAACCACCCAACCCGATACCGGTGTTCAAGTCAAGAGGGACTTCTGTTAACAGTTTTTTCTGGCAAGGGACCAAAGGAGAATTTTCCAACAAGAATCTATCTAGGAAAAATCATCCTGATATTCAAGATAACCAGTGAGATTGATACCACTACCTAGACGAAGCCGATACTTGATAAGGTCAGGACCTCGACTACCTATCTATCTAGATAGGATATCATCCCCGAAAGTATGTATCTCGCCCTACTGAATCTCCTGATACCAGCTCAAGACTATCACGAGGATAGCTCGCACGCCCAGCACCCAGCAAGCATCTCGGCATCGATCAAGGTATCAGGTACCTCCATACCTACCTCGGTGCTACCTCGATATCCACCTTGGTGTTACCTCGACTCCCGCCTGATACTATGATCATCCGGAGCTCCTCCAAGGCAAGTACCTTACCTCCTAGTCAATACGATAGGGAACATGAAGACACGAGCACCATTCCAGCAGGAAGTAGAACAAGTTCATCATAATGGGGTGTCAGCATTATCCTCCATCAGAACTCACGATCAGAATCTCCCTACAAGCTCCACGAAGAAGGAAAGTTGACTCCATCGCCATCAAGCTCCATGAAGAAGGAAAGTTGACTCCATCGCCAAAATAAAGCGCCATCAATGACCCTATAGTCGATCGAATCATAATTTGAATTCGCCATTGATTAACGGGATCTAATTTCACACCTTCAGCTCCACGCAAATGCTATTAAATGCTTAAAATAGGACTCTCTATAATCTTCATTAAAAACGACCGGATTTTTAGGAGATTCGGGGAGTACTATATATACGGCATTGAAGGGTAAAGCAAATGAGAGGATTTTTCGAGTATTCTTGATCTCCATAACCAGAGAAACCCCGGGTGAATTATCTCGGAGATTCCCTGAAGTCAATGAGAGTCCATTGACAATCACCGGAGGAAAAATATCCACTTATCGACACGGACGTTTTCTCCATCTCCATCCTGTGTAAAAGAGTGAAAAAAGGGTGAGAGATATGTACGTATAAACCTATGGGAGTAGTTGATTAAATAAAATAGTGTTCGTTTCACATCTCCCGGTCCATTTGTATCCTTTATCTATTCTTTGGTCAGTCGACCTCGATCATACAAAAGAGGGACCCCGGTACCGAAGGTACCTTCCCCGCTGCTGCTACCAGTAGTGGGTGAGGGTGTTAACTGAGATTTTCACCCCGAGTGAATTTTCCGTTAACACTAGTTCTTATTTTATTGAATATGTTATGGATTTCAAGTGTTAACTTGTTCACTTGATTTCAAAGCTACTTTTTGTGCTTTTTGTTGAAGACTTGTTATTCTAGCTTTGATTGACATGTTTAGGTTTTTAGATATTTTTGTGAATGATTTTAAATGCCTAATCTAGATCTCTAATCACATGTTCATGAGAATTAGTTACATTTGCTTGTGAGCTTGATTTGTGCAAATCTAACTTTTCATGGAGTGTGTTTGATCTGCTTGCTCTATTTGCTTGTGATTGCATCATAATTGCATGTTTACATTTCACTTAGATCATTGTCCTGTGAAGAGGTTTGAAGTCTCATTTCTAAGAGTGATTCTTTGATTTGAGCATTGGAAGTCTTGGCTAGAGTCTAGAGGACTTGGATAGCTAAGCATTGGAAGTCATGCATTGCCATCTCAACTCCCCGTGGAGGCGCGTGGCCTCCACGGGGATAGGGTAGTTTGGCACTTTGCCATCCCATTTCCCCTTTGCTCCCTATCGCGCTCCTCTCGCGTTCTTCGACCATAATATGTGTGTGTGCACACCTACTCCTTGCAAGGGGAAGAAGAATCTTGATTCCTTAGCATCCAAGTAAGCATTTTTCCTCTTGAAGACGAACTTTGCATGCGAAGTTGCTTTCCTTCTTTGAAGCTTGATCCAATAACGAACCACCTAAGCAACTAAGCAACTAAGCAATACAAACAAAGAGTGTTTTGTTATGGAATCAAGCCAACACAAATCTAAAACCTAACATTACCTGCTGTTAATAGCCTTTTGTGACAAGGGTCCAAAGAAGAATTTTCGATCATACTAATACCCGGTAGGACCTTAAGGGGGACCATTCCCAGCTCCTATGTGCGCAGAAGCATCGGTCCCGCTATCTAGGAAGGATCGTTATCTGATGATGCTAGAACAGTGATTGCCTTGTCTGCCTGGCACAAGATGAAGCACCAGAACCACGACTCAAGAAGAACAGGTACCACGTTGTGCCATTACTCCTGATACTGAGTGAAGCCGGTACCGAGATACTACGTAACCAGTACCTCGCATGTACCCGGTACCTCATACCTGGCACCTACGTACTGTGACGTCTACCCGATACCCAAGTACCTCGACATCAGCATAGAATCCAACCAAGATAGGCATCCAGCATGCCAAGCGAGGAGAACGTCGCCATGAAGATACCATCATGTTAGGAGAAGCACCACGCCAGCAAGAGGAGATCGACACATCAGTGTACTACGCCATCAGGATATAGAATAGAACAAGCTCCACGCCAGCAAAAGTAGATCGGTACACCAGTGTACCACAGCATCGGGATACAAATCCAGTATTTTCCTCCAAGCAACGTATGAGGGAAAAGTTGACTCCTCCGCCATTTAAAGCGCCATAAATGAGATCAAATGGTCAACCGAATCAGAGTTTATATGCTACAGTTGTTAATTGCCGAATTTGGCTAAGGACCAAAGGAAAATTCTCCTCCCTACTAGCCCGAATTCATGACCAAAAATTATCCACCATGAAGCGCCTCCCGGGGTCAGGCCACGAAGCCACCTCGCAAAAAATGAAGAAGGGTCACCGAGCTATGGAAACACCCGAGACGAAGCCCGACACAACCAGATCGAGTTTTCGACACCGAGGTCGAGACTACCTCGCAACCTCCGTGGAAGCCTGCCTTCCTCTCCAAATTTAAAGAGAAACTGTTAGGCTTTAAGCTTGTATTACTATGTTTTTCCACCACACCAAATGGAGTTTTGGACCTATTAGGATAGGTAGGAGGAAGCTCATCAAAGCCTGTTGACATTGAAGAGCGCATACAGTGAGTCGTTTAAAGCTCCAAGGGACCTAGAAAGGTCGGATCAAGCTCCTAGCACCAAGACTAGGACATGTCGCTCTACTAAATAATAAGTGACATACTCACCATCCTCTATGAAGAATCATACCATGGAGACACACGAGATCATACCTACAACGAAGATGAAAAAATTACGTGTAGAACAACGTGTAGAACAAGTGATTGAATCCAAAAAGGAAACAAACTTATCTTCGCCTACGATACTCTCGAATCCTTCATTAAACCAAAGTCAATGACTTTTAAATAAAAAGATCCCACCCGATAAGGAGGGAAAGGATTCAGAAAATCATGGAGGTAAAGTCGCAAATAGAACCAACCTAGACTATGTATAAAACGATCAAGCATGAGCAGAAAAAGGAGACCACTTTTCGACAGGCACTGGAGTTCCACTTAATGGTATCCTAGAGAGATTGAGAGTTGTTAACGGAAAAATCCACTCAAGGAGCAAAGTTTCAGTTAACACCCTCAACCCGTTACCCCGGAGGTCGCAGCCGGGGGTAGGTACTTCGTCCCGTGGTTCTGGTAAGAGTGAAGGAGAGATATCTGATCGATCGACGTCCTCAGATGGGGTGGATACAGCGAGAGAGGTAAGGTAGGCAGGAGAACAATCATCCCGCCCATCTGGTGTAGTAGGTTGGTACCCGGACCTGGTATCTGATCCTGGTACCTAGTCACCTCTCTAGGTGCCCTCCATGATTCCCTGACCAAGATAATGTGCAAGGAGGGGTACAGGAAAGCTAGGACCAGCGGGGTCGATGCCTAGCTCACATACATGCGTAATGAAGAGATATATGGGAGAATGATAACTCTTTTGGTAGAGGTGGACTGACCTAGGGGGAAAAAGCATCACGATTGATCACATGCTGAAAAACCTCAGGCAGTATCCATAAGAAGGAGAATGACCCTTCTTTATATTTATATATCTCGAGAGGTGCTCCGGAGAGCTTACATTAATACAAACTGAGTCCTGATAGGTCACAGTTTGAGGGGTACCATTTGGTACAGGTATATTCATGGCGAAAATTGACATACATAGTAGTCGATACAATGGTGGTGTAGAGGGAATTCAGGCAGGGTCCCTTTTACACTCCAGGCGATGGTGAACTCGTGCTGTAGGCGATAAGTAAGTGTTTTTCTATACCATGATGGTGAAACCTCTCTGTAGATGATGGTGAATGTATTACTAGTGGATAAGTGGGCCAAATCTGGGATCGGTGAGGAGATACCTTGGATATATGGAGATACTGGAGGATGTTCATAAGCTATTGGAGAATGTCCGATCCGAGAAATGTTGGGGAGTCGACCGGAGAAAATGTCTGAACCCTTGAGATGGAGAAATTCGTGAGAGCTGGCAGCCAAAGTCCGAACCAGAGCTGGTGAACTGTGTTTATTGTTTGAACCCCTTTCTTGGAGAGAACTTGGCCATATTTATATGTTCTGATTCTTGTTGCCCACTCCACTAATTAATTCGCAATCAAAGGAACAGTTAACATGGATTTTTGGCAAGGGACCAAAGGAGAATTTTTCAACTAGTATCAACCTGATGGGCGCCATTCCTAGCTTCCGTGTGACCAGCGAGGTCGATGCCACTATCTAGATGGAGCCTATACGTGGTAAGGACAGGACCTCGATTACCTATCTATCTAGATAGAACACTAGTACCGCGAGCTAACGAAGGTACATACCTTGCCCTACTAAAGCTCCTGATATCAACTCAATACTAGTACAATGGTAGATCGCACACCCAGCACCCCTCAAGTGCCTCTACATCAGTCAAGGAACCCGGTATCCCGATACCCGCCTTGGTACTGCCTTCGACTTCCACCTGGTACCTAGTACCTTGATGTATATATTCGGAGCCCTTCCAAGGCAGGTACCTTACCTGCCAAGCAATATGAAGATGATGGTGAAGACACAAGCACCACTCCATCAAGAGACAGAACAAGCTCCATGCCGGTAGGATCCGACTGGTATACCAGTACCTCGCCCTACCAACAAAATTCAGAATCAGAGTTTCCCTCCAATCTCCATGAATAAGGAAAGTTGACTCCATCACCAAAATAAAGTGTCATTAATGAAATCTAATTTGAATTCGAATTCGATAGTGATTTCATAGGATCAAATCCCACGCCTTCAGCCCCACACAATGCTTTTCAATGCCTAAAATAGGACACTCAATAATCCTCATTAACACAACCGGATTTCGTGGGGATTCTCTGGAGAACTATATATACGGCATTGAAAGGTAAATAGAAAGAGGCTTTTTTGAAGATTAGGATTGCCAAAGACAGAGAGATATTTTTTCCCGGTTGAATTCCCCTGTGAAATTCTCCGAAGCCAGCGAGAGTCCACTGACGATCATTGGGAGAAAATATCTACTTGTCGACATAAACGTTTTCTCCACCGTCACCTCGTGTAAAAGAGTGAGAAACGAGAGAAGAGTGTATATTGTGTAACTTCGTTATAGTATTGTTTAATTAAACAGTGTTCTTCTATATCTCCAGGTCCTTTTTTTGTTTCTTCTCCATCATATTACTTCTTGTTTTTGATTATAAAAAGGATCCCGGTACCAAACGTACCTATCCCGCTACTGACTACCGGTAATGGGTGAGGGTGCTAACCGAGATTTTGCTCCCTGAGTGATTTTTCCGTTAACACTTTTTGGCGCCGTCTGTGGAAAACAACACACCCTCCAAAGAAAGCCAGCATGCCTCGTTTTCTTGTCCTACCATCAAAATGAAGCTCCGATCCTCTTAGGATCATCCTGACCCGTCGGGACATCAATCAGACGTTTCAATCCGAAAAGGGTCAGAAGCTAAAGAGGGGGGGAAAGGGTCGCAAACGCACCTCGAAGCCGTCAGCTACTGCGTGGATTACCCCCCAGGTACCTGCTACCCCAGTAGCTGGACCTGCCAATCTAGACCAACAGGCCGCGACCTTTATAGAGAGCATTCGCCTCCCGATGGTCACCGAAGGCAGTACCAGTCAGCCTCTGGTACCAGATCATAGGGAAGATGCCAATCGGCAAGGTACCAGGGTACCTCCCTTCAACAGGTTGAAACCACCACCTCCTGTACCAGTCCATGATAGACTCGGGCCTATGCCCCCAGCACCATCGGTCCACGACAGACTCGGGCCCATGCCCCCGGTTCTAGGATATCCTACAGGTTATCAAACTCGGCATGCAAGATCCGCCATCGACCTCCAGCACAGAGAGCACCACCACCTGGCCCAACCAGTGGCCTATTCTAGACAGCCTCACCAGGAAAGGACCAGGGAATGCCCTCATTCAGTGGTGGGAGGTAGCAATAAGGGCGCCAGAGAAGACCCTCCCAGGGAGAGAATCAAGATGAAGCTTCTGCAACATCGGAAGGGCCTGACGACAGAGATTCTTATGTAGAATCTGGGAATTATGGCAGTAAACGTCTCTGAGACCAGGTCGCCAGAATGGCAAAAGAAATCCAAGAGTTGAAGAAGGGCAAGCACTGAGAAAACAGGAAAGACCCCTTGGGAGAGATGAATGCTCCATTCTCTAGGAGGATCAAGGAGGCAGAATTACCTCCCAAATTCAAGATGCCAACCGAAAAATATTCTGGGTTTAGGACCCCCTGAGCCACCTAGAAAGCTTTGTTCGCCAGATGGAGGTCCGGAATGCTACTAGGGCCGCTATGTCTAGAATGTTCCCAACCACGCTGAAGGACTATGCCAAGACATGGTTCAGGAAGCTACCAACGGGGAGCGTTGATTCATTCACAAAATCGACAACTGACTTCTGTGCCCAGTTCCAAGGCATCAAACCTTGCCCCTGATATGTAAAATCGTGTTATTAAAAACTATACTCGCAAGTGCACGAATCGTGAAGATAAGCACAACGGCAAATAAGGATCGTTCCCAGGAGGAAAAGTAATTTATTAATTAAAACTAATTCTACTTAAAGTTAAATTAAAGTAACCAAAAGATTTGTTGTTTGATTGATTAAACTAAAACTAAATTAAATCAATCTAAAGAAAACAATTAAAGAGAATATGGTTGTGATCAAGAGAAAGAAAGCACTAGGTAATCAATGATCCCCAATCATGAACACTCAATATATGGAATTAATTTGTAAACAAGATTCAATCAATTCTAGGGTTCACTTTGTCTTTAATGTGACTATTACCGTTCGGTCGCGGGCTAAGTCATATGCTTCCAACCGTTATTCACCTTATGGTCAAGGTGTGAATTATAATCGGAAACCCATTAAGTGCAAGAAATAAGAACCAAATTCTACTACTTTGTCTTGGTCAGACTAAAGATAAAATTCATTCATTCAAAAGATCATTAATTAAGATTAAGTTTGGTCAACAATAATCCTAATTCTCAGATAGTCTTAACCCTAAAATCATGCCAAATAATTATTCACCCTTTGGTCAAGGTGTGAATAAAAATTAAAACTAATGAGGATTAAGCAGTTAAGAACAATGAATAAATCAAGAATTGAATTGATGAAATAATAATTAATCACATATGAGCATTCACAAAAGGTTCACACTGATTCCCTAGTTGTGGGATTAGTTACACATCATGAAAATAAAATGAGAAGAGAAAGAAAAGATAAAACCCATATTGGCCTTTAATGAGTTCTTCAAGTCTTCAATTGTAATCTTCTTCGTCTTCAAATCTTCAATGTGTAAAGATGGATGAGTGTGTGGTGATGTATGGTGGTGGAGTGATGGGGGACGGCCCCCTTGGTGGCTTGGGACCTCCCTTAGCTTGTGTATCCCGAAATTAGGGTTCACATGGGTTTAAATAGGCTTTAGATGATAAGACAAGTCCTTAAACAACAAGGAAATCAATTCCCTTTTAGAACTCTACCTTTTTGGGATTTTATTCCTTTCCTAATCCACTCAAATTGATAACTTATTGAAGGATGATAAGGATTAGGTGTCAACTTGCTTTCCATGACTCTCACTCATGTCCAAGAAGGTAATATTTCCCGTTCCGACAACTTGCAAAATAAATTCCGTCACTATTCATGGAATTATGACTGATCTGACCATCGGGTACTAAAACGGGCATAACTTCTTTTAGGAATATCGGAATTGCAATCCATGAAAGTGCACCGGAAACTAAACTTCCGGGGCTTTCCATCCATAGGTGGTAGGACACACAATTGAAACTGAGGAGAGAGATATGGGGCCTGCAATATGAGTGATCTGCACAACAAAAATTCATCTTTTTGCTTGTTTTCTCCAAAATAACATCCAACACCTCTTCTATGGAATGTGACCTACACATACTCAACAAACACATAAAATACCTAATTTTACTTGAGAACAAAGCACAAATAATAGGAAATGGGAACCTAAAACATGTATAGAAATTGACCGATCAAATACCCCCAAACATATATTTTGCTAGTCCTCGAGCAAAACTAGAATAAAAACAAAAACTAAAAACAAACAAAATCTAAAAATAAAATAAAAATAAACTAAGCCACTTTCGTAGGGAACACGATAGCATTGAGCATATGCTACAAGCCTTTAAACCTCTAGGTGTCCCTAGTAGGAGGAGTGTTGTCTCCTGAGGGTTTACAGATATGCTACCCACAAACATAAATTTCTGCGAAAAATCAAATAATTAAGATGCAATCTCACATGTACCATTCAACGCCAATGCATGCTAGAGCCACTAAATAAAGACTAAAATTATGCCACAAATTTGAATGCATGCTTAGTTTTAATGAAAAGCTCATAATCAAGACACTCTAGCTTCAAAAACACATTTGTCAAACGCCATAGATATAATTCGCCTCGACTCTAATTCTCACAAGATGTCACTCTTTAATTCACACGGAACCTAGGAAAATACACTCATCAAGCATATGCGAATGAAGTTATATACAAGAAATTTCAAAATATAATCGCATATGAATATATAATAAAAAGAAGGTTTGATTTTTATGCAAAGGATCTCATGAACGGAATCAGATATTAAGAACAAGATAGAGCACATGTTTACCTTTACTCTCGAGCTAGCATTCCCAAAAGATCAATTAGGTCTTTTTTTTGTAATGGGGCCATGGGGTAAAGGTTTAAGAAAGGACAGGAAAAAGGATAGCAAACAAACCTAGGATCACATCGAGATATTCTTCGGCAATCTTCATACTCGGCCGAATTTCTTCGAATTCTTCATTCCACTTGCATCTAGGCTTCTTGAACAATTTTTGTTCAACCTCCTTCTTGAGTTGACTTTGATTTCTAATTACTTCATTGTAAAGCTCTATTCCTTTTCACTTTCATATGATTCTTCATCTCATTTATTTATCTTTCTCTTTTTTTTAACCCTTTTTTTAACCTTTTTTTTTCAATTTTTTTTAATAATATGAGAATTTTACATCAATTACATAATTCTTCAAAAACCTTCTTTGCATTTAATCTTCTTGCTTTTTCCTTGGTACATGCACTTCACGAGTCACCCATTTCGAACTCTCTTCAATCATCTTCATCACCTCAATATGATCCCAAGCTATAAGGTACGGCTAAATTATGGCTCATTGGGGTTAAGTTAATGTGGGTGATGAAAGAAAAAGGCTTATAGTGTTTAGCTTTGAAATTGGCTATGGAGCACACACATATAAAGGTAGGAAATATTTAAGGCCTTTTAAGTGAGTTCAAGCACACATTGCCTATATCACTTCTAATGGTTCAACCAAAACAAGAGCAAAGTCCACATGTGATATCTTTTATGATGAATGTTCTTTAATATCCAATGCGTAACCTATTGAGATCAATTTCTAATGTTAAGAACCTAATAAGTGTTTAGGAGTAGAAACAAAAGAACCCTCATATAATGATATTTATGTACGCTTTTTGGCTTAGTGAACTCACAAGGGTAGTCTCCACTATTAATCATGGCAATCCAACTAAGCATCCTATCCACTATCACATCAAGAGCATGTCATAAATTTTGAAAAATGCAATGCAATACTCTAAGTGGCAAGACGTTAGTCTAAACTCAGTGATTAAAGCATATACTATGGCTCTTAAAGCACACAAAAGAAGCATCTCAACATGGAGGACAAAAATTCAAAAACTGGTGACTTTTGAAATTGACGTACGTCTGTTCTTTAATGCATATCTCTCAAAATACTCAACGCAAGTTAACCAAATATTAACAAAAGAAAATAGACATGTAAATAAACACTTTTCATTTAGAAAACATCTCAAAAATCGAATCGGAAAAGTGATAAAACAGATGACGAAAAACATTCACGTGCAGAATTTCAAAAACAGGGCATCGCCCATGACCTTTGGTCGAAGAAACAATCATAACTTTTAAACCACCACCCAGAATTTTACGTTATTTATACCGTTGGATTCGTATCGAAAACACGAAGAACGCATTGTGGACAGAAAAATTTATTTCCTCACCAATGAATACAGTTTTAACAAAACGTTTGCCTAAAAATATTTCAAAACAGGTCACTTTTTCACAGATTTCAACAAATGGCTAAGAAAATAAAATAAAAACGAATTCACACCCCCAAACCTAATCTAAACATTGTCCTCAATGTTTGTATGACATTAAAAGTATGGACAAAGAATAAAGAAAAAGCATGGAAGGCAAGAAGAAAACACAAAAACTAAAGAAAACTAAAAACTAAAATTAAAAAGAAATTACCTAGGTGGGTTGCCTCTCACCAAGCGCTTTATTTTAACGTCTAGGCGAGACGCATGAGAGCACTACGGCTCTTTGAGCTTGATTGATTCCTTCTTTCTTCTACCGATGACGACTTAATGACTATGTACTCGTCACCACTCTTCTTCAACCGAATAGTCCCACTGTGCTCATTATCTTTGATCTCATCCTTTCTTATCCATACTTGTTTTACCCGGTTATTCCCATGATTGTAACTCCCATTCCTCCGTTTGCATTGATTTATATATTCATAACACCAAGGGCGAATGTGACCCTGCACATTGCAAAAGTGACAAACGGGAACAAATCTATGAAAGTTACCTTCTTGGTGGCTGTGATTCATTGGTAGTGATCGCTTCCTTATATTTCTTCTTCTTCTCTTCGGAAGTGGATAGACCTTCTCGGTGACGAAATCTCTCGACTCATCTTTATTCACCTTATTGATCTTAACCTCCGCTAGTTCCTTCATCACTTCGGCGGTCAATGACTTGATTTCTTGCTCGGCCTTTGCAAGCTTCGCAATGCTTTCGAGTTCCTTATTTTTCATGATCTCTAAAGCTTTATCCCTTTTTTCGATCTCGGCCTTCATTAGCCTCATCCGTTGAGCAAACTCATCTTTGAGCTCTTCCAATTCTCGGGAAACTTCTGCAGACTTCCTTAACGAAGACTCTTTTTCTTCCATTAGGTTATTGATCTTTGTTGTCAAGTCGGAATTGAGAGCAACAACCATCTGTTTGTCTTCCTTCAGTTGCTCAATCATGTTCTCATAACTTGAGCGATCATGTCGAATAATGCGATTTTTATCTTCTGCCATTGCTACTTGTCTTATGCGATCAATGTTGTCGTTCAACGGTAGTACTTCTCCTTGCAGTGATCTTCTACCTTGCATGCACCGTTGAAACCTGTAACAAAAGACAGACACACAGTAAACTACGAAAATAAAATAAAATAAAAACTAAAAATCTAAAAATTAATGACACGACTACCTAAAACTAGACTAAATCTATTAACTAAAACTAAAACTAGAATTAACCAATAAATTCAACTAGTCCGCGGCAGCAGCGCCAAAAACTTGATGTGTAAAATCGTGTTATTAAAAACTATACTCGCAAGTGCACGAATCGTGAAGATAAGCACAACGGCAAATAAGGATCGTTCCCATGAGGAAAAGTAATTTATTAATTAAAACTAATTCTACTTAAAGTTAAATTAAAGTAACCAAAAGATTTGTTGTTTGATTGATTAAACTAAAAATAAATTAAATTAATCTAAAGAAAACAATTAAAGAGAATATGGTTGTGATCAAGAGAAAGAAAGCACTAGGTCATCAATGATCCCCAATTATGAACACTCAATGTATGGAATTAATTTGTAAACAAGATTTAATCAATTCTAGGGTTCATTATTTGTCTTTAATGTGACTATTACCGTTCGGTCGCGGGCTAAGTCACGTGCTTCCAACCGTTATTCACCCTATGGTCAAGGTGTGAATAATAATCGGAAACCCATTATGTGCAAGAAATAAGAACCAAATTCTACTACTTTGTCTTGGTCAGACTAAAGATAAAATTCATTCATTCAAAAGATCATTAATTAAGATTAAGTTTGGTCAACAATAATCCTAATTCTCAGATAGTCTTAACCCTTAAATCATGCCAAATAATTATTCACCATTTGGTAAAGGTGTGAATAAAAATTAAAACTAATGAGGATTAAGCAGTTAAGAACAATGAATAAATCAAGAATTGAATTGATGAAATAATAATTAATCACATATGAGCATTCACAAAAGGTTCACACTGATTCCCTAGTTGTGGGATTAGTTACACATCATGAAAATAAAATGAGAAGAGAAAGAAAAGATAAAACCCATATTAGTCTTTAATGAGTTCTTTAAGTCTTCAATTGTAATCTTCTTCGTCTTCAAATCTTCAATGTGTAAAGATGGATGAGTGTGTGGTGATGTATAGTGGTGGAGTGATGGGGGACGGCCCCCTTGGTGGCTTGGGACCTCCCTTAGCTTGTGTATCCCGAAATTAGGGTTCACATGGGTTTAAATAGATGATAAGCCAAGTCCGTAAACAACAAGGAAATCAATTCCCTTTTAGAACTCTACCTTTTTGGGATTTTATTCCTTTCCTAATCAATTCCCTTACTTATTGAAGGATGATAAGGATTAGGTGTCAACTTGCTTTCCAAGACTCTCACTCATGTCCAAGAAGGTAATATTTCCCGTTCCGACAACTTGCAAAATAAATCCCGTCACTATTCACGGAATTATGACTAATCTGACCATCGGGTACTAAAACGAGCATAACTTCTTTTAGGAATATCGGAATTGCAATCTGTAAAAGTGCACCGGAAACTAGACTTCCGGGGCTTTCCATCCATTGTTGGTAGGACGCATAATTCAAATTGAGGAGAGAGATATGGGGCCCGCAATATGAGTGATCTGCACAGCAAAAATTCATCTTTTTGCTTCTTTTCTCCAAAATAACATCCAACACCTCTTCTATTGGATGTGACCTACACATACTCAACAAACACATAAAATACCTAATTTTACTTGAGAACAAAGAACAAATAATAGGAAATGGGGACCTAAAACATGTATAGAAATAGACCGATCAGCCCCAAAGATCCTATTCACCTTCAATACGTGATCCAGGAGCGGGGAGAAACGCTCAGAGCCTACGTGGAGAGATTCCATAAAGAAGTGATCTTGATGGGAGTCTTCGCGGAAAAGGAAACCTTGGCCAATTTCAGAAGGAATCTTTGGGTAGGCAGACTATTCAGATCTTTCGCCAAGCATCCCCCGGAGACCTACCAGGAGGCCTACGACAGAGCTCTAGAGCAGGTTGAGATAGATGAACAGCCCCGAGTTAAGATGGAGCACGATGATATGAGAACTGCCAAGCGCCAAAAAAAGAAAGGGCCCAAGCCTGCACCCATTCAGAAAAAACAGAACAGGCCTCCCAACAAATCTATATATCGGTCGCCACCCTATCAACCTCCACGGAACAGGTACTCGGCTAGGCGGACTCTGCCCAGAGCTACACCCCTACCCAAGGAGGTAGCGCGGGTAGATAGAGATGAAAGGGGGTACTCCCATTACACCCCCTTGAACACAACTGGCGAGACTATTTACCTCGCCATCCGCGACAAAGGACTACTCAGGAAGCCAGGTCCAATAAAGGCACCGGTCGATCAATGGAACCGCTACAAGTATTTTGACTTCCACGAGGATATAGGTCATAATACATCGGAATGCCATAGTCTGCGGAACTAGATTGAAGTTGTTAATTGCCAAATTTGGCTAGGGACCAAAGGGAAATTTTTTACCCTCCTAGTCTGACTCCAGGCCCGAGGTCATCCACCAGGAGACCACGCTTCCCAAAATCGAGCTACGGTGCCACCCCACAGAAATAAAGGCAAGCTCTAGAAACACCTGGAGTAGAGCCCGTCGCAACCAGATCGAGCTCGCATTACCAAACCTAAAATCAGGAAGCTCCCCCGAGGTCGAGATTACCTCGCAACCTCTCCAGAAGCTCGCCAAAACCCCGCTGTCATAGAGGAGTATCCGCAGGGGGGACGCATCAAGCTCCAAGAAATCAAGGGAGGTCAGATCGAACTCTTGGCTAGATTAAGCACCTGAATATCGGAACCAAGACACTAATCTACCTAGTTATCTGATCTACCTCGCCATACATACCATATTCGACGACCTCTATGAAGGATCATGCTATGAAGATACAAAGATACATTGGATCATATCTGGAAACATTACATACGTGCAGAACAAGTATTAGAGTCCAAAGAGGAAACAAACTGATCTCCCCCAAGATATCCTCCATTCAGCTATTAACTCAAAGTCAATGACATTTAAACGAGGAATCCCGCTCGATAAGGAGGGGAGAGACGGAGAAAATCAAGGGGAGAATCAGTTGATTTAACCTACAAAACTACGTATAAATGGAGAGAAAGAGAAGGAGAATAAGGGGACTACTTTTCGACAGGCATACGATAACAACCCTACTACACCCTAGAGAGATTGAGAGCGATTGAGAGATATTGGTAAACGATACACCATTGATAAGAATAAAGAAAAGATTGTCGTTCTCTTTTGTTCATTTTCTTTTGATGGTACTGATAATAGTATTTTTTGTCATTTTTAACTAGCACTGACTAGAATACATTCTACCTTGACCACCACCTCTGTGGTAGTGGTTTTGAGGGTGTTAATTGAGATTTCTCACCCTGAGTAAAATTTCAGTTAACACTTTTTGGCGCCGTCTGTGGGAACACCCACACCCTGTTAATCAAATCAACCATGTGTATTTTCATTGTTTTACAGGAACCATGAGGCTCCGCTCATCCCAAGGACAGCACGTAGCTTCGGAACAACCTTCGACGATGCCAACACGAAAGGCCCCACGGAGGGGGAAGAAGTCTGGACATTGCAGTCAAGCTCCAGTCCAGACGACCAATGCACTGCCTTCTGGCCACCCTATGATAAGCCAGGCCGAGCTCGACCAATAAACGGCAGCCTTCGTGGAAACCGTTCGCCTCCGCCTGCTCACCGAAGGTATCACAGTCCAACCAACAAACATAAATGATCAGAGACAGCCTGCTTTCGACCGCCTGGGACCTGCTTGTGATAGGACTGGGCCCCAACCTTCGATCCGGGATAGGGTAGGACCTGTAAGTTCCTCATATTTTGATTGGTTTATTTCGTTGACAAACCACATTGGGGATTAATTTTTGTAAGGGTATATTAGGCTTCATTGGGTGTGATCAAGCTTCAAGGACTTCATCTCTCTCAAGAGCACTTCAAAGGTATATCACTTGCTTAATTCTCTTTGAAGAGGTTTTAGTTGCACACACTCACATTCTATGCATTTGTATTGATATGCATGAATGGTTGCACACACACACTTCTTGCATTTTGGAGTTGATGGGCTGCACAGTAGGTTAGGCGACATGCAAGGCCACTTGTGAATGTCGCCTGACAAGTCGCCTTAGACTTAGGTTTTTCCCACAGTGTGTTAGGCGACATGCAAGGCCACTTGAGCATGTCGCCTCCAATGTCGCTTTAGTCATATTTTTTTTTTCCAGTGTGTAAGGCGACTTCATAGGCGACTTGGGGATGTCGCCTTACATGTCGCCTCTGACATCTTGTTTTTTCCACAGTGTGTAAGGCGACTTCATAGGCGACTTGGGGATGTCGCCTCACATGTCGCCTAAGGCAACGTGTTTTCTCACAGTGTGTTAGGCGACTTACTCATGTCGCCTTGCATGTCGCCTTTTTCACCCGAACTGGGCATTTCGGGTATTTCACACCAGCTCATTTTTTGGTTTCTATAAATACATCTTCTTCTCCACCATTTAGACCCAGAGCTCTGAAAAATATATCCCTAAGTGAGAGAATGTAAATCCAAGAGAGAGAGAGCTCCAAGAAATCCTTTTTACTCAACCAAACTCATACCCATGTGCATCTAAGCTTCATTCTTGCATCTGTTCTTCATGGGTCTTCATGCTCTTCTTTACTAGGTAATCAAACAAGTCTTAGAACTTCTTTTTCTTCTTTATGTTCTTGTTTACCTAAGGTTAGCAATTATTTGTTAATTAATTGCATGTTCATTTGGTTTAGCATGATTTGAGTATGTTTGTGATTATGTTTGTTGGTTGAGGTTGTATGTTCAATGATAGCTAGCATTTAGGACGCTTTTACCCTTCTAGCTAAATCTTCATGCATTTGCATTTAGATATTGATATCTAGGATTTGCACTCATTGACATCTTTAAATCCTTAGATAAGCATTTAGTGTTGCCTAGCATTAATTGCATGTTAGAATATTTGTACATATTCACATAGGTTGTTTAACCTTTTCATTGTTTATTAAGCTTTGTGACTAAGTGGAATTAGTGCACTTGCTTATGGTCTAGAATCACTATTAAAGGCCCGTTGGGTAGAGTGAAAGGGTTAGTGGCCAAGGAGGTGTGACTTGAGGTCAACCTAGGTTGTAAACTTTCATTCAAATAGTGGATTTGAGGACCGAATGTGGCTAGAAGGATAGCCCGTGAGTTTTGCCCAGTTGGAGGGTTTCTCACGTAAATCAATCATTGTGTTTTTTTATTGTTTTCCGCATATTTATATTGGATTGATTGATTGCTAATATGGGGTAGGACTATTAAAATTGATTAAGTCGAAAAGTTGGTAATAAATCAACTAAAACCTATTCACCCCCCCCCCCCCCCCCCTCTAGGTTGTATTAGACACACTTTGTGTATTTTCAGGACCCATGCCCCCAGTTCTAAGAAGACCTTCATCATATCAGCCCAGGCTAGTTAAGTCTGCAACAGATGCACTAACGCGGGAGCAACGAGAGGCACCTCGCCCGACGGCCTTGAAAATACACAAAGTGTGTCTAATACAACCTAGAGGGGGGGGGGGGGGGGTGAATAGGTTTTAGTTGATATATTACCAACTTTTCGACTTAATCAATTTCGATAATCCTACTCCATATTAACAATCAATCAATCCAATATAAATATGCGAAAAACAATAAAAACACAAGGATTGATTTACGTGAGAAACCCTCCAACTGGGCAAAACTCACGGGCTATCCTTCTAGCCACAAACGGTCCTCAAATCAACTATTTGAACGAAAGTTTACAACCTAGGTTGACCTCAAGTCACACCTACTTGGTCACTAACCCTTTCAATCTACCCAACGGGCCTTTAATAGTGATTCTTGACCACAAGCTTGTGCACTAACTCACTTAGTCACAAAGCTTAACAATCAATGAAGAGTATAAACAACCTATGTGAATATGTAAAAGATATTCAAACATGCAATTAATGTTAGGCGACAATAAATGCTTATCTAAGGATTTAAGATATCAATAAATGCAAATCCTAGATATCAATATCTAAATGCAAATGCATGAAGATTTAGCTAGAAGGGTAAAATCGTCCTAAATGCTAGCTATTAATGAACAAGGCTCTCAACCAACACACAACAACTCAATCATGTTATAAATGCCAATAAACATAAAGATATGCAATAAAATCACATAAAAGAGCTAACCCTAGGCAAACAAGAACATAAATAAATACAAAGAGATTTAGGGCATGTTCAAGTTACCTAGTCAATGAAAGCAAGAAGAATCCATGATGAGATGATGCTTGAAGATGTTAGATGCACATGGATTTGTGTTTGGTTGAGTAAAGATGAGTTCTTGGGAGTTTCTCTCTCTAAGGAAAGCTTGGCCTATCAAAAATGGCTTCTTAAACTCATAAAAACGAGCAAGGAAGAAGATAGAGCATATATATGGGAGCCCTAGTTGAAACAGCGTCGTTTTGAACTTAGGGCACAAAATCCCGTCAATACCGCTAGATGGACCGCATCGCAGGCAAGTGTCCAGACCGCGGTATACATAGCAGTGCACTGTCTGGACAACAACGCGATGCAGGGCGCTGTGCATGCAGGTGCACAGGCCGCGGTATGGGCAACAGAGGCTTACTGGACAACACCGCGACTTGGGTCGCTTTGCGTGCAAGTGTATAGGAAGCGGTACATGAAGCATGACACTGCTGAGGTATACCGCTCTGTATGCCGCGGTGCAAGCAAGTCTTGCCAAGCGGTCTAGGCCGCGCTAAGAGAAGAAATTCTCTTTTCCGGGCAAACTCAACACACTAAGTGATGTGCAAAATGTGCAAGTGTGGAGTGTGAAAAGAGGCATACAATACATCATTCAATTACATGAAGATAGAAACATAATGCATGCAAGTGAGTGTGTGCAACTAGATCTCTTCAAAGAAAGTTAAACTAGTGAGATACCTTTGAAGTGCTCTTTGAGAGAGATGATGTCCTTGAAGCTTGATCACACTCAAGAGGCCTAAATTACCCTTACAAAGAATAATCCCTAATGTGGTTTGTCAACGAAATAAGCCAATCAAAATATGAGGAACTTACAATCTCCCCCTTTGGCTATTTCGTGACAAAACCACCACTCACAAATCATCCTCACAAAAAAATAAAAACTAAAGGTCAACAAAGAGATATTCTACATTACAAAAAGATACCTAGATACTAGGTCTTCAAAACTTAAAGCTCTTGTAGAATAGCCATCCCTACAAAACAAAGAGACTACACTTTCTAAGACAAGTGTATGTGAGGTGATCAAGAGAGATAGATAAATAAGAGCAATTTGCATAATAAAAGAAAACTTCAACATGCAACATGCAAATGCTCTCCTCCTATATAGGTTACTCCCCCTCAATGGGACAATCTCTCCAAATATGCAATCCCCTTAAATAAAACCACATTACTCCCCCTTTTTGTCATGAGATAGGCAAAGGAGTATTCCCCAACCGGGTCACTTTAGCAAAGAGAGCTATTAGCAAGATAAGTGCATAATCATATACAACAACTTTATGCAACTCAATTAATTGAGAGAGAATCATTGAGGGTTTTATTGTTTAGAAGAAAATGTGTGACTTAGTTGCTTTGGATGTAAGACATGTAACATCATGGTTCAAGCAAATGGTATTTGGCAAAGCAAACATCAAAAGGGTTTCCAAAAGAATTCAAACCAATTTATACCCTTTTGTTATAAGCAAACAAGATATAGTTTATCAAAATGAATTTCAATTTAAAGAGCAACTATATCAAACTTTATGAGCAAAACAAGACATGAGTGACTTTTGCACCCTATTTGATTTTTCCGGGTAGGATACCCGTATGATAGTAGTCTTGTTCAACTGATAAAGAGAGAGAGAAGACTAAATTTGGATGAGACATCCGTATTTATTGCAAGGATACTAGATCCTTATTGGGTTTAGTCTTCTCATTTGCTTTCACACAGATTTTGCACTAGAGCAATCAAAAGCATATCATGCATATTATTTTAAGCATGTCATTAAAGGTTCTCATGTCATGGAGTTAAATTATGGGTCATTCAAGTGTACTTTCCCAATCAAAATCTCCTAGTCCAAAAATGCATTTTTTGAACATAGAGGTGACATGGATTACAAATCAAGCAAGGCACACTTATTAAGTAAAAAAAAACATATAAGAATATATATAAGCACAACCAAGAATACTCAAGCAATTAATAAAGAAGCATAAAGTTGATCAAGTTTTTGCTTATTCCAACATGCAAGGTTGCTCTCTTTGCTTGAGTTCCCCATAAGGGGTCAAACACCAAAACACATCAAGGCATATGACAAATCCCAATAGACCTACTAAGTGACTTGAACCTAGTTGAGTCTAAGGGCTTTGTAAATAAATCCGCTAGTTGATCATTAGTGCCCACATGCTCAAGAGCAATGCATTTGTTTTCAACTAGTTCCCTAATGAAATGATGCCTAATGTCTATATGCTTTGTCCTAGAGTGCTGAACTGGATTCTTTGAAATGTTAATTGCACTCATGTTATCACAATAAAGGGTAAGAATACCTTGATCAAAGCCGTAATCCACAAGTATTTGTTTCATCTAAAGGAGTTGTGTGCAGGCACTCCCGGTGGCTATGTATTCCGCTTCAGCTATGGATAGAGAGATGGAGTTTTGCTTCTTGTAAAACCATGAGACCAAGTTGTTGCCTAGGAAGAAGCAACCTCCCGATGTACTCTTCCTATCATCACAACTTCCTTCCCAATCTGCATCACTAAAGCCAACTAAGCTAGCATTAGTGTCAAAAGAGTACCATATCCCATAGTTGGATGTCCCATTCACATATCGAATGATTCTCTTCACGGAGGAGAGATGGGATTCCTTGGGATCTGCTTGGTACCTAGCACATACACCCACACTAAAGGCTATATCGGGTCTACTTGCGGTCAAGTAAAGCAAGCTACCAATCATACCACGATAAAGACTTTGTTCCACACTCTTGCCACTAGCATCCTTGCTTAGTTTCAAGGTGGTACTCATGGGTGTGTCACAATGTTTGGCATTCTCAAGGCCAAACTTCTTCACTAGGTTCTTAGCATACTTAGCTTGGGATATGAAAATCCCATCATGCAATTGCTTGATTTGCAAACCTAGGAAGTAATTGAGCTCCCCAACAAGACTCATCTCAAACTCATGAGACATGACATCAACAAATTTTTGGACTTTGGATTTGTTGGTGGAGCCAAAAACAATATCATCAACATAAATTTGAGCTATGAAAAGCTCATCTTTGTTCCTCTTGATGAATAAGGTTTTGTCAACACTACCTCTAGTGTAGTCATTGTCAACAAGAAATTGAGTGAGGAGCTCATACCAAGCCCTAGGTGCTTGTTTCAACCCATATAAAGCCTTCTTGAGGCTATAGACATGATTGGGGTGGTGTGGATCCACAAACCCCTTGGGTTGCTCAACAAACACTTCCCCATGCAAGAGACCATTTAGGAAGGCACTCTTAACATCCATTTGATGCAATTTGAACTTGTGCACACATGATATAGACAAAAGAAGCCTTATGGACTCAAGACGGGCAACCGGAGCAAAAGTCTCCTCAAAGTCAATACCCTCAATTTGAGAGTATCCTTGTGCTACAAGTCTAGCCTTGTTGCGCACAATGCTGCCATTCTCATCCGACTTATTCCTATAAACCCATTTGGTGCCTATGACATTAGTATCCTTGGGTCTAGGAACAAGAGTCCAAACCTCATTTCTTTCAAATTGGTTTAGCTTTTCTTGCATGGCAAGAACCCAAAACTCATCATTCAAGGCTTCATCAACCTTTTTGGGTTCAATTTGAGAGGTGTAACAAGTATAGCTAATTTGATTAGCTATTTGACGCCTAGTCCTAACACCCTCATTCATATCTCCAAGAATGTCATTCTTATTGTGGAGATGTCTAACCCATGGAGCGGGTTCTTTAGAGTCCAAAGATGGATCTCTATCAAGAGGTTGGATGACCTCTTCATCAAGACTTGACTTCACATCAATTGAAGTCTCAACATTCTTCTCCAAGAAAGGATCATCAAGCACAATGACCTCCTCATCATGGTCTCTAGTCTTAGGCCTACAATCATCTATGACGACATTAGATGATTCCATGACACTCCGAGTTTTTAAATTGAAAACTCTATAGGCCTTACTATTAAGGGCATGGCCAATAAAAATCCCCTCATCACTCTTGGCATCAAACTTGCCAAGTTGATCTCGGTCATTTAGAATGTAGCATTTGCTCCCAAATGAGTGGAAGTAGCTAATATTTGGCTTCCTACCCTTCCATAATTCATAGGAGGTTTGCCTAGTACCGGGCCTTAGGAAGACTCTATTTCCTATGTAGCAAGCCGTATTGACGGCCTCGTCCCAAAGGTTCCTAGGGACATTGTTGCTAAGCAACATCACACGGCCATCTCTTGAAGAACCCTGTTCTTCCTCTCAACAACCCCATTTTGTTGAGGAGTTCTAGGAGCCGAAAACTCATGGGAAATGCCTAAGCTATTGCAATAGCTTTCAAAACAAGCATTTTCAAATTCCCTCCCATGATCACTCCTAATTCTTTTAATGCTTTTAATGTGTGAGTTCTTTTCATTTTGAATTTTAGTGCAAAGCATTTTAAATTTTTCAAAAGTTTCAGATTTTTCTCTAAGAAAATATGTCCAAGTAAATCTAGAAAAATCATCAACACAAACAAAAATGTATCTCTTGCCACCGAGACTCTCGGTTTGCATGGGACCCATAAGGTCCATATGTAGAAGCTCTAATGGCTCCTTGGTGGCGAGATACTTGCCTTTCTTGTGCATACTTTTGGTTTGTTTCCCTTGTTGACAAGGTCCACAAACGCCATCGACTTTCTTCCCAAGCTTAGGGAGGCCACGCACAACCTTGAACTTATCTAAGATCCTCAAATCTCGATAGTTCATGTGGCCAAGTCTTTGATGCCATAACTCAATTTCCTCACATTTGGACATATTGCAAAAGATAGCACTAGCTTCAAGACAATAGCAATTGTCACTAGATCTCTTTCCTTTTAGCAAGGTTTGTCCATTTGGCATTAAAATAGAGCAATCATTTTTGTTAAACAATACAGAGAGTCCATCATCATTAAGATGAGAAATGCTTATAAGATTTGCTTGCAAGCCATCAACAAGTAAAGCATTGGACAAGGAGGGTAAATCGGGAATGGAAATGGTTCCTTTCCCTATGACTTTCTTTTTAGATCCATCACCAAAGGTGACAAATCCTCCATCCTCCAAGACAAGGGATTTAAAGAAGCTCTTGTTCCCCGTCATATGCCTAGAACACCCACTATCCAAATACCAAGTGTTAGAGGCATTTGCCTTCAAGGCAATTTGAGTCACATAGCAAGAATAGTTATCCCTTCTAATCCACCTAGGTGTAATATTCTCATTCCTAGTGGTATTAGTCACATTGGCTCTAGATTTTCTAGGATCATGCAAATTTGCTCTGGGTTTCCTAGGAACATGCATTCTAGCTCTATTTCTTTCAATCATGCTCTTGATTCTACACTTTTCAATGTATTTAAAGCAATTTGGTCTAATGTGACCATCAACACCACAAAAGTGACACGTGGGAATAAAATAAGAAGACATACCATGTCCTTGTGAGTACAGAGGGGCTTTCCCACGCATTTGAGCTTGTCTTTTGTGTTGGATTGGTTCTCTCCTTCTTTGTTGTTGAGTTGGAACGAATTGCTTCCTTAGTTGCCCTTGCATGAATTGCTTTTTGGCTTGATGGTATTTCGGTTGAGGGAAACTTGCTTGATGCACCCTTGTTGATTGAGCTTGAGCTTGTTTCCCTTGTGCTACCTTGACTTGAGGATCTTTAGAGCACTCTCCTAGTTCGATCTTCTTCCTAGGATATTGTGGGGGTGGAGGCTCTTTGTTATCCAAACCCTTAATAAACACAGTTTTGCTTGAGGATGAGGTCTTCTTGTCATTTTCATAGCCAAGACCTTTCTTATCACTTGGCCTCTTGCCAACTCCCAACATGTGGTCAAGTTTATTCGTGCTTGAAGTCATCTTAGCAATGATCTCTCTAGCTTCTTCAAGCTCCTTTCCCATCAATTCCTCAATCCTTTTGGCTATCTTCACTTCTTTATTTAAGTGAGTAGCTTCGGTGGATAGCTTGAGATTCTCCCCTTTTAGCCTTTGAATCTCCTTCTTCATCTTCAATCTTGAGCTTTGAAAATGCTCAATAAAGCCTTCAAGATCCATTCCTCCTACATCCATATTTGTTGAATGGAATGAAGAGTCATCATAGCTAGAGTCATCTTCACTTTGTTTCTCTACCTCTTCATCATCTATTGCTTCCTTACTCTTGAGAGAAGATGCGAAGGCAATAAAGTTTGCCACATGATCCTCATCATCTGAGGATTCTCCTTCTTCTTCCAAGTCATCACTATCGCTCCACGTGGCGGCCATGGCCTTTCCTTTCTTCTTATTTTTCAAATTTCCACCGTGGAGATGTGTCCGAAACCTCCATATTCAAAGCATTGAATCCCTTTTCTTGTGGGCTTGTCTTCACTTGACTCAAACTTCTTGAAAGGAGTCTTCTTCTTTATTTCCTTTCCTGTGGATCCAAATCCCCTCTTCTCAAAATTGATGAACTTCTTGAATCTTTTCACCATGAGGGCCATTTCTTCATCTGAGTCTTCTTCCTCCTTCTCAACCTTAGAAGTCTTCAGAGTAATGCTCTTTTGCTTCTTTTGAGGTGTAGGTGTGGGAGTCCATCTAGACTCATATGCTAGAAGCCTTCCAATAACTTCACTTGGCTTCATATTCTTGTAGTCACTATTCTCCTCAAGAGCCGTCACCTTTGACTCAAATCTTGCTGGAAGCGACCTCATAATTTTTTGCTTGATCCTCCTATCCGAATAGGGATCACCAAGTTGATGGCTTTGATTGACTATGTCTATCATCTTCACTTGAAAGTCGTTGAAGCACTCATTCTCCTCCATCCTAATTTGCTCGAATTGTGTTTGGAGGACTTGAAGCTTGGAGTCCTTGACCACCTCGGTTCCCTCATGGGCCGTCTCTAGAATCTCCCATGCCTCTTTTGCAATTCTTGTTGTTTGGATCAATTTGTACTGATTGTCATCCATTGCACAAAGAATAGCATGCATAGCCTTGTTGTTCCACTTGGATGCTTCAAACTCTTGAGTTGACCATTCCGACTTTGGCTTGAGAACTACACTTTCGTCTTCAAGAGTCTTTTCCGGAAGAACGTAGCCATCTTCAATTGCTATCCATGCTCGGTCATTTATTTGGCAAATGTAAGACTCCATCTTACCTTTCCAAGAGGCATAGTTTATTCCGGTGAGCAAAGGGGGTCTTGTGCTAGAGGCTCCCTCATTACCACTCCCGTTTCCACTCATAGTGTTTGGGTATGAATGAGATGAATGTTTATGATGCAATAAACACAAACAAAATGCAAGACACACAACGAGCAAGGATCACCTAAGTGTATCTAGGAACCCGCTGATACCAATTGAAAATACACAAAGTGTGTCTAATACAACCTAGAGGGGGGGTGAATAGGTTTTAGTTGATATATTACCAACTTTTCGACTTAATCAATTTCGATAATCCTACTCCATATTAACAATCAATCAATCCAATATAAATATGCGGAAAACAATAAAAACACAAGGATTGATTTACGTGAGAAACCCTCCAACTGGGCAAAACTCACGGGCTATCCTTCTAGCCACAAACGGTCCTCAAATCAACTATTTGAACGAAAGTTTACAACCTAGGTTGACCTCAAGTCACACCTACTTGGTCACTAACCCTTTCAATCTACCCAACGGGCCTTTAATAGTGATTCTTGACCACAAGCTTGTGCACTAACTCACTTAGTCACAAAGCTTAACAATCAATGAAGAGTATAAACAACCTATGTGAATATGTAAAAGATATTCAAACATGCAATTAATGCTAGGCGACAATAAATGCTTATCTAAGGATTTAAGATATCAATAAATGCAAATCCTAGATATCAATAACTAAATGCAAATGCATGAAGATTTAGCTAGAAGGGTAAAATCGTCCTAAATGCTAGCTATTAATGAACAAGGCTCTCAACCAACACACAACAACTCAATCATGTTATAAATGCCAATAAACATAAAGATATGCAATAAAATCACATAAAAGAGCTAACCCTAGGCAAACAAGAACATAAATAAATACAAAGAGATTTAGGGCATGTTCAAGTTACCTAGTCAATGAAAGCAAGAAGAATCCATGATGAGATGATGCTTGAAGATGTTAGATGCACATGGATTTGTGTTTGGTTGAGTAAAGATGAGTTCTTGGGAGTTTCTCTCTCTAAGGAAAGCTTGGCCTATCAAAAATGGCTTCTTAAACTCATAAAAACGAGCAAGGAAGAAGATAGAGCATATATATGGGATCCCTAGTTGAAACAGCGTCGTTTTGAACTTAGGGCACAAAATCCCGTCAATACCGCTAGATGGACCGCGTCGCAGGCAAGTGTCCAGACCGCGGTACACACAGCAGTGCACTGTCTGGACAACAACGCGGTGCAGGGCGCTGTGCATGCAGGTGCACAGGCCGCGGTATGGGCAACAGAGGCTTACTGGACAACACCGCGACTTGGGTCGCTTTGCGTGCAAGTGTACAGGAAGCGGTACATGAAGCATGACACTGCTGAGGTATACCGCTCTGTATGCCGCGGTGCAAGCAAGTCTTGCCAAGCGGTCTAGGCCGCGCTAAGAGAAGAAATTCTCTTTTCCGGGCAAACTCAACACACTAAGTGATGTGCAAAATGTGCAAGTGTGGAGTGTGAAAAGAGGCATACAATACATCATTCAATTACATGAAGATAGAAACATAATGCATGCAAGTGAGTGTGTGCAACTAGATCTCTTCAAAGAAAGTTAAACTAGTGAGATACCTTTGAAGTGCTCTTTGAGAGAGATGATGTCCTTGAAGCTTGATCACACTCAAGAGGCCTAAATTACCCTTACAAAGAATAATCCCCAATGTGGTTTGTCAACGAAATAAGCCAATCAAAATATGAGGAACTTACAGGCCTCAAGAAGAGAAGCTTGGGCCCAAGAGGAAGAAAGCCGACAAACCTCTCTAGTGGATCCCGCCCATAAAGAGGATCGGGTAGAGGTCGCCAGTTCAGCAGAGGGATCAGACAGTGAAGGATCCGACAGAGAAGGATCCGAGGTCAATTCAAAGAAACCCGGGAACAAGCGACTGAGGGATCAGCCGGTAAAGCTACAGAAAGAGGTACAATAGATAAGAAAGGGGAAGAACAATGAGGATAAGAAGGATCCATTAAGTGAGATGAACGCTCCATTCATAAGGAGGATCCGGGAAGCGGAGCTCCCACCAAAATTTAAAATGCCAACAGATAAGTTCTCTGGAACTGAAAACCCTTTAAGCCACCTGGAGAACTTCGTCCAACAGATGGAGGTCCAGAATACCACCAGAGCAGCTATGTGTAGGATGTTCCCAACGACCCTAACCAACTACGCAAAAACTTGGTTTAGAAAACTGCCTGCTGGTAGCGTGAATTCTTTCACAAAGCTATCAACAGACTTTTACTCGCAATTCCAAGGAGTCAAACATCGTCCAAAAGATCCCATGCACCTCCAATATGTGATTCAGGAGTGAGGTGAAACACTTCTATCATACGTGGAGCGTTTTCACAAAAAAGTCATACAAATGGGAGTCTTTGCCGAAAAAGAGACTCTCGCCAATTTCAGACGAAACTTGTAGGCAGAAAAGCTTTTCTGTTCCTTCGCCAAGAGACCTCCAAAGACTTACCATGAGGCCTATGACCGGGCTCTTGAGCAGTTCGAGGTCGACGAACAGCTCAAAGTCAAGATGGAACACGATGATATGAGAACGACAAAGCGCTGGAAAAACAAAGCTCCAAAATCTGAGCCAGCTCAGAAAAATCAGAACAAACCCCCCAATAGATCAACGTACCGTTTCCCCGCTGCTCAACTCAGAAAAGAAAGATATCCAGCAAGACGAACCCCTCTGCGAGCTTCGCCTCCTCCTAGGACCGTAGCCCCCATAATGCGAGACGAGAAAGGGTATGATTACTACACTCCCCTGAACGCCTCCCGTGAAATAGTCTACCTTGCAATACGGGAAAATAGGCTACTCCAAAAGCCCGCGCCCATGAAAGCCCCCGTCGACAGAAGGAACCAGTACAAGTACTACAACTTCCATGAAGACGTGGGCCACAACACATCAGAATGTTATAATTTGCGAAACCAGATCGAAGCCTTGATAAGGGGAGGATGTTTGATTGAGTTTTTGCAGCAGGTCGGAAACAATATTCAGACTGGAAGAGAGGTACAAGCCGAGATCCGCGAACACTTAGAAAAGAGAAAGGGGGAACAAGCTGATTTAATGCAATAGATACAAGTGATACACACCATCAGCGAAGGTCCCACATTGGCCGGTACCTCAAATAATTCCAGAAAAAACCACCCAAGGAAGATTCCCTGTGTAGAAGAAGGTCGGGGTATCTTCAAGGTCAGCCAAAGCCCGGCGGAGCCCTCCCTGTCAGCACAGATCATTTTCACTGAAGCAGATGTCTTCAACACCATGCAGCCTCATGATGATCCCATGGTGATCACGATACAGATTGCCAACTGCATGGTCCATAACGTGCTCGTAGATACGGGCAGCAGTGTAGATATCCTCTTCAAAGATACCTTAGAAAAACTAAACCTGAAGCAATGGTGTAACAACAGATGTACAACTCTGCTTTATGGATTTACAGGGTATTCGGTCATCCCGGTGGGATCGAAGATCCTCCTAGTGATCGTCGGAACCACACCTCTCCAATAAAATGTTATGGCGGACTTTGTTGTGGTTGACACCCCATTTGCCTACAACGCCATCTTAGGAAGACCATTCCTCTCTTCCTTGAAGGGAGTCTTGTCTATATACCACAATGTCCTGAAGTTCAAGTAGGAACCAAGGTGGGAGAGGTACGCGGAGATCAACAAGCAGCTAGGAAGTGCTATGCAGTGTCCGCCAATCCTACAGCTTTAGCAAAACAGTTCATACAGATTGCAACAATCCAGGACATGGAGGAGTCTTGGATAATCCACGAAGATATGGAGGCATCCCGGATAATCTAGGATGATATGGAGCCCGCGGAGCATCCAGAGAGTGAATATATTATGCCTTATGAGGAAGAACTGTTAATAGCCAAAATTGGCTAAGGACCAAAGGAAAATTTTCCACCTCCCAGACCTTGTTCCATACCCGAGAGTTTCCACCAGGAGACCTCTCTATCCAAAGCCGAACTACGATATCACCCCAGGAACAAGGACGGGCTCCGGAAACATCTGGGATAGAGCCAGGAACGATCAGATCTAGCCCGCATCACCAAAGCTAGAAGCTCCCCGAAGTCGAGGTCACCTAGCATACTCTCCAGAGACTCGCCTGTACCTCGATTAACACAGAAGAATGTCCCTAGAAGGCCGCACCTAGCTTCGAAAGGTCAGGGGAAGCCACACCTAGCTTCGAAAGGGTCAAGGGAAGCCAGACCTGACTCCAAGCTGGATGAAGGAAGGCCACACCTAGCTTCGAAAGGGTCAAGGGAAGCCGGATCTGGCTTCCAAGCTGGATGAAACTTCTCAGATATCAAGGTCAGAACACTAATCAACCTCACTGGTTGGTTCACCACACCAGGTTATATTCAACGACCTCTATAAAGGATCATGCTGAAAGGATACGAGGGATACACTGAATCATATCTGGAAACGTTACCTATATGCAGAACAAGTAATAGAGTCCAAAAAGGAAATAAGCTGATATCCACCACGATACTCTCAATTCGGCAAAGTCAATGACATTAAAACAAGAAATCCCGCCCGATAAGGAGGGGAGAGACTGAGAAAATCAAGGGGAGAATCAGTCGGTTTGACCTACAAACTATGTATAAATAGAAAAGAAAGAAAATGAAAAAGAGGAGACTACTATTCGACAGGCATACGACAAACAATCAACCATTCCCTAGAGAGAGTTGAGAGCAAAGATAAAAGAATTTCTGTATTTGTGTACCATGCACGTTCAATAAAAATATTCTTGCTTTCTTGTCATTTTATAAATCATTGCTACACATACAATAAATCTTAGGCCACCACCTACGTGGTAGTGGTCTCGAGGGCGTTAACTGAGATTTCTCATCCCGAGTAAAATTTTCGTTAACACTTTCTGGCGCCGTCTGTGGGAAATTACCCTACACCTAATTAACCAGTTATTTGCATTTACATTTCATTTGTTTTACAGGAACTATGAGGCTCCGCCCCTCCCAAGGCCAGCATAGAGTCCCGGAGCAACCTCCGGCGAGGCTAACACGAAAAGCCCCAAGAAAGGGGAGAAAGTCTGGATATAGTAGTCAAGCTCCGATCCAGACAACCAATACGTAGGCTACTGGCCACCCTGTAGTAAGCCAGACAGCGCTCGACCAACAAGCGGCGGCCTTCGTAGAATCCATCCTGCTTCCGCCGTCTCGCTGAAGGCATCACGATCCAGCCAACCAACCTAAATGATCAGGGAGAGCCGAGCAGGCTCGGAGCTAGGCCACCTGCTTTCGATCGCCTAGGACCTCCTCTTCCAGAGCCGGCTCGAGATAGATCAGGGCCCCAACGTTCGATCCGGGATAGGCTGGGTCCCATGCCCCCAGTTCCGAAAAGACTTTCACAGTATCAACCCAGGCTAGTTAAGTCTGCCGCGGATGCTTTTACTTGGAAGACACGAGGGCTATCTCATCCAACTACATCCAGGAGAACTGCCCGGGCCCTAGTGGAGGAAAGCAGACAAACTCCCCGAGTGGATCATGTCCAGGAGGAGGACCAGATAGAAATTGCCAGTTCATCAGAAAGATTCGACAGTGAGGAATCTGAGGTTAACTCAAAGAGATCTGGGAACAAGCGACTGAGGGATCAGCTGGCAAAGCTACAAAAAGAGGTCCAGCAGATAAGGAAGGGAAAGAATAAGGAGGACAAAAAGGATCCCCTGACCGAGATGAACGCTCCCTTCACTAGGAGGATCCGGGAAGCAGAGCTCCCCCCAAAATTCAAAATGCCAGCAGATAAGTTCTCTGGAACGGAAGATCCTCTAAGCCACCTAGAGAGCTTCGTTCAATAGATGGAGGTCTAGAACACTACCAGAGCAGCTATGTGCAGAATATTTCCAACGACCTTGACCGACTACGCGAAAACCTAGTTCAGGAAACTGCCCGTTGGTAGCGTGGATTCTTTCACGAAATTATCAACAGATTTTTGCTCACAATTCCAAGGAGTTAAACCTAGCCCGAAAGATCCCATACACCTCCAATATGTGATCCAGGAATGGAGTGAAACTCTTCGATCGTACGTGGAGCGATTTCACAAGGAGGTCAAACAAATGGGAGTCTTCACTGAAAAAGAAACCCTCGCCAACTTCAGGCGAAATCTATGGGCAGGAAAGCTTTTCTGTTCCTTCGCCAAGAGACCTCCCGAGAGTTACCAGGAGGCCTACGACCGGGCTCTTGAGCAGGTCGAGATCGACGAATAACTCAACGTCAAGATTGAAGAGAACGGCGACATGAGAACGGCGAAACGTTTGAAGAAAGAAGCCCCAAAATTTGAGCAAGCACAGAAAACTCAGAATAAACCTCCCAACAGGTCGACCTATCGCCTCCCTGCTCCTCTGCATAGGCCATAAAGATATCCAGCAAAACGAACCCCTCCCCGGGCTTCGCCGCCTCCCAGGACCGTGGCTCCAGTAATGCAAGGGGAAAAAGGGTATGACTACTACACCTATTTGAATGCTTCCAGGGAAACAGTCTACCTTGCCAGACGAGATAAAGGGTTGCTCCAAAAGCCCATTCCCATGAAGGCCCCAGCTGACAGGAGAAACCGGTACAAGTACTGCGACTTCCATGAAGATGTGGGCCACAACACCTTAGAGTGCTATAATTTACGCAACCAGATTAAAGCCCTGATAAGGGGAAGATGCTTGATTGAGTTCTTGCAACAGGTCAGAGATAATATATCCGGAGGGGAAGAGCTGGCATAGTTTTAATAGATCCGGAGGGGACTGAATTCTGTCACTGTTTCAGATTCGAGTTTAAAGCTACCAACAACGAAGCGGAATATGAAACCCTCCTAGCCGGGATGAAGGTAGCCATTGAACTAAAGGTCGACTACCTGCAGATCAAGAGCGATTAGTTGCTTGTTGTAAACCAGGTGACTGGGGTCTACCAGGCAAAGGGAGATAATATGGCTGCCTACCTAAATCTAGCTCGGCTGCTAAAAAGCAAATTTAAGGGACTCAAGATCTATCAGGTGCTTCGACACCAAAACCATCGCGCAGATGTTCTGGCTAAAATAGCGGCGAACGGAGGCCAATCCCTACCAAGGGGAATTCCCCTCCAAGTAATCACCCAGCCAAGCATAGCCACAAATGGAGAAATTTGTTCCCTGGATCGCCTGCCTTGCTGGATGGACCAAATTGTCGCTTACCTCCTTGAAGGAGAGCTTCCCGAAAAGCCTGACCAAGCCTGAAGAATTAAGAGACTCTCGGTTTGATACTATATGGTGGACGGATACCTCTACAGGAGGGGCAGATCCCTCCCATTACTAAGGTGCTTGCATCCCGATGATGCTAAGTGGGCACTGAGAGAGGTCCACTTTGGGGACTGTAGGAACCACATAGGTGGGGAAGCTCTAGCCTATCAGGTGCTTCGTATGGGGTACTATTGGCCGACCATCCACCAAGACGCAAAGAGTTTTGTGCAATCATGCGAACCTTGTCAAAGAACCTCAAATTTGAACCACCAGCCACCCGAGCGACTGTCGTCCCTCAGTTCACCTTACCCCTTTACCATGTGGGGAATCGACCTAATTGGGCCACTTCTATCGCTCATGGACAGATGAAACATGCTATCGTGGCTATCGACTACTTCACAAGATGGGTCTAGGCAGGACCTCTTTCTCGAATATCAGAAAAGAATACAACCAAGTTCATCAAGACTAACGTGGTATGCAGATTCGGGACCCCTCTCATCATTATAGCCGACCTAGGAAAGCAATTCGATAACGCCCGGTTCAAAGACTTCTGTAAGGGATTGGGGATCGACCTCAGACTCGCTTCCGTTGCTCATCCCCAGACTAACGGGCTGGTAGAATCCACCAACAAGACTATTAAGAAACTTCTAAAACATAAGCTACAGCAGAAGAAAGGCAAGTGGGCCGAAGAGCTACCAGAGGTCCTCTGGGCATACCGGACTACAAAAAGAACAGCTACCGGGGAAACACCTTACTCCCTGGCTTTCGGGGTTGAAGCAGTCCTCCCCATCGAGCATAAGTTGACCTCGTTCAGGGTACAGCACTTTGAGCCCGAAAGCAACGAAGTCAAGCTCCGGGCTAATCTAGACCTCTTAGAAGAAAAACAAGACCGGGTAGCAGAGAAAGTAGCGATCTACCAAAGCAAGATCGCTAGATACTTCAACCAAAAGGTTAGAGCCCGGAAATTCAAAGAAGGGGATCTGGTACTTAGGAAGGTGACCCTGAACACTCGGAAAAGGTCGGATGGAGTCTTAAGTCCAAATTGGGAAGGGCCATATTTGATAAAGCTAGTTGTTCGCAATGGAGCTTATAAACTCGAAGACATGGATGGACGACCCATCAACCACACTTGGAATGCAGATCATTTGAGGAAATTCTACCCTTGAAAGAAGTTCTCAAGCAGACTACCCCCACTTAGTTTTCATTACAGATCCTAATAAAGATGTACTACATCTCGATCATCAATAAAGTCATTTTCCTTTTCTCGTCCATCTTTGTTCTCCAACTATGTTCAACATTAGTGACTATACCCTTGTATGGGAATTCGACATAAGCCTCTCGAGACCAGTAAATAGCTCGATAGCCCTCCTGATGCCTTGGTCGGGCTACCACCCCTAAGAAGGATCTGAGTGTAAGAGCATAGTTGCCCTCCAGATCTCGAGACCAGGAAATAGCTCGATAGCCCTCCTGATGCCTTGGTCGGGCTACCATCCTCAAGAAGGATCTGAGTATAATAGCATAGTTGCCCTCCAGATCTCGAGACCAAGAAATAGCTCGATAGCCCTCCTGATGCCTTGGTCGGGCTACCACCCCCAAGAAGGATCTGAGTATAAGAGCATAGTTGCCCTCCAGATCTCGAGACCAGGAAATAGCTCGATAGCCCTCATGATGCCTTGGTCGGGCTACCACCCCCAAGAAGGATCTGAGTATAAAAGCATAGTTGCCCTCCAGATCTCGAGACCAGGAAATAGCTCGATAGCCCTCCTGATGCCTTGGTCGGGCTACCACCCACAAGAAGGATCTGAGTGTAAGAGCATAGTTGCCCTCCAGATCTCGAGACCAGGAAATAGCTGGATAGCCCTCCTGATGCCTTGGTCGGGCTACCACCCCCAAGAAGGATCTGAGTGTAAGAGCATAGTTGCCCTCCAGATCTCGAGACCATGAAATAGCTGGATAGCCCTCCTGATGCCTTGGTCGGGCTACCACCCCCAAGAAGGATCTGAGTGTAAGAGCATAGTTGCCCTCCAGATCTCGAGACCATGAAATAGCTCGATAGCCCTCCTGATGCCTTGGTCGGGCTACCACCCCCAAGAAGGATCTGAGTGTAAAAGCATAGTTGCCCTCCAGATCTCAAAGACTAGGAAATAACTAAGTAGCCCTCCTGATGTCTTGGTTGGGTTATCACCCCATAAAAAATAATAATAATAATATATATATATATACATATATACATATATATAATATTTGCTTTCGTGTGCAGGATCAAAATCATCATAATTCCCTACACGAATCTTAATTGTTGCTACAGATGCTACTCTGGATCCCATTCAAGACCAGAAATAAAATAAAAGTTCTCAAAAGAGCGCTTCGACTTATCATTAAGGACAAGGGGAGCCTATCCCCCTATAAGGCTACATTCAAATGAGGAGCCGAACCCCCAAACTCGGGCTACAAAAAGAAGAAGAAAAAGGAAAAACTGATAAGGGCAAAACGGGGTGCCCACCCCCTTTTTCCGAGCAATCAAAAACAAGTCATGATGAACCGCTTCAAGCCTTGAGACTCTCATGGCTCCCCTCCGCTGGCCCTCCTCCTTCTTGCTGATCCTCGCCATCAACCCCCTCTACAGATAGCTGTCCATCTTGGTTATCCTCGCCGACCGCTCCTCCATTTAGAGGCTCCATCGGGTGATCAGCTAGATCTTCCTCCAAAACCTCATTAATTACTTCCATAACCTCAGGAGGGATAGCCAGCGTCAAGAAGGGCAGCCAAGGACCCCGTCTGGCTCCTGTCGACCTCCATCTTTATTAAAGAGGGATCCTCAAATGGGCTCCTAACCTCTTCACCAGCTCCCGATTGGTCCTCCTCGGATCGAGAGGACATCATTTTGCTGGAAGACTCCTCAGGACCTGAGGTGATAAAGGTAGGAAGAGGGAATGAGGGATCTGCCTGAGCGGGCTGCTTCCTAGCTCCTGCTGGGCTCGAAGGGACCACCTTGTCGCCTTCAGGGCGAGATAACTCGGCAGCCTTAAGCATTATTTCCTGTCTATCCTAGCCCACAATAGATGATAAATCAAAGGGAGGAGGAAGAGCTTCCGCGGCCTGAAAGGAAGCATAGAAATACCCGTCACTGAAGGAGGTCTCCGCATTAGCTTGCAACTTGGTTACCTGAGTAATCAGAGACTGGTTCTCGAGGTCCAGCTTCTTAGCCTCAGATCTCCAGGAATCCCGCTGCCTAGCCCGCCAGAGAGATTGAAGACGCTCCTGATCATAAGATTGCTTCATCCTCTCATTATCGCAGCGAAGCTCAGCCATCTCGACCTCGATTTTTCCCTAGCTGGAAGTCACATCTTCCACTAAAGACCGAGCCTGCTTGAGCAGTTCCCCGGCTTTCTCAGCTTCAGCTTCGGCTTTTACAGCCCGATCACGGATGAGGGCTACCTGCTGGCCCATCGCAACGTTAAACTTGAAGGCCTACAAAATACAGAAATTCGAGTTAGAAACTGAACGAATTAACAAGAGTAGCACGAAGGAAGTACAATTACCTCAGCTAAAATAGCAGACCCCTTGGTTATAAGGACGTCCATGAGCATAGAAGCCATCTTGGAGATCCCGCCACCCTGGACAGGACTCTATGAATTGCTCCAGGACCTCATCCCGCCTTGTCGAGCTCGACTGAGGCCGGGAGCGGCTGGAAGGAACCTTCGCGACACCTTTCCCAGAAGCAACACCTTTCCCAGAAACCTCTTAGGCTTTGGTTGTTGGAAGCGCAGAGGAATCAGGTGCTTAAGTCGAAGGGGTAGCAACTTTGGCGGCCACGGCCGAGGGAGCAGAAGCAGCCGGGCCAACCACCTGGGGAGCTTTACCCAAAGCCCGGAAAGACCGTGGGGCAAGAGTGGCCATCTTAGACCCAGCCGGAGAGATAGACGAAGCCAGAGCGATTTCGACCCCGGAGGAGGGAAGAGAAACTCCACCTTGAGGGGAGTGTGAGACGTGATGGGTGGCCGGTTCCACGACGAAAACTGTGAATAAGCAGATTAAAAAAGAAAATGTTCAACTCAATGACACTTACGAGGAATAGAGTCTGAAATCCGTAAATACTTGTTCACCCTACGAGGATCAAAAGCTTCAGCAGTAGGGAACTTCGGATTCAAATAATTCCGGGCTAGAATAGCCTGTAAAACGGCTTCAAACTCAGAAGGTAGGGAGTCTCAAGCCCAGGAGGGCTTGTCGCTGAAAGCCGTGGGAACCTCGAATTCATGCCCTCCGATGAAAATCGAGCTCCCCTAGTCATCCCCCGCCAGGATCCATTCTTCTTTCCACGCGGGGTCCTTCTTCGAGGCACCAGGAACGATAAAGTTGAGCTTGTTCTTGGCCTTGGCATAGAACTGGCCTCGATGAGCCCCAGACAAGCTCCCAATCTGGAAGAGATAGGCCAGCTCCTCTGCACCCGGCTCCCTCGTCACCTTACTCATCTGGCATTGTTCCCTCCATAATACAAGGAAACCAATCAGATGCCTTCAGAAGCCGGGCGACAACTGGAGGGGAGCGAGCTGGATGGCATTGAGAGCCCACCGAAGGGTAGAATGGAGGGGAAGCCTGACCCTGTTCTCGAGAGCGGCCACATGAATCGGAAGCACGCCTTTAGGGGGATTAAAGAACTCAAAATTTTTGGGGGGCACCGAGATGGATACGCTGTCGGGGATGCCAAACTTTGACCTCAAGGGTTCAATCGATACCGGGTCAATGGTGGAATCTGGGACAACCCAGAAATCGTAAGAAGGGAGCCTCTCCACAAGGGGACCAGGAGCCGAGACCCGATGATCCCCCACGGCGCCACCGTCCGCTTCTTTGTCGGAGTCATCATCGACGATAGCCAAAGGGTGGTCGGGATGGTTGGAGAACCCTGTCCCGATGGATACATTCCTACTTGACCGACGATGTTGTGAGGTGGGTGGGGAATCGTAGCTTCAGAACTCCTCCTAGCCCGCTTCCCTAGAGTAAGACTGACGACCTCCTCGCCGTCGAGTATGGAATCAGCTGAGTCGCGACTGTTTTTCGACATTGTAAAAGCCAAAAAGGATGAAGAATGAAGAAAGAAGCAAGCTTAGAGGAAAGGCTATGGAAATATTTCTCAGCAAATAATTTTTTAGCTCGAAGAGATGTGAGGAAGATGAGGAGGAAAATAGACATATATATAGGCAGGAGGGCAACAGCACGAACTACCGAGATACTCGTCTAGTAACGGTAAAAAATCGACTACAGTAACGTAACCGGATTAAACTCAACAGCGGGCTAATCATCTCACGCCACATCACTTACGCAGTTAAGAGGAAGATCTCCCCAAGATTCTGGTAACGGTAAATAATCTCTGGAACTACCATAACGTAATCAGATTAATGCGAAGATAAATTAATCAGTTCGCATCATGTCACTCAAATGAAGAAATTTCCCTAATATTTCGGTAACGGTAAAAAGAGGAAGATTTCCCAAATAAAGTAAAAATCTGACCCCAACCCCGAGCTGGACGTCTGGTGTTCAAGTCAGAGGGGACTTCTGTTAATAGCCAAAATTGGCTAAGGACCAAAGGAAAATTTTCCACCTCCCAGACCTAGTTCCATACCCGAGAGTTTCTACCAAAAGACCTCTCTATCCAGAGCCGAACTACGATATCACCCCAGGAACAAGGACGGGCTCCGGAAACATCCGGGATAGAGCCCGGAACGATCAGATCTAGCCCGCATCACCAAAGCTAGAAGCTCCCCGAAGTCGAGGTCACCTCGCATACACTCCAGAGACTCTCCTGTACCTCGATTAACACAGAAGAATGTCCCTAGAAGGCCGTACCTAGCTTTGAAAGGTCAGGGGAAGCCACACCTAGCTTCGAAAGGGTCAAGGGAAGCCAGACCTGGCTCCAAGCTGGATAAAGGAAGGCCGCACCTAGCTTCGAAAGGGTCAAGGGAAGCCGGATCTGGCTCCAAGCTGGATGAAACTTCTCAGATATCAAGGTCAGAACACTAATCAACCTCACTGGTTGGTGCACCACACCAGGCTATATTCAACGACCTTTATAAAGGATCATGCTGAAAGGATACGAGGGATACACTGAATCATATCTGGAAACGTTACCTATATGCAGAACAAGTAATAGAATCCAAAAAGGAAATAAGGTGATCTCCACCATGATACTCTCAATTCGGCAAAGTCAATGACATTAAAACAAGAAATCCCGCCCGATAAGGAGGGGAGAGACTGAGAAAATCAAGGGGAGAATCAGTCGGTTTGACCTACAAACTATGTATAAATAGAAAAGAAAGAAAATGAAAAAGACGAGACTACTATTCGACAGGCATACGACAAACAATCAACCATTCCCTAGAGAGAGTTGAGAGCAAAGATAAAAGAATTTCTGTATTTGTGTACCATGCACGTTCAATAAAAATATTCTTGCTTTCTTGTCATTTTATAAATCATTGCTACACATACAATAAATCTTGTCCACCACCTACGTGGTAGTGGTCTCGAGGGCGTTAACTGAGATTTCTCATCCCGAGTAAAATTTCCGTTAACAAGAACAAAGCAAGGAATGGGCCAGCGAGCAGCCCGTAGATAGACTAGAGGGGATACCCATCAGAAGTGACGATCCCTCCAAGGTTGTCAAGGTCGGAGCTACCCTCAAACCAGAAGTGAAAGAAGGCTTGATTGGGATTCTCAGAGAATTCAGCGACATCTTCGCTTGGAGCCACGATGAAATGCACGGGATCCTGGTATCATTGGCCGCCCATCGATTATCGGTAGATCCAACAGTCAAGCCCGTCAAACAGAAGATGAGGCACTTTACACTGAGAGGAATGCTGCGGTGCAAGAAGAAGTAGATAAATTGATCAAGGCAGGGTTTATCAGAGAAGTGCGCTACCCCGAATGGATCGCCAACGTACTCATGGTTACGAAGGCGAATGGGAAATGGCGTATGTGTGTCGATTACACCGATCTTAACCGGGCATGTCCAAAAGACAGATTTCCTTTACCAAAGATCGATCAGCTAGTCGATTCCACGTCCAGAAATAAACTTCTTAGTTTCATGGATGTGTTCTTGGGGTATAACCAGATTAAGATGCACCCAGCTGACCAAGATAAGACCAGTTTCATTACTGGGCAGGGTTTGTATTGCTACAAGGTAATGCTGTTTGGCTTGAAGAATGCAGGGGCTACATACCAGCGGCTGGTTAACAAGCTGTTCAAGCCCCAAGATAGGAAGGACAATGGAGGTCTACATCGACGACATGATCTCAAAATCACCAACTGCAGAAGGACATCGGGAAGACCTTCGCAAGACCTTTCTAATCCTAAGAGAAAACCAGATGCGGTTGAACCCCTCCAAGTGCGCTTTCGGAGTAACATAAGGGAAGTTTCTAGGTTTCATGGTTCATGAAAGAGGCATAGAGACCAACCCAGAAAAAATCAAAGCTATATTGGCTTGGAATCCCCCACATCACTCAAACAGGTACAAATCTTGACTGGGCGTGTAGCAACACTCAATAGGTTCATCTCTCGCTCCAGCGATAAGTGCCTCCCGTTCTTCAAAACCATCAAGCAAAGGGGAAACATGAAATGGAGCCCGGAAAGCGAGCAAGCTTTCCAAGCCTTAAAGAAATACCTAACAAGCCCACCACTGTTAGTCAAGCCGGATCCTGGAGAGGAACTGCAAATCTACATGACCGTCTCAAAAACTGCAGTAAGTGGAGCTTTGGCCATGGAGTGTGGTGATGGGATTCAAAGGCCGATATACTATGTGAGTCATGCTTTAACCAAGTCAGAAAAAAATTATATTCTTCTAGAAAAGCTGGCCTATGCTCTGGTGACCTCGGCAAGGAAGCTCTGTCCCTATTTTCAAGCTCATTCAATAGCAATGGTGACGGACCAACCTCTCTGCCAATTCCTACAAAGACCGGACGTATCTGGGAGGCTAGTCCTATGGGCCCTAGAGCCCACTCAGTTCGACTTAAAGTATAAGCCTAGGACCACGATTAAAGCGCAGGCTTTGGCAGACTTCGTTGCCGAGTTTTCAGCACTCCCCGGCAAAGTAAACCCGGCAGCATCTAATATGGTCCCCGAGAAAATTTCTGAGATCGATAATTGGCTAGAAGATTGCAAGCCTTGGACCCTCTATACAGATGGAGCATCTGGGCAAGCTAGGGGAGGAGCTGGTGTGGTCTTAATAGAACAAGAGGGGACTGAATTCTATCACTCCTTCAGATTCGAATTCAAAGCCACCAATAATGAAACGGAATACGAAGCCCTCCTGGCTGGAATGAAAGCAGCCATTGAACTGGAGGGCGACTACCTGTAAATCAAAAGCGATTCATTACTTGTAGTCAACCAGGTGTCTGTGGTATACCAGGCAAAAGGAGATAACATGGCCGCTTACCTAAAGCTAGCTCAGTCACTTAAAAATAAATTTCGGGGATTCAAGATCGATCAGGTGCCTCGACACCAAAACCACCGCGCTGATGTTCTAGCCAAGATAGCGGCAAATGGAGGTCAATCCTTACCACGATGAGTTCCCCTCCAAGTGATCTCCTAACCAAGCATAGCTGCAAGTAAGGAAATATGTTCCCTGGATCGTCAGCCTTGCTGGATGGACCTGATCGTTGCCTACCTCTAAGAGGGAAAGCTTCCCGAGGAGCCCGATCAAGCCCGAAGAATTAAAAGGATATCTATTTGATATTGCCTTGTAGATGGGTACCTCTACAGGAGGGGTAGATCCCTCCCCCTACTTCGGTGTTTACATCCTGATGACACTAAATGAACGCTAAGAGAGGTTCACTCTGGGGATTACAGGAACCACATCGGTGGAGAAGCTTTAGCATATCAAGTGCTCCATATAGGGTACTACTGGCCGACTATCCACCAATACGCAAGAAGCTTTGTACGATCTTGCGAGTCATGTCAAAAGACTTCGAACTTGAACCACTTGCCACCAGAGCGATTGTCATCTCTCAGTTCACCCTACCCCTTTGCCATGTGGGGGATCGACCTAAGTGGACCACTTCCCACCGCTCATGGACAAGTTAAATATGCTATCGTGGCTATCGATTATTTCACAAGATGGGTCGAGGCCGGGCGTCTTTCTCGAATATCAGAAAAGATTTGTTCATCAAAACTAATATGGTCTATAGATTCAGGACCCCTCTCATCATTGTGGGCAACCTAGGCAAGCAGTTAGACAACGCCCTATTCAAAGACTTCTACAAAGGATTGGGAATCGACCTCAGGCTCGCTTCAGTAGCCCATCCTCAGACCAACGGGCTGGTGGAATCCACCAACAAGACTATCAAGAAACTTCTAAAGAAGAAACTACAGCAGAAAAAAGGCAAATGGGCCGAAGAACTACCCAAGGTCCTCTGGGCATATCGAACTACAAAGAGGACATCTACAGGGGAGACATCTTACTCCCTGGCTTTCGGAGTTGAAGCGGTCCTCCCCATCGAGCATAAATTGACCTAATTCAGGGTGCAGCATTTTGAACCCGAAAGCAACGAAGTCAAGCTCCGAGCTAACCTAGACCTCCTAAAAGAGAAACAAGACCGGGTAGCTGAGAAAGTAGAGATCTACCAGAGCAAGATCTCTAGGTATTTCAACCGAAAGATCAGAGCCCGAAATTTCAAAGAAGAGGATCTGATGTTAAGGATAGTGACCTCGAATACTCGAAAAAGGTCGGATGAAGTCCTAGGCCCCGATTGGGAAGGGCCATACTTGATAAATGTAGTTGCTCGCAATGGAGCCTACAAGCTCGAAGACATGGACAGACGACCCATCAACCACACCTGGAACGCAGATCATTTGAGGAAATTCTACCCATGAACAGAGAGCAGTCAAGTAGATTACCCCCATTTAGGTTTCAATAAAATCCCCAATAACAATGTACTACACCTCGATCATCAATGAAGTCTGCATTTTTTCTTTATCTCCAATTATGTTCAACCTTAGTATCTACACATTCGACTGGAAAATTCAACATCATCACCTTAAGACCAGAGGTGAGCCGGGGAAACCCCCTCATTGCCTCTGATGCCTTGGCCAGGCACCACCCCCCGCCCAGAAGGGTCCAAAAGTAAGAGCATAGTTGCCAGCAGGACCTCGAGACCAGGGACTAGCCAGGGAAGCCCCCTCGTTACCCCTGATGCCTTGGTCGGGCTACCACCCCCAAGAAGGGTCTGAGTGTAAGAGCATAGTTGCAATCCATACCTCGAGACCGGGAAATAGCTAAACAGCCCTCCTGATGCCTTGGTCGTGCTACCACCCCCAAGAAGGGTCTGAGTGTAAGAGCATAGTTGCCATCCATACCTCGAGACCAAGAAATAGCTAGACAGCCCTTCTGATGCCTTGGTCAGGCTACCACCCCCAAGAAGGGTCTGAGTATAAGAGCATAGTTGCCATCCAGACTTCGAGATCAAGAAATAGCTAGACAGCCCTTCTGATGTGTCAATCGGGCTACCTCTCCTGAAACGGATTTAAATATAAATACTTGTTTCGTTTGCAGGATTAATATCATCTCGATAAGAGTTCCCTACGAAGCCAGATTGAAGTATGAACGAATCATCATCAAAGATGTAGGTTTGACTCGTGGTCAGGATCAGAAATAAAACAAGGAGTTCTATATCAAGATGGAAGCTCGTTATCGGGAATAGTCAAAACAATTGCGAAGGAAACCATAACTAAACTTTTATTAACCATAAGGGAGCCTATCCCTGGTAAAGGCTACATGTCATCAAATAGGGAGCCCAAACCCCAGTTCCGGGCTACATGAAAAAGAAAAAAGATCGACTAAAATAATCATGAGTAAAGCGGGGTGCCTACCCCCCTTTCCGGCAATCAAGGCAAATCATGAACCGGTAGCTTCGAAGCCGTCTTGATTTCCCCTTGCTACTCCTCCCTCATGTCGAACCCCGCCATCGACTCCTCCTTCAGGTGGTTTCTCGTCTTATTTACCCTCGCCAATTGTCACTCCCTCCAGAGGTTCCTCCGGCTGATCAGCTGGATCCTCCTCTAAGACTTTGTTAATCACTGCCATGGCCTCAGGAGGGATAGTCGGATTAAGAAGAGCAGCCATGGACCCCGTCTGGCTCCTGTCAACCTCTAATTCTGTTCCAGAGGATCCCTCAGACAGGCTCCTTGTTCCTTCCTCGACTTTTGGGTGATCTCCTTTGGACTGCATGGGTAGAACCTTACTTGAAAACTCCCCAGGACCTGAAGTAATAAAGACTGGAGAAGGAAGATGAGGGTCTGCCTAGACGGGCTGCTTTCCAGTACCTGTCTGGCTAGGACGAACCGATTCACCATCTTCAGGGCGAGATAGTTCAGCAGCTTTGGTCATTATCTCCTCTCTATCCCAACCGGCGATGGAGGATAGATCAAAGGGAAGAGGGAGAGCCTCTGTAACCTGAAAGGAAGCATAGAAATATCCATCACTAAAGGAGGTCTCCGCATCAGCCTACAGCTTGGCTACCTGAGCAATCAAATCCTGATTCTCGAGGTCCAACCTCTTAGCTTCGATTTTCCAAGAGTCCCTCTACTTGGCCCTCCGGGTAGACCGGAGAATTTTTTGATCAAAGGACAGCTCCGTCCTTTCATAATCACAGCGAAGCTCTGCCAGCTCGGTCTCCATCATTCCTAGGCTGGAGGTCATCTCTTCCACTAATGTTTGAACCTGCTTGAGTAAACCCACGGCTCTCTCGGCTTCGGCTTCAGCTTTGGCAGCCCGATCACGAAAGAGGGCTACCTGGTGGCCCATAGCCATGTTAAACTTGAAGGCCTATGAGATACAAAGCCAAGGTTAGAAACCGATAAAGTTGGTAGTCTCAGAAGTAGGACAGAGAAAGAACAATTACCTCGGCTAAGACAGCAGACCCTTTGATGAGCAAGACATTAACGGGCATCGAGGCCATTCTAGAGAACCCGCCACCCGGGCAGGATGCGATGAATTGTTCCAAGACCTCGTCCTACCCCGTCGAGCTCGACTGAGAGTGAGAGCGACTAGGGGGAATCCTTACGACACCCGCTTCAAAGTCCTCTGAAGCTCGAGGGGTTGGGATCGCAGCGGCATCAGCTAGATGAGCAGATAGGGCAACAGTAGCATCAAGGGAGCAGAAGAATCATAAGTAGTAACACCAGCTGCCGAGAAATGGAAGCCCATCTGTTTATCGCTTTGGAAGCCCACGATGCAAAGGTAGTCATCTTGGATTTCACTTGGGAGGGCGATGGAGTAGGAGCAGGTGTAATCCTGACTGAAACAATCAGCCCTTCCTTCTCCGAGGTAGCAGGAGAAGCCCCCCTGCGTCATTCTGATGGATAGAGGAGGAGTGCGAGCTTGCCAAAGCTGCTGAGCTTCGCAAGAAGCTGGCTTAACAACAAAAACTGGTCAACAAGACAAAGCAAGATGATTCAGTGTTACTTACGAGGAATAACATCAGAGATCCGCAGGTATTGATTCACCCTGCGGGGATCGAAGGCTTCTGCGGTTGGGTACTTCAGGTTCAAGTAGTTCCTGGCCAGAGTAGCCTTCGAAACAGCTTCAGAATCAGATGGTAGGGAATCCCGGTCCCATGATGGTTTGTCACTGAAAACTGTGGGGACCTCGAACTCATGGCCCCAAATACAAATCGAGATCCCTCAGTCGCCCCCTGCCAAGATCCACTCTTCTTTCCAGGCGGGATCTTTCTTCGAAGCCCCGGGAATGATAAAGTTGAGCTTGTTCTTAGCTTTTGCATAAAACTGACCTCAGGGAGCCCCGGAGAGGCTCCCGATTTGAAAAAGGTAGGCCAGCTCCTCTGCTCCGGGCTCCCTTGTCACATTGCTCAACTGGCATTGTTCCCTCCACAGCACGAGGAAGCCAATCAAATGCCTCAAGAAGCTAGATGTCAACTGGAGAGGGGAGAGCTGGATGGCGTTGAGAGCTCGTCGAAGGGTAGGATGAAGAGGAAGCCTGACCACGTTCTCGAGAGCCACCACATGAATCGGATGCTCACCGTTGGAGGGATTGAAAAACTCATAGCCTTTTGGAGGAACCGAGATAGAAACACTGTCAGAAATGCAGTACTTAGATCTCAAACGATCAACCGAGTTCTGATCAACGGTAGAGTCAGGGACAACCCTGAAGTCATAAGGAGGAAACCTCTCCAAATGGGGACCAGCAGCAGGGACTCAACGTTCCCCCCCGGCGTCGCCACTGACTTCTCTATCAAAATCTTCATCGACTAACTCCAGAGGATGGTCGGGATGATTAGAAAACCCGGTCCCAATGGACACGTTCCTGTTCGAACGCCGACGTTGCGGATTTGGAGAAGAATCATCGCTATCTAGGCTACTTCTTGCCCGCTTTCCGTAGGCAAGGTGGATGACCTCTTCGCCGTCGACAATGGAGTCAATGGAGTCGTGACTAACTTTAGACATAATGGAATGAAGTCTGAGAGGATGAAGAACAAGAAAAGAAATATGCTAAAAATAAGGTTTTTTCTTGAGAAAATTTGAAATTTGAAAGGTATGAAGAAGGCGTTGGAGTAACCCAGTATAAATAGGCAATAGAGCAGCAGCATGGGCCATCGAAATCTTCGGTTAAGATTGCCTCGAATCACGGGAACTGTCGTAACGCAGCCAGATTAATTTGGGAATAAATCGGTCTGCTCTCGCCATGTCACTTGTGCAATTAATGGGAAGATTTCCCCTAAGGTTCTTGTAATGGTAAAGAAGGAAAAATTTCCCAAATAAAACAGGAAATCTAACTCCAACCCTAAACTCAATCACCGACGTTCAAGTCAGAGGGGACTTCTGTTAATAGCCAAATTTTGTTAGGGACCAAAGGGAAATTTTTCACCCTCCTAGTCTGACTCCAGGCCCGAGGTCATCCACCAGGAGACCACGCTTCCCAAAATCGAGCTACGGTGCCACCCCACAGAAATAAAGGCGAGCTCCAGAAACACCTGGAGTAGAGCCCGTCGCGACCAGATCGAGCCTGTGTCACCAAACCTAAAATCAGGAAGCTCCCCCGAGGTCGAGATTACCTCGCAACCTCTCCAGAAGCTCGCCAAAACCCCGCTGTCATAGAGGAGTATCCGCAGGGGGGACGCATCAAGCTCCGAGAAATCAAGGGAGGTCAGATCGAGCTCCTGGCTAGATTAAGCACCTGAATATCGGAACCAAGACACTAATATACCTTGCTATCTGATCTACCTTGCCATACATACCATATTCGACGACCTCTATGAAGGATCATGCTATAAAGATACAAAGATACACTAGATCATATCTGGAAACATTACGAATATGCAGAACAAGTATTAGAGTCCAAAGAGGAAACAAACTAAACTCCCCCAAGATATCCTCTATTCAGCTTAATTCAAAGTCAATGACATTTAAACGAGGAATCCCGCCCGATAAGGAAGGGAGAGACGGAGAAAATCAAGGGGAGAATCAGTTGATTTAACCTACAAAACTACGTATAAATGGAGAGAAAGAGAATGAAATAGGGGGACTACTTTTCGACAGGCATACGACAACAACCCTACTACACCTTAGAGAGATTGAGAGTGATTGAGAGATATTGGTAAACGATACACCATTGATAAGAATGAAGAAAACATTTTCGTTCTCTTTTGTTAATTCTCTTTTGATGGTACTAATAATAGTAGTTTTTGTCATTTTTAACTAGCACTGACTAGAATACATTCTATCTTGACCCCCACCTCCGTGGTAGTGGTTTTAAGGGTGTTAATTGAGATTTCTCACCCTGAGTAAAATTTCAGTTAACAGAAGCCTTGGTTAGGGGAGGTTGCTTGGAGGAATTCCTCCAACAAGTACGCAACAACATACGCATTCGAAAGGAGGTGCAGGCCGATATTAAAGCATATGAATGAAGGAAGGAAAGTAAAAGGGAAGGATCTGATGGAGCAAATCCACATTGTCAATACAATCAGTGGAGGTCCCAGCTTGGCAGGAACCTTCAATAATGCTCGAAAGAACCACGCTAGGAAAGTTCCAGAGTAGAAGCGGGCAAGAATGTTTTCAAGGTTACTAGAGGATCACCTCGCTCTCCTCCTGCTGCACAGATCATCTTCACAGAAGAGGACGTATTCAACACCGTCCAGCCTCATGATGATCCCATGGTCATCACTGTTCAAATAGCCAACAACTTGGTCCACCGTGTTTTGATTGACACAGGTAGCAGCGTTGATATTTTCTTCAAGAGTGCTTTGGAGCTATTCAACCTAAAGAGACCTTGTTATAATAGATGTACCACCCCATTGTAAGGGTTCACGTGGGACTCATTGATTCCCGCCGGGTCTATGATCCTACCACTAATAGTGGGAACAGCTCCACTCCAGCAGAACCTAATGACAGACTTCGTTGTGGTAGACACCCCGTCCGCCTACAACGCTATACTGGGAAGACTCTACTTGTCTGCCCTCAAAGGGGTCCTGTCAATATACCATAACGTCCTGAAATTCCCAGTGGGAGACAAAGTGGGCAAAATACGGGGGGATCAGCAGGCTGCTCACAAGTGTTATGCAGTATCAACCAACCCAGCAGCGTTGGCCAAGCAATGTGTGCAAATAACCATTAATCAAGATCACCAGTCTTCAGAGGAAGACTTTGAAGATGAAATTAACTCGGTCAAGGGGAGATCCACGTTAGAGCTCCCCGATATGGAGATCAGGAAGGAGGACGAGAAGGGATGGGCCAGTAGCCATCCCGTAGAGGAGTTAGAAGAGATACCTATCAGGAGGGGCGATCATTCCAAGGTAGTCAAGATAGGTTTAACATTGAAGGAGAAGGTAAAGGAAGATCTGATAAAGCTCCTACGAGAATATAATGACATCTTCGCATGGAGCCATGAGGAGATGCCAGGGATACCTGTTGCTTTATCAACTCACAGGTTAGCGGTAGATCCCACATTCAAGCCAGTTAAACAAAAGAGAAGGCATTTCAACCAGGCAAGAAATGTTGTAGTGCAAGAAGAGGTAAACAAACTGCTAAAGGCAGAATTCATCAGGGAGTCTTGGTATCCCGAATGGATCGCCAACGTAGTTATGGTGACCAAGGCAAACGGGAAGTGGCGCATGTGTGTTGATTATACGGATCTCAACCGCGCTTACCTAAAAGACAGTTTCCCGCTACTAAAAATTGACCAACTGGTAGATTAAACCGTGGGTAACAAGCTCTTAAGTTTTATGGATGCCTTCTCGGGATCAACTAGATAATGATACACCTAGCTGACCAGGATAAAACCAGTTCATAACCAGTCAGGGCATGTACTGCTACAGGGTCATGCCCTTCCTGCTCAAAAACGCTGGGGCTACCTACCAGTGCCTGGTCAACCGATTGTTCAAGAGATTGATAGGAAAGACGATGGAGGTATACATCGATGATATGATCACGAAGTCTTAGGTAGCTGATCATCACCAGGACCATCTCCAGTCAGACATTCCAGATAATCAGAGAGAATCAGATACGATTGAATCCTGATAAGTGTGCCTTCAGAGTTACAGCCAGGAAATTTCTCGGATTCATAGTCCATGAGAGGAGGATCGAAGCTAATCCCAAGAAGCTCAAAGCCATCCTAGATCTTGAGTCCCCCACCTCACTTAGACAAGTGCAAGGTTTGACCGGACGAATTGCAGCCCTGAACCGTTTCATATCACGATCCACTGACAAGTGTATCTCGTTATTCAAGGCAATCAAACAAGGGAAGAACATGAAGTGGGACCAGGACAGCGAGCTGGCTTTCCAATCACTAAAGAAGTACCTCGCTAGCCCGCCTCTACTAGCTAGCCCAGTACCATGAGAAGAACTGCAATTATACCTGGCAATATCCAAAACAGCAGTAAGCGGAGCATTGATAAAGGAATGTGAAGATGGGGTCCAGCACCCTGTCTACTACTTGAGCCGCGCCCTAACCAAATCATAAAAGAACTACATCCTCCTAGAGAAGCTCGTTTTCACATTGGTGGTTCCTTTCAGGAAGCTCCGCCCTTATTTCCTTGCCCACACAATCGTGGTAGTCACTGATCAACCTCTGTATCAATTTCTCCAAAGGCCAGACGTACACCCAGTTCGACATCAAGTATAAAGCCAGGACAACCATTAAAGCCCAAGCTTTGGTAGATTTCGTGGTAGAATTCAGTGCAATTCCCGATCAAGATGCTATCCCTGGCCCTGAGTCAAGCTCTTCAGAAAAAGTAAGAGCCTGTAGATTGGCATATCAATCAAGTCTGGATCTTATATAATGATGGAGCATCCAATCAAGCAGGAAGCGGAGGTGGGATCATTCAAACCGACCCCGAAAAGATCGAGTGCTGTCACTGTTTCAGATTCGAGTTCAATACCACCAACAACGAAGCTAAATATGAAGCCTTGTTAGCAGGAATGAGAACAGCGGATGAGCTAGGGGCTGATTACCTCCTTGCCAAATGTGACTCGCAACTGGTAGTTAATCAAATAACTAGTCTGTACCAGGCCAGAGATGATAACATGGCAACCTACCTTGAAAAAGTCTAGGAACTGTTGCCCCGTTTCAAAGGTTTCAAGATTGAGCAGGTACCTAGGCAGCATAATCATCGAGTGAAGTCCTAGCTAAGATAGCTGCTTGTGGAGGACAAGCTTTTCCGAAAGGAGTCCCATGCTGGATGGATCCCATGGCGGATTATCTTCAGTCAGGAAAGCTCCCTGAAACCCCTGATTAAGCTCGTAAGATCAAGCGAACCTCGGTACGATACTGCTTGGTAGAGGGGCACCTTTACCGCAGAGGTAGGTCACTCCCCTTGCTTAGATGCCTGCATCCCGACGATGCAGACTGGGAATTGAGAGAAGTGCATTCAGGAGACTGTGGAAATCATGTCGGGGGAGAAGCACTGGCTTACCAGGTGCTACGTATGGGATATTTTTGGCCAACCTTACACCACGATGCAAGGCAGTTTGTACAGTCCTATGAACCATGTCAGAAAATGACCAACCTGCATCACCTACCTCCAGAACGATTATCTACCATCAGCTCACCATATTCGTTTGCCTTCTAAGGGATAGACCTAATTGGGCTCTACCAACCGCGCCAGGTCAGCAGAAGCATGCGATCGTGGCTATTGATTACTTCACCAGATGGGTGTAAGCAGAGCCCCTCTCCATAATTACTGAAGTAAATACAACAGAATTCATCAAGAAGAATGTGGTCTGCCAGTTCCGTACTCTGATGGCCATCATCACCGATCTTGGTAAGCAGTTTGATAACGCCAGGTTCTGGGAATTCTACGAGAACCTGGGGATTGAACTTCGTTTGGCATCTGTACCTAACCCTCAGACTAATGGCCTGGTAGTAGCCACAAATAGGACTATCAAAAGGCTCATGAAGAAGAAACTTCAACAGAAGAAAGGGAAATGGGTTGATGAACTCCCGGACATACTGTGGGCTTACCGCACCACCAAAAGGACCGCTACTGGAGAAACTCCCTACTTGCTATCTTTCGGGGTAGAAGCTGTCCTCCCGATAGAGCATAAGCTCACTTCTTTCCGGGTGTAACATTTCAACCTCGATGGAAATGAAGACAAGCTAAAAGCCAACCTTGACCTCTTAGAAGAAAAACAGGACAGGGTTGCAGAAAGGGTAGCAGTTTACCAGAGCCGGATTGCTCGTTACTGCAACAGGAGAGTAAGAGCCCAGAGCTTTAAAGAAGGGGACTTGGTTCACAGGAAGGTCACTCAGAATACCCGAAAAAGGTTAGACGGGGTACTGTCACCTAATTGGGAAAGTCCCTACCTGATCAGAATGGTGATCCAGGGTGGGGCCCACAAGCTGAACGACATGAATGGGCATAATGCTAATAGTCTCAAGAGGTTCTACCCATAAGCCATGCAATAAAAGTAAGCCAAGACAGTCCCATAACAAACACTAGAAGATGTTATTAATCGTGAGTACTTGTATTCTCTTTTTGATCATCAATAAAGAAGGTTTCATTTATCCATCTACTTTTTCTAAGTTTATCTACACCTATCTACTGTGTGTCGCCAATTGAATTCGTTATGGTCATCTTAAAAGACCAGGAAAGCCAGATGGCCCTTCTGATACCCTGGACAGGATTAATCCTTCCAGGAGGATCGCTTTATAAACCAGGAAAGCCAGATGGCCCTTCTGATGCCCTGGATAGGATAAATCCCTCCAGGAGGATCGCCTTAGGGACTACACAGCACTCATAATTCCCTGGACCAGATTAATCCCTCCAGGAGGATCTCCTCGACACCAGGATAAGCAGCATGCCATTCCTGATGCCCTGGCCGGGCACCACCCCCGGCTAGGAAGGATCAGTATGTAAGAGCATAGTTGCCTTACGGATCAAACCTCGATCGGGTACCACCCCCCGATGAGAAGGGTCTGGATAGTTAGTGCATAGTTGCCACCAGATTAAGGCCTTAGCCAGGTACCACCCCCAGCTAAGAAAGACTTGGTGCTAAAGTGGCCTTAGTTGCCTACCAGGATCTTGTTGCCTCTATGATCGCCTTATTTTTGCCAATAATCACCTCAAGACCAGAAAGGACCATATGGCCTTCCTGCTGCCTTGGCTGGGTGCCACCCTCCGCCAGAAAGAGTCTGGTTAGCAAGGACGTAGTCGCCTGCTAGATAAAGGCCTTGGCTGGGTACTACCCCCCGCCAAGAAACACCTGATTCTAACAAGGCCTTAATAGCCTACCAGGATCTTGCTGCCAACATATTCTCCATCACATTCGCCACGATACCAATATTTCCTGAGCAGAAATGTAAGGTACCCCGATTCGCCAAACTTATTCGCCAAGGCACCAAACGAGAATGTGAGGTGCCCTGTTTCGCCAGAATATCTGCCTAGAGACCTAGGTTCTTTGAAACAGGAAGGCTAGGTATCAGGTTATTCATCGAATTACCAAGATCCCTGCAAACAGGAATGCAAGGTACCCAGATTTGCCAGAATATTCGCCATAGTACCAAGATTCCTAAAATAGGAAGGCTAGGTACCTAGATTGCAAGATTATTCGCCGAAATGTTCATTATCATTAAGGAACCAAGATTCTCAGAACTAGAGTGCGAGGTACCATGATACCGGTCAAATGTTGTTCCTCTACTTTACTCTCATCAGGGTTCTCGCGTTACCAAGTATTGATTAAGTCAAGTTTATGCTGGGGACTTTTGCCTGAATTTATGCTACAATCAGAAGCGTGCGACTGAATTCAATCGACAGATACAGATGGAAATGAGTTTTCTTTTCATTGATCAAATCAGGGAACCCAGCCCTTATTTTAAGCTATATAAAAGATACAAGAGAGTAAGTGACAAGTTTGAAAAATCCAGCTTCCTCTTTAACTTCTCACCTACTTTCTAGATCTGCCTACCTAGCAACATTGATCTTAATCAGAATCTATGTTGACGATGATGCCACGAACCCAAAAGGTAGGAACAGAGGCCGTGTTGGGGTCAGTAAAAATAAGGAGGGAGTAGAGATTCCCCCCACGTCCAAGATGCAATATGGCACGAAGCTGTAACTCGCCCGGGTAATGTCTACACCATTGGCAAGGCTGCAGCACCAAAACCCACCATTCATCCTGATCCTGGGAATCTCTACCATTCATGTTCCTCTAGTAGTTAAATCCACAGAGCACAGCTCCTTCCACAATCCCAAGCATCCTGCCAGTCAAAAAGCCACCTCCTCCTCCCACAGTGTTAGTTGATACGATGATCATCGGTCAACCTATGGGGGTTACCTACTAAAAGGGAAAAGAGATTGTCCGAAGATCCATCTAACAGATAAGGGATATTTATAGAAGGAAAGATCGAGTATCGAGAGCGAGAGGATAAAGTCAGTTATGGACGCAACATTTGATACATGGGAAAGGGTAGCCTCGCAAAGTGTGCCTCCCCCCCCCCCCCCCCCTCCCCGAGGATTAATGCTTGGGACAATCGAACCTGTCCTAGACTGACATCTGGAAGGGCAATTGAATACAGGATTCGAACCAATAATGTTTACGCGGGAATCCATAAAAAAATGAGTACCCCAATCTATATCCGGTTGAGGTCTTGGTACCCCTCCCGGACAACGCATGATATCAACTACATCCAGCGCAATAGTGGATGGACCACCGAATCTCCACCTAGGTACTTAATCGGGCCAAATATGTAGTATATTTAGGCCCTCAGATCCTTACCTTATGTTCTATTTTCGTGCATTTTTGTATCTCTTATGGGTGGTTTTGTGCTTATTTGTAGGAAATGATGCAGAGACAGGCTTGGAGGCATATTGTGGTGATTCCAGCAGAAAAGGGGCGAAAGCGAAGGCAAAGGAGCACAAACTGCTCTACAGTGCGGGTCCAGTGCGGGTCTAGTGCAGGGTCACAATCGTACTCCAGCCGCACTCATGTGCATAGCCGGGGCAGAATGCAAGTATAGAGATAAAGTGCGGGTACAGTGCAGGTCAGCTAACCGCACTCCACCCGCACTAATGCCAAACAAGAAAGCCGATGTTGCACCTGAAGATAAAGTACGGGTACTGTGCCCGTAATCCAACCGCACTCTACCCGCACTAATGCCAATCCAGAGAAGCTGATCATACACCTGACATCAGAGTGCGAGTACTGTGCAGGTCAGCAAACCGCACTCCACCCGCACTTGCACCAAGAACAGAAGAGCAGAACTGCATCTGACATTAGAGTGCGGGTACTGTGCCGGTCATCAAACCGCACTCTACCCACACTTGCATCAAGAACAGAATAGCAGAATTGCACCTGACATTAGAGTGCGGGTACTGTGCGGGTTATCCAACCGCACTCTACCCGTACTATTGCTCAAGACAGAAGGTAGATTTTGCACCTGACAGGGAAGTGCGACTCAAGTGTGATCACAGTGCGATGCCAAGTGTGGGTCAAGTGCGGGTAATTCAACCGCACTCCACCCGCACTAATGCCCTGATCTGAGAACTGAAGTTGCAGACAACCCATACAGTGCGGGTACAGTACGGGTATATCACCCGCACTCCACCCATACTCCGAGCGCGCCAGTCTGATTTTCAAAGCTTAAGTGACCTATTTTTGTATCTAGTATAGATAGAAAAGTATAGAAACGTTTTAAGGAGCTTTTGACTCCAGTTTAGCAGAGATTAAGCACTCTTAGATCTAGTTCTCTCTCTCTCTCTCTCTCTCTCTCTCTCTCATCCTTACATTCTCTACTCAACTTCAAGGAAGTTAGGAGATTAGAGCCACTTCAAGGAAGAAGATGTTCTCCAAGGGTTATTTCTATCTCCTCTCTCTTGGTTTCCTAGTTGTAATGAGTAGTTAAATCCCCTCTAAGAGGTTGATGGATTAGTTAGTGGAATATTGGGCTTGTACATAAACTTGATATTATATTGATATTCATGTCTATCTTCCATTGATCTATTCTTGTTTTGAATGTTTATCATTGATTTCTTGTGTAGATACATCCTCTTTGCAAGATATCTTTGTATTATGTATGAGTATTGCATCTAGATATACATCCTATTTAGTTGTATAATGCTCTAAAGAATAGACGGAAAGTCATGAATTCTGACTCTTGAACCGCAGTTTTAATCTAACCTCGATCGTGTTTTCCGGCACTATACATCCTAGGTCGGAATCCATGAGAGAGTTAGAAGTCATCACTATACATCCTAGGGTGACTATTTGTAATCGGTTGAGTCATTGTTAGGTAGACGAGCTTCATTTCCAGAATCCGATAAACCACCAACTCTATACAGCCTAGGTTGGTAGTTTACAAGGATTAATCCCTAATAGGTGGTCCGCACTATACATCCTAGGTTGGCCACCTTCTAGGGATAAATAACCGACTCTATACATCCTAGGTCGGTTACCTTGAATAGCCGTGCTATTGACAAGTTTGTTACATTGCCCAGTATTTACATTCGTATCCATTAACTCCTTAGTTTCCATTATCTATATATCCTTCATTTCATTTCCCACTTCATTTTATTTACATATTTAATTTAGAGTTATTTAGAGTTGGTTCACAATCTGCATTTTCACTAATTCATGTTTGGCTATTATATATATATATATATATATATACATAACATTGCTTTAGCATTAACTAATTTAGCTAACTCCGCTCCCTGTGGACGACACCCCACTTGCCACTATATTTATGTTTTCAAACTGATTTAGGCTTTGTGAGGTTTTATTAAATATTATTGACGGACTGATCTTTTAAAATGACTAGAGGAAAAACGCTTCTGTCAAATGGCGCTGCTGCCGGGGAACGGCATGTTAGTTTAATTAGTTTTGCATAAGTAAGGTTAGTCTAGTAATATTCCTGCTCTGCCCTATCTGTTTCTCGTTTACGTTGTGCGTTGTTTGTTGTGAAATTTTAGGATTTTAGGTATATGCAGGGATGAAGATCGTTAAGAGGAACAGTGTTGCCAGTTATCGATAACATCAATCGGTTGGGTAGAAGAACCGGGCAATTAGAGGGAAATATGGACGATCATAGAGAGAATGAGCAGCAGGCTCGAGAGAATGAGGGAAGTGTACATGGGGATGAAGAGCTAGGCCTCACCATGGGCGAGTACACTCTCCCGTTTGTAGGTAATGTGCCCACTGCCATAGTACTGGATGATGTAACAAGGCAGTATGAGTTGAAAACTATGCACATTAGCCTCCTGCCATTGTTTAGTAGGGCGAATTACAGAGGATTGCCTCCAATTCATGAAACAGTATGGGGCCACATTAGAAACCTTCCCGGTCACGGCTCGCCAAGCAGTACTAACAAGGGAGCAGCTTCATCTCAAGTGTTTCCAGTATTGTCTGAAAGATGCCGCAATGACTTGGTACATGAACTTGAGGCCAGGATCACTGGTGACATGGAGCCAAGTCTGCAAGGTTTTCTTCAACAAGTACTTTTCGTCGCAGAAGGCTAAAGACCTAAGGTTGAAGATAGCATCCTTTATCGAAGAGGACGGTGAACCAATCCATGAGGCATGGGAGAGGTTCAACTTGTTGTTAGCTCAAATGCCACTGCATACATACCATCCAGAACTGAAGGTTAATTCCTTCTATAGTGGACTTTCTCCGATAACCCAAATGATGGTGGATAATGCATGCGGAGGAACTATAGTAGACAAAAGGGCAGTTGAAGCTTATGACATTCTGGAGAAGATTGCCCAGAACTCACAACAGAGGACATCACATGTGAGAAGAGGTGGAAGAATAGAAGTGGGTCAGGATATGTTATTAGCCAAAATTGGCTAAGGACCAAAGGGAAATTTTCCACTTCCTAGACCTGGTTCCATACCCGAAAGTTTCACCTGAAGACCTCTATATCCAGAGCCAAGCTACGATACCACCCCAGGCACAAGGGCGGGCTCCAGAAACATCTGGGATAAAGCCCAGACCCGAGAGCTTCCACCAGGAGACCTCTCTATCTAGGGCTGAACTGCGATACCACCCCAGGAACAAGGGCGGGCTCCGGAAACATCCGGGATAGAGCCCGGAATGATCGGACTTAGCCCGCATCATCAAAACTAGAAGCTCCCCAAAGTGAAGGTCATCTCGCAAATGCTCAAGAAACTCGTTTGTACCTCGATTGACACAGAAGAATGTCCCTAGAAGGCCGCGAGGTCAGTCGAAGCCACACTTAGCTTCAAAAAGGTCAGTCGAGGCCACATCTAGCTTTGAAAAAGTTAAGAGAAGCCAGATCTGGCTCCAAGCTGGATGAAACTTCTCAGACATCAAGGTCAAAAATACTAAACAACCTCTCTGGTTGATGCATCACACCATATCGTCATGTCCCGCGACTTCTATAAGGATCATACTGAAAGGATACGAGGAATGCATTAAATCATACCTGGAAGTGTTATCTACATGCAGAACAAGTAATGAAATCCAAAAAGGAAACAAACTGATCTCCACCACGATACTCTCAATTCGCGCGTCAATCTAAAAGTCAAATGATATTAACTCAAGAAATCCCGCCCGATAAGGAAGAGACTGAGACAATCACTGAGACAATCAAGGGAGAATCAGTCTGTTGACCTACAAACCATGTATAAATAGAAAAGAAAAGAAATGAAAAGAGGAGACTACTATTCGACAGGCATACGACTAACAATCGACCATTTCCCAGAGAGATTTGAGAGAAAAGAGAGAAGAATCTTTGTATCCGTGTACCATGCATGCTAAATAAAAACATTCTTGCCTACTTGTCATTTTATAAACCACTGTTACATATATAAAGAATTTTGGCCACCACCTACGTGGTAGTGGTCTTGAGGGCGTTAACTGGGATTTCTCATCCCAAGCAAAATTTCCGTTAACAGGATACCCAAGTTCAGATTCAGATGTCTAGAATGAACAAGGAGCTTCAATCAATCAAGGAACTTATAACCGGAAAACCAGGGTCCTCCCAAGGAGTTAGTCAAGTCATGGGGGAGATCGAAGGAGGAGAAGGGCATTTCAGTCAAGAAGAGCAAGCCCAAGCCCTTGGGGAATTTCCAAGGACGCCAAGGAATGACCCATATTCGAATACATATAATCCAGGGTTAAGAAACCACCCAAACTTGTCTTGGTCCAACAACAACCACCTAGAAGCAACCACTTACCAAGGTGGCAACAACAATTACCAAGGTGGCAACACCAATTTCCAAGGTGGAAACAACAACCAAGGGTACCAAAACCGGGGATACAATAGATACAATCAAGGATGGGCGAACAACAAGAATCAATGGGCAAGTTCAAGTAGTAACCCACCATCCAACTTCAATTCCCATGCTTCCGCTAGCCAACCGAAGGACAAGTCTCTAGAGGAGATAGTGAGCACAGTGATCAAAACGGTTGGTATCGGGTCGGAAGCCCTCAAGAACACCTTGCATGCCTCTGAGCAACGAATGTCAGCTTACATGCAGTCTAATGATCAGAGAGCAAACAGTCATGGAGCGTCACTGAAGAAGATGGAAACTCAGTTGGCATAAATTTTTGATGCATTGGTCAAGAACAAGGAGAAGGCATCAAGCTCCGATGAACATGTTAATGTGTTAGAGGTTGTCCAGTTGGGAGTTGATGAGACCGAGGAAAGTATGGTGAAGGTCGCGGATAAGGAAAATAGGAGAAGTGACATAGACTCCCCCATTAAACTTGAAGACCCCGGGAGTTTCGTCATAGAGGTATAAATAGAGAATTAACCAAAGATGGGGGCGGTCCTTGATATGGGGGCTAGCATCAATATGATTCCATTAGAGGTCTACGAACAGCTGAAGATTCAGTCAATCAAGCCCATCTCCCAGACTCTCATCATGGCGGATAATTCTCCCATCACCCTAGTTGGTATCGTGGAGGAAGTATATGTGAATGTGCACGGTTTGATGGTGCCGGTAGAATTTGTTGTGTTGGATTGCAAACGAGGAGAATCCAGTGGTAGGGACTGGAAACTACTGTTGGGGAGGCCATTCATGGCCACAGCAAGTATGGTGGTTGATATTTGTTCTAGGAACATTTCCTTCAGCTGTGGAGGGAAGAGTGTGAACTTCAAGGTAACATCCCCTGGAACAAGCCAAGTCAGAGATTGTTTAGTCTTGGAGGCACCAAATTCCAGAAAGAAAAGAAGCTGGGTGCTCACCCTTGTGCAAGCCTTTAAGGGTGTTAAGGAGATGGAATTGGGAAACCAAGACTGCATTAAGGAAAGGCAAGAATCAGAATTTGAAGAGGAGGAAAGCAAATACCGAACTTTTCGAACAATTGGGTGAGCTTGAGCAAGACAACACAAAGCTCAAACTGGAGGTTTATTTGCTTAAGGCTGAAAATGGACAGTTGAAGACGAAATTGCATGATCTCTCAACAGTCAACAACGGGTTAAAGGAGCAAGTGGTGGAGCTTGCCACCAAAAAGGAGTTAGTCTCCAAGAACTTAGATGCATTGGCAAAGCTCTCAGAAGAGTTTGAAGAAGACTATAGGAGAAGGACAAGGAAACTTCAACTAGGTGTGGAGGAGTCCGCAAAAGCGGTAAGGGAATTGCATGAACAGTTGAGCACTGAAAGATAATGAGTTGAAGCGGGCCAAGGTCAAAGAGGTTGATTTGATTGAGCAACTCGTTGTGATGGAAAGCAATGTCAAATCCCTCATATGCGGACAACAAAAAGTGGCCCACGCCAACGATCGAACAGGGAGTTTCCCTAACCGTCCTATTACTTGTTACTTTTATGCCAAAAGAGGGCACACTAAGGCTTATTGCTTTAGTTTCCAAAGGTTAAAAGCAAGTAGAGTTGGATCTAGGATGAACCCATCAAGAGTCAAACAAATATGGGTTCGAAAGGACCTAGTCGGGCAAATGAGGAAAGTGGGGAGAGATGCAGTGCATAGGCATTTGGCACCGGTTTGGGTGGCCAAGTTGAATGTGCTCCCCATTCCGGTCAAACCTCCTTTGGTTGACCGGGTCCCACTTTGAGTGCATTGCACTCTCTTTTGAATTAATTGTAGTGTTTTTTATTTTTATTTTTATTTTTACTTTTCGGATGGTTAGTTTTTGTCATTGTAAACTTTTGAGAATGCTTGAGAATGTTTTGGTGCAGATTCAATTGCAGGGCAGAATTCAGGAGTCTGTCCAGGGGAACAGTGCGGTTATAGTGCGGGTCAGTCACCCGCACTCGTCCCGCACTCCGAAGGCATCAGGTAATCAAGTGCGGGTAAAGTGCGGGTCAGTCACCCGCACTCCACCCGCACTTTGGTCGCGCAGTATATATACTGCCTGTCGTTCTCTAGGGCTCCACTTGCCACAAAAAACAAAACAACACAGCAAACTTCAAATTTTTCCCTCTTCTCAACTGAAAGGTATTCCGTGTGTGCCACGTTTTCAATTTTTCGGCAACCAAGGTATGGATTCTTACTCTAATTTCATTACATATCTCTCTAATCCAAACCCTAACCCTCTTTATCACAATTATTTTTCCTCTTATGCATGGCCTTCATTAGTTAGGGTTTTGACCCCTTATTTTTGCTTTTGCTAATGTCAAAGAGAATGGATTGATGGGTGTTATCTAATTATGCATGTGATGTATTCATTGTTAATTGATTTTCTATTGCAATTGGATTTCAAACTATGATATTGGGTTTATATGGTTGATTGGAAGCCTATACTTGAGTTAGAATCATAGTGGTGTTAATTCGGTCGAATGATATGCTAAAATTATGAAATGTATACATGGATTGAAACTCTGCATGTGCTGGTATCTGGTAACGAGTTAGACTGCGGGTACAATGCGGGTCATTCACCCGCACTCCACCCACACTTTATCCTCCTGGCAGAATTTTTGTCCTTTCAAATTCCTGCATCATAACCTCTTGGTTCTTTGATCCGAATATTGCCTTAAAACTGTGTTTATTGTGCAGATGTCAAAAAGAACCAGGAGAACGACTAGGCAAAGCAATCAGGGTTTCGAACAAAGACCGAGGAGAGGACCCCAAGTTCCACCACCATGCATCAGGCACCCAGATTTCGAGGACCGTTTAGAATATTTCAGGGAGTGAGACATAGTGGTGGAGAGGGGGATAGCGGTTAAAGAGCTAGAGGGCACCCCAATTCCTCTAATGATAGAAACAAGGGGATGGGAAACCTTTGTTACCCCCCCCCCCCCCCTGATGTATTACCGACGTGTGGTCGAGGAATTCTTTGCTGGGATGGTACCTGAAACTTTTCAGCGCACTTCTTCAGTTCTGGTCCGCGGGGTAGAAGTCCGGATGACTATAGCGGACATTAACAGGTACTATAGGACTGAGCTTCCAGTTGATCCCGAAGCAGTCGGACGTCTTAAGCAGGGGGTGACTTGGAGTGAATTTTTCGTGACCCAAAATGTGGATTTTGCAAATCAGTTAGTGATCCGTCCGATGGATTTTTGGGTGGCCCCTGATCACCGTATGAAGCACACCAACTTAAGGATTGAGTTAGGTTTCTGGCATGTATTCATCTCCCATTCCTTGATCCCCAGAAAGCACAGGACTTTAGTGAACTTCAATGCAGCAATGATCTTGTACTGTATACTGCAGAATCAATTGGTCGACATAGGCTTTCAGGTCAAGAGAGACATCCTTGAGATGGGAGGGGTCAGGGTGGACAAGCAGCCACTCATCTTCCCTAGCCTAGTCACTGCATTCTGCAGAACTGCAGGAGTAGATTTTGGATCCGACCCTTTCGAATGCAGTTTGGGGCCAGTTGGACGATTCACATGGAACAACCAGGTCAGAGAGCGGGACCCCTCTGGTGTCAAGGTCCGAACAGGGAGGAGAAAACCTGCTCGAGGGGGCAGCACGAGCAGACAGGCTGAAGACATCCCGGAACAACCAGATGTGGAGCAGGTTTACATCGAGTATGGTGATTCTGGCCCGCTGCTTCCCCACCCACGCAGGAGACATTTGGAGAGGTCCCTTGGCAGACTTTGCTTACAGGATTGGAGAACCTTAGGACCGAGGTCGCCCAAAACAGGAGGCAGATCACTGAGAGCAAGGCGGAAGCCAATGAGTATTTCAAAGACATTTGGGGCAACCTCACAGACATAAGGGAGGCACTCAGTCTTCCAAGTTATCTGCAGAAGAAGAAGAGGTCAGCTGCTTTCTCACCTCCTTCAGGGGGTCCAGGCATTGACCCATATGGGGAAGAGCTCAGAGTTGCTATGGAGAGATCCAGGAGGGAGCATGAAGAGCGGATCAGATCAGAGATCGACCCCAAGGGCAAAGGGATCGCCAGTGAACCGGAGAGGGAGTTTTCCGTCGATGATTGACCATCCATTCTTGTTCTTTATTATTATTCAGAACTTTTATTGCTTGTATTTGTATTTGTATTTTCTTTTAAACGGCTTAGACTTATTATTCTTTTCTTTTCGCATTTGATATCTGTTTGGTAGAGTTGTTGTATGGTTTTAAGCTAGGTTGTGCATCTTTTGGGAAGCACACAACAACACGCATGGACATCGAATGATCTTCCTTCTAAAGGGAGTTTTCTACCTTCGGTTTTGTACTTAAGCTTTCAATGAATGCAATTTAGTTTTTGTATTATAAATGAGCATGGTTGAATGTATGTCTAGATTCGGTTTGGGGGTGTTGATCCCTCACTCCACCATTTATTGCGATTATGCTTATTCTTTCCAACAATGGGGACATTGTTGAGTTTTGGTTTGGGGGTGCATCACGCCTCCGCCTTGTACAGTTTAGTGTCCAATTTTTCAATTTTGTCGCTTGTCCATTTTTCAAACTGTAATTCAGTATGGGTATGATGCCTCTAGAGTGTGTTTTTGACGAGTTCCTTATATGTGCTCTGACCTTGTGATATAGTTTGGTGCCACTTGAGGGTTAGCTTGCACCATCATGGATTCGTCCCACCCGTTGGTGCTAAGTATTGGGGACTCATTGTTCCCATGTCTTGTTCTAATAGTGGAGATACCCGTGAGATCACAAACACAAGCATGAAAGTGCGTTTTCTGAGTGCATTATTGATTATTCTTAAACACGCCTCTCGTCATTTATGTCATAGTGCCATAGGACTTGCATCATTTTGTGAATTGCGTGATGGATGCTTTCATTCCCTATTTAGATGGTTGTGGAAGTGACATTAGGGAATGTATGTGTATTGAATTACCTCTATAGCCTAAACATCACTTACCATATTGTGTGCTCCAAAGCCAAGTTGAGGCCAAACACTTACCCTTTCATTTGGTACCACATTCAACCATATACCCAATAGCCTAAACACATGCCTACCCTTGTACTAATCATGTTAGGATGGGAAATGGTAGTGATGAAAAGGGTCAAAATGGTCCCACAGCGGGTAAAATGAAATAGTTATTGAAAATATGCAAGGAAAGAGGTAAGTTATGCACCCTAAATGCCTAAGAAAGGGAAATTGTAACAACTCAAATGGAGTACAACATTGTAATTGGGAAATTGTTAAAAGAAAAATTTAAGGAAAGATTGTACTTGAAGTGCCATAATGAGAGTGTTTTATGCTAAAAATGCCCAAACGGAATGCAACGTTAAAAGCACAAATGTGGGTTAAATGGTTTCCTAGAGGGTTGCATTTAAGCGAGAAAAGAACATGGTGTGGGAGTAGGGTTATATTCTAGCATGATTGGTGAGTTTGAACTCCTAAAATTCCATATTTTTGTGTAAACTCACTCAACCCCACAGCCACACTATAACCGGTTGAAAAGCCCTATTTGATCCATGTAAGTCTAGTTTGGGAATGTAGGTTGAAGCACGATCTTTTGCATCCATGGCATGGTGACTCGTTCCTAGGATAGTTCATTGCTTAAATCTTATGCAAAATCTTCTTTGCATACTTGTTGTGTGGAACTTAGGACTCTTGAGGAAAGAAAAGAGAGGATCCATGTGAGCTTTAGAATTGAAGCGAATTATGCTCAAGGTATGGGAGTAAGTGGTCCTAAATTCATGAATGCCTTTAGGTGTGGGATTCGTGTTCTTACGAGCCTCCCTTGGGTGTCTCCAAATTGCTCTTGATCTTGTGCATATGTTTTTCTCCTCTCTATCACACCTATTTGTATCATATCACACATGGGACTTACGGCATTATTCATGTTTTGTTTAGGTATCTAGAAATTACTTTCAGCTAGCGTCTTATTGTTTCGATTAGATTTGCTCGAGGTCGAGCAAAGGTTTGGTTTGGGGGTGTTTGATCGGGCCAAATATGTAGTATATTTAGGCCCTCAGATCCTTACCTTATGTTCTGTTTTCGTGAATTTTTGTATCTCTTATGGGTGGTTTTGTGCTTATTTGTAGGAAATGATGCAGAGACAGGCTTGGAGGCATATTGTGGTGATTCCAGCAGAAAAGGGGCGAAAGCGAAGGCAAAGGAGCACAAACTGCTCTACAGTACGGGTCGCAACCGCACTCCAGCCGCACTCATGTGCATAGCCGGGGCAGAATGCAAGTACAGAGATAAAGTGTGGGTACAGTGCGGGTCAGCTAACCGTACTCCACCCGCACTAATGCCAAACCAGAAAGCCGATGTTGCACCTGAAGATAAAGTGCGGGTACTGTGCCCATAATCCAACCGCACTCTACCTGCACTAATGCCAATCCAGAGAAGCTGATCATACACCTGACATCAGAGTGCGGGTACTGTGCGGGTCAGCAAACCGCACTCCACCCGCACTTGCACCAAGAACAGAAGAGCAGAACCGCATCTGACATTAGAGTGCGGGTACTGTGCAGGTCATCAAACCGCACTCTACCCGCACTTACATCAAGAACAGAAGAGTAGAATTGCACCTGACATTAGAGTGTGGGTACTGTGCGGGTCATCCAACCGCACTCTACCGCACTATTGCTCAAGACAGAAGGTAGATTTTGCACATGACAGGGAAGTGCGACTCAAGTGCGATCACAGTGCGATGCCAAGTGCAGGTCAAGTGCGGGTAATTCAACCGTACTAATGCCCTGATCCGAGAACTGAAGTTGCAAACAACCCATACAGTGCGGGTAAATCACCCGCACTCCGAGCGCGCCAGTCTGATTTTCAAAGCTTAAGTGACCTATTTTTGTATCTAGTATAAATATAAAAGTATAGAAACGTTTTAAGGAGCTTTTGACTCCGTTCAGCAGAGATTAATCACTCTTAGATCTAGTTCTCTCTCTCTCTCTCTCATCCTTACATTCTCTACTCAACTTCAAGAAAGTTAGGAGATTGGAGCCACTTCAAGGAAGGAGATGTTCTCCAAGGGTTATTTCTATCTCCTCTCTCTTGGTTTCCTAGTTGTAATGAGTAGCTAAATCCCCTCTAAGGGGTTGATGGAGTAGTTAGTGGAATATTGGGCTTGTACATAAACTTGATATTATATTGATATTCATGTCTATCTTCCATTGATCTATTCTTGTTGTGAATGTTTATCATTGATTTTTTGTGTAGATACATCCTCTTTACAAGATATCTTTGTATTATGTATGAGTATTGCATCTAGATATACATCATATTTAGTTGTATAATGCTCTAAAGAATAGACGGAAAGTCATGAATTCCGACACTTGAACCGCGATTTTAATCTAACCTCGATCGTCTTTTCCGGCACTATACATCCTAGGTCGGAATCCGTGAGAGAGTTAGAAGTCATCACTATACATCCTAGGGTGACTATTTGTAATCGGTTGAGTCATTGTTAGGTAGACGAGCTTCATTTCCAGAATCCGATAAACCACCAACTCTATACATCCTAGGTTGGTAGTTTACAAGGATTAATCCCTAATAGGTGGTCCGCACTATACATCCTAGGTTGGCCACCTTCTAGGGATAAATAACCGACTCTATACATCCTAGGTCGGTTACCTTGAATAGCCGTGCTATTGACAAGTTTGTTACATTGCCCAGTATTTACTTTCGTATCCATTAACTCCTTAGTTTCCATCATCTATATATCCTTCATTCCATTTCCCCCTTCATTTTATTTACATATTTAATTTAGTGTTATTTAGAGTTGGTTCACAATCTACATTTTCACCAATTCATGTTTGGCTATTATATATATATATATATATATATATATATATATACATAACATTGCTTTAGCATTAACTAATTTAGCTAACTCTGCTCCCTGTGGACGACACCCCACTTGCCACTATATTTAAGTTTTCAAACTGATTTAGGCTTTGTGAGGTTTTATTAAATATTATTGACGGACTGATCTTTTAAAATGACTAGAGGAAAAACGCTTCTGTCAGTACTAAGAGTCATCCAAGAGCAAGCATTTATAGAATCGAGATATTGAAGATCCTACTTCAGATTTAAGCAAGTCACAACCTAGGGTGTAATAAACTACACACGCATGAAGTCAAGGAAAATAAAAAATTATCATTTCTAAAACTAGGGATCCCATCCCCTGATCACGGGCTACAGAGAGATAAAATTATCTAGATACTACTGGGTAAAGGATCAAGCTGGGTCATGCATCCTCCTGCTCCTAATTCGCCGTCTCCTCGCCAACTCCGCCAGTTAGAGTTTCTCCCTCTTCGGCACCAAACAGAACCCCACCTGCTTCTTGGGTGCCCACCATAACCAGAAGCTCCACCTGGGACAGATCGCCCCGAAGTTCTCCCGCTGCTTGGTCAGAATCTCCTGCAACTTCCTTGATCAAAGCAGCCTGACCTTCCTCTACCTGGACATGGTCAGAAGATGAGATAAGCGGGGCAGATTCTCCATCATCAGTAGAAGGCTGATCCCCTACCTCTTTTACAGGCTCTAACGGAGGAACAGAAGGGGCAGAAATCCCTCCTTCACCCTGAGCCACACCAGCCTCAGGATCCTTCAAACTGGGAGTTGCTCCAGCATTACTTGGTGGAAGAAGGGAGATATAACTCTGGTTTACCCCTCCAACCACTCCACTGGCTCCAGCAACCTGGGAGGGTCCAGCCACATCAGAAGGCACTACCCCCACCAATTCAGCAACCTTTGCCTATAATTTCCTCCCGGTTCCATCCAACGATGGCACTCAGATCAAACGGATGAGGGAAAGCAAGGGCCACCTGGTAGCCGGTAAAAAAGTAATCATCCCTGAAGGCGGTGTCTACTTGGGCATTCCGGTCGGCCACGCTACCACAGAGGGATAGAACATCTTTCTCCTAGCTCCGCCACCTTTCTCGTAGCAACATCCCTCTCCTCCTTACGGCAAAGGGACCTGAGCCTCTCAGTATCCAAAGCATGCAGCATCCTCTCCCTGTCAACCTTCACCTCGTCAGCTTCCTTTTGGGCATTTACCAGCGACTGGTTCAGAGCTTCCATTCCACTAGAAGCCTTAGCGAGCTCCTCCTTAGACTTCTCCAGCTCGGCAGTAGCGCCTCTAACTTAATCCAAGAGGGAGCCGACCTGTTGGCTCATGGCCACGCTGAACTTAAAAGCCTGACAAAAACAAAGCACTAGTCAAGATATCTCCCACCCTTACTCGGGATAGAAGATTAAAACGAGATAACTTACCTCAGCCAGAAGAGCAGACTCCCTTCTAATTAGCAACTCGGTGGGCATGGCCGTCATGACACCCAAGCTCCCACCTGGGCAGGAGGCAACAAAGCGGGCTAAAACTTCATCCTGGCTGCTGTCCTTCGACCTCGATCACGCCTTATCACGAGGTACCACCCACCTCGCCATAGCAGGGTCAGAACTCTTCTCCACCGGTTTAGATTGACCGGTTGCCACGACAGGAGAAACAGAAGGAGATGAGGCACCGGTACCAGCATCAGAAGCACTGGCAACATTGACTGGTCTGATAGGTGACGTATCCTGCACCCGACCAGAAGCACCTCGATACCTCCCAACTCTAGCTGTAAAGGCCTTCAGTAATCTAACGAAAACAAGGGGAGGGAGAGCTGGAGATCCAGATACCTCGGTCGGGACCCTACCAGGTCCAGCAGATATGCCAACTCCTGTATTGAGATCAGAGCTAGCACGAAGCCTGGAAGGGGAGGATGGAGGAGAATCAACGGCGCCCCCAGCCTGGTTGAGCTCTACCTCAGGGATAGGTGGAGGTACTGCTGAAACTACCAAGACAGCACAAGTTAATATTAGTAAAATTAATAAAGCAGTACAGTGAAAGAAGAATCAGAAAGATGTTTACCAAGAAGTGCATCAGAAATACGGAGGGAATATTCCACCCTCCCTGCATCGAAGGCATCCGAGGTGGGATACTGCAGGTTAACATAATTCCTGGCCATGATGGCCTTCAAGATCTTCTCTGACTCAGTGGAGAGCTTACCTTTCTCCAATGGGGGTTTCCCGCTAAAGCAGGTAGGAACCTTGAATTCAGTTCCTCCGATGTGAACCGAGATGCCCCATTCATCCTTGACGACGAGCCATTCCTCCTTCCAGGAGGTATCCTTCTTCGTGGCTCCTGGTACCATAAATTTCAGGTTGTTCTTTGCCCGAGCATAGAACTGCCCATTCGGACCTGGGGCGTTGGCAACAATTTGAAACACATATCCAAGCTCGTCAGGTCCCTGTTCCCGATCGATGTTGTCCCTCGCACACTGCTCCCTCCATAGTACCAGGAACCCCACCAGGTGCCTCCAAAACCCCGGTGTTAGCTGAAGAGGGGCAAGCTGCAAGGCGTACAGCACCCTACGCAAGATGGGGTGGAGAGGTAACCTGACTCCACTATCGAATGCCGTAGTATGAATCGGAAGCTCGCCAGGAATGGGAGAATACATATCATACCCAGGCGGGGGTATGGTAATCAAAATATCCTTAGGGATCTTAAAATCCCTCCTCAAGCGCTTCACAGTATCTGAAGTGCTGGTAGAATCAGGGATGCATCTATACTCGTAAGGAAGGGCGAGTATCCTTCCCACAGTATCTGTAACCTCGCCAGCCCGGTCTTCGACTACCCTGATGACGGCTCCAGTTTCTCCACTCGACTCTCGATCGACATCAACCGGAGCAGTGGGACTGTTCAAAAAGCCAGTCTCGATTCCCATATTCCGGTTGGAACGCCGGTGATGAAAGGAAACATCGTCCCCGCTATCACTGTCGATGCGTGCCCTTTTTCTAGGGGCAAGACTTCCGCTGGCAGCCACGTCGCCGCCAAACAAATGCTCGATACTATCGCCATCAGGTGAATACATATTCACAAAGCCAAAATTTCGTTTCTCAGAGAAGGGAAAATTCGAAGATCAACGGAGAGAAAGTTAGGTTTTCTTGCAAAGACTCTTGTTCGCGAAGATTTGCTTAAGTGAGTACACCTTGAAGAAGCAGGATTTATATAGAGATAGTTACTTGTAACGAGCATAGAGGATAATCAATGCTGCGGGAATATCGGCAACGTGGAGGGAACGGTTTCGGGAAACGTGCACCTCCAAAAAAATTTCCCTTTTTGAATTTGGCCTCCCTTGATCAGCCACGTAGAAGACTCATTTAAATCAATATGTAAAAAGAAGATTCCCTTCCACGAGACGGTTATAAAAAAAATTCTCCAAATATTATCTATCCTGACTCCAATCCTAACTTGGTACCGGTGTTCAAGTCATGGGGGACTTCTGTTAACAGGAATTTTTGGCAAGGGACCAAAGGAGAATTTTCCAACTAGTATCAACTCGATGGGCACCAGTCCTAGCTTTCGGGTGACCAGCGAGGTCGATGCCACTACCTAGATAGAGCTGATACGTGGTAAGGACAGGACCTCGCTTACCTATCTATCTAGATAGAACAATAGTATCGCGAGCTAACGAAGGTACATACCTCGCCCTACTGAAGCTCCTGATATCAACTCAAGACCAGTACAATGGTAGATCACACACCCAGCACCCCTCAAGTGCCTCGACATCAGTCAAGGAACCCGGTATCCCGATACCCGCCTTGGTACTACCTCGACTTCCACCCGGTACCTAGTACCTCGATGTATATATTCGGAGCCCTTCCAAGGCAGGTACCTTACCTACCAAGCAATACGAAGATGATCGTGAAGACACAAGCACCACTCCATCAAAAGATAGAACAAGCTCCATGCCGGTAGGATCCGACTGGTATACCAGTACCTCGCCCTATCAACAAAATTCAGAATCAGAGTTTCCCTCCAACCTCCATGAATAAGGAAAGTTGACTCCATCACCAAAATAAAGCGCCATTAATGAAATCTAATTAAAATTTGAATTCAACAGTGATTTCATGGGATCAAATCCCACGCCTTCAGCCACACGCAATGCTTTTCAAAACCTAAAATAGGGCACTCAATAATCCTCATTAACATAACCGGATTTTATGGGGATTCTCTGGAGAACTATATATACGACGTTGAAAGGTAAATAGAAAGAGGCTTTTTTGAAGATTAGGATCGCCAAAGACAGAGAGAGATTTTTTCCGGTTGAATTCCCCTGTGGAATTCTCCGAAGCCAGTGAGAGTCCACTGACGATCATTGGGAGCAAATATCCATTTATCGACATAAACGTTTTCTCCACCGTCACCTCATGTAAAAGAGTGAGAAATGAGAGAAGAGTGTATATTGTGTAACTTTATTATAGTATTGTTTAATAAAACGGTGTTCTTCTATATCTCTCGGTCCTTTTTTTGTTTCTTCTCCATCATATTACTCCTTGCTTTCGATTATAAAAAGGATCCCGGTACCGAAGGTACCTATCCTGCTACTGGAAACCGATAGTGGGTGAGGGTACTAACCGAGATTTCACTCCCTGAGTGATTTTTCCTTTAACAGGAACGTTGACTTGGCATTAATGGAGTTGAATATTCTCTCATTAATGTCATTGGAAATGGCCATTAAAGAGTTGACTGATTTTCTCATTAATGGGGCTGATTATCTCCATTAATAGAGTTGATTGATTCCCTCATTAATGGCATTGTGAATGGCCATTAAAGAGTTGACTGATCTTCTCATTAATGGGGCTGATTATCTCCATAAATAGAGTTGACTGATTCCCTCATTAATGGCGGTGTGAATGGCCATTAATGGAGTTGACTGATTCCCTCGTTAATGGAGTAGTGAATGGCCATTAATGAGGTCAGATGGTGTTGCGTGCTTCTTCCCTTCAGGCGAGGTACTCTAGTATACCAGTCCCTTCTCACTGGCGTGGCGCTTGTTCTAGCATGCTAGTGGCTTCGTGGCAACATTCTTCCTTCTCGGGGAGTAGGATATCTGTCTATGGTGGATTCAGGGTTGATGTCAAGGTACTGGGTACCAGGCAGAAATCAAGGTATTCGGGCACCAGGTAGATGTTGAGGTACCCTGGGGTACTGGATACATGTCGCGGTACATAGGTTCCAGGTAGGAGGCACCGGGTATATGCGAGGTACTGGGTGCATGGTATCGCGGTACCAGCTTCACCAGGTGTCACGGTAGATGTACCTGTTCTTCCTGGTTCGTATTTCTGGTGCCTCATCTAGGTAGACATGCAGTCGAGGTTCTGGCCCTACCAGATATCGATTCTTTCAAGGTCACGATATTGATCCTGCTGGGTACCTGGGAGCTGGGAGCTGGGAATGGTCCCTACCAAGTGGTTACTTGCTGGAAAATTCTTTTTTGGACCCCTGCCAAAAAACCCTATTAACAAGAGTATTGAAGAGATTTTTGTAACGTTATGCCTGATGAATGATATAGCCATTGTATTCCTTTTTACCTTTTGTTAGCATCATTTTTAAACTCTCATTGCAAACTAAATATCGAAGGTATCTAACCCCGGCCACCACATACGTGGTTATGGTCTTGAGGGTATTAACTGAGATTTTTCACCCCGAGGGACTTTTTCGTTAACTACAGTTATTGAAGGGATCAAATCTCGTGCCTTTAGCCTCACCTAACGTCTGTCAATGCCTAAAAAAGGATTCCAAATAATCCTTAATAAATGACCAGATTCTCAGGAATAAAAGTGGTCCATAAATACAGTTATGGAGGACGAAGAGGGGGGATCTCTCTTCAGAAGCTTTTCCTTGAGTTTTTCTAAAAACAGTGAGAGGTTTGGAACCACCACTGGGAGAATTTTAGCCACTTATCGACACGAACGATTTCGCCAAACCATTCTGTGTAAAGAAATATAAAAGAGCGACTGTTTTCGTATTGTAATCAAAACCTTATTCTTCATTAAAAAGGAATCTTGTGATTAATAAAATAACGCCATTATATCAACATACATCTCCTTTTGGCACTTTCTATAATTACAAATTTACCTCTTGTTAACAGTCATTTTTGGCAGGGGTCCAAAGAAGAATTTTTCATCCGGCGGGTACCTAGTAGAACCTAGATCGGGACCGGTACCTAGATACCGGGGATGCTCTACACCATGAACCGGAAAGAAGTCAGTACCACGTCTCACAGTCTACCAGGTACCAAGCAAGGCTATACCACGATACCTCCCACCTAGCTCCTAGGTACCATGATACCTCCTACCTGGTATCTAGGTACCACGATACCTCCTACCTGGTACCTAGGTACCGCGACATCTACCCGGTACCCAAGTACCGCGATATCAGTCCAGGATCTAACCAGAATGTGTATCATACCCGCCAAGTAAGAAGAATGGAACCAGGAAGAGGTACCAGCATGATAGAACAAGCGCCACGCCAGTAAGCACTCTGGTACACCAGTGTACCATACCACGGGATACAGAGTCAGAATTCTCCTTCAACCAACGTAAAAGAGAAAGTTGACCTCTCTGGTAATTAATGGAGATAATCAACGCCATTAATGAGGGAATTAGTCAACTCCATTAATGGCCATTCACAACGCCATTAATAAGGGAATCAGTCAACTCCATTAATGGCCATTCACAATGCCATTAATAAGGAAATCAGTCAACTCCATTCATGGCCATTCACAATGCCATTAGTGAGGGAATCAGTCAACTCCATTAATGGCCATTCATAACGTCATTAATGAGAGAATATTAAACTCCTTGAAGGCCAAATCAGTGTATTAATTAACTGAGTCAATGGAGTGGGCAACAAGGATGAACAGATACTGTTAACGGAAAAAATCACCCAGGGAGCGAAATCTAAATTAACACCCTCGACCCGCTACCCCGGAGGTCGCAGCGGGTGGGTAGGTACTTTGTACTGTGATTCTAATAGGAGTGAAAGAGAGATATCTGATCGATCAAAGCTCTCAAATGGGGTAGGTACCGCGAGAGAGGTAGGATAGGTAGGAGAACAATCATCTTGCCCATATGGTGCAGTAGGCTGGTACCCGGTCCTGGTATCTGATCCTGGTACCTGGTCACCTCTCTAGGTGCCCTCCATAATTCCCCGACCAAGATAATGTGCAAGGTGGGGTACATGAGAGCTAGGATCAGCGGGGTTAGTACCTAGCATGTATACATGCATACATGCATTCATAAAAAGGAGATAGATGAGAGAATATCAACTCTTTTAGTAGTGGTGGACTGACCTAGGGGGAAAAATCATCACGATTGATCACATGCTGAAAAACCCTCAGGCAGTATCCATTAGAAGGGAGAAAGACCCTTCCTTATATTTATATATCTCGGGAGGTGCTCCAGAGAGCTTACATTAATACAAACTGAGTCCTAGTAGGTCACAGTTAGAGGGGTACCACTAGGTACCGATACAATCATGGTGAAAACTGACATACATAGCAGTCGATACAATGGTGGTGTAGAGGGAATTCAGGCAGGGTCCCTTTTACACTCCAGGCGATGGCGAACTCATATTCCTAGTGGAGAAGTGGGCGAAATCTGGGATCGGAGACATCTTGGAGATATGGAGATGTAGGAGAGCTGTTGGAGAATGTTGGAAAGAATGTCCGGGAGTCAAAATGTTAGGGAATCGACCATTTTCTTGGAGAATGACTTGTTATATTTATGTCTGTTCATCCTTGTTGCCCACTCTATTGGTTTATCGACATTAATGAGTTGAATATCTTCTCATTAATGGAGTTGAATATCTTCTCATTGATGGAGTTAAATATCTTCTCATTGATGGAGTTGAATATCTTCTCATTAATGGAGTCTGATTATCTTCATTAATGAAGTTGACTCCCTCTTTAATGGCCATCATTAATGGCGTTGTGAATGGCCATTAAAGAGTTGACTGATCTTCTCATTAATGGGGCTTTAATTATCTTCATTAATGAAGTTGACTCCCTCATTAATGGCGTTGTGAATGGCCATTAAAGAGTTGATTGATCTTCTCATTAATGAGGGTTTGAATGGCCATTAATGGAGTTGACTGATTCCCTCATTAATGGTGTTGATTATCTCCATTAATTACTAGAGAGGTCAACTTTCTCTTTTACGTTGCTTGAAGGAGAATTCCGACTCTATATCCCGATGGTATGGTATGCTGGTGTATCGGAGTGCTTACTGGTGTGGCGCTTGTTCTAGCATGTTGGTACCTCTTCCTGGTTCCATTCTTCTTACTTGGCGGGTAGGATACACATTTCTGGTTAGATCCTGGACTGATATCGCGGTACTTGGGTACCGGGTAAATGTCGCGATACCTAGGTACCAGGTAGGGGGTATCGTGGCAACTAGGAACCAAGTAGGAGGTATCGTGGTATAGCCTTGCTTGGTACCTGGTAGACTGCGAGACGTGGTATTGACTTCTTTCTGGTTCATGGTGTAGAGCATCCCGGTATCTAGGTACCGGTCCCGATCTAGGTCCTACCAGGTACCTGTCGGATGGAAAATTCTTCTTTGGACCCCTTCAAAAAATGATTGTTAACAGAAGCCCCCCATGACTTGAACACCGCTATTAAGTTGGGGTTGGAGTCAGGATCTTATACTGCTTAAAAAAAATTTCTCGTCGTTTCTTACTTGTAGCTATTACTTGAAAAGAGAAAACGCTCACAACACTCTTGGCTTTGGCGAATCTGGGTACCTGGCATTCCTGTTTAGGGGATCCTGGTACTTTGTCTGTAATAATGGCGAATCAAGGTACCTAGCCTTCCATTTTTCAAGAATCTGGGTACATAGGCGAAAACATTCCTAGTAGGCAACTATGCCATCCAGATCCTTCCAGGTGAGGGGTGATGCCTGGCCTAGGCAGCAAGAGGGACATTTGGTTGTCCTAGTCTTGAGGTGAAAACACGTAGGCGAACATATTGGAGAATCTAGGTACCTCGCATACCTGTTCTAGGAATCTTGGTACCTTGGCGAACATATGGCGAACATTCTGGAGAAACTGGGATACCTCGCAATTCTGTTCTAGGAATCTTGGTACCTTGGCGAACACATGGCGAACTATTCTGGCAGCAAGATCCTGGTAGGCAACTAAGGCCACTTTAGCACCAGGTCTTTCTTAGCGGGGGGTGGTACCCAGCCAAGGCATCAGGAGGGCTGTCTAGCTATTTCCTGGTCTCGAGGTCTGGATGGCAACTATGCTCTTACACTCAGACCCTTCTTGGGGGTGGTAGCCCGACCAAGGCATCAGGAGGGCTGTCTAGCTATTTCCTGGTCTCGAGGTCTGGATGGCAACTACGCTCTTACACTCATACCCTTCTTGGGGGTGGTAGCCCGACCAAGGCATCATGGGTAACAAGGGGGCTTCCCCGGCTAGTCCATGGTCTCGAGGTCTGGATGGCAACTATGCTCTTACACTCAGACCCATCTCAGCGGGGGGGTGGTGCCCGGCCGAGGTTTGATTCATCGGGAAACTATGCTCTTACGTACCAGATCCTTCCTAGCGGGGGGTGGTGCCCGGCCAGGGCAGCAGGAATGCCATGTGGCTTTTCCTAGTCTTGAGGAGATCCTCATGGATGGATTAATCCGGTTCAAGGAATCAGGAGAGCTATCTAGATATCCTAGTCTTTAAGGCGATCCTCCTGGAGGGATTAATCCGGTCCAGGGCATCGGGCATTCCTATACAAGGATTCCCGGTCTTCAAGCGATGGTCCTGGTAGGTAACTAAGACCACTTTAGCACCAGGTTTTTCTTGGCTGGGGGTTGTACCCAACCAAAGCATCAGAAGTGCCATGTGGCTATCCTGATTTTGATCATTGGCGAAAAGCAATCAAATGAGAACTAACAAGGCGATCGTAGAAGAACTACCAAGGCAACAACACTCAAGGCGATACTGGTCAACGCTCACCCCGCAGGCTTCATTAGTAAAACCTTCTAAGGTGATCCGCATTCCAGGTATAAGTAATAGAGTGATATTCTGCAAAGGAGATTTTATCGTGGACCGATCATTATGAGAACTCGTTCCATGTTGTGGTCACTACCACTCCCACAGGAATACTAGGGAGAATGGTGAGCTTGTTGCCCCCAAGTGACGTAACCAGTTTAGGAGCCTGCTTGGAGTAAATATGAATCTTCACAAATCGTAATGGGACTCAAGATTCTACTCGAACAAACTTGGACCTCGGCAGCTCGTTGGGGCATTGGGTGGCCCGGTATAAAAGATTAGAAATCGATAATCTTGCAATTGTGATCTAGGTAGCTCACATGGGTGCTGTAAGGGGCCCAATACAATAAGTGACGAACTTCTGATCGTGCAACAGTGCTGCTGCTCAAGAGGCTTACTTAGGCATGTAGGAGGTCTCAGTAATGCGCGAAGCCTCTAGGCTCTACCCGAGCGGATCGGGACATAGGTGGCTCACTAAGGCGTTGAAGGGCCCGGTACAAGAGGTAGGGAGCCACCTGCATGATACTGGTCCAGAGGCATGCTTGGGATCCTAGAAATCCTCAGCAACTGAAATGTGGCTCTGGACCATCCTGGAATAAATCGGGACACAGTGGCTCACTTGGGCGTTGACTAGCCCGATAGAAGAAGTGAGAAACCACTGGGCCATACAGCTAGGCTGCTGCACCAGAGGCGCGCTTAGGCATGTAGAAGGCCTCAGCAAAGTGAGAACCCTCTGAGCTCTACCTGAACAGATAGGGACAAAGGTGGCTCACTAGGGCGTTGAAGGGCCCGGTACAAGAAGTAGGGAGCCACCTGCATGATACTGGTCCAGAGGCATGCATGGGATCCTAAAAGTCCACAGCAACTAAAATGTGGCTCTAGACCATCCTGGAATGAATCGGGACACGGTGGCTCACTATGGCAATGACTAGCCCAGTACCAGGAGTGAGGAGCCACTGGGCCATGCAGCTAGGCTGCTGCTCCAGAGGCTTGCTTAGGCATGTAGGAGGCCTCAGAAATATGGGAAGCCTCTGAGCTCTAGCCAAACGGATCGGGACATAGGTGGCTCACTAGGGCGTTGAAGGGCCCAGTACAAGAAGTAGGGAGCCACCTGCATGATACTGGTCCAGAGGCATGCATGGGATCCTAGAAGTCCTCAGCAACTGAAATGTGACTCTGGACCATCTTGGAATGAATCGGGACACAGTGGCTCACTTGGGCAATGACTAGCCCGGTACCAGGAGTGAGGAGCCACTGGGCCATGCAGCTAGGCTGCTGCTCTAGAGGATTGCTTAGGGAAGCCTCTGAGCTCTACCCAAACGGATCGGGACATAGGTGGCTCACTAAGGTGTTGAAGGGCCCGGCACAAAAGGTAGGGAGCCACCTGCATGATAGTGGTCCAGAGGCATTCGTGGGATCCTAGAAGTTCCTAGCAACTGAAATGTGGCTCTGGACCATCCTGGAATGAATCAGGACACAGTGGCTCACTTGGGCGATGACTAGCCTGGTACTAGGAGTGAGGAGCCACTGGGCCATGCAGCTAGGCTGCTACTCCAGAGGCTTGCTTAGGCATGTAGGAGGCCTCAGCAATATGGGAAGCCTCTGAGCTCTACCTAAACGGATCGGGACATAGGTGGCTCACTAGGGCGTTGAAGGGCCCGGTATAAGAAGTAGGGAGCCACTTGCATGATACTGGTCCAGAGGCATGCGTGGGATCCTAGAAGTCCCCAGCAACTAAAATGTGACTCTGGACCATCTTAGAATGAATCGGGACACAGTGGCTCACTTGGGATATGTCTAGCCCGGTACCAGGAGTGAGGAGCCACTGGGCCATGCAGCGAGGCTGCTACTCCAGAGGCTTGCCAAGGTATATAGAAGGTCTCAGTAAAGTGGGAAGCCTCTGAGCTCTGCCCGGATGGATCGGGACATAGGTGGCTCACTAGGGCGCTGAAATGCCATGTATAATAGGTAGGGAGCCACCTGCATGATACTGGTCCAGAAGCATGCTTGGGATCCTAGAAGTCCCCAGCAACTGAAATGTGGCTCTGGACCATCCATGAATGAATCGGGACACAGTGGCTCACTTGGGCGATGACTAGCCCGGTACAAGGAGTGAGGAGCCACTGGGCCATGCAGCTGGGCTGCTACTTTAGAGGCTTTCTTTGGCATGTAGGAGGCCTCAGCAATCTGGAAAGCCTCTGAGAACTCCCTGAACAGATCAGGACATCGGTGACTCTCTAGGGCGTTGAATGGCCCGGTATAAATGAAGTGAAGTCACCGGCTTGGTACTGGTCCAGAGGAATGCTTGGGATCCTAGAAGTCCCCAGCAACTGAAATGAAGCTCTGGACCATGCTCGAATAGATAGTGGCATAGTGGCTCACTAATCGTTCCTAAATTGTTGTATATTTCGGCCCTCATTCCGATTCCTTTGTCTTGTTCTTGTGTGTATTTTCTATATATTTTATGTCTAATAGGCTCGTTTGTGCTAATTGCAGGCAATAGATGTAATTCTGGTGTTAGAAGCTAATTGCAAGTGGTTCCGGCAGAAAAAGGGCAAAAGGAAAGACAAAGTATCATAAGCAGTTTTACAGTGCGGGTCATGCGGGTCACAACCGCACTCCAACCGCACTTTTTCCCACAGTCGGGACCTGAATCATGAAGGAAAGATAAAGTGCGGGTAAAGTGCGGGTCATCCAACCGCACTCCACCAGCACTATTGCTCAAGACAGAGGAGCTGATTCGTACCTGACAGATAAAGTGCAGGTCAAGTGCGGGTCAAGACAGAGTTGGATTCATTAAAGTGCGGGTCATCCACCCGTACTCCACCCGCACTCACCCGCACTCCACCCGCACTGTTTCCCAGATCAGAGAAATGAAGATGAAGAAAACCCATATAGTGCGGGTAATTCACCCGCACTCCACCCGCACTCTGCGCGTGACAGTTTCTGGTTTCAAGCTTAAGTGACCTACTTTTCCATCCTCTATAAATAGAAAATGATGGGAATGAACCAAAGAACTCCCATATTTACCAACACTTGTATTCTAAGCTAGTAACACATCTCCCTATCATCCAAACCATCTCTACTCAATCAAAGGCAACTAGGAGATTTGGATTCAAGCTTCAAGGAAGGAGATCAATCTTCAAGGGTTATCTCTCTACTCTCTCTTAGTTTATTGGTTTGTAATAGAACATGAGTAGCTAAAATACCCCACTATGGGGTTGATGTTATTTGTTTGATGGATATTTGGGCTTTGTAAATAAACTCTATGTGTTATATTTATTCTATCTCTACGTTTTATTCCATTGCTTGAATTGATTTCCATTATTGATTTGCTTGGATACACCCTCTTTGCATGATTGATTTGGATTACTTGAGTAGGCAATTAGGTTGTCTAATGCTCCATTGAATGGAAGGATTTCTGAAAATCCGGCTCTACAACAATGTCCTTAATCTAATCTTGAATTAGTGGCTTTCACTATACATCCTAGGTTAGCCACTTGTGAGAGAATTAGAAGCCTCCACTATACACCCTAGGTTGGCTACTTTAGTGATTTTACGAGAACTAACCTTCGAGTAGAATTCGGTTGATAACCTCGAGCCTCATCCAATCTCAAACGGGTGGCCTTCACTATACATCCTAGGTCGGCCACTTGTGAGGGAATTGGAAGCCATCACTATACACCCTAGGATGGCTACATTAGTAATAGGTTGAGCCATAGCTAGATAGATGAGCATTCATGGAAAAAGTCCCGATTGAGTAACTAGCCATTGTTGGTTGCTTAGGAGGGATTAATAGCTAATAGGAGGTCTTCACTATACACTCTAGGTTGACCTCTTGCTAGAGATATATACCAACGCTATACACCTTAGGTTGGTTACATTTGTCAATACATGCTTAATTGAGAGTTTGTTGCAATTGCCCCAATATTCACTTACAAGTCCATCAACTCTGTAGTTCCATCATCATTCATTCATCACTCCATTGTCATCCCATTTTATGTGCTTTCATAGTTTAGTTTATATTGTATTTTCATTCACCATAACTTTTACTTTTATTCATACTAGTTATATTAATCCTAATCTTATCACCGCTACCCTGATCTCAGTGGACGACACCATGTGCTTACCGCTTTACTTGTATTACTACTTGTGAACGTATCGCATAGGTTTTATAAATTGTTTTGACGGACGGTTTTCTGACGGCAAAAACCTTTTCATCACTCACCTGGGCGTTATCCGGCCCGGTACAATAAGTGAGGAGCCACTGAGCCATGCAGCTGGGCTGCTACTCCAGAGGCTTGCTTTGGCATGTATGCGACCTCAGCAATCTAGGAAGCATCTGGGATCTTCCCAAACAGATCGGGACATCGGTGGCTCTCTAGGGTGTTGAATGGCCCAGGTATAAATGAAGTGAAGCCACCGGCCTGGTACTGGTCCAGAGGAATGCTTGGGATCCTAGAAGTCCCCAGCAATTGAAATGAAGCTCTGGACCATGCCCGAATGGATCGGGGCACAGTGGCTTACCTAGGCGTTGTCCGGCCCGGTATAATAAGTGAGGAGCAACTGGGCCATGTAGCTGGGCTGCTACTCCAGAGGCTTGCTTTGGCATGTAGGAGGCCTCAGTAATATGGGAAGCCTCTGGGATCTTCCCGAACAGATCGGGACATCGGTGGCTTTCTAGGGCGTTGAATGGCCCGGTACAAATGAATTGAAGCCACCGGTATGGTACTGGTCTACAGGCATGCTTGGGATCCTAAAAGTCCCCTACAACTGAAATATGGCTCTGGACCGTCCTGGAATCAATCGGGACACAGTGGCTTACTCGGGCGTTGACCGGACCGGTGTAAGAAGTGAGGAGAGGTGCAGCTCTACTGTATAGCAGTTCTAGATGTAACAGACCGGATCTACTACATAGGAGATCGTAGCGGATCTGCTACATAGGAGATCTGCTGATACCTGAGCAAACCCTCTGTAAAGAAGCAGGAGATGTGCAACTCTGTTGTATAGAAGCTTTAGATGTACCAGAGCAGATCTAGCTATAGAGGAGATCGTAGCGGATCTACTGCATAGGAGATCTGCTGATAATGGAACAAACCCTCTGTATTGTAGCAGGAGAGATGCAACTCTGTTGTATAGAAGCTTTAGTTGTACCGGAGTAGATCTACTGTAGAGGAGATCGAGGAGAAGATCGTAACGGATCTACTGCATAGGAGATCTGGAACAAACCCTTTATATTGTAGAAGGAGAGGTGCAACTCTTCTACTTAGGAGCTCTAGAAGTACCGGAGTGGATCTGCTATATAGGAGCTCCACAGGTATATGAGAAGGTTTGTTGCATAGGAGCAGCATGGTGAACCGGTTCTGCTAGGAATCCCACGTACCATAATTGTCAATAGTAGAAAGTCGAGCTTGCATGTAGAGATAAAGATGCTCATGTAGAGACATGGAAGCCACGTTTGTGAGTTCCCCAAAGACGGCGCCAAAAAGTGTTAACGGAAAAATCACACAGAGAGCGAAATCTCAATTAACACCCTCGACCCGCTACCCCAGAGGTCGCAGCGGGTGGGTAGGTACTTCGTACCGTGATTCTGATAGGAGTGAAGGAGAGATATCTGATCGGTCAACGCTCTCAAATGGGGTAGGTACCGCGAGAGAGGTAGGATAGGTAGGAGAACAATCATCCTGCCCATCTGGTGTAGTAGGCTGGTACCCGGTCCTGGTATCTGATCCTAGTACCTGGTCACCTCTCTAGGTGCCCTCCATAATTCCCCGACCAAGATAATGTGCAAGGTGGGGTACATGAGAGCTAGGATCAGTGGGGTTAGTACCTAGCACGCATACATGCATTCATGAAAAGGAGATAGATGAGAGAATGACAACTCTTTTAGTAGTGGTGGACTGACCTAGGGGGAAAAGCATCACGATTGATCACATGCTGAAAAACCCCCATGCAGTATCCATTGGAAGGGAGAAAGACCCTTCCTTATATTTATATATCTCGAGAGGTGCTCCAGAGAGCTTACATTAATACAAACTGAGTCCTAGTAGGTCACAGTTAGAGGGGTACCACTAGGTACCGATACAATCATGGAAAAAACTGACATACATAGCAGTCGATACAATGGTGATGTAGAGGTAATTCGGGCAAGGTCCCTTTTACACTCCAGGCGATGGCGAACTCATATTCCTAGTGGAGAAGTGGGCGAAATCTGGGATCGGAGACATCTTGGAGATATGGAGATGTAGAAGAGCTGTTGGAGAATGTTGGAGAGAATGTCCGGGAGTCGAAATGTTAGGGAATCGACCATTTTCTTGGAGAATGACTTGTTATATTTATGTATGTTCATCCTTATTGCCCACTCCATTGGTTTATCGACATTAATGAGTTGAATATCTTCTCATTGATAGAGTTGAATATCTTCTCATTGATGGAGTTGAATATCTTCTCATTGATGAAGTTGAATATCTTCTCATTAATGGAGTCTGATTATCTTCATTAATGAAGTTGACTCCCTCATTAATGGCGTTGTGAATGGCCATTAAAGAGTTGACTGATCTTCTCATTAATGGGGGTTTGAATGGCCATTAATGGAGTTGACTGATTCCCTCATTAATGGTGTTTATTATCTCCATTAATTACTAGAGAGGTCAACTTTCTCTTTTACGTTGCTTGAAGGAGAATTCTGACTCTATATCCCGGTGGTATGGTATGCTGGTGTACCGGAGTGCTTACTAGTGTGGCGCTTGTTCTAGCATGCTGGTACCTCTTTCTGGTTCCATTCTTCTTACTTGGCGGGTAGGATACACATTTCTGGTTAGATCCTGGACAGATATCGCGGTACTTGGGTACTGGGTAGATGACGCGGTACCTAGGTACCAGGCAGGAGGTATCGTGGCACCTAGGAACTAGGTAGGAGGTATCGTGGTATAGCCTTGCTTGGTACCTGGTAGACTGCGAGACGTGGTACTGACTTCTTTCCGGTTCATGGTGTAGAGCATCCCCGGTATCTAGGTACCGATCCCGATCTAGGTCCTACCAGGTACCTGCCGGATGAAAAATTCTTCTTTGGACCCCTGCCAAAAATGACTATTAACAGATATATATGTAACAAGTCACTCTCTAAGAAAAAGGTCGATTCCCCAACATTTCGACTCCCTGACATTCTCTCCAACATTCTCCAATAGCTCTCCTACATCTCCATATCTCCAAGATGTGCTCCGATCTCAGATTTCGCCCACTTCTCCACTAGGAATATGAGTTCGCCATTGCCTGGAGTGTAAAAGGGACCCTGCCCGAATTCCCTCTACACCACCATTGTATCGACTGCTATGTATGTCAAGTTTCGCCATGAATGTACCGGTACCAAATGGTACCCCTCTAACTGTGACCTACCAGGTACCAGATTGTATTTATGTAAGCTCTCTAGAGCATCTCTCGTGATATATAAATATAAATAAGGGTCTTTCTCCTTCCTACAGGATACTGCCTTGGGGTTTTCAGCATATGATCATTCGTGATGCTTTTCCCCCTAGGTCAGTCCACCACTACTAAAAGAGTTGCCATTCTCCTATCTATCTCCTTGTTATGAATGCATGTATGCGTGCTAGGCACCGACCATGCTGGTCCTAGCTCTCATGTACTTCTCCTGGCTCATTATCTAGGTCGGAGGAATATTGAAAGCACCTAGAAAGGTGACTAGGTACCAGGATCAGATACCAAGTACGGGTACCAGCCTACTGCACCAGATGGGAGGGATGATTGTGTTAGGATTATGCTCAATGGCAAGATTGTAATATTGTAATTGACAATCTTCTCATATTAATAAAGTGAATTCTGATTCTTACAATTACTTATAGCATTTATTATTATAATTGTCAAGGTAAATAATCATAAGGTCAAAAGACTATGAGACATGAAGAATTGTTCATACATCCGGATATATATGAGGTAGACACAATTCTTTAGTTAGTCTTGAATAACGTTCACAACTTAAGTTAAAGGTTGGGCACCTCTATCTTGTTAAAGTTGTAGAATTCTTTTACTAGCATTTGAGTGGGACCAAATGAATATGATGAGTCTAAAATCATCGAAAGGTTTTCGAGTAAAAGAATCTAGTGCACTAGGTGCATTGAACTGGATCACAATGAAATACTTTATCTAGAACCGTCACTAGATATAAGTCTTTTCATTAAAGAGGACAATCGGAGAGTCTATCTTAATCCTGAGATAAATGATGGACTTATGGTTGCAAGTGTTATCATTAGAGCTATCAATGAGTACGATTATATAGCATAGTCTATCCTCAATAGTTTGGTGGTATACATTTGTTAATCGATAGAGGACTTCATTTATAGATATGGACATCGTGGCTCCATTTATTAAATGAGAGTATAATATCATCATATGGATGTTTTGAGGTATTGGATATTAAATCTCAACGTTGAGTTTTCAATAATGATTATTGAAAATATGGCTTCTGGACAAGTCAAAGTATCCAAGTTCGAAATGTGGTCATATGAGGAAATATGGTAACTTAGAGAGCTATAGGCGGTCTATGAGCTCTTGGCGATTACTGATATTATTCACGAGGATACACCATCTCCTATAAGAATGTCTAGGGTATGAATGAGAAACATCTCCTTATTCTATCTTTATTTAAGAGTTCAATTTTAGCTCTTTAGTGGAATGAGTTAAAATTAATAGATTGGACCTAAGTGAATCATTTGTTGATTGTGATTAGGTTGTGTCTATTGAAGCTTAAATTTAGATAGCCCGCCAAGATCCCCAATCCACACGTATTTGCATGGATCACTTGATATATTCTACCGGGCCGATTTAAGGGTCCATCTAGAATTGTTTTTAATATATCAAGAATATAATATGTCTATTATTTAATTAATGGGCTGTACTATTATATTAATATATTAAAAGGAGACATGTGGGCTTGTTTCTTTTAGTAAAAATGGGTCTGGTTCACATATGGGCTTTTATTTAAAGTCCAATGGATTAAATGAAATAAGAAAATAATATATGGCCCATTTATATAAGTGGGGCGGCAAGGTGTATATATTAATCTAATATATTATTTTGTTTCATTGTTTTAATTAAATAAGAATTAGTTATTTTATTAATTAATTGTTTAATTAAGAAACAAATCTTTTTCTGATCAGGAAATATATTTCCTAAAGTTATACTATTGGTAGTAGTATATTAAGAGTAAAAGACTTGTTTGATAAGAAAATAAATAATTAATTTTATTTATTTAATCAAATAAGAAATCTTTTTATTTAGTCAATAAAAGAATAAAAATATCTATGAGTTGGATTAGGTTTTGAAGTCTAAAGGTTGATGGAAATTAGGGTGCAACACAAACTCTTTTTGGTATGTGATTTGCGGCAACCCTAGTCCATTTAGAGGAAGATTTCGGCAATCCTAAATAGAAGAGGAAGCAAAATTTCGGCCACCTATATAATTCCACATATAGAATTCGGCCACAATAGTTGATTGAATGATTCAATTTTTCTTCTTCTTCTCAATTCATAGAAAAGGATAATTTTTATTCTAATAAACATAAAAGAGAGAAGAGATTATTCTTTGATAGTACACAGATTGCTTGTTCATCAATAAGCTTGTGTGTACAACATCGAATTAGGTTCACGCGAGTTTCGATCATTAGATTGAGAACTCAAAAGTGACCGGAATAATTTTTGTCTTCTTTTGATTGTTTTGTGACTAACAAAAGAAAAAGAAAACTTTGTTCATCCATTCTCAGGTTTGCAATTCAAAGAAAAAGGGAGACCACGCTCCTAGGTGATTCACGTACGTGTTCGAATTGGAAGATCTTGCGGCACTGTTCACGGGGGGTACTGTTCACGATCACTGTTCACGCGGTACTGTTCACGCGGGTACTGTTCACGGGCATCGGAAAAGATTTTGCTGATTACCAATCGACGTAAGTCAATCGGATCACGCGTCAAGAGGTATTTAACTCTAACCGTATATATTTGAGTTTAATTAATTAAAAGGTTAAGGTTCAACTTTGAGAAAAATTTTAAAACCATATGAAATCTATTTTCCGTTTCTTCCGCTGCGTTTTATATCGATTTTTCCCTACAGATTGTTCTCCTACCATGGCATCAATCTCGCTTTCACCATACCAGAACCACGGTACGAAGTACCTACCCCCCGCTGCGATCTCATGGGTAGCGGGTTGAGGGTGTTAACTGAAATTTCGCTCCCCTAGTGGATTTTTCCGTTAACACTTTAAGTTAGGGCTGTAGTCAGGATCTTATACTGCTTGAAGAATTTTTCTCGTCGTTTCTTACTTGTAGCTATTACTTGAAAAGAGAAAACCCTCTCAGCACTCTTGGCTTTGGCGAATCTGGGTACCTGGCATTCCTGTTCAGGGGATCCTGGTACTTTGTCTATAATAATTGCGAATCAAGGTACCTAGCCTTCCATTTTTCAGGAATCTAGGTATATAGGCGAAAACGATCCTAGCAAGGCAACTGTGCCATCCAGATCCTTCCTGCCGGGGGGTGGTGCCTGGCCAAGGCAGCAAGAAGGACATTTGGTTGTCCTAGTCTTGAGGTGAAAACATGTAGGCGAACATATTGGCGAAAATGGGTACCTTACATTCCTGTTCTAGGAATCCTGGTATTCTGGCGAGCACATGGCGAACATATTGGAGAATCTGGGTACCTCGCATTCCTGTTCTAGGAATCTTGGTACCTTGGCGAACATATGGCTAACATTCTGGAGAAACTGGGTACCTTGCATTCCTATTCTAGGAATCTTGGTACATTGGCGAACACATGGCGAACATTCTGGCAATAAGATCCTGGTAGGCAACTAAGGCCACTTTAGCACCAGATCTTACTTAGTGGGGGGTGGTGCCCGGCCAAGGCCTTGATCTGGCTGGCAACTATGCTCTTACTATCCAGACCCATCTCAACGGGGGGTGGTGCCCGGCCGAGGTTTGATCCGTCGGGCAACTATGCTCTTACTTACCGGATCCTTCCTAGTGGGGGTGGTGCCCGGCCAGGGCAGCAGAAATGCCATGTGGCGTTTCCTGGTCTTGAAGAGATCCTCATGGATGGATTAATCCAGTCCAGAGCATCAGGAGAGCTATCTAGCTATCTAGCTATCCTGGTCTTTAAGGCGATCCTCCTGGAGAGATTGACCCGGTCCAGGGTATCAGGATAGCTATCTTGCTATCCTGGTCTTTAAGGCGATCCTCCTGGAGGGATTGACGAGTTCCAAGGTATCAAGAGAGCTATCTAGCTATCACTGGTCTTTAAGGCGATCCTCCTGGAGGGATTAATCCGTTCCAGAGCATCAGGCATTCCAGTGCAAGGAATCATGGTCTTTAAGTGATGGTCCTGGTAGGCAACTAAGGCCACTTCAGCACCAGGTTTTTCTTGGCGGGGGGTGGTACTCAACCAAAGCATCAGGAGTGCCATATGGCTATCCTGGTCTCGATCATAGGCGAAAAGGGATCAAATGAGAACTGCCAAGACGATCGTAGAAGAACTACCAAGGCGATCGTAGGAGAACTACCAAGGCGATAATACTCAAGGCGATACTAGTCAATGCTCACCCCGCAGGCTTCATTTGTGAGATCTTCTGAGGTAATCTGTGTTCCCGGTATAGGTATGTAGAGCGACCTACTGCAATGGTGCTTCTTATTGTGGACTGGTCACTTAGGAGAACTTTTCTCATGTTGAGGTCACTACCCCTTCCATAGGAGGACTAGGGAGAATGATAAGCTTCTAGTCCCCAAGTGACGTAACCAGTTTATAAGCCTGCTTAGAGTAAATATGAGTCTTCACAAATCGTAATGGGACTCGAGACTCTGCTCGAACAAACCTGGACTTCGGAAGCTCGCTAGGGAGTTGAGTAGCCTGGTATAAAAGATTAGAAACCGACAATCTTGCAGTTGTGATCTAGGTAGCTCACATGGGTGCTGTGAGCGGTCTAATACAATAAGTGAGGAACCACTGATCATGCAGTAGTGCTGCTGCTCTAGAGGCTTACTTAGGCATGTAGGAGGCCTCAGTAATCCGCAAAGCCTCTGGATTCTACCCGAGCGGATCTGGATATATGTGGCTCACTGGGCGTTGAAGGGCCCTGGTACAAGAGGATAGGGAGCCATCTGCATGATATTGGTCTAGAGGCATGCTTGGGATCCTTGAAGTCCCCAGCAACTGAAATATGGCTCTGGACCATCCTAGAATGAATCGGGACACAGTGGCTTACTTGGGCGTTGACTAGCCCAATAGAATAAGTGAGAAGCCAATGGGCCATGCAGCTAGGCTATTGCTCCATAGGCTTGCTAAGGCATATAGGAGGCCTCAGTAATGCGCAAAGCCTTTAAGCTCTACCCCAGCGGATCGGGACATAAGTGGCTCACTAGGGCGTTGAAGGGCCCGGTATAAGAGGTAGGGAGCCACATGCATGATACTGGTCCAGAGGCATGCTTGGGATCCTAGAAGTCCCCAGCAACTGAAATGTGGCTCTGGACCATCCTGGAATGAATCGGGACACAGTGGCTCACTTGGGCTATGACTAGCCCGGTAAAAGAAGTGAGGAGCCACTGGGCAATGCAGCTAGGCTGCTGCTCCAGAGGCTTATTAAGGCATATATGAGGCCTCAGTAATGCGTAAAGCCTCTAACCTCTACCCAAGCAGATCGGGAACATAAGTGGATCACTAGGGCGTTGAATGGCCCGGTACAAGAGGTAGGGAGCCACATGCACGATACTGGTCCAGAGGCATGCTTGGGATCCTAGAAGTCCCCAGCAACTGAAATGTGGCTCTGGAACATCCTGGAATGAATCGGGACACAGTGGCTAACTTGGGCGTTGACTAGCCCGATAGAAGAAGTAAGGAGACACAGGGCCATGCAGCTAGATTGCTGCTCCAGAGGCTTGCTAAGGCATATAGGAAGCCTCAGTAATGCGCAAAGCCTCTAAGCTCTACCCTAGCGGATCGGGACATAGGTGGCTCACTAGGGCGTTGAAGGGCCCGGTACAAAAAGTAGGGAGCCACCGCATGATACTGGTCCAGAGGCATGCGTGGGATCCTAGAAGTCCCCAGCAACTGAAATGTGGCTTTGGACCATCCTGGAATGAATCGGGACACAGTGGCTCACTTGGGCGTTGACTAGCCTGGTAAAAGAAGTGAGGAGCCACTATGCCATGCAGCTAGGCTGCTACTCCAGAGGCTTGCTAAGGCATATAGGAGGCCTCATCAATGTGGGAAGCCTCTGGCTCTCCCTGAATAGATCGGGACTTCGATGGCTTACTAGGGAGTTGTGTGGCCCGGTACAGGAGGTAGGAAGCCACTGGTGTGTTACAGATCTAGAGGCAGGCTTGGGATCCTAGAAGTCCCCAGAAACTGAGATGTGGCTCTGGACTATCTTGGAATGAATCGGGACACAGTAGGCTCACTTGGGCGCTGAACAACCCGATACACTAAGTGAGGGGCCACTGGGCCATGCAGTTAGGTTGCTGCTCTAGAGGCTTGCTTAGGCATGTAGGAGGCCTTAGCAATGTGGGAAGCCTCTGAGCTCTACCCGAACGGATCGGGACATAGATGGCTGGCTCACTAGGGCGTTGAAAGGCCCGGTACAGGAGTTAGGAAGCCACCTCATGATACTGGTCCAGAGGCATGCGTGGGATCCTAGAAGTCCCCAGCAACTGAAATGTGGCTCTGGACCATCCTGGAATAAATAGGGACACAGTGGCTCACTTGGGCGTTGTCCAGCCCGATAAAAGAAGTGAGGAGCCACTGGGCCATGCAGCGAGGCTGTTGCTCCAGAGGCTTACTAAGGTATATAGAAGGCGTCAGCAAAATGAGAAGCCTCTGAGCTCTACCCGAACGGATAGGGATATAGGTGGCTCACTTGGGCATTGAAGGGCCCGGTATAGGAAGTGGGAAGCCACCTGCATGATACTGGTCCAGAGGCATACACAGGATCCTAGAAGTCCCCAGCAACTGAAATGTGGCTCTGGACCATCTTGGAATGAATCGGGACACAGTGGCTCACTTGGGCATTGACTAGCCCCATAGAAGAAGTGAGAAGCCACTGGGCCATCCAGCTAAGCTGCTACTCCAGAGGCTTGCTTAGGCATGTAGGAGGCCTTAGCAATGTGGGAAGCCTCTGAGCTCTACCCAAACGGATCGGGACATAAATGGCTCACTAAGGCGTTGAAAGGCCCGGTACAGGAGTTAGGAAGCCACCTCATGATACTGGTCCAGAGGCATGCGTGGGATACTAGAAGTCCCCAGCAACTGAAATGTGGCTCTGGACCATCCTGGAATAAATAGGGACACAGTGGCTCACTTGGGCGTTGTCCAGCCAGATAAAAGAAGTGAGGAGCCACTGGGCCATGCAGCGAGGTTGTTGCTCCAAAGGCTTGCTAAGGTATATAGAAGGCGTCAGCAAAATGAGAAGCCACTGAGCTCTACCCGAACGGATAGGGATATAGGTGGCTCACTTGGGCATTGAAGGGCCCGGTATAGGAAGTGGGGAGCCACCTGCATGATACTGGTCCAGAGGCATACACGGGATCCTAGAAGTCCCCAGCAACTGAAACATGGCTCTGGACCATCTTGGAATGAATCGGGACACAGTGGCTCACTTGGGCATTAACTAGCCCGATAGAATTAGTGAGAAGCCACTGGGCCATCCAGCTAAGCTGCTACTCCAGAGGCTTGCTTAGGCATGTAGGAGGCCTTAGCAAATGTGGGAAGCCTCTGAGCTCTACCTGAACGAATATGGACATAGGTGACTCTATAGGGCGTTGAAGGGCCCAGTACAAGAGTTAGGGCGCAACCTGCATGATACTGGTCCAGAGGCATGCGTGGGATCCTAGAAGTCCCCAGCAACTGAAATGTGGCTCTAGACCATCCTGGAATGAATAGGGACACGGTGGCTCACTTGGGGGTTGTCCAGCTCGATAGAAGAAGTGAGGAGCCACTGGGCCATGCAGCGGGGCTGCTGCTTCAGAGGCTTGCCAAGGTATATAGAAAGCCTCAGCAAAGTGAGAAGCCTCTAAGCTCTACCCAAACGGATCGGGACTTCGATGGCTTACTAGGGCGTTGTGTGGCCGGATACAGAAGGTAGGAAGCCACCAGTGTGATACTGGTCCAGAGGCATGCTTGGGATCCTAGAAATCCCCAACAACTGAAATGTGGCTTTGGACCATCCTAGAATTAATCGGGACACAGTGGCTCACTTGGGCGTTGACTAGCCCGATAGAAGAAGTGAGGAGCCACTGGGCCATGCAGCTAGGCTGCTACTCCAGAGGCTTACTTAGGCATGTAAGAGGCCTTAGCAATGTGGGAAGCCTCTGGGCTCTCTCTGAACAGATCGGGACTTCGATGGCTTACTAGGGCGTTGTGTAGCCGGGTATAGAAGGCAGGAAGCCACCGGTGTGATACTGGTCCAGAGGCATGCTTGGGATCCTAGAAATCCCCAACAACTGAAATATGGCTCTGGACCGTCCTGGAATTAATCGGAACACCGTGGCTTACTTGGGTGTTAACCGGCCTGGTACTAGAAGTGAGGAGCCACTGGGCCTCTACTAGCCGCGCTGCTTCTATGATCATAGAGTTGAGTTTGCTTCTCGGGTACATGCGTTGACCTGCTACCTTGGAGCTTTTGAAGAGTCGATCCGGTGACATGAGGGGATTTGCGTGAACAGGTGCAAATCTGATGGATCGCAGTGGATCTGATGCGTAGGAGATCTGTTAAGAGCGGAGTAAATCTTCCGTAAGGAAACAGGAGAGGTGCAGCTCTACTGCATAACAGTTCTAGATGTACCGGTACGGATCTACTGCATAGAAGATCATGGCAGATCTGCTGCATAGGAGATCTGCTGATAGCAGAGAAAATCCTCCGTAAGTTAGCAAGAAAGGTGCAGCTCTGCTACATAGAAGCTCCAGATGTACCGGAGAGAATCTGCAATAGAGGAGCACTACAAGTAAATGAGCAGATTTGTTGCATAGGGGCAGCACAGTAGACCGGTTCTGTCAGGAGTCCCACGTACATAATCAATAGCAGAAAGTTGAGCTTGCATGTAGAGATAAGGATGCTCTTGTAGAGACATGGAAGCCACGTTTGTGAGCTTCCCATGGACGACGCCAAAAAGTGTTAACGGAAAAATCACTCAGGGAGCGAAATCTCGGTTAGCACCCTCACCCACTACCGGTAGCCAGTAGCGGGATAGGTACCTTCAGTACCGGGATCCTTTTTATAATCGAAAGCAAGAAGTAATATGATGGAGAAGGAAAAAAAAGGATCGGGAGATATAGAAGAACACTGTTGTTAACAGGTTTTTCTGGCAAGGGACCAAGGGAGAATTTTCCAACAGGAACCTACCCTGGAAGACTCATCCAGATACTCTAAGAAGCCAGCGAGATCGGTACCACCACCTAGATGGGACCGATATCCGATGAGGTTGGAGCCTCGACTATACGTCTATCCAGATAGGACATCGGCTCCGAAAGCTTGTACCTCGCCCTACTGAAGCTCTTGATACTGGCTCTAGACCAGTACAATGATAATTTGCATCCCGTAAGGACCTCGAAATCAATCAAGGGGTCTGGTACCTCGATACCTACCTCGACACCACCTTGGTACTACCCCGATATTTGCCTTGGTGTCACCCCGACTCTTATCTGGTACTTAGTATGCCTATCCGGAGCTCCTTCAAGGCAATGTACCCTACCTTCCAGGCAATACGATAGGGAGCACGAAGACACAAGCACCCTTCCAGCAGGACACAGAACAAGCTCATCAGAATGAGGTACCAGCGTTACACTCCATCGCCACCAAGCTCCAACGAAGAAGGAAAGTTGACTCCATCGCCAAAATAAAGCGCCATTAATGACCCAATAGTCAACCGAATCAGAATTTTGATTCGCCATTGATTAACGGGATCAAATCCCGTGCCTTCACCACCACTCAAATGCCTTTCAAACGTCTAAAGTAGGATTCTCAATGATCTTCATTATGACGACCGGATTTCAAGAGGATTTTGGAGAATACTACATATACGGTAATGAAAGTCAAAGGAGAAGGCTTGAAGGATTCTTGATCACCATAACAAGAGAGACTCCGGGAGAATTATCTCTAAAAAATTCCCTTAAGCCAGTGAGAGTCCAGTGACAATCATTGGAGGAAAATACCCACTTATCGACACGAACGCTTTCTCCATCTCCATCTTATGCAAAAGAGTGAAAATAGAGAGAAGAGTGTGTGTATACTTATTGTAGTCCTCTTATAGTGATTTATTAAATAAAACAGTTTTCTTTTACATCTCTCGGTCCCTGGTGTTCTTTCTCCATCATTTGATCTCTTCCTCCTGATCATAGAAAGGGACCCCGGTACCAAAGGTACCTACCCCGCTACTACAACCGGTAGTGGGCGAGGGTGTTAACTGAGATTTTCATCCCGAGTGAATTTTTTCGTTAACAACTGCTTTATTAAACAATACTATAACGAAGTTATACGATATACACTCTTCTCTCTTTTCTTACTCTTTTACACAATGTGACGGTGGAGAAAACGTCTATGTCGACAAGTGGATATTTTCTCCCAATGAACGTCAGTGGACTCTCACTGGATTCGAAGAATTTCATAAGGAAATTCCACCGGAAAAACTCTCTCTCTCTCTCTGTCTTTGGCGATCATAATATTCAAAAAAGCCCCCCTATTTACCCTTCAACGCCGTATATATAGTTCTCCAAAGAATCCCCACGAAATCTGGTTGTGTTAATGAGGATTATTGAGTGTCCTTTTTTAGGCGTTGAAAAGCATTGTGTGGGGCAGAAGGCGAGGGATTTGACCCCATGAAATCACTGTCGAATTCGAATTCTAATTAGATTTCATTAATGGGGCTTTATTTTGGCGATGGAGTCAACTTTCCTTCTTCATGGAGCTTGGAGGGAAACTCTGATTCTGAATTTTGTTGGGAGGGTGAGGTATTGGTATACCAGTCGGATCCTACCGGCATGGAGCTTGTTCTATCTCTTGATGGAGTGGTGCTTGTATCTTCACGATCATCTTCATATTGCTTGGCAGGTAAGGTACCTGCCTTGGAAGGGCTCCGAATATATACATCGAGATACTAGGTACCAGGTGGAAGTCAAGGCAGTACCAAGGCGGGTAGCGGGATACCGGGTTCCTTGACTGATGTCGAGGCACTTGAGGGGTACTGGGTGTGCGATCTATGATTGTACGGGTCTTGAGTTGATATCAGGAGCTTCAGTAGGGTGAGGTATGTACCTTCGTTAGCTCGCTGTACTAGTGTTTTATCTAGATAGATAGGTAATCGAGGTCTTGGCCTTACCAAGTATCAGCTCCATCTAGGTAGTGGCATCGACCTCACTGGTCACCCGGAAGCTAGGACTGGCGCCCATCGAGTTGATACTAGTTGGAAAATTCTCCTTTCGTCCCTTGCCAAAATTCCCTGTTAACACCTCTCTTTTTCTAGTAAAAAAAAATCCGGGTACCGAAGGTACCTACGGTTGAAGGTGTTGATTGGAGTTTTACTCTCTGAGTGAATTTTCCGATTAACATACATGCGTCTGCATAACAATTACATGTGCACATTGCTTGGCTAGTGTCGTTAGATTGGTGGACACCGTGTAGCATTTTTGCGTTGCTTATTGGTCCATTTCATACCTCGTCTACCTCATCACCTATCAGGAATTTCATGACGTTGTAGTAGATGGAAAGGACACCCTTGATGGATGATAGAAAAGTACTTCCAAAGATGGCGTTGTAAGCTAACGGGGTATCAACTACGACAAAATCGGTCATGAGATTTTGCTGGAGAGGTGCTAACCCAACTATCACTGGCAGGATCATTGACCTGGTAGGTACCAATGAATCCCTGGTGAATCCATATAGAGGAGTGGTACATCTGTTGTAGCAGGGGTGCTTTAGATTAAACTTTTCAAGTACATCCTTGAAGAGGATATCTACATTGTTACCAGTATCAATGAGGTCGCGGTGGACCAGGCAGTTGGCTATCTGTACGGTGACAGCCAAAGGGTCATCATGCGACTGTAATGTGTTGTATACGTCCTCTTCAGTGAAAATGACCTGAGTTGAAAGGGAGTATCCTGGTGTCTCTTGGACAGTTTTGTGAACGTCCTGACCTACCTCTATCCGGGGCACTTTTCTAGCATGGTTCTTCCTGGTATTATTGGAAGTTCCTGCTAAGGTGGGACCCCTGCTGATGGTGTGGATAACATGGGTCTGCTGCATCAGATCCTTCCCCCTTGCTTTCCTCTTTTCCTCGGTTGCTTTAATGTCAACCCGTACCTCATTCCCAGACTGGATGTTATCTCGCACCTATTGTAGGAACTCTACCAGGCAACCTTCACTCACCAACGCCTCGATCTGGTTGAGTAAGCTATAGCATTCTGATGTGTTGTGCCCTACATCCTCGTGGAAATCACAGTATTTGTAACGATTCTGTTGATCAGGTGGTGCTTTAATCGGACTAGGTTTCTTGAGCAGCCCCTTATCGCGGATGGCGAGGTAGATGGTTTCACGGGATGCATTAAGAGGGGTGTAATGAGTGTATCCTTCCTCCTCTCTAGCTATCCGTGCTACTTCCCTTAGCGGAGGCGTTGCTCTAGGAAGGGTCCTCCTAGCTGGGTATCGCTCCCGCTGAGGCTGATAAGGTAGCAACTGGTACGTAGATCGATTGAGAGGTCTGTTCTGACCCTTCTGGATCGGCACAGGTTTGGGCGCCTCCTTCTTTGGGAACTTGCTAGATCTCAGGTCATCGTGCTCTACCTTGACCCTGAGTTATTCATCTATCTCCACCTGTTTGAGGGGCCATGTCATAGGCCTCTTGGTACGTCTCCGGTGGATGTTTTGCAAAGGATCGGAACAGTCTGTCAGCCCATAAGTTTCTCTTGAAGTTGGCCAATGTCTCCTTCTCAACAAAGACTCCCATCTGGATCATCTCCTTGTGGAACCTTTCCACGTAGGATCTGAGCGAAACACCCCGCTCCTAGATCACGTACTGCTGGTAGATGGGATCCTTGGGGCAGGCTTGATACCCTGAAATTGAGCATAGAAATCACTGGTTGACTTGGTAAAGGAATCAACACTACCTGCTGGTAACTTTCTGAACCATATCTTGGCATAGTCAGTCAGTGTGGTTACGAACATTCTGCACATAGTGGTCCAGGTAGCATTATGGACCGCCATCTGCTGCACGAAGCTCTCAAGGTGGCTCAGGGGATCATCTGTCCTACAGTGCTTATCGGCCGGCATTTTGAATAAAGGGGGTAGCTCTGCCTCTTTGATTCTTCTAGAGAATATGGCGTTCATCTCGTCCAGGGGTCCATCCAATTCTCCCGGTGCTTACCCTTTTTTAGCTTCTGTATCTCTTTAGCCATCTTGGCCAACTGGTCCCGCAGGGGCTTAGTCCCACAGTTCCGGGATTCAACCTTTGAGTCTTTATTGTCAGACCCCTCTGATGCTACGGAGGCTTCGTCCCAGTTCTCTCCTTGAGGGAGGTTTGTTCGGGGGCTTCTTCTGTTATTAGTGCTACCTCCAGCAGCGGTCCGAGGTTGCTTATCTTCCGCTACCAGCCGGGCCGGGAGGTGAGACTCCCTAGGTGGAACGTCGAAAGCAGACTTTACATGTTAGGGCCAAAAATTTGTTGGTCAGTTTAGAACCGAGCGCAAGGACCCAAGTGTGTCGTGGACCGATACAGGAGGTGGAGGACCCAATCTGTCAAAGGCAGGTATCCTAGTACCTGGTCTGGTGGGATCTCCCCGTATATCGGGTACCGCGAGTTGGAGGTGATACCCTCTGTAACCAATCGGAGGCAGATACTCTCTAGGAAGGTTGTGGCCTGATGCTCCAAGATGGCCTGGCTTGCTACTAGGGCAGCTCGGGCTTTAGGTATAGCCTGCGCGGTTGCCGCATGTGCTGGAGCTAGGTTACGATGCTTTGATCCCCTCCCCCGCTTCTGACCCCTCCGGGTTAAAGCGACAGATTGGTGCCCTGATTGATCGGGCTGACCTTAGGAGGATCAGAGCCTTATTTCAATATGCTGTAAAAAAAAAAAATTCAAAGGCTTTTAAAGGGGTATGGAAATGTTCCCACAGACGATGCCAAAAAGTGTTAACCGAAAATTCGCTCTGGGTGAGCAATTTCAATTAACACCCTCAAACTGCTACCTGGTAGGTTACAACGGGGTAGGTACGTCGAGGTACCTTGGTTTTAACGAAAATGAAAGGGAGATATCAATGAGAGAAAACTATGGAGAAATAATGTAAATCCGGTCTGCCCCGTTTTATTAAATATCAGTATTATAATGGCACACTTTGCTCAATCTCTCTCTCACACACAATCGGAGGTGGTGAATTCTGTTCAAGTCGATAAGTGGATACTCCTTATTTGGCGATGGCGATGGCGATCTCATATTAGTCGATAAATGGCTATTTCTCTGTAGGTGGTGGCGAATAAACTCTCTAGGGGGTTTTCGGGTCTCAGTCCTCCTTCCTAGAGTGAATTCTGTCATATTTATATCTTTTCATTCTTGCCGCCCACTCCTTTAATCAATTCGCAATCATACATTGATTCTGTATTGATGGAGTTGACTGATTTCATTAATGGAGTTGATTTAGGCTGTAAACAAGGGATTAGTTCCCTCCAATTTCTGTAGCATTCAAACTCTGATTTGGTTGACCATTTGGTCTCACTTATGGCGCTTTAAGTGGTGAAGAGGTCAACTATTTCTTCTGTCCGGTTGGAGACAAGATTGGATTCATTCCGGCGTGGTATTGTTCCAAGGTTTAAGGTATAACTGTCCATTTTTATTGTCGCAGTTTCCTCCTTGGTACGCTGATACCTTCTTGACTTCTTTTTGCTAGGGGGATGTGGCATATTTTGACTGAAACCTAGACTGGTATCGTGGTACTTAGGTACCGGGTAAGTGCCATGGTACATAGGTACCAGGTAGAAGGTACCGTGGTATCGTTGGTACCTATGTACCGGCTCTATTCGATATAAGGACGACACGGTATTGTCGTCTTTCCAGATAGTGGTATCGAGCACCCCTGGTATATGGGAACCGATCCCAATCTAAATCCTACGGGGTATCAAAAAGGTAAAAAATTCTTCTTTGGTCCCTATAAAAAAAGGTTGTTAACACCAAATATCACTTGTACTTTTTAGAAATGGCAAACGATGCAATATTTGAAATTAATTACCATCAGTATGAATATGATCCAGCAACAATAGATATATACAGCGAGTGACATGACAACATAAACATTTATCACCCACCACACATATGAACATGACACACGACACACGACACACGGCACACGGCACACGACACACGCACATGACACACGGTTTTTTTTTCTCATAATTAGTCATAAAATCATCATCGCAAATCTCTTTCAGTCGTTATTCCAAAGACTTTTTATTGCTATTTGAAGGGACAAAGATCATTACCTTGAAACACGAGGAAGAAAGGTATTTTTACTTAAAAGCCCATTTCTTATCAACCGTTCAATGAAAGCGAAACGATTGCTAGTGTTTAGATAAAATGGAAGCTTATTTAAGCATCTAGATCATCTACTCACCCACCTTTAGTTTATTCACCGTTATAATCGAAGAAGGTGAAATCATTTAAGTTGGGGAGGTGATCCAAATCAGTTTGGAGAAAGCTAAATATATCTCTGTTGATTGAGTTTGTAACTTAATTCTTATTCAATAATAAAAGATTACGAGAGCCTCTGATTATAAAACATACCAGCTGAGGTTCTGAAAGCATCTCTAATGCAAAAGTAGTTTGCATACCAATAATCGATGATATGACAATAATGTCAAGATATTTACTTCCTATGTGGTATAAAAATAGATTTGATACACAATCAATTCAAAATTTGGTCTTCAATTCTTCTGTCTATATGACATACCAATTTTATTCCTGCTTTAATTTTTATTTTATTTCCTTATCAAAAATAGATGAAAAATTAGTATCAGTTTTAAATAGTTGCTGAGTCAACGGAAAAAATAGTTATGCAACAGACCGTCTGAAAGTAGACGATCATTTTGACAATGTCTAATATTTTTTTCACCACGTCAACTTGAGATTGAATATGCAGGAATGCATCTAAGAAAAATTTATTAACAGAATTTCTATGAATCATACTTAGCATTTTTTTTTTTCTTCATAAGTCACCTATCGTATCGGAGATGGTGGCAATCAACACTTTTACGTGAATCACTGATTTCCTAAATTATCAGAAATATTTAACTAATTTATGCTACCTCCATAATGAAAACTGATGTCCTAAATAATCGGAAATCTTTATACGTTAAGTCGTGTATACTTTTCAATTTTTGGTTTATTTAGTTGTCGACTTTGACTTTTCTTTCCTTAAAAAAGTCTTTGTTAAGTTTTTCTTATAATTGTTACTTCGAAATCAGTAGACATGTAGTTTTAAAAATCATTGTCATTAAATATGAAATAGAAGTAGAATTGTAACTTATAATTCAAACGTAATTACAAGTTACCAACAAAAAAAAAGATAATAACAAGACTACCGTAACATTTGATGTCTTTGCTTCTGGTAGACGTAATCTTGCTCCACTGGATAACGTATTGCTTACCATATGAAGCAACCGTCTAAGAAACGGAAACATAACCTCATTTCATTCATCTTCCCGTATGTAAAGGTTAAATAAGAATAAAGACATCGAAAGTAATTGGCATGAAACATTAAAAGTGACTAACATGCAAAATTGAAAGTAATTGGCTTGTAATTTGATTACTGCATATAATTTGGAATTTCAATGACATAATAATTTAATATGATTTTAAAAACCCATATTTACTATGATTTTAATGTTTCGATATTATTATTATTATTTTGTTCAAACACTGCCTGGTTACAATTTTTGGACCCGCCATTTACTGGACCACTTCTTTTTCATTGGTGTTTGGCAGTTCACTTGTCTTCCCATTTCTCTATAAATACGAGTGCAAGTTTTATGGGCCGGTCCAAACTCAGCATGGATTTCTCTTCTTACATGGAATCAATTCTTAAGCTCTTAGCTCTGCTGATTGTGTATGGTTTATGGAGAATTATAGAAAATGGCAGAAGCACGAGTAAAAAATACGCAGTTCCAGAACCATCAAGGGCATGGCCGGTGATAGGGCACCTCCATTTACTAGGCGGGCATGATCCAATTTGTAAAATACTTGGAGCCATGGCTGACAAATACGGCCCCATCTACTCACTCAAGCTTGGCAAGCATCCAACATTGGTGGTCAGTAGTTGGGAAATTGTGAAAGAATGCTTCACTACCAATGACAGAATTCTGGCTACGCGCCCATGCCTAGCTGCCGGCAAGTACTTGGGTTACAACAACGCCGTCTTTGCTCTTGCCCCCTACGGACCCTACTGGCGTGATATTCGCAAACTAGCCACCATTGAGCTTCTCTCAATTCACCGCCTTGCAACGTTTAAGCACGTTCGGTCTAAGGAAATTGATTCGTTCCTTAAAGACTTGAACAAACTTTACCAAGAAAACGCAAAAAATTCAGCTAAGGTGACTATAAGTGAGTTGATCGAGCACCTGACGTTCAATGCAAATCTGAAACTCATAGCTGGAAAGCGATTTTCAGAGGAAGAATACCACGAGAAAAACAGCGAGGGGTGTCGAATCAAAGAAGCCATAAAAAAAGCAATGTATCTGACAGGGGTTTTCGTTGCGGGGGATGCCATACCATGGGTTGAATGGATGGATATTCAAGGCCATGTAAGTTGTATGAAGAAGACTGCCAAGGAAATTGACTTTGTGATCGGAAAATGGCTTGAAGAACATATGCAGCGGCAGGGCGAGATTGAAGGTGAAGGTGACTTCATGGATGTGATGTTGTCAAAACTCTCAGAAGATGCTGTAACGTATGGCCATACACGTGAAAGCATCATCAAGGCAACAGCTCTAGTAAGTTTCATTTACCAAATTTCTGCTTTGAACATCAATCACAATCACAACTGACCTACACATACTTACCTAGGGATGTCAATGGGTCAAATGGAAACGGAAAGGTTCCCACCCCTGTTCCCTCTAACAATTGGGGGACCCGTTTCCATCCCAAAATGGGGACAAACCCGCTGGATTTTTGACATATTATCCTTACATGTTCATACGTAGTTCAACGTTATAATATGAAGTAATTTTCATATATGATGTGAAAACAAATATTCTCTTATCTTTTAGATTTTAAATTAGTTTTTAAGATTATGGTTTACGGTTTCTCCCTTTGTGAAAATATAAAACTAAAATAAGGTTTTCAGATAGAACAAAAATAAAAATAAAAATGAAATCCCATATGTTTCAAAACTAAATAAGAAGAGTTTATTTCCAGGGTTGTGGGAAGTAGTTATCTCCCATTATAGGAGTAGATAGTTCTTGTAATATTTCAAAAAAAAAAGTAATGTTAGACATTCCAACTAGCTTATATATCACAACTTATGAGCTATCGATTTTTATTTGATTTCTTACTTTATAGATGTTTTTAAATTCTTGTAAATCTGGTTTTGCGAGCAGATTCTAATATTCACGGGTGCAGAGAGCACATTTGTTGCAATTACGTGGGCACTGTCTTTGTTATTGAACCACCCAAAAGTGCTAAGAGCTACACAAGAAGAGTTGGACATCCACGTGGGAAGAGGCAAATGGGTGCAGGAATCAGATCTCACGAACCTGAAATACCTCCAAGCCGTTGTCAAAGAAACCCTACGCTTATACCCACCAGGTCCTATAACAGGCCTGCGTGAAGCCATGGAAGATTGTCAAATTGCTGGTTATCATATCCCGAAAGGCACACGTCTCATCGTTAACATCTGGAAACTGCACCGAGACCCTCTTCTGTGGCAAGATCCTTGCAAGTTTCAGCCAGAAAGGTTCTTGACAACTCATGCTGATGTCAATTTCAACGGTGTACATTTCGAGTACATTCCATTTAGCTATGGTAGAAGATCATGTCCTGGCATGGCTACTGGCTTACAAATGGTTCATTTGACGCTGGCTCGGCTGCTTCAGGGCTTTGATTTAGCAACAATACAAGGAATGCCAGTAGATATGCAGGAAGGCTTGGGCATTGACTTGCCTAAGTTGAAGCCTATTCAAGTTGTGATTCAACCACGCCTTTCTTCTTATCTTTATGAAACCCTTTAAAGCAAAGCAGAGTAATAATTGTACTTCGTTATTTTGGTGGTATCAGCTCCTACTACTGTTATGGCCATATCTCTGTTTAGATTTTCTTAATACTTCTTGTAATGCTTCTCTGTAATATATTTTAAATCGTTTTCCTGCTTGTATCACTTTCTTGTGTTAATAAATTTTGTTTAGATGCTCTGGTATCTAAGACATTTTCCTATATGTTGTACATACTTGTAAGAAGTATCTAGATACATCATACATGTAGATATTTGTATATAGAAATCTAGATAGATAGAATACTCTAGATAGGTATAGAACATTCTGGAGGATGAATCTCCACCATTAGATTGAATTGATCTAGATTGTGCAAAATTTGATCTACTTTATGCCTCTTTATTAATTGTTTGAGATACTAGGTTGCACATATATGATTATATGGTATTTTTGTTCAATAAGTGTGTAACCTTACTTTGTTTGTAATCTATGTCACATTTATATTCAAACATGTATTTTTTGACTAGGAGATTGGATTGGGAAGTACTTTTGAATGACCTATAATTTATCTCCATGACATGTGAACTTGATTATGACATGCTTTAAATGATATGCATAAAATACTTTTTATTGCTTTATGCAAATATGTGCGAATGCAAATGAGAAGACTAATCAATAAGGATCTTATATCCATGAATCAATAAGGATTTTATATCCAAATTAGTCTTCTCTCTCTTCTTAATGATTTGAACAAGACAACAACCAATAAGTACTTTATATCAATTTAATCAATAAGGATTCTATATCCATGTCTTGTTTGGCCCTTAAGGATTGATATAGTTGTGTGTGTGTTGAAAATTTTCAAAAAACTATATCATTTTTTATTATGACAAAATGGTACAAATTGGTTTGAATTCTTATGGAAACCCTTTTGATGTTTTCTTTGCCAAATACCATTGCTTAAACTTTGATGTTATATGTCTTGCATGCAAAGCAACACTTTCACACATTTTTTTTTTTGTTAAATAAAACTCCTTGAATCTCTCTCAATTATTCAAATTGCATAAAGTTTATGTATATGCTTATGCAATCGTCTTTTGTGCGAATATCTCTCTTTGCTAAAGCAACCCGATAGGGGGAGAAACCTTTGCCTATCTCATGACAAAAATGGGGAGAAGTCTTGAGAGATATATGGGGAGCATTTCTATGCTTTGGGGAGAAGTCTTGGGAGAGAGTAACATTTTAAGAGGAGCATTGCACATGCATTACTATGTATTGCTTTATTGTTTTTGAGTGCAAATGCCTTTTATGTTTGTTCACCTCACATGCACTTGTTCTTGGAAAGTGCTTTCTTGCTATTGTATATAGGTATGATGATCTACGAAGAGATTGAAGACCTTGAAGACTTAGTTTCTTAGGTATCTCTTTTTGTAACGTAGAATTACTTGTTGACCAATAGCTTTGTTTATTTTTGTGATGATTATTTTGTGAGTGGTTGTTTTATTATGAAATAGCTAAAGATGGAGTTTGTAAAAACCCCTATTTATAATTGGTTTATTTCATGACAAACCATATTGGGATTGTATGTAACGGGTAGCTTAGGTGATTGTGATTGACATGTTTTCGGACATCCCAAAGTGCTTCAAGAAGGTAAATCACTTGACTTAACTCTTTGAAGAGATTTAGTTGCACACACACACACTCTCTCTCTCTCTCATGCATGTTTATTACTCTTGCATTTGTGTTCATTGCTAATATGTGTGCATCCATTACATATCTCACACGAGCACTTCTTTGTTTGTCTTACAGTGTGGTTTTTGTGTGATGTAATATGTTTCTCGATGATTGATCGGAAACGTCAGTGCATGCACGAAGGCGTGCTTGACTGAGCGTGAGGTTCACCGTCTAATTTCCCATGTTTTTGGGAATCGACGGTCGCTGATCGACGGCTGGGAACCGCCGAATTGAACCGCAGATTATGTCCAGAACTTTCTGGTGCAATTCTGCGGTTGGGATTTTTACGGCTGGGAACCACTGATTCGAACCGCAGAATTCATCCAGAATGTTTTGGTGTGATTCTACGGTTGAAATTCGGCGGCCACCAACCGCTGAATTGGGCAGCCGAATTGCACTTGACAGGGATAATTTTGTCTTGTCATGCAATTTGTTCTTGGGCTCTATAAATACCCCTCTTATCTCTTCTTCTTCATTCAGACCTCCATATTTGCAGAAACCCTAGAGAGATAAAGAGAGTCTATAGAGAGAAAGTTTTCTTTAAGTTTCATTAACTCTCTAAAACCCAAACCCATGAGCATCCAAGCATAGACATGCATCATTTCATCATGGGCCTTCTTCATTAAGTGCCTTGGTAAGTAGAACAGACTTCAACTTTCATTAATTGTTCTATCTACTCAAGATTTAGTCTTTATTGAAAAACTCATGCTTTAATTTCATATTCACATGAGTTATGACTTGATTGGGTTTTGTTTGTCGATAGCTTGCATTTAGGGCATTATTGCCCTCTAGCTAAGTCTCTATGCCTTGCATTTAGACATTGTTGATTAGGACTCATTGATTGCATTTATTGTCCTTGCCTTATTTTGACAACCTGTGTTGATTGTGTTTTATTAGATAACTAGATTTTATATTTGCATATCTTCATCTAGTTAAGTCTTTATGCATTCATATAGACATTAATATCTAGGATTTGTGTTTATTGCCATCATATAATCCCTAGATAAGCATTTAAAGTTGCCTAGCATTAATTACATTTTGAATATTCATATATTCACATAGGTTATTAATCTCTTTTTTGAGAGATAAGTCTTGTGATTACGAGGTGTAGTGCACAAGCAAGTGAAGTCTGTAACCAATGTGTAGTTGGCAAGCAAAGTGATCAAGAATTCATTATAAAGGCATGTTTGGTGGTAGTAGTGGTGGGTTAGTGACCGAGAATGGTGTAACTAGAGGTCAACCTAGGTTGCAAACATTATTACAATAGTGGATTTGAGGATCTGAGTGGCTAAGTGGTTAGCTCGTGGTTTTTCCCTTGTTGAAGGGTTTCCAAGTATTTTCAAATCAAGTGTTATTTATATTTCCGCATTTTATACTTGATTTTGTATATTTGTTTATGATGTAAATTTTTAATATTAATTAATCACGAAAAGTTGGTAATTAACTTGATTAAAACATATTCACCCCTTCTCCCCCCCTCCCCCTTGAGGTTATTAGACACACGCTTTGAAGTATTTTCAATTGGTATCAGAGCGGGTTCCTAGACATACTTAGGTGATCCTTGCTCTTGATTGTGAGTTTTGCATTTGTGGGCATTTTGCTTGTGCATTCATTTACATTCATTGGCCCAAACACTATGAGTGACTTTAGGGTGAGTAAAGAGAGAGCGTCGAGTGTGAGACCAATACTGCTCAAGGGGGATAATTACCTCTCATGGAAGGGGAAAATGGAGTCCTTCCTATCAGCGATAGATGACAGAGTTTGGATGGTGATTGAAGATGGATACACACCACCAACCATGACCACCGAAGATGGAAGTAGTGTGCTCAAGCTCAAGTCTCAATGGAGTTCCCAAGAGTTTGAAGCCTCGAAGCGAAACAACAAGGCGATGCATGCCTGTTTAGTGTAATGAATGAGAACCAATACAAACTCATCCAAATCACCAAAAATGCCCATGAAGCTTGAAAGATCCTTGAAACGGCGTATGAGGGAACCAAAGTGGTTAAGGATTCTAAGCTCCAAGTCCTCAAAGCACAATTTAAGATGATCAAGATGGAGGAGCATGAGTGTTTTAATGACTTCCAAGTGAAGTTGATGGACATCATGAATCAAAGACATCAACTAGGTGACCCGTACTCGGATAGGAGGATAAAGCAAAATATTATGAGGTCGCTTCCTGCTAGATTCGAATCCAATGTGATGGCTCTTGAAAAAAATAGTGACAAGAACATGAAGCCGAGTGAAGTAATTGGAAGGCTCATAGCCTATAAGTCTAGATAGGGTCCTACCTCCACACCTCCCAAGAAGCAAAAGGGAATAGCCTTGAAGACCTTCAAGATTGAGAATGAAGAGGATGACTCGGATAAGTAGATGGCTCTAAATAAAAAAAAATAGATATGCTAATCCTAAATGTATTCAATTAAAGAGTCCTAGCACATATAAATGCTATCAATCATCAAAATAAAATCAATTAAAGCACAAACAGCCGTAGATTATAAGCTAGTCACAATACAACACTCAAACATGTGAAATCATAGATTAAGAAAACCTAGATCACATTCAAGTCTCTAATTAGACAAATCTAGTTTATAATTGAAGCTCTACTTCTTAATAGCATTTGTTCAAGCAACATACACATAAATGAGAAGAAGACCCAAGGTATTTGAGCATTATAAAGAACAAAACTCAAACGATGATCAAATACCTTGCTAACTTGAGTGCAGTCACGAAATTGGTTTAGAACCACCAAATACTTGAATAAAAGAATTCAAAGTTGCTTAGATATTAGAGAACTTCAAGAAGAAAATTCTCCATTTTGAATCACTCAATTTCGATAAGAAATAAGTGAGATATGGCGATTTGAAGTTGAGAGAAAATTCAAGAAAAAGTTATGCACTTTGTCTTCTCGAAATCAAAATGAGAGGAAGAGAGGTATTCAAAAGAAATGGAGGGAAAGTGAGGTAGAGTTATGTCAACATGACTCAAAAACCTAACAATCTCCCCCTCTAGCAAATCCATGTCAAAACACCTATACAAATATCTAAACATACAAAATGAAGATTGGTCACAAACACACCCTCACATTACAATGAGTTTGTATAACCTAGATTAATCTTCAACAAGTCTTGAACTTCTTTATTTGATCATCTCTTGAAATCACCTTAAATCAATTTGAAGAACAATGTATATACAAGAGAATATATGTGGCATTATACATATTAGATTAAGATAAAGCGATAAAGTTCAAATGGATATATGTATACTCCCCCTTAATACATACATACCATCCAACACCAAAATATATATATATATATATATATATCATCCAAATATTACATGTCAGAAGAAGTTCAAAGACACTAGATACCAATTAAAACAAAAACAAAATACTAAGATTAAGATGAGCTAAATCTAGTATCACATTACATGCCAAAAGAAGTTCAAAGACACTAGATACCAATTAAAACAAAAACAAAATACTAAGATTAAGATGAGCTAAATCTAATATCACATATTTCTCCCAATTTTAACATGAAATGAAGCCAAAAGGAAAAAAATTATACCTCAAGATCATATAGGTCTTTGTTAGCCACTTATGCCATTAAAGAACTTTGTGTGATTTGTTGATCTCACATAATTCTTGAAGGTGGACGCTTTACTTGAAGAGAGGCTTTCTTCCAAGTTCTTGATTTTTGTATCTTGTTGAACCACCTTTGCATTTAGCTCATCAATCTTCTTCCTTGATTCCATAAGCTCTTCTTGCTTTTGTATGGTCAAATCCAGAAGATAAGTTATGCTTGATATATTGCTTGATTATTGAGCATTACCAAAAAGCCTAAATGCATCATTGGATCCACCTTTGTTTGTGTATGACATAAAAGCCACACGTTCATCACTAAATCTCTCCAAGGGTGGTAGAAGCACGTCTTCCTCAAGCTCTTGGACTCCTAATGCCATATACAAGTAAGTGATAAACCCTGAAAAAGCAAGCTTCTTGTGCAACCTAGTTGTACAAACCGAGTTTTCTATATGCTCTATCAAGATCTCTCCAAGGTTTATGGGCTTGTGAGTCACCAAGGCATACACAATCTTGATCTTCTCCTTATTCAATTCGGTAGCATTTGAAGAAGGTACAAGATTTGCACAAATAAATAAATGCTAAAATGCACTTACTTTGGTCAACTCACTTTGACACTTACTTTGGTCAACTCACTTTGACAAATGAATGCACACTTACCCCACTCAAATTCATTGCCTTCACATAGAGTTCTCCCCATTTCATTAAGATGATCAACATTTTCAACATCAATGAACTCCGATGAAATTGAAACCTAAGAAATTTGTTGATATTCTCCGAGCACACTCTAAAGACAACTCATCTCACATTCATCAAAGCATTTTCAAGGGTTGTGCTATGCTTATATTCATGATAGAATTCTCTTAACCATACTATCATTAACAATCCCAAGCATATTTATCCACCCAATGTCTATCAATGATAATTTGATGAACATAAGAACCTCTATAATCACACAAATCAATAACTCTTTCAAGTATAAACTTTTTGATCCCCATAACATCTAAAGGAGTTTAACCTATTGGTTTTGGATTTCTTAGAGGTAGATGTAGTGGAGTTTTGCTTTTCTATGGGTTTAGAAGGGTTTCCAAGTCCGGTTGGTTTAGATCTTCCCACAGCTTTAGTAGAGGATAAAGTAACAAAAAAGAACAAACATAAGTGGAAATAACAATGCAAGTTAGTGACCAAAAAAAAAGGCACATAATAAAATAATGAATCATAATGCAACTTAAATTAATATGAGATAAGTGTTGTGCATTTTCAAGATTCAATATTTTAAACAAATAATATGCCAACATCTACCAAGTCAAATCAAGTGAACAAATCATAAAAGAGAATAAAGTTTAATGTACAATGTTCCCCCTCAATAAATTCTCTATCTAAGATCAAGATAAGATGTTGTTCACAATGATATTCACACAATCACACATTTACGCAATTTTAAAGAAATTCAACAAAATAAGCTTCACAGTCTATGAGAGATACACCAAGATTTTCAATCACTCTCATAATTCTTCTAAAATTACGAACAAACTAGATACACTTAAAAGCAAAACAAGTTTGTGTGTGTGTGTGTGTGTGTGTGTGTGTGTGTGTGTGTGTGTGTGTGAATTTGCTTCAAGCATATGTAAAGGAGTAATTGGATTATCAACATGCAAACTATATCAACATCTATTCATCTTAAACTTTTCCAATCAAGGTCAAACCGATTATCATCCGGATTTTTTGCTTTAAGAGAATAGATCTCAATATATGAACGTGTGTGTGCATGTGGTTCGTCAACCTATTTATGTTTTTCAACCTAAGCAATTCCAATTTTCAATTATACTCTTTTAAGTTTTTTGAAGCTTTGAATCAAAGATTTTTTTTTCAATATTGATTCTTTTCAAAACTTCTTTAATTTTTCGTTTTTTTTTATAATAACTCAATGACACTTTCACACATCATATTGGTGTAGCCCTTTCCTACATTGGGCGGCTGCAAAACCAACATGTATAGCCCTTTTCATGAAGATGCTTGTTAAGTTCTATGTAATTACCGAAGCAAAATGGATACTAATCATAGGTCATCGTTCATGTACTAGTCATAATACTACTATATGCATTCATAACTTACATATTTTCAAACTCAACTTACTAAAACAAGACATATGAGGGAAGCAATATGTGCACTTTTAAAAAAACCAAGATTTAAGGCTTCAAAACACATGATCTAAAAGCAAATGTTATTGTAATTTTTAATATTAATATTTTTTTTATTTTATTACTAACTTATAATTATTAATATGTAATAATAGATTTTTTTAGAGAAAATTATAACAAAATAATAAAATGAAAATGATGAAAGCATAATGAAAAATTATTAATTAATATTCAATATTGGACTCATTTTAAAAATCTAGATGAGAAACTTCTAATGGTATAATTTTTATGTTAATAAAATTTATAAATTAAAATTTATTATATGTTAATTGAATTTAATGAAAAAGATAAAATGATATAAATGGAATAAAAAATATTGAAAAGTGAATTTAGAGTATACTCTAAATTTAGAATATTAATCTTAAAAACTCTAAAAACATTTCTTAGAGATATAATTTTGGAGTATGGTGGGAGCAACCCATACTCTAAAATTTCTTGGAGACATGAATTTAGAGTATGGTGGGAGATGCTCTTACGGGCATTGATGTCTATGAAACTTCAACAAAACATATGGAAATCGACTCGATACACAAAGACGAAAACCATGGATGATAAATACACAGAAAGTTTCGTAACTTCCAACTCGGAACTCGAAAACATATGAATGAGTAACCAAAACGTTCCGAACTCATTAAGAAACAATATGAGAACATATTCAAATCTAATATCACTAAAACACAAACAAATAAACATAAGATCACATAAATATGTCATTTCCTAGAGATAGTCATAGAACATATATTTTTACAAATTTTGTCAATTTAAATCTAATGCATGTGTATATAATAATATGTATGTGAATGTGTTATACCAATTGAGTACAATGATGCAGGGACACATATAGATGCAATGTGTGTGTGTGCCTAAACGCCTTACAAGAGGAATGATGTCTAAATATACCTTTGATATGCAATAAAGATTGCTCCTCTTGAAGACTTTTCTTTGCTCGACAAGTTGCCAATCTTCTTTGAACCTTGAATATCCATAAGCTTAGACAACTAATCAATACGACGGAAATATTGTTTTGGTATGAAATTATGCCAACATGACTCAAAAACCTAACACGTTTTACGTCTGTTTGACTTCTCGTATGTTTCATACTATCCATAATTTTTTTTCCTATTTTTCTAAAGTTTTTTTAAATGGGAAAAACCTATTAGAGTTAGATTTAATATTTGGTTTTGGAAAGTCTTATTTTATGTTTGAATTCAATTTATGATATTATCTCTCTCCTAAATTGGTTTTTCCAATCCCTCTTGCACAAGTAATCCTTATTTGTGCAGAGATTCTTTTAGGTATTTGATAGGTATAAATAGTGAGCTTAATCTCATTATTTATAAGATCTTGAGATTTTTGAGATTTTGAAAGAAAGCTTTATTTTGTTTGCTCACATAGAGTATTTTTAGAGAGTTTTGAGGCTAATTATTTTTTGCTATTGTGTTTGATAGTTCTAGCATTCGTAGTGTGTTTTTTGATCTTCTAAAAATACTATTTGTTTCGTTCATCATTCATTCATAAGCAATTAATTGATTCTCTTAAACAATTTAGAGTATGGATTCTTGAGGGGATCATGGAAAAGAAGTCTAACGAAGACAGTATTTTCGTGAGCAAAAAGAAGACTTGCCGAGATTGTATTTCAAAAAACAAAAGAAAGAAGACTTGCGAAGACCGTACTTCTATGAGCAAGAGGCCAAAGATTGTTTGGAAAAGACCTACGAATAGATAGGGTTGACAAGTCTTGGAGTGATTGTATACGAACTATCAACTAGTAAATTCGGTGATATATTGACCCGTGAATGGTCCGTGATTTTTTTTCCAATTTGGGTTTCCACATAAAAAATCGTTTATCTTTCTTATTCTTTTTCTGACTTTAGAATGAGTTTGGTGCACGAGATAATCCCAACATCTTTGGTAGGACTAAATAATCCCACCACATGACAACACATGGGCCCCACCGTGTGCTCAACAAACGTGGGGAGAGGACTGCACATAGTCCAATACTGTCGAATGCCGAGTAACAAACACGGTTTTATTGTCTTATTTATAAGTGGGTAGGTGATTTATAAGTGGGTAGGTGATAGGAAAATTAAGAATCCTTATCCCAGGAATGAAAAACATATTCAAATACAAATAAAGGTAAAACTCTCAATTGTTTTATTCTTTTTTTTTTTCAAATTTCTTTTTTAAAAAGTACCAATTTAGTAGACAAATCCATTGGTTCAAACATATTATATCAGATATACATGTGTTTAATGAATAAAATGTTGAATCATAGATTTCTTTGAAATTTCATCTAATTAATCAATTCGTTAATCTATTCAAAATTTGTGTAGCGTGTTTAGCTATTGTTTAATTAAACATATATATTATTTCTAGATAATGTCAATGTATTTTTTTATAACATTATTGTTATAAAAAAAATTCTTTCTTTTGTTTTTCCTTTTATCATATGGGATCGACAAAAAAGTTCCAATCTAATAAAAATATATATATTTTTACGGGTGAATATTTACTCTTTCAATATCTATTTCAGTTATAGGGTTAGCTCAGAACCTCTCAAAATAAAAGAATAAAAGAGGTCTCTAGTTTGCTCCACCATCCCACCAAATGAATCATTAAGATTCATTTTCAATAGAATCTTCTGCATTCGCGGGTTATATCGTTCTCATTGCTTCTCAATTAATGGTTAAGTCTGAATTTTCCGACGAAGTCCTTTTTTCTTAAGTCAATTTTCTCAGTCTTTATTGGCTCGAGGCTAATACCAGGTATATAAACGGTAATTGTACTCTAACAACTTTACGTAAGGCAGAGTTTGGTTTTTTTGAGGTAATAGTGGAAAAGTTGACAGATAAGTCACCCCTACACGTTCTTCATTTAATCTTTCCAAGAGCTTTGTTCGAAGGTTATATAAGGGGTTTTGAAATTTTGATATTCTTTGTATTAACAAATTGGTTAATCATGATAAAGTGCAAATTTTTCCTAACTGATGAATAGATAACAAAAAAAATTCATTAATTGCTATTAAATACTCAAGCAATAAGACTAATAAAGGTAGATCAACTAGGCATTTCACTTTTTTAGCGTTGTTAACATGTTGGTATATGAGTTGTCAACCTCTTCGTAAATCATGAGTTTATATGGTGAGAGATATGATGTTGATAACTCACATGCCAACATGATTTGAAAAGTTTTTTAGGAAAAAAATTGGAAAAGAGCATTACTCATTTAATAATAGATTAATTGTGGGAGGTTAATTTTAGAAGTAATTGTCAATGTGTTAAATAAGACTTAGATGCTCGTGTATTAATGAATGAACATGCAAATAGTATGTGCGATCAACACACTATGAAAACTAGATTTCAATAATGCACATAAGAAAGAAAAAAATCTAACCATATGAACTCTCAAACACTCTCACATTTGCTCTGCAAGAGCACAAGAAGTAGTCAACAAAATACTTGCTTGCATAGATTTATCGATATTCAAAGTTATTATTAACTCACAAACGATTGATCAATGAATGTTGAGTTGTTGAGCAATAGGGAGAAAGGAAACTATATATAAGTTTTGAATCCTAGATCAATTCCCATAAGGAATCCTAATCCTACTTCATGTATCTTTAGGAAATAGAGTACAAATCCATAAAGATTAAAACAGAGTCATAAAAAGTGTTTGAAAATCTTCTAAAACAAGTTTACCAAGTTAAACACAATTTAGAAAACTTCCGAGAGTGGAATCCTCCTTTGATAAAGGATTTGAGTTTCAATGGATCCCCACTTGAAATTATTTTTTAGAAAACAATTTCCAATGCTTAAAATCAATTTCAAACACTTAAAAAGACCATGGAAATTATTGAAAATATTCTAAAAATCATTTGGGAAGGTTTTGGAACGTTTCGAACCGAAACAACAAAACGAGACATATTTCGTGTAAAGGCCAAACAGGTCTCCCACCGCTCATGCGGTGGTGCCTCCACCACCAGAGGTGGTGAGCCTTGGTTTGTGAAGAGCCGAGATCTCTATTTCAGTACTCTCTTTCGAGACCCCGAAACTAACCCAAACGGTCATGGAATTTTACGATTGATATACCGTTGGAGAGATATGATGTCTAGTTAATCACTCAAAGGTCAATTTTTCAAAAAACCAAGTTTCGGTCCACATCATACATGTGGACCGAAACTTGTATAGTAACCATATATGACTCGTGACACTTCCTAAATGCATTCTAAACATACATACATGTAGTAAGGCTACGCTGCCCAAATGATGTGGTATATGATTTGTCAACATTCTATTAATCATGAGTTTATATGATGAGTGATGTGATTCTGACAACTCACATGCAACATCATTTGGGTATAGATTTAAACAGCCTGGCATTACTCCATATATAACATGTAGAACAATCATGAAAGTGCATGAATGCAAATCCTAAGTTCTCCCTAGTGTCATAAGCTTGTGATTCAAATAAATATGTACCTTATTCGAACACTTTGAACAATCTTCATTGCTTGACTTGATGCTCGAGTCCAATTGAGTCTTCTTGACATACCATTCCAGTAGTGCTGTAAAAGGGGGCCGGCCCGGCCCACATCGGCACGGCCCGTTTTCCTAAATGGGGGCCCGGCACGGCCCTTCCGTGCCGTGCCGCGTGCCGGCCCGTGGGCCAATTTGGCGGGCCAAATGGGCCGGCCCATATTTTTTTTTTTTTAATTTTTTTATATATTATTATTTTTGTATAATAAAAAAAATGTTTATAATAAATTAATAATAGATTATAGATACATTTTTTATTTTATTTAATGAATTAATTCAAAAAATAAATAAAGATAAAACATGAAAGAAAAAAAAAAGTAGATAAAAATATGAAATGAAGAATTCTTTATTTATTTCGGACTTTCAGTATTACATATTTACATGATTGCCTCATTAAAAACCTTACCAAGAAAACCCAGTGGGATAAAAACTTGGTAAGGGAAAAAGAGTGCAATCGTATTACAAGTAAATGTACATGTACAACCTAGTTCTGGACCTGGTTACTGGCGGAACCCTCATCGACATATAAATTGGAGAAATTTTGAATAAATTGTTCATCTACCGTTTCATTTTGCATCCTCTTTCGAGCATGCTCCCAATCCCGAATGCATATTAATACTTCCACCATCTCTGGAGTCAAACAATTTCTTCTTGGTTCAATAATTCGTCCACTCGTGCTGAATGCCTGTTCTGAAGACACAGTGGACACGGGGATAACCAGTATGTCACGTGCTAAGTGTGACAAGACCGGATACCTGTAGCTATAGGTCTTCCACCATAACAACAGATCAAAATTCTCCGTGTTTTCGTCGGCATCAAACTGTGCTTCAAGGAACCTATTCAGTTCGGCACCAGAAGATGCAGCAGATCGTGTAGTTGAAGAAGAAGAACTTGCTGATTTGTCTTTTTTTCCGGCGTTTGAGAATGCTCCAACTTGTCGGCAACGGTTGTCTGTCCGATTCTGGTGATGGTTCCGTGTGAATGCCGCCAAACCTGCGCTCATAAATACTAAAAACTTCGAACAACTTGTTTCGAATGTCAGTAATCTGTTCGGAATAATCTATTGACAATTTATTACCAGTAAACTCAAGCAAATATTCTAAACCAGCTAATTTAATTCTAGGATCTACTATAACACCTAAGGCATAAAGGAAAGGCATTTCAGACCAGTATTTTTTAAACTTGGTCTCCATGGCAACAACTGCATCGCCAAGCAAGTCATCTTCCCTATAAGTGTTTAACATGTCAGACATTTCCACAATCTGATGGATTGCCTGGGAAGATGTGGGGTAGTAGACCCCAGAAAGGGTTACAGTGGCATTGTAAAAAACCTGTAAAAATTCAACAAAAATCTTTGCCACATACCAATCGTCTGGTGTCAGTGATTGAGCAGGTGGACAGCCACTTTCGGCCAATTTCATGTTATAAAAACCCGAAATAGTTGTATCATATTCCAAACAATTTTTCAGCATTAAGTAAGTAGAGTTCCACCTTACCGGCATATCAGTTTGGAATCGTCGGGGTCGTAGACAGTTTAATGTACAGTGTCTGCCAAATTCTTGAAATCTTGGATTAGAGCTACCGATCCAAGAAATGGCATCTCTGATGCGTTCTATACGATTGCTTACTTTCTTCAAACCAGACTGTACAACTAAATTTATGATATGACATGCACGACGCTGGTGGAAGAAATAACCCCCAGCTTGCGGGATGTTTCTTTCAGTAAACAATGCAATAGACTTAGTATTTGCCGATGCATTATCTAATGTGATAGAGAGGATGCGATGAGTTATGTCATAAGTTTCTAAAACAGAAAGAATGACAGCAAAAATATTGTCTGAGGTATGTGCAAAATCCATAGGACGAAAACCAAGAATTTTTTTTTGTATCCTACATTCAGAGTCTAAATAGTGTCCTGTGACACATAAATAGTCCTGTTTGGAACATGCGTTCCAAATATCGGAAGTTAATGCAATTGAGACAGTTAGATGCTGTAATTCAGCCGTCAAGTCATCTCGTTGGGTTTTAAACATTTTTATCAAATCGTTCCTAGTGGTGGTTCTAGAAACAATTTGCATTTGGGGGCAAAATGCAGATGTTATAAATTCTTGAAAAAAAACACAGTCACCGAAATTAATAGGTTGATCAGTTTGTGCAATGTACCGTGCCAAACATTCTCTAGCATGTGCGGCGTCGTAATGCCACGTCGTAACCGACCCGTCTGGGTGCCGTTGCAGTTGTGTCTGGGTTGTATTGGGTACCTGTACGTGTTTGGGCATGCATTTTTGCATATGTCTTCTCAAATGACCGGTTCCACCCTTAGTAGTGGTATAGTTCTTAGGACAAAACTTACATTTGGCTCTGGGGCCGACCGTACCGTCTGGAAGTGTCATTTCTACTACGTCAAAACACTGCCATACGTCTGATGTTAACCTCTTAGATTTGGTACGTGATGTCGGTGTGGCGTCGGAACCAGAAGGTCCCGCTCCGGTTTCTGCCGGTCCGGAGAGATCAAAATCATCGTTCAGCATGTTTAGACCGTCTGGAAAATAAGGATGGGTGGGATCCATTTCCTAAAAAAAAAAAAGTTTCGGTCATTAAAATTAACTCCTACACATACAATGATTATTTTACTAAAAATATATATTAAAATTAACTCATACACATAAAATGATTAATTTACTAAAACAATATATTAAAATTAACTCCTACACATAAAATGATTATTTTACTAAAACAATATATTAAAATTAACTCCTACACATAAAAATTATTAATTTACTAAAACAATATATTAAAATTAACTCCTACACATAAAATGATTTTTTTTTTACTAAAACAATATATTAAAATTAACTCCTACACATAAAAATTATTAATTTACTAAAAAAATATATTAAAATTAACTCCTACACATAAAATGATTTTTTTTTACTAAAACAATATATTAAAATTAACTCCTACACATAAAATGATTAATTTACTAAACAAATATATTAAAATTAACTCCTACACATAAAATGATTTTTTTTTACTAAAACAATATATTAAAATTAACTTCTACACATAAAATGATTAATTTACTAAAAAAATATATTAAAATTAACTCTTACCCATAAAAATGATTTTTTTTACTAAAACAATATATTAAAATTAACTCCTACACATAAAATGATTATTTTACTAAAACAATATATTAAAATTAACTCCTACACATAAAAATGATTATTTTACTAAAAATATATATTAAAATTAACTCCTACACATAAAATGATTAATTTACTAAAACAATATATTAAAATTAACTCCTACACATAAAATGATTATTTTACTAAAACAATATATTAAAATTAACTCCTACACATAAAAATTATTAATTTACTAAAACAATATATTAAAATTAACTCCTACACATAAAAATTATTAATTTACTAAAACAATATATTAAAATTAACTCCTACACATAAAATGATTATTTTACTAAAACAATATATTAAAATTAACTCCTACACATAAAAATTATTAATTTACTAAAGAAATATATTAAAATTAACTCCTACACATAAAATGATTTTGTTTTACTAAAACAATATATTAAAATTAACTCCTACACATAAAATGATTAATTTACTAAAAAAATATATTAAAATTAACTCCTACCCATAAAAATGATTTTTTTTTACTAAAACAATATATTAAAATTAACTCCTACACATAAAATGATTATTTTACTAAAACAATATATTAAAATTAACTCCTACACATAAAAATTATTAATTTACTAAAAAAATATATTAAAATTAACTCCTACACATAAAATGATTTTTTTTAACTAAAACAATATATTAAAATGAACTCCTACACATAAAATGATTATTTTACAAACAAAATATATTAAAATTAACTACTACAAATAAAATGATTTTTTAACTAAAAAAATATATTAAAATTAACCCCTACACATAAAAATGATTTTTTTTTACTAAAACAATATATTAAAATTAACTCCTACACATAAAATGATTAATTTACTAAAAATAAAAATAAAAATTAACCCCTACACATAAAAATGATAAATTTACTAAATAAATAAAATTAATAACTGATATAAACATAAAATGATAAATTTACTAACTAAACAAACATATTAAATTTAAAATATAACACTTAAATAAAAATGTACCTTTGAAGTTTGAACTTTGGTGTCTTGGTGGAGAGATTAGAGAATAATAGTAAATTACTAATAAAATATTATAATAGTATATTAGTAGTGTAGAATAGTAGAGAGAGAGTAAGAATGAAATTAAGAATAATTGAAATTGTATAGAGAGTTTGAGAATGGAGAGATTGAGAGAATTAGAGAAAGTGAATGAAAAGTGGAATGTGTGGGAGTATTTATAGAAAAATTAGAAAAGTGGGTAAAAATATAAAACACAAGAGTTGAGGGGGCAAATTGTAATTTTTATTGTTTTTTTTTTTAAATAACCGTTGGCTGACGTCAGCCAACGGTTATTTTTTTAAAAAAAACAATAAAAATATACTTAAATTTAAAAGATAAAAAAAATAAAAAAATTCTGCGGGCCCAACGGTCGGCACGCCATGCCGGCACGCTTGCCGGCCCGGCGTGCCGACCGTTGGGCTTGGCACGCCGTGCTGGCGTGCCGGGCCGGGCCGGCACGCCGTGCCTAGAACCCTGACCCGGCACGTGCCAAGAATGGGGGCCGTGCCAGGCACGGCCCGCCATCCTTGGCAGGCCGGCCGGACCGGGCCCTCCAGGCCCGGCCCATATTTACAGCACTACATTCCAGGCAAACGACTCAACCTAAGCAACTATGGATTACAATCAAAGAGTGTTTTGATCACGGAAACAATTAAACATAAAATCTAGAACTAACAAAATCAATTGGGGAAGTGATGGCCGAAATTCTTACTCTGTGATGTAGGCGTGTGGTTTGGCAACCAAATTGAACGACGTCTGCCTGTTTCTAATGATCGGATGGCGATAAGAACCGATCGATGGTCCACTGGCTTTAGGATGCTTCAGGTTGGTTGAGATTTCAAGTGGCTTTTGGGTTAGGGCATGTGTTTGGGACTTCATAAACCGTTCTCCTTTTTTATGAAAGGGTAAATAGGTAATTTAGAGGCAATTTTGCTAATTTTTTCAACCAAGAGTAAATTTTCAATTTGAGCCCCATAAAAGGCTAATTTTGCTAAAATCGCAAAAAAATTATAATTCTCTAGGATTTCTCAAGCGTTAGAAGTTATACAAATTGTGTGGGCTAGTAACTTCAACATCCATCAATTTTCTATTCGCAGGCATAGCCTGGCGGTAAACACACCACAACAAAGGGAGGAATAATATTAATATTTTTACATATAAAAACTAACAGCTGAGGATAAAAAGCTAAAAGAAAGCTTGGTATAATGTAAGAATCCAATAATGTTGATAATTAATTTTAACATTTGTGGAATAAATTTGATTGCAATAGTACTTGTATGGACATATTCAAGCAAAATCCTAAGAAGAAGAAATACATTGAACTATGAATGACACTAAATTTCTTCCAAAAATGGAGTTGAAAATGATTCAGATACCGAAATTGCAGGCCTGGACAAACTCCAAATCATAGTCAACATATTTAGTCCAAAGCGGTTTGAATTGGTTCATGGCAATATCCAACCAAGGCTTCATGTTACCGTTGAAGTGAACGACTGCAGCATCTCGAATCTCCTCCATACCAATGCTTGGATTATAGCCAAGTCCCAGAACATGCCATGACTTGTCTAGTGGCTTTGTAGTTGAGTAAAATGTGATTAAACCTGGGGGAAGTGTTCCCAATTTCCACAATGTCCTGTTCTCATTCTGCAACACAAACAAAACCCCATATGCAAGTTTTCAAGGTTAATTGGTTTGAACCACAAGTGCAATCAAAATATAACTCTAGAAAAATAGCAATCAGTCTTACCAGATTCTGCCAGTAGTGATACTCTTCTGTGCATTTCTCCCTTCTCCAAGCATCCAAATCGAAGAAGTTCATCCCATAAGCCCACGCGCATGCCTTTGGATTAAACTTCTCCTTAATCAAAGGATGAGAGAAATTCATGTACTGTGCATATCTATGAAATGACCCAAAACAAGTCTCAACCGCCCCATTCACCTTCCCATCCATATCAATCTTCCAGAGCCCTGTTAAGTCCCTCTGAACCACAATATCATCATCCAAAAACAGAATCCTATGCAATTTCGGGTACATCTCTGGCAAATAAAACCTCAAATGATTCAAAATAGACAAGTACTTGGGGTTCCTAAACTTCATATTGGTGGTATCTTTTGTCGCATTCTCGAGCTTGTTCTCAAAGTAGAACCTCTGCAAATTGGAAGACTCTAACTGCTTCAGCACAGGAACATAGGATGAATTCAAGAACTTATAATCCTCAACCGCCTTCACCTCTATGTGCGCCCCATTATAATCCTTCAATTTAAACATAACCTGCATTGCTCCAAGATTCATTTTATCAGTCACAACATGGAAAACGTGTTTCCACGGCTCATTGGAGTTCTTCACGGCCGAATTCACGACCACCGAAGCTGCAATCACATTATCCGAAAATATAGCATAATGATAAAGCTTAGGGTCATCAAATTCAGGAGGTCTGGGTTTCCCTTCATCTGTATACTTGTCGGGATGCGCAATCCGCTCTTCCATCAACCTCATTGCCAAACAATGCAAACTCTTGGGAATTGATTTCGCAGCAATCAAACTCGAAAAAGCTCCTTGTTTTTTAGCCTTAGTTAACTGCTCGTTCACAGCAAAAATCGTGTCTTTAAGTTTCTGAATCTTCAACTGATTATCGAAAGACTCTTTCGCTTCAGCAATTATTTGGCGAGTCACTTTGATCCTTTCTTTCACTTCCTTCTCGAATTGGCGCAGAATCGATTCATCGATTGAGAGAGAGTCGGACTCTGACATAGCCCGATATGAGGGTTTATTGATAAGATCTGTGTAGTTAGTAGAAAGATCCGCAAAAACCCTAACCAATTTTGAGTTCTCCAGCTTGAGCTTGCGCGCATACGATGCGTACGCCAACACCAGAGCACGGTGATCGTCGGCTTGCTTTCGGATCTGATCCAACCGTGGCTTCAGGGGATCCGACTTCAGCGCCAAAACAGATCTTCTCATGGATCCCAACCCGAATCCGTACCTCCCGGAACTCGAAACCTAATTACAAACAATACAAAAACACCAGCACCATATCTTACCATTAATCTAAGAATAAAAATGCAGGAATAAGAAATTGATAAATATAACATCAAAGGAATCTAGGGAGAGAGAGTGAAGTTACCAAGTTGTTGAGATCAGAAGAGTGAGAATGAGAAGTGAAAAGAAAAGAGCAAGCGAAGAAGAGGAAGACTGCGACTGTTACAGCAGAGCTCAGCACTCTCATGCTGAATCCAATTCCTCCGCTGCGTACGCGATGGTTCGCCATTTTCATTTTCACTTTGACTTGTATTCGATTCAACTTTAACAATCACTAATTATGTTATATATTATCAGATCATATTTATATATCTCACTTTTGCCTCCAACTCACTATCTCTTTGACTTTTCTCAATGCTACATTATATTTTACATGTAATTATCTGGATACAGTTGTTAACCGTTTGATTCAATCGACGGTTGCGATCAAATCAAGTCCACTCCATTTATTGTCCGTGGGCTGGCTGCCACTTGGAGTCTTGGACATTGTCTGTAACTCAGTAACTGTAATTATGAATGGTAATTTCTTACGAGCCCGATCTTCCAGTGAGGGTATGAGTGTTGAAAATATACCACTGACGGGTTTGGGTGTAAATTTTTACCCTGACGGGTTTGGGTGTAAATTTTTACCCATCATGTGTTCGGGTTTGGGTGAGGTTCTGAACAAAAATTATCACCCGAATCTGTGAATCTGTTTAAATTTGTTATATGTATCAGCTCTAGATGTGACCCCGGTTCCGATTCGGTCCAGTTCCCCGTTCCGAACCGATGGTTTCAGTTTCAACGGTTCGGCCGGTTCGATTATTCTTTTTTTTTTCCATATATTATTATTATTTTAATAAAAAAAGTATTAGAGCTGTAAAATTGTAAATGCATTTATTTGGTCACCCGAAATTAAAATAAAATAAATATATGATAAATTTTAAAAAAATTAAAATAAAACTAAAAATGTAAAATTGGTCTTGCACTTAATTTTTACCACAATTAAGCTGCATATGTATCCTCTTGGGGTTTAGAGGAATCAAATGTTACGTAGTCCTCTTACCTTTTATTGCAGGTTTGGTGATGATGTGATGTGAGGTGGCACCGTAACTAATCGTTGTCATGATCATCCGTTCCGGAGGGAAGGGTATGCTGGTCATCATCGAAAAAATCATATGGTGCATCTTGATCCATTTCTTGTTGTCTGTTTTGCGTATTGGTCCAATCATCAATACAAACTTGTATATGAATTGATTCTGAACTCATAACCAAACGTTTTGCGTCCAAAATATTTCCACCGGCACTAAACTCTTGTTCCACAGCCGATGTAGAAACTGGTGTTGAAAGAATTTATTTGGCTATAATAGCCAAAATTGGAAAGTATCTTTCATGCTCATTCCATCAGTGTAGGATATCAAATTTTTTAACATCATTATCTTCTATAAACTCAAAAGAGGTACCTATATAAGATTTAAACTCGGAATACGAGGTCGGGTTTGATGGAGAAGAACCTCATAATTTTTTGGTTTTTTTGGATAACAGATTATACCATAAACTCATAAATCCAGAGAATGATGGGGAATGAGATACATTTTAAGTTTGTGGAACATCTATGTTTAGTGATGGACCATAAACTCTAAGATATTCATCATATAACTCATACAATAGTGTCTTAATTGTAGAAGAAGACATAGTAACATCATAATCTATTTCAAATCATTGATAATAAACAGTTAGATATTCAGACAAATTTTCTAATCTACAACGTGGATCAAAACACATTACAATCAAATAAATATTTGGAAACTCCTTATAATAGTCTAACCATTTTGATTTCATAGCAGTAACGGACTCCTGTAATTCTATGTATGATGCCCAATGAGGAAATTCACCAGTAATATTAACGCTCTTAATAATAAATAAATTAGTTTTAGGATAATAAATATCAGATAAATTGTTAGTAGCGTTATTAAAGACTTTTTAAAAACCATAAATTTTTGTACAAACTTCCCAATGGTTTGAATAAAGATTAATGTGACTAATATTATATTGAATAAAAATAACTAATAAATCTCTATAATTATAACTTTGAGCAATCAAGTTATAAGTAAACATCACGAGGAAATCTAATGGTACGCCTATCATTTTGTTTACAAAATTTTACTCATGCTTTTATTATAGAAGGATATTTCCACAAATGATAGATAGCATCTTTAATAGGTTTAATAAAATCTTGAAGAATTTCTAATCTTTTTTGAACAAATAAAATTAAAACATGGCATGCACATCTTTGATAAAAAAATTTACCACATAGATAAGTTTTGCATAAATCAATTAAAGTAGGAACAGTTGCAGTATTGTTGGAAGCATTATCAAAACCAACTGTAAAAATTTTGTTTTCAATTTTATACTCTTCAAAAATAATTCTAAATTGTTTAAAAATATTAGCAGAAGTGTGTGCATCATCAAAAGTCTAAATGCAAGAATTCTTTTTTGAATAGTCCATGCATTATCCATATAATGGCAAATGACACCCAAGTATGAATGCATTCATCAATGGTCACTCCATATGTCAGCACATAAGAAAACACGACCATTATATTTTTCAAAATATTTTTCCAACTTCCCATTTTCTTTGTAATAAATGTTATGAAGTGCACGTGTGAGAGTGGTTTTTAGAACACGATATGCAGTAGGATTTAATGTTTGTTAACAATAATTAGTAAAACTAACATTTTCACCAAAACTAAATGGTAAGTGTTCTCTTGCAACCATTCTAGCTAATTTTTCTCTATTTTTTTCATCACTAAATTTAAATAATTGTTGGTTAGGGGTTACGTACCTAGAAATTTGGGCTTGTGAACTCGATCTCGCTTATGCGTCTGGATGGTTGTTCGTTATATGCTTCTGATATAAGCAATATCCTCTAGATTTGTGCCACTTAAATACATTTTTGTAATAATTGCAAACCATTATAGTGCTTATATCTGCTTGCCTTACTTTCTTCATACGGAGTATGAAGTGATCAGATTTGGGCTGCTTTTGTAACTTCTCTTCCATAAGTGGTTCAAATTCAAAATCTGGATGCAGATCAGACATATTTTTTAATTGGCTTGTGTAATGGGGGGTGGCATCGGGATCGAGTTCAGAAATTATTAGAGGAAGATGAGGAGAGTTTAGGGCTTCATCATAGGTTTGGTGTTGCAGGAACTCGTGATAGGCGGCGACATCATAACTGACATCGTCCGTCATACGAACCCTACCTTTTATTGAAATAAAACGCATTGGAATGTCTTGACATTTAAAAAATTGAATTGTAAAAATCGTTATAGAAAAAATGTGAAAAAATTGATGGAAATAAATTTGAAAATTTTGTTGGAAATGAATTTTAATTGAGTAAAAAACTAAAAAATAAATAAATTTTAATGACTTAGTAATTGAGAGAGAATTGGAAACTTGAGTAATTGAAACTTGAGAGAGAAATGAGAGAAAATTTGAGTGGGGAAATTGAAAAGGGGGGGGGGGGGGGGGGGGGGGGGGGGGGGGGGGGGGGGGGGGGGGTGGTATTTATATAAAAGAAAGAGAAAAAAAAAATTGTCGTTGGAGGCCCAATGGCCTGATGACGTCAGCTAACCGTTGGGACTCCAACGGCTCCCTTTCAATTTTTTTTAAATTATATATATATAAAAAGAAATCATGTACTCCGGTTTTGTATTTTGTGGAACCAGAAGCTCCTTGGTTCCGGTTTACGGTCACGGTTCAGGTTTGGTTCCTCGGTTGCAACTGAACTGGGGTCACGTCTAATCAGCTCTCCTCTGCTGAAAAATGAACTGAACTGAACCGGTGAATAAAGGAAAACCGGGGAAAAAAACCCGGTTTGACCAGTTCGGTTCAGTTCAATGGATTGTTGTCCACCCGTAGATGCTAATATAAATTTATGTAACTAGTTTATCTATAGTGAGAGAGAGTCAAAGAGAGATGTCGAAATTAATAGTTGGGAAGGGCAATATATACCTCTATTCACAATTTATGCATGAATCTTAATGTTTAGTGGATTTGTTTTTTCTTATAAAATTTTTAAAAATCAGGTAATTTAATGGATTTTATTTTAGCTTCTTTAAAAATATTTAGATGTATGATGTATTGCTGAAATCTGGAACAGGTGAAAAAGATAGGATATTTTGGGTCCAGTAATATAAGTGAAGACTATTTCAATTTGTTTTTTTTTTCAAACTAATAGATTAGTTTTGGTGCAGCCTCTTCAATTCACAATAGGCTCTCTGCTTCCCAGTTAAAAGGTTTCATTTATGTTCCACAAGTCAACATTGTTGATACATTGATAGTTTGATACCGTATTAAGAGTTCGTTTGGAAGAGATATTTCGCTACTCATTACAAATAAAATACAAGAAAAGGAAAGAGAAAGATAAAGAAAGCTCATTATGTTCTTGGATGCTTCTCTCTAGCATTGCTCAACAAATTCTTCCATGGTGTCCAAAAGTAGCTTTTAAAACTATGTAGAAGATTCTAAGAAAGCTTATTTAAAAGTGATTCAAACTATTCTAGAAGAAAAATAAAGTGTTTGATCTAAAATGATTTAAAAAGGAAAGTGATTGTGAAAAGGGTTTCTAAAATTCATAAAAAGACACAACACACTTTCTGCAAAAGAAAAGTGAGCTTATATAGTGGGGAAAAGTTTTGGATAAGAGCCACTTGCAAACTGACGTGGCACGGGATCTGCTAACAAGATCAGCGACTTCAACTCACGGATGCAAGTCGCAGACTTCACTGATGTTGAACTGATACTTCTTTCTGTTGGTTGAAACACACAGAATCCTTTTACAGCGCTAATTTGCGACTTCATCTAGCAGTGGCAAGTCGCAAATTCCTCTGATCTTGAACTGCTTGGTAGATCTCGCATAATGGACTTTGCAGAATTGTCTGGTTTAAAACTGCGACTTCCTTCTGCTACTTAGACTCGCAGGTTCATCTCGCAAATATCTTTGATGCTGATCTGCCGGCTAAATCTGCGACTTCAACTCGCAGATCCAAGTCGCATATTTCTCTGATATGGATTTGCGTCTTCATTCTGCGACTTCATTCTCACAGATATGCTCCAAAATCAATTTAAGGTTCCTTTTCTCCACCATTCTTCATTAAGTACTAAAACATCCTTTAAACCGAAAAATACCTAAAAAGCACCCTAAAGACGCAATTAAACGACACAAATACTCGAGTAACAGACACAAAGTTTAGGAAAAGAAATGCTCAAATACATACATATTTAGAGCAATCAACAACACCACGGCAACGAAAACCTCTGGAAGTCTTTTCATGCCCATTTTTACGGTGGACCAAGACGACACTTGGACCCTGAAATCCACTGGAATGGTTTTCGCTGTATACCATGACGACACCAAGACCGTGAAAATTAGAAGAAAATGCATTCTCAAACGGTCAGTCCTTCTCGCAAAGACTAGCATAGTAATGTGCAAGCACAGACGTTTTCGATCAACAAATGGAAATGAATTATAATACAAACACACAAGTCATAAATCTGAAATCAGATATGTAACAAGCAATGAGTTCACGGAACTCAAATAACAAGACATGCACGAATACTAAGGTATCGTGATACATGTGTGTGTATGCGTAATGAGACACGCACAAATACCAAGGTATCATGATGCATGAATAGCAAATGAGTTCACGGAACTCAAGTTGTATGTGTGTGCCAATAAAGTTGTTCAACGACGCAGGGACAAATATGAATGAATTGTGTGTATGTACCTAATCTTTTTAAGAGAACAAGTCGAGCAGATATACCTTTGAAGCTGAGCTTTTGAAGATCTTTGGGTGCCGGGAAAGTTGTCTTCAATCGCAATCACATTGTTGTTGACCACATGAAGAACCTAAACAACCCATACAAAAGCACCCAAATGGTTTTGACACATAAATAAGCCAATCACAAAATAATTGCACTTACAAGAGTCGTTTGTTTTTTGTCTAAAGATTGAACAGTCCTAAATTTTACAGAGCACTGAATAGAGACTGAAACCTAAAACTGAATGTCATGTTTGTTTTTTATTTTTATCATATCTGAATATAGTATCAACTTGTTTGTTTTTTTAAATATAAAATAGTTTGAAAACATGTAATTTAACATTTATACCCTTGTTACTATTAATTGTTATGTATTTTCATTCTATATGATACAAACAACTAAAAAAAAATAATTCAACAAATCCTAAAGTCTTTTTATCTAATATTGATAAGATATTATTCATGATTAAGATATGATAAATAATTGTTTTAAAAAAAGATACAATAAATAATGATTTAGAAATAGTTTTGATTTACAAAAAATAAAATAAAAGTAGAATTTTTTTTTTGAAACAAAATGAAAAATAGAATTGAAGGCTCAACAATGGTGTTGAAAGTGAAGATATGATTAATGTTTTTTTTTTAAGTTGTTTATCATAAGTAATAGATTAAAAGAAAGAAATTGGTAAACAATAAAATTATGATAAAAGTGAAAATATGTTATGTTTGGGAGGATAATCTTAGAAGAAAATACATTAAATGCAATTCAGTGATTTGAAATTAAGTTAAAAGTCAGGAATTTTAACTTTTTATTTTAAGTTTTTTTTATTGGTATTTTTATGTTATTTGACCACTTTAAAAAACAAACAAAATAACTTAATAATTTCAATTCAGACCCATTAAGTTTGAAGCGTAAAAATCAAGCGACCATTTTGGGCAGAAAAAAGATAAGGGAAATAATCTGCTAACGTCATGGTCCTCAGAAGGGGATGGTGCAATTATGCTTAATGCCAGGAGGATATTTGTGCAATTTGCCCAAGAATTATTATAGTATTGAAAATTTTAAAAGATTACCGGTAAATGTTATCATATTTTGACTTTGATCCTCTTAATTTTTTTTATTTTAATAGGTAAGGATATGTTGTGTTCGCTTTGGTTTGCATTTGCTAGAAAAATTGTCATTTTAAACAGGGGTATGCGATGGATCGTATCCATTATATTTACCAATTGGATCGAAGAAATAACAATTCGATCTGATCCAATCTTAGAGTGGAATTAGATTTGATCTAATTCAATTACAAATAGATCTGATTCGATTCGATTGTAAAATACTTAAATCTGATCCGATCCAAACCAATTGATTTGATTCATATGAAGCAATCTCGATATATAAAAATTAATACATCCCTAAAATTAAAAAAAAATCAAATTATTCTTTCTAAAAAAATCAAAATTTTAATTCTACTTCAAATAAAATTAACAAAGAAATAATTAACATAAAAACAATATACAAATATACACTTTAAAGTTAAAAAAATCTAACAAATTATAAACATTAAATATAAGTCAAAACAAAAATATAAATAAAATCATCCAAAGATTGAAATAAAAATATAATCCTTTATCATTATAAAATACAATATCACACAAAATTTACTCAATATTTATCTAGACAAAATAAATTGATATAATATAAATTAAGTTTTATATTTTGACAATTTGACAGATTCCCATTTGGAAATACAAATTCCGATCTACTCCAATAAATTTTAAAATTTTAGATCCGATTCATGTCCTCGAATCCAAATCATATCAATTTAATGGATCTGATCGTATCCAATCGGATTTGCCACCCCCTCTAATTCTAAATACCGCCAAGTTTGTAGTCTTTTCCTAAAAGAACCAAAACATAAGTCCACATAAAGTCAACAGAAGAAATAAATGTCCGGATCAGCATTACCAAACAGGCAAGCACCAAATTCGGGATTTTATATTCTTAATAAATGAAATAAATGACACGCGTCAGAAAGGGATTGGGTGGTAACATGGAAACAAATTAAAAGCCACATCAGTGGTTGCATGCACTCTTCGTGTCTTGACGAAACGCATCTCTCTCACAGTCCGCCATCTTCATCAAAACGCTCTCTCTCTCTCTCTCTCTCTCTAACTCTCTCTGCAAATCTAAATAATAAAAAAGAAAAAAAAAGAAATATATTTTGGTTGGTGTTGTTTAATGTCAGTGTCTGTCTCTGTAGTAGGAGAAGATCAAAAGAAGGAGATGGGGGTGAGGAGGGGGAGATCTCCTGTGGGCGTGATGTTTGGATGGCTGGGAAGGCAGCCAATGAAGGTGAAGAGTTTCCTTGTTGTGACGTTTGTGGTGCTCACTTTGGTGGCTATGAAATTTTGGGTCAAAAATCGTGATTATTTCTTCATTGCATCTGAGGCTGTCCATGCCGCTGGGATCATCGTCTTGATTTACAAGCTCACTACCAAGAAGACCGGTTCTGGTATATATATCAATTCAATTCCATACATGTCTCCCCTAATTTTTTTATTTTCAACTAATTAATTTCATTTCTTCAACTTTGTTGCTTTGTGTTCTGCTAAATTATTGACATAAAATACTCAAGGCCTTGTTTGGTTGGTGGCACACATTCTATTGTATTAGAGATTGCATTTTGTATTGCACTAGTTAATAAATACATAATAGCTTTCTAATGCATCAACACATGCAAACTAGATGGGTTTATGTTGTTCAGGTTGACAACCTCAACATTCCATAGTCAAGCTACTCCAAATCAGAAACCAATTCCATTTTTTTTTTGGAGTTCTTAGTGTTTTTTAGTTTAATGGTGGTGATATTTTGGATTTTAACATGTGGATCGTGGATTTTGGGTGATAGAATTCGAAGATGAAAATGATATTTGTGTTGTAATTTAGGAATTGGGAATTTTATGCGAGGCCGTTAGTGGGGATGGAGGAAGCCCCCGGAAAGGAAGAGATTATGTAGATTGTGTGTGTGTGTGTGTGTGTGTTTGTGCGTTTGTCAATGAAAACGTCCAAAAAAAAGGGTTTCTTTTAACAATGCTTTATCATATCAGTGACTTAAAATTCAAAAATGTTTCTTTTAACACTGCTTTATCATATCATACAATTATTGGAGAATTGTGTTTGGGAGTTTAGATTGATATAAGGTCCTAGTTTTAAACTGCACAATTTAATTGGCCATGATTCTACATCTTGCTTTATTTCTTTCACTCAAATCCATGGATCTAATTCCACAGTAAAGGCTTCATTTTAAATCCTCTCAAGAATTATAATCTCATATATAAAGTTCCTCTTTGTCACCGATTACATAGAATTTTGCAATAACTCGCTTTAGATCCTTTTAGTTTCTTTTCAATTCACGTGTTTATTGTAATTTTGCTTATAAATTCATAAACAATATCTGAATGGCTGCCTTTAATGTTATGGAAAATCTGCATAATATGCTGTATAAAGTTTACATATATTTGATTTACGATGATAATTCATTTACGAGCACCAGCATGATCTTGACATGATAACTTAATTTGATGGGCTTGGCTGTTTGAACATCTGTTTGTATTTGAATTTTTTTAGGTCTTTCACTGAAGACTCAAGAACTCACAGCTGTATTCCTAGCAGTGAGATTGGTGTGTAGCACAATCATGGAGAGCGACATTCATACTCTACTAGATTTCGCCACTTTCGTATCCACTGCTTGGGTTATATTTACGATGCGGTTCAAATTGAAGTCAACCTACATCAAGGAGCTAGACAACTTTAACATATACTACATAGTAAGTGCATCATTCATTGTCAAACTGCTCTTGTACTTTGACAATTGTGTGGTAGAGGAACATCACAATTGGTTGCATCTTGTTCTTGTACTTTAAATTCAAACAAGACTAAATGGTTTTCCCCGTCCCCTATATGGGATCTCCGCAATCAGTCTCTGTGTCCATAAATCAAGTTTTGCTCAAATGATATGACAGGTGGTGCCTTGTTCTATCCTGGCTTTTTTAATCCACCCATACACACGATACATAAGCTTTAGTGGAATTCTTTGGGCATTTTGTGTATACTTGGAATCCGTTTCCGTGCTGCCTCAACTTCGAATGATGCAGAATGCAAAGGTACCTAGAATCTCTAATGCAACTATGCACACTATTATTAGTTTAGCATTCTTTAAGTTACAATAATTAATTGACTTAATTACATGGTTTCAGATGATTGAACCATTTACATCACATTATGTATTTGCATTGGGCATTGCAAGATTCTTCTCCTGTGCTCATTGGATTATCCAGGTCAATTTTGGATTTATATGCTTCTTCGAAAAATAAAAATAAACGTGAACATGTAAATAAACCATAAAATGTTACCACTGAAATGCAGGTTTATGAGACTGGAGGGGCTTATCTACAGTTGATAGGACATGGTTACTTCTGGTTCCCAGCGGCTCTCCTCGCAGAATTGGTTCAGACATTTATCTTGGCTGACTTTTGTTACTATTACATCAAAAGGTATGGCATCCTTCTAAATGCTAAGTTATGATATCCGCACGGAAATAACTTGCGGACAGTCCACACGTCAAATGACTTATTTTACAATTTCCACTGTGCTAAAAATTCTGTTTTGTTTATTTGCAGTTTAAAGGATGGCCAACTTATTATGAGAATGCCTGTTTAAATAAATTTCTGATTTCAGTTTTTGAGAAAGGTAATAGTAATGAATTATATTCAGCTCACTTGTTTGAGTTTTAATTCAAGCTTGTTGTAGTAACATCCAAGGGCTTTTGTCTTATTTTTTCCGTTTAATGTCCTCTTTTTCGATATTGCTAACATTTCTGGGATTATAAATAGTTCTGGGTTACATTACCAAGCCAGTTCTGAATTTGGATGGGATATTTTGGAAAGATTGTCATCACTTTTGAGATTGTCAGCATTCCAATCTACTTATAGTTTTTGTTTCAAATTTTTTTTTAATGTTTTTTTCTTTTAATTCAAACCTCCACATAATGCACAAACACAATTGTTCATTGAATATCCCCTGTGTTAAATCTAATAGGGCATATGAGTAATAAATAAAAGCATCACCAATATAAATATATATTTTTAAGTTAATAAATAGTGTCTACATCAGTATTTATATTCATTATAAGTCCACTTTTGAAAAACATTTAGAAAAATACATATTTACATCTCCAATGCATTTTATGACCAATCATAATAAAACAATTATTTCATTATCTTTCCTCTTTTATTTTACAAGCAAATGCGCTTTAGGGCCAGTTTGGTATTGCTGTAACTTTTATAATAATCAATGTTAGTTGTGTTGAATGAATAATCAACAGATGTTTGGTTAATTGTATTTTTAAAACTACTGTATAGCTCAAAAGCAGTATACATATGTTTAGTAATTTTATTACAAAAGTGCTGAGATCGGTTATAATGATTAAAATATACATGATTTTATGACTTTATTTTATTTTTTTCATTAATTATATATATTAAATCAATATTTAAGTAGAACATTTAAATTAGAAGAAAAATTCCATAAGAACAATAAAATATTTTTAAAAGATTTTATAAATCAAATCAATATTTAAATAGAATATTTAATTTTGAGATGAAATAAGTTATATAAATGATTTTAACTTTATTTTATAAGGATAATCATGATATTTTAAAAGATTCATTAAATGATGAAATATATTATTTCATATTCACTTTCAAAAAGTACTCTCTACCTACTTTTCAAAATCACTGGTAAAACTTGTCAGATTATCAATTAATCACTTTTAGAAATTTTACCAAACATCATTTTATATCAAAATTATAAAATAATTTTACCAAACATCATTTTATATCAAAATTATAAAATAATCTGATTTTAACTTTTCAAAAGAGATATAAAACTGGCAATTAATATTATTAGTGGAAATAGTTAGAAATCCTAGTTAGCATTTCTAGGAGAGTTTCTAGAATTAGAAATCCAAGTTCATAATCTCTAACCTTTTTTTTTGCCACATCATCTCCATATTGAAGTTAGATAATTGTATTAGAGATTGTTGACGGTGATTTTTGGATCGTTGAAAAGTCAACCGCCAAATATTAACACGTAGGCAGATCGAATCTTTAACTAGTCTAGGGTTGAATAATCAAAGTCTCTTTCTCCACGTGGATGCGATACGATTTGTTCGTATTTGTGAATGATAATGTGGTAAAGTAGGAAATAAATGATAAATCAAACATAACACATGTTTTACGTGGTAAAATCCCAAGACGAGGAAACATCCACAGTTGCCGGGTGATGGCGAGAAGAAATTCACTATGAATAGAATGATTACACACACAATCTCTCTTTTTCTCTCTGTTTTTCTATGTCTATTTTACCATGAGATTATGAGTCTATTTATATGTGTATAGAACCCTAATCCTTGTTGTACAAGTAAGGAAAAGTGGTGGTATTTAATTAGAACTTACTATATGTTGAAGTCGTATTTAACTCATATCCTATTTCGAAGATCTTACGCATTGAATTAGAATCTTCGTAGGATTCTAGTTGAGTAGTCCATTTAGAACATATTTTCTGATCGGTGTGCAATCTTCTAGAAGAGTAGAGTTATTGCTTAATCTGGACTCTTTGATATGTAGGATGAAATAATAATATTTCCTTATCGGAATATAGTTCTAGATTCCTTACTTGAGTAAGATTCTTCCACTTCGTAATTGAGTCGTAGTTGAACTCGTGTTATGTCTTGACTGAGCATCTCTTGGCCGACCTTTTCCCAACCTGACCGGGTCCTCTTTCCCCGATCAGTTTTGCTATCCGAACGGGTTTAGACCTATCTTGGCCGATCGGTTTAGTTTGACCGCCCCGTCTAGTAACATCAACTGTGACTTGGGCGAATGTTGACCGGTTGACTTTCCCGACCATGATTATTTTTCCTGGTCGGTTTACTATTACCGTGCGATCATGTCTATTTTGCCCGTTCGGTTCATCCAACTGCTCGCCAATCACTAGCGATTGTTTTTCTTCTCTGATTACATGGTCTGCCATATATTCCGGACTATCCGCTATCTTTACTGACATGTCATGCTACCGAAAAATCCCTATAACAGAGATAGTTTTTTGAATTTTTTAACTATCTATCTTATGTGGCAGTCAATTTTCTCCAAATGCATATTTACATTGGAGATGCTCTATTAACTTGATAACTACATGAATTGATCATAGCATTTTTTGATGTTTAAGATGTTTTTTTTTTCTTTGAAATCTGACACCGATTGGGTCCGTGTTTGTCGAGACCTGATGAAATTAGCTTCCATAAGTGCGATCCGGGAATATATATTTTTATTTTATAGTCTTGGAGTATAAATTTAGACTTTCTTATAGTGGAATTTTCGAGTGCAAACTTTCTTATGTTTTCAACAGGATGAAATTTAATAATTTTTTGTAAGAGTCCTTGCATGGATGATAAGAAAAATGAAATATATGTTTTTTTTAAATAAAATAAAAATTGAGTTCGGAAATTAATTTTTCTAAATATTTTTAGATAAAATAATACAATAAATGGAGAAACATACAAAATAATCGAAAAAATCAATTCATGTTACAGTTTTTCATGTCCAAGGGAATATCGGGGGAGGGATCCAAGGGAATATGTGGATCAAGTAAGAGATCTGTGGGTGATATTCAGGGTAGACCTAGGGGATATATGGGGGTTCTTGGTGAGGATCTTGTGAGCGTTTGTGAGCTTAGAGTCATGATGTAAAGCTCGTTGTGAGCTTGAGGACTTGGTGAGGCTCAATGGTTTGGGGTTGAGGTGTGAGAGAGAATCCTGGAGTATATGGTTGTAACAATTTATCATATAGTGGAACTTTCTCTGTCGTCCTGACGGCCCGTGGCTTTTTACCCGATTTGGGTTTTCCACATATATATTGTGTTGTGATTGGTTTATTTTCTCTCATCTTATTTTTCTACTATTGACGCTAATTACTATGAGTTATGAGCGAATATTAGGCATGACGCTTCCTCGATCATCGGTTCAAATCCCTAATACTATTGTCATTACGAGTCCAAAGAGATGATTCCCTATCACAAGTTTGGACGTGACTCTTCCACCTCTGATCAAGTCGCCAAGATTATTTGGTCTGCCGTTGAAGTCTTAAGTTTGTTGAGATGAAACTCAATTTCCGTACATCGAGGAAAAGTTCAATTTCTGAGCAAATGTTTTCAGTATTATTTCTCTACCAAGCATATGGGTGGAATTTGCACAAATAATGCAAGTCCGAACTTCCATAAACTAAAATAAAATGTGAGTTTGTAGACAAAGTATGGCGAAAATAGTTTTGCCTTGGAAGAGTAAAAAATCACCAAGGAATTCATGACCTTATCACCAAACCCTGAAACAAAATCCAACACGCAAAAAAAAAAAAAAAAGGGTGGATGAAAGTGCTATAGTAAGCCTAAACCTATTTACAACAACTGTTTTTGGTGGTTTTTTTTTTTTTTGGGGGGGGACCATCTCAACCTTGACGGTTCGATCAAAGGATTTCTCGTAGACAAAAAATGCGGTCATTTCTAGCCAATATAAAAAAAATATCATTGCAAATTCAAAGAAGGTCCTAAAAGCCATTCGCCCTACGGAATATTTGACGATATTCGGGACACCACGATTTGACACTAGAGGTGGAAATGACTGTTACACAGGCTAGTTATAATTATTTAATTATCTCGCATGTTTCTTATGTGATAATCTAGGAAAGTATGAGGCGAAGTATTATACAAAAGTACAAGGAAAAAACGGATTGTGATTTGTTGATTCAGAATGAAAAGGCTATCAATTCTGAATCTCCCATTCAATGAAATTAACGAAAAACAGAACCTCCTCAACGAGTGTCTATAATAGAGAAACGTTAAAGATAGGACTCATCAAGCAAAATGTCCAAACACAAAATCTACAAGAAAGATCGGCGAAAAAGAAGAAGCTTGATTTATAAGAAAGATCAGCCGAAAGAAGCCCGGTCTATGAGAAAGACCAGTAAAAAAAGAAAAAGAAATCATCTTAACAGTGCAATAAACTCCAAAAAGAATATCTTCAACTCCATAAAGCAAAGAGGCTAAAATGGCCAAAATCTTCACCAACAAAGGCCAAAAGGGGTCATCTTCAGAGCGTAAGCCAAAAACAGTTTTCGAATTTTAATCATCTTTGTTATTAAAGATAAACCTGCAGTGCCGACACCCGTCATGGTGGGTGAAAGTGCCCGAGGGGCTGAGAAGCTGGTGTAGAGTCGGCGCGCCTGCCGAACTGACATAATTCACCTACCCCAAAGATGTCGGTGTTACCGGAAAAACACTCGAGTACGCCATTAGGGGAAACCTGGTGAGATGCGTGAAGCTGTGTTAGTACTTCACTAACGATTTAGCAATCCCTTGTAATAGACAAAACCGGGAGACGTCATTGGTGACTTGTATACTTGGGAAAAAAATAAGATAAAATAAAATGGGGCAAGGATTCTTGTGGCCAAAATTTAAAATGGTCGGAAATTAACCTGAGGAAATAGTTGGGACACCAACCGAATCAATCGCAGAAAATAAAAGATTTACAAGCAAAAAACCCACATGGGCAAGTAAATGCCGAAAACCCTACTCAGGCCAACAAAAAAAAAGGATTTCAAAGTCTAGGCTCATGGAGACAAGGCAATTCGTAGAACACAATCAGAATCAAATGCAAGTAAGTAAGAGGTCAAAATTATATTTATACAAACAAAAAGTCTTTTTTGATTGCATGAATACTATCCAAAAGACAAGCAACAAAATAGTTAAAGAAATAGGGTGACTCCGCACCTCGACATCAACTCATCAATGATAACAGTGCTAGAGAGTAGATTCCAAACAACATGAACCTCTAAGAGCATAACCCACCAACTTGGCATAGGTATATAGGTATACAAGGCGGTAGCCTTAAGGGGTGGGTACCAAGTGGTGCAATACGAAAAAAAGGGTTTGAAAGTAGTTGACATACTTCGCCGGAGCAGCAGCATCGACCACATTTGTCTCGCAGTTAATAATGCAGGGCACCTCTCGGAGAAATCTTAATTAGCTCTTCTTATGGTCCTCAGCCTCAGGCCCTTTCAAACCATTTAAGCAGTCAACATCGAAATTTTATCAGATTTTGCCATTTGGCTTTGCGAAATCAACAAGGCAAGGGAAAAAAGGTGTAAATCGACTAAGAAGAAAAGTGGTGCAATCAAAACGTTGAAAAATCAAGAAGTGTTCAAGTCCCTTTCGTCGAGTCGTCCAAAACTCATCTCGCAGATTTTGGGGGTACGGTTATAGGGATTTTTCGATGGCGTAACACGGCAGCAAAGATAGCGGATAATACGGAAATATAGTTGTCTATGTCACCAAAAGTCAAATAGGAGACATGTTATCAAATGGTCAATAAGAACATGTGGCAACACCAGGTGAGTGAAAATTCGCAAGTAGAATCCATTCGAAAGATAAGATTTACTCGGCAGAATTAGCCTTCTCGGCTAAGGAGTCATATTCAGCTAGAGTCCTACTCGATGAAGATCTTTGCTCAGCGAGATCTGCTCGGCTAGAATAGGAAATATAACCCTATCAGGACACGCCGTGTCAAGTGAAGATTCACTCAGATACGGAATCTTAGAATCACGCTCCAATAAGGAAATACTTCTATTTCCTCTCCAATATCATAGAATTTTAATTGGTAAGAAACTCAAAGCTTCTAGAAAAATAAACACCAAACAAGAAACGAGTCCTAAGCATGCTACTTGACTAGAATCCTACGAAGATTCTAAATATGAATCTATTACTTACACAACAAGTATTATAGCAACACCCTATCAACCCATATAAATACTAGTGATTTCATTGTACAGAGATATGAGAAAAAAAAGATACGAAACATGAAAACTTATCTGAGAGAAAGTGAGCTCCGAGTGTGTAACATCCAATATTGATAGTGATATTCTTCTCTACCGTCTCCGGCAACCATGATTTTTTTTCTCTTTTTCTAGGGGTTTCCACATAAAATCCGTGTTTTGTGTGTTTAATTATTATTTTCCTGCTTCACAATACTATTGTCATTCATATCAACATTGTTGGACGCATGGCTTTTTCCATAATCCAAAAATCACAGTCAACAATAGTATTTGTCTTATTTTTAATTAAAGTAATTTGTCATTATTGGTAAATTTCTATTGGGATATTTTCTAATTAAATTTTTTAATAAAATATGGGTGTACTAATTAATTTTATGGGTGGCAATATAGGCACCCAAAATTTAATGGTTTAATTAAATGTTTTGATTTATTTCCAAAATTTCCCTTCTTACTTATTTTTCAAACTTAACACACCCTATCTGTATGTAAATATGTTATTTTTTTACTTTAATATTTCAAAACATATATATATATATATATATATATATAAAACTTTTACTTTTATAAATCTAACAACAACAACAACAACATAATAATAATAATACTAATAATAAAAGGCTTGTATTTTGAATTAATTATTTAAAAAAAATTAACCAAGTGGAGATTCATTTTTTTTTTTTATGAAATTAACTTCATTAACAAACAGAACAAAGTTGTGGCAAGATCTCCAAATAAACTAGATTCATTGATTTAAAATAAATTTTTTCGTATATAAAAATGATTAGTACAAATGGTGGAACCTGATGTTTCCTCCATCTCATCTGGAATAAGTCGGGTTACTCCAGACTGAAGAACACTTCCGATCCTCCGTCGTTCTGGAGGAAGCACTTCCTCCAACAATATGAGAAGGCCACAGTAATGCCCAGTTGACCGTTATCTTGTACTTGACTCAAAGGGTAATATACTAACTTAACAAATGAACATGAATGAGAATTAATATGAGAGGGCAAACTTTATATCAAAATTAACATTTAAGATTAAATTAAAATAAAATAAAATACCATTAATATAAAAATTAATATAATTAAAAAAAATAAAGCATGAACAGTTAAAAAAGCTAAAGCAATATTTAAAAAAAAAATCCCTTTCTTCAAAACCCAAAAAAAAAAATAGATAACCAAACCCAGAAATCCCTCTTTCTTCAACCATCATCATCAGCAACACCAAACTCAGTCTCTCTCTGTCTCAACCGTTGCTTGGCTGCCGGTCTTAGTCTCTCACGTTTCTCTCTCTCTCTCTCTCTCTCTCTCTCCGTTCGATGTCTTCCGATTCTAGTCGATCTAGTGGTTGCAATGAGGATTCGATCATCGATCTAATCTTCTAAGAAAAGAGCGTAGCTTTGATTTCTAGATTTGAGAGTTGATTTATGGGAAACCCTCCAACCAGAAAAACCTCACAGGACTAGCCTCGTTAGCCACTTAGTCATAGAAATTCCACTAATTGAATATTTGTTTAAAACCTAAGTTGACATCCTAGTCACACTTCTCAAGGCTTGTAACACAAACTATTCTACCTGCAAGCCTTTAAAAGTGGAAAATGACAATGCTTGTGCAACTACCATATGTAGCCACAAGACTTGGACTCTAATAAAGAGAATTAGATCTAAGTGAACATGTAACAATGTTCTATATGTAATAATGTGCAAACCAACACACAATATGCTTAACTAGAATGATAGAAATGCGATCCAACAATCCTATTTATCAAAGATGTCTAAATGAACATACAAGTATATTTAGCTAGATGAACAAAATGCAAGCTAACATGCTAGCTATTAATCAACCCCAATCAATCAGCATGACTTCACAAAATATGCATTTAAGATGAAGTCTTTGCAAACAAAATGCAATAAAAAAGATGTCTTGGCTAAGAAGAAACAAAAAACAAATAAGAGTATTTGTTCTAACTTACCAAGTGATGAAACCTATGAAACCATGCTTGAATGATGCTTGATGATTCTTAAATGCTCATGGATTTGGGGAATGGAGAGTCACTAATGATTGCTTGAACCAATCTCTCTCTAAGAACTCAATATAATCACTAGATCTCAAATTTTCGGAGTTCTTGTTGAACAAGAAAGTGTCTTAGGCATTACATATAAGGCAATCAAAACTATATCGTTTTGGCCAAATCGAATTGTCGCAGTCTACCAAGAAGACAAACCGCCATGACAAAGGCAACTGAAACATCACTGGAAAGTAGCGGTCCTTATTTCGTGGTGGTCCATGATGACAAATGGACCGCAAAAACTACTAGAGAAAAACTTCGCGCCAATTGTCGCAGTTCTCCAAGACTACAAAATGATAGTGAAAACCACTGGAAGGTTTGTTGTGGTCGATTTTTCGCGATGGTCTAAGACTGTACTTGGACCGTGAAATCCTATAGGAGGAATGTCATACCCATTTGTCGCGGTGGTCCAAAATGACACTTGGACCTCGGAACCCACTAGAAGGTTTTTCATGGTTTACAACGTCGACACTAAGACCGCGATAATGAGAAGAAATATGTCTTCTCATGCAGTCTAACACACTATCCTAAATTCAACAAGTGCAAGTGTGTGAATGGTGAAATGCACACAAAAAGAACACAAATGAATGTCATGTAAGTGTGTGTATGCATATAATTCTCTTCAAGAGTACAAGTCAAGTGTTATACCTTTGTAGCTTTAGGGATGCCAGAGTATGCTTTGACCATGATCAAGTCCAATCACTTAAATCTACCCTTACAACATTAACCCCATTAATGGTTTGTCACAGAAATAAATCAATCACAACTAAGGAACTTACAAAAAGTATAGAGAGAGATCAAAAATTTCAAATTGTAATTTCTTGAGAGATCAAACAAGTATCAAAGTTCAATGGGAAAGCTATGTAATCCAATTTGTTGTTGATCAATTTTCATGCATCAACAATATATATTGAAAAAAATCGAACAAAAAGGCCTATTTTAGATTTTTGCCATGGGCCTTTAAAAAGTCAGAACGTGCCTTGATTTGGTGGTTTCGCTGTTGGTGGAAATCTGTGGTTTTAAGGGAACAATGGATGATCTCCTCCATTAAGAATGGGATCGTCATCTTGTTCGATATTGAATTAGATCTCCAAGTGGAGATCTAGTTGAGATGCGATCTCCAATGTTTTTTTTTGTTATTCTTATTTTCTTTATTTTTTATTTTAGTTGTTATTATTATATTATTTAAATATTATTATGAATAATTTACCAAATGACGATTTTACCACTGTACTTTCCAGTCAACCATTATTTTCAACGGATGTTGACTAATGGCATGGGTTCGTTGTGCAATTAAAGGCATTAGTTGAATATTAATCCTTTTGACATATTTTTAGGGGTGTGTTTGTGCAATTTGCCTAAATAAATATATAATTTTTTCAAATAAATAAAATAAATATTTATTTTATATATATATATATAGGGTCCACTTCTGAGCACCAATGCACTCATTTTGAGTATACCTTTTTTTGAAATAATCGCATGTGAGTGTACATGCGATTACAGTAAAAAATCGTTCTATTTTGATATAATCGTATACAATTCATATACTATCACATACAACAGTACACACATGAATTGGTGTACCAGTGTACAATAGAATTTTATATATGTATATATAAATTTAACAAGTCCATAATTTAAATTCAAACAAAACATATAAATAGTCCACTATAATAGTTCAAACTCCAAATAGTCCACGATATATCTCATCTTTATTCAAAATGTACTATTAACTTAACAAGAATATTAAACTTAATATTGATATTCTTTTAAAAGAATATCAATAAAAAAAAGTATATTAACTTAACAAGAATATTCTTCAAAAAGAAAAAAAAATACTTAACAAGAATATATTATAAGTTACGTATAATTTCTTTCTTTCTTGAAGAATAACTATATAAGGAAGTTATAGAGTAAATATATATATATATATATATATAAATAATACTTATTCGGTTTATTCCGTTAGCTTTAAAGCATCTCCAATATAAGCGTGACTTGTGAAAAAAAAGATGTCACGTAGGATAAATGAACATTCTGTTGATAATTGTATCTCCAATACAACCGTGCATATTCAATATTAAACTGACGTGGCAAAAAAAATAATAGACTTTGTCAACATGATCGTCCACTTTCAGATTTTTAGGTTCACACATCAAACATTTAAAATTAACATTAATTTTTCATCTATTTTTGGTAAGCAAATAAAATAAAAAAGAAAATAGAAAATAAATTGGACAAATCATTAAAACAAAATGTGTTTTAAACGAAAGCATTGGAGACCAAATTTTAAGTTGATTGTATCAAGTCCATATTTATACCACATAGAAAGCAATTCTCTTAAAATTGCAATGTCAATAATTATTCATATACAAGTCATTTTTACGTTAGGGGTGCTCGAGGCCCCGTTCTGCAGCTGTTTTTCAGTCCGTTTTCGTTTTTGTTTTCCAAAAACAATTTTGAATTCGCGTTCGTTAACCGTTTTTCATTTTATTTTCAAAAGACGAAAAAAAAATGAAAAACAAAACTAGTGTTAACAGTGAAATATTTGAAAAACAAAAAAAAACTTGTTTTTCGTTTTTGTTTTTGTTTTTCAAAAAAATTAACAATTTTTTTTTCTTTTTTCTTTTCAACTGTGAGTTAATCATCTTCTTTCTTCCTCATCTTCTCTCTTCCCATCTTCATCTTCCTTATTCCTTCGCCGCTCGCCACCGCCGTTGATTAACACCCGCTCGCCGCCGCCGTTAATGCTCATTTTTTTTCTTCTTTTCCTCGACTTCTTCTTCATCTCATCTTCTCTTCTTCTTCATCTCATCATCTCATCTTCCTCTTACTCTTCTTCTCTTCATCTTATAAATGGTTGGATAAGGAGACTTAAAACCTTTTCAATTAGATCCAACACATCGTGGTTATCAACAAACTCTATGCAACTCAGTTTATCTCTTCTTTAGTGTAATCTTCCTGCTCCATTTTAAACACATGCTGCAAACATACAATGATAAACAACAAAAAATCAGTATTATTTACATCAAAAATAACTTCTTCTGCTGGATCACACATGCTGGATCAAGAGTTTTGGTGTAACCATTTCACGTTTAATTAAAGCATCTTCTAAGTTCTGTGCATCACACCTATCCATGATTTTGATTAGTAAAAACATAACTATATATATATACTGTATATATATTGAAAGACTTCAATTTTTTTTAGTAAAAAATTAATATTTATTTCTCAATTATAAGATATTTGATATATTATTGACTCACTTTTTATTCAAATTAAAAAAATTACAATAGAAAAAATAATAGGAAAATTACAATTTTGATATTTTCCAGTTAATCTACCAGACGCGTTTTTTTCGTTTTCATTTTCAGAATCCAGCTTTTATCATATACTACCAGATGTGTTTTCGGATTTTGAAACTGAAATAAAAAACATTGTTTTCATTTTCATTTTTCTTTTTGAAAAACAGCAAATGAAAAACACTTAGAGTGCGTTTGGTACGCGGAACGGGACGGGACAGGACGGGACGGGACAACTTTTTGTTGTCCTACGTTTGGCGCGCCATTAGCTTGGGACGGGACGGGACAAGGTGGGACAAAAACCATGAAAAGTTGTCCCACCCCAGACCCTAGGGCAGACTTGTCCCATGCATGGGATAAGTCTGGAAAAGATATTTTTGCCCTTAAAATTTCAAAAATTACAAAATTACCAACTGTAAATTAAAAACTAATCTTGAATTCACGTTTCAATTTCATCTTCACTCATCCTCTCTCTCTCTCTCTCTCTCTCTCATACCGACTGCCGTCGACGCAGCACAGATCACCGCCAACGCCGCACAGATCGCCGCCGACGCGAGCTGCTCCGCTCCTCTCTCTCTTTCTCATATCAACTCGCCGCCGACGCCGTAGAGATCGCCGTTGACGCTGCATCAGATCGCCGCCGACGCCTGCCGCTGCTGCTGCTGCTGCTGCCGGTTGCCACTATTGTCGCCTGCCGCTGCTGCTGCTGCTGGTTGCCGCTATTGTCGCCTGCCGCTTGCCGCTGCTGTCGTCTGCCGTTGCTCGTGCCGCAGATCCGGAAGAGGGCATTGATCGATTTTTCCATTTGTTTCTCTGATGCTTTGTCAAAAACAATAATCAATTTTCAATTTTCCTGTGTAAATATTTTCATTTGAGATTCAATTTTTTGCTTTAATTGAAACTCAATTGGTTTGTGGAACAACAATTTGTCATGTGCAGATTACCGGTGGAGTTTAAATTTTTTACTTTAATATTGACGATGATAGATGGTAGGGATTTTTGATTTATGTTCATATTTGTGTTGGTTTGGTGTTGGTGAACTTCTATATTTGTGTACAGATTTGTGTTGTATAATGGTTTGGTGTTGACCGTTGATGATGATAATGATGATTTGTGGGAATTCAATTTTTCCAGATTTTTTTACTTCCTTGTTTACAGATTTTTTATAATGATTTCCAGATTTCCAGAATTCAATTTTCTTCCTTGTTTCGAGATGATGATGATGATGATGATGTATAATGATTTGTGGGAATTCAATAATATTTGATATTTTTTTTGGTACAAGAAGGGGCAAAGCCTAGAAAAAAGGAATTAATAATTTTATATTTTTCAAACTCAATAAAATTGTTATAAACATTCGAAAGGACAAGAGTTATAAACATTCGAAAGGATAAGAGGGGCAATTTGGTCATTTGAACCTCTTGTCCCGTCCTGTCCTAGCCATACCAAACGTCTAACAGTACAATTAACAGTTCTGTCCCAGACATTCCAAATACAATACGGAATAGCTATCCCGTCCCGTTCCGTCCCGTCCAGTCCCGTTTAATCCCGTCCCGTTCCGTCCCGTCCCATCCAATCCAGTCTCATCCAGGTGCCAAACGCGCCCTTACAGGACAGACCTCAGAGTTTTTTGAAAATTCAAAATCGTATCCGATTCATATAAATTCAGTTTTATTCGTGTTAATAAGGTAACCCAATTCGAATAAATATTTTAGGTTTTATTGAATTGGGTTGATCTCGTATCGTACAGAGGCACCACTGTGAAAAGCAAATAAAAGGCCACCAAAAACCCTCTCTCCTGCTGCTACCCTCTCTCTCCTCCTCCTCCCTTATTCTCGCGCTTCTTCAAGATCTAAGAGAAAAAACAGAATACAAACCCTAGATTCCTCTGAGGGAGGTGTGAGAGAGAGAGAGAGACAGTTTGTTATATACACACACACTTATAACTGCTATTCCCTCCGAAAGGTCTCTCGCTCTCTCCGATTCGAATCTCAAGTTCAGGTACTCAAATCTCTACTCTCTTCCCCTTTTTTTTTTCATTGAACATCAAACTAGGGAATGTCAACTGTAAGGTTTCCCTCGTATATAATATCCATCTCTTTTTTTTTTCTTCCAAGATCCATTAACGTAAATGTTTATGTTGTCTCCAACTAGGGTTTCTTTCATTTTTATTTTTTCGGATTTTATTAACTAAGGTTTTAGATTACTTTTGCGAGATCAAGAACAAGTAGTAGCCATGGCAGCGTCGATGCAGCAAGCTCCAACAACTCCTACTGCTGATATTGTATGTTTTTTTTATTTTTTTTATTTTACTATATGTTTGTTGAATTTTTGTTTTAATTTAAGACATTTACACCTATTTTTGGGTTTTGAGTAATTTTGTGGTCAAAATTTAGGTTGGCAATGCCTTCGTTCATCAATACTACCTTATATTGCACCAGTCGCCAGAGCTCGTTCATCGATTTTACCAGGATGTCAGTAAGCTTGGCCGTCCAGAAGATGATGGGGCCATGGGTATTACAACCACTATGCAAGTGAGTCCTCTCTCTTTCTGTTTCTACATGCATAGACTTGTATTCTGTACCTTTCGTTTCCATGTTACATTTATTGCTTATTTGGTTAAATCATGATTAATGATAATTTGTTTGTGAGAGAATGTTGAGAGAACATCGAGTTAAAACAGTTGAAAAACTTTGTTTTATAACGTTTGGTATGAGAACTCCTATATATTGGCCAATCTTTTGTATCAGGTATTGTTTATGAAGTCTTAATAATGTTGGGTATAAATCAAATTTGAAGGAGATGATATAGTTTTTTCCTCCAATCTTATATAAATGACTTGGTTTTTCTCCAGCTACTATCTGTATAATTATTTATGAACAGAAACGAAATGGAGAGTTAGGTAAATAGAGTAGGGGTAAATAGTTCTGTTTCTTCCATGTAAACAGGAGAGTTGACAGTTACATGATTGATTGACTCTTTGGAGCAGGCTATCAATGACAAGATACTTTCCCTCGATTATGGAGAATTCAGTGCTGAGATAACCACTGTGGATGCACAAGAATCTTACAATGGGGGTGTCCTTGTTCTTGTGACTGGGTATTTGACTGGCAAGGACAATGTGAGGCGGAAGTTTACTCAAAGTTTCTTCCTGGCACCCCAAGACAAAGGCTACTTTGTTCTGAATGATGTCTTTAGATATGTTGATGATGCAAACCATGGAAACCAAACTTCCATTAACAATGTTGAAGCTCCTATTACTCCCGACCAAGGTAATTGTGGAAACCCCCAGACAGTCTTATATTACAGTTTTTGGTTTCCCTTAATTGGTGTTGAAGATGATATCTCTTTCTGCAGATGTTTCACCTCTGCAAGAGAATCATGTTCCAGATCAAACAGCTGTTCTGTCAGAGGAAATCAACGAGGAGGAAGTGTACAATCCCTCTGAGAATGGAGATGGCACAATCGAAGAAGAGGAAGCACCTGTAGCTGAGGTTGTTGATGAGATTCCTGATGATACTCATATGGATGCTGAGTCTAACTCTAAAATTGAAGAGGCGCCAAAGAAGTCCTATGCCTACATTGTAAGTAGCACAATGTATGAATGTAATATACTTTACTTGTTACAGACTGCTTGGGGTTGATTTGCTTCAGTTATTGCCTTTCCGGTAATATGTATATGTTTGGTTTGTTAAGTGATGAGGTACTTTGTGTTGATGGCATATTATGTTACTATTTCATTGATTTCATGATCACGTGTTGAATGGAAAATATTGTTTTTCTAGTTGAAGGTTATGAAGGACAGTTCTGTGCCTATATCATCATCTCCTACACAAGCTTCTCTGAGGTCTATAAGGAGCCAAGAGCAACAACCAGCTTCTGTGTCACCTCCAGCCCTGGTGGCAGAGAAACCAGTAGCTAGCACGAATGCCTTTGACAATGGGAATAGCCAAGAGGGTGGAGGTGTGTACTTTATCTTGCTTGCATAAATTTCTAATGGTTGATTCACAATATGTGCTTGTGCATCTGCAGATGAATTGGTGGTAGCATCATTATGTATTTGATTTATTCATTTGTTTATGAACAGTTGAGGGTCCTTCTGTCTATCTTAAAGGTCTGCCCGTGAATGCCACACATGCCGTAGTTGAGAATGAGTTCAAAATTTTTGGGACTATCAGAAGTGGCGGTATTCAAATTAAAATGCAGAAGGTACACTTAAGCACTTGTTGCAATGTAGTGTTAACCATATTTGGTACTGATGTTTAATTTTCTTTTGTTGTATCGCAGGGATTTTGTTTTGGCTTTGTGGAATTTGAAGAGGAAATTGCTGTGCAAAAAGCAATAGAGGTATAGATAGTTTCTGTGCTGCTCTGACCTGTTTCTTGTTTCCCATTTGTGCTTTGGTTTGTGAGTATATCGGTTGAACATACTCTTTATTTGGTCAAATTTTTGACATTTGTTTCTTTATTTGAATTTCATGATTTTTCTTTCCATTCCGGAAGAAAAACAGTATCATTCTGAGGAATTTTCTGATTTATATATTATATTTATTGGGTGCATAGATTTTGTGATTATTTATGTTTAGTTATTCTTATGGCACAAAAGTTTCACGCATACAAATGTTCGTAGACAAACTAAAATTTGAGGTTATTTCTGACCTTTTATGCTTGTTTATGTCAAGACACTAGACTATAGGATATACTATTATTATATGAAAAACACATGATAAACATGTTTTTAATGTTTGGATTGCATAACGTGTGAAGGTATTCTTTTGATCTAAATAATATTCGTGTTCATATTTTGCATTGTTTAGCTTGTTTAATTTTGTTGCTTTATGTGATTTAGATGTAGATAAAGTCCTAAACCATTTACAATCAATCAGATGATTTCTTTGAGCAAAACAATTGTTTGGTGATTCTGTTTTGACCATACAACTAGTCAATTGTTGCATCAAAGGTTTGCAGTAGGAAACAACGAAACATTGAATTACATGGGTATCTTAGGAATCAGTTGGTTGGTATACAGGTTTGGATGGTTTGGTAATTTGATTAAGTGTGCTAACCTTCCATAGATAATTGAAAGATGTTGTAGCCAAGAATGGTTAGTTAAGACATGTCGATAAACCGAAATTAAGGGTTGTGGAAGTTGTGAAACTATTTATATAAATTTTTTAGGACTGTTTTTAGTCTTCCGGTAAGCACATCATGATTAACTAACAATATGTAGCATAATTTGTGGATGACTTGGATCCTTTTTTCTTTCTTGTGAATGGGTAGTTTGGATGCAAGAGTATTTCTTGATGGGAAATCTTGGTAACGTGTTTTTTTTTTCTTTTTTTTTCTTTGAAAGTGGGTTGGTAATATGTTTCTAAATCCCTGTTATGAAAATGTTACTGCTTCACCTATTATTCTTCTATAGTGAATGTGCATCTTGCTCTTTCTCTGTGTAATGAATGCAGTAACTCCTTGATGTGATTTTTCTTATTGGATATAGTCTTTATTTTTGATAAAGCTCACTTGCAACTTCATGCTCAAGCTTTGTTTTACTACTTACATTGTTTTTATGTTTTTGTTTGCTATCGTTATTATCGAGTTTTGCAAATTTACAGTGTCTACTTAAAATTTGAAATTGTATTTTAGAATAAACGATTGTTGACTTTATTGCTATGAAGGTACGGGAGATGCTATGTTTATTCTTATAAAGACAAAAAGTTAAATGATGATAGGTTTCCATATCATCTTTATTTGGCACGGTTCAGTTTGCAGTTATTCAGCATTATATTTTTACTTATTGTTGCTCTCATCACTTTATTTTATTTATGTAACTACATCTTCTAACTTCTTCTGTTAAAGTATGAATGTAACTACGGTTCAATGTATGTGTCAGGCTTCACCTATCCTGGTCAGTGGACGCCGAGTTGTTGTTGAACCAAAGAAGTCTACTAGAGGCAAGTTGGGTTTTATAGTTATATTTTTATCATTTATTAATGGGATGAGTCTTCAACTTGAAAATTCAAACTCATCAAACATCACATGGTACACTGAAATAAACCTCATCAAGCATGACATAGTAACCCTGAAAGCTGTTTTGGCTAGAGGACAAGGTCTTTTCCTATGAATTACTTGAGGGTGTTACACTCTGTCAGCTACTAGGGTAACATGGAACTTGTTACTTTGTGATTCCATTGTTTGTCTTTCTGTCAGTTTTATTTGTTATGCCCAAAATTGTTCAAGAACTACACACTGTAGTTTTTGTTAAGATGGTGAATGAAATTTTTTTTTCCTAGGTTGGACAGAACTCCAACTTAAAAGAGAAAAATAAGACTTTTTCCGATATATAGAGATCAATGCATTGGGCTTATCAATTTCGTTGTTTAAATTTGCATTGACAGTGCCTGTTTAATATTGGCAGGGGGAAATAGGGGGCGGTTTTCGTCCAGTGCAGGGAATGGATACAGAAATGAGGGAGCCAGAGAGCGTGGGAACTATGGAGGTGGTAGAGGCTATGGACGGGGGGATTTCAGTAACAGAAGTGAGTTTGAAAACAGGGGTGGCAGCAGGGGAGGATTTTCAAACCGCAGAGGTGATGGGTATCAGAGGTCTGATCAAATGGGGAGCAATGGTGGCCGTGTAAACCGTGCTGGTAGGATGACTGTCAATGCAGCTGCCAAAAATGTGGCACCAAGGGTACCTGCTCCTGCTTAGGAAACCATAATTTGGAAGGCTGTTGGAGAGTGAGCAATGAGGGATAGTTTTTCTATTTTGTAGTTTAGAGTTTTGTCAAGTGGTTTAATAGGTTGAGAGGAAAGGAACTGATTTTGTGGGTGAGGAAGCTGATATTTTCTTTAGGATATTGACATTGGCCCTGGCCATTTTTTATTTTACAGTGGTATTGGGTGGATAGTAGTCTTGAGTTTTATTGTTTGGTATACTTGTGTCATATATCTGATCTCCTCGAAAGATGTGTTGGGAATTTTTTTTTTCTTTTAATTTTCAATGGATAGGTTAAAGATGCTTTTCTTACGCGGTTAGATTTTCCTCATCCAACTTGAAATATTCGAGCTATTATGATTTTTATTCTTTCTAGCCTTTTTGTTCCTGGCATGACATCAGTTGTTTGCAATACAGCCATTTTGGAACTATGAAAGCCGCTTGATCAATGAAATGGTCAAAAATCCAAGAATGATAGTGTGCACCTAGTGTAAACCAATTGGGTTGCCTTGGTGGTCCAAGGTTTGGGATGAAACCCAAGTCCTTGGTTCTATTCTTGGCATTACTTTGAGGCTAGCCTTTAGGGCGTTTGGTGGAAGGACAGACATGAGGTTGATATCAGCGGTTTGAATTCTATCCAGACGGGGGCGAGTATTGATTTATCCGTCTGCATCGTTGTGGGGCCGGTGGTGCGGACTGAGGTTCCTTATCTGTCCTACTCTGTATCCAATATACAGACCGGTAGGGTATACATGCCGATGTGTGTCACGCAATTGAAGGAGGACGGACGGATTTATGTCCGGACAAAGTTCGGGATCCTCGTTACTAAAAAAAGACTTAAAATTCGCGCGGATTGCTCAAGAGTTAGAAGTTGAACAAATTGTCTATATCAAAATTTTGGCATAATCATGTGACAAGGTTGACCCGGAGATTAATCCCCCACCCACATTATTAAGAGTGATCTAGTAATGATCTAGTGATTAACTTTTCGTATCTATATTATTGAGATCGTAGGTTCGAATCAATTATATCTTTTCTACAAATTCCGAATTAATTGTAATAATTAAAATGTTTAATATTAAAAACCTCTTATGTCTTTTCAACTATTATTGGATGTTTAGATAACTATGTTTTTATTCAATAACCTTCTTTGAAATTTAACACTGTTAGCATTCCGTTAAGTTGATTTGTTTGAACAACAAAAAGACTATTATGCCTTTTTTATTTTAAACAAATTAATTAAAAATAAAATTTTATAAAAATATATAAAATAATTATAAAAAAGTAAATAAAAAACAAATTAAAAAGGTAGAAATCAACGGCCGGTTGTTCAACCACCTCCACTGACCGAGTCAAATTCCCCACCTCGCTGGGGAGAGGACGAACTGGATCTCCTTTGCTTTAGTGAAGGAGATCGAAATCCACTAGCACGGAGGAGACGCACAGGTGGAGGAGATCGTTCTCCTCCATCACAGAGGAAATTTGCGTCTCTTCCACGCTAGTAGAGGAGATCGATCTCCTCATCGACGTGCTGGTGTTGTTCTTGTGTCGCCATCGACACTAGCCGTGGATGGCCTCCATCACAACCGACACCGATTGTGGATGGTCTCCATCGCCACCAAATAGCTTATATCCTTACAAATCTATTGGTCTCCATAGTCCATTCTTCCAAATCCATCCACAAACCACAAAACTAAAACCAAATCTAGAAACTGATATGGTGATTTAATTTAATTTTATTTTAAAAAAGCATTGTTGTAGTTGAAGGAGAGAGATGAGAGAGTTCCGAGAGTCCGAGACCAAATTGGTGAAGACATAGAGATTGATTGTGTAAGAGCATCTCCAATGTAAAAGTGGTATGCATACCAATAATTGTTAATACGACAACAATGTCAAAAGACTTACTTCTTATATGACAGAAAAGTAGACTTGATAGACAATCAACTCAAAATTTGGTCTCAAATGCTTCTGTCTAAAACATAATTTTTTTAATGACGTGTTCATTTTTTTTTTCCTGTTTTATTTTTTATTTTATTTTCTTACCGAAAATAAATGAAAAATTAATGTCAGTTTTAAATACTTGCTGAGTCAACCGAAAAAATAGATGTGCAACGGACCGTCTGAAAGTAGCATGTTAACAATGTCTAATATATTTTTTTGCCACGTCAACTTGAGGTTGAATATACACGACTGCATTAGAGAAATATTTATTAACAGAATGTCTATAAATTCTACGTGACATCTCTTTTTTTCACATAAAGAAATATTAATTAATTTTTGAGAGCTTCTCTTTACGATCCACAAATTATCTATTTTATACTCTAATTTTTTTTTATTAATGACAATTTTAACTTGAATTAAAATTACTAAACAAGACAAAAAAACTTCTAAAGACACTCCAAACTAATTAAATTATTTCTCTCTCCTAAATCATTAGATCAATATTACATATTAAACTCTCTCTCCTAAATCTGTTATTACAATATAAACACTCTCTCCTAATTACTCTCTCCATTTAAAAAAAAAACCATATCTCCATACTTTCTCAATCAATCACTGATTAATAGTTAAAGAAAAAAAAATACGTATGAATATTTTGGTTTTTTACTAATAGTAATATATATATATATATATATATATTAAAAAGTTAATACAAATACATTGTTTTTCAAAAAAGAATATATATACGAAAATTTGATTTGTTGCAACTAGATTCGATTAAACTCAAAATTTCTAAGACTAATGAAATCATTAAAGTTCTCTAGGCAATCGCATACCTACAAAAGTAACTAAAAACATTTTCATATTTCGATTTTTTTTTTTGAAAAACAGTATACTTGTTTTTTGAGGGTTTTTTTTTTAATATGTACATGTATATTCCTAAAATCAAGCTTATTCATAAGTATTTTTTTTCATTAACTGCTAGTCTTGCACTCTTGCTTGAGAAATAATCAAGATAGAAAATTAAAGATATATATTTAAGAAGAGAGAGTTTAATATAGTAATTAAAAATTTAGGAAAGAGTATTTAATATGTAATATTTAATCTAGTGATTTAGAAGATATAATTTTTTTTTGATAATTTAATTCAAAAAAGATTACTCTTCGAATGAATCCAAAAACTACGATGATTCATCCTAATTTTTATTAAAATAAAATGAAGCGTCTTTAGAAATATAATTTTTAAAATGAAGTATCTTTATAACAGGAATGCCAAAAGATAAAAAGATAATCTTAGAACAAAAATAAGCTTCTTTAGAATTTTTTTAAATTTATGTTTCATTAGAATTTTTTTAAATTTAAGTTTTAAAAATAGAGAGTTTTTAGAAAAGAAATGTGAAAACAAAAAATTTGATTATCAAAGATGTTATAATTAAATTAAGAACATTTGAATTATTATTGAAATAAAGTGAGTGAGTGAGTGAGATAAGAGAGAATAGTGGGACGAGCATATGAGAGAACAAATCACCTCTCTATTATTCCAACCTTTTCATTGATTAATTTTGTTTCTCTTTGATTCTATATATATCAAAAGAATCAATCACAAAACAACCAAATAAGCCTATTTATAAGGCTTTGTAATTGATCACAGAATGACACCAAATAGCCACTGGTCACTAGAGTAAAGTTGATCTTTGTTTTTGTCTCCACGTATTATAACACTAGTCAAAATTATAGGTGTGGTGATGAATCCACTATATTCCAAAGTTCTCCACAACATTCTAGAGTTATTCCACAATACCCCCCTTGGATTATCACCACTTGTATCTTAATTTGCTAGGAAAAACCCAGTGAGATAAAAACCTAAACAAAATATATACAACGATCTTCTAGATTAAGTGATATTGGACGTATTCAGAACTGCCTCATTAAAACCTTTCCAGTAAAACCCAGTGGGATAAAATTCGGTGAAGGAAAAAGAGTATAGTATGTCCATTCAAATTTCGCTCCCCCTAATTGAATGCTCTCCATGAATAAAACTTCAATAACAATCCGATAATTTGCAAAGTCGACGCATACCAATCTTATATACCAGTTTCTCAAAGGTTGATGTAGGCAATGCTTTCGTAAACAGATCTACAAGATTATCTGTAGACCGTATTTGTTTAACATCAATTTGTCGGCTCTGTTGAAGTTCATGAGTATAGAAGAATTTAGGACAAATATGTTTGGTTCTATCTCCTTTGATATATCCCCCTCTAACTTGAGCAATACAAGCTGCATTATCTTCAAATATCGGTGTCGGCATTTCTGTAGATAATGAAAATCCACATGTATTTTGAATATGATAAATAACTGACCTTAGCCAAATACATTCTCGACTTGCTTCATGAAGTGCAAGGATCTCTGAATGATTAGAGGAGGTAGCCACAAGAGTTTTCTTTGTGGAACGCCAGGAGATTGCTGTGCCATTATAGGTAAAAACATATCCCGTTTGTGAACGAGCTTTGTGGGGATCAGATAGATACCCGGCATCAGCATAACCAAGTAAACCTGAAAAATTGTTGGATTTTGAATAATATAATCCTAAATCTTTTGTTCTACGAAGATAACGAAAAAGATGTTTAATCCCATTCCAATGTCTTGAAGTTGGTGTAGAACTGAATTTAGCAAGAAAATTTACTGAAAATGCGATATCTGGTCTAGTACATTGAGCCAGATATAATAAAGCACCAATTGCATTAAGATATGGTACTTTAGGACCAAGTATCTTTTCACCATCTTCAAGTGGCCGGAATGGAACTTTCTTAGGATCAAGATTTCTAACAATCATAGGGGTACTTAATGGATGAGCATTGCCCATATTAAATCTTTTCAGAATCTTTTCAATATATGCTGATTGATGAATAAGTATTCCGTCTGATTTATGCTCAATCTCCAGGTCGAGACAATAATTTATCTTTCCCAGGTCTTTCATTTCAAATTCCATTTTTAAATATTCATCAGTTTTCAAGAACTCTTCAGGAGTTCCAATTAAATTCATATCATCAACATAAACTGCTATAATAGCAAATCTAGATTCTAATTTCTTTATAAAGACACATGGGCATATAGGATTATTAATATATCCCGCTTTAATCAAATATTCGCTGAGGCGGTTGTACCACATGCACCCAGATTGCTTTAATCCATATAATGATTTTTGTAATTTAATTGAATATAAATTACGAGATCTCGAGCTGTATGCTTCTGGCATTCTAAATCCTTCAGGGATTTTCATATAAATATCTGAATCGAGTGAGCCACATAGGTAGGCAGTTACTACGTCTGTAAGACACATTTTAAGTCTTTCTGAGATAGCCAAGCTTATCAGAAATCGAAACGTAATTGTATCCATAACTGGTGAATACGTCTCATCAAAATCAATATCAGGTCTCTGTGAGAAACCCTGTGCTACGAGTCGTGCCTTATATCGCACCACCTCATTTTTCTCATTACGCTTTCATACAAAAAACCCATTTGTATCCAACAGGTTTGACGTCTTCAGGCGTCTGGACTATTGGTCCAAATACTTTACACTTGGTCAATGAAGTCAATTCTGTTTGAATTGCTTCTTTCCATTTAGGTTAATCAGACCGTTGCCTACAATCGTCGAGGTTATGAGGCTCATAATCATCATTTAAAATTTCGGTAGCCACTGTGTACAAAAATATATTATCGATGATTGTTTCTTCACGATTCCACATTCCTCCTGTATAATATATAGAAATTTCCTCATTTCTATATTCTTGTATCTCTTTAGAGATTCCTTCCCCTGCGGGGGTTTCTTGTGTCCTTTCAGGGATATCAAACTATTGTGAGTTGATTTAGAAAAAGTGGATTTATTTATAATTTCAGGAGTATGATCCTGATATTTTGTTTTCTTCCTCCGGGTAACAGTATCTTTCGAACCAAGTGGTCTACCACGCTTCTGGCGTACAGTAGATGATTCATTTGCTATTATTTGTTTAGATCGTTCTTCTGGAACAATCACCCGTGCCGGTACATTAACAGCTGAGATGTATGATTTTGTTACCCTAGTAGCATCTGTAAATGCATATGGTAACTGATTTGCTATTGTTTGAAGGTGAACTATCTTTCGTACTTCATTCTCACATTGAGATGTGTATGGGTCAAGATGAATAAGACTAGGACTTTCCAAGAAAATTCACGCTTCTTTTCAGGAGAAGTTTTTCCTTTCCCTAATGATGGGAAATGTTTCTCATTGAAATGACAATCTGCAAATCGTGCAGTAAAAAGATCACCAGTTAAAGGTTCCAGATACCTAATAATTGATGGTGAATCTAGACCAACATATATTCCCAAACGCCGTTGGGGTCCCATTTTAGCTCTATGTGTATGTGCAATTGGGACATATACTGCACAACCAAAAGTACGCAGATGAGAAATATCTGGTTGATAGCCAAATACAAGTTGCACTGGAGAATATTGATGATAAGAAGTGGGACGAAGACGAATTAATGCAGCAGCATGTAAAATAGCATGTCTCCAAACAGAAATTGGTAATTGTGTTCCTAATAATAAAGTTCTTGCAATTACCTGGAGACGCTTGATAAGTGACTCTGCTAATTCATTCTGAGTATGAACGTGTGGAACTGGATGTTCAACATCAATCCCAACTGATCTGCAATATTCATCAAATGTCTTGGAATTAAATTCACCCGCATTATCAAGACGTATTGATTTAATCGGATGATAGGGAAAATGTGCTCGAAGCCTGATAATCTGTGCGAGTAACCTTGCAAAAGCAACATTGCGTGTTGATGATAAGCAAACGTGTGACCATCTGATGGATGCATCAACTACGACCATAAAATAGCGGAACGGTCCACTTGGTTGATGAATAGGTCCACATATATCCCCTTGAATTCTTTGTAGGAATGTAGGGGATTCTTTATTACTAATTTCCCTTGTGAACATGCAGTACATAAATTTTCATAGGATAAAAGAATCTTCTGGTTCTTTAATGGATGTCCATGAGAATTTTCAATGATTTTACGCATCATTGTAGATCCCGGGTGACCTAGACGGTCATGCCAAAGCATAAATAGTTTTGGATCTGAGAAATTCTGGTTCATAACTGCATAAATTTCTACTTATAAGAGTGTAATATAATCCAGATGATAAAACACGCAACTTTTCCATAATGAGTTTCTGGCCTGAATCATGAGAAGTAATGCACAGATACTCAATATTCTTATCATTTATAGTTTGTAGGTGTATCCATTACACCGTATATCTTTGAAACTGAGCAGATTTCTTCTGGATCTGCTTGAATATAAAGCATCATTGATATATATTTTAGTATTATTTGGTAACAATATCATGGCTCTACCGGAGCCTTCTATCAGATCTGCTGGACCTGATATTGTATTAACATTTGCTTTCAGCAGAGTTAAATTCAGAAAGTATTTCTGATTCCGCAGAATCATATGTGTCGTCGCACTATCGGCTAGACATATATCTCATGTATCTTGCTTTTCAATGTCACCCAACTTATCGTTTAAAGACATATCTATTCACAACAATAAAACAACAAAACAAAGACAAAAATAAATGAAGTACATATCAGATAGAGTGGTAAAATAAATATGAATATATACATAAAGAATATTTACACAAACATTTTACATGATAACGAAACAAATTACAAGTAGTACTTAATTGGTATGGACATTTCCGTCACCAGTTGAAGTGGTCACTTTATCAGTCGAATCATTTAGGAAATCAGAAACATTAAACTAGGTGATATCCATAAAATCTGAATCTTCCATGAAGTTGGTTTCAGGATTCTTTTCTTTTCCCTTTTCTTTGATCGACGCCTGATAAAGCTCAACCAGATGTTTAGGTGTACAGCATGTACGTGACCAATGGTTATGACAACCACATCTGAAACAAACACTATCATCCTTCTTAGGTCCCTTTTGGATATCATTCCCTTTATCTGGTCTGGCTTTATAAACATTCCGCTTCTGGGGAGTATTTTGATTATAACTACCCGGAACAAAATAACCATATGATCTTTCACGACCCCGACCATGACCACGGTTAGGACCACGACCACGGTAGGAACCGCGACCGCGACCGCCACCACGACCGCGAGTATGTCCTCCAATAGTGTTGGCATTCAGTTCTGGGAATGCTGTAGAGCCCATCGGGCGTGATTCATGATTTTTAATTAAAAACTCATTATTTTTCTCTGCAACCAGGAGACATGAGATTGGCTCTGAATATTTTGAGAATCGCCGTTCTCGATACTGCTGTTGTAATATCATGTTAGAGGCATGAAAGGTTGTAAATGTTTTTTCCAGCATATCATTTTCTGTTACATCCCGACCACACAATTTCAGCTGTGTAGTGATTCTGAATAAAGCAGAATTATAATCAGAGACTGATTTAAAGTCTTGAAAACGTAAATTTTGCCACTGGTACCTTGCATTTGGTAATGCAACATCGGGTTGGTTATCAATTCTGTCTTTCAGCTCTTGCCATAGAACTTCTGGTTCTGTGACAGTTAGGTATTGGCTTTTAGATCCTCATGCAAATGGCAACTGATAATTACCATGGTAGTAGATTTATCTTGCTCACTTGCATCAGCCCCATCTTCAATAGTATAGTATAAGCCCTCTGATTTTAGGAGTAGCCTAGCATTAATAACCCAGGACATGTAATTTTCCCCGGACACTTCTAATGCAGTCTATTTTAAACTTGCAAGCTTTGCCATTTATTACAGCTTCTAGTTATCTGAAAATCACAATCAGAGTCAGAACTTCTGGTCTGTTAAAAATCCGAGGAACTTAAATCTTTAGATATATAAAGGAATAAATCCATAAATTTAAGATTCCAGTAATGATAAATAAATCCATGAACTTCAGGTTTTGGATGTATGATCAAATTAAAAATTGCGTTAAGTAAATAAAGTGCAAGAAAGTAAATTGCGTAAAAATAAAATGCGAGAAAGTAAATTCAGAACTGCAGGTCCTGGTATTTTATAAATAAAAGTCTGGAAGCTTCAGGTTCTAGTAATAATAAATTCAAAAACTTCAGGTTCTGGTAATAAATTTAAGAACTTCAGGTTCTAGTGGTAATAAACTCAGAACTTCAGGTTCTGGAAATAGTAGCATCGTGCTGATAACGTGTTATAATTAAATTAAGAACATATGAATTATTTTTGAAATAAAGTGAGTGAGTGAGAGAGATAAGAGAGAATAGTGGGACGAGCATATGAGAGAACAAATCACCTCTTCATTATTCCAGCCTTTTTACTGATTAATTTTGTTTCTCTTTGATTATATATATATATATATATATGTCAAAAGAATCAATCACAAAACAACCAAATAAGCCTATTTATAAGGCTTTGTAATTGATCACAGAATGACACCAAATAGCCACTGGTCACTAGAGTAAAGTTGATCTTTGTTTTTGTCTCCACGTATTATGACACTAGTCAAAATTATAGGTGTGTTGCTATATTTTAAAGTTCTCTACAACATTCTAGAGTTATTCCACAATAAAAGAAATTTTTATAGTTTTTTTTCTTTTTGATTTTTTAAGACCTTAAATGTCTAGAATACGCCTACACCGTTAATAACCACTGACATCTGTTAACCTCGAGGGGAGGTTGTTGAATAAAAGGATAGTTCTCTGTCCATCCAATAATAGTCGAAAGGTTAGGGATATTTATAATATTAAACCTAAATAAAAAAAATACCTGGTATAATAATATTCATAGAGCTGTCAAATTATGAAAACTAATCCAGCACTAACCACCATTTATGTTGTTCTTTCAACCTTTAGTGCTAAACCTCTCTGGTAGTTGGAAAAAAGAAAACTTACAAATGGAATAGAACCCCACCACAGCAAAGGGAGGAAACCAAGAGCCGAAGATGAAAAGCTAAATAAAGCTTGTTGAAATGTAAAATCCAATAATGTTGATAATTAATTTTCACATTTGTCGAATAAATTTGATTGCAATAGTGGTACTTGTATGGACATATTCAAGTATAATCCTAAGAAGAAGAAATACATTGAACTATGAATGACACTAAATTTCTTCCAAAAATGGAGTTGAAAATGATTCAGATACCGAAATTGCAGGCCTGGACAAACTCCAAATCATAGTCAACATATTTAGTCCAAAGCGGTTTGAATTGGTTCATGGCAATATCCAACCAAGGCTTCATGTTACCGTTGAAGTGAACGACTGCAGCATCTCGAATCTCCTCCATACCAATGCTTGGATTATAGCCAAGTCCCAGAACATGCCATGACTTGTCTAGTGGCTTTGTAGTTGAGTAAAATGTGATTAAACCTGGGGGAAGTGTTCCCAATTTCCACAATGTCCTGTTCTCATTCTGCAACACAAACAAAACCCCATATGCAAGTTTTCAAGGTTAATTGGTTTGAACCACAAGTGCAATCAAAATATAACTCTAGAAAAATAGTAATCAGTCTTACCAGATTCTGCCAGTAGTGATACTCTTCTGTGCATTTCTCCCTTCTCCAAGCATCCAAATCGAAGAAGTTCATCCCATAAGCCCACGCGCATGCCTTTGGATTAAACTTCTCCTTAATCAAAGGATGAGAGAAATTCATGTACTGTGCATATCTATGAAATGACCCAAAACAAGTCTCAACCGCCCCATTCACCTTCCCATCCATATCAATCTTCCAGAGCCCTGTTAAGTCCCTCTGAACCACAATATCATCATCCAAAAACAGAATCCTATGCAATTTCGGGTACATCTCTGGCAAATAAAACCTCAAATGATTCAAAATAGACAAGTACTTGGGGTTCCTAAACTTCATATTGGTGGTATCTTTTGTCGCATTCTCGAGCTTGTTCTCAAAGTAGAACCTCTGCAAATTGGAAGACTCTAACTGCTTCAGCACAGGAACATAGGATGAATTCAAGAACTTATAATCCTCAACCGCCTTCACCTCTATGTGCGCCCCATTATAATCCTTCAATTTAAACATAACCTGCATTGCTCCAAGATTCATTTTATCAGTCACAACATGGAAAACGTGTTTCCACGGCTCATTGGAGTTCTTCACGGCCGAATTCACGACCACCGAAGCTGCAATCACATTATCCGAAAATATAGCATAATGATAAAGCTTAGGGTCATCAAATTCAGGAGGTCTGGGTTTCCCTTCATCTGTATACTTGTCGGGATGCGCAATCCGCTCTTCCATCAACCTCATTGCCAAACAATGCAAACTCTTGGGAATTGATTTCGCAGCAATCAAACTCGAAAAAGCTCCTTGTTTTTTAGCCTTAGTTAACTGCTCGTTCACAGCAAAAATCGTGTCTTTAAGTTTCTGAATCTTCAACTGATTATCGAAAGACTCTTTCGCTTCAGCAATTATTTGGCGAGTCACTTTGATCCTTTCTTTCACTTCCTTCTCGAATTGGCGCAGAATCGATTCATCGATTGAGAGAGAGTCGGACTCTGACATATCCCGATATGAGGGTTTATTGATAAGATCAGTGTAATTTCTAGAAAGATCCGCAAAAATCCTAACCAATTTCGAGTTCTCCAGCTTGAGCTTGCGCGCATACGATGAGTAGGCCAACACCAGCGCACGGTGATCGTCAGCTTGCTTTCGGATCTGATCCAACCGTGGCTTCAGAGGATCCGACTTCAGCGCCAAAACAGATCTTCTCACGGATCCGTGCCTCCCGGAATTCGAAACCTAATTGAAAACAATACAAAAACACCATATCTTACCATTAAAAATGTAGGAAAAAGCAATTGATAAATATAACATCATAAGGAATCTAGAGAGAGAGTGAAGTTACCAAGTTGTTGTTGAGATCAGAAGAGTGAGAATGAGAAGTGAAGAGAAACGAGCAAGCGAAGAAGAGGAAGACGGCGACTGTAATAGCAGAGCTCAGCACTCTCATGCTGAATCCAATTCCTCCGCTGCGTACGCGATGGTTCGCCATTTTCATTTTAACTCTCACCTGTATTCGATTCAACTTTAACAATCAATAATTTATGTACCATATTATCAGATCATATTTATATATCCCTCCAAGCTTCCCCTCTATGACTTTTCTCAATGCTGTTGCTACAGCATGTAATTATCTGGATACAGATGTTAACCGTTCGATTCAATTGACGGTTGTGATCAAATCAATTCGCTTCATTTTTTGTCGGTGGGCTGATTGCCACTTATACCAAAATGGAATGTGAACACTTATTTCTTCCTTCTTTACATTATTGATGGTGCCCATATTCCACTCCATAAATATTATCTGTAAACTCTTATTTTATTAAAATAATTAAGATTGGCACCCCTCTGTTAACCTTTTCATTTTCAAAAATTTTAATTTTATTTAATCATATAAAATTAAATAATTTTATTAAAATTTTTGATTTATTTTCAAAACTACCCTCCTTACTTGTTTTTAAAACTTAATACATCTCATCTTTTTATCTTCGATCTCTGATTCTCACGGTTTTTATTCTTCACAATCTCTTACCCTTTCCTCCGTCTTAAATTTTTAAAACTCATCGATTAAACTCTTATATATATATATATATATATATATATATTTGGGTTTTAAAAACTTTTACTTTTATAAATCTAAAAACATAATAAAAAAACTTGTATTTAATGACTTAAAAAAAAAACTGAATGGAGGCCACCATTGAAGGTGACCTCCACTGGATTCATATATTGTTTTTGTTTAATATATAATCACCTATCTACAGAAGCCCTTCCTCTAGCAATATAAGGAGGCCATGGTCTCCGCAATTTGTGGAGGAGAAATAGGTCTCCTAAATTTTTTGGTTAATGTTTTTTATTTTAAATAAAAAAAATGGATTGAAATGAAATTTCTTGGTGGAATGAAAAGGAAAAAAAAACCCGCCATTGATAGAAAAAAAAAAGTCGTTGATGAGAAATTCGTGAAGAATTGTTAGGAAATAAGATGAAATTTCCAATGTGAAAAGGGTACAGTAAGTAAAAGGAGTTACTTCGAGAAATATAATTTATGGTTTAAAAGTTAAGAATTTTTTTTCAAGTAAGCGAAATAGAAGTGAATGTGCGGTTTATTAGACTTTACTTTATTGATGAGTTTTTTATTAAAATTGTATGTCTATATAATATTAAATAATTTAAAAGGTGGGGCATTTTTAGTTCAATAGAGGGGTGCCAACAGCATCACTCAAAAATTAATTACAGAAATATTTCAATATAAATTTAACTAGAAGGATAAATTACTTTAGTTAAAAATAAACCAAATACGATGTACACCCATCATATCTTTAACTATGTATTTTTATTATATATATATAAAACTTATGATAAACCCTATTTAAACCATACTTCTATTTTAAGACAATTTACACTCAATTTGTGAGCCCAAGAAAAAAAATTACAATGCAGAAAAATATAAAAGCATGTTATGGCATAGAAGTAGTGGATTATTTGTATATATAGAGGAAAATTTTCACCTCAGTGAATGCACTGATAACAGTGTTTATCTATAATTTTATGGCCTAAATACAATGCATTGATAAGAAAAAAAGACATATATATATATATATATAACACGACAACAACCTTGAGACAAATCATGATAAAGACTTCCAATTGCACCGCTTCGACCTAAACCAAAGAAGAGAAATGAAATTAGGGGAAATTGATGTACACAATTTGCTGAAATTTAATTTGACAAGGAAATTAGGGTTAGAGACACCAGAAACAATATCAGTTTCCACTTATATAGTTATATAGCAGTGCTTGGTAATTCTTCTCTGTCCCGTCAATATCAAGAAACCCAAATACACAAGAGGAGATACTATACTAACAAATCGGATGGCTATGCAGAAGCCAATGATCATCCAGGAAATGAAGTAGTACCGTTGATGATAGCAAGTAGATTTACTAAGGGGCTATTTATTTTTTATTTTTTATTTTTTGTTTTTTTATTTTTATCTAAAGTCTTATAAGACCTTAATTTTTTAAATATATGGATAAGTTTTACAAATTAAGATACTATGATATGTTGGTTTTTTCATTTTGGTTGACTTATTACAAATGTAAAATTGATTAGATTGTGTTAGAATTTCATCAAAATTGGAAATGTTTGGAAAATTGATTTTTAAGGTTTTATTATGTGCGGATAAAATTATAAATATATGAATTGTTATAGGACATTTATAGAAATTTATTAAAAAAACCTCTACTATAGCACTTTTTTAATAAGATAAAAGTCAAAAAATTTTATTTTTTCTAAAAGACATATATATATTAAAATAAAATATAAATTGAAAAAACAAACAAACTGATTTATCTTAATTTAATATATAAGAGGCTATAAGAGGCAACAATCTTATAGTTAAAAAAAAACAAAAAGCCCCTAAGAATCTATTACATAAGAGTCTATTTTGGAACCTAAAATGGATTCCGGTGATTGCGGTGAACATGGTCATCACCAAATGAGCCATGAACATAACCATTGCAAAGAAATTCTTAGAAATAGTTAGTCATGATTGATTGAATCAATCAAATCAAGAGAGAAACTAAAGCTATCAAATTTGACTTATTAATAATTTAATTTAAAAGAATTTATAAATAAAATATTTAAAAAAGATATATTCATTTCATTAAAGGTACTATTAATATTATGATGGATGCTTATAGGTGATGTTTTAATATTTAATTTTAAATTTTAAATATTTGTTCACTTATAAATATGAGTAATGCTAGATTTTTCAAAAAATTTCCAAAATTTCCTCCCAAATGGTGTTGGCACGTAATGTATCAACATCACATTTCTCACCACATAATCTCATGATTTGTAAGATGTTGACATGCTACGTGCCAACACCATTTGAGACGAAATTTAGCAAGCCTAGCATTACTTTATAAATATAGATGTATAAATAATATTTATGGGTGACACTATCCGTACACTTATATTATTTTATTTTAGGGGGAATTACAATTTTGTCCTTATTTTTTAAGGAAATATTGTTTTTTTTTATCCAAATTAGGTGTATTAGGATATTAGGTCATCATCTTTTGGAAATACATCAAAATGATTCCTCATTTAGTCAACCGCTAGTCAAAGTTAACTAATCTAAGGGTAAAACAATATTTTTAGTCATGTTTTAATGTTGGTGACATGTGGCATTTATTTACAATATTTTTTTATGTGATATTAATTTTGTAAATAAAATCTTTTTTCAAATCATTTAAAACAAATTTTTTTCTTTCAAAATGGATCTCCGCAATCCAATTTAAAATGGATGGTGAAGATCAAATAAGAAATAAAAATAAAAAAAATTAAAAATTATTTAATCTCCAACTGTCCATCACAGTGATAGACGGTTGGTGATTAATTGTATAACTAAAATAAATGTTTTTGAAAAAAAAGAAATAAAAATAAAAAATTGGTCGAGATCCAATCCGGCTAGTTTTTTTTTATTCTTATTTTTTTAAAATTTGTTTTAATTATACAATTAATCACCAACCGTCCATCATCCGGTTAGTGTAATTTTTTTTTTCTGGTTTTAATTTTTGTTTCCAATTTTTTTTATTTGAGGATTTCTTTTAAATTTACTTTGATCTCCACCAATGGATGGTGGAGATCCGGTTAATATATATATATATATATATTTTAAAATTTTTGGATTTTAGTTTTAAATTTACTTAATTCCCACCATCCATCACAATGATGGATACCGGAGATCTTTTTTTTGAAGAATTTTTTTCTTCATTTTTACAAATTAATTATTAAGGGTCAAATTATCTTTTTCCACATTTCGGTTAAGGTTGATTGTCAACTTTTGGTCAAATGACCATTTTGATGTATTTGCAAAAGATAGGGACTTGAAACCCTAACAGGTAAAAAAGAAATGTTTCATTAAAAGATAAGGATCAAACTGTAATTCCCAATTTATTTTATTTGTGTAGGGGATTCAAAATTGGAACCTTGACAAATGCCGAGAAGTGTGGTTACCAGGGGCAGACTAGATAGACGGTTGACTCGGGCTATAGCTGGGTCAGCTTTTGTCAGAAAATAATAATAATAATATTATTTTTCATTATTCTTATTTTAATTGTTTAGATTATAGTAGAGTTATGAGATTGATGGCGGGTTGAGTCCCCCTCCGAATTTTTTTTAAAAATCCTCAATTTATATAATAGCGTAATATTTTATATATATATATATATATATATATATATTGCCATATGTCAATATTGCAATATGTCAGACCCGGTCATCTCAATTCTCAAACATCAGAATCCATTCTCTCATATCCCAATTCTCTCTCACGGGTCACGTTCCAATTCTTTCTCTCTTTCTCTCTCGCGTCAGAATTCACTCTCTTAATAATTCTTATTCTTTCCCTTGAAATCTACAATTATAAAATATAAAAATAAAAAAAAATAAAAAATCACTAATACTAGACAACCCAAAAAATTAGTTCAAAAATCAACACAAATGATGTGGTAAGTGATTTGTTCATTAACCACATCATCCAATGATTTATGTGGAAATAACAACTCACTTGCCATATTACTTGGATTGAATTTTGGGTTAATAGTTTGGGTTGTTTAGTATTATTCTAAAAAACATATTCATCTTCGGTTTTTCAATTCATATATTTTTCTTAGTTAATTCTTTTTTCTAATTAACAAGTTAATGTTTTGGGTTTGTTACTCATAATTGTAATGTACTTTGTTTAATATATATATTTTTAAGGGTAAAACTCATTATATCCATCTATCGAGGTGTATTTTTGTTTTTCAATTAATGAAATCTTATTTAGATTGTTTTATTAGTTTAGTTCCTGTTTATTTGACTTGTGGTTGATTCATGCATGCTTATTTAGTTTATTGTTTTAAGGCGTGTGCGCACCTCTACTTTCGTTTTTCTTTTCTCTCTCTTGTTTTTTCTTTGTTTCTTTTTATTTATCTATAAATGGTTATGTTTAGGGTTTTTCAGCGTATGATCGTATATTATTTTTTTCGTTAGTCCTATTTTATCTTATATATATATATATATATAGTTTTGTTTTAACTCACCCAAACAAAAATCTTAGATACGCCTCTAATGGTTACCACTAGGCTATACATGCAACTATGAGTGGCAATACGGGTTGGCGGTTTGTGTTAGAGTCAACGCGAACACGACAATATTAATTTTGAGTCAACCCGAATACGACATGATTATTAAACGGGTCAAACCCTCTAAACACGAACATGACACGTTTAATTATGGGTCAATACGACTACGACACGCATAACCCATTTACTATACGAGTTCGATGAGTTATATCAAATGACCTGTTTTAAATGACTCATTTGACCCATATGGCCATATACATGACTCGTTAGACCTGTCAATACATTTTTCATTAAAATAGACATTAAAAATAAAAATAAGTGATAAATTCACAAACCATGAAACCACAAATGCTAATCAAGTAAATACAATAATGACAATAATAATACATAACAAGATCATGTCAAATCTATACAGTCCATCACTCCATAACAAACACAAATCCTAGTATACAAATGCCAAGGCAAAAGACATTGATTTGTTAAACATCAAACATGTTAACTTTGTTGTACATAAAACTACAATGTAAAATATTAAAAAAAACATTAGATAATAACTTATAAATTTTAAGAAATAAAAAAAATACTTTTAAAAAGTGTAATTATTATAATTTTACCACTAAACACCAAAATTAAAGGTGACACTTTCGATTCGTCAAGAGTTAAGTCCAAAATATCTTCATTATTTTTTCCACTTTTAAAGTTTCAATCTCTACAATAATTAATAAATACAAATATTAATAGGGACATCGGTAAAAGTAGTCAAATTAAGAAATGAATTATTGTTTTTAATTAAAAAAATTTAAGTTATTGTTTTTAACCGGATGAAAGTTGTAATGCTCAATTTTTATTATAAAAAAATCAATTTTGTTTGTAATAGTAAACCTAATTTTTTTTTACAAACATAAATCTAAATCGTTTTAATGTCATTATCAATAAAAAAAGAACCATCGTTTTCAACGTTAGTGAGAGAGACAGAGGTGATCGGAGAAGAGGTGGGCAACCGCGCGACATCGATGAGATAAAGGTTGCGCCGACCAGACGCCGGTGAAGAAGAATCGGCTGGCTAAGCTAACCAGACCCCGACGAAGAAGAAGAAAAACACCGAGTAATAAAAAAATTATCATTTTTCCTTGCATCCAATCTCTAGTGCAAACTATAGCCTCCCCACAACCGATTTTAGTAAACCCCGAAACTGATCAAGGACTCAACCACCAACACTAAATGCTGATTTGGATGCCATTGTAGATAACATGATGCTTAAAATATCATGGGACATGCATGATAGAAAGTTCGGGATAACAAATCGCATTGACCTTCCAAAAGTCCAAAACATTATGGTTGATGATTTTTCAAGTTTTGGTTCATCTAAGTACATCTTCAATTGTGATTTTTGGTTGCAAAAAAATAGAATCTTCTTGTTGGTTGTAAGCCTCATACGCCAATACATATATTTTAAAGCAAAATAAATAAATAAACAAAGTTAAAGTTATATAAAAAATCATAGAAATATAACAAATGCATTACCTGCATGAGAATTGCTAGACTCAATCGCGATGTATCACTCTCCAAATCCACTTGCGGTTATCCATACGACAATTGGACGCATTTACCTTTTTTCATTCTCAAATCATGAGCCATACTCAAGAGACATGGACTTAGGGATGTCAACAAAACCTGACCTTACGGGACCCGTCCAGTCCTGCCCAATACGTGACGAGGGTTTTATCAAAATAAATGGGGCCAGAGCAGGTTTGGGGACCAGTCCAATAAATGGGGTCGGGGCAGGTTTGGGGACCAGTCCTCCGCCCCGTTTTAGAAACGTGGTGGGGTTGGGGTTTGGTATCCACGCCCCGGTCTCGCCCCGACCCTTCTTATTATTATTTTATTAATTATATTAATATTAATTAATAAAAAATAAAATATAATTTTGTAATTAATTAAATAATACATATTTTATTAGTTATAAATGGTTTTCACAATTTACTTTTTCTATTGTTTCTTGTTAATTATTTTCGTGGATTTTATTCTATAGTCAATTATGAATATTTAAATTTTATTTTGTATGTTGGTATTGAGTTTATTCAAAATATAAGAATTTATTTTATTTAAAATAACTATTAAATATAAAGAAATTGTGCAATATTCATATTAAAAAAAAAAATTTGGAGCGAGGAACACCCCCCCTCGCCGCCGCATTGAACCCGATCTTCAATAGTTGGGGTTGGGGCCAAATAATATTTTTTTGGGACGAGGTTGGGATTTGTAGTCCCCGGCCCGTTGACATCTCTAGACATGGTATTGTTTATATTTATGCCAAATAATTTTTTTCGGGGCGAGGTTGGGATTTGTAGTCCCTGACCTGTTGACATCCCTAGACATGGTATTGTTTTTATTTAAAAACAAAATAGCCATTCATTTATAATATAAAAGCCTTAATTTATGTTTCATTTTACAAAAATGTCATCAAAGACCAAAATCCACATCAATTCCCTTCAATTTCGTTTTCTTTTCTCCTCTTCACTTCAACTTCTCAGCAAGACAGTCTCTCTGAAGTTGTTTATTTAAATTTCAATTCAAAGAAAGATAGATGCATGTATTTCTTTTATTTTTATTTAATAAATATATATAATCTTATCAAAATTATATTATCTTATCAAAATTATATTTTCCATTTTTTATTAACAGTTGCATTGAAATTTTTTACTATGGTATTGGTTTATTTAGACTACTTTTTGTATTGAGTTGTGATTTTTTTTTCCAATTATTTAGTGACATATTTTCATTTACTTAAATTGAATCATAGTTATATAAATATATATATATATATATATATATATATATATGTACACTGTGTAATAACCATGAATACTTTCTTAAAATTGTGGCAGGATGATGGTGGTAAGATGGTGTTTTAAAAAATAAACAATAATACTACTTTGTCCAAATTTGGTATCCAAATATGGTGCCCAAATGATGTGGCTTCACTATAATCCATTCATTTAAATTGTATTAAATTTGCATGATTTAAATGAATGGATTATAGTTGTACCACATTATTTGAGCACCAAATTTGAGCATGTAGCATTACTCATAAAATTAAAATATTGTAAGGGTGCGGATATTGCCACCCTAATTAGTACACCAATATCTAAAAGAGTGGTGCTATTGGCACACTCTTTACCGGTCTATTTATGCCCTACTTTTTTTAATTATATAATATTCTTTTTTTTTTCCTTTATCAAAATTGTTTAAAGAGATATACAATTTAGGAAATAAATCTTCTACAAAGTAAATTTATTAAAATCTCACATTTTTTTCCAAAAAAAAACTCAGTAATCTGTTTCTTCAAAAAAAAAAATTTAACTCCCTCAAAGCTGCTTCTTACATACATTCTAAAATATTATGGAAGAGTTTGAGAACGATATCAAGAATATGGAAGAATTGTCTAAAACGATATCAAACATCTTGAAGAATTCTCAAACAATTCTTCAAGATGTTTGATATCGTTTGAGAATGACATAAAGCAAGAATGGTCTGACAATGTTAGTAAGCATCTGGAAACAATTCATTCTCTGGCAATAAGTTTAAAGTTTATTTTTTCTTTAGAATGATATTAGTCATTGTGTTGAAGTACCCCGTTATTTTTTTTTTCTTTTCCATTATCAAATAAGAAGAAAAAAAAAACTAAAAAAAAGAAATAAGAAGAAAATAAATAAATCAATCAATAGAAGTGAGAGAGATGTATATAGATATAAAGATCTGAGATAGAGAGATCATATATGATTTGTATTAAGTTTGAAAAATAAGTAAAATTGATAGTTTTGGAAATAAACCAACAAATTTAATAAAAACATTTAATTTTATTTAACTAAATCAAAATTTTAAAAAGTGGGGCATGAATATATTAGTAGGGGGTGTGTCAATAGCACCACTTCTTAATGCCCCACTGATCTATTTAAAAAATAAATATATCTTAAGTATCCATCCTAATGCCAATATTACCCTTATTGAAATGAATATATTCGTTTTAATACATTTTATTTATAAACCCTCTTAAATTATTAACACACTAAATTTGTAAAATAATAATATTATTATTTTTGAAATCAAATCCTCTTATAATGATAGTTCAACTTACTTTTGGAAATGTCTCGAATGTAGGAGCCTTGTGAAAGAGAAGATGTAGAACTCGATTGTATATGGGTCAAGAGATTTTCAGTATGCAATTCTGTTATACAGTACATCTTAAAAAAAACTCATTGATATCTACAACTATCTTTTAAAAAAAATATTTTATTTATTGATAGAGTTCTTAATTAGACATAAAAGAAATACAAAATAAAAGAAGTAAAATAACACAGACCTTTGTATGATCAGAGTCTTCTGAAAATTCTTTTTACACTATTTTATTATATGATAATCATGTGATGATGAGAAAATTTGATACTTGAAATAAAATTAGAGTTTAATTAAGGTTTATTATAAGTTTTTTTTTTATAAATAAAGAGATATAGTTGAAGATATGAATTGTAATTAATGAGTGTACATAGTATTTGATATATTTTAATTAAAGTAATTTATCTTATTGGTAAATTTCTATTATGATATTTTTACAATTAATTTTTTTTAATAAAATATAGATGTACTAATTAGTTTTATGTGTAGCAATATCGACACCTATATTATAAATTATATGGGCTCCAATATAAACACCTTCCTAACTGTTTTGACCAGAATACCCTATCTACAATATTTTCAACTGATTTTTTTAATTAGAAGCAGAGTTGAGAGATCCTGCCAGCAAAATAAAGTCAACATCAGTAGAGAAATGTTCTTTTGATCAACAAGCTGCTCCAGCTCTCAAATAATGTTTTCTTGCTATCATCAATATATTAACTTAACGAATCTCTTCGGTTCTGATTGCTTAATATTCTTAATTCAATGCAATTCTCCGGTTCTGGTTTTGTTAAACAAATTTTGTAAAGTTGCCTTACAAGTTTGAACCATATTATAGCCTTTATAGGTGAGGGTTCATCACATGGCTCTTGCTCACATTTAAATCCCCAACAGATTGAGCTGTGACACATATCTTTAATGGGTCGGACCAGACTTTTAATAGAATAGACCGGAACAGACTTTTAACGATATGAACTCAGATTTGGAGCAAAATATCGGATTTATAGCATGTATTCAGTACTTCGAGCCAAACCAAATGGAACCAAATTTGGATTGGATCGGATTGTATCCGTCTAACCCAATTAACACATCTACTAAAACTTATCAAAACAAGCTCAACCAAAACACGACACAATCTAAATACATTCATAATAAAATGTCACATACAAAATACTCAAGACAAGACATGTTAATTAAAATGCATGAATGATCATGTATGTGTGTATGTTTTCCCTACGTTCTCTCAAGAATGAAAACTCGTTTTATCAAAATTACGTAGCTACAGATCTTTTAAAGAATTGATGATATATGTTCGTCACATTATTTGAGTCGATATATTTTCAAGAGGAATCATTATAAGATACTAACCTCATCAACCAGAATCAAAGTTTTGTTCACGGAATCAGACCAACACAAATTTGTTATGACTTATTATTATATTTTACTTTAATCGTTAAAAAAAACTCTAATCACTTATTTCTAATTGAAATGTCTTGTCAAAGGAATGCTATTTCTTTGGTAATTACTCATCTTTAGTCAGGTCTAAACGGTATGATCCATACTCTTATAATAAAAAATATGAATTTTCAAATTTTGTTTAATTTAAATTTTTATCGTCACATGTACAGTTTTGATATATTTACATAATACATGAAACAACTAATATAAGATTAACATAAATATTGTCCATTCATAATTTTTATGTCATCTAACATTCTTTTCAAGATTAGTTATATACTGTGATCTAATTTTATTTTTGTGTTTTATATAAATGCCTTTTTCAAATCATATTGATTTGTTATATAGTAAAAATGATTATTTATGATGAATTGAAATATAAATATTTCACGATAAAAAATTCTACAGTTGTTTTGATTGGATAAAAATAATATATATATATATATATATATCATATCACTAAAAGATTCACTTGTCACAGTATGATTTTAAATTAGTGTTGAGTATAAGTTTGTCTTTCAATTGTTTGTAATGGAAAATAAATGAAGACACATTGTACCGTCTTAAAATTGTATCACAATATATGCTTAAAATTCATATTTATGCACATAAATTATGCTTCCCTATTTGCCTTCTAATTTTTCTTAATTTTAAAATGTTCATTTTTTTACACATTTGTTAAGATACCGACTATACTCATAAGTTATCAAGATCTATTTACATGTATTTCAATAATTTATTTTATACTTTCATTTTAACACAAAATTTTCTACTTTTTGCCTGTCATCAATTCATCACCAATTAACTAGGGGCCAAAAAAAAAAAAACACAAATGTATCGTGTCTTGTGTACAATCATAAAATTAGAATAGACAAAACCTTTACTTTTACAGTAAAAACCTCCATTAGTTTGATATTAATGGTTAATTTTTTTTGAATTAAATATATTATCTTGCTTAACTGATAAGGTCCCTTATCTGGTTCACATCAAGGTAGGGAGAAGTTTTGGATTTATTTATTCTAATAAACAAATTAACTGATCAGGGTTATATAGACTTTCAAACATAATTAACGTTTGCGATTTTAATTTTTGAAGGAATATAACCATAACCATAAAATTAATTTCATTTCGTTGTAGTAGTAATTTAGTATTGTAGTGTATATATTATCCTGGAGTTGAATAGTGAATTGATATAAAAATGTATGCTTAGCTTATTGTGGATAAAAATTATAAAATGAAAGAGCATATAATAATTATTGTCCTGCATCGGATGCCAATTGTATGAAAAGATAGAATAAATAAAATATTTATAAATCTATTAAACGTTATTCGGGGCATGGTATGGGTTGCAATTGCAAGTCCTGTTTGGTCTGGTTGTCCTAGAAACAATCAAAGCATGCTACATGAGACATTATTTATAAAGAGGTAAACTTTAATATTCAATCATGCTATAGCTAGCTTTTCATCATTTTTAAACCACCATGCCTAGAATTCAATTAAGCACCCACCTACTGAGAATAAAAACAATCTAAATTACAATTAAGTTGGTTGTTTCAGAAACATATTTACTTTTGTGAATTGTGATCCTCAAACAAGTGAATGATAGACATATATATATATATATATATATATATATATATGACTATATGAGCTGATCAGCTATATATCCCGATTAATTAAGCATAAAAATAACAAAATGAACTAGTTAATTAATTATTATTTCAAGGGTGCACCTTCTTGGTGCCATGCTTGGTGACATGATGCAACCATCCAAAACCTTTGAGGGCTTTTGAAAACTTGACAAGATTTGGTCTTCCCATCTTCCCAGCTGAGAATTTCAGTGCCTGTAAGCAACACAACTGCCCATTATCCAACTCTTCTTCCTCTTCATCTTCATCTTCATCTTCATCGGCCACCTTGTTTGTTTTGCTTTTCGATAGCTTCTTGTTTGAATCCGTACCCTCGTATGTCTCCCAAAGCAAATCCATCCCTTCAGCTCCTCCAATTCCATCCACATTAACACTGTGTCTCTCCTCGAATAGCTTGCATGCCAATGTCCTCTTCCACTCCTTTTCTTTCCTCATCGATCCGAAACTCCCAAGAGTACTAGTGTATTCATTACCATGTCTCTGAGAATTTGATCTTACTTTTGACAAATACTCTACTACTCCATTATGATCACCATTAATCTCTTTAACTTGGCTTATTTTACTTTCCATTGCCTTGGATCCGCTTTTCATGGATGCTTCTTCACCTTTATAATTGGGCTCCTCAAGGGTTTCAGAGCATTGCATAATCTCATAATTAACATCGTCATTAGTATTAGTAATTTTTGGTTGATCATCAGATACATAACTTTCATGACTTGGATACTTGTCAACAGGTTCCTCCAAGGCTGATCCCTCCTGCTGCTGCAGCTCCAAAAGTTCAAGAGCAGATGAATTCGAACACGATTTTATAGGCTTCGAACTCCTCGAACTGTAGAAATTCTTCGTCATGGCCTGCATTAGAAGACCTGAATTTCTCTAAGATGTTATGGTATGTGGTGAGAAGGAAATTGAGTTTGAGTTGAGAAGATTGAGGGGTGTTAGAATTGTCATTGACAAGGGTGGTGGTGGTGAAGAGAGCAAAAAGTAGTAGAAAAGTGGTGATGAAGAGAGGAGAAAGGAAAGAAAGAATCTTGAGAATGTATGGTGAGAAGAAAATCAAGTAACAGAAATACAGAGGGTGAGACAGGATCAAGGAGAACAGAGACAGGACAACACTTGAAAATTCAGTCTTCTTCCACCACTTGTTAGGAAATTCAGACATTTTTCTCTTTTTTGCTGGGAAGTGGGAATGAGAAGAAGATGGTGCGGTCTTCAGGTCTTGTTTTGTTTTTCGCAAATGGGAGAGGGAAAGTGTCAAATTGGAAATGAGAGCGGCGTGAATATAGGAATCAGATTGAGACACAGAGACAGAGACTATAACTAACATTTACAAGATAAAGCACCTTTTTTTTTTCTTCCTGTCTATTACTCACCACCAACTGAGTTTCCTTTTCCTATTCAGCACTTACAATAACAGCTACTTCTACTAAGTAATTACTTACAAGGGATTTGGATAATTATAAACTCTTATCACATCTTACCTAATACTTTGGTAAATTTTTGTTAACTTCCCTCGGATTTAGTTCAAATATGTACTATCTTATAGATATACCGCCTAAGAGTATCTCTAACCGAACTCCATATTGAAGCAAAACACCAATTTGAAGCCAAAAATCCTCTCCAACCGAACTCTATATATCTACATCAAAGGGGCTGGGTCTATAGTTCTGTGCCACATTTGGCGTAACATTGTAGCTTTGACGCAACTTATTATTTTTTTTAAATACATATAGTTTTGTTTAATCACAATTTTACTCTTATTCAATAAAATTTATTCAAATTATATTCCTTTTAATTATTTAAAAGTTTTGTTTAATCACAGTTTTACCTTTATTAAATCAAATTTATTCAAATTGTATCCATTTTTATTATTTAATAATTTTATTTTATTTATATTTGTTTAAATTTAATTATTATTTATATTAACATTCATAATTAAATAAAATTAAGTATATAATACAAAAATTATACTAATTTTGTTTTAAAAAAAATCTTCAATTTGACACTAAAATTAAAAGCAAAATACAACATTAAAAACATTAAAAACTTCATAAGGGGTGAAATTTTTACTATTTTTAGTTATTTTTAAGGACTATTTTTAGTTAACTAATAAAATATATTATTTCAATATTATGTTAATTAATGGGTGAAAAGTTAATTGTTGAGAAATAATAAAAAAGGAAAAGAAAATAAAATATTTAAGGAATATTCTTTTTAGTATAACATTTGGTGCAATAGGTTGGAGATGGAAAAAATAAAGAGTAATGCTAGGCTTTCTAAATTTTTTTCCAAAATCTTTCCCAAATGTGTGTAGAACGTGAGGTGTCAACATTATATCATTCAACACATAATTTCATGATTTATAAGATATTGACACCTCACGTGCTACACACATTTGAAAAAGATTTTACGAAAAAATTTGAAAAATCTAGCATTACTCAATAATAAATGGTGTAAAAGTTATACTAAATTGATATTTTGGCTTGAAGATGACCTATGATCCTAAAATCCTAACACTTTCTTCAAAAATGTCCAAAATTTACTCATTTTTTAAATTTACTAAAACCTTCCTATGGGAGAAAGAAAACTTGACTGCTTTGAGTGTAGAGTGTTCTTCTTGATTACTTGTTACCGTGCGATAAGGATGTACCAATGTGATTGAATATCTTTGACATATGACATGTACATCCAAACCTACCTCTCAAAAGGTCTCTACTAATATAAATATTTCCATTTTAGGTCAATTATATATATATATATAAATTACGGTGGAAACAATACGAACCTTAGACATTATAAGGTTGAATGAGCGCCTTTCACCATCAAATCACATTGGATGGTAATAAATCGTTTGTATAGACTTGAAAAATTATCTATTAATTTCAACACAGGACAAAAACAAATAGCAGTAATAATAATAATAATATGTACTAAGAGGCAAATTAGAAGCATCATATAATGACAAATTCGAGTAAGCCCGAGTCGGGGATTCATCAAAGTCAAAGCGAGCTTGCTTTTTTATATATTACTTTCTGTAACGGAAGCCAAGTAGGCCAACTTCATAGGAAGGAATCCAACTTCATAGACAGGAAACGGTAATACTAAGAACATTTCCAATACAAATATATATTTTTGAGTTTCTAAACAGTGTCACATCAGCATTTCTATTTACTATGGGCCCACTTTTAAAATTTTATTAGAGAAATGCATATTCAATCTCCAATACAATTATTTAAAGTCAAATATGTATCTATTTTATAACCAATTATAATAAAACAATTATTACTTCCCCGCTAGCCTCTCTTTTTCACAGTTGGTGAAGTACCTACCAATTTGTGGAGCTAGGTAAACCCAATGGGAACCAAAAAACGGGAGGGTACCGCATTGGGCAGAAGACGATCCAAAAAGCGAAGGCTCACCCAGCTGAAGGAAGGAGCTTTGGAAGCTCACCTTCTTATTTCTTATTAGAGAAAGGAAAGGGGCAACCTATCTTACTAATAATAAGAAAGGGGGTGAGATAGGCGACAAGCCTAGTTGAAGAGGTACTTGACGAGAAAGACGGATTCTCATCTTCTATCATAAAATCTAAATCACTGGGCGTTGGATTCCCATAGAGTACAAGTTCATTTCCATTCATGACAGACCACTTTTTGACTGCTCTGCTCCCCCCAAAAAAAGAAAGACTTGTCAGAAATCTCCTAGGTTTTTCCAAATTCTCTTTCCTCTTTTATTTTACAATTAATGAGCTTTAATATTATTGGTGGAAATAGTTAGAAATCATAATCAGCATTTCTAAGAGAGTTTCTAAATTTAGAAACTCAACTCCATAGTCTCTAACTTTTTTTTTTCCACATCATCTTCATATTCAACTTAGATAATTGCATTGGACATAGTTTTTCTAACTTCTTTAATATCTATCCTATGTGGCACTCCATTTTCTTTAAATGCATAATAGCATTGGAGAAGCTCTAATACTATTCCTTTTAACTTATTTATGTACCAATTAATGTGGTGGCTGAAATGTAAAACTCTCCGTTACATGCAATTTTAATAAACTAATTAATGCAATTTATATATCTATTTAAGAAGAAAAAAAAAGGTGCAAAGGGAAAGGTAGTAAGTGATATAACGTAGGTATGTAACATAATAAAAGAAAAATTAGAGATATATGAAATGAAAGGAGAGATTGACGAGGTGATTGAGGGAGGTTGCACATGGGAAAGCACTTATAGCCATTCAAGTGCATGCACTTGTTGGTCGGTCCCCTGCCTGCTTTTTCATCTTTAATTTGGACCCATTTTTCATTATTCAACTGATTAATATTTTTCTTATACATCTTTTGCACATTTCTTTTCCATAAATCATTAATTGTTTTCTGTCTCAAGTTAAACAAAGTTTCGCAATAACCATAATCACCAAAAAGAACGTAGAAACTTCTCCTTTTTTATTTCCAAGCCAGAAAGTGAAAATTACAAAACAGAATCTACGATAAGTAATCATGTTACTGATAGTTTTGTTGACCCATTTATTCGGTTGTTGAGTAAAGGAAATTTCCTTGGTAATTTAGCATCAAATATAGCTACACATTTTGGTTATCACGATTAGAACATCTCTAATGCAATAGTGGTATACAGTCCAATAACAGTTGACATGTCAACAATGTTAAAAGATTTGTTTTCTATATCGTATAAAGATAGATTTGATAGATAATCAATCCAAAATTTGGTCTACAATACTTCTATTTAAAACACATTTATTTTAATGATGTGTCCAATTTTTTTTTTCCAATTTTCCTTTTTTTTTTATTTCCTTACAAAAATAGATGAAAAATTAATGACAATTTTAAATATTTACCGAGTCAACTGAATAGACCGCCTGAAAGTAGACGGTCATGTTAACAATGTTTAATATTTTTTTTGCCACATCGACTTGATGTTGAATATGCACAGCTAGAACATATACAATGCAAGAGTGACTTGTGAAAAAAAAAGATGCTACAAATGGATAAATAGACAGTCTATTAAAAAATATATCTCTAATGCAGCTGTGTATGTTCAACCTCACGCCGATATGACAAAAAAAATATTAAGCATTGTTAACATGACCGTCTACTTTCAGACAATCTGTTGTACAACTATTTTTTCAGTTGACTCAGCAAGTATATAAAATTGACATTAGTTTTCCATATATTTTTGATCAGGAAATAAAATATGAAAAAAAGTCATTAAAAATAAATGTGTTTTAAACAGAAGCATTGAAGTCCAAATTTTAAGTTGATTGTCTATCCAGTCTATCTTTATGTCAAATAGAAAGCAGTCTCTTAACATTGTTGCTATGTCAACCATTTTTGGTATATAAGTCATTTTTATATTAGAGATGTTCCTAGTTAACCCAAAATCATTTATAATTATTTTTTTCAAAATACATAATAATTTAACTTTTTTTGGTACCCACATAATAATTCAACTGACCACTACAAAATTAGTTGCGAAAGTGATTGTAATAACATAAAATTTATTGATGACCTCCTACACCATGAGATTGCAGATTTGAATTGTGTTTTCTCTTAAAAAAACATAAATTTATTATAATAATTAAAAAAAACATAAAAAGGATTTGCAAAAGTATTCCGAGTAAATTCCCCTCGTCAGATATAATCCATAGTCCATGAAAATAGGCTGAAACAATCATACAAACCACTTCATACGATTCAGTGACCATATGTGCAAGTATTTAGATTTCCCTCAATGGAGTAATTATCTAGTGCCACGTTTTTCATGAGGATCCGTTCCTGTGACCGGTTAACCAGGTTGTACAAGACATTCAGATTATGTGACCAGCAGTTAACACCGCCAGACGGGATAAAATATACATGTACCAATACATACCTGATGATTTGTAAACCCCAACAAACAATAAATGTGGTGTTAGAAAATAGAAAGTGGTTTAGGTGGTAATTGGTAGTTTGGTCATTTCATGTAATAATAATAGGCAAGTGAAGGAAAAAAAATGTGGTGCACATCACCTGTCAGCATATATGGCACTGCACCACCCTTTTATATTGGCAGGGAAGATTTTGAGTCCGACAATACGTATTTTATAAGTATGTATATGAAGTTTTCTTTCAATTTATAAGAATAAATATCCGGACTGTATATACATTATTTGATCATGACGAATTCCGAAAATCCTATTATAATAGTCGTAATATAAAAAAAAAAAAAAGCAGTAAAACGGTACGCCTTGTGTAAGTAATGATGTGCTAAAGAGGACCCTATCATGTTGATAGCAACTATTGTCCCACAAGCATTCACTTTTGCTCAGGAAAAAAAAGAAGCTTATTTTTACATATACCAACAGACAAAAAGGACCTTCACCTTCTCTCTCTTTTTTCTTTCAACCAAAGCAACCACTCAGATTGACCCTCCCAAACTTCTTCTTCTTCTCATTTTCTTCTTTTTTTTATGAGGACAAAGCTATAGGATTAAACTAAGTTATAATTATTTGATTTATCACTTTAGATATTAGCGGGATCTATCTTTCACATGATTTCCTACTTATCATTGGTTAGGTTTATGGACGATAGTTAGGATTATATGTTTGTATTTGACTGTTATTATCCGTTAGAGGTTTAATGTTATCATATTACTTCATCTCGACACTACTCACATTTCATGATATCAAGTCAATAAACACTTTCTTCACTATATCTTTTGTCTATGAGGTCCTACAAAAGCCAACTATAAAAATGTATACCCAATTCTTCTCCAAAATGTACAACAAATATAAACTTATTAATTATAACTATGTTTGGTGGCACGTGCTTGATTTGTATTTGTATTATATATTGTTGACGGTGATTTTTGGATTGGTTGAAAAGTCAATCCGCCAACAATAACACGTAGGCAGGTCGAGTGCTTTGACTGGTCAAGATAAAACAACTAAAAACTCCTTTATTCTATGTGGATGTAATGCAACTGTCGAATAGCCTGGTTTGGAAGGCAAGTTCGACGAGAACGATGGTTATAAGCAGTAGATGCAAGAAAACCAAAGCAAGAACATGAAATTTACGTGGAAAAACCTAAGACATGGAAAAAGCCATGGTTGCAGAGACAGCGGAGGGAAATATCACTATGCATTTTGAGATTACACACTCAATGCCCAGTTTCTCTCAAGTTATTGCTCGTGTCATAATACAATGATTTCCACTGGTATTTATATGGGTTAATAGGGTGTTACCCTAATCCTTACCGTGTAAGTAACAAATTTATAGTTTGAATCCTTATAGGATTCTAGTTGAGTAGCCCGTTTATGACTCATTTTCTATTTGGTGTTTATCCTTTTAGAAGCTTCGAGTTATTTCCCTATTAAGACTCTATGATAATTAGGAGGAAATAGCGATATTTCCTTGTTGGAGTGTGATTTTAACATTTCGTATCTGAGTGAATCTCTACTTGAAATGGCGTTTCTTGATGAGATTGTGTTTCCTGATCTGGCTGAGGAGATCTTGTCGAGTAGAGATCTTCGGTGAATAGGATCCTAGATCATTAAGTCACCTTAGTCGAGTAGGTTTACTTGGTGGTACGTTCGGAAATCTAGCTCGGCTGTCCTGGTGACGTGGCTGGATTCGACGACATGTCATCAGTTAACGTTCCTCAGATTGACCAATTGACTTTTGATGATGTGGCGTTACTACTCTTCTATTAATCTCGCTCATTTAGCTGACGTGTCTCCCAGCAGTGTAGCATATGTAACAATACCCCCTTAAATAGCTGAGTCAAACACCAGATATTTTCCTTTGTCGGTATTTGTACTCGGCAATAGTCTCATTCGGCGAGCAGTGTTTAAAATATTCCCTATTTAGATTTTGTTTTTTCCTCATTAATGATGCACTTGATAACTTCCTCACTAATTAATGTCTCATTAAACGACATTTAATTTTGACCATAAAACATGTGAACGACGCCTTGATTGCAATCCTATGATTTGAAGCCTTGACTTCAGTAACTTCCTCTATATGACATATGTCCTTACACGAGTGTGCGTGTCAAGCATTACTCTGCACATCATGTAAAACTAAGTAGGTAAGTATCGCCTCGTTTTTCGTGTCTCTTTCTTCAATCGACGTCACCCTAAGGCATGCCTCTTTGTTTTCGTGCTTAAATTTCAAAACCTTTTTCGTTCAATCACTTTTCACTTTCCTCTACAAATCAAATACTCTCTCCCTCTCCGCTATTTTTGTCCTCAAAAGCTTCAAACTTGGTCATTTTTGCTACAACTTTCTAGGTTGCGTAAGTTTATTGATCCCTTTGTGTCGGACTTTCTTCGTGTGGTAAGAATTGCTCCATCAATTTCTAGATCTTCAACACTTTTTTGGTGCGTTCTCATGGATCAAGCTTAGCATTACTACATTATTGAATGCATGATAAGGGCAATATAACGAGAGGGCCAGGCTGCGAGGGATAAATTCAAGTATTAGCTACAGCCTTATGAATCGAATCAACCCAACCCCTTGAATCTGAACCTCATATCATTTTTTTATGGTAATCCCCCTCAATCTCTTAACCCATCTTTTTCGTTTTGCAACGAATCTACCTTAGAAATGGTAAAGTCGAGCAAAATGAGTGACATCCCCAATGAGGCAAAGAAGTCATGATCGCTTTAAAAATGTTCACATTTTGGTGCATGTAGATATGGTTTCAGGCGAGGTAAAGCCTTTCGATTTCTCTTCGGTGGTTTTGTTTCTGGGTTCGGTGGGTTTGGTTTTTGGGTTCGGTGTTGGGTTTGGTTTCAGCATTTGGTAAGGGGTTTGGATTGGAGGTGGTGGTTGTGGTTGATTTCGATTTAGGTTATTGGATTATGGATGGTGACTGAATTGTGGTATGGTTTGTTTTAGGGTGAATGGTTTTTGGTGATTGTTGTTGTTAAGTCAATACATGTTCTTATTTGAGATCCTTAAGTCCTATGTTTTATATTATGTTCTTGAGTGAATTTGGATATTTTAATGTGTTTGTTGAGATTGTGTAGAAGATATCTATTGTGTTGAGTTTGAAGACAAAAATGGGATTTTAAAGAAAGTTTGGAGAAATGTCTATACAGCACGTTGAAATTCCCTTAATATTATAGTGTCAAGTATACCTAAAAGGGGGTGAATAGGTATAGTCTCAAATTCTTGCACTTCTTTTTCTTCACAAGATATACGATTGCACAAGTAAGATTTAACAAGAATATTGATCCAACAAACCAATATGAATACAATTAAGCAATGGAAGAATCAATACAAATTCAAAGTAAGTAAAGCTAATAAAAACAAAAATCAACACAAAGGATTTTTACGTGGTAAAATCTCAAAAGAGGAAACATCCACGGGTTGATAACACAACCACTGGCAAAAGCAATTCACTATGACAAATAGGAGTTACACACCCAAGAGGCAATCAACACAAGATTCACTCTCTAAGCTATTAACACCTACTTTACCCTCGGGCATAATGAACTTACTATGCCAACTTCCTATCTAAGACCTCAAGTCTCTAGGAAGGCACATTGCTTGTCTATCCAAGTCACCCAAACTCTAGACAAGGCTTCCTTACTTAGCTATCCAGATCACCCCTGAACCTAGACAAGACTTCCTTGCTTAGCTATCCGAATCACTCCGATCATAGCCAAGACTTCCAGTGCACAAATTGAAGATCCCCTCTCCAAAATGTGACTTCCAATGCTCAATCCAAAGAATCACTCTATGGAATGAGACTTCCAACCTCTTTACAAGGCAAAGGATCTAAGTGAATGCAAATGATGCAAACACAAGCAAATAGAAAGTTGATCAAACACACTCTATGAAGAATTAGTTTAGCACAAATCAAGCTCACAAGTAAATGTAACTAATTCTTATGAACATGTGATTAGAGATCTAGATTAGGCATTCAAAATCATCCACAAAAATATCTAGAAACCTAACATGTCAATCAAAGCTAGAACAACATGTTTTCAATAGAAATCACAAAACTAGCTTTGAAATCAAGTGAACAAGTTAACACTTGAAATCCATAACATATTCAACAAAACAAGAACTAGATTTAGATGATAGAAATTACAATCAAAATATCCTAGTTCTTATAACATGTGACTAAAACCTAGAAATCAACAATCAAGATCAAATCACAAAGATATTCTAGATTCAAGTTCATGTTCTTCAAAATTAGCTGAAATGATATTAAATCAAAAATACAAAAGCTGATTTCGAAACACATCCAAACAAGTCTAAAATTGGAATCAAAATCATTCTAAACATTTTTCTTTAATCAAATAAGAAGATTCATCAATTTGATCACAAAAGAAAAATGGAAAGAAGATGATTCACTTACAAATGATGAACACACGAACTGAGATCAGATCACCGTGAAAAACCTGCACATCATTTGACTCTAAAAATGCTTGGGACTTGTTCCTCTCTTCAAGACCAACAATTTTGGCTTTTTAAAATCTAAAATCGGAGTTGATTTAAGAGAGATATCACAAAAACAAAATTGGACAAGTTGTAAACAATTTCTGCACGAAATTTGAATATATATGGAGGGAAATTGATGTGTAGAGAGAGAGAGAGATGTAAGACCACTAATCAACACTTGCCACATTAGCTCCACTTGGAGGCGCATGGCCTCCACAGGAGCAGAATGGTGGCCTTCCCGTGGGGGCCACGCGACTCCACGGGGTTGGGGTGGTTTTTGGATTTGCCATCCCACTTCCCCTTTGCTCCCTATCGCGCACTGAAATACTTTTCAACCGTTCTCCAGCCTCCAAACTCCAAATTCGAATCCATTTTCGAATTACAAACCAAGACTCCCTCACATAAAAAAGACATCAAGACAAATTTCACTAAAAAAAATATGAAATTCAACTGGAAAAACAAGGACGAACACCAAGTACGATAAAATCACGGAAAGTTTCTCAACTTCCTATTTTGAACTGGAAATTTAATGAATGAGTAACCTAAATAAACGAAACTCAATGAGACATAATATAAGCTCAAATTCAAGTCTTATCACATAAAAACACAAACAAATAAACACAAGAACACACAAGTATGCTGTTGCCTAGATATAGTCCTAGAACATGCAACTTTACAAAAATTGTCAAATTAAGTCTAATGCATGTGCATACTTCAATAAGTGTGTGAATGTGTTATACAAATTTTTGCACAATGATGCAGAGACATAAATGTTATGAAATGTGTGTGTGTGTGTGTGTGTGTGTGCCCTTAAGCCTTGCAAGAGGGAGAAAAATCTTGATACCTTAGCATCCAAGTAAACACATATCCTCTTGAAGACAAACTTTGCAAGCGAAGTTGCTTTCCTTCTTTGAAGCTCGATCCAATCACGAACCAGCTAAGCAACTAAGCAATACAAACAAAGAGCGTTTTGTTATGGATTCAAGCCAACACAAATCTAAAACCTAACACGCGTTCAGCTTGTGAAAACCATAACTCTTTCCTCATATTGAACTAGGTGAAGATCAACATATATTTGGAAAGCCCTAGGTGTTTGGTTTCCGGAAAAATCTACGGTTCGTCGATCGGAGTTTTCTAGAGAAAGTTATGGTTGATTTAGTAACTGAATGTCAGAACTAGAAAAGTCAACCGCGGCCTAGACCGCGGCTTGTGCATAACGGCCTAAGTAGCGGCCAATTCCAAAGAAATTCCACGGTTGACCCATGTAACGTCCCAAACCGCGGTTTGATATATTTTTGGTGGAAAACCACTCTGAATTGGTCTAGATTTGTTCTAAAACTTCGCAAATAAAATCCTAATGACTCTAGAAAATCGATACATGTTTAGAAAGCTTTCGAAACTCAAATTAGAAGTCAATCATCAAAAGGGGAAATCCAAGTTAGGGAAGAATTCTCATTCCTTGTTTCATTATAATTTCCCACTTGGTGAGTTTCCTACAACAAAGCGAATAGGAAGTTCACAAGGAGAAGTCACCTATAAATACCAAGAGTTTTTTTCTAGAGAAGGGGTTCGGAGCTGGAGATTGAAGATCGAAGACTCAAGCAACATTCTCTTCTTCAACCTTACTTTAGTTTTTGATGTTTTTATTTATTTTTCTAGTTTTTATGTATAGCTAATTTGCTTATTAGCTAGGGCTAACTAGAAGCCCTAAACATGATCTCAATTCCATAGACAAGCTTTGTGTTTTAATGAAGTAATATTTTCTCAATATGATGATTTCAGTTTATCCATAAAAATTGTTATTCTATTATTATGTTTCTTTAATTGATCACCTTAGAGCATAATTATTTTATTATAGAATCTACACTGAAAGGGTACAAGTCGGATACCATATGAATCTATCATTCATTTGCAATAATTAATTGAATTACGACCCAATTATGGGAAATTGATTCATGAATAACCTATGATAGATACCATGTTTTCGGGTTCATGTGATATTCATATTTTCTTTGCTCTTAATGGATTCCAATTATTAAATCGAAGTAGACACCAAGCCATGTTATAATTTAAGATATAAGTATTTATGTAGACACCATGCAACTTACATACCAACTAAGAGAGAATCATATGACATGTGAGACACCATCACCTTGTCGTGAACATTTGCATCATGTTTTATTATTTCTCCGCTTTATTATTGTCTATGGATTGAATGATTGTTTAGCGGTGGATAGGAGATCCTAACTAGTGTTTTTCTTTATTTGATTTCTATTAATTATTTTCTACTGCGTTTTATTTCTTGTTATTTAATCTTTTTAGTTTTTAATAACCAAATCAAAACCCCATTCGTGTGTGTGAGTTAGAGTCCTTGCTTTTATATTGTTAGTTAGATTAGAGTCTTAGATTGTCTTAAGTTTAAACTTATTATTTTCGTAAGTAATTAATTCTCAGTGTGAACGATTCTTGCTTTTCCGCAGTGTTGTTTCTCACGATTTGTGCACTTGCAAGGTTTTTATTATTTTTGTTGTCCATTTAGACAACAATTGTTAAATGTTGCCTTTTTTTTCAATTTTAATTTGAATTTTAAAATTGATTTGGGAGGATTCTAGATTGATATGAATGTGGATGGTTGATGAATATGGATTGCTGATGATGATAATTTAGAATCTTTTTATTTTTCTTTCTTTTTATCTTTTGATTTTTTTTCCTTTTTCAATTTATGGGTTTCGATTTTCTAGGTTGTTGATTTTCTGGGTTTTTTTTTTTATCAAATTGAATATATATATTTTTTGATTAATTTTTTTTTCTTCAAACCCATCTCTTTTCACTACAAAAAATGGTCTTTTCCAACGGCTAAATGCTGTCGGAAAAGATGTTTTCCCGTCGGAAATGCCCTTTTCCGACGGGAAAAAGCCGTCAGAGGCCGTCACAAATACGTTTGTCGCAAATAACTATTTACCGATGAGCCGTCAGAAATACTACTATTTCTGACGGCCAGGGCCGTCGGAAAAAATAAAAAAGCCATCAGTAATATTAATTGAAGGTGGTCAAAATTACTAGTATTTCCGACGGGGAATGGCCGTCAGAAAAGGTTCATTGAAAAAAAAAATTGCGCACCTTCAACTCTGCATTTTACGTGGCTCGAACCCGTGACTTGGATTTGAGAGTAAATGTTACTACCATTTTGCTATTACTTTATATTTGATTTCTTTTGCATACTAATTATATATAAGCTACTTATATATTTGCATACTATCTAATTAAATATATTTTTTGTATAATATTTAAATATAACTATTGATATTGTTTTTAAAAATAATATTTTATTAAAATATTTCCCTTATTTCATAGGAAATTACATTTTACTACTACTTTATCTTGAAATAGGATACATATATTATATCCTTGTTGATTTTATTTTTTATAATCAACATTTTACTAAAAAATTAATAATTTTTATTAATTAATAATTTAAACTTATTTTAGTAATTACTAATAATTTTGCTATATTTTATATTTATTTAATTTAGCCAGATGTACACATAAAATAAACTTCTTATTAGTACCATTTTTTCCCTAAAGTCTGGTCCCTAGCTACTGTCTAATTTTCTTGCAATGATCGCCATAATTGTTTTAATTTTTTTTACATTACCTATGACATATTATTTGAAAATTTTAAAATTAAATCAAAATATTGGGCAAAAAATTTAACAGAGTGATTTTGCTAAAACAAATAGTGATAAATACCAAAATAATACATATAGTGATACATTTAAAATATTGACCAACAAATCACATTTTTTTTGTAGTGTATAAATTATCACATGCATTCCATTATAATTTATTAATTACTATTATAATAATAAATTAATTATTTTTTCCATGACAAAGCCATTACAAATAATGTAGGAAATGGTACTGCATTTTCGATAGCGTAATTGCCCTTAAAATTAATTCGAATTAAATTTTACCATTGCCCTTAAAATTAATGTAAAATATGCCGTCGGAAATACAAACTATTTCCGACTGCCATTTAGGCCGTCAGAAAAAGTATGTATTTCCGACGGCATAAGGACTATTTCCGACGGTTATTGGGCCGTCAGAAAAGGGGTATTATGTTTTTGCTCATTTCCGACGGCACTAATATGACCGTCGGAAAAGGTACCATTACCGACGGCAATTAGTGTCGTCAGAAATAGTTCGTCACTAATAGGCATATTTTTGTAGTGTTTTATTTTCATTAAACTGTGTGTTGGAAGGGTAAAGATGTCCTTATGTTTTCAATTTTAATGGTTAAAGCACCTTTGGATGGAAAACTTGACGGAATGGGCAAAATGACCGACATTTAGGGTTTCAGGGGCTGACTAACCCTTATTGAAACTAGATGGACCATTTTTTTCTAATATGGTAAACCCCAGGTAGGAAAATGATAATTTCTCTTTCTAATATAGAAAACCTCAGGGGGGGAAGTGATAATTTCCTTTTATAAAAATAAATAATGAATAAAAAATAAAGAAACAACCACACCCAAAAGGTTTAAAAGATTAAAAAAATTAAACATTTACACCAACAATAACCAATTAAAATATTCGAAAAAATATTAAGGGGGGTGTATTCAACCCAGATTTCATTGGATTTCATTTGATTCTGTTGGATTTTAGAAATCTGGGTATATTGGATTCAGATTTCATTGGATTTGTTTGAAATCCATCAAAATATGAGGGTATTCAATCTAGATTTCGTTGGAATCCAATAAAATCTTGGTGTATTCAAAATCTCATGGATTTGTAAGGATTTGTTTAAGTGATGGATTTGGATGGATTTGGATGGATTTTTCATTGGGAAATATAAATAGGAAGGAAATTCATAAATCTTGCCCTCAACCCAAAGATTTCTAAAGACTTATGTCTCTCCCTTTCTCTCTCTATCCCCTCTCTCTCTCTCTCTCTCTCTCTCAGTTACATATCAGAGCTCTCTCAAGAGCTCTCTCTACCCACATGGAAAATGTGAGCTCTTTCTCTCTTTCTCAATTTGGTGCTTTTGTGATTTATTGGTGATAAATTTGAGGCTTTTGTGATTTCTTGATCTTCTTGATTGGTGTTTCGGTGTAGTAAAATTTAGGGCTTTTGTGATTTTAATTCTTGATCTTTTTTATTGGTGTTTCGAAAATCATATGAAGTTGCTTTTATGATCTTCTTGATTGGTGTTTCGAAAATCATATGAAATTGATCTTCTAGTTTTTTTATGACTAATTATATTGTTTATGTCTTAATTTGGATTGTTTATATGTGAAATATAGAGATAGAAATTATGTTGTTTGCACCAAGAGAATCTGGTATGACAAATATGTTTGTTGGATTTATTGAGGTTGACAAGAGAATCTGGTATGACAAATTTATTCGGGCTTCGAGCTCTTTTTTCTTGCTTTTGCCTCCTCAATGACAGGTAAACCATTAATATGTGATTTTGGTCTCTGGGTCCGATTCTTGTGATGTGGTTATCAACACAACACTATACAGAACATGTCTTGGTTACTTGTGTGTTTCTTGTACGCTTTTCGTGCTTTGATGTGTGATCTTGCTATAAAATGGGTGATTGAGTAGTATTACTATGTACGCATATATGTTGAATTCTTTCTGGTTTTAGAAGTATGGAATCTGGGAGTGGGTTTTACTCAGCTGATGAGTTCAAGTTGGATGCAAAATGGCTCATTGATCCAAAGCATCTTTTTGTTGTTCCAATTTTTTTTATTCTTCGAATATTAGCTCTAGAAAAAGTACAAGTTAACTGCATTAGTATTCTCTAACTTTGTAGTTTCCCTTTTACTGCTTGGATAGTAAAGCCCCGCATCAAGTTAACATGTTTACATAATTAAAAGAATGTTTACTGCCGACATCAAGTTAACATGTTTATAATCTTTTTAATTTGTTTTCAAAGTGATTTTAGATGAGTAGTCAAATAATAATTAAAAGAAATATTCTTTTTAGTTTATAACAATAGTGACAATAGCATCGGTCGATATAATAGTTTGTATGAATTGTTCTTTTTTGTAGAGAATTTGATTTCCTTGTATCTACCTTGTTTTTCGTGGTCAATTTAGATTTTTTAGTATAAATGGAAGAGGCACAACAAAGAAATGAGAAAGGGAAGGACAAAGTTGGGGGAAATTAAAGCAGTTGGACCGTGGCACAGACCAATTTATTATTACAACTTATGGTTGAAGCTGTCGGTCGTGGATGGCGTGATGCTAGTGGATTGTTAAGCAAGCAAACAATTGAAACATGGATACTCCCTTCTCTGAATGAAACGCTTAACTGTAGTAAAACCTACAACAATAATCAGAGCCGATTGAAATGGTTTAAGGCACAATATCAAAGATATACCGAACTTATGCTTCATAGCTCTGGTTTTGGATGGGACCCAATCACATGGCGATTCAAGGCTAGTGAAAAAGTATGGGAAGATTACCTTAAGGTAAGTTTCTTGAATTTTCTTTAAATATATTCAGTTTTTTTGCAATTTATATATTAACATTTTTATATTGTTTATCTTATAGTCTCATTCAAAGGAGAGACACTTTCGCAAAACATTATGTAGATTATGATGATTTGAGGGTTGTAATTGGGAATGTAACTGCTTCACGGAGAAACTCAATTGGATTGGGTGATGATATTGATGCAAGAACATTTGGAGTTGAATATAGACATGTTGGGATAGAGGACTATGAGTATGATGCAGATAATAGGGCATTTGTGCAAAGTCAACATGAACCATTACACCAATCTGAGTCACTTGAACAATCTACTTCACCCTTATCCCATCAAACCATGAGTTCAGAGGTTCCCTCAAAAATGACAAGTCAAAAAAAAGAGAAATAAAATTGATTATGAAGGATCTGGCTCATTTCAGAATACCAACCAAGCTGATATTATAGAAAAGCTTTCTCATGGCGTTGATTCAATTGCCGCTGACTTTCGGGGATTTTGTAGCCTAATGATGGAGAAAAGGGAAAGTTACAGGGAGAAAAGGGAAATTGAGAAAAAATAAAAAGAAAGAAAAAGTAATAAATGAGATGCTATGAAGGAGACTCCGAACTTGGATAGCTCTGCTCATTACAAGGCACTTGCACTGTTTAATACTAAAACAAAAAAAAAAAGTGTTTTTGAACATGTTGCCTGGATACTATATACTTCGGAATGAGTGGTTATTTGGGAACATTTTGGAGAGGTTTAAATATGAATAAGTTATTTTCTAGTTGGACTTGTTTTTTATTATGAATTGTTCGTCATTTTTAATTGGCACTGGGTTCAAACAAATGATAACTGCTACTCTTCTTTGTTTGTTTCTATGGAATCATCATCCTCATTATTATTATTATTATTATTATTATTATTATTAATCAATCTCATATGTTGTGGTGTTGAGTGGCGGAACAATAAATGCAGTATTTGATGTATATTTTTTTCTTGTTTTTGTTTTTTTTTCTTCTGGATTCTTGTTTGGGTGATGGCGTGATGCTCTTTTTTGGGGTATGCTTTTTTTTTTCACATGAATTTTTGATTTCATTACAAGGCTTTATATTGATGTTGGTCCAAGTCTTTTCCATTTGAGGAGTTATATATATATATATATATATATATATATATATATATATATGTGTGTGTGTGTGTACACTTGTTTGGTTGGGCTTTCTACTGCTTCAAAAGCTCTACACATCTCTATTTGAGTTTTTTAGAGTTGTTTGGTAAGGCTTTCGAGATTGTCTATTTTAAATTCAGTAGAAGCTGGTAGAGTTTAAACTTCTACTAGGCAAAAGCTATGGGGATGAGCTTCTACAAATAGACATTTTATTTTTAAAAATCTATCAATCAAACAACTATAAATTTTTTCTCAAAAACTCTATTTTTAATAGATCTATTACAAGTAGACCTTTTACAAATAAATGTTTTTCAAAAGTCCAACCAAACAAGTTCTATATATATTGTTGACAGTGATTTCCGGGCTTATGAAAAGTCAACCGGTCAACGATGCAATTCACTCAATTTGTAAACAAAATAAAATAAGAACATAACCAGTAATGAAGAAAACAATTTTTACGTGGTAAAATTCCGATAACGGAGAAACATCCATGGATCGTCGCTTGGCAACGAAGAGGCAAATTCACTATGAAAACAATTAATGACACCCTCAAAGCTCTCTCTCGCTATTATAAATTTGCTATATATTTTTCAGTGATTACACAATTGTATTTGTATAGTATTCTTTAGGGCTTCCTGAATCTTGGCGTGTAAGTAGAAGATTGCAGAATCTTGTTAGGACTCTTCTTACTTGGATTGTCTTGATATCTTTCATGTTTGGAATTACCATGTAATTAATGTAGCTGATTCATTTTTTGATTAAGACTCTTGATATCTTAGAGAGGATCAATTTGTTTCCTTGTTGAAGTGTGATCATGAGTTCTATATCTTGGTGAAAATTCCTTATTGATCGCTGTGTTTAAGTCGGTTTGCAATTGCCTAATTTGGGTGAGCAAATCTTGTTATGGAAGATATCTTGATATGATCATATTTCATGTTCTGGCCGAGTAGATCTCGCGGAGTAGAGATCTTCAGAGAACAGAATCTTCGTTCACTAAGACTCCTTAATCGGACAACTTTACTTAGCACTTATTCTTTTTAGTTCCATATGAACTTTCTTGATGATGTGTCAAGACCTGGTGACATGTCCCTGGACAATGCTTTTTCATTGACTGGTTGACTTTTGTCGACGTCGCATGGTTGGTCTTCCGCTATTCTCGTTCTGCTTGAGCGACACGTCCCTTCGGAAAATTTCACACACAACACACACACACACACACGGGTCTTGAATTGTTGGAAGACCGGAAAATAGTTAAATTTTATTTACCTTTTTAACCAAACAATTGGCCTTGTAAATTATTTTAAGGATTTGATTGTGAGTTAAAAAAAAATGAAAGTTTTTGGCCGATAAATTTATTTTATTTAGGATAAATCGTTACCAATCCAACAAATTCCATACAATTCTATGTAATGCTGTAAAAATGGAAAGGCCCGGCCTGCTTTGGCACGGCATGCCGGGCCCGTTTTCCAAAATTTTGGAAAAATGTGGTCTGGCACCGCCCGCTGGCACGACATAGGTGTGCCGTGCCGGTACGCGGGCCGGCACCGGCATGCCAAATGGGCCGAGCTGGTGTAAATTATTATTATTATTATTAATTTAATTATATAAATGTAATTGTGTCAAGTTATTTACAATATTGTTTTAACAATGTAATAATCTAATTTTGATTGCAATTTGTTTATTTTAATTATAATTTTAGTGTAATAAAAATTGTTTGGAATAGATAGATTTATTATGTTTATTAAAAAAGTAATTCAAAGAATGGATATAGATAAAATATTAAAGAAAATAAAAAATAGATGAAGACATGATGTTATGAAAATATGAAATGAAGAATTATTTAATTATTTTTGACTTTCGAAATTAAGTATTACATATTTATATGATTGTCTCATAAAAAACCTTACTAAGAAAAACCCAGTGGGATAAAAACTTGGTAAAGGAAAAATAGTGCAATCGTATTACAAGTAAATGTACATGTATAACCTAGTTCTGGACCTGGTTACTACCGGAACTCTCATCAACAAATAAATTGGAGAAATTTTGAATAAATTCTTTGTCTACCGTTTCATTTTGCAACCTCTTTCAAGAATGCTCCCAATCCCGAATGCATGTTAATACCTCCACCATCTTTGGAGTCAAACAACTTCTTTTTGGTTTAATAATTCGCCCGCTTGTGCTGAATGCTTGTTCTGAAGACACAGTGGACATGGGGATAACCAGTAAATCACGTGCTAGGTGTGACATGACCAGATACCTGTAGCTATAAGTCTTCCACCATAACAACAAATCAAATTTCTCTGTGTCTTCGCATGCATCGAACTGTGCTTCAAGGTATCTATTCAGTTCGGCTCTAAAAGATGCAGCAGATCGTTGCGTTGAAGAAGAACTTGATGATTTTTTACGCCAGTTTCAGAATGCTCCAACTTGTCTGCATCGGTTGTGTCTCCGGTTCTGCTGATGGCTGCGTGTCAAAGCCGCCAAACCTGCACTCATAAATACTAAAAACTTCGAACAACTTATTTCGAATGTCAGTAATATGTTCTGAATAATCTATTGACAAATTTTTTCTAATAAACTCAAGCAAAAAGTTTAAACCATATAATCTAACTTTAGGATCTACTATAAGACCTAAGGCATAAAAAAAAGGAATCGTAGACCGATATTTTTTCAACTTTGTCTCCATGGCAACAACAGCAGTGCCTAAGATGATATCTTCACGATAAGTGTTTAACACTTCAGACATTCCCACTATCTGATGAATTGCCTGGGAAGATGTGGGGGTAATAGACCCTAGAAAGAGTTACAGTGACATTGTAAAAAATCTTTAAAAATTCAACTAAAACCCTTGCCATATACCAATCATAGGGTGTGAGTGCTTGTGCTTATGCTTGTGAAGAACCAGTTTCAGCCAATTTCATGTTAAAAAAACCTTTAATAGTCGTATCATAGTCCAAACAATTTTGCAACATTAAGTAAGTAGAGTTCCACCTTACCGGCATATCAGTTTGGAATCGTCTGGGTGTCATAGACTGTTTAATGTACAGTGTCTGCTGAATTCTCGTAATCTTGGATTAGAGCTCCCAATCCAAGAAATGCAGATATGATGCGATCTATACGAGCACTTACTTCCTTCAAACCCGACTGTACAATTAAATTTATGATATGACATGTACACCGTTGATGGAAGAAATAACCCCCAGCTTGCGGGATATTTCTTTCAGTAAACAATGCAATAGAGCCAGTATTTGCATATGCATTATCTAATGTGATAGAAATGATGTGATCGGTTATTCCATAAGTTTCTAAAACCTCAATAATGACATTAAAAATATTTTCTGCGGTATGTGAATAATCCATAGGACGAAAACTGAGAATTTTTTTGTTAACCTCCAATCAGAATCTAAATAGTGTCCTATAACACATAAATAGTCATGTTTGGAACATGCGTTCCAAATATCAAAAGTTAATGCAATAGAGACACTTAGATGCTGTAATTCAGCCATCAATTCATCTCGTTGGGTTTTAAACAATCTTATCAAATTGTTCCTAGTGGTGGTTCTAGAAACAATTTGAAATTGGGGGTTGAATGCATTATTGATAAATTCCTGAAAAAAAAACATTGTCACCAAAATTAATCGATTGATCAGTTTGTGCAATGTATCGTGCTATGTATCGTGCTAAGGAATTTCTAGCACGATCGGGGTCGTAAATCCACGTTGTAACGGACCCGTCTGGGTGCCGTTGTAGTTGTGTCTAGGTTGTAGTGTCTATTTGTCCATGTGCAGGCATGCATTTCTCAATATGTCTTCTCAAATGACCGGTTCCCTTTTTACTAGTGGTACAGTCCTTCAGACAAAACTTACATTTAGCTCTCAGGGCCGGTCGTACCGTCTGGGAGTGTCATTTGTACTATGTCAAACACTGCCAGACATTAGATGTAAACCTTTTGGGACATGATGTTAGCGTAACCGAGGAATAGGGAGGTCCTGCTTGGGTTTCCGTCTGTCGGGAAAGATCTAAATCGTCGTTCAGCATGTTCAAACCGCCCGGAAAAGAACGGTGGTTAGGATCCATTTCCTAAAATACAAATATGAACTCATTAGTCATTAATAAATATAGAAATTCACATAAAATGCATAATTTACTAACAAACTATATTTAACTTAATTACTATATATAAAAATTATTAATTTACTAAGAAAATATATTTAAATTCTCTACTACATATAAAAATTATTAATTTACTAACAAAATATATTTAAATTCACTACTACATATAAAAATTATTAATTTACTACTAACAAAATATATTTAAATTCACTACTACATCTAAAAATTAGTAATTTACTAACAAAATATATTTAAATTCACTACTACATATAAAAATTATTAATTTACTACTAACAAAATATATTTAAATTCACTACTACATGTAAAAATTATTAATTTACTAACAAAATATATTTAACTTAAGTACAACATATAAAAATGATTAATTTACTAACTCAAAAATATACTTCAATTAACTACTACATATACGAATTATTAATTTACTAACAAAATATATTTAAATTCACTACTACATATAGAAATTATTAATTTACTAACAAAATATATTTAACTTAATAACTGTATATAAAATGATTAATTTACTAATAAAATATATTTAACTTAATAACTGCATATAAAAATGATTAATTTACTAACAAAATATATTTAACTTAATAACTACATATAAAAATGATTAATTTACTAACAAAATATATTTAAATTAACTACTACATATAAAAATGATTAATTTACTAACAAAATATTTAAATTAGCTACTACATATAAAAATGATTAATTTACTAACAAAATATATTTAAATTAACTACTACATATAAAAAATGATTAATTTACTAACAAAATATATTTAAATTCACTATTACATATAAAATGATTAATTTACTAACAAAATATATTTAAATTCACTACTACATATAAAAATGATTAATTTACTAACAAAATATATTTAAATTCACTACTACATATATAGATTATTAATTTAGTAACAAAATATATTTAACTTAATTACTACATATAAAAATGATTAATTTACTAACTCAAAAATATTTAAATTAACTGCTACATATAAAATGCTTAATTTACTTAGAAAAATATATTTCAATTAACTAACCAAAAAATTTTAAATGAGTTTACTAACTAAACAATAATATTAAAATTAATAACTAAGTATAAACATAAAATTAACAATTTACTAACTAAACAAAAACATTAAAATTAATAAATAAGTATAAACATATAATAATCAATTTACTAACTAAACAAAAACATTAAAATTAATAAATAAGTATAAACATATAATAATCAATTTACTAACTAAACAAAAACATTAAAATTAATAACTAAAGTCTAAAAATAAAATTAAATAATAACATTTAAAGAATAATGTATCTTTTAACTTTGATATGTAGGTGGAAAATTTAGAGAATAATAGATAGATAATAGGAAATTAATAACTAAGTATTATAAATTGTGTAGAGGGAGAGAGTAAGAATGAAATTGTGTAGAGAATTGGAGAATGGAGAATTGGAGAGATTGAGAGAAAGAGAGAAAGAGAGAAAGTGAATAAAAATTGGAATTGGTAGGAGTATTTATAGGAAAATTTGAATTGTGGGTCAAGATATAAATTTTTTATTTTAAGGGGTTAAATGGTAATTTTTTTAAACACCAACGGTTGAAATTTGAAAATTCAACCGTTGGGGATTGGTTGAAAAAAAAATTGGCTAGGCCCAACGGTCAGCCTGCCTTGCTGGCACGACGGATCGACCTACTAAGGCTCGGCACGCGGCCGGCCTTTGTGCCGTGCCAGGAACGGCACGCGGCCCGCCTACGTGCCGGGCCAGGAACGGCACGCCCCCCTTTTGGGCCGTGCCTGGAACGGCCTGCCTTCCTTGGTAGGTAGTGCGTGCCAGGCCCTTTCAGCCCTGACCCATATTTACACCACTAATTCTATGTAAAAGTCCAATGAAATCCAATCTCTATACAGAAATCCAACAAACTCTATGGGATTTATGAATTCCACAAAAATCCATCACTTAAAACAAATCCATCAAACTTCAACGAAATCTGTGTTGAATACACCCCTCTAAATATCGAGTGAAGAAGAAGGAGAAAAACTTGGGTGATGCACCATACTAGAATTTGATGGTGGTGCATTAGCTCCACTAAGTGATAGACATATGTCACTCACTTAAACTGAAAAACTATATATATATATATATATATATATATATATATATATATATATTTCATTTTGGCTCTTCTTTTCCGACGATCAAACCCATTTTCTCTCCCATTTTTTAGTGGCTCTCTCTTCGTCTCCACCCATATCTCGACATCGATTTACCTGATCATCGCCATCTCCAGTGATCACTGTTTCAGTTATGTGAATATTTTATTTAATTAGTTTTTGAAGTTTTAATCTTTACTTTGTGATTGAAGCAGTGTACAGTTAAAATTGAAATTTTTGATCTCCAGAGATAGAAGAGTCAAGAGACCCAATTTTGAAATTTGGGATCTCATTCCCTCGAAGACCACCGAAACACTTTTCTCCTAGTTGCCGATTAAGATCCACGGCCACGTCGAAGTTAACGCCGCTGACACGATTTACCCTCAGTTGCCCGATGAATAAATTAGACCAAGATTGCCATCCACCTAGCTAAAAACTTCACGGGTTATGCGTCCTATATGGGTCTTCCATTCATTTCAGGTTTGCATTTATTCTTTTTCACATTATTATTTAATTTCTTCTCTTAGTTTCAATAGATTTTGTTTATTGGTAAAATTTATAATTATGTTGTTTGTTTTAGTTATTTTTTGAATTTGAAACAGCGGGGAGGACTGAGGAGTTTGAAGAAATGAACTTTTTGTGTTCTATAATTATGTGCATACCAATTGAACAAGTGCAGTTTTGAAGCTTTGACAATGAGTTTGCTAAAATTCTCACACCTAAATATGTAGGATATCTTAGGCCTAAGGCCAAATTGGTTCCAATGTTACATTAAAAGTGCTTAATCTGACATCATTTATCACACAATTTCTATAAATCTGAACATTCTGGAACTTTGAAAGATCTCATGATGATAAATTAGGTACTTGGCAGTTGATGTATTGGATGGAATATCATCGAAGCCTAAAGAGATTATAAAGATTGTAAACAGAAAACGTCCATTAGAGTGATTGGTATTGGACCCTTAAATATTTTTCACGTTTTGTTAGCATATATGAAAGAAAATTGATGTGGATAATAATCACAATCGTATTTTACAGGTTAGTTGATACCAATGATACTCTAGGAGCATGGCGTAGTTGATGACGACACAATCCTTATAAGAAGTAGCAATGAAGAAAATAATTTCCAAGAACTTGAAGTGCACCGTAATAGATTTTTTTCCAAGAACTTGAAGTGCAGTGAAGAAAACAGAGAATGCATCAATATAATAGATTTTTTTTTCTCTAAAATGTTGTGTAATTTTCTCAATATAAATAAAGTTGAATATTTTTTCTATTCAATTGTTTTTAGCACATTCACCTACTTTCTCTTCTATATTAGTCATTCTCTCATTACAGTTAGCACAAAAAAAAAAAGAGTGAGACTATAAATCCAAAAGTTCAATTACTTAAATAAATTTAAAAACAAATCTTCTAACTGAAAGTCTGAAATAGTTGTCACCGGAGATGGCGAGAACCGGGGTCCGGAGACAGCGAGGACTAAAGACGACGATGGTCAGGTATCTCAAAGTCACTAGAAAAGAAGATCCAAATGAAATTTGAGGGAAACAGGTTTTGTGGGCAGAAAAGAAGAGCCAAAATGAAAAAAAAAATGATACATATATTTTTAAGTTTAAGTGAGTGACTGTCGCTGACTGAGCGGAACCGATGCACCACCATCAGATTCTAGCGTGTTGCAACGATTGCACTCAAGTTTTTCTGAAGAAGAAGGAAAAAAAGTTGAATATATAATAAAAAAGTAATAGAATAAAAATGAAAGAACATATATATATACATATATATATATATATATATATATATCAGTCATTTTCTCCTCAGTGCGTACTGATATAACTTATATCGGTGCGTTGCTTATGGACCATTGATTATAGAGAAGTTTTGACAAGTGCATACACTTTGAGTCAAAGTATGTAAATCTAATAGTCCACATCCAACGCACCGATAAAGTTATATTAATACGTATTGATTTGAAAATTTATATATATATATATATATATTTGGTATTAGGTGGGTTTTGATAGAAACGTGTTGTTCTATGGAAAAAAGTTGAATATATAATAGGGATATTATTCATTTGGTCCCTATGTTTTTTTGAAATGTCTATTTTTTACTCACTTATCCATTTTTCACTGGTTTGGGCCCTATGTTTACCAAAACCACTCAATCTGATCCCTCTGACTAGAATTTTGACGGTCAACGGTCACGAAAAATGCTAAATGACTAATTTGAACATGGCTTCAATTACACTGCCTAAAAGTACCATTTTGCCCTTTAAAATTTCAACAATTACAAATAATTTATAAAAACAATTTGGTAGATGGATCTTCACCATCCATCATATTGAGATGGATGGTGATGATCAAATCACAAAAAAAGGGAAAAAATTAAATTTATATGAAAATATTTTGATATTTTTAAAATATTGAAAATGAAAAGAAAAAAACCTAAAAAATCTGATAACATAATTATTTTCTCTAAAATCTAATAACGATCATCATCATATGGTTAGTTTTTGTCTTCACATCATCATCTCATCCAAATTAGTTTTACGCCATGAATGTTGCACAATATCTTGAAGCCTGAATTACGAATCCTCTCAATGAAGCTTCTCAAACTCCACCCCAACACCTCCAACACCGACTCCACCAACCACCTTCAATTCCACCACCAACATCTTCAGTGCAATCTCCAAAATTTCAACCAACAACATCATTCTCCCAAGCTTCCCCAACCCAACAACACCATTACTCTTCCCTTTCTCAACTCTGTAACCCATTTTCTCACCAATCTCTCTCACTCTCTCCACCAATCAATCTACTTTCTCTGTCATCATAAAAATAACATTAAATGATTTATTAAAAAAAATCCATACCCAGTTCATCATCATCACCAAATTAAACCCAAACCTCATGAACTTCCATCTTCCAAACCCAGATTCTGACCACCACCACCACTATCGCCGCCGCCACCACAAGACCCAGAACCGAACCAGGCCACAATCATCACATAACTCAGATTTGAATCACACCTCCACCACCAAATCGAACCACCGTCTGAAATCCAAAAAAACCACCAAATCCAAAATGAAGAAGAGAAGAAGATGTGGGTCTGTGGAGTTTTGTGGGTGTTTTTGAGATAGATATTTTATGTGGGTCTCTGGAGATTGGATCTTCACCAATATTATCCGATCTCCATAGGAAACTGAAAAAGAGAAGAGACGAACAAAAAAAATGGCGATGATGCAGTGGTGCGGCGTGGTGGCAAGACGAGTCCTGGCGACGACTCCGCTGCCATCTCTCACGTTACCAGCACTGACATCGGCGGCGGCGTCTAATGCTCCGATCCTATGCGGACGAGGCGACAAGGAGAGGGAAGAGATTCAGAGTTCTCATGAGTCATGACATCAATTTATGCTACAACTGATTCAATTTTTATGATGTAAATGTTTGGAATGATATATATTTTTTTAATTTTCTTTTTAAAAAGAGATATTTTATTTTTATTTTTAAATTTATATATTTTTTAATTGTTCTTTTGTTTACAAAATTTCAATTTAATTTTTATTATATATATATTTCTATTTATTTATGTGTTGACATGTGGCATATTATTGATTAAAGACAAAAATACCCTTCAAACCGTTAATTTGACTAACGATTGACTCACAGAAGGACGAAATTGAGTGGTTTTGAAAAATATAGGGCCCAAACCAGTGAAAAATGGATAAGTGAGTAAAACATAGACATTTCAAAAAAACATAGGGACCAAATGAATAATATCCCTATATAATAAAATAGTATTATCTCAGGTGTTTGGGCTTATTTGGTATGGTCCATTGGAACATGAAAACCTAGCGGGTACCCAATAACTGGAGCTATAAAGTGGGATCAAGGCCACACTTGTAAGAAAAAACAACATTGAGAAAAGGAGCTAGGGTTTTCAAATTTCAAGCAACTCTCTAACAATGATCTACGACGTCAATTCTCCTCTCTTTCGTTCTTTCCTCAGCCAGAAGGGCGGCTCGTCTGATAAGAGGTAAGGCTGCATTTCAAATCCTTTACAATAGATCATGTTTATATCTGTTTATGTTTTTTGATTTCTTTCTTGGAATTTTATTTGAGAGATGCTTGGTTTGTCTTGTTGTTTGTAAATAATCATTCAAGTCATGTTGTGGATTAATTACGTAAATTGTATGGTAGACTCATTATTTGAATTCTTTTTAACTGTAAACTGAATTGCCATAGAGCCCTCATGTGTAAGATTATTGTATAGAAGCATTACTAGACAGTGGAAGACTCTTTATTACCAAAATCATGTATGTTAGGAGTATTTTCTTTGTTAGAATCACAAGACCTAAGTGCTAGTATTGATCAGTTTGTCTAAATAAAATTTTATATGACACAACTGATAAACATTAAGAAAGGAATAAAAATGACTGTCAATTGATTCAGATTTCAGCACAAGAATTTGTTTAGAGATATGACAACAATGTTTTGAAACGTGTTGTTCTGATATAGCTAATCTACTTGGTGGTGAATTATCTGGTTTAATTTCTAGCCAGATGCCCTTGTATCCTTGTACATGTTTGAGTAGTTGAGTTGATGTTCTCCTCTTTGAGTTTTATCATTCCCTACCCTTTCTCTCCATCAGTTTCTCCATCCCACCTCCATCTTTGTTTGCAATTTTTCTCTCATAGGCACACATTACCACTATTTTGCCATGTGTATTATTATGAATGAAGATAAGTTGCTTACATGGCAAAAGTGTGGTCATGTGTATTATTATGTCGTAGATATGCCTAAGAAAAAATCTCAGTTTTTGTCTTCTTTTCCGTATGAGTAAAATTTTCATGGTTGAAAAGATGATGATGGTTAATTTTATTTATGTATGTATGTATGGATTCATGTAACTTTTTTCCAGTTGCTGGGGGTGGTACCATGTTTGTTGTGGGGTCTGTAGGTCTTGGTTTTTTTTTTTATAAATAAAATAAAATAAAAAATAAATAAATGTTTTGGGCATATTGCTGAACTTTTGTTGGGCATTTCAGGAAAATGGACGAGCAGAAGCCAAAGGAACAGCGACCCAAAGCAAATGAGAACAAGCCTATTATGACAGAGTGAGAGGTTCTTCGCCTCTAATGCTTTACAAGTCTTTTAGGAGTAGTATGATATGGTGTTGATTTCATGTTTAAAGTGTAGTTGGTGGTTTTGCTTGGCTTTTGAGTTTGTAGCGGTCTCTGTTTGGACATGGGTTCTTACTTTTGTGTAATCAGAATTGTTTAGTTAAATGGTGCGAATGGTCTTATTTTGACAAACATGAAAAGTTGGAGTGAGATTCCGTATTTTTCATGTTATAAAAGAAGCAAAATGCTGTTGACACTGCTTATTTTATGTTCGGAAGTGTGCTTTTCATTGATTGCCTCTAACGATTGACCTCATAACTTTAGAATTTTTAAGCTAATGGGTAAATTAAGAGACCGCATTCAATCGTTCAGATTTAACCATGTATGATACTATCTTTAGATCAAAATCAAGCATATAGCATGGAGGAATTTGAGGGTATGTTGTAGAATGAAAAATATTTATTTTTAAATCAATTGCTTCCATGATTCCATCCATAGCTGTCTTCTGGAGTTATCTTCCTGTGAAATGGATCCTTTTTTTTGAGTTCGTTCATAAGGATCTGATGACACACACACATATATATATATATATATATATATATATATATATATATATATATAGTCTTTCTAATATCAGAACGTCCTGATAAACAATAAATATATCAGGAGTGGTTTATATTCAATATCCTGATATATTTGTTGTCAGGACGTTTTGACAATAGAAAAATTATATATATATATATATATATAAATATTAATGTCTTGAAAGGTATAGATTAATTTTAGTCTTTCATCCTTCTCTTCCATGTCAAAATGACATTGTTTCCCTTGCTACTAAACCACTAAATCACGTCCTCTAAACCTGTGCACCATGTATGATAGATACTGTCTTTAGATAAAAATCAAGCATATCACATCGAGGAAGTTGAGGGATGTAGAGTGAAAAATATTTATTTTAAAATCAATTGCTTCCATGATTCCATCCATTGGTGTCTTCTAGAGTTGTCTTCCTGTGAAATGGCTTCCCTTTTTTCGCACTTGGATCCTAATTTTGAATTCGTTCTTAAGGATCTCACACACAGTATATCTGTCTAGATTAATTTTAGTCTTTGATCTTTCTACCTCCGGCTGTCGATATCAAGTTTAAAAACTTCACACCCACTAGTCCTCAAGTGCCGGTTCCTCCCCCCCCACCCCCCGGGTGTCCGGGTGTTGATATCAAGTTAAAAACTTCACACCCACCTGCCCTCAAGCGAGCAATTTTTTAAACCGTTAAGTAACTTTTAATGGTCGTCATTTTTATGATCCACCAAGACCACTGCCACTCTCAGTTCTTTTACGTTCATTTCAGAAATTTGACCCATAAATTCAACTGATTGGAAGCACGAAAATCACTATCACAAATTTCATCATTCAAATTTTGAACCTAGTCATTTGTTTGAAGTTTGATTTCTTTTTCAATGAAAATGGAAAAAAAAAAAAAATCAGACTTGGTAGAATAGTAAAGAAAATCGAATTCCCTCTGTTTACCCAAAGCAAGGTTTAGCCAGCGCCAAATTTATTTTTGTTTGCCGGTCGTTGGGATTCGTGTTTTGAAGATTTTTGATAAATTTACACGATATTATGTTAATAGGTTATATGTTCACTGATATCAATATTGATGGACATTTTTTGGATATTCTATGGAAAAGCTATTACATATTTACATTCACATATAGATATCGGTGCCTCTGAAATACAGAAAATCGAGGGAAAGATTAGGGTCTGTCCTATAAGCGTTTTTCAGTGACTGTTTTTCGAAAATAAAAATGAAAATGAAAACAGTGTTTTTTTTTTTTTCGAATTCTGAAAACGCGTCTGGTAGCATATACGGGAAACTGTATCCTGAAATTGAAAACAGTAAAAACGCGTCTGGTAGCTTCACTGAAAGCTGAATTCTGAAAATGAAAACAGTAAAAACACTTCTGGTAGAATAACTGAAAAATATCAAAAATTATAATTTTTCTTATATTTTTTCTATTGTAATTTTTAATTTGAATAAAAGGGAGTCAATAATTCATCCCAAATAATTATCAAATAACTCATAATTTAAAAATTGTTGTAAAAATAAAGAGAAAAATATAATAATGAATCAGAGAAGAAAATTGATTCACCGAATACATACATATATACATATACATATATATACATATATATATATATAATTTGAATAAAAGTGAGTCACCAGAACACTACACATGAAATTCAGTAAACTGGAGTTAAGTTAACAAAATCTGGAGTTAAACATGCTACCAGTAAACTCATATCTCCACATTTAGCAAACATACCAACAAGACTAGTTCCTACAAACTGATTAACACTAACTTCACTCTTGATAATCAATGTATGGTATCTTCTTCCCAGTTCAAGACATCTTTCATTGTTACAAAATTTTAAAACACCAATCACAAAACACCTATATAGTAAACTCCCTGAAGAAGAATATGTAGGGGCATCATTAGTACACACATTGTCACTGCAATCATCATGAGAAGTACCATTACCTGTAAAATAACCACTTTTAACCACACCCTTTTTAACATCAATCACATATCTAGCGTAGTTAATTGGAATCAATTGTTGAAACACCAATTCGTTTAGGACTTCTATCGAACAGTGTATATACAACTTTTGAAGGAATAGGTTCACTAGCCATAGATGTCATTGGGAGGCTGAAATTTTTAAGCTTGAATGAGTCTTTTACACTGGAAGTGGAAGGAAAGGAAATTGAAAAGCTGGTATTCAAACAAAGTTCAGTAAAATTTCAAGGAAAGGAAATTTTTAACTTCGATGGATGACTAATAAGTGGACTCGGCGAAGAAGAAGAAGAAGAAGAAGAATGAGAAAAAGAAGAAGAAGATGATCGGAGGCGAAGAAGAAGAAGAAGAAGCCGATCGGCGGTGAAGAAGAAGAAGAAGAAGCCGATTGGCGGCGAAGAGGCTAAGAAGAAGAAGAAGAAGAAGAAAAGGAGTCTAGAAGAAGATAAAGAAGAATAATGACGGGAAGATGGAGAAAAGTAAGAAAAAAATGAATTTTTTTTATAAAAAAAAATAAGTGAAAAAACAAAAAAAAAACAAAAACGAAAAACGAAAAACAACTTTCAAACGTTTTTTAAATTTTTCACTTTTAACAGTAATTGTGTTTTTCAAAATTTTTTTGTTTTTCGAAAATAAAATGAAAAACGGTTAAACGAACGCGAATTCGAAATCGTTTTTGGAAAACAAAAACGAAAACAAAAAAAAAACAGCTGCAGGACGGGGCCTTAGGGAAATTGTGGATATTTCAAAGAACGAGTATTATTGAGAAAGAGCAATGCTAGATTGAATAGTAGGATTATCTCTAAAGATATCATTATGAAAGTGGGTGACTTTGAATAATAAAATAAAAAGGACTGCCTCCGTCTCAGAAGAAGGTAATTAGAACGAGTGTTTTTAGCTTGGAAAAAATATATCATTAGTGTTAGATAATTCAAAAATTAAGCCCAAATTTCAATCAAAATTAAACTCATATTGTGTGGGGTGATGACAACTCACTTGCTACATCATTTAGGTTGAAATTTAGATTAATTATTTGGGTTGTATATCATTACTCAAAATATATTAGGAGAATGAGAAATGGTTTGATTTTCCTAACAGGGTGTATCCAGGATTTTTTCTTGTTAGGGTGGGCTAAAACAAAACTATATATACATACATATATATATATATATATATATATATATATATGTATGGGGTCAAAAAATAAATAGCACTATTTGGGGTGGGTGTTGTGCAAATATCACCACATTACTAATTCATGTTTAAAAGGCACCAATATAGATGTCCAAACAAAAATACTCCCTTCCCAGTGAGTTTTTGTCGTTTTCAAACTTAGTGAGAAAAACCAGAGAGAGAAAACATCGGCTGGAAAAAGAACCGGCGTTGGAAGATCAGTGGTTTTCCGGCTGAAAAAGACGTCGAAATAACCGGCGGTAGGACAACAGTTTTTTTCGGGTGTTCAGACGAGAGCATCTTCAATCGACTGTGGTAAGTTGAGTCAGATTATGTTGTAGATTTTGTTTTTAATAAGTTCATGTTTGATGTTGGTTGTTGATTAAACTTGTAGATTAGGTTTGTTTGTTAATCTGAGAATGGTTGGGGGTTAGGTTAGGGTTTGTAAATCTGTTGAAGATCTGGGTTCCCGAGCTTTTTCAAGGTGATTTCGAGCTTTTTTCAAGCTTTTTTCGAGTTTTTTAAAACATTTCCCGAGCTTTTTCTGGGTTTTCGAGCTTTTTCAAACTGGTTCCAAGCTTTTTCTGGGTATCCGAGCGTTTTTAAAAATGAGTCCAAGCTTTTTGAAACTGTTCCCGAGCTTTTTTAAAATGTGACCGAGCTTTTTCAAACAGTTTCCGAGCTTTTTGAAACAGTAAACGAGATTTTTTAAACAGTCGGAGCTTTTTTAAACTGTCGGAGCTTTTTTAAACTGTCCGAGCTTTTTCAAACAGTTTCCAAGCTTTCTTAAACAGTCCGAACTTTTTAAACCTGAGTCCGAGCTTTTTCAACAGTCCGAGCATTTTCAAACTGTGTCTGAGCTTTTTCAAACAGTGCCCGAGCTTTTTTTCAACAGTCCGAGCTTTTTTTAAATGAGTTAGAGCATTTTCAAACTGTGTCCGAGCATTTTTCAAAACGCGTCCGAGCTTTTTTCATACTGCCCGAGCTTTTTCAAATTGCCCAAGCTTTTTCAATATGAGTCCGAGCTTTTTGAAACTGCTTCCCTGCTATTTTATATTATTATGTCCGAGCCTTTTACATTTACTGATGCATTGTTTCTGTGAAAATGCAGATGAGTAGTGAACTAAAGGATTTGCTTAAAACTCCAGAGGATGAATGGTACGATGGAAAAATCACTCGGCATGACCATTTCAGCGACCTTAAAGATATCGACGTCGCACTGGACAATGTACCAGAACAATTCAAGGTCGAAGACCGACGTCGGTATACAGAGTCTTGTGTTGGTCATTTCCTTAGGATGGATTGTGGAATGAAGTTTTCGGGTAGCATAGTCCATCGACTGCTATTGCGCGAGCTACATCACGATGGGCCGGAGGATGAGATGAGATTTATGTTAGGTCCTCGTTCGGTCCGGTTCTCCAAGGTTGAATTCTGTCTGATCACCGGATTGAAGTTTGGAGTGATTCTCGACACGACGAGGTATGAGATGGTTCAAAACGGGATACACCAACGGTATTTCAATGGTGTAGATGAGGTGGATTATGAACAGCCGAGAGCTGTTCTACGGATCGGTGTATTTGAAGAGCAGTACGATGCTGTGAAGCTGTGCCTCCTTTATATGCTAAACTGGATATTGATGGGGTTGGACGAGAGAGAGAAAGTTCCATTATGGCAGATCCGGCTAGTCGAGGACTTAGACGCTTTTGATGCATTCTCGTGGGGTGCCCACGTGTATAGGCAGTCCATTATTGGATTCAAGCATGCCTTGGACGGTCGACGTGTGCGGTATGAGAGACGACAACAGGAAAAGGGCGCTGACGTTCTCACGGTGGAGACGTACAACATTTACGGTCTAGCTCACGCACTGTTGGTGAGAATTTAGAATTTGTATCGTTTGAAAACCTGAATATTTTTTTACATGAGTTACGGAATAAATGATTGGATTCTGAATAACTTGTTTTTTTTACATAGGTATTTGCGTATGAGGTTATCCCCGAGCTTGGGACCCGATTTGGGACTCTTAGGCGGATTGAGTTGTCCCCCTGTATGCTGAAATGGCAGTTGCATAAGCAACCAAGGTCGGACAAGCTGGACAAGATTTTATTAGCCAGGGTAAGGATCTATTGTGTTAAAGTGTTTACATATTATGATTATACAAATACAATGGTCTAACAACGATTTCAGATGTTTGCGAGGACTGCACTGGTGCTGACAGCAGCTGAGAGGGTTGCACAGTACTACGAGGGCATAAATGAGGGAGGCAGTCTATATATGGCTGCCGATGGACACAACGGCTCGGTACCGGATCCCTTACATCATACGATGGTCCGACCCAGTCATACGGAGGGTTCCGACCAGGAGTTTGGCGGTGGGAGTCCCCTCAGGCACAGGCCGGATACGGAAGATTCGGACCCGGAGTTTGTCGCTGGGAGTCCTCTTAGGCGCAGACAGGTTCGATTTGCGATGCCCGGTGGAGTACATTCACGAGAAGACATTGGAGGGCATCACCAGGTATGTCAAAAATGGTGTAATGCATTATTTATGTTGAAACAAGTGTTGTGTTTTAGTACTGACAATAATGATTTTGTTTCAGGACCGTTTGGAACGAAAAATCCAAGATGTGATGGATGCAGTCGCTCCGTTACGGGAGGATCTCCGGAAGAGTGATTAGGAACGGGATAGGCAGCATAGGGAGGTGATGGACTTTCTCTGGGGGCGGTGGGGTGCGACATCACAGTCAGGCAGGGATGGTCCACCCTCCCATGATCGAGACTCTCCACGTAGAAACAGAGACGGAGGGACAAACCCAGCCACCGGACCTACGACGGAGGCTGATGAACCTCAGACACAGGGTCCAATAGCTGGAGATACAGTACGAGACCAGCAGATGCAAATCCCTGGTGGCACGGATACATGAGTATTTGGGGAGACAGTTACCCAGGCGTTATTAGAGTTTCCGCTGCTTATGGAGGTACAGGATGTGGATCCTCCTGTTCATATCCAGGACCACACAGCGGACTCGTCCAGTCCACTGGGTCAGAGTCCCTCCTCATGTACAGTCCACACTCCTGACCTGACCAGGCGATCCATAGGGAGCACCCCTGCTGTCCATCCGACACCGCTCTCATCTACTCGATCCCGTCACACCTCACCCCCGAGTGACACTGCCGGTCCATCCCGACACAGCCCACCCCACAGGTCTATCTCATCCCATCTGAGCCCTCGACGTGATCCACGGGGATAGAGTTCCTCCTCCCAACACCCCCAAGTGGTCCACGGTCAGTATAGGCAGCAGCGGATTTGCAAACGAGGCTGGCAGTTGGTGAGCCCATACACTGACCCCTGTCGGCCGAAGAGGCAAAGGACACTGCCCCTGTCATCAGCATATACATTCAGGCCCAATGATTTGGTAGACGCTGACCAACTTGCGGCTTACAAAGCCTACAAGAGTAACGTGACGGGGGAATTGTAAGTATTATAATATTGTGAATTCATTTTGAAACACCTAAGTTAAGTTAGTTGTTTTTCTAAATAATTGAAAATTACGCAGACGTGATGTGGATATGATGACCCCCGTGCCTGTGACTTGGTTCCACCGGTTGCAAACCAACTTTATGGAGTTGGAGGACACGGTACTTTCCTTACTTCGATTGTCTTCTAAGTTTGTTTAACTTATGGAAGAATACTAACAATGTATAATGATTATATTGTCAGCATATGGACGCGTACCTGCATATTTTACGGAAGCGTCAGCGAGCATTCCCCACTGTCTACATTCAGAGGATGAACCTACTAGATTCTCAGTTCTATGTAAGTGTTTCAAATGTACTGTTTTCGCACGTCTGTTTGTTGTGTTTCATCCTGTTTCTAACGTTTCGGTTCGTTATCTATTTTCAGTCAATGCTGGAGTTTCAGTGGTGGAGAATCATGCCTCGCGATGCTGTGGGCAAAGCCCCGAAAAACTGGTCTGTGTTGAAGTACAGGTGGTCCCCTGAAGATCTGATGACGGTACGTGGATTTCTCCCGGTAGGGAACCGACCATGGCACGAGGTTGACGCGGTGAGCACAATACAGTTATGGTTTCAATGTGTTTAATTAATAATTCTTATTTTGACCATAACAATATCTTGAACACTTGGTACATGTTCTTATTCCGTGCAACATTGGTGGCCAGCATTGGCTCGTGGCCAGCGTCGACCTTACTGTCGGGAAGATCCACCTGCTTGACCCGTTCAGACAGGAAGTCCCCCTACAGATCAGGAAAGAGCAGGTCGCTCCATTGCGGTGGTTTCTACCCTCGATGTTGCATCAGGTGGGGTTTCACGATGCCAGACCAACGGGCGAGACGAAGTACGAGAAGCGGAATAGGCCCTTTGGGGTAAGCATGGTGTCTACAACACGTGCCCCAACAGACTAGAGGGTATGACTGTACGAACATCATTTAAACTTTAAGTTTGTTTTATTAAACTTCAATTGTAACTGTTGTTCATGTGCTGAGTCGCAGGGGTAACTGTGGTGCTCATACCTTGAGATTGATGGAGTACGTACTGGCGAACAGGAGGACGTTCGACTGGTCAGAAGAAGATATGAGCACCATACGGGAGAAGATGGATGTGGAGATTTTTTGTAACTCCAAGCCCCATTAGATGTTGTAGTTGTCGATGTACAAACAATTATAGTAATGAACTTTCAAATTTCAATTTTTTTGTTTAAAATTTCAAGTGTTTGCATTTACAAGTACAACACACGCATTTCATACAATAACAAAAGTAATAATTAACACCCCAACTTAATTAAACAATAAGTATGAACGACTCTATTCACTTTAAGGCAGATTCCTTGTGTGGGCACGTATGTTTGTTATGTCCAACTTGATGACATACGCTACACTTGCGACGGTATTCCTCGGGAACAATTCTGCTCGGACCTTCATTAATCAAGGGCGGATTAAAACACCTTCTGCTATTATGACCTGATTGTCCACATCTTCTACACGATTGGGTGGTTGTCCTCTCGGAAGACGATGCATGTCGACCCTCTATCGGGCGACCTGATTGTCTCTTGGTCTTTGGATTTAAAACCACCCGCTCAGCGATGTTGGATGACACTACCCATGAAGAAGGATGGCCAACAGGCATAATAGGAACTGAGTATGCATCAATAAGTATCTGTCTCTTGTAGTAGTCCGAACACAGCGATGTGAAATCCAAGTTCCGCTCCCTACAAAAGCAATGAAAAAAGTGACAATCATGTTTGCTTAATATAGCGTATCATTGTATACTGTTAATGTACCTTGCCGCTGCGAGTGCGTGAGAACACGGAAAATTGTCCATTTGGAATTTGTTGCATATGCATGTCTTCCGGGCTAAGTCAACAGTCCACTGCTTTCCGGACCGTTTGACAGAGAATATGTTCCAGTCCACTGGATTGACGGTCATATAACCGTACTTCTCGACCCGTTGTAGGATCACAAGAAGTGATGCGTCGGTCAACTGATGACGCATGGACTGTGCGGCTCGATATCGATCGTGAAACCAACGCTGTAACATATTCCTAATGAACTCTGCCAATGTCAACATAGGGAGTTGTCGTGAGAATTTAAGGCATGAGTTTATGCACTCTGCAACATTTGTTGTCATCACCCTGAACCTTCGTTGGGGACAGCGTACTACGAGACCATTTGTGTGGACCGGCAGATTCAACATAATCGAAAGCATTCTTGTGCAGGTTACGTAACTCACCCATGTACCGGTTATATTTGAATTCATTGTACGCTCTAGCGGCTTTGTCCATTAAGCTGGCAACATCTTTTCTGTGAAATCGCTTCTTCACATTTTCAGCAAAGTGCCAACAACATATGGTATGGGTTGCATAAGGGAACACTTTAGAAATCCCTGCTTCAATGCTTGCATGTCGATCGGAAATAAAAACCAGATCATCTATATGACCAAGGGCACCCTTCAAGCAATCCAAAAACCATTCCCATGAAAGGTTGTTTTCGGAGTCGCCGTACCCAAAAGCAATTGGATACACCTGTTCGTTTCCATCTTGGGCAGTTGCAACAAACATTGTACCCCCAAATCTTCCCTTCAAATGGGTACCATAAACTGCAATAACAGGACGCATGCACCTCCGAAAACCTCTAACTGAGGCCCCTAAGGACATGGAAAAGTAAAGAAATTTACCGTCGTCAGCGTACTGTAAGTCAGTGATTGTGTCGGGATTTTTTTGTTCCAACGCGTAACCAAAAGACGGCAGTAGTTGGAAGGTTTCTTCATGTGTCTCATAGGTCAGTGACAATGCATAATGCAAGGCTTGATATGCCTTACTGTACATGATTTGGATGCCATACATTGTTTTCATATCGACGATTATATCCTTGGGACGCATGAGACGACCATCTTGTTGTTGAAGTCTATGTGCAACCACTTCTCCAATTATAACTGCACTAGCTTGTCGGTGGCGACGGTGAATCTCCTCCAAGGGACAACTGTGTTCATTGACAAAACTTCTTATTTGGAAGTACGTCCCTTCATCTCTTCTCACCGCTCTTAATTTCCATGTACAGTTGTCAATCAAACAAACAAGATGTAACGTTGTCTTATTGGACCTTTTCACCTTCCATTCAAAGTTGCGACGCATTGCAAAAAGGCCAACTAGTCTCTTCAAATCCTTTTTAGTCGGAAAGAACTGACCTTTATAAATCATGCTTGTAGGTTCTTCTGCTACCAAGGTTGTGCTTCTACCAATCCCAAACGAGTATGAATCTGCTCCGGGAATAACCCACGTTGTGGTATTATCAGAATCATATGTAGATACATTATGCCGGACCTAGGAAGTACCAGACATATCTGCTCCAGTGCAACTAACTCCTTCTACACGTCTTCCACGTCTTTGAATTTGGACATGATCTTCATCAGTGTTCTCTACATGATCTACCAGATCAATATTTGCCTTATTATCCACCTCCTGGTTCGGCCCAAGGTTCGGTTCAGTGTTCTCCTCATTATACATCTCATTGTATTGCTCATTGTACCACCCATCATTCATCTCAAATCGACAACCAAACACATCGTCGAATTGAGGTTCACTAACATCTGCATGGTCGACCACTACCGGTTAGACAACACATATGTTTTCCTCACCTTCAGTGGCACTCCTTTGTGTGAACACTTGGTTGCTACCGCTAGCGGATCTAAATGGTTGGGTATTTTCAGGAGCAGGAATATCATTTCGTATCACATCTCAAGTTGCCCTCTTAATTAGACTAACACATACTTGAGGGATTACCCGATCTTCCCCTAGCATAAACTGAACATCATCGTCATTTCTTACAAATGTGCGACATGTAGCGCCATGAACGATTGATATTGACTGTAGATCAACATTGTATTTGTTTACATCATACTTCACAACGGTATGCACGATCGACACCAATTCTTCGTAACTCATATTCTTTGACACATACATTCCTTGGTTGTCGGATCCAACAAACCTCTGACTTCCGTCGGGTAACTGCTCCCATCGACCGTTGTAAGATATTACTATTCTCACCCGATTCATTCTCCTGTAACATTCATCACCACAAACCATTATGACAAACATAAAAGCTATGGAAAAGGCACAGAGCCTTTTAAAATAGTTTCCGAGGTTTTTACTATGATATCCGAGCTTTTAGTAAAGGCTCCGAGCTTTTTTCCAAATATTCCAAGGGTTTTCCCAAAAGAGCCGAGCTTTTTCCAAAGGCTCGAGCTTTTTTACAAAGTCCCTAGCTTTTTTACAAAGTCCCTAGCTTTTTACAAAGTCCCGAGCTTTTTTACACCACCAATCAAACTAGTAAAAACTCAAACACAGTCACACACACACCACCACAAAGGCACAAACCCAAAATCCATCACACACACACACACACACACACACACACACACACACACACACACACACACACACACACACACACACACACACACACACACACCGGTACACCACCAATCAAACCAGTAAAAACTCAAACACAGTCACACACACATCACCACAAAGGCACAAATCCAAAATCCATCACACACACACACACACCAGTACACCACCAATCAAACAAGTAAAAACTCAAACACAGTCACACACACACCACCACCACAAAGGCACAAACCCAAAATCCATCACACACACCGGTACACCACCAATCAAACCAGTAAAAACTCAAACACAGTCACACACATCACCACAAAGGCACAAATCCAAAATCCATCACACACACACACCGGTACACCACCAATCAAACCAGTAAAAACTCAAACACAGTCACACACACATCACCACCACAAAGGCACAAACCCAAAATCCATCACACACACCGGTACACCACCAATCAAACCAGTAAAAACTCAAACACAGTCACACACACCACCACCACAAAGGCACAAACCCAAAATCCATCAGAAGAAAGAGATCGAACTATCGATTATCGAAGAGAGAGGGAGAGAAATAAGAGACCAGAGATCGAAGACTAGGAAGAGGAGATCGGCGATGACCAACAAGATGAATAAGGGATCGACGACAAAGAGATCGGCCGTCGTCACCGTCGACACTGCGACAGGAAGAGATCGGCCGTCGTCGCCGTTGACACTGCAACCGAAAAAAGAAGAAGAAGGAACGAAAGTGAGAGTCTGGGAGAAAGAAAGAAAGAGAGAGAGAGGGAGAGAGAGAGAGAGATCTGTAAGAAAGTGAAAGAAAGAAAGAAAGAGAGAGAGAGAGAGAGCTGTGAGAAAGTGAGAAACAAAAAGAGAGAGAGATTGTGAGAGAGAGAAGAAAATGAGTTATGGGCATGGGTACTAGGTAGGTGTAGGTAGTGGGTATGACCGTTTGAAAAAAAAAATTATATGTTGGAACTGCCGGTTCCAGTCCGGTTCGAACCGGGCGGTTCCTCATAATTTATAATCGAAACCCTTTTTTTCGGTTCGGTCCCTGTTTTTCACCACCGGTTCCGGTTCGGTTCGGTTCGGTTCGGTTCGGTTTGCCGGTTCGAACCGAACCGGCGTCATGCCTACTTGAGGTGAGAGGTGAGGTGACTCTCGTTAAAATAATAATGTATTATTAATAATTTTTTGTTTTTGCCAAGAGCTGACCGGCTAGAGCCCGAGTTAGGCCTCATTAAGGTCCGCCTAGTAATGGCAAAACCCGGATCCGACCGGGTACCTGGATTTTCACATTCCCGATATTCATCCGAAAAAAACCTGGATTTTACAGTTCGGGTATCCAGGTATTTATACTCGGATTTTACCCGATTTTTTTAATTATTTTTTTCACATTATTGTTTTTACAATTTAATTACTACATTAATTATGATAAGTATGTTAGAGACTTAGAGATAAAGAACACATAGAAACTCAAATCCCTGTTGATTAGAACTCAAATTCCAGACAAACATTAAATACCATCAAACTAAATGTCAGTCACGTTTCTTCTCTCTTACATCCTCTCTCATCTCGAATCTTCCTCTCTCTTTCTAAACCCTCAAAACTCTCTGATTTCCCTCTTTCTCTTTTCTGTCTCTCTCTAAAATCACTCAAGATTCTCTCACTCTATCTTCATCTTCCTCTTGTTATTTGATATAGTGTCTGGTCTCCTCCGGATTTGATTTCTTCAAGTGTTTTTGAGATTGAGTTTGCTTACAACCCAAATCTTTCAACCGGGTAAGGATTTTTTAATTTGACAAATTTGTTTTCAAAAGTTTGAAAAAATAGGGTTTAGTTTTTTTTTTAAATTTGACAAAAATTTTAAATTAAAAAAAACTAGGTACAAACCGGGTACCCGACCATATATACCTGGACCCGGGCTGGTACACAACCGACCGAGTACCTGGATATTCCTTATCCAGTGTCGGGTAAGAAATATTTGGATACTACTTGGGAATTTCTGTCCTGGTATCCGACCCGGCCGGATACAATTGCCTTCCCTAGATCGACCCCTGTTTCCAAATCATCTTAATTAGGTCATGGACAAGTGTCATTATAGCTGCGCCCATCTGTAAAAGGAGGAGGTAACAACAGACGAATTTCCTCTGATAACGGATTGGGGACCCACTTTAAGCTGCCTTAACAGAATTATGTAGTTTAGATATTTAAGCATACTATCAAACAACTTAAGTAACAGGTGTGAGGTTGGTCTTGGTCTTATGCAACACTGATAATTCTGTGGAATGGTGACATCTCCGGTTTCAAAACTACTTGACTAGAAGTATTGTCATTGCATGAGAGTATGTAACACTCTGGAGAAGATCTTGGGTGAATCAAATGTATGGTGTATCCCCACTGTGATTTTGCCACGTAAATAAAGTTACTTAATTGTGTGGCAGCATCACGATGGAGGATCACCTTGCATCCGCTGCACCCAAATTTTTGCCCCACTATTATACCATTTGCAACACATAAAAATGATACACCTAAAAAGAATGGCTTGTTAAGTGTCTCCTAAACGCATTCATCATCCCATATTTATTTAATATAGGTTTGAGATGTTATATCATGGATGCCATATTATTTATTTGTGACAAATTTTGAATGCATCAATGCAGCTATTATTTTGGACAGATTTTATTATTTGTATTGTGTGTTTTTTTTTCAATTCAGACTCTTTTAAAAAAATTATCACAATTAATTAAAAATTTAATAATTTGTGATAGTCACTATAATTAGTTAGAAAATACTTTATAAAAAAGGAAAGATTTTATTTTGTATATACTTGTAATTTTCTTTTGATTTATTTCATATTTCCTAAACCACATCATAAATTTTAAAAAAATTTGTCCCAAACACCTAATCATATTTCCTAATTTCTTAGAAATTCTCAAGTGTTTGCTGATTTGCTCAAGGTATAGTCTCTATGAATTTTGATTTTATTTTTAGGGTTTCTCATATATTGGTGTTATATATATATATATATATATATATATATATATATATATATATAGTTTTTCTCTCCTTAGGACCGAACTGAACTTTTAAATTTATGACGAAACTTCTGAGTCATTGGTTAAGTTTAAGAAGACTTTGACTAAGGTGAAGTATGTGAATCTAAACAAAATCGGTTCATCCTGAGGAGAGAAAAGCTATGTATATATATATATATATATATATATATATGGAGTCCTTTTCCTGTCAGTGCGCACTGATAGAATTATATAAGGACATTGAATGTGAGTCACTCATTTATAAAAGAGTTCTGATAAGTGCATACATACCAAGTCAAAGTATGTAAAACAAGTGGCTCACATTCAATGTTTTTATATATTTTCACCAGTGCCCACTTATGTGAAAATTTTCGTATATATGTATATATATATATATATATGTATGTATATATGGGTTTTTATTTATTTTCAAGATGGAAATTAAGAACGGTTTTGTATCCTCTCCGCCTCTATAATATCGCCTTGTGCTTCAACAATGGGAATTAAAGCGATCCTTCAATTGATTTCTCTCCATTCTTGAGGTATATTTCTCTCTAATCTCTATTTTGTTTTCTTAGACATAATTTCTCCAAGATTTCGTTTTAATTGAATTCATCATCACAATTGTTGCGTCAATGACGAATACAACAACGAAGACACGGGCGCTCAAGTTGTTCCAACGTCAAGCTTGAGGTGATCGCCATTGCCACCGGCGAAGAGGACGCGGAAAAGGTGCTCTTAGTGATGACTTCAATCTAACAATCTTCTCCCATAAGCCGATTATATTGGTTTGTTCTCTGATTGTTTGTTTTTTTATGTGTTTTTGGTTATGTTTTGATGTATATGAATAAACAGAAAGTGTTGTTGTCAATTGATTTATGGATTAACCCGAGTATTGTATGAACTTGAAATTGGTTTATTTACCAGACTGAATGCACAGAAACTGTTCGATGAAATGTCATTGAAGAAAAAAACGAAGAAGCAAATAATGCATCTGTTTTTTTTATAATTACATTTTATAGCATTGAAATGCTTACATTATTAAGGTAATTGTTTGCGTGTAATTTTTTATGCGGTTTCTTGTATTCTATTTTGGTAGAGCCAACTGAATCAATTGGAATCTCCACCAATCAAATTGGCACCGCTGCCGAGGAGGCGTAACGTTATCTTTAGCTAGTTTTTATCTTAATTTTAGTTTTATTTATTTTTTGTTATTTTTATTTTATTGCTAATAATATATTTCTCTCGTTCAATTTAATTCCTTGGGTAGTTTTGTTTTCCATTGTTTCAGATTCTAACTACATGGACCCTTATTTGTTACCTACAAGACCCGAAGAGCCGAAACGGTCTAGAACCACGAAGGATTATGCTCTCCCCACCCTTGGAACCTAACCCTCTGCAATCCTTCTTGACCAAGCGGTGTAGAATTATGAGCTCAAGAGTTTCCACTTCAACATGCTTCGGTCTTATTACGGACGCCAGGATGAAGATGATTTATAATTCATGAAGGAATATTACTCCATGTTGGAAACCTTTCCAATTGCACAACTCACCAAGGACCAACTAAGGATGAGGTGTTTCCTATTGCCTACAGGACAAAGCCAAGCAATGGCTTATGGCACAACCTCTGGGAACACTCACAACTTGGGATAGGGTGTGCAAACGGATTTTCAACAAGTTTTCCCCTCACAAAGAGGAAAAGAAATCTGGATTAGGATAGTGGGATTTTCAGAAGAATACGGTGAGCCCTTTCATTAAGATTGGGAGAGGTATACGTTGCTTATTGGACAATGCCCCGACCACATGTATACAGAAGCGCATAATGTGCAATCGTTTTATGATGGCTTGTCATCATTTTGACTAGCCATTGTAGATAATGCGTGGAGGAGCTATGAGCGAAAGCACCACTTAGGAGGTCTATAAGATGTTGAGTTAGAATTCTCAACAATGGAATTCAAGTGACTGAAGTGTGAGCCAGCACGAGAGTAGCTCCAACAAAGAATTGACAATGCAATTAAAGAGCCTCACGAAACAAGTACGAGCTTTCATGTCCAACCAAGGAAACCACCAAGTGAGCAACAACAACCCTTCAAGCTCCCACTTTCGACCAAGGAAGCAACGTGGGAAGAGGCTATAAAATCCCTTACACAAGCCACCAAGGCATTAACAGACCACACACTGCCAACTTCGCGATGATGTCTAAAGAATGGTGAACCTTTAGCATCTATGAAGAAGGTAGCAACACAAGTAGGGCAATTGGTGGAGGAATCCCGCAAGTAAGAAAATGGGAAGTTTATGATCTAAATAGAGCAAGGAAATGCATTTACAGTTCTTTGGAATAGTGAATCAAAGACACAAGAAGTGATCAAATATGTGAGCTATTCAAAAGGTTAAGATGAATACATGGACGAATTTCTCAAGAATTTTAAAGAGGATCTCAATAAGGAGGAAGGAAATGAGGTCCATGAAGGAGAGGTTGTCAAGGAGAACGAGTTGATAAGTATAAGTGTAGACTTAGTGTTGAAGATTGACATGATCAAAAGGGAGATGGACTCAACAATGAAGAAAGTACAAGAACACTCCAAATTGGTGGAAAAACAAGAGGAAGAATTCGCTCGGAAGACATGGAAGATGCTAATGGAATCTGCTTGGGGTAATTTTGTTTGGCTTGAACGTTAGCATAAAGCCCAGAATTCATGGAATCAAATATCCACTACATCAAGCCACCTCAACTCAACGAGCCACGTGTGGCAGCGGCGAACTGGGAAGCAAAGAACAAGTTCTCCATTAAAGAAGAAAGCTTGTTAAAGCATCTCCAAATGAAGAATTTACAATAACTCGCCACCCAACAAAAAAAATAAAAGATATCATCAATATCATTACAAAACTGGATTTCATCATGTCTTCCACAAAATCCGGTCTTATATTAAGCAAGACAATTACTAACAATCCAGCAGTTGACAAATCAAATAATAAATAGGAAGATTTTAAAGACAACTCCTACAAGGAGCGAAGATCCTTGCATCGTAAATGCCGGAAGACTCTATTCACCAAGAATCTCGCCTAGTTACGATCATCCTAGGACTAGGGCAACACCATATTCCCTATATAAGCACTTGTATCAAGTAGAGGAGGGTAGAGGCACCATAAGCACAACTTCACTTGTTAATTGTAACCATAGTCAACATTTCTCTCTCCCTCTCTCTCTCTGTCGTTACGACGACTATGATTTTTTCCCTGCCTTAGGGATTTCTACATACAAATCTTGGTGTCTCTTATTGTTCTTTATCTTTTTCCTTTATCTGTTATATATTTCATCAACCCTTATACATACCAGAAAGACGCTTTGATCACGCCACATTGGTTGATCCAGGTATCGATAACGTGTTGTTGTTGACTAGACCGACCAAATATCCATGTCAACAGAAGCTGAGATAGCTTAAAAGCTATGAAAGATGAGCTTAACAAGAGAGATAATGTCTTGATGGTAGAGAAGGTCAAAGAGTGTGACTATACTGTGGAGCTTGAAAAAGTCAAACAAACGATCAAAACTTTGACAAGGTAGGTAAGCAAGCAAGAAGCCCCGCACTACCCAAAGTGGTGCAAGCCACCTGAAGGTTGCCCACAAAGAAGGAAAGGAGAATAAAAACAAAGGTAATCATGCAAACGTTTCCCCTTTATGCTATTTTTTGCTCCATTAGAGGTCACAAAAAGACCAATGCTCTAAATAGGATGAATTTTGCAAAAGTAGAAAAAGCACACCTAAGAGATAGCGAGAAAAATTAGACAAATTTGGGTCTGAAAGTATAAAATTGAAAAAAATGAAAGAAATTCCCTTTGTTGAATGAAAGACATACCTCACAATAAGATGTGGGTAGTGAAGAACCATGATAAAAATCTTGTTAAACTGAGAATACCTTCGAACTTCCATGATTTACATGCTTGTAATTCGAGTGGATTGCGTTTATCATTGGATATATGAACTTTCTAACATGTTTTGTGAATGTGAAGGTTTCTATAGCTTCTAGAGGAAGAGTTTTTTATGGCGGTTGTTGACTTCAGACTGCTCTCGCTTTGTATCGATTTAGTTTATGTAGTTAGTTTAAATTTGTTGTTTTGGTTTGTTAAGTGGTTATGCTAAGAGGTTGAATTTCAGGTCCATTGAGGAAGCAAGCAAAATGGAAAGTTTTGGAGTGAATTAAGGTCAACTTAATGTGGTCACCAATCGCAATTGCAAGCAATCACATCAGGCATGAAAAGCTACTGGAGCTGATTGCATTCAGATGGATGCGACCGACAACAACAATGGAAACCAACCAAAAATCCATCCAGAAACCTCTGGACCAATATGTGGTCTCCCAAACACGGCTGACAACTGTATCAACCCTTAAAAGTCTTTGGACCTGAATGCGGGAAGCGGGTGCCAACAACAATACCAAGCGCTCTTATCCGCCAAACTAAGCCAAATGTTAGCGTTTTGGATGCCAAATGAGGGATTGCAGGCAACCGATGCTGGCAACAACCACATTCTAACGCCGCAAGTTTGGGAAATTTCATGCTCCAAAAGGTAAACAACCCTCCCTTCCTATTTGAGTTTAATTGCACATGTTTTTCTTAATTTAGTTTAATTGTTTATGTTTTTCCTTGTCTAAGGGTGTGGAAATTGGTTGAATATTTTTATGCCAAGTGGATTAGGTGTATGAATTTGTGTGACTAGTGGATTAAGTGTGTGTTTCTTGTGTATAGTAGATAAGTTGATGTTCATATATGTTTAATATGTTAGTGGAATATTTAGGATTGTATATATGTGTTCTAGTGGATTTTAGATGTTTATATTTAGTTTTGTAAATGTTGTGTTTAGTTGCTAAACAACAAAACCTTTGAACTCAAGTCTAAAGTTCGTAAATTATCAACATTAAGGACAATGTCGAGTTTAGGTTTGAGGGTGTGGGCATTTTAATACATTAGTGTCGTGTTTGTACTTTCATGTGTTTGTATGTGTTGTTTTGATGTGAAAATGTGTTTTTGTTTTATTGTCAAAATTTTCAATTTTTTTTACGAAAATGAGCCTTATTTGAATAAAATTGTTTAAATGAGATGTTTTGTGTTATTTCACATGTGTTAGTTGTTGACTCTTGTCAGTGTAGGATTTCTTCGCACGATGTGAATTTCGTTTCTTTCTCTTAGTGTCTTAGTGGATGAGCCTTCGTGCTCGAGTGTTAGGATCAATAGTGGAGATTACCCATGTAAGATTTTTGTGCATTAGCATTCAAATTAGAGGGTAAATTTTTGTTTCTACTCATTAATCACTCTTCGATTTTGTTCTTAATTGTGATCTCATTGTACATCAATTTTGCATTGATTTCCATAGAACATTTTCCTTGTGGATTGGTTGTTGAGATTTATATTCCCTTGGTAGATGGATTTTTAAAAGTGATTTTAGGACTTGTGTGTGCTTTAACTATAAATATAGCCTAAATACTTTCATATCCCTATTGTGTGTTTTCATTGCTAAAATTGAGGCCAAACACTTAAACCTACCCACTTCACCATATCTCAAACACTAAATCATTCCCAGTTATTTATCATGTTGAGATGTAAAGTTTAGTAGAATTAAATGTAAAGCTCTAAATTGTGTAGTAGCGTGTACCTAGGCAAATGTATGTAAATTGTGTAGCATAGGCTTTATGAAAAATGAAAAAATGTGTTAAAAATAAAGCACTTCAAGCCTTGAAACTTCAATGGAAAGTTGCTAAAAAATGAGAGTAACAAAAGTCGCATAATATGTTTAATTTAAAGTTTATAGCCTAGCTGCTCGGATTGTAATATTAAACGTGTAATAGAGCTAGTTATGATGTGTAACACCTTAGCATGATCTTTAGCTTTTCGTACCCCATTCCACTCCTTCCATCACTAGGGATGGGTGTGGGGCCCAATGGGGCGGGGGAGGGTCCCCCCACCCCCATTCCTCAAACCTCCCCACCCCCACCCCAACCCCAAAACCCATTTGGGTGTACAAGGGTAGGGGTGTTTTGGGGGAGGTTCCATCTATTACTTCACATCTCTTGTCAATCATCTACAGCACTCGATCCCTGCAACATTCAAAAAGTGTATTACTACATTTATAAGACTTTCAAAAGAAGATATATTTATGTAATGAAATATACAATTTGATTACCTAAGTAATGTCACTCTCTTCTTTATCAAGATATATGTCTTCAACACCTTCAACAATATTACCTAAGCAACAGTTAAAGAAAATTTAATCAGTAATGCTAATATATTATATAAATGAAACAAGTAAATAAAATGATTATTTAATGTTTTAAATACCTCTTTTTCTAGCCCATAACCAATTTTGAGTGCACATTATAACTTCCAAAGTTAATGGAAGAAGGCTATTACGATGTGAACTCACAATTCTACCACTAGTACTAAATGAGAACTCCGAAGCAACTGTCAAAATTGGAATAGCTAATATGTCTCTAGCAATCTCAGACATGATAGGATATTAATCTCATTTTTTTTCCACCAACCCAACACATCAAATTCATGTGTCCCAGGTAAAGTTTTTTCTTCCAAATAAGAATCAAATTTTGATTTATCATTCACATTGCTAGCTTCGGTGTTCCATGAAAAAAAAAACATCTAGTGACTCTGTCTCACCTCCAATATTAACATTATTTGACTTAGAAATACCACTAGCATTGGCATGAGAAATTTGTAACACAACTCTTGATTTATAGTCTTTAAATATATCTTCACAAAATTTGCGAACATTGGCAACCTCGTTTGTAGCTCTATTTTCTCCATAAATGAGAGGAAAGAAAAACTCAAGGAGTTTTAATTTAAACCCTGGATCTAAAAGGCTTGCAATAGCCATTACTCCATGTACATCTTTCCAATATTAATCAAGCTTTGCAATCATATTTGATGACATGCTACTTATTTCAACATAACTAGAAGTAAGCCATTTTCTCAATGATAACTTAATTTCACAAATTTAGGGAAAAAAAAGATTGCTTGTAGGATATTTTATTTCCGGAAAACATTTCCGTCACATGATAAAAAAAATTGATTGAAACCCTGCCCGGAATGTTTCCCAGCAAGCTCATTACCTTAGCCTTTTCTTCCCCGTACATTTTTAAAATATCACCCATAATAGTTCTCCTAGACACAGTCTTAAATAACGCCTAGAGTGACCTACAAAAATCTCTAAAACCCTCATGCCCAACCATACTAAGAGGATAGTCATGCATAATAATCATTCTAGCAAACTCACTCCTAGAAAAATTATTTTCAAAATGTTGAGCTGCTAAGGTTAGGCAAGAACTACTCATCTCATTCCTATCATTATTTGACTTTTTTCCTACTAACTAATTCTGAAAGTGTTAACCGGAAAATCCACTCAGGAAGCGAAATTCCAATCAACACCCTCGTCCACCACCGGTAGGTGGTAGCGGGGTAGGTACCTTCGGTACCGAGGTTCCTTTCCTATACTAGAGATTAATTTAAACAAATGCAAATGAACCATAAGGATATGAAAGATACTGCTTTATTGATGGTTTTGCTATATCGATGTTACAATACACCCTTTTCTCTATTTTTTACACAGGATGGTGGTGGAGAATATGTTTATGCCGATAAGTTGCTATTTTCCTCCCAATGATTGTCTCAAACTCTCACTGGCTTGAAAGAATTCATAAGGATATTCTTTGGGGTTAAGTATCTATTTCTAGTGATCAAAAAAGCGACCCCCCCCCCCCCCCCCCTCACTTTGTCCTTCACAGTCGTATATATAGGCCTCCCGTATAGAATCCGGTTGCATTAATGAGGATTATTTGGAGTCCTATTTTAGGCGTTGAAAAGAGTTGAGTGAGGCTTTAGGCGAGGGATTTGATCCCGTTAATCACTGTCATATTTAAACTCTGATTCTGTTGACCGTTTGGTCTCATTTATGGCGCTTTAACTGGCGAATGAGTCAATTTTCCTAGCTTGTCTTGCTTGGAGAGGTACACTGGTTTTATACGCTAGTGGTGCGGTGTACTGGTGTATTGATTTGACTTACAGTACATGCTCTTCCTGGTTTGTACCTCCAGTGCTTCATTTGGGTAGGTAGGTGGTCGAGGTTTCTGCCTTACCAGATATTAGTTTCCTCTAGATCGTGGCACCGATCCTGCTTGGTATCAAGGAGCTGGGATTGGTCCCTCTCAAGTAGATACTTGTTGGAAAATTCTCTTTTGATCCCTTGCTAGAAAACCCTGTTAACAGAAGTCCCCCCTGACTTGAACTACCAGTGCCAGGTCGAGAGTCAGGATTTAGAATGCTTGGAGAATTTTCTGTAACCGTCTCGTAGAATGGAATCTTTCCCTTGAGCGGGCTTGGGCGTTTCCTTCTTTTGACGCTTGGCAGATCTTATGTCGTCATGCTCCATCTTGACATGGAGTTGTTCATCTATTTCCACATGTTCAAGAGCCATATCGTAAGCCCCATGGTATGTCTCTGGTGGATGCTTGGCGAAGGCTCTGAACAACCTGCCTGCCCATAAATTCCTTCTGAAATTGGCTAAGGTCTTCTTCTCCACGAAGACCCCCATCTGAATTACTTCCTTGTTGAATCTCTCCACATAGGTTCTGAGTGATTCACCCCATTCCTGGATCACATACTGAAGGTGAATGGGATCCTTGGGGTGAGGTTTAATGCCCTGGAACTGAGCGCAGAAGTCGGTAGTCAACTTGGTGAATGAGTCGACACTCCTTGTTGGTAGCTTCCTGAAACATGTCTTGGCATAGTCAGTTAGCGTGGTAGGGAACATCCTGCACATAGCGGCCCTGGTAGCATTCTGGACCTCCATCTCTTAAACGAAGCTCTCCACGTGGATCAGAGGGTCTTCAGTTCCAAAATATTTATCGATTGGCATCTTGAATTTGGGAGGTAGCTCTGCCTCCCTGATCCTCCTGTATAAGGGAGCATTCATCTCTCCCAAGGGATCCTTCCGATTCTCCCAATGCTTACCTTTCTTTAACTCCTAGACCTCCTTAGCCATTCTGGCTACCTGGTCCCGGAGGCTCTTGTTGCCATTATTCCCGGATTCTACTTCAAAGTCTCCATCATCAGACCCCTCTGATGCTATTGAGGTTTCGTCCTGGTTCTTTCCCCGGGAAGGGTTTTCTCGGGCGTTTCTAATGGTACCTCCTACCACTGACCAAGGTTGCCTCCTGGCCACTTCTGATTGAGGTCGTTTAGAAGCAGCTTCCAGTTGAACCGGATAGCGGCGCTCCCTAAGGGGGAGGTCGATGACGGATCTCACCTGTCGAGGTTGGTATCCTTCAGGTTGTCCCGGAGTCGGGGGCATGGGCTCGAGTCTGTTGTGGACTGATGGTATCAGGGGCACGGGCTCGAGCTTGTCGTAGACCAGTGTTATAGGTGGTTGTCCCAACTTGTCAAAGGGGGGTATCCTAGCACTTTACCGACTTGTATTTCACATGGTATCTGGTACTGCATTCTGACTAGCTCCACCTTTCGTAACCACTCGGAGGCGAATACTCTCTATGAAGGTTGCGATTTGTTGGTCCAGACTGGCGGGGTTAACTGGCGGGGTGGCAGGTATCTGGGGGTAGCCCGCGCAGTAGCTGATGGCTTTGAAGCTGGGTTACGACTCTTCCCCCCTTCTTTCGCTTCTGACCCTTTCAGGTTGAAGCATTTGATTGGTGTCCCGACAGATCGGGATGATCTTGAGAAGACTGGAGTTTCATACTGGTAATGATACAAGAAAATGAGGTTAACAGGCTTTCTTTTAAGAGTGTGGAAACTTCCCACATACGGAGCCAAAAAGTGTTAACCAAAAAATCCACTCAGGCAGCGAAATTCCAATCAACACCCTCGTCCACTATCGGTAGGTGGTAGCGGGGTAGGTACCTTTAGTACCGAGGTTCCTCTCCTATATTGGAGATTAATATAAACAAATGCAAAGGAACCATAAGGATATGAAAGATACTGGTTTATTGATGGTTTTGCTATATCGATGTTACAACACACTCTTTTCTCTCATTTCTCTCTTTTTTACACATGATGGTGGTCGAGAATACGCTTAAGTCGATAAGTAGTATTTTCCTCCCAATGATTGTTTCAAACTTTCACTGACTTCAAAGAATTCAGAAGGAGATTCTTTGGGGTTAAGTCTCTCTTTCTGATGATCAAAAAAGTCCCCCCCCCCCCTCACTTTGTCCTTCACAGTCGTATATATAAGCCTCCCGCATCCCTCATAATCCGGTTGTATTAATTAGGATTATTTGGAGTCCTATTTTAAGCGTTAAAGGGAGTTGAGTGAGGCTAAAAGCACGAGATTTGATCCCGTTAATAGCTGTCATATTTAAACTCTGATTTTGTTGACCGTTTGGTCTCATTTATAGCTCTTTAACTGGCGAAGGAGTCAACTTTCCTAGCTTGTCTTGCTTGGAGAGGTACACTGGTTTTATACCCTAGTGGCGTGGTGTACTGGCGTATTGATTTGACTTACTGGCGTGGCATTTGTTCTTTCATGCTGGTGACTTTGTGGTGATATTCATTTTGCTGGGCAGGTAGGACGCCTATACTGGTTGGGTTCTGGGCTGATGTCGAGGTGCTCTGGGATACCGGGTACATCTCATGGTACCGGGGTACCAGGTATGAAGTACCGGGTACCTACGCGGTACGTGATATCGCGGTACCAGGTGTTAGAAGTGGATGATTAGAATGGTACCTGCTCTTCCTGGTTCGTACCTCCGGTGCTTCATCTGGGTAGGTAGGTGGTCGAGGTTCCAACCTTAGCAGATATTAATTTCCTCTGGGTCGTGGCACCGATCCCGCTAGGTATCGGGGAGCTGAGATCGGTCCCTCCTAGGTAGATACTTGTTGGAAAATTCTCCTTTGATCCCTTGCCAGAAAACATTGTTAACAGAAAGTAATCAAGTCTTTTTTGCCCAAACAACATCTTACATATTTTAATATGTTCATGTAAATTCTTTGTCCCACTCTTTGCAGAAAATGGTTTTTGTTGCAAATAGCCAGTTTCTTTGCTGTTGACTCATCTAAAACAAAATGTTCCCAAACTACTGATCCAAATTTTCTTTTTGATTCTCTAGATTGAACACTAGATTCAGGAACCTCTACAATATTTGAATCAAATTGTTGAGGTTCAACATCTTCTGGTTGAGAAGACATTTTGCCTATAAAAACAATAAATCAAGATAAATAAAAGAAAAGTGAATAGTTATTCATCATTCAACAGAAAACAAGCAAACAACACAAATATACGAGAAGAAAACAAGTAGAACGGAGAAAACAACACCGTGGTAGCAGTCAAAAAATGAAAAGAAAAGAAAACAAAACTGTCAACAAAATAAAAGAAAAACAAATAATAAAACAACCAGATCGGAGACTCGCCATGGTAGTAATCAACCAAAGCACACCTTGGCAGTAGTCGGAGGTGGAAAAGATGGAGGCAGAAGACTATGAGAGGGGACATGGGTTAGGCGACTAGGGTTTTGCAAAGAAACAACTCAAAGTCTCAAATAAATGAAGAGTGAAGACTGATTGACTAAAGAACTCTTATGACCTTGTTTGTTGTCTACTTGTCTTAACTAATTGACCTGAGTACTTAACTCTCTTGGACGGTGCCTTAGTTTAAGTTTACTAGGGTTAATGACTTGATGAGTTTAGATTTACTGGAACTAACCACTAACCAGTAACTTAGGTTAATGTTAATATTATAAAATATTTTTTTAATTCTTAAACTTTATATATAAAATTATAAATAAAAAATAAAAATAATATATATATATATATATATTTAGGGGAAATTGGGGGGGGGGGGGGGGGGGGGGGGGGGGGGGGTTCCCTACCACCTCCCTCAAAATCTATTTGGGTGCAAAATTTACCCCCACCCCCACCCCCAAAATCCATTTGGGGGCAAAAATTGCCCCTAAAACCCTATGCGGATTTGCCCATCCCTATCCATCACAAAAATCACCATTGGCCCCTTTACAATTTAGGGAAAGTCCATTTGATCTCTTAGGAAGTTTATCTTATGCATGTGAGTTAATACATGCTATTTTCATGTTCATGGTACTTCAATTCTTTTCAAGAGATCTATTTATATACGATATATATTTGATTCCATGTACATCAACTCATTCGCATATGTTTGATAAAGAGCATGCCTAGGGTTCAGAGAGAAAACATGAGTGAAATCCAGTGCGGATTAAAGTCAATGCGAATTATATCCGAAGCATTTGGGTATGTTGCCTTTGATGATGTAGGGACATATTGAGTGTGGGATTTATATTATGTGCTGCATTCAATTTAGTGACTTTATGTTACCATCCACTCAGCGGCTCTTGCATGCATTACTCTCTATATGTACAACTCTCTTGACATCTTATCTTGAATAGCTATCGCAAAGTTTAATGTTTGTTTTGTTTTTATTTTTGTTTTTATTTTTTTTCGTAAATTTTGAGTCTTGTTATTTTTTGTTGTGTTTGTTTGTTTTTTTTTTCTTTCAGTTTTGCTCGTCGACGAGCAAATGATAGGTTTGAGAGTATTTGGTCGCACCATTTATATACCTATTTTAGGCCCTCATTTCCTATTGTTTTGTGCTTGTTTCTCGGATAAAACCGGGTATTAAATGGTGTAAATAACTGTTTCAAGTAAAAATGGAGTTTCATAAAGGATTGGTGTAATTTTGGAGAATTCATGGGCAAAAATACAAATTTCGAGGCAATATTGAGGTTTCTGTGATTTTAGAAGAATATATAGGCTTTTTTGTAATTCGCCATGCAAATCAGGCGAGGCTACAACGTCATTAATGAAATGGTGCATTTAGAGCTGTTTTAGGCCACTTCTAAACGCATCCCCGCAGGCCTTAGCACACCCTATCAAGAAGACCAGCCCAGCGCCTAAACGCACCTAGTGACGTGTTAAATGCACCCCATGACGTCATTTCATCTTCTTCCTCACGCGGTCTTGCCATTTTAGACCTGGTTTTTGCAGCGCAAAGCAGCCATTAACTGCATAGTTTCGATCGCATTTCGATTCAGAAACTCGACAATCATGATTCGGTCGGCGATAAGTTGTCGATGATCGCTTTCTCTCGCCCACAATTCGTGATTTCCAATCATTTTCAAAGGGGCATTTCTGTCCTTTCATGCCATTTTCATGCCCTAACCTCTCCAACTATAAATGCTTAGCTCATTGTCCGAATATCATCACCAAGAGAGAGCTCTCCTAGCTCTCATACTCTTTTCACACCATCCACCACCATTTTTCTCCCCATTTTGTCACATTTCTCCACCATTTCCCACTACACACATTTTAGCTTTTTCTCACTTTAAATCCACACGATTGCACAAATTGGAGCTTGTTGAAGAAGAAGAAGAAGTTGGAGCTCTTGAAGACCTTTATAGGTTTTCTCTACTCTCTATTTTTCTCTTTTATTTTCATTATGTGTTACTAAATTATTTGTTAGGGAATTGATGTAAATTTGTGAATTGTTCATGTAATTAGTTGGTATATCTTTTAATACATCCATTTTGAACTAGTTAATGTTGATTTGAGCTTAATTTCTTGCATGCATGTTGATTGTTGATGAATTATTAACATGCAATTAGGATTTAGACCATTTGGGAAGTCAAATTTCATGTCTGGATGACCATTTATGCATGGGTGTTGATTCTAAGCTAGATTGATGACGAATTGTTTGATTGGTGCATAAACATGCTTGATTGAGTGTTTCTTATGCTTTTGAGCTTGAAGGTTATCTCTTTTGCCATTCTATGACCTTATGTGGTTAGAGATTGATGAACTTGTGTCTAAATTGGTTAATTGATTATGCTTGAAATTCTATGACCATAGGTGGTTAGTAGGTGATTAATTGGTTAAAGACGGAAGCTTATGTTTTTAATTGTAAATTGACTAACGAATTGAGTAATTTCTTATACCACATTGATTTCCTAGCGTCCCGCTTCACCATTTCACCATCTCGTTACTCTTGTATGACCATTGCTTGAGTTGTTGTTAGTTAAATTAGTTAGTTTAGTTCATTTTCATTTAGTTGTAATTGTGTTCCAAACTTGCCCACAACAAACTTGATTTTTCATTTTATGCATGTAGATAGTTTTAATAAATTGAGACGAGAACTAGCTTACCACACCTCCCTGAGAACGATCTCTTACTGAAGCACTATATGAATCAAATGATTCGTGCAATTGCGAGTAGAAATTATAGAGACCCAAAATCTTCACTAATTAGTTGTCACTCCCCAAGGCATGTTTGCCTCGCTAAGGCCAAACTATCCCTCGACCAATCAGAAGTCGAATCCAGGCGATCTCGTGACTCAAAAATCAAGCATGTTTTCAACCAACACTAGGAATGTCCCAAACACTTCGAAGAATATTCGAAACATATTTAAATTTTCCAAAATACCCCATAATCCATAAATGAACTAGGAAAGGATCGAAAACATCCGAAAACACTTAGTTGAGTCTCCGAATCGCTCAGAACTCATCTAGGGACATAACTACACACGGTTAAACCCGTAACATATGGAAAATTCAGAAATATAATTTCTATCATGAGATTACCAACCAAACTAAAACACATATGCAAAATCACATTCAAGTATGTCATTTCTTAAAGCTAATTCCTAGAACATGTTCCACTATAAATTTAATTCGATTTAAGAACTAATGCATGAACATACAATGTGAACATGTGTGCTACATAGAATTTGCATAATGATGCAGGGATACATATGCATGAAATGTGTGTGTGTGTGTGTAACTAATGCATGAACATACAATGTGAACATGTGCGCTACATAGAATTTGCATAATGATACAGGGACACATATACATGAAATGTGTGTGTGTGTGTGTGTGTGCACGCGCACGCGCACACAAATATGTCTTGCAAGAGGAAAAAGATCTCAATACCTAAATAGACATTAAAGCCACACCCTCATAAAGACACATTTTCATAAGAAGCCGCCATCCATCTTTGAAGCTCGACATCACACGAACCATCTTTCATAGGCAACTAATCATTACAAGCACAAAGGCATTTTGAGACGGAATTTGGCCAACAAAAATCTAAACCTAACACACTTTAGTATAACATTTGGTAGAAAATATTACATTTTTTGTTTGGTTGAACTGTTGATTTCTAGAAATGTGATATTGTTGAGTTGTGGCGGTCATCATGCAATATATTTGCAGATCGTCATTTAAACTTTTATCATGTAATTTATAGGTAAATCAACATGAATTTTTGGATAGGTCATCATGCAATGTTTTTTAGTTTATCATGTAATTTTTGTGCATGTCATTATGCAATTTTTACTTCATTTCTTTTAGGCAAAATACCAAAAAGTAAATGATTTTGTTTTTACATTTTTTTAATGTACAATCTGGACAACAAATGATGAAAAAATCCATTAAAGTGTTCAATCAAATACACAGCAAGACAAATCTCGATAAATAACACACAAAGTCTATAAATCACTACAAAATTCATCCAAATATCCAACCAAGCATACTAACTATACCAACTGAGCATGTTGGCAATTGAGAATACTAACAGTACCAACTTGTTGTATGTTATAAGGTCCTTAGACACAACAAGTCATATTGATTCTACACCCACATACTTGTCATCCTCTCAATATCCATCGAATTTTATATCAATCTACAAACATCCATAATTGCAAATGTAGGTATACGTAAATTAGAAAAGTTGTAGACAAATATTACATGATGAGTTACATATTACACGATAAACTGACTTATATTACATGGTAAATTTAATAACATATTATATGATATTCTGACTAAAATATTACATGAAGAATTAATGTTCCTTTGACAAACAAATATCAAATGATAACAACATAAACATTCCATGGCAAGTAATATATTAAATGATATACTATAATTTAACATGTCAAACGTGTTACATGACGAACATATATTACATAGAAAACTATCATGTAGTATTCATCAGAAACCCAGAAATTGAAGAAATATTATATTACATGATGAACTATGAAATATTACATGGCTAGCTATCTTGCAATCATCAAAAACCCAAAATTTTTGAAAACTTAAAAATTGATTTTGAAAACCATGACATGGTCTAAAAATAGTATCAAAACTCATGAAACATACACCATTACAAACATGTGTAAGCTATTTAAAGCATTAAAAACTCACTGTATGATTTAAGAAGTGATCTCAAGAAGATTCAAGTCTCCAGACAATAATAATTTAGATTCGATGAACTTCAAATTCGAGTTTGTGTGGCTCCTATGAATGTTTGTGAACTTCAATTTCGAGATGAAGTAAAAATAAAGTGGAAAGAGGGGAAATAAAGAGTAGAATCAAGTTTTATGGTGACATTTACATGGTTTTCCAAGATTGAAGACAATAGAGGAACTAGAAGGAAGATAAATAGATTTTGGAGAGAAAAAGTGATGAACTACACGAGAAGAAATAAAGAGAAGAAGAAAAAAAACACTATGGGCATTTTCGTCACTTTCAGGTTAGTTTTGAATAATTTTTTGAAATTTTTGTTGATTATGGTTTTAATTTGAAAACAAGGTTAAAAGTGAATTTTGATTTCAAAATTAGGTTAGATTTGTCAATTTCGTCAAGTTTATATGCTTGGTTGATTTGTTATGTATCTACAATGTTTTAAACTCATTTTCGTACCTTTCAAGTTAGTTTTGAATAATTTTTTGAATTTTTTGTTGATTATGGTTTTATTTTGAAAACAATGTTAAAAGTGAATTTTGATTTCAAAAATAGGTTAGATTTGTCTATTTCGTCAAGTTTATGCTTGGTTGATTTGTTATGTATCTATGATGTTTTAAACTTATATACATATGATTTTTTTTTTTTTTAAAAAAACTCATATACCAATGATTTTTTTTAAACTCTTGTATTAGTTATTTTTTTAAAAAGGGATTTTAGTAAATATGCCCTATTTGAGGGCCTAAATTGCAAACCTACCCCTAGAATTAATTTTTTTGGCAAAATTGCCCCTAAAATACTAAACTACCCTTAATAATATATTTCCCCCGATTCTTCCATCGGTTGTCAGTTGCCCTAGCCATCCCGATATTAGCCAACCCATTTGTCGCCGTTATCGCCGTGAAGCCCCTTATTCGCCGTCAAGCCGCATTGTCGACGTCGTCCGACATGAAAACAGACGAAACGAGGACGTGTGGCCAACTTCTTTAACGAAATGAGGACACGCCGCTTCCTTCGTCGTCCACGCCATTCCTTCGTGTGCTTTTAGTTGCTGTCGTGCCACACCATCTAACCGTCTACCGCCATCCTTTCGTCTGCTTCCGGCCTACAAGGTTAGTTAGTTTAATTTTTTTTTTTGAAAGCAAAAAGGATAGTTAATTGAAATTGTCAACACATCGGTTATCCATACCTCTAGAACCTCAAACTCCTATGCAGATTGTCTGGCTAGGAGAGGTATGGATTTGGATGGGGAAATCATTGATTGGGTTTATACCAGAGGTTAGTTTTTGGTTCTTTGCTATTCTCTCTTGTCTCTGTTTATATGAGTCTTTTAGGGCCTTTGTTTGTGTTTTTTGTCTAAGCTGCCCTATTCTGCTATGTTTTGGGTTACTGGGGGTTTATGTGTTGCTTTTGTTTTGGCTTCGGTTATTGCTTAGTTGGGCTGTCCTTTGCTCTTGCTTTGGCTGCTTTCTTGGCTTGTTGTTTGTGTAGTTTTATTATATCTTTCGTTTTGTGAATAAAACTGGTAATGGCGAGGTTGTTCTGTCAACAAATTATGCTACTAAATTTGAGTGCCATACTGCCATATCTCATTTAAAAGGGGTATTATCAATTTAGTCCCTAAGTTTTGAAAAAATATCAATTTTTTAAACGTGTTTACTCTTTTAGGACCTTTGGTTCTTCACTTTTTATAAATGCATCAATTTGGTCCCTCTAACCCTAATTTGGACGGTCAAACATAATAGAAAATACAAATTGACTATTTTACCCTTTATAATTAATTATTCAATAAAAAACTAATTATTAAAAAGATAAAGAATTAAAAAATTAATAAAAAGGGAAAATAAAAAAATTGAAAGAAAATAAAAAAATTATTAAAATATGAAAACCAAATCTGTTTTTGAAAGAATAAAATAAACAAAATTAAAAAAAATGAAACATCTTAATAAAAATCAATCACTTGTCTTCATCAATCCCGATACAAACTTCTTCTTCATCTTTAATCAAAGTCCACACAAAAACAAAAAGTAAAACAAAATCAATCGATCTTCACCAATCCAGATCCAAAACCCCTTCTTCAACATTCTCTCCTCTCTCAACATTCTTTTTTATTTGGAAAAGCAATAAAAAAATCTCACTTTCTTTCTCTCTCAACATTGTCTCCTCTATCTACATTCTCTTTTATCTGTCTCTCTTCTTTATCCCATCGCCAGCGAGAAGCGGATATCTCTTCCATTGAGAAGAGATCGACTCTCTTCTTCCCCCATGTTTTTCTCTCTTCTTTCTCTCTCGATTTAAGCCAATTTGGTTGGCCGCCAATGAGGATTCGAGCCCCGATCTCCTCTACCGAGAATCGATCGACGCTGGTGGTGTTCGTTATTGGTTAGGGTGATTGCTAGTGGTGGTGGTTGTGGATTTGGGGGTTAGGGTTTTGGCCATGTGGATGGTTTGGTTTTTGATTATTTCTGGATTTATATTTTGGTTGTGGTTCTATGTTCAATTTGGTGGTTTTCATAGGTTCAAATGGTTCGATTTGGCGGTGATCTGGGTTTAGGTGGTTATGGGTTTAATTTGGTGGTTGTTAGTGATTCTAGATTTGATTTGGCGGCGGTTCTGGGTTTGAATTGGTGGTGGTGGTATGATTCGATTCTTGGTGATTCTAGGTTTGATTTGGTGGTCCGATTAGTTTTGGTTTGGTTTTGATGGTGGTGGTGGTGGTGGTTTGTTGTTGATAATGATGGGGTCGTGGTGGTTTCTGGAATTTCTTTAATTCATAGTTAAACATTCAAACCAAATAATGTAACTATGGTTTGACCATTGACGAGCCTTTGAAGTCTGATCCGACAAAAACAATAATGGTATTGATGGAAGTTACTTAATAATGGTATTGATGGAAATAACTCTTGTTAAAAGAGATGATGGATGATGATTGTTGTTTCAAACAAAAAATCTAATGAATTAATGGATGTGGTGTTCAATGTGTTTGGAATTATTTTTTTTTTTAAGGAATGGTTTCTAGAATTTTTGTGAAGAAGATGATAGATCTCCACCATTTTTATTTCCACCATTTTTCTAGAATTTTTGATTTTCTTAAATTTTTAATTATATATATATATATAATTCTCTTTTTTCTTTCTTTTTTGTTGACACTTGACAGGGTCAATTTGTTTCTATTTATTTATTTTCTTTTATTTTATAATTATATATTTATTTTATTTATTGATAAATAAAATATTGATTTGTTTTTATTTCTATTTTGTGACACATGGCATGTTTTTGATTTAAAGACAAAAATACCCCTGCAAGTGTTAAATTTGACCGACTATTGACCAACAGATGGACCAAATTGATGTATTTATGAAAAGTGAGGGACCAAGGGTCCTAAAAAAATAAACACGCTTAAAAAGTTGATCTTTCTCCAAAACTTAGGGACTAAACTGATAATACCCCCATTTAAAAAGTTAAGTCTTTTTATTTTCCGATTTTTCCAATGATGTTGCATATATATCTGTCTATTTATTGTTCTGTCATCCAATTCTTTTAGTCACTGTCATAACCTAGCTGATGACCAGGAACTAAAGTTTTCTTTTTCTGATAGATATTCATAATATAAGGGAGCCGAAGGGGAAGTTGTATGTTGATTTAATATATTATAAAGGTTGAAAATGGGAATTGAAGGATCAAAACAAGTTATTGGAATCAGATGACCACTGAGAGACAGTATTTAGATGGCATGAGTTTTGTTCTTCAAAGGCAGTATTGTAATTTGACTATTCAAAACATATGTTGATTTAACATATGTTGGATGTGGTCGTTGATATCTGAATGCTGAAGTTTCCTTAATCAGTTGTTAGTTGCCATGTAAAAAAAAATTGAATTTATTGGTCTGATAGTTATTCATAATAAGTCTATATTTTATTTGTCACTTGTGTGTGTATGTTGTATTGTGTTTTAGTAAAGAAATAAGCATGTAACTTTCTAGTAATACACCACATCCAAAAGTTTAATTCTAGATATCATGTTGTATGGAGAGCAATCACCCTTTTTCATGCTTGAAACAGATGATGTTACAATTTAATTCTAGATAATCTTATTCAAGCCTTGTTATCCAAATCTAGAATGTCATAATCTAGATATTTGAATAGTTTAATAATTGGTATTAAGGCAATAATATAATTAATGTATACTTATAAATGAGTTGTTTCTGTTATGATGCATGATGATAAACCTATGATGCGTTTGCGGTCATAGTGGTAGTGTAGGTTGATAGGTTGACAGTCTCCTTTGTGTTAATGAAATTTGAAGGTAGAGAAGATGTCATTGATTTGTGGAATGTAATTATTTAAGTACACATATGGGTTGAAAGAAACTACATGAATCACTCAAAATTAAGGAAGATGATCAATTTCCCTCTCGAGTTAGTGGATACTGCAATTGGGAGAGTATTAGACTTATTAAATCGATTTTGTTTAGAGCAACATGTTTTGGTCATTTTTTGGATATGAGTGATATAGTGTTGTCTGGATAGTTTTGTCACCATATCTTGCTTCGGGAGTATCATGTCATGGATGTCGATGACACGCCATCGACTTTGTGGTTCTATGTTGGAAACAAGATGATAAGGTTTAGCGCGGTGGAGTTTTGTTTAGTTACTGGGCTTACCTTTGGAGATTCCTCTGAATCACCATTGAACATTGCCAAACATATGGATAAAAGGTTGCACCAATCCTACTTTCAAGATGGTAAAGTTCATGTAATAATGTTTGCTAATTGGTTTAGGAATCTTGGTCCTAATAATAATGTTAGTGACGATGATATGGTGAAGTTGGCTTTAATAATTTTTTTGGAGATGACTTTGGTTGGCAAGGACGATCGAAATGTAATTCAGTATTGGGCGCTACAGTTAGGGGATGACTAAGATGCGTTTAATAATATTCCATGGGGAACATTCATATACGGTAGGACATTTGACTCCCTTTCTACTTGTCTTGTTGGTCGTGATGACAAGTCTAATGAGCGTCTTGAGTCTCCAGCAAAGCGGAAAGCAGAGAAGTACAACGTTTATGGGTTTGTCACAACTTTCCAGGTGATGTGTGATATTTGATGATTTTATTTCAATTTCGTAATGAAATCATGCATGTGGCCGTGGATTAACTTACTCATTTATTTCATTTTCAGGTTTGGGCAATCGAAGCAATACTCAAATGGGCTATGCTTGGCCATGCTTCGAGGGTAAACAATGTCACCGCTAGAATTTTAAATTGGAAATGCACAGGGATTCCCAGTTATATAGAGTTATGCGATAACATTTTTTTAAAGTACAGAAATGTAAGTATGACATAGTGTTGTTTACGTTAAAATAACTTTTTTGCGTTTTATTACATTTCTTATACATCAATATATAGAAAATATTGATATATATATATATATATATATATATATTGCAGCTCACCATCTTTAAATTTCTAGTCCCCTCCGATGAAAAAGTTAGGAAACCCTATTGGGTTGGTATCGATCAAAGCCATTTTCCAATCAATCCCATGATTGTATCACCAGCGGAGTGTGATTGTGGTGTTGATGATGATGATTATGAGGATGATGTTCAGGAGGATATTGACAATGTTGAAGAGGATGCCGAAAAAAAAATGATGATGGTAAGGATGATATACAACATTCAGATGTTGGTTATGATATGAAAAAATGAGTTAATCCTACATCAGTTAAAAAAGACCAAGTAGGAAGTAAGAAATGATGGAAGAGATTGAAGAAAATGGAAATACGATTGAAGAAGATGCAACCAAAACAAGATAAATATTGGCAGAAAGTACATGACGAGATGACTTCTATGAAGAACGAGATGCGTACAGGATTTCTTCGCTTATCCGAGCTTATATGCAAGTCAAATAATGAAAAGATAAATTGTGATTAAACAATTTGTCGTAATTATTATTACTGGTATTTAACAATTTGTTTGAAATTGAATGTAGACATGTCATAATGTGGATACTGATGTCATAAAACTTGAGTCAATATGACAACATTCAATTTGAGCCACCTACATTTCATCGTGTTCTTATGTCTCCTGAATTGAGCAACGCTAATTTTGAACCAAGCGATGATGTCAAACAACTATCAAGACCACCCAAGATTACCATAAAAGAAACTAGAGATCGAAAGAGGTCGGCCTATACCGTTAGCCCGTACATTGATCCCACAGCTAAGCGGCATCCGTGACATACATAGCTGCTTCAGAATTAATATTTGCCAATTGCTCCATACATCGTGTGAATTGATTTAGCCGATAAACTTTAACTGCCTTTCTGAAGATGTCTTTTAATACCTTATTCTTCCCATAGCGTCCAAGCATGTTTCGTTCTAGATGTACGGCACATGCACCATGGAATGAATTTGGTAACACTTTTCCACACTGGTGATGATACTGTTTTTCCTATCAAAAATAATAACTAAATCATCAACTTCGCCAACGGCGCGATGCAACCTAGTTAGAAACCATTCACAAGCTTCATTTGTCTCCGAATCACCAACACCAAAAGCTAAAGGAAATATTTTTTCATTGTCATCCATACACACGGCCACATATAAGACCCCTGTATGAGGGTCTTTCAAAAATGTTGAGTCAATAGCAATTACAGGTTTAATCAGAGACAAAAAACCGTCTATGCAGGCTTTGAGGCAAAAAAACATATACATGAACCTGTTAGCCGAATCTGTGTGAAAGTCTGTAATAGTTCCAGGATTAGTTTGCTCTAACATGTACAAGTATGATGGCAGAATGTGGTATGACTCAACCGATGTTCCTTGAACCTCATCTAAGGCAATATGTTTGGCTCGATATCATTTGTGGTAGTTACATGAGATGCCAATCTCTGTCTGTATATCTTGTATAATTTCCTTTGGCATGTATAAACGATGATCACGAAATTTCTCCTTTATATGTTCCCCTATAACCCGTGCGTTTGCTTGCCTATTAAGCAGAAATCGTGGTTCATTGGAGCATGTGTGCTCATGGTCAAATCTTCTGATCTGGTCAAATTGGTTGTTAGACCGGTTAGGAACTCGATCAGGAATAGGGTCGAACTGTGGTTATGATACATCATGTGCAGAAACATTGTGAATTTCTGTGGTATCATGGAAACCAAAATGACGATGAAGGAAATTACCATTGTTGCCAATGTCTGTAAAACCCTCTCAAATATCATCCTTGTATTAGGTACATCCGTAGTGTGGTGAAAATCAAACAGAGTTGCATGGTGTTCTTCGACCCTTAATTTGTCTAGAATTGAAGCAAAATTTTCTTGAGGTGTGACCCGAAGAACAAATTAAAGGCTTCGGGTTGCCCCCTACCTGAAACCCTGAATTTGTTTTTCGGGTCACACATGACCCGATCGGGTCACTCGTGACCCAAAGAACATATTCAGGGCTTCAGGTAGAGGGCAACCCGAAGCCCTGAATTTGTGCTTCGGGTCACTCGTGACCCAATGAACAAATTTAGGGCTTCATGTTGCCCCCTACCCGAAGCCTTTAATTTGCTTTTTGGGTCATATGTGACCCGGACATCGAGTCACCCTTAACCTAAAGAACGTTTACAAATTAACCCAACAAAGAAAAATTATCCATATTATTTCTATCAATAAATGAATTGTGATGAAAGATAATAGTTATATTTTTTCCGAAAACTCACATTCTTCAACACTTTTATGCATCCAAAAGGATTAAAAAAAACCATTAGCAGAGTTCCATCTCATTTTACTTATTTCAAAAATGTATAATTTACTCTTTTCCTTTCATTTCTGTATCATTGGTTGGTAAAAATAATAATGGTAATAAATGTGGTGGTTATTTTTTAAATGGGGGTATTTTTGGAAGTTTGGGGCATTGTTGTAAACTTTTCACTACATGGGGTATATTTGCAATTTCGGCCTCAAATAGGGCAATTTTGCTAAAATCCCTTTTTAAAAACAAAAACTAGTACCTACGATTTTGTTTTTAAACTCATTTTGGAAGTTTGGGGCATTGTTGTAAACTTTTCACTACATGGGGTATATTTGCAATTTCGGCCTCAAATAGGGCAATTTTGCTAAAATCCCTTTTTAAAAACAAAAACTAGTACCTATGATTTTGTTTTTAAACTCATGCATATATCTGTGATTTTTCTTAAACTCATTTATCTGTAATTCTTTTTTCTTAAACTATAGTACATGTGAATTTTGTTTTTAACTAATATATCTGTGATTTAAAAAAAACTGATGTATTTGTGATTTTTTTTAAACTCATTTACCTGTAAATTTAAATAATATAAATCTTTTTTTTCTCATGTGATTATATATTGTGAATTTAAATACCATAAATCTTAAATTTGCTCATGTGATTGTAATTTGTACTTGATGTGGAAAATTGTGTTTTAATAAACTCGCAAGTGCACGAATCGTGAAAATCCGCAGATCAGTAAATAGAGTTCATTCCACGGGAAAAAGTGATATATCAACTTTAACGAATTCTAATTCTAATTAAACTAAAGTAACCAAGATATTTGTTTGAAGATTGAAAATTGAATTACTAAACTAATCTATGAAAGCAATTAATGGCAATAAACTAGGTGAATGTGATCAAGGGATGAGAAGCACCATGTAACCAATGTTCCCAAATATGAATACTCAATGTAGTTAATTAACTATATGAATATGTTTCAACTCAAGTCAAGGGTTCATTCTTTTCTTTAGTATGACTATTACCGTATGACAGCGGGATGAGTTAAGTACTCTCATTCGTCACTCACCCTTGACTTAGGCTTGAGTAATAACCAAGAACCCTTTAAGTATAAGAATTTGATAACCAAAACCACTTTGCATTAACCTATGCTAAATATGGATTCTTGATCGGTCTATTTTTATACATATTTTAGGTCCCCATTTCCTATTATTTGTGCTCTGTTCTTGGGTGAAATTAGTTATTTTATGTGTTTATTGAGTATTTGTAGGTCACATTTCATGGAAGAGGTGTTAGAAGTTATTTTGGAGAAAATGAGCAAAAAGATGAATTTTAGGTTGTACAGATCACTCAAATTGTAGGACCATAACTCTCAGCTCTAATTGAATTGTGTGTCCTACCACCTATGGATGGAAAGCCCTGAAAGTCTAGTTTCCGGTGCACTTTACAGATCACAATTCCGATATTCCTAGAAGAAGTTATGCCAAATTTATTAATCGAAGGTTGAGCTGGATAACTCTACCGTGGGCTAGACCGTGGTTTGTGCAGTAACCTACGTAGAGGTAAAAAATAGAACAGCACCGTTGGGCTGAATGCGGGTGACTCCGGAGTGACCTAGGTAGCTGTTTTAACGTATTTTTGGCGCCTTCCATTCCGAATTGGTCCAGAACTGTTCCAAAACTTCCCAAATCAAATTCTAATGACTTTAGAAGACCAAAACATGTTTGGGAAACTTCCTAAACTCAAATTATGAGACAATTATCAAGAGAGAAAATCCAATTTAGGAAAGGATTCCAATTCCTTCTCTCATTCTACTTTCCTACTTTGCAAGTTTCCTACAACAAAGCAAATTGGGAGTCCACAAGGAATTATCACCTATAAATATCATGAGTTTCCTGAAGAAAAGGGTTCCGCAGACCTAATCCCCATCACCACATATCCACAATTACATATTCATTCTTTTTGCCTCACAACTTTCATTCATCTTTACACATTGAAGATTCGAAGACGAAGAAGATTCATCATTCAAGACTTGAAGAACTCGCTGAAGATTTAATGGGTTTTATCTTTTCTTTCTCTTCTCTCTTTATTTTTATCATGTGTAACTAATCTCATAACTAGGGAATCAATGTGAACCTTTTGTGAATGCTCATATGTGGATTAATTATTATTTTAACAATTCAATTCTTGATTTATTCATTGTGCTTAATTGCTTGACTCCTCATTAGTTTTAATTTTCATTCATACCATAGATCAAAGTGTGGATGATTATTTGGCATGATTTTAGGGTTAAGACTATCTGAGAATTAGGGTTAGAGTATAGATCAAAACCTAATCCTGATTAATGCTCACTTGAATAAATAAAATTTATCTTTATCATAGATCAAAGCAAAGTTTAGATTTTGGTTCTTTATTCTTAAACTTAATGGGTTTCTGATTATTGTTCACACCATAGATCAAAAGGTGAATAGTGGTTTGGAACACGTGACTCATCCCGCAATCGTACGGTAATAGTCATATTAAAGATAAAGAATGAACCCTTGAATTGACTGAATTTTGTTTACATATTAATTCCATGCATTGAGTATTCATAATTGGGGATCATTGATGACCTAGTGTTTTCTCTCCATTCATCATAACCAATTCTTTTTAATTTGCTTTCTTTAGATTAATTTAATTTAGTTTTAGTTTAATCAATCAAATCAATCTTTTGGTTACTTTAATTTAACTTTTATTAAAATTAGTTTTCAATCAATAAATCACTTTTCCTCGTGGGAACGATCCTTACTTGTCGCTGTACTAATCTTCACGATTCGTGCACTTGCGAATATTGTTTTTTATAACACGATTTTAAACATCAATTCTATTCATCCAATTGAACATTAGTCAAGATTAAGTATTGACCTATGTCCTAATCTCAACTCTTAAATAATCCCAACCCTAAATTTGTATCAATAAAGGACCATTAATCAACATGGATAAAAGATTAAGAAGTCAGATGAATTGAATAAATCAAGACTTGAATTAATAATAAAAATATGAAGTTATTCCCAAAAAAGAGCATTTACATAAGGTTTCACAATAATTCCATAATTATGGATTTAGTTACACATCATAAAGAAGGAAAACAAGGAGAACAGAATAAGAATAGAAAATCCCATAAGGAGGACTCCAAAAATTCCTCCAATCTTCCTTGCTTATGCTTGATTCCACTATACTAAGTGAGAATCTTCTTTTTCTTCTTTCTCCAAGTCTCTCTTTAAATTATACAATGAATGGATGAAGTCTTGAAGATGTGTGGTGGAGGAATGGTGGCTCAATGGGGGACGACCACCTTGGTGGCTTGGGACCTCCCATAGTTGAATTTTTTTTATTATAGAAACCTTTTGGTATTTATTGGTAACTTCTCCTTGTGAGCTTCAAATTCTTCCAAGTTTAGGAAATCCTCCAAGTAGGAATTTTTATGAATCAAGGAATACAATTTCTTTCCTAACTTGGCTTTCCTCTTTTGATGATTGCCTATTAATTGATGCTAGGAAGTTTCCTAAATGTTCATTGGTCTTCTAGAGTCATTAGAATTTGATTTGAGAAGTTTTTGGACATTTCTAAACCAATTCGGACCTCTAGAAATCACACAATAACAGCCTAACCTTCGTCGTAACCAGTGGAAATTCTCCACAAAATCCTGCTACTCACACAGTGGTCCGCATGTCGCAGTTTTGACCACGGTTCTCTAACCCCCAACCACTAAAATAGCCATAACTTCCTCTATAAAACTTGGATTCATGAACCGTAAAGTTTGCCAGAAACAGGACGTCAGAGGCTTTCCTAATATATATGGATCTTAATCTGGTTTGATCATGTTAAAAGTTACGATCTTCACAAGTTGGTCATTCTACACAAACCTTTACAATTTCATCCATTTTTGCCTCTTATCTCTCCAATTAAACTCGAACACTTTATTTAGGGATGATTACTGTACAATGATCACAAAATCCATTAAATAACAAATTTCACTCGGGAACAAAGCATAAATAATTGGAAAATGGGGGCCTAAAACAAGTATAGAAATGGATCGATCAGTACTACTAGAGTGATGATATATTTCCTTTGTTCATAATGCCAAGTTTATACTTCATGTTTTCTCTGTTAGTTCTTTTATTTATTTTTTTTGAGCAATGTTAATTTTCCCAAATTTTGTGTCCAAATGATAAGGTATTTCTAAAATCCAATCATTTCAATCGTGCGATTCTAATACAAAGAAATCAAAGATATCTAATACAAAGAAATTTGGGTACCAAATTTGGACAGATTAACAGTATAGTTTTTTTTTTTATATAATTTTCTAATGTCTATATTTGTGTATTGCATGAGCGCCAAATGGATAAGGAGCGCGGTCAAATAACAGTTCTTCTCATGAAACAATGATAATTATATATATATATTTTTTTTAATTTATGATGGTTGTCCGAGGATACTGATGTTATGCTTGGTTGATTTGTTATATATTTGTCATTTTATTAAATAAAATATTCATGAAAAAAAATCTTGTACCTATGAATATTTTTTAATAACTCATGTACCTTGATTTTTTATTTTATTTTTATATAAAAAAAACTTTCTTGTACCTGTGAATTTAATATATTGTGTATAAATATTTGTTTTGTATAGAAAATGTTTTATATACAAGTGAATTCTACTCAATTTTTCTTAATTTTCTAGAAAACTTCCGATTTTTTTTATTTGAATATCAAAGAAATTAGTCTGGAATTAATTTGCCTATTTATTGGTAATCTTTTTTATTTCCTTAGAGTCATAATTTACAAATACTTTGTTTATGTCCTTATTTGTAATTTATTACAACCAAAAGCTCTTTAAAAATACACCCCCTTCTTTGTTTTTGATATTCAAAAGTTCTTTGAATATCAAACAATCTACCAACTAAAAAAAAAAACTTTTTTAATTGAATATCAAACAACATACAGTTTTTTTTGTTAAAAACTTTACTCATTTAAAACTCTACTGTAAAAAGATTTATTCCAAAAACTTTACTTGAAAAGTCATACCAAACACACCCAGAGGCATTTCCCACCTTAGGATCAGTTGGAGCATATGCCCCACCTAAAATTTTCAAATATATATATATATATATATTTGATTCTATATACATACATATTATTTAACACTTATTATAATATATCACATTGAAAATAAACAAGGTGTGTCTAATACAACCTAGATGGGAGGATGCGTTGTTAATCGATTAACTACTAACTTTTCAATTAGTCAAGATTAACATGCAAAAACCAAAATCAAATAACAATAAAAATCAAGTAAAGTGCAAAAATTAAAGAATACTTAATTTTTACATGGAAACCCTCCAACTGGAAAAAACCACAAGACTAGCTATGCTAGCCACTTGAGCCAAAGAAATCCACTATATGAAAAGAAAGTTACACCCTCATGTGATACATGGACTCTCACTCTCGATAATCTCAGGCTATAGACACTTCCATTTACCACTTTTGGTTCAATCTCTAGTGATATCCCCCGATCCACTACTCTTGGAGTGAGCACCTCCTAATCCACCTGAAGGCATTTTACAGTGGCACTTGACAATGTTTGCTAACCAACCCTTGGTTGCAAGACTTCACTTGCTTGTGCAACTACCACATGTAACCACAAGACTTTGACTCATTGAAGAGAATTAAGTCTAAGTGAATATATGACAATATTCTAAATACAGTAAAGTGCAAGACTAAACATTATATGATTAATTATATGTTAAGATGCAAATCTAGCAACATAATTAACAAACAAGCCTACATGCACATATATGAGGTCTTAATTAGATGTAGAAAGATTCTAGCAACCTAATTGTCAAATAAAACTCACATAAACATTCATGGACTTGACTAGTTGCACAAAGCCAACCTAATTATCAACTAAACATACATGAGCATTTATAGATTAGCTATCTAGGGCATATATGACCTAATAATACACCTATCATAAACAGACTCAATCATGCAATTAAAACTCATAAATATATGCAATAAAAGGAGTCATAGTATTTAATCTTGCAATAAATATTAAATCTAGAGTTAGAAGAACACTAAATGAGATTTAATGAAGTTCTAACTTACCTAGTCATGAAACCAAGAAGACCCATGCTCAAATGATGATTGATGATGTAAGATGCACATGGCTTTTGAGTTTGGAGAGTCAATAAATGAAGCTTGAAGCTTTCTCTCTCTAGAACCACTCAATCAATCTCTCTAGGGTTTCAATTCTGTGGTCTCAATGAAGAAGATCAGAAATAGGGGTTTAAATAGGTGCCCTAAGTGAAACTACGACGTTTTGAAGAATTAAAAAACATTTTTGGGCAAAATGTGCCGTTTAGGAGCCGTTCCCTTCAACACACAAACCGCAACAACTTACAGGGAAAAGCTGCAGTTCTATTCATCACACAAATCGCACAATGCAACAGCTCAATATTGGAGCGCCCTAAAACATGACCAAACGACATCAAAACCTATCATATAATATACCGTTGGAAATGTATGGATGTATATTTTCTACTCCTTTTATAGAAAGAGGTTTCGATATTTGTCGAAAGAGTTATGGTCATTTGAGTGACTAAATGTCAGATTTTAACAACAACAAGATTGCCTAGACTCATGGTATAAGACAATGTGACCTAAGACCAAACCTAGAGAGGAAAAAATGACCTCTCTAGTGGTCACACACGGCGCAAAGACAAGCATACCAGCGTGCAAGTGTGGACGTTTCCAATCACATAACCAAAAATGAATTACATCACACAAAACCACACTTAGATCTAACAGTGAAGTGCAAGTGTGATTGTGAAAAGAATGCACACATAAGCAATAAGGTACAAATGCATGTCAATACGTTGCATGTAAGTGCGTGTGTGCACCTAATCTCTTCAAGAGTTAAAGTCATGTAAACTACCTCTTGAATCACATGAGATGTCCGGAAGCTTGTCTTCGAGAATCCACACTTGTAGAACATATGCTACCCGTTATCAAAACATCTCCAATGTGGTTTGTCATGAAATAATCCAATCATGAAATAGATGTTCTTACACACATTTTAGCACAGCTTATAGTGTACCGTCTTTCTACAATTATAGTGAGGGGTTCAAGTCCTACCATTTTCATTTTTCAAGCAAAATAAATATCTTGTTTTCTTAAACTCAATTCTAACATGTAATTTTTTTTGTCTTTTTTATTTTACCATCTTTTCCAATTCCTTTCTCAAGTTTTCATCTTTTTCTGAAATAAAACAATTCACTTTCTCTTTTACATTATTGTCAACTTCTTAATTACCCTTAATTTATGGTTACTTTAATTCAATTTTATTTTATATTAAATTATCTATTATTATTTTTAAGTTTTACTATTTATAATAGTTTTAGTTTGACATACATAATACATCCAATCAATAAACCCAAAAATGTCAAATTTTAATTAATTGTATTAAAATAGTCGATCTATTAGTATGATTCATTTTATTTTATCCTTATTATTTTTTATAGTTTTAATTTATTTAGAATCAATAATTTACTAAAAAAAAAGTAGAAGAATAAAAAATTGTAAAACACGTCTAGTAATATTTATTAATCAATTATTTTTGTATAAATTTAAAGTGAATTTATTATAAATACAAAACAAAATTTCTTATTATAAAATTAGATTGTAATTTATTATTTTGAGAATAAATATTGTTATTTTTTATTTTTTACGTTGTTTTTCTTGTTATTATTTATTTTTTTAATAATGTGTTTCTTGTTTTTATTACTTTTATCTTGAGTAAGGGGTTATTTATTTTTTCCACTTAAAACTTAATGGGTCTGAATCATAATTATTAAGTTGTTTTGTTTGTTTTTATAAGTGGTCAAACAACTTAAAAATACCAAAAAACAATTTAAAATAAAAAATAAAAAATCATGACTTTTCACTTAATTGCAAATCACTGAATTGCATTAAATGCAATCCAAAATCTTTTATTACAATACTATCCCCTGTATATAACATATTTCCAATTTCATCATAATTATATATGGCACATAAATCTTTATTTTAATATATTGTTTATTTTAAATAGCTTTAAAAATAAAATAAAAAAACCTAATCACTTTTCATATTGGTGTTTAATATCAATACTTTATTATGATATTAGAGTGATGTATTTATATATATTATTTTTTAGAGTGTTTTGTGTGAGTTTTCCTGCTGTCCATTTTATTTTTTGGTTTTTTTTATTAGTAAAAATGAAGTTTATTTGTAATTGAAGAAAAAAATCATGATCATATGTGTTCATATATAATTATTATTTTTCGATTGTTTTTATTTCATATTATATGTATAATTGTTTAACATGGGTATAAATGTAAAATTACTTAGTTCCAGACAATTTTACTTTTAAAAAACAAAAGTGTGGACAATACATTCAGATGTGATGAAAAAAAAAACAAGCATATCATTCAAGTTCAGATTTCAGTCCTTATTCAGTCTTTAGAAAAATTCATGATTGTTCAGTCTTTAGAAAAATTCATGATTGTTCAGTCTTCTGACAAAAAAACAAACGACCCATAAGTGTTCTATTTGTTTTATTTTATCTAAACCTCATTACACCATCATTTTTTTGTATATGAAATAAAAAATCTAATTATTCTTTTTATATAATTGTTATTTTGTTCAAATGCCCCACCTGGTTAAAATTCTTGGGTCCCTTACTTGGTGGTATTGGTAGAGGTGACCACGGTTCAATTTCTAACAGACAGTTCGAACCGGAACCGTGGGCTAAAGAACAGAACCGGAACCTAGGTCTCGGTTCCGATTCTAAATATTTTGGAACTACGGTTCCAGACCGGTTACTTTTTGAAAAACAAAATAGCCGTTGGAGGTCTAACGGTCAATATTTTTTTCAAACCCTTTTCCTATAAATATCCCCCTCCCATTGCATTTCTCCTTACTCCAATTCTTTTTCAATTCTTCAATTCCCAATTTTCTAGTAATTATTTTTTTAATTTAAAATTTTAAATTTTAAAAAAAATGTTCGGAACCGTAGATAACTGGAACCAAGTGAACCGGAACCGATTCTCCTACGGTTTAGTTTCGATACCGGAACCGAACCGTGGTCACCTTTTAGGCTCTAGGTATTGGTAAGCTTGAAGTGAAAGGTGTTTAGAAGAAGGTGGGGTTAAAAAGGTAAATTGGGAAGAGTTAGGGTTGAGAGAGTGCCGGAGTGGTATGGTAGGCCGTCCATCCAATCAAATCTTCGTCGGTGCCCTTCCTTGTCTACTAATATTAATTCGCTCTTTGCCCATTGACTGCCCTAAACAATTCCTCTTATTACCCACTCTCACCGTCACCGTCACCGCTGCACACGCCACTTCTGACTTCGCTTCTACTCAGCTCATTTTACACTTTTGCCCTTTTTGCCTTTCAAATGTCATCATGCATCCATCCATGCCTAATCTAGGACTCATAGTTAATAGTTTGCCCTCTTTAATCAGGGGCGTATTACAATAAAATTATGGAATTTAACATTGTGACAACAACCCAATGTAGCATATGCAGCAAGCAGGCTTTATTAATGACTAATGATTAATGATTAATGATTAATGATTATAGTCCCAACTCCAACAGAAGCCCCTTACCTTATGGTCCCTACTGTCCATTTAAGTGTCACGATAAGATTGAGTAATGTAGACACCTAGCTTCCAGCAAGACGTATTTAATACAGTCACATATATCTTCATGGCCTTTTCTTTTTGTATAACAAATAACACAACTTGATGGGACATTAGATCATTGACTAAATCACATACTTTCCACCATTTTTGGATTGACTTTTCAATAAAAAGACATTAGACATTCCCATCTCCTGTGATTATTCATTTCATTTGCATATACAGTATTGCACAAAATCATGAGTAAAAGCTCAAAAAATAAATAAAAAATAAAAAATAGCATTGCTTACTCATTGAATGACTCATCCAAGTTTCCAAGCACAACATCAATCTTTACAATCCAAGTTTATAGTTTATACGAACCTCAATTCATTACATAGAATTGCTATCAAATGGCCAACTGGCCACTCTAAGACTCTTTAAGGAGTCCATTGAATCCCCACTCATTTTTTTTTATTTGCTAATATATTTCTTTTTAAAAAACGAAATTACAACTACATCTATGTCATTATTAAAATACGAAATTTTCAAGTCTATATGTTATTATTATTATTTTTCTCTTTCACAAATATCATTAAGATAATTTGTATCGCCATATGACTCGACCTTTATAACACACATGATGTCATGAACTATGAATGAAAATCCCAAATACCACAAACTTGGCACGAAACTGCATTGGGCAACCAAAAGATAATCCAATAAATTAACCATAATCAAAATTTCCTATAAACGATTCCACCGGAGTGCATAACAGTTGTTTCTTATTCGAGGTTAAGAGATAGCTAGAAAAGATAATAATAAAAAATTGTAGTCTAATTCGACCCGATGATCGAAAAATCGAAAAGATTCCCGATATTTCCATATCGATACGATATCAATATGCAGTATAATATCCTTTCCATAAAAATATCATTTCCGTAAAAATATTTTGGAAATATCCACGATATTTCTATAAAATATTAATATCGGTGAATTTGTAGTGTAATTTTACGTAATATCATAGAAATTTCTAAAAATATTTGGAAATATCCGTAAACCGTCAATATAAAATGAGAAATTTATGATACTTCATAATATTATTATCTATGTTTTTGTTTATTTTTTATGATTAAACAAATTTTGTACTCAAATAGTCACATTTTACTTTGTATCTATACGAATCAGGATCATCTATTATACTGAACTTTTTCTTGATCTAAAGCATTTGAGAATAGGACTTTGTATTTAAAAATAGAGAGTTTCTCTTTCCAATCCACAAATTATCTATTTACACTCCAATTTAATTTTTTTTTGTTAGTGACAATTTTAACTTGAATTAAAATTACTAAACAAGACAAAAAAATTCTAATGACACTCCAAACTAATTAAATTATTAAAAAAAGAAATCATTTCTTCTAAATCATTAAATTATTACATATTAAACTCTCTCTCCTAAATCTGTTATTACCATATTAAACACTCCCACCTAATTACTATCTCTCCATTTAAAAAAAATTCTTATCTCTATAATTTCTCAATCAATCTCTAATTAATAGTTAAAGGAAAAAAAAAGATATAAAAAAACTTGATTAAATTAAATTCAGAATTTCTAAGACTAATGAAATAATTGAAGTTCACTAGACAATCATATGCCTACTAAAATAACAAAAAAACATTTTCATATTTCGAATTTCGATTTTTTTTTTGTAAAATAGGCTACTTGTGTTTTTGAGTTTTTTTTTTTTTTTTAATATAACACATATATACGATTCCTACAAATCAAGCTTATTTGTAAGTTTTTTTTTGTTAATTGTTAGTCTTGCTTGAAAAAGAATGGAGATAGAAAATTAGAGATATGTATTGGATGAGAGAGAATTTAATATGGTAATTAAAAATGTAGGAGAAAATGTTTAATATATAATATTTAATCTAATGTTTTAGGAGAGATAAATTTTTTTAATAATTTAACTCACAGAAGATTACTTCTCAGATGGTTCGCCCTAACATTTATTAAAATAAAATGAAGTGTCTTTATAAATCTATTTTTTTAAATGGAGTGTCTTTAAAATAGGAGTGTTAAAAGATAAAAAGCATAATCCTAGAACAAAAAGAAGTGTTTTTAGAATTTTTTTTAAATTTAAATTTTGAGAATTAAGTGTCTTTAGAAGAGAAGTGTAAAAAAAAAAGGATTGTCAAAAGAAGCTCTCTTAAAAATAATGAAAGTGAAATAAATTACAGCAATTGATTATACATGTCAGCAGATTTATATAGGTCACAATAAAGATTGCTCAGTAGAGGATCCAAATTCGTTGATGTTAATAGACTCCGAACAAATCAATTAACGATCTATAACTATAATTTATGAAATCATGTTGTACTTTCTTTTTTATTATTTTTCATCAAGATTCTCTTAAGTTTTTTTTATTTTATTTTAAATATCATAAAAAAAATTGGTTTTTTATTTCAATAAGAATCTAATAATAATTATTTTTTGTCTTTTTAAAATACATGTCACCATCTAATAAAGATAATCTTTCAATAAGTTTTGAATCCATGAGTTTTGGGATCTCCAATTATCGACGTACATAATTTCCTCTATATGAAAGGAATGGTGGGGAAGAAATCAAGAAGCTTACATGGTATGTTCGTGATTATATTGAGCTCAAATTGTATGTCATGATATCGGTATTGTTTGAATCAATATGGTAACCACACTACGTTTGAACCACCTAGGTCTTCGTTTTTGTATTAAAATTTATATGACTTGTATGATGTAAACTATTAAAAACTGAAGTTTTAGTGAAAGATTTTTAATTTTTGTATAGCCCATATGTGCATTAAATTTATATTTATACCATATAATTGTTATCTATTATACGTATTTGAGAACAAATATAATGTGTTTATTTGTTAGATAATTGATTGTTTTAACTATTTAAAAAGTTTAATTAATTTTTTTAATATTTTTAGTCAAATTTTCATACTTTTCGTAAATTTTATATCAATATCCGTTGATATTCATATTTTTATCAATATTTATACCAAGTTATAGTACCGATATTTTCGTCGATACTGATATTTTCATCCTTAATTTGACCTATTTGAAGTGAACATTTGATTAAAAAAAACGGGTATAATTTTGGTTTCACCTTTTAATCGGTTACATTTTCTACAAAAAAAAAAAAAAAAAAATTCCTAAGATGATTGTCATTTAAGTTAGAATAAAAATAGAGATATGTTAACAAGAAAAACGAAGATGAGAAGGAAATGACCCAAATTAATAAATAAGGGCAAAAAGGTAAAAGACATAGTATGCTAAAAAAAAACCTAATCGACGTGGAAGTTGGCTAGGTTGAAAAGGGCAAAATAGGAATATGTGAGATTGACTAAAAGTACATAGAAAAGCATACGTTCTTGTGCCTCTCTCTGTCTCTCTCTCAAATTTTATAATTCAACTACAACTTCTCTCTCTCACTCGGTCTCTTTATATCCATCCATCCATCCGAATAGCAAAAACTTGAGCAGCACAACCACCCTCACTTTCTATATCTATATATCATAAGAATGGCAAGAGAAGAGATACATAAAAGCAAAAACAAAAACAAAAGGTGGTAGATGATGCATGAGCCACAAACACTATTTACACACACATATGAATCATGATACAAATCAATCTCGCTAAACATACCAGCCACCTTCCCTTTCTCAATTTCTAATCCCTTTTTTAGATTTCAACTAAAACCCCTCTCTCTCTCTCTCTCTCTCTCTCTCTCTCCTCGGTTTCTACGCTCCCTCAACCACCACCTTTTCTTCTCTCTCTCAGGTACAAACAATGACTTTATTTTATTATCTCTCTATAAGGGTTGGTTTCTTGGCTTTTTATGATTGTACATGCCTGGCTTATCTACTCAGTCTTGTTGAGTCACGGCCATTCTCTGCTTTGCTGGGTTTAAACGCCAAGGTCTTTTTATTTATTTATTTATTATTTTAATTTCTGGGTTCTCTTGATTATGTGTTCTTCCTTGTTTGAGACTGTATTTGGGTTTATTTTATTTTTTATTTTTTTCGTGGGTTTGGGTTTATCTTCCATGAAAGGTGGTAGGTTGGTGGGGTTGACTTGGTTTCCAAGGAGAGAGACTTACAATTTTTTTTCAGAGAAACACTTCTGGCAATTTACTTTGTTTACTTTATCCCAATTATGAATGATTTGCGTATTCTATTTTAATTTTCAATTAACTCTTGCTTGACTCAAATGGGGATGATAGAAAAACATTCATGGAAGGTTCTGGGTACTGGTTGCTTGCTTCTCATTGTAATCACATCTAGCAATGTTTGGTGAGGTATAAGTATCAATCAACCAATCATGTTGTTTCTTAAGTTCACTCAAGTTATAACTGCTTATCAAATCTAGCTCCAATTTGGTGGGATCCATTGTTAATTTTTCATTGATGATTTTTAAACCCAGTCTTGAGATATCTAGCTGCTTGGTTTGCGAATTGGAAAGAGCTAACAAACACAAGTATTCACACGTTGCGAGCCCTCTTTAGCTGGAGACATATTAGATGTGTAAAAAGTAGTCTAGCTCTCACATTGTAAAAGTTTTTATTATAATGTCAATTGGCGTTGGAACTTTGCTTAATATTATAAATTTGCTTTTCCAGATTTTCCCTGTTTAGTTTACTTTGTTTATGTGTAGCAACACACACGCTAAAACGTTTCAACAAAGTTCTTTGTAGGCTTATATATGAATTAAGCTCTCAAGTGTGCCCCAAGTGAATAGAGTTTTGGTACTTTGTTTATGTGTAGCAACACACACGCTAAAACGTTTCAAAAAAGTTCTTTGTAGGTTTATATTTGTATTGAGCTCTCAAGTGTGCCCCAAATGAATAGAGTTTTGGTGCATTAGGCTATAGGACTCGGTTGTGTGTACTTACAGATTCCCTGTTTTCATAAGTTGACTTGAGAAGTGCATATCTTCTGATGTTGTTTTATATAGCTATCAGCATTCTCTTCTGAATGTTTCTCATTACACTATGTAATGTGCTTCTGGGGCACTAATTACTATTTTCAATCCTTGCAAGGTAGTTTTAACATAGTGCTGTTTCCCATTTTGAACTTCGCTTTCTCATGCATCTTGGTTTGGTCCAGCTTTTGTGATCCTAGGAGCACAGGGATATATTTTAAAGGACATCAACTAACCATTGTGCATTGTAGCATTATTTGGACTCATTATGGTGAGTTTAAGAAGGCGTAAGCTCCTGGGATTCTGCTCTGGTAAGCATTAGTTGAATTGTGCCATTACATATAAAAGTGCTCTTATTAGACATTAGCAGTTTGCAAGACTATACACGTAATGATATACATAAATTGTCTTTTCCATTTCCAAAGAATTAGGTTTTTCCTTTAATGGATCTACTTCAAGCTTAAATAATTATATTCACCAAATTTGGTGTGTATTTGCAGGAAAAAGTTCTTTCCTGGCTCCACATCCTAGGAGTACTGAAAATGGTACTGATCCTGAGAATTTGAACCACAATGTGAGACCTGTTAGCGTGCATCCTATTCCATCGGATGATATCAGCCAGCCACAAGTGGTAAGGAAGTATTGTGATCCATAATGCTAATTATCACATGCTTCAGGTAGAACATGCATTGATATAAGATAATTGCCATTATCGTTGAATTTTTCTTGCATCAATTATGGTTTTGTATTGATTGCGCTTTTGTCTATTATATTGGTTGTTGCTAATGTTGTCAAATCACAAAATGTGAAGCATCTGTATTGTGGTGGGTTGGAATGGGGTTTGAAAGTGAATTTTTGTGTGTACTAAGGAAAACCAAAGCACATAGCATTATGTAGTTGTTTACATCAAATTTCTCTCCATTAATTTTTTTTTGAGATTCATATTATAACTAATGGGGCAGGATCAAAAACCCTATTCTTTTGCATAAATTTTTACACAAGTTATACAACATTAGATGACGCATTTTAGTGGGTGGATTGCATTAGACACGTAGAATAAATGCATATAGAAGACAACACATGTTAGATGCCATCTCAATTGTCAAAGTGCTCTGATCTAACGATTGAAAACTTATGTCAAAGGAAAAGGGTCTGCTAATTTAACCCATAACTAATAAGAGGGGCATGTCTTCTCCTAAAATATTGGAAACTTGCTGTGCTTATATTATATACAAGTGAAGTTTGATGCTTTAAATTGCTTGGTGATTACTAACTCATATTTATTTGTTATTTTTGCTAGGATGCATTATTCTGTCAAAACTGGTTGGCGTTTGTGGTTGTTGGGGCAGTTATATTATAGTAGTTTGTTATAGCATTACTTAGCAATCTTATGTCAGAGGTATCTATAGGAAGAAAAACTAAGCTGGAGTTGGATATTGTTACTCAATATATTCGGTTTCTATCAAGTCATTTTAGTAAAATGGCATTTTCATTCTTAAGGGTTAAATTTTTTTTACAAAAAGCAAACACAAACATGTAGATAGTAATAATTTTCTCTTTTCTCCTGTACCTGTAAATGTGCATCTTGGATTTACCCTGTTAATTGAGAGGAAGGGTGGTGAAATGGCCATCTCATTGGGTAAGCTTTAAGTTCCGGTTAAAATGAGTCTCCTACTGGTTGACAATTGGTCAATCAATTGCAGACTTGGACATCCATAGTGTCCAAAGAAGTTCATTAGTGTAATATTGTTCTTAGTGGCTGAAATCACAGAGCCTGTTAGAGTTGTGAACCTCAAAGGTTCTGGGAGTGCCTCCGTGCTTGGCATATTGACCCACTGTTCTCTTGATTTGTTGTAACTTTGACCTAGAAGTTAAAATAGCTGTTTGTTTTTGAACTGACTGTTTGTTGTTTGACAAACATACTTGAGATTCTATTCCATCATTCGTGCTGTCCGTGGTTGATTTAATTACATCTGCAAAGATATGAACCATATTCATTTCTCCTTTGGTAAATCCATTAAAAAAAATTCAGGTGCTTATTATTACATGCTGTAATTATGTAACAGATAACTAGTAAGTTGCATGTGTTGTAGGTTATCTACATATCATAATTTATATGTACATTTATATTATTAAATGCTATTTCCCAGAAAGCCATTTCAAAAGTACCACCATCAAATGTATCTGGTTCAAGCTCACCAGAGGAGCAGAATAATCAACCAAAAGAAGAGCAGCTTTTTCAATCATTTTCAGGTTTGTCAGTTTAGAGATTTTTTCTTTTCTAATATTCTCCATTTGATAATGACCAAGTGGACATGAAAATTAGTTATAACTGCCTCTACAAAGGCCATTAATATTTTCTTCTAGTAAACTATTCTTCATTGTACATCACATTGACGAAATTGCTGGATTACAATTCCATCTTTCTGTCCCTCTCTTTTATGCATACATTCAAATACAACAAATCTAATTTTTTTCATTTGTGTCAAATTGTAATTACAGTTCCAGATAATGTGCTGAATGACCAATGGTTATTTTTTTTATTCTCTTTTTCAAATATCGATGGAGTTGGTGCCCTGTAAATGACGTGCATACCAACTGGGGCCTCTTCATCATGTCATTTAACTCTAATTAAATATTTTTTTTCCTGGTTTTACAATCAAAACTTGCATTCAATGATTGGGATGCTACTAATAGTTGAAAAATAAATTGAGAAATCTTTTGGACTTTGGTTATTCGCTGATACTTTCATCATAATTCTGAAGCAACCTGTACAAATTCTCAATCAAATTATTGGTTTTGGGATTTTGAGAGCAAGTAAGCTTCTAAATCAGCATTTATCCCTTGAATGCGTTAAGGAGGAATACTTTTGAAACTTCAATGTTTTATGATGCCAAAGACCAGGCAACACCAAAGCAATTTATGAAAGATCTAAACAATGTCTCACAATTATAAGTTTGGTGGTCATACTCATTCAGAATATAATGCAGCATATTCTAACTAGTATGAAAGCATTTTTGGTGAATTGATAACTCCGTCTTTAGTTGAAATTCAGCTGGAAATGGAGAACTCTCACCAACCATTCTATTTGAGTCTTTATGCTCTACTCTGTTGTTCCAGCTCAATAACACTTTGAGGCATGAAATAAGATAAGCATTGTAGGGGCTAACATAGTAAGTAGGAAAAGTTTTGAGATGCATAAAACAACATCTTTCTTCTGGATGAATGCATTATATTTGTGTCCGTAACCATGCTTTTGAGCTTCAACATTTCTCAGTTGTTCCTGCATTTTGATTTTGCTCTTGTTGTTACTTTGTTTTCTCAATATTTACTGAATGTGTTTTATGCTGGTTAGAAAATGGATAAAAAGAAGCTACAGTATCAATATTTACATTTGGAATTTTCCTTAAAATATTGATGAAGGCCAAAGAGTTGTAAAGTTTTTACATTTTCTCTAATTTAAGCAAGGAATGTTGGCAAACCAAGAGTAGAGCAAAAGCAATGATTATTTGGTCTCAATTTCTGCTACTCACATATGTGTCTCTAAATTTGGCATAATAAGACACTCAGTGAAATCAATGCTGAGAAGCTTTATTCCCTAATCAGTAAGCTGCAGCTGGCATATGATTGACGTAATAAAGTGAATCAGGTTGGTTGTCTGTTTAGTGTTTACATGTCAAGCTTATATATTCATTCTCTGTATCATAATGAGTTGAATCCCCGACAAATAGATCATTAAGAAATACTTCAATGTGAGTTTAGTTCTGATGTTATGGAAAACCATTACCTTGAAATAAGAGATTATATTAGAACTGTTGATTGGAGATTCGATATTTGAGACCATGCTATGATTGAGGTTCGGCTTCAACACTTATAGATACTGTTGTGAATATAATGCTGTTGAGATTTCTGTCTGTCGAGCATCATTTTTACTAAAGCTATTGTATGATTCTTTCTTTCATAGGGCTACCAATCAAACGCCGAAAGCGACATAGAAGGAAGCAAATTCAAAACCAGGAACCATGTCTAATGAGAGGTGTCTACTTCAAAAATATGAAATGGCAGGCAGCAATAAAAGTGGACAAGAAACAAATCCACTTGGGGACTGTCGGCTCACAAGAAGAGGCTGCTCGGTTGTATGATAGGTAATAAAGTTAACTTAAACAAGCTTATAATGACAATCATTATATTAATGATTGTCATTCCTCTAAAATATAATTGTTGTGCTCTAATACAAGTTACAAATTGCTATTGATTTCTGCAAAACACTGATTTTATTTAAATAAATATAGTCCTCATCAAAAATTCGCAGCATATGCAAGGTTATCACAGTAGACATGCTTAAGAATATATGCATGTATACATGCATACATGCATATGTTTGAGTGAGGGCATGTAGATTGATGTGCTTGACTTTTTCTTTATACTTTATAATAAGAGAATGGTTGCTACTTGTAAAGGAAAGAGGAAAATATTCTTCTCATCCCTTGTTATGGACAATAGGATCTTGACATATGGTCACTCCATGAACATCTTCTTTGGTAGTTTCCCAACTCAGTGGTTACTTTCAAAACTTCTATTGTTGACAGCAAAACTGCTATTGTTCCATCTAAGAATACAAGGCCCATGTCTCCTTGTGAATTAGCTTACATGTGCAAATGTGTGTGTTTGTGTGATTTTAACCTGAATGCGGGAAAAGATATGAAGATTTTCGTATTGGCTTTGGTTTGGCCTTTTTCCTTGGGTTTTCTAGAACTTTCAGGGATTAGGCATCTATTATATCATCTTCTCTCAAATTACCACATGCTAGTACTGATCATTCTCATTCTCATCACATTGAGGTGGCTAAGTGAAAAATTCTAATTGGTTAGACAAATTTAAACAAACATCACATGTCAAGATATATTGTGACATAAAAGCTTAAGTTTTTAGTTTTTCTAGGAGGTACTCAGTCTGAACTCCCATGTGATTGTACTTGTAGGTCGACTTGATAAGCCCATTGTTTGGACCCTTATCTGCAAGCTTGAGCGTTTGGGTCTATAAATAACCTGACATCTTATATTAGAATTAATTTCACCTAGAGGTCCTGAGTTGGAGCTCCCATGTGATTTGTATTTGTTTATCTAACAGTGCTAATAGATAATATAAACTTATAGTTTTGTCTGAATCTATGCAGAGCCGCTTTCATGTGTGGGAGAGAACCCAACTTTGAGCTGTCAGAGGAGGAGAAACAAGAACTTAGGAGGTTCAAATGGGATGAATTCTTGGCATACACTCGCCGTTCAATTACTAATAAAAGTAATATTTTTTTCTTCTTTCCAGGCTTAATGAGAAATTTCATCCAATAGATGTGTTAACGAACTTGGTGTTGATGATAATTTCAGAGTTCAAAAGAAGACTTGGCAGTGGGTCACAGAAGAGGTCGGAGTCTAGACTGGAAAACAGTGACCGCGACAGCAAACTAGGAATTGGTGGGTTCTCAGCTTCAGAAGAGGCAGGAGCAGACTCATCAGCCTCTTGAATAAGATGTTTAGTGAATGAGATTAAATTAAGTTGGTAGAGATGACTAGCATTCATTTTTTCATGTATAAATGCCCCTATTAGGGCAACTCATATGGTAGATGGCAACGTTGATTCGGAAGCAGATATTTATAGGCTTAATGCAATAAAGAGTTAGGAGTATTATTAGATAGATACATCATTCGTAGATGCAAAGCTATACTATATGTCTATATATAGCCTCTTCCATTTTCCTTTATGGAACCAGAGTTTTCTTTGGTGCAAACTACAATTAAAGTTGCCCAATTATGCATCCACTAAATTATTTCTTGGTTACATAAATTTTGAGCTTGAGATCCAAGTTAGGTTTGTATAAAATTCTTTCACTATTTTACAAACCCTAAAATATCTTCCTGTAGCTGTTAAAATTATGGTCATGCGTCCTCCTTATCATCATCTTGGAGCTGTTTTTGTGATTACTCTTCACTTCTTTTTCATCATTTTATGCTATTAGCTTGGGTTGATCATTCCATTACAGTTAGGTATTAGGATGTTTCATTTGTGAAGATTGAATGCCAAGTAATAGGTCTGGAACACCAGGATTGATTGAAGCGGAAGATGCAATCATGACTCTACTGCATTAAACCTCCATCTGAATGGTAAATTAATCGTATCAAAAACTAAACAAACTATTGGTATTCGATGTCTGATGAAGTGGTTCTTGTATGTTAATTTGTTGCAATATCTAGTATGCAATCAGGAAGGCCTGAGTTTATAAGGTGCAACGTCTGATTGATATGTTGGCATTTGAAAATCTTTTGGTTCCAAATTCTGAAAGTCTGAATACATCAAAAGGGTATCATCCTTGTATGCTGATAGTTGTTTTTGTTTTGTTGTAGTTCAGAAAATGATCATGAATAAGTGATAAGTCTGAAGTTCCATTTTTTGTCACTTTACCTGAACTATCTGTTCATTATTAATAAGTCGGATGCTGAATACTGAATACTGAATACTCATCTTGATTGTAAAATTTCACCTTCAAATTTTGAGCATGTTCCATCAAATTAGCAAAATGAGGAACATCATAGACAAACAGCAATAAAATAAAATTAATATATTAACGAGGGTTTTGCTACCTAAGTTCTACAAACCCATGTTTACATGGGCAACCAAATAACAATACATCAACTCATCGACTTTGTTATTCACTATTACTCTAAAAACTATAAATCATTAGTTAAATTTATTATATTAATAAATGTTACTCCTTGATTTTAATTATATTAATATGTTTATGCTGATAATCGGTGAAGCTAATATGTATGAGAAGGCCACTCATAAGGAGAACGCAGGACTATAATTGAGATTGGTTTTGCTATATTTTAAAATTAAAATTAAAATTCAAAAATAATAATGGATAATATTTAAATAAAATAGAGTGTGTAGAAATTTTATTTTTGAAAATAAGTGTATTTATAATAGGAGTCTCAAAAGATAAAAAGGATAATTTTTGAATAAAATGAAATGTCTTTAGAATTTTTTTAAATTTTAAATTCTTAGAATGAAGTTTCTTTAGAAAAGAAAAGAAGTGCAAATATAAAAAATTGAATTGTCAAAAGAAGCTCAATTAAACCTTATAGCACTAATCTATCCATCGAGGAAATTATTATAAAGGACTAATAATCCTAATCAAATAGTCAACTCTTGGTCCATCTATTGTACAAAATGGTTTTACAATTAAACCTCTATAAATTAATAATGTTGAACCGTTCTAAATTTATTAATTAATAGTTATTAATTAATCGATAAATTAATAATTTATTAATTTTTAGAGTGCATTAATGAGTCCATTCATATATAAATAACAAACTAAAGATTCAACTAATCTAAGTCATTAATTAATTAAAAATACATTAAGTCAACAAAAAAAACTAATTTCATTGAGGAGATGAGGTTGATCCGGTAGTATACCTCTCACGCATGTATCACGAAGTTCCGGAGGGTCCAAAAAAACCGAATTTATATAATACTTAAAAAAAAAAACTAATTCCATTTTACACTCAAAGCATCAACAAAACTCGGTAACTTTTTATTGCAGTTTGAGAATCCAAACTTCTATATGCAGTTTGAAAAAATAGATATGAGCTTCAACCAGATTTGAATTTTAAGAAAAAAAGAAGCAACAATAGAGTTATATTTCAAAAAAATATGATAGAAAATTATATTTAAAATTTCAGTAAATGATTAATTTATGATATGAATGGAACCACTGATTTATATAGGGTTTTTCTAAAAATTATTATCTTATCAATTTATCGAAATTATTAATTTATCCCATTAACCCAAGTCAAGATCGAAAAAAAATTATTATATTATAAAAATTATTAATTTATTAAGGTTCTACTGTATGTATATAGATATGGACGAAGATAAATTTCCAAAACCAAAGCCAATAAACATGACATTACAAAGATTTTCATTCCGTCGAGGAAGTCGTGTTCCACTAAACAGGAGGAAGACGACTTCCACCCTGTAGGCTACTTGTAATGGTGGCCTCAATTATTTATCTTTTTAAAAAGTTTTTTCAATTATTTTTGTTATTTATAATTTTTAGTTAACTATGTTATTAAGGGATTAAAGATAATGAACATATGATGAAATATATATCAAATACAATACAATTTGTATGAATTGTAAATCAAAGTGAAATTTGGTTCAAAAAGAATCCAGAACTGATGTCTGTGATTCACATGGTGTCTCTAAGACAAATTCATCCCTCACCGTATGTTTTTGGTGTTTGTCTCATAGGATAGTATGTTTTTGGTGTTTGTCTCATAGGATAAAACGGTTCTCTAGTAGTAAGTGTTTACAACATAACTACACCATCGAACTGATAGTATGTCTAAACCGATCACTCTAAATTGAAGAACACTCTAAAAACTAAGAACGAAAATAAGAGAGCGAGTAAAAACATCTCCAATGCTATTATGTATTTTTGAGTTTCTAAATAGTGCCACATCAGCATATCTATTCAAAATGGGCCCTCTTTTGAAATTTTGTAGAGATATGCATATTCATATCTCCAATGCAATTATCTAAAGAGTGGTGCTATTGGCACACCCCCTACTGATCTATTCATGCCCCACTTTTTTAATTATATAATATTCTTTTTTTTCTTTTATTAAAATTACTTAAAGAGACATACAATTTAGGAAATAAATTTTCTACAAAGTAAATCTATTAAAATCTCACATTCCTTTTAAATAAAAAACCCAGTAATCTGTTTCTTCTTCAAAAAAAAAACTCTTAAACCCTAAAATTTGCATATTACATACATATAAAATATTATAGAATAGTTTGAGAACAATATCAAGAATATGAAGAATTGTCTAAGATCAATATCAAACATCTTGAAGAATTATCTGAGAATGATATAAATCAAGAATTGTCTGACAATGATAGTAAGCATCTTGAAACAATTCATTCTCTGTATATAAGTTTGAAGTTTATTTTTTCTTTAGAATGATATCAAGCTGTTGTTGTGTTAAGTTAAGTACCCTGTTATTTTTTATTTTTTTTCTTTTCCATCATGAAATAAGAAGAAAAAAAATAAATCAATCAATAGAGGTGAGAGAGATATATACAGATACAGAGATCAGAGATAGAGAGATCATATATAGTATGTATTAAGTTTGAAAAATAAGTAAAATGGGTAGTTTTGGAAATAAACTAAAAAATTTAATAAAAATATTTAATTTTATTTAATTAAATCAAAACTTTAAAAAGTGGGGTATGAATAGATTAGTAGGGGGTGTGCCAATAACACCACTCTTATCTAAAATCAAATATGTATCTATTTTTTGACCAATCATAATAAAACAATTATTACATTCTCTCTACTCTTTTATTTTACAATTAAATGAGCTTTAATATTATTGGTAGAAATAGTTAGAAATCCTAGTCAGCATTTCTAGGAGAGTTTCTAGAATTAGAAACTCAACTCCATATTCTCTAACTTTTTTTGCCACATCATCTTCATATTCAACTTAGATAATTGCATTGGAGGAAATTTTTCTAACTTCTTTAGTATCTATCATATGTGGCACTCCATTTTCTCCAAATGCATAATAGCATTGGAGATGCTCTAATTTCGCTTGCCCTAATTTTTGTGAAATGAGGAATGAAAATGTAAGGCAATATATGGAATGCATTCAAAGGAGGAAATCAATTATATTAATTGGAGAATAATTATCATTTAATTATCATATTAACATGGCAATTAGCCAATTAGAATCCGTTTTGAATTCAAGATTTAAAATTTGTATTAATTCAGAAATGAAATTAATCATAAATCAATTACTATTAATTTAGTAATTACAATTTTGAATTCAAAATTTTAATTCTGAGAATCACATAATTAAATGTCATTTTGAATTGGAAAAAAAAATTTAATCAAGCAGCAAAACAAATGTCATTTTTGAATTGGAAAAAAACAAAATTAATGCACACCCGCAGTTCGAACTGTTGTGATGTTCGTGTATGTAGAATGCGTGCTCGTACACGAGTAGTTGAACCCACAGTCCGTGATTCCCACACCTTCTCTACGCATGAGAGAGAATTTCTATACTACACATGCTTGCAAGCTACTATACAAGTGATCATATATATACTTGACAAAGCATTTGTTTCCTATCAATGTGAGACTCATAATTTTTCCCTGCTCATCGGGTGCACTTTGAGCATCAATTTCTCATATATCCGAGAACCATTTTGAGCATATGAATATATTATTTTGGTGTCCCCACAGAAGAGAACACAGAAGCCATCTTGACCTATCATTAAAATGAAATTGATCTCACTCAAAATCGAGCCTTAAAATGGGTATCCAAACCAATTTTTCAACAATTTCCCACATGAATGAAATGAGAATAAATGAAAAACATTAATGACCTGGTGATAAAGTTCAACAGTCAAAACATGCATAGGATATGCAGGTATTAACCTTTGAGCCTTCTCTTGTAAACGTATGTTTACTTTACAAGTTGATTAGTAGACATGATGTCTTTAAATTGTTCTACCGTTTACGTAAACAATAACATACGTTACACAAGAATATTACCTAACACAATTTAATTCTCATTGTTATGTTTATTTTGGAAATGAACATATGCATGGTTCAGTGAGAGTTTCTAAAGAATTTTGTGCTCCACAATTCTTTTTAGAACAACCTCATTTCTCTCTCACATATGTGATCTCTTAATTGAGACTTTGAGAGTAAACTACATTACTCTCATATTATGGACGCATAAGGATCATTAAAAGGATATCTTATCATTTCCAACAAACTATTCTTTTGTAAAAACAATAGTTAACTATTCGTTTTAAGGTTATGTAATTTAGTTTATTTTTTTCAAATATATATAATTTTTAAAATTTTGATGTTTGATTTGTTAAGAAGTTATTTTCTATTATCTTTTTATATTATTTTAAAGTTTTTTTTTTCTATTAATTTTGTTGGATTATGGGCTTGTGGGTTTAACCCAATCAGGCAGGCTCCCATTGTAAGCTAGACTGATAAAATTATATCCTCTTGATTTGAATTTAAAGTCTTTTCAGAATAGATTTGGATTCTCTCCTCACCTTAATTGTCCTCACCTTGTCCTTACCTCCATAATCTATCGGCACGAGTCTAATATAGCAAGTCAATGGTCTAAATTATTTCTATTAATTTTTATGTTTTCACTCTACCAAAAATATAATTAATCAATACTATTGATTTAGGTGAGGACAAGATAAGGTGAGGAGAGGATCAAAATCCTATCAGAATATAACTAATAAGCTGACTTGAAATTAAATCTTTATTTATCTATCTAATTGATTTATCACATAATACAAATAGGATATGTATCTTTAGTTATCAAAGATACAAATATAGAGAAAACTATTTTCTCAGTATTTGCTCCAATTCTCTTCTCTCTCACTAAATGTAGAACTAGGTTTTCCATAAAGGTATTTGAAACGTGAAATTTTATGGTTATTCTCGGAACACCCACACACCATCGCCAGTGAACAGGAGTATCATGAAACAGTTATGTTAAGTTTTCAGCTAATAAAATACGCCGCTCTACTACTTTTGCTCAAAATTTTGTTATTTAAACAAGTTAAACCAATTTAAATATATGATTTAATTTTTGAATTCAATATCCAACCATTTATGTGCGCTTAATCTGATAATTGTAAATTATTTAAGTCTATTTTATTTTATTTTATTTATTTGTGGAAGACTCAAAATTATATGGGTAGGTACACTTGTAATTTTTTAATAAGTAGGAGGGCAAATGTGTATTTTAGCATCAATATTTTATTATCCGTAGCATAAGAGTCAATTTTTCAATTTTCACATACTGTTTGGTTTGACCGTTATAATTTCGGTGGAAGGGATTAAAATATGAAATTGATGGATTTACGATAATATAGGGGCCACGAGAACAAAAAACGCAAACATTATTAAAAAGAATGAAAAGCTAATGAGTAGGGTTAAAAATGAAATTTGCCCTTGATAGAAACACAAAACAAAAACTGAAAATTGTGATTTGTGTATTAAAAGTAAAAGTTGGGGAGTTGAAGAATGAAGTTAGGCAGTAGGCGTAAGTAGGCGTAAATAAAGCATTGGATTTGGACTGAGAAATCAGAATGTCCTCTGCCGATTCAAAACCCTTAGAAGGAGAGGCTTCATCATTATCACGCATCTTCGTTTCAACTCTTGTTGCAGGTCTCTCTCTTTCTCTTTCTCTTTCTCTTTCTCTTCATTTCAATTGTACCCATATATATATATATAATTATTTATGCTTGTAGTTTAATTTCTCTCTCTCTCTCTCTTTTTGGTTTGGGATGATCAGGGATTGCTGGTGCAGGAGTTGGTTTGGTTTCAAAGCATCGAAAAGTTCACGGCCTTGCTAATATTTCCGCCACCTATGCTACTAATTTTTCCATTGTCACCGCTTGCTATTGTGGTATTGTAGTTAAAACCCTTTTTAATTCCAATCTTACTGAATAATGTATGTTTATTTTGGTGTTGTTTGTGCCTGCATGGTTTGATTTATAAGGAGTCATTACTTCAATATGCTATATCTATACGAGCTTTCCAACAGTGTGTGATGGCAATTTGTGCAAGTGCTATTTCATTAACAACTTGGACAGGCCCTTCTTGACGATTCAGTGCGTGGCATTTCTATCAGTAATTAGGAATGATTCTGTGCAAGTGCACAAGGATTGTTATATTTTGCAATATATACTTATTTATTGATGCTGCTCCCTTTGAGTATCTTTTCCATGACTGAATTCAAGATTCATAGGTTCCTAGTGATGAGATATTTTACTGCCTATTTTTCTTCATTTTCTTCAATATAAATTGATTATGATTTCTGTTGCCTCAAAGTTTTTAATATTATTATCTGCCTCTATGAAAACTTTATTTTTTTTATTACAAATGAGCACATGGAAATAGCTGCAACTTCTTATTAAAGAAAAGGCCTTCAACAGTTGATTTTTGATCTATGCTGATTCTCACTGTCAGAATCCGGGCATGTGTATCGGAGTGCTGAAAATAGAGTACTTGTTAGGACTGGTGCACTAACCCTGAGGATATAATCACCGTTTCTATACCATTACTCGGCTCATATTCTGTCTGCAAAATAAGAAGGGAGCTGCCGATAAATTACACTGACATCCAGTTGAAGGGCCTTTATACTTCTTGTGCACCACTTTGCTTAAAAATTAGAAACTTCAACGGTTTCTTTAATCTTGCAGGAGCGCGTGAATTTGTCAGAGCAAGTCGAAAAACAGGACCTGATGATCTATTAAACTCAGCAATTGCAGGCTTTGGTAGTGGTGCTGTTCTTGGGCGTCTTCAAGGTAAAGTTTATGTATCTCTCTCTCCCATGTTCTTGGTCAAAAACTAGTCCGAGAAGATTCAGCTTGCTCTATGTCTATGTGACCTAGCGGTTCACGTTACTATGGCAACAGCTTTGATTTAGCAGTTTTTTATGCTGCGAAGTTCAATTTAGACTATGCTGTGTTATAGATCATACCAAGGACTTTAAATGGACCTAAATGAAAATTGTACTGCGAAAATCTGTCACCTTGTAATATTCTATCGTTGATTTTTACATTCTTCTCCCTTTGTTGATATTTTTTTTTCTGTTGTCATTGTAGGTGGTCAGCGGGGTGCACTACGTTACTCATTCATCTTTGCTGTAGCGGGGACAACAGTTGATTATGCTACTCTCAGACTAAAACCCGTGTTATTGAACTTTATAGAATCTCAAAGGAAAGGTGATTGGTTGAAGTTACCAGAGTGGTCACCCATAAAAGTACTTGATGATGAAGCCCTTGCTGCAAAACAAGCTAGGGAAAAACAAATATATGCACAAAGGCTTGGTAAATTAAACAAAGAAGAATCTTAATAAGTGTGCTTCTTTTCATGTTGAATTTTGTATCCTCATGTCTACCAAAAAATAATGTTTTTAGACACTCTTTGTTCAGCTGTTAGGGTGAACTTTTATGTTTGCAGGAACTATGTTTTGGTTGGTCCTTTGTCTAAATTTTACTGATAGCTAGATTTGTGAGAAACACAGAAAAAGATTGTAAGGTGATCTTTTGCCAAATTTTGAGATTAGCTGACATAATAATGGAGATTATTCTCTACTAGTTGAAGCAGAGTCTTGGGTGGTCGATGGAAAATGAAGAATTATGAAGCCCCGAATTCAGGCAATTTGTGGGCATTTACAGGATTTTATGGCCAGTGATAGAGTGACAGGAGGGCCAATAGCTAGATCTTTATGCTGTATTTGCCGACACAAAATATAATCTTTAAATGAAAGAGCTGACGATTAACCATCAATCTGGAACATAAAAAATAAGGTCAGGACCAAATCTATATTCTATGGGAACCCATATGTAACAACCCAGGTGCAAAACTACGGTGAAATTGAGCCTTCTTTACCAAAGGTAGTTGATACAGTCATTGACCCATCAAAGCATTTCCTGATCTAGGAAGATGAGTTTAGGTAAAAATACATTCACACCTTCTCAGTGTGGCTACATTTTCAACCATCCCTTCCAATTTTATGTCTGAAAAAATCAACACATGAAGGTGAACAGTTAAAAAGCAAATATTTTGTCTTAATATGAGGATTGCAATTTCTATTACCAACATACCATTTACAAAAACAGATATGAAAAAATATCATGTCAAAAGGAAAGCACAATTGACAGCATGTTTCCAAACAGTGGTCCAGAGGCACAGATCACCCCAACACGCTGGATCACAATTCACAACAATGCTACAAAAAGAATGCAATCCGCCATATTTCCATTACACAAATAGACTGCCAAGTAGTACTCTATGATGTTTCCATGAGATTATGAAAGCAGCGAGACCAGAGACACAAACTCTAATGTTACCCGACCCTTGGACCTTGTGTTGATCACAAAGTGTTCTGGATATTTCCTCAGCAACATAAGCAGGCCGTACCATGGTTTTTCCTTGGATTCGGGACCAGGCCAGTCCTCAGATGTGAGATACCTCCTCACTCGACTATGATGCCAGACATTACTGTATTGCTCCAATAACTTTAAAAGAAGAAAAAAAATTCAAAGGGTTAGAAAACCACAGAGATTAAAGGTTCAGACATCATAGGATTAGACCACCTTCAAAAGAAAGAAAACAAGCAAAAAAAAAATAGCCCATAAAGTAAGCATTATGCAATTATGAATTGTAGTGTATAAAGAGGTTGGTAACTCTGAGACATCCAGCGGGAAGATTCCAACCTCTATAGTAGAGAAAGTAACATGATCAAATCTGAGATCAGAACAGTTCATGCATTTCATGATTGTTAAACACATGCAATAATTTACTACAATGCATGGGTGCTTGACATGGTTGCTCTGAAAATAAAACGTATGACTGCATCAGGAAAATACTAAATACTAACTGTATGCTTCATGGATAATGTAGCACACTAGCCCCAACACAACCTTATGATCTAATCCTCAATGGAATAATAACAAATCAGAGTCCATAAGCCAGAATTTCTAATTAATATACAACTTAAATGGTAGGGCGAAAGTAATGATTGCAGTGAACCTTCTGGCAGTTAATCACATATATCAGACCACAGTAACACACAATTCTTATCCTGGATAATTTGTTGCATGTGGAATCCAAAAGGAGAATATCATTTTAATTACATAATTTTACCAAAAACAAAATGAGGCCTGCCTTTATTTCAATCTGTTACAGAATAGCACTATACACTTCAACACAATCTATACCCAACTTTTTGCAGGTTCCGGACATTCATGCAAAAGAAGGAGATTTTTCCATAACTTATAAGGGAGGTTAACATTATATATATTTCCAGGGTACCAGTTCAGGATAGTTGATTTTTTTTATATTAAAAATAAAATAAAACAAAACAAAACTAACCTCATTATACAGTTTTTCCATAGGCATCCATTCTCCAGGACCACAAAGATCAGAGAGGACAGTAGCTACAGATGATACCACGTCCTTTTCTTCCAACAGCAGAAGTTGCTGATTGTCAATTTCACGATCAATCCTTGACCTTCCCTCTGCCTTCTTTTCTGCAGGCATTGAATGTTATAACAAGCCATCAAAGAGCATATTATCAGAACTATGTGTCTTCTTAAAATCTATGGAGGCAGTAGAATTTTAAGGTTAAGAAAAGAGGGAGGAACGGAAATTATTGCAGAAGACAAATGCAATTGGATAGGACATTAAACCCATAAAGAAACAGAGGTTCAAAGCATTTACTTGGATACCAATTGAACCATTTTACATCCACTAGCACACTTTATTTCAAGGAAAAACTTCACCAGCGTAAATTTCTTACATATGTTCTTCTGCAAGTCTGTAACATTTGGTAAAATTTGAAAAGTTTCATAAAATGAAATGAAGAATTGAACTTCACATCTTTATGATCTGTGAATAAGTTTCAAGTGTACTTTAAATAAGTTTCTAAAATATACAAACAGTGAACACAAATATGCATCTGGTAAAACTATTTGAAGAACTGTTTCAACAAAAAGCTACATATACCCGCCTACTGTATAAGGTTGACTTTATTTTCCTTAAACTTTTGTTGTTTATTTAGCTAACATAATCTAATGAGCTAAATTTACATTGCTTGCATCCTTTATAGTCAAAAAGCTATAAAGAAAAAAACATGAGACCAAATAACAAATGCTACTTTTCTCAACAAAAAAGACATTAATCAGATGCAAAATACAAGTACAAAAAATAATAAAAACACCAATATTCCTAAATGAGCATTCCTATCAAAATTATATAATGAACACATGATAGAACCATCAACTCATGAGATGGAATCACCTTTATTTTTGGTATATTTAACCATCTTCACCTATAAATTTATAATTTCACATAAATAAAAAACAAATGCTCACTTTACTGGATTTCACTCGATCACTCACCAAAACCCAATTTGTCACCCACATACAAGTTTAGTTCACCATACAGTCTCTCCTTCTAATGGTTCTTCAACGAACTGTCTAGATCAGAACAAAACCTCACCCATTAACACCCTTTCCTCCGTCACATCTCAAAAAAGCTTTGGTACAAGTAATCAGCTCGTCAGAGTTCAGCCTTATTGTCCACACTCGCCGCACTGTTTTCCATGGAACCTTGACCAAAAGCTCAAAATCCTCCCCCATAGCATCTCCATCATCCTTGAACAACTACCTCCTCTGCACCATGCACTCTTTGGAGTTTCTTAGCTTAAGAAACAATGATAATGTGCAATACCTAAGAAAATCAAACTTTGGTCCACTCTCGTTATCAGAGTAATTGATATAGGTTTGTATCTGGCCCCAGTAAAACACTGCAAGGAGAGATAGGAGGAGACTGGAAGAAGAGAGGACAAAGCTCTAGAGTATTTCCTATATTTCCAAACAGATGACAACTTGATTTTGTAAACAAGCTGAAATAGTCCTATATGAACACTTTCTCAATCTTAGATCAGCTTTGAAGAATGAATTTTGTATTTATGAAAAAATGATTTCCAAATTCAACTAACAAATAGTTCATGTTTTTCAAGTTTCAAAATTGAACAATTTCAAAATGGTACAGAACAGGGGCTAAGCCACCACAAATATATTTATTCTTGTAACCCCAGCCCAACCCTCAAAAATGGAAAGGCAAACCCCTCCCCAACTCTGATATGAGTGGAGTTTGTTCTTTTTATGATTTCTTATAACCCATACGAGACTTAATCAATTGAACTAGCTAGTACTGACCAAACAACCAAATAGATTAATAAGGTAAAGAAAATTAAAAACCAAGGAAGAAACACGGATTCCTTGAATAGAATAAGAAACAGTGATTCCTTGAATAAAAGAAGAAAACAGAACTTGTTTAGCTAAAACCTTGCAAAGAACCCAAATGGTAATCACTAGCTAATTCTTATCAAGATTCACAATTTTAGGGGAGAGGACCATGCTCTAATTATGGCATTTAAAATCACTTCTTTTTTATTACAATGGCTGTTAGGATCAAGCACTTACCACTATTCCAACAGTTTTTGTTAACAAATACACTACTTTACTTCCAGCCCAAGACATAAGCAAAGAAATCTCAAGATTAATAGTCTGATTGGAAAACCAAAGCAAATTTTAGACAACCCAAAGTCCCAAATAGAGTGAAGACTGTGAAAAAGACTCTATGTAGTGCTATATGAATTAAAGCATGGAAAAGATTTTGATCAAGCCCTATTTTTGCAAGTCAAAACTTATGAATAGTCGTGCCTAGATGTCCAAGATCAGAACTCAAGGCATCTCAACACATTGAAGCAAAGAAATCCAATGCACATACGGTGAGGGTATGAATATCTTATTAGTTTGATTTTACGAAGTATTAAGGCACAAGAGTATGTTTTTAGGTTTGAGTATCACTGCTTTTAGAGTTTCTACTTTCTATTATGTAAGGCTTAAGCCTGCCTCGACATCACTTAAGCATGACCAAAATTCCTTTACTTTCTGCATATTTTTAAGTAGGGGCTCAACCATGATTTTTCATGCTAAAACATCAACTAACGGTGTTCAAATTTTAAAATATTTTTAAAATTGGTTTTTTATTTTTAACTTTCGGGGAAACTTCAATTTAATCCTGATATTTCTGGAAACATAACTTTTTTACTAATCTTTCCATTTAGGCTTGCGGGGTCCCTAAAATATCCAAAATAACTCAATTTGGTCCCTTTGACCAAATTTTTTAACAGTCAACGGTTAAATATTAGCATACAGACAATTTTGCCCTTGATCTTTAATTCAACCAATAAAATTACTTCTTTTTTTCCATAAAATTGTATTAAAAAAATAATATCAAAATTAAATAATTAAAAAACCAATAAGAAATATAAACTATAAAAAATTAAAAAATTAAATATTAATAAAAACTAATTATTCAATTTATTTAAAAACTTATAAAAAGGAAAATTGGTGCCTCACCTAAAAATATTTTAAAAAATACAAAATATTAAAACAATAGTAGAATTTTATTATTTTTTGTAATTAAAAATGTTAAAAAAATGAAAAGATCCATTAAAAAATAAGTAAACAAGAAAATTACTAAATCAGAAAAATAAAAAAGATCTCCATCCATGGAGATCCAATCCAGTGACTGGACTCCAGTGGCAGGGAAGGCTCAAGCCTTACCCGCTGCCAGACACGAAGAGGCGAGCCATCCCCTCCGGCGGCGGACGGCGGTAACATAAGTATCAACTTTGCTGCACACTAATATCTTCAATATACCTCATTTTCACTGCACAATTTCTATATCTGCTTATTCCATATCCATCTCACCATTCATTCCACCTACTTACTATACTCCATTTCTTCACATTCAGCATTTTGGGCAATAAACAAAAACCCAATCTTTTTACTATACACCACATCATATAGTGCTGATGAGAGCAATAAACAAAAACACATTCTTTCCAGTCCAATGATGCTAAAAAAGAAATTGATTCAAGCCACGGATATCCAATCTAGGTGGAGATCCTTTTTATTTATTTTTATTTTGTACTTTTAATAGGAGGACAAGAGGCATTGTTTTTTAAAATTGTGTTATAAGCAATTCTTTTAAATGTGTGAGGCGGTTCTGTCCTCACGTGGCGAGGCGGTCGCTTCAATTCGAAAATGATAAATAATGCAAAAATAAATAAATAAATTACTAAAATAGAAAATCATCCATAACATTTAATAAATAGTCCACAACCAACATTATTAACAATAAAATCCCAAAACAAAAAAATTACATGACAAAAAAAAAGATGCTTAGTGGCATGGAATTTGGACCCAAAATGTCATCCTAGTTATAAATGTTTAGGTCTTGGTTCTTGGAGTATTGGATAGGTGAGAGTGATTTGGAGAGCAGAAAGTAACGACTTTTTGTAGTAAATAGGATCTTTGGGTTTATTGGGTTATATAGTGGGGTTTTAAAAACAAAAAAAAAAAAAATTTGAAATCTGCCAACTCAAGGACTGCCACCACCTCAAACTGCTTATGGGTTATATACTGGGGTTTTTCTTAAAAAAAAAAAGTTGAAATCTGCCGACTCAAGGGACTGCCACCACCACTCACTCCCTCAACCAACTCAAGGCAAAAATCGCATTGAGGATGTCGCCTCATGGGTTTGAGGCGGGTTCGAGTAAGTTCAAGGTTGAGGCGGCCGACTCAAGGCGCTTTCGACCGTGAGGCGGCTGAGAAGCAGCCTCAATTTGGTTTTTTAAACATTGGTTATAAGACAAAAATACCGCCCAAATTGTTAAGTTTGACTAACTATTGACTAGCAGAATGACCGAATTGAGCTTTTTTGGATAATTTAGGGACACCACAAGCTAAACGTGGAAAGATCAGTAGGAAATCTTTAGAACGTCTAGGGTTTTTCTTTCTCGTATTTAAACAAATTTTTAAATACTTTTGTATTGGTATAGAGCTTTAAAGTTTTGCCTTTGAATTCAAAGATTTTTATCATTGATGACTATTCTTTGAGCTCTGATTTGCAAAATTAGTTCTAGATGAAAATAGTTTTCATGGTTTAATTCATCCAGCACTAATAGAGTGTTTTTTACATTTTTCAAACTCCATTTGAGTTTTTTAAGATTTGCATTAGATTACAACTCAAACTGTTCATCCTGAGATTCCTTTGCTTATGCTTTGGATTGGAGATCCAAAAAGACAAGCAAGCTACCTTCTCATGGGAGGTAAGTGGAGATTTACAGTGAAGCTGGAACGGTTGAAGATTATTGGTGATATAAAAACTTAGGTGTAGGGATCAGATGATTGCGGTCAAATAAGCATTTTGCCTGGACATGAACCTGTGGTTTTTCCCTTGTGAGTTGTGTGGGCTTTCCACATAAAAAGTGTTACGTGCTCATTATTTTTATTGCTTTAAATTTTGATCATTGTGGTTGTTGCATGATTAATCTATTCACTTTCCCTCTAGGCTTTAATCGCTTTATTATCAGTTATCTAGATTCTTTACTGGCGTTAATTGCAATCTTTAGTTATAATTACAGTACAAAACTAGCTTTAATCCATATTATATGGGTTGGCTAGTTTTCACTTCATCCTACTACATCCAAAGCAATAAAACTTGTGCTCAATCTATTGCGATTCTAAACTTCCACCATAATCAACTCTAAGTATTGCGGCACTAATAGTTTGTAGCCCTCAGTATAATGTATGTAATGTGCCATTCAATGCCATTTTTAAATAAGTTTTGTTATAATTCTGGAAAAGCTGATAACAATAGTGCCTGTTCAACACTTGTAAGAATGGTAATAGTGCAACAATTTAAAGTAGAATGAATCACACATTAGGGAATCACAGTAGCTCTCAAATACCGAAGAAATTTTACTAACTTTACCTATATTGTTTGTAAAACATAAAACAACCATATGTTTCTACCATTCCAACAAAAATATAGAGATAAAAAAAGAATACTAACCCAATGATCCAGACAAGCCAGGCTTGGCAGCAGAAGCATAGGGCTCAAAGGGTCCATCTCTCCTGAGCTTCTTGCCACTACTCCCGTCGTCATCGTCCTCAAAGTCGTCTTCATAATACTCCCTGCCTCTCCCTTTCTTGGTACCCCCGTAGCCATAATAATGCCTGGTGGGCCCCAATATACTCCTCACAGGCAACAGAAAGTAAAATTCTTTGTCTCCAATTTGCAACAAGTCTTGCGAATCTAATTTCACCGGCGGATTACCCGGCAGGTGCAGCACTCCTTCCACCAAGCATCCGTTCTTCCCCAGAACTTCCAGAGCGAAACGACGCCGCGTGAAATCGTAGAATATGCGCGCATGGTGACGGGATATGTTCATTCCCCCGCCTAGGCTTGACAGGTCCACGTCCACCGTCGACTTCTTCGAGTTTCGACCCAGTATTATCGAGTATGTCTGCATATAATACTCAAAGTCCTCACCTTGCAGCTTCGCGAACCCCGCTTCCACGTCGTTTCCGCTGTTTGTGCCCATGCTTCTATACAACCGGAATTCAATTCCAGATTCCACAAACAAGACACTGATTTATTTCGTTTTGGGAGCGATGGCTATTGTTTGGATATAGTTTTTAATTAAACCTATATTCGAGATCGCGATTAGGATTGTCCTGCTGAATGGTGATAAAAATAAATAAAGGACAATTACCGATTAGGCTGGACTTGTTTTAAAATTTCAAGTTGTTTGTAACTTTTATAAAAGTAACTAAGGTCCAGTTTGGCATTGCTGTGCTGTGGGGGGAATTGCTTTTAGATCTGCTGTGGGGGGAATTGCTTTTGGAATTGCTGTGGATAGAATCAGCTGAGTGTTTGGTAAACTGATTTTCAAAACTGCTGTGAGAACCAAAAGCAATTTCAATGTGTTTGGTAAATTAGAAGTAAAAAGTACTGTGATTGTGTAAAATTACTAAAAGGACATCATTGTAATTACAAATAATTAAAAAACAAAAACATTTTAAAATTAAACTTTAAATGAAATAATATTATATATATATATTAAATGCATTTAAATTAATAAATTTAATTAAATTAAATAATAAAAACAACTAAAAAAACAAAATTAATAAAAACAAACCCTAACTCTAATCTCTTTCTCTCTCCCTCACTCTCAAGTCTCACCTCACTCTCACCGCCTCTCTCTCCCTCTTTCTCTCTCTCCCTTCTTTCATTCACAACTAAGATCCAACCTCATCTTCATCTTCAATTTTAAATCCAACACAATACAAAATCACAATCATCACTCAACCTCATCTTCATCATATCCACCAAAATAAAATAAAAAGTAATTTTTTTTTGTGATTCAACTTCTGGGCTGTTCTTCATCACCATCATAATTTTTTTTTTTTAAATTGATGATGGTTGGATACTTTGATGGTATTTGATGGTTGTGGGATTTTTATGGTTGTGGGATTTTTTTATTGTATTTAATGAAAAATAAAAATAAATGCAAAGAAAAAAACAATTCGGGGTAGAAATACTCAGCTTTCCTTTTTAAAATTTTTTTGTTGTTGTTGAGTTTTTTGTGGTTTGAAAGAGAAAGAAGTGATGATGATAATGGATGGCGATGGCATAATTTTTTTTAAACAATTTATTTATTATCTCCATATTGTCGATTTAAGAAAAAAAATCCTTCTCTGGTGGGTTTGACTGATAATGATAATGATGAACTGGGGATGGATTTTTGTGTTTGATAATGATTTCTAAAAAAAAATATTAGGGTTGATGATAATGATTTCTGGGTGGTTGTTGATTGTTGTTGATAATAATGATTTCTGGAAAAAAAAATTGATTATGATAATGATTGTTGTGAGAGAGAGGAGAAATTGAAGCTTGAAGGAATCAATCTGATTGGTAAATGATTTTGTTAAATGTCATGAAACGCTAAGGGCAAAATAGGATAGTTGGGTAAAAATTCATTAAAAAACACTGTAGCGCATTTTCAAAAGCAGAAGCTGATTTCTAAAAGCATAAGCTGATTTCTAAAAGCATGTATTTGTAGCTTCTCAAAAACTCAGTTGGGAGAAGCTAAAAGTGGCCAAAAGCACTTCCCCACAATTTTACCAAACACCCTATCATTGGCCAGGAATCACTTTTGGCCCCAAAAGCAGCTGGGGAAGCAATGCCAAACTGGGCCTAAATTGGTCCTCACATGTTTTCAAGTGTCAAATTAGTCCCTCTCTTTTTAGAAATAACCAAATTGGTCCCTCTAATGACTTAACGGTGTTAAATATAACAGTTGACTGTAATAATTTTAGTTAAAGTACCTAAATACCATTTATTTGTCATATTATAGCAAAGTTATTTTGTCTCTGTGCATTAAATCTCCATTATAATTATAATAAAATCTTAAAATATTTTTAATGAAACATCATTTGTACCTTTTTTTTATTAAAATTCTCTAAAAAATTCTAAAAATATTTTAATAAGACAATGTCAATTATACTTTTATTTTTTTAAACAAAGTTACCGTTCATTCTCAATTTAGTCTTTTATCACTTTTATATAATATTGTTTTTTTTGTTAATATTATACAAGTGATGTTTTCAAAATTATTTAAAAATCAAAACACACAAATAAAATAAACAAAAATATACATGTGTTAAAAAAACTGTGCATGTGTCAATATTATATTGTTTAGGAGTAAAATACAATTTTACCCGTACACAGTTAAAATTGACGGATAGAACTTAGTTAGAGGGACTAATTTGGCACTTAGAAAAAATGTAAGGATCAATTTGGTCATTTTTGTAAAAGTCGCAAACAACTTGAAATTTTAAAAAAAGTCCAGGAACCCAATTGGTAATTACCCATAAATAAATAAACGTTCACTTGCGTATAAATGAATCCTTAATTCACTTATCAAAAAAATAATATTTATTAATTTAAAAAGAATTTTTTTTTTAAAGTATTTCATTAATCCTTTTTTTTAAAGATCCCCTCTAGTTAGAACCTTAGAGGTGACCGCGGTTTGGTTCCGGTTCCTAACTGGTAGTTTTGGTTCCTTAGGAACCGAAGCCGGAAGGAATCAGAACTACGAGAAGGTTTGGCACCTTGATATCGGCTCTTCACCACCTGAGGCTGTAGCATGTTCCAAGGATTGGGCCGTTCGCCCATTAAAGCAGTACGTGATCTGGGTTCAGAACGTCGTGAGATAGTTCGGTCCATATCCAATGTGAGCATTAGAGCATTGAGAGAACCTTTCCTTAGTACGAGAGAGCCGGGAAGGACTCACCTATGGTATACCAATTATCGTGCCCACGGTAAACGCTGGGTAGCCAAGTGCGGAGTGGATAACTGCTGAAAGCATCTAAGTTGTAAGCTCATCCCAAGATAAGTGCTCTCCTAGTTCGACTTCTCCAGAGCCTCTACTAGCACAGCCGAGACAGCAACTGGTTCTCTGCCCCTATGGGGATGGAGCGACAGAAGTTTTGAAAATTCAAGAGAATGTCACGACGAGACGATCCGCTGTGGATTTTTTTTTTCATCTGCCATTTTAGATTGTAGATTATCTAGAAATAAATGGGCTCTTTGCTCGACATACTTTGTTCTGTTCTACTAGAATTCTCGTTTTTTTGTTCGGGTGTAGTGTAAATAGGATATGATGGAGCTTGAGTAGAAAGGATTTGTTCATTTTGCAGGGGCAAGGATCTAGGGTTAATACCAATCAATAAGTTGTAACAAACTTCGTAAGTAAATTTTCGATATATAAATTGAAAAGATATGATTCGAGCAATTTTGAACCGTATGGGAACCGGTTCTGATTTCGATTTCGGTTCACTCGGTTTTAGTTTCGGTTCTGTTTCACCAGGTTCCAATTTCAGTTTTCAGTTCCGGTTCCCTACGGTTCCGAACCTTTATTTAAAAAATTTTTATAATTTTAATTTTTTTTTAAAGAACTAACCATTAGAGGACCAACTGAGCTAAAAAATTTATTAAAAAAAAAAGGAATTGGTCTGGGATCGTAATTTTTATACTTGATTTTTATAGTGTTGTGTGCTATTAACATTAACTAATCGAAAAATCGGTAATTAATTAGTAAATAACGTATTCTCCCTCTAGGTTAATTGTATTCGCATTAGACACATTTTCACAAATGATATTGGATTTGCATTCATAATATGCCGTTGGAATCGTCTCAACAAGAAGAACAAGGTTTATTAAAAAAATTAAAAAAATAATTCCTATAGAGAGAAAGATAAAAGAGGAAAAATAAAGAAAAGGGAAAATAGAGAAACTTTGTAGAGGGAAGGAAGAAAGTTAAACATACGTAAAGAGTATTTTGGTGAAGTCTTTGACTAAAGTTCTAAAAAAAAGTTATTGGGGGTTTAATTAATTTAAATTTTACACTAATTTGAGGGATAAAGTAAGGAAATTTTCAATGTCCCAAATTCATTCGTTGCACACTTGCACTAACGGGACTGTCAAGATAACACAATTTATGTGTGGATTTGGATAACTACTCCCACAAATTAGGAGAAAACTCTTTACGCATTCCCTGTCAAGATAACACAATATATGTGTGGGTTCGGATAACTACTCCCACAAACCGGGAGAAAACTTCTTACACATTCTTGTGAAATGTACATGATGAGATTCGAATCCCTTACCACCACTTTAGAAGAGAGGTGCACTACCATCTCTTCTAATAGGTGATCTGCCTCTAGAATTTATTTTTTGAAACATAGATTTTTTTTTTTGACTTAGAATTTTCTCCAGATCTTTAATACATTTAATATTTAATCACATGGACTACAACTAAAAAATTTCTGTATGGTACTCGTTGCAATTTAAATTTTTTTTATTTAATTAATTTCTAAACTTCGAGCAATAAGCAATCAATTGAAAAAAAAATGACATTATCAATCAATTTAAAGGGACTCGTCATGATTGAAGGGTGAATCAATTGTCATTATTCAAACTGCCTTAGGAGAAGCACATGCATAATATTAAATGAAAAATCCAAATCTAAAATTGTATAATATTTTCTTTGCAACCTAACATTTTCATGCAATTATTGAATCACATGATATGTCCACTCAAAATTTAGTCACTCATGTTTGTACAATGCACACACGAAAAAAAAAAAAAAAAAAAACTCCCATCACACTAATATTTTCTGCTGAGAAAAACAATTTTGCTAAAAATTAACATTGAACTCCTCTACTGTTAATCAATCAACATTAACACATAATGGTCAAAGGATACTGGTCATTTGTATTAAAATTTTTAAAAAATAATAATATAGATATATTCTTTTTTAAAAGGAATATTAAAAAACTTTATAAAAAAAATAAAAGAAAACTAAAAGGAAATGGAGATGGATCTCCACTTACGGATTTGCATCACCAATGGAGATCCTGGGCATCGGATTTGCATCACCGATAGAGATCCTCGAGAGGATCTTCATCGCAATGGAAATCTAGGCGAGGAGGGTCGCCTTCCTTTTTCATGGCTATGAGGCTATCCATATGCTATGGAGATCCATTCTAGATTGGTGGAGATGTAATATGGATCTCCACCTTAATCTTTTTTTTTAAACGGTCCATAATTTTTTCATAATATTATTATTTTCTTAATCCTGTTTTTTTTTTTGTTAAATTATTATGTCATGAGTATTTTTATCTTTTTGACAATCAAACTTGATTAAAGATTAACTTTAATAGATGTTGATTAACTATAGATGAGGTCAATGTCACTTATAATGTCACTTATTGATAAAGGTATTTCCTCATGTAAAAAGGCAAATCTGGCAAACCTCGGGGAGATGTGGTGTTATGTGGAGTTATTTGCTCTTAATTAAAGTTATTGTTGTCACTTGTCACTTGGCTTCATCCAATGTACATTGTGGTGAGACTGCAGATTAGTTTAAAAATATAACCTTTACAACAAGAAGAAGAAAAATATAACCTTGATATTACTTTTGGCCTTTTGGGTCAAAATATATAGACTTGATTTTTTAACTAAAATGTAAATTTAAGTTAACATAATCTGCTTGTTAATATCATCTATAAAAAAAATTTACTATGCATTAAAACCATCCAAAGCAATTGGATGTTGAGTTGAAAATATCTTTGAAGAAATAGCTTAAGAAAGGGTCCATTTAGTTGATTTAGTCATGGAGAATGTCAATCATCATGCTTCTCTAAATAAAACTAAAACATCATTGATTATAAGCTCCTTCCCATAACCCAAAAAATGAAATCTTTCGTTCTTATTTGCATAGCCGGTGTGCATAATTGTTTTATTTTATATTATTTTTTTAGTTTAACTTCTTTTACTTCTTGTTTTTGTTATAGACCGCTAATGTTGTGTGCTTTTTTTATAATGCTTGTTAAATTTAAAAGTTGTTTATTTTATTTTATTTATGAAATTTGTTAAGAACGATTGTGCTCTTGTTTAATAGAACATATATTTGGTGGTTGATGCTTTTCAAAGAGTTTTATATTTTTCTTATAAAGTGAAAGTCTTTTTATATATATATATAAAAAAACCTTTTAAAGTCTTTAGGAGGAATGAAAGACAAATTGTGATATCTTTTATAACTAAAAGCTATTAAAAGTCATTGTTATTTAAAGTCATTAAAAGTCGTTGACATTTTTGAATACCTTATAACTTTCGTAGATATTTAAAAAGTCTTTATTGATACCTCATGACTTTATAAACTTTTTAAAAGGATATAAAAGTTTGTATTGAATATCTCATGACTTTTATAGAGTCTTTAAAAGTTTATATTAACTATATCCAAACTTTTAAATTCCGTAAAAGTCTTTTGGAATCTAAATTGAATACACTCATATGATTGAGAAAAAGACAAGATGAGGCTCGTTTAGGAATTTCACCCTCTCCCCCACTCATTTCACTCATCCCTAATCACCAATCTAGAATTTGGAATTCGGCAATCCCCAATCTCCTGTTTCATCCCACTTGAGTTAAAATTGAAAAAAATCATACAAATAAAATTAAATAATAATCCAAATATCCAATCCAAAATAAGTATCAGGTTTAATTTAATTCAAAATAAATACAAGTTTGGAAAAACAAATTAAAATTAAATGTTTGTATTTTTTTTAAAAAAATTAATGTTAGGGGGAAATGGGGGTGGGAGTCCACCCCCAACCCTATTTAGATTTGGGGTGAAATTTACCCCACTCTCATCCCCCATTTGGGGGTGATATCACCCCCCCCCCCCTGCATCACCGATAGAGATCCTCGAGAGGATCTTCATCGCAATGGAAATCTAGGCGAGGAGGGTCGCCTTCCTTTTTCATGGCTATGAGGCTATCCATATGCTATGGAGATCCATTCTAGATTGGTGGAGATGTAATATGGATCTCCACCTTAATCTTTTTTTTTAAACGGTCCATAATTTTTTCATAATATTATTATTTTCTTAATCCTGTTTTTTTTTTGTTAAATTATTATGTCATGAGTATTTTTATCTTTTTGACAATCAAACTTGATTAAAGATTAACTTTAATAGATGTTGATTAACTATAGATGAGGTCAATGTCACTTATAATGTCACTTATTGATAAAGGTATTTCCTCATGTAAAAAGGCAAATCTGGCAAACCTCGGGGAGATGTGGTGTTATGTGGAGTTATTTGCTCTTAATTAAAGTTATTGTTGTCACTTGTCACTTGGCTTCATCCAATGTACATTGTGGTGAGACTGCAGATTAGTTTAAAAATATAACCTTTACAACAAGAAGAAGAAAAATATAACCTTGATATTACTTTTGGCCTTTTGGGTCAAAATATATAGACTTGATTTTTTTAACTAAAATGTAAATTTAAGTTAACATAATCTGCTTGTTAATATCATCTATAAAAAAAATTTACTATGCATTAAAACCATCCAAAGCAATTGGATGTTGAGTTGAAAATATCTTTGAAGAAATAGCTTAAGAAAGGGTCCATTTAGTTGATTTAGTCATGGAGAATGTCAATCATCATGCTTCTCTAAATAAAACTAAAACATCATTGATTATAAGCTCCTTCCCATAACCCAAAAAATGAAATCTTTCGTTCTTATTTGCATAGCCGGTGTGCATAATTGTTTTATTTTATATTATTTTTTTAGTTTAACTTCTTTTACTTCTTGTTTTTGTTATAGACCGCTAATGTTGTGTGCTTTTTTTATAATGCTTGTTAAATTTAAAAGTTGTTTATTTTATTTTATTTATGAAATTTGTTAAGAACGATTGTGCTCTTGTTTAATAGAACATATATTTGGTGGTTGATGCTTTTCAAAGAGTTTTATATTTTTCTTATAAAGTGAAAGTCTTTTTATATATATATATATATAAAAACCTTTTAAAGTCTTTAGGAGGAATGAAAGACAAATTGTGATATCTTTTATAACTAAAAGCTATTAAAAGTCATTGTTATTTAAAGTCATTAAAAGTCGTTGACATTTTTGAATACCTTATAACTTTCGTAGATATTTAAAAAGTCTTTATTGATACCTCATGACTTTATAAACTTTTTAAAAGGATATAAAAGTTTGTATTGAATATCTCATGACTTTTATAGAGTCTTTAAAAGTTTATATTAACTATATCCAAACTTTTAAATTCCGTAAAAGTCTTTTGGAATCTAAATTGAATACACTCATATGATTGAGAAAAAGACAAGATGAGGCTCGTTTAGGAATTTCACCCTCTCCCCCACTCATTTCACTCATCCCTAATCACCAATCTAGAATTTGGAATTCGGCAATCCCCAATCTCCTGTTTCATCCCACTTGAGTTAAAATTGAAAAAAATCATACAAATAAAATTAAATAATAATCCAAATATCCAATCCAAAATAAGTATCAGGTTTAATTTAATTCAAAATAAATACAAGTTTGGAAAAACAAATTAAAATTAAATGTTTGTATTTTTTTAAAAAAAATTAATGTTAGGGGGAAATGGGGGTGGGAGTCCACCCCCAACCCTATTTAGATTTGGGGTGAAATTTACCCCACTCTCATCCCCCATTTGGGGGTGATATCACCCCCCCCCCCTCATAGGGCTGTTGGGGGTTCTGCGCTCATATCTATTCACACATGTACTATGAGGTTGTGAGTTTGGGTCGACCCCCTCACCGAATCTTGAATTATTGTAGTATTTCAAAAAGAAAAAATACAATTTGATATATATATATGTATATATATATATATATATATATATTATATTTGTGTGTTTGCCTCTAAATAATCTAAATAACATCAAAAAAAAAATTTCGTTGAGCCTTTTCTCATTTATGTTTTATTTACGGGACTAGGGCTCGTTTGGTACACTGTATTGTATTATATTGGATTGTATGAGATTAGATTGGATTATGTTGTATTGCACTGGACTGTATTATTCTTATACAATCTTGTGTTTAGTGATATTTCGTATCATAATGTATTAAGTTATATAATGTTTGAATGTGATTTTTATTCTTCGATATTTTATTAACTAATAAAATTAATATATTTTTAGAATAAAAAAGCATATTCTAAAATATACATTTATTGTATTATATTTTTAAAAAATAATAATTAATATATAACTGATATTTTATTACATATATAAATTTTCATTTCAAATTTAATATATTTTTTCATATTTTTTTGTGTTGTCGTCAGAATTTTTAAGAAATAAATGTTTTAATTGTAAAGGGAATTTTGATTTGAAAAAAAATAAAAAATAAAAAACCAATTCAAATGTAATACAATGTAAACCCACCTTTGAATAAAAATATTTTAAAGCCCCTCAGGGGCGTAGTTCAGTTGGTAGATGAACGAGTTTGGGGCTTCAGGTTTTGACAAATGACTCCTAAGTCATCGACTCGAATCCTACCGATGGTAAAAACTTCAAAAAAAAAATATGGTCTAAATATGTAGCTAGATAGATACTATCAAACAAAATATTTTAAAAATTATTAAGAAAATAAATTATTAGCTTATCTATTTATTATTTTATTTTATTTTACAATAAAAAAATTCCAACAATAAGTAAAAGTGTAACATTTAAAAAAGAAAAAAGAAAAGTAAGAGTTGGGATCTAAAATCAAGTGAAGCATCGAGCATAGCCTAATACAAGCTAATAACACCTCTCCTGGATGTATTGGAGCAATTATTTTGTATTACTTAATAACTTAATACAATACATAGTAGGCTAGTAGCTGCCAAACACTGTCCTTGCATTAACTTAATACATACCCTCTTAATATCGGGAAAAAAACTAGGTGCGTATGCTTTTACAAAACCCAAACTTGCTAATGCATACGGTGAAATTCGAACCTTCCACCGCAAACGTGAAAAAAGACGTATACAACACTTGAGCTAAGATGATTTGAATGCATACTAGTCCTGTGAATCGAACATAATTTAGTATTCAAAAATACAAGTCAATAACAATTCGTGAGACACAGAGCAAATTTGTATTAGTATTAATGTAAGTAATTCCAGCTAAAAAATAGACAGACCCTTCCTTTACTCATTTCACGACCATCTCGTCTTCGTGTCTGCACTGCTAAATTACCACACATGAAAATGAAATGAGCCTAAGCTAGAATAGATCCAACTCTCTTGCACAAAATCAACTCAACAATGGGAGTTTTGGGAGAGTCATGGTGCTTCTGCAAAGGCCTCTCTAAAACCGAGAGAATGAAGGCAGCCATTTTCTCCGGCAAGACCCCGGCCATGGCCAGAATCTCCTACGGTACGGGTTTCTTGATCCACCGCAATCTTCTTTTGACTACCCATGTCAATCTTTCCTCTGTTGCTGCTGCCGACACTGCCGAGATCCGCCTCCAGAACGGCGTCGCCGCCACTCTCGTTCCTCATAGGTATTTACTTTCCTAGGTCTCAGAATATGTACACATTATCTGCTTACATAGTCAATGCAATGTCTTCCTGGGTTTTTGTTTGATGCTGTTTCAGATATCTGCTTAGCAAGTTCAAATTTTTTTTGGCTAATGTGCTACCAGTTGTTATCTGAGGCTATCTTTAATTTATAGTTTATGTTGATACTTGAGCACTTTACTAATTGAATTGAAGATACAAGTAAGAAACTATTAAAGATAATCCAGGATTCCAGATGGTCATATATTATTATATTATAAAAACAGAAGAAAAAAAAAAGAAAAAAAAGAAGAAGAAGATGGTGATATGTTCAACAATCTATGTAACAGCCCAGCATGAAAGAGTCAGGAGTTCAAGATATTTGGATGTTCTTCTTTTCTATATTCCGATTAAGTGATGGAATATAAATAGTGTATTGGTTGCTGATAGAATCATTGTTTTAGGCCTAAAAACTGTCATGGAGTTGTACAAGTTTGAAGATATTTTTATTTTTTTCCGGAAAGTTCTTAGCTGAAGTCTAAACATATTTCTCCTCAAACATTCGAAGTTGTTGTTAGTGCAACAATGTTCTTAGTTTAGTGTAGTTTCTTCTGCTGTGTGATATTTGTGTTTAAGATTTGAAATTACTCATCTGTTAAAGTGTGAACTACAACAACACTTGGTTGATAATATGTGTGTGTTTCTATATGTGCATGGATTTCATTATTCTATTACTTTTATCCATTGGTGTATAATAATGCAGCGCTTGTTGCTCTTATATCTTTCAAAACACTCACAAGTTCTCGCTTTACCAATATATATTTATAACCAACACCCACTCCACTGTCCTCTTCTCAGCCCAACTAACACCACAACATTATAGCCCCTGCCTCCTTTGCACACATTACCTTAATTACCATCTCTTTAATGACATCGGTTTGACGGTTCCTTTGCGATTTTCAATTGCAACACCTGCTCTCTGTCCACTAGTACATGATTTAGTTTTGAAGATTGTAACGAGTAGATTGATATTTATCGCCAGTAACAAAATATATCTATGAATGATTTCGAAGTGAGAACTTCTAAATGTTTCTGAGTTATATTTGTTATTATCCACTCAGATTTTAATCCAAATCATGGACAATTGGCAAATGGCAATACCCCTTGGTATAAGTAAAGAATCTTTTGCTGGAAACTTTGCCTTTAGAATGCACTGTTGCATCAAAGAGAACTGGAATAGATGCATTATCTATGACTATGACAATTCTATACTTGATCATGATTTTTAGCTTTGATTTTTTGAATTGTGTACTGTTGTATTTAGCATTTGTAGGATTTAATGGTCTAGCGGTTTGGGTTTGGATGTTCCATACACTTGCATTTTTCTTCATCTTTTTCTTTCAGCCTTTTGTTTTTCTACTCTGGTAGTCTGGTTTTATAAAACCTTTTCCAATCAAACAGCGCATATTAATATTATTTTGCTATGGTTATGTTTCTGATGTCACTGTGGGTCTCAAGGTTCACATATTTAAAATAAAATTTATCCTTTAAGGAGCCATATGTCTGTGTAATAGAGATGGCCTAGACATTCTGCAATGGTGCCTCTGTTGGCTTGGCAAATTATAGTCCTCATACTTGAAGGAAGCCTATCGCCTTAGTTTCCCTTGTTAGATTTGCTTATAGATTACATGAAAAGATTAGCAACTTTTGAAAATTTGATGAAAAGTCCTTAATGATTATGAGTTGACAAGAGAATGTGGGGGGTGGGGTGGCTGGTTCTGTGTTTTTTTTTGTTCTATCTTGGGGTCTGTGTTCAGAGACCTTTTAGGCAAGTTATTAACTATTTGCCAATAATGAATGGTAGTTTGGTTGGCCTATTTGTGCTTGCTCGCTTTTACTCCAAATTGGAGTGACATGTTTTGCTCCATTAAATATATAATTTTTCATTAGACTTGATAATTCCATTTTCTAATTATTCATATTTGTATAATCAGGTAAATGGAAGGAAAAGAAGTGTCTTTCCTAAAATGCTTCATCTTTTAACATTGTTACTGTAATATTGCACATTGTCTGATGAAATTCTTCCGTCTTTCATCTGGTTTTAGGTTCTTCATCACCAGCTCAATCCTAGATCTTACAATTGTTGGTTTAGATTCCATTGATGGAGACTCAAATGCCCAAGGTCAGCAGCCTCATCCATTGAAGACCTGTTCTAAACCAAATCTTGACCTGGGGAGTGTTGTTTTCCTGCTAGGCTACACAGACAAAAATGAATTAGCAATTGGTGAAGGAAAGGTGGTGATAGCCACTGACAATCTCATAAAACTGTCAACTGATGGAGTAATATGGAGCCCCGGATCTGCCGGATTTGATGTTCAAGGCAATCTTGCTTTTATGATCTGTGATCCTATGAAACTTGCTTCATCTCCCAACACCAAATCTTCTTCAACTTCGACATCTTCCTCGTCGTCATGGAAGAAGGATATTCCTATGCAATTTGGTATTCCTATTCCCATCATCTGTGATTGGTTAAACCAGCATTGGGAAGGCAGCCTTGATGAACTTACGAAACCCAAGCTACCGCTCATTAGATTGATGTCCACTGGCCAAAAGAGTGAACATTCTTGTGCTTCCTTCACAATGAGACGGGTGTTTAAGTCAACAGAAGATGATATTGATGGAACACCGTCTTCGTCAAATACCATCTCAAAAATTAAGGATCAACCTGGGCCAGGGTGTTCTGCTGCAGTTGATACTGTTGAAGAAGAAATCTTAAGTACTGATCCACATGCTAACCATGCACAGGGAATCCCAACTCCAGAAATATATGAATCGCCGAAATTGACTTCAGTACCTATTAAGAAGAAAGAGAGCAGCCCAATTCAGCTTTTAGATATTAATTTCCCTCCAAGGGTTGCGAAAACTGTGGTTCTACCAAAGCCAGTAAAAAGACTGCTTTTGAACTCTGATGAGAATTTTGTTAAGGAAATTCCTTCACATAGTCCATTGGGAGAAGAAGAAGACCGAATCAAGGATAGAGGACCAGCCAATCCTGATGCAGATGCTGAGATTTCCTCGACGGGTTCTGTAAATGGGGCCCTAAGTGAGGTCCAGCCTAGTTCATCTCCAATAGAAGTTTCAGAGGTGCATAATGGGTATAGCAGTGAAGGTGAGACAACAATGTACTCTGCAGAAACTGCAGAGAGCAGAAACTACACAAGTCCGAGAGAAGGAAAGTTTCAGCAAGTGGGAAGGAGCCAGAGTTGTGTGGGTTACAATAGATGGGGAGCTGGTCAAAGGAACCCTGTGAATCGCAAGGCTTTGCTAGAAACACAGAGGAGCTTCATCCATGGAAAAAAGATGTATTCACAAGGGGCAACTTCTCAAAGGAGTAATGACTACTTCAGCCCCACAGTCTCCTCAATTATGAAAAAGCGGAACTCGGAACAGCCACGGAGCTCGGAACAACCACGGAACTCAGAACAGCCAAACAAACCACGGCAAAGTGCTGTTCATTCATCTCCGAGATGGATGTTCTGATTGATTCTCGATGAGAGCCAACAAGAAATATATAGTTTTCTTTTTCTTTTTTACAATGTTTTAATCCATGCCCCATTGCGTATAGTGTAACTAATTTGTTGTGACATTGTGCAGACTAATTCATGATGAATAAGAAAATCATCCGGGCAATTATAGCTTGGCTCAAGGATTGATTCGAGTAAGTTCCATATTGCATTTGAGTATTAGGTTCTCTAAACGTCACACCAGAGCCAGTGATTATGGTATATAGTTACCAGTGAGGCAGTGATCACAAAAACAGTGTTGAACTTGTTCATAAAAGCTTGAATATAAAGATTGATACAATGGCCATTTGAAAAGCTTACTCCAAACCCATGTCACGCATTGAAATTCTTCAGGATTGTTTTCTTTTATTTATTTATTCTTCATCATTACTTTAAAGGTTATAGTTATATACTGATTGGTAATGAAAATGAAAAGAAATTTGGTTTTAGTGGGACTGTGGGAGCAAAGAAAACATTTGGATATAGAGCTAATTACATCATACCTTCTTGAAGTTTGCTTCCTGTCAGATTTGATCAAACTTAATCGTTGACGGTAAAATAATTAAGGGTATTTTTGTGTTATTTCAAGCATTTAAAAAGAAAGTTTTTTTTAATGGAGATGAATTGAAATTAAAAAAAAATCAGAAAATTGTTTTTTTTTTTGAAATAATCTTTTTAAAAAAATTTGTTTACCACCATCTATTTCAAAGATGATAAAAAAAAAAAAAAAAGAAAAAAAAAAGAAAAAGAAAGTAAACATTTGAAAAAAAAAAGGGGGTGAAGATCCGATCTAAGATCTACATGAATCCTCATCCTCCCCTACTGTGAAGGGGAGAGACAAGGCTCCCTATTTCGCGGCTGAACTCCCGCAACACGAAGGAGACGAAAGCTACCATGATGTGCTTTCCTCCTTCGCGATGGGGGATGATAAAGATCTCTATGGATCTCCACCCTTTATAATAAAAAAAAAATCAATTTTTTTTAATCTCCGCCATCAATCTCAAAGATGGAGGGTAGAGAACCATATAAAAAAAATTATTTTTTTCATTTTTTAATTAATTGGTTAAAAAAATTAATAATATTTTTTATTATTTTGATCTTAACCGTTCATGTAAGAGATCTGCTATGTAGAGGAGTAGATTGCTCCTCCATAAGGACCGATCGTTCTAAGTGAAGGAACAACCTGCTCCTCCATTAGCTATTGACAAATATTTTTTTGCGGTAAGATGAATATAATTTATATTTTCCTGATTTGGTAATTTATGTGGTAAGATGTATTTCTTTTAAGATTAACATAAAAAACCTGCTTTGTACTTTCAACTATTGTTCGATGAATATACCAAAATATGTTTATTCAAAAACTACCATTAAAATCTAACATCGTTAAGATTCCATTAGATTGAATTTGGTAGTTCTCTCAAGAAAAAAAAATATATGAGAGAGTGAAGAGAGTAGAAAAGGATATATACGATATTAAGATGAGATTATTTTTTTTAAAAAAAAACTTTTGACTATGGATATTGGAATGTACAAGTTTGCCATTACCATGCTAACAGAAATCCAAAAGTCGTTACAAACCATGGAGGTTTTTGAATAGAGCAAATAACACTAAACCTTTTTGTGGTTTACCTTTTTACACTTAGAAACAACTTTTGTAATCGATCAGATCTACCATTAATGTCGAACTGGGCACTAGCAACTTCCAAAACCAAAAAGAAGAGATCGACAAGGTGTTTAGGTGACCGTGATAGTGTCAACTGAACATTCTCCGACACTCAAATCAGTATATTGTACGAAATGGGTTGAGTAAAGAGAAAATAAGATAAATAATGGAAAACCATGAGTTTGACGCTCTGAGTTGACTAGAGCGGGTGAAGCGTGAAGGTTGACGATGAGTGTTGAAGGACCTAGCTCGCGAGTATTGACTTGAGGTTAAAATAAGGCAAAGGAGTCAAGGGTTGGCCAATGGTCATGCTCGGCTAGGTCGAACAAATTGGCCGCTCTACAAGAAAGGTGTCGTGTGATCAACAACAAATGATTAGCAAGGATTGCGAAGAAAAAAAAAGAGCTACCGCGTAAAAGTTGAAAAAGTGGGACTTCTTCCATTGAGGAGAGGTCTCCTATTTATAGTGAAAGTCATGAGTGTTCATCGTTTGACATGTCGTTATTGGGGCGTGATTCCTGAGCCTTTAATTATCCGTTTTGATTCGTGTGAATCTGGCAATTATGACCATGATTGCCTTTGTCTGACGTCGAAGGTCGTGCAATGTCTAGATGGCATTTAAAGTTGGTGATAAAGACTATTCAAATCCTTATGTGACCATGTTTTAATTGACCCATTTCTAGAATGGATTGGGTTTAGCTATCTGGAAATGTTTAATGTGGCATTTCGACTGGTATCCAGCCCTCTTTAGTACTGGGCAAGTTATCTTCGGTTGCGTTTTGGCTTGTGTAGCACGGACACGCCTCAAGGATGATGTAGCCCATGTAGGACACGTATCTGTATCAGACACTGTAAAATGTGTTTGTTGACTTTTTCAAAAGTTAATGATGGAGACACGGTAGGGATATACAGAGGATATGGTGGGGCAGTTTTGCAATTATTTTAAAAAACGAAGGTCAAAATATGAATTTAAAAATATTTTAGGGTCAAAATCTAATTATTCAAATATTATAGGTTAGGGTTTCATACTTTCTTAGAATTTGTTGAGTGAATGAGTGATGCTGTTTGAAGTCTGGAAAAACGAAGAAAATAGAAGAGAAGAAAATAGGAAGAAGACGAATAGAAGAAGGAGAAGAAGGAAAGAGAGTCAGTCGACTGAGAAGTGGGATGAAGAAGGAAATAGAGAATGCCGAGTCACCGACTAGGAAAAAGAAGGAAGAAAGAACGTCGACACCGATGCCAACGAGCCAACGAGGAAGGCCAACGAGCTTCAACTCTTTAGCCTTCAAGTCTTCATTCTTCAATCTTCAACATGTATTTGTTTTTTAACTTTTCTTTCACTTTGCAACTCTTCTACAGTTCTACACTTCTACTGATTTAATGGGTTTAGACTTTAGATAGTAGATTAATGATACTTGATTATTTAAATGTTGTTGATTAGGGATGACAATTGGACCCAGACTCGCGAGTACCGACCCGAACCCGACACGTATGGGTCAGGTCTGGGTCCTCATATATGGGTCGTGGGTCGGGTCTGGGTCTAATATAAATGACCCGTATTAGGTTCGGGTCCGGGTTCGGGTCTAGCCAAAAAACCCGAACCCGGACCCGTAGACCCGAATAGATGACATGGTATATATATATATATAATGTACTCTCAAATCCCTAAACCTAAAATTGCAGACATCTCTTTTCCCCCTCTCTAAATATACATAAAAGTAGACATAAAAGTAAAAAATATCTCTCTTATGCTTTCACGCCTCTCTATTCTCTCTAAACACATCTCATTATAAATCTTTTGTTAGAAATTTGGATGGTTTGCACCAGAGAGGACATTGGCTTCAAGAGAGTGAAGCAGATGATGCTATGGCTTCAAGAGACTGAAGACGATGATTTGGAAGAAAATGATTGAAGAGTGTGTTATTTTATTTTTTAAATTTTGCTTTTGGTGAGATTTGAAGGTTTGATGGTTCAGTGAAGTGTTATTTTAATTTTTTTTTTTTGCTTTTGGTGAGATTTGAAGGTTTAGTGGTTCAATGGTTATTTGATGAGAACGTGACATCGGCTTCAAGAAGGTTGCTTTCCTGTTTTCCAATTGAAGGTTGCTTGGTGATGGTGATTGAATGAGTTCAAATTCAGGTTGGATGGAGATCTTGAAGGTTTTTTTGTAGTGTTTTGATCTCAAACTTTGTTTTTATTCAGATCTGGTACCGTCTTGTTGAGAAAAAAAAAATGAATGAGTGTTGTTATAGGTAAAAATCATCATTAAGGACACGTCATTACAGTAAGGGGCCACGTAAGCAAAGTCAAGAAAAGTCAAGCGTTAAAGGGCAGAAATTCCCCAAGGGAATTTACTCGGCAAAGAGCAAAGCAACCCGACCACAGACGAAGAAATTGGCTCGGGCATACTCGGTCATGCTCGGGATTAGATAATGAAGGCGAGTACTTCACAAACATATGGACAGAATCAGCAGCAAGCAACTCCACAATAATCAACGATACGACTATCAGAGTTCAACTGAAAGGCAAACAGATTTCCCGCAGATAAAGGGCGAGGAATCCGACGCAGATTCGGACTCAGTCAAAACAGGAAACATGATAAACTCCAGAAAGAGACAGACTTCAATTAGAACTAGGAAATCACACAAAATACGGGTATCACAACACCAAACCCTAGCAGTACCATAAACCCTAGCAATAACATGTATAAATACCCCTGTAAGAAACATAACAGGGGACGTGAGAATTAGCAGGAGAAGTCAGAGAAAAATACCTTGTAATTGAGTTTTTCATAGTGGATTTGACTTTGTTGCTCAAGCAACAACCCGTGGATTTTTCTCCAGTTAAAAGGAGTTTTTACCACGTATTTGTGTCTCTTGATTTATTATTTTCTTGCGGTATTACACTTATCTGTTCCTATTTTCTCTTGATACAAGTTCGTTGATAGTGACGACGAAAAATCACCATCAACAATTGGCGCTAGAAGAAGGGGAAATCAAGCAAAACTTGTGACAATGGCTGGCGAAGGAGATGGTAGCGATTCCAGGTATAATCAAGGATTGCCAATCAATGAATTGGAGGATGATGCCACCCTTAACACTGCAGAGGTAACCTTGGCAATGGCAGATCAGTCAACTGCCCTGGCTGGCATTCAGCGTTTTCCTCCAACTAATGAAGAGATTGCGCAACGATTCCGCGCTTTCTTGCAGCAACTTATATCAGACGCTGCAAGGCAAGGGGTTGATCTCTCCACCACAGAAGGTTTGATGTCACCTCACAATCTTTCTGCTCCAAATCAGCAAGCAACGAGGTTGCGCTCCACAGTGGTGATACCAACGCCTGATGCACCCATAAAGGCAAGCCATGATCCGATTGACAGGCCGGTGATTTTTTCTGAAAGGCCAACCAGGGGAAGCGGAGAACGTAGAGAGGAGAATGACTCAGACAGAAGGTATGGTCATGACCAGACGGCTAGGGATAGAGACCGTCCAAGGAGGCGTACTCATCGGAGAGATCGATCGTCGTCCTCGGGAGAGAGTGAGCAGAATTATCATCACAAGCGCTAAAGGGGCACGGTTCGGCTGCACGGTTTAAATCGGGATCAAAGAGAATCGAATCCGGAAGAAAGAGGTCAAAAACTGACTATAAGTCAGAATTTCAATGTTGTGGGGGAGCCAGAAGGAGACAGAGATATACTCATACATAGTTTGACCCAGGAAGTGGAGAATAACCGCCGACAAATGGATGCGTTAGTCAGGCGATATGGGCGTAACGAGTTGTCAGATGATGAGTCCGGGAGCCCTTTCACCAATAGGATCCTGAGGACGCCATTCCCGGAGAGGTTTAGAATGCCACATGTAGAGCAATTCAAAAAGGACACGGACCCTAAGGAACATGTCAGAAGATACAAGAGTGCCATGGCCCAGTATGTTTACAATGATGCCCTACTATGCTTAAATTTCTCTCAAACTCTTGGGGATCTGGGCTCTAGGTGGTTCGGCAGGTTACCAACGGCCAGCATAAGTAACTTTAGCGAGTTGAGTAAGGCTTTCTCAAGGCAGTTCCTCGGGAATGTGCACAGAAAGAAGTCGGTGGCCCACTTGTCTCAACTTAAGCAAGGAAAGGATGAGTCACTTAAGAAGTATTTGGGAAGATTCGGTCAAGAAGTGTCTGAGATTGGAAGTGCAAACGACGAGGCCATAATTGCAGCATTCATCAATAACCTCCAGAATGGTCAGCTGTCATTTGACCTGAGAAGAGCCCGTCTAACCAGTTACGCTGACATGATGGATATGGCTGGGGGCTATGCCTTGGTGGAGGAAGAAGAAATTGCCACGGGAGGATACTTCGTGCATGGCGGACGCCCGGAAGGGTCTAAAGCCAAGGACCAAGCAAAGACGCCCGATGCGAAAGGTGATAAACAAAGGAATAAGACACGGGATAGTCGGGATAGTCGTCGGGCATATGATCCGAAGACAGATCAGCCGCGGCAGAAGTTCCAAGGCAGATATACAAACTATACCCCACTGAGGAAGGATTAAGAGGAAATTCTGGCAATTCTGGAGGAGAAGAACATATCTAAAGAACCTCCAAGGTAGTCATCCTATGCCCGGAGGGACACCACCAAGTATTGCAGGTTCCATAAGGAGAATGGCCACGAAACTTCCAAGTGTTTTCAACTTAGGGATCACATTGAGACCCTCATCAGGGAAGGGCACTTGAAAGATATCGTCCTGAGGAAAACCGACAAGGTAGATGGACAGAGAGATAACCGACAGGATGGTCGGGCAAGAAAACCTAGCCCCAAGAAAGCTGAGGATGAAGGAGCGATCAACACAATTTTTGGTGGACCATCAACGGGCAAAAGTAATAGGGAGAGGACCTAGGAAATTCGGGAAGCCATGGAGGCTAGGAGAGATCTAGATGTCAACTCTATTGAACCCGACCCAAAAAGGATCAAGGGAGGCTGGGATCCCATCATATTCACAGAGGCTGACTCACATGGAGTAGATGTAAGACCGAACGATGCACTGGTAATCAGCGCACGTATCGGCCATAGGGAGGTCTATCGGATTTTGATCGACAATGGAAGCTCAGCGGATATTTTGAGTACAAAAGTTTATGACCAGCTGAGGCTGGACAGGAAAGACCTGCAGCCTTTTCCTACACCTCTTAGAGGATTTGGCGGGGTGGAGGTAAGGTTGACCAAGAGTGTCACAGCGGAGAGGCATATGATAGCTTATGTGGAACATGGAAGTTTATGTGGATGATATGTTGACCAAGAGTGTCACAGCGGAGAGGCATTCAGAAGACTTAAGGGAGACCTTCGAAGTGCTGAGGAGATATAAAATGAAGCTTAACCCGAGCAAATGTGTGTTCGGAGTGCCATCAGGGAGATTTCTTGGTTTTCAGGTACATCAAAGAGGGATTGAGGTGAACCCCGAGAAGATCAAAGCGTTGGAAGATATGGCTTCGCCGAGGACGCTGAGGGATGTACAGAGGCTAACGGGATGTCTTGCGTCACTTAACCGATTCATAGCAAAGTCGACAGACAAATGCGCCCCATTCTTCAGAGCAATAAAAAAAGGAAAAGGCCTTGAATGGAGTGAAGAATGCGAAGCTGCCTTTCAGAAATTGAAAGAGTATTTAGGGCGAGCACCTATCCTCTCAAAGCCGGTGGTCGGGGAGACGTTGTACTTGTACCTCTCAGTCACAGAGGTAACGACAAGTTCGGTGTTGATTCGGATGGAGGAAGGAGTGTAAAAACCGGTATATTATACCAGCAAGGCGTTGCTGCCAGCAGAAACTAGATACTCACCGGCCGAAAAGATTGCACTCGCCTTGGTCACAACAGCCAGAAAACTAAGGCCGTACTTCCAAGCGCATGCAATAGAGGTGTACACCGACTGCCCGCTGAAACTCATCCTGCAAAAGCCAGAACTGTCGGGAAGATTGACTAAGTGGGCGGTTGAGTTAAGTGAATTTGACATCAAATATACCCCAAAAGCTGCAGTTAAGGGACAAGCGGTGTCCGATTTCATATCAGAGTTCACCGAGCCAGATATGGAAGTACAAAGGATGATAGAAGGCGAACAAGTGAGTAAGTTCCAATGGAAGTTGCATGTGGATGGATCGTCGAACACCCATGGCAGTGGGGCCGGAATAGTCATAACAACACCAGAAGGGGATGCTGTTGAATGCGCCATGAGGTTCGACTTCAAAGCAACTAATAACCAAGCAGAGTATGAAGCTTTGTTGGCTGGTTTGAGAGTTTGCATAGCATTGGGGGCAGATGAGTTGGCGGTATACAGCGATTCCCAGGTTGTGGTTAACCAGGTGCTGGATGAATACCAGGCGAGGGAGGAGCATATGATAGCTTACTTAGACATTGCAAAGAGCTTGCTTAAAAAGTTTAAGGCGTACAGGATCCTTCAAATCCCTCGGGAGGAGAACGAAAAAGCAGATGCTTTGTCTAAATTAGCCTCAACCACCACGAGTATTAGGTCGAAAGCAATACCAGTGGCGCACCTGACCAAACCAAGTACGGCAGAATCTGAAGAGGTCATGGTGTCAGAAATCCGGTCAGGTCCAAGTGATTGGACGACCCAGCTTAGAGAGTATTTGGAGAGAAACATATTACCGGAGGATGCTGTGGAGGTAAAACGCATCAGGTACAGGTCAACTCAGTACACAATTCTAAGGGGAGAACTATACAGAAGAGGGTTCTCAAAGGTGTTACAAAGATGTGTTGCCGGAGAAGAAACCTACAAGATTCTGAAAGATGTTCACAGTGGGGTGTGTGGAAACCACACTGGGGGTAAGAGTCTAGCACACAAGGTACTTCGGCAAGGTTTTTATTGGCCGACTTTATTTGCTGAAGCACAGCGATTCGCGAAAAGTTGCAAGACATGTCAAAGAATAGCAAACGACATTCGGCAACCCCCAGAGTTACTCAGAAGCTTAACTTCCTCTTGGCCTTTTGCCATGTGGGGCCTCGACCTGATTGGTCCAATGCCCACAGGAACAAGGGGAGGAGCAAAGTACGCAATTGTGGCAGTAGACTACTTTACTAAGTGGGCAGAAGCAGAGGCATTGGTGCACATCACGGAGGCGAACACCACTAGCTTTGTCAGGAAGAACATCATATATAGGTTCGGAATCCCGAGCATCATTATAACGGATAACGGAACTCAGTTCGACAATAGCAAGTTCAGGGAAATGTGCTAGGAGTACAAGATTGCAAACTACTATGCGTCACCTGCACATCCTCAAACCAATAGCCAAACTGAAGCTGTGAACAAAGTGATCAAGCATACACTGAAAGCAAAGTTGGAAGCAAAGAAAGGCAGTTGGGCAGACAAACTACCAGAGGTGCTATGGGCATACCGAACGACTATCAGGTCATCCACAAGGGAGACCCCTTTTGCACTAGCATTCGGAACAGAGGCTGTAATCCCGGCGGAAACAACATTTACGTCACCCAGGGTGCAACTATACAGCCCCGAGCACAACGTCAACATGTTGCAGCGGAACTTAGACGAGCTTGAAGAAATCAGGGACGCAGCTCAAGTGAGAAATGCAGCGTATCAGCAGAGGGCTACAAGGTACTATAATTCCCATGTTCGTGTGCGTAGATTCCAGCTCGGAGATTTAGTGCTAAGAAGGGTGTCCCCAAACACTAAGGACAAGTCGGCAGGATCTCTCGCTGACAAATGGGAAGGCCCGTATATCATCAAGGGAGTTGCAGGGCACGGAGCCTACCTGATAGCTCACCCAGAAGGCAGCTTAGTACCCCGACCATGCAACGCTCAGTATCTCAAGATTTTCTACCCCTGACAAGCTCATTCATGTTTAATATTATTTTAGCTTTGCTTTAACTAAATTATAGTCATGTTAAGAGGTTTCTAATTCTTATTGTTATCTAATAAAGTTCATTTGCTAATAAAGAGGTTATTCATTGAAGACGATGAAATCCACGATAAAGAATGTTCAAATAAGGCAAAAACAACAGTGGCCACCTCGTCCGAAAACAAGCAGACTAAATTTAGTCACCTAAAACAAACCGATCCGAGTAAATCTCGTTCAAAAATAATCATGCGCTACGAGGCCGCGGGAGAGCGGACAAGTAGTTCTTGAAGGGCTGAGAAGCTGGAATAGCACGCCCGCCTGGTTTAAGCAGTGCAAACGCACTTCTTAACCAAAAGGCAAAACCGAGGCACCAGGATAACTGGAAAACTGCTCGGATCGCCGCCAGGAAGACTGGTGAGATGCGCAGTCGTGTTGGCTGGTCAACATAACCACCAACGATTCGACGAAACCTTGCACAGACAAAACCGGGAGACGTCCTAGGTGACTTGTGTAAGGACCTTGACGTATGTTTGTGGTGAGCCTCGACGAAACGTTAGGGTAAAACGATCTTCACAAGATCGGAGAAATTAATTGCCAGTTAAATAAGATACTCGGCTTAAAAAAGTTGCCAGTTAAATAAGATACTCGGCTTTAAAAGAGAAATTACCAGTTAAATAAGATACTTGGTCCAATAAATCAACGGCCAGTTTAATGAGATACTCGGCTTAATAAATGAGTTGCCAGTTGAATAAGATACTCGGTTAACTTTGGTAGTCGCCAAGTACTTGGTTGAAATTAAGATTTCCAAAAATTCTTAAGATCTATGAGCCGAGTATAGGTGACCGAACAAATTATGCTTCATTTGTTTTTTTGTTTATACGTTTATCATGCAGGGAACTGGACAGGCAGAATAGTGAATATATTTTTTATATATGAGCGAAAGAATATACAATAGTTGTTACAAAAAATAATTGTTACAAAAAAAAAAATTAATCAAGAAGATGCCGGCGGTTGAGAACTACTTCCACCAATGCTCGGGTCCGGTTCCATCACGTACTCACTCAGGAGGCTGTCATCAGAAGGCCAGACAATCACATCTTCCGGGGCGTCGTCATCTATCCAAGCGCTATAATCTACCCCGGGAACGGGCCCAACGTCAGAAACCTCACCGTCGATCCCCACTTTCTCACAAGCATGGAAAGTTGAGAAGGAATCAGCAGTGGGAACTTCCAGGTGCATGGGATGTGGCTCTTTTCCCTTACTTTTGCAATATGCTCGCCACGTCTTCATCTGGAGCCGAAGAGATTCCAGAGAAGTATCCACATGCTTTTTGACCGAGAGGTTCCAGTTGGCCCTGGCCCGATCAGTTGCTCTGTTCTTCTTCTTGAAAAATTCTCCGGCCGAGACCATTCCCCTCTGAAATTCCCGGAGAAGTAAAGCATCATAGGCTGGAGATCTTTTGAAGCGATCGACCCCCTGAATCTCCAACTCCAGCCTAGCTTCCTTCGACAGGGACTTGACCGTCAAGGCTTAACGTTCCAAGTCCTGAATCCGACGCTCGTAGGAGGATTTTGCATCTTCAGCTGTCTGCTCGGCCTGGAGTAGAGCCTCCTGAGTAGATAACAACTGGTCTTTTAAGGTTTGGGCCTCTTCAGAAGCGAAAGACGCTTTCTGTTCAGCCTCTAGTTGACGCGCTAAGCACTGGTCCAGAAGCACCTGACCCAACCTGGTCCCTTCCTGACAAGCCAGTTCGGCCCGAGCACGGCGATCTTCACTCTCCTTCAACTGGGCTTCAAGCCTCCTTATTTTCTCCGTCTGACCATCACTAGTCTGGCAGACTTCAGTCATCTCGGCTACCATATGCAACAAGCCAATAACAAGTGACAAAAATGAAGTAGCAATAAAAGAGATAAATATGAAAGTCTAAGAGTTACTCACATAAGAAGCGCTGTTGAAGAAATGGCAGAGCCGATCAGATAACGAACCGACCCTGAGATCGCTCCAACGATCCTCCCCTATATATGCTTGGCCCGAAGCCATAGCCTTCAACATGGTCTAGGGGGGTAGGTACGCTAGACTAGGTTGAAGGGTCAGGATCGCCAAGGTTAGCTTCGGGAAACCTAGTAGTAGGTATTGCCTGAGGGGAACTAAGGGGGACGCCAGGTTCGTCCCTCATCTGATCCCGTGAAGGAGAGTTTTCTATTATTCTCTCATTCTCAGTAGCCTCCGCTACCCCCTCATTATCTGAGGATGACTCGACGAAAGCAACTACTCGAGGAATCTTGGGGGCTGGACGGCCAGGTGAGAACGAGGCTTTTCTTTTTCTGGGTTGCCTCCCACGGATATTCAGGTCTGCTGTGGGGTCCTCAAAATCTGGATTGAAACGCCCCATTTCAGCACCACTTCCAGACGGCGCAGTGTTCAGTTCGGCAGAAATCAGAATCTCTGGAACTGTCAAGTCCGGATGCTCCCTGGCAATTTTCGCATCCGGGGAAGTGGTACTCGGCTCCACTACAGCAGGCCGAAGCGGCTCGACTACAGCAAGCCGAGGAGATCTAGTTCCGCAGGAGACTCCTTCCCCTTTGTCGAAGGACCTGCTTGATTGCCTTCATCAGCTGCATGGGCGGCCAACTCTTGATTCTGAGTTTCCTTAGGCATATAATCCGGCACGTTGCCAGCAACCCCCTCGGGAATATCCTCGGAAGAACTCCCATCGGAGTCACCTTGAGGAGGGGCTATCCCCGCATCCCGTTGACGTTTAACTTCCCTCCAGCTTGCCTCCACAATGCCTTTCATCTGGCGGGCTTGGGCATCGCACACTACATTTATGTCGTACACTTAAAAAAAAAAAAAAATTTTTAGGAAGCTGAAAGCCAGATAGAGGAAGCTGAAAGCCAGATAGATAAAGCAGGTAAATAGCAAGGCAGAAATAGAGAACTTACAGCGACCCCGGTGTGTGGAAAGTTGAGGGAAGAGGCGAGCTGTTATCATCTTCTTCTCATCGAAGAGGTAATGTCTGCCCTTCTTTTCCACGGGACGGAAGGCCGCCCGAGCCATGGTTTTGAGTTCTTCATTCGTAAAAGACGAAGTCATGTGGTTCCACTGGGGTGCGCATAAGTACCGAGGCACCCGGCGAGTCATCTGAGCGCCCTCAATGTCAAAAGAAATTGACCATCCCCAGTCTCCACCCACGAAGAACCAACTATTCTTCCAGAACTTGTTTGAGGTGGGGAAGCCCCAAACAAACCCTTTCATCTTCTCATCAGCGGTCGACATCACCCTGTTCTTCACGTTCACGTCCTTGGGGACCCAACTCTCGGGCTGAGTTGAAAGCAGAAAGTAAATCTCGGTCTTTCCCAGAGGCCTCAAAGAATAGAAGTGCCTAATTTCCTGAGGAGTCGGGGGTGGTCATCCCATCCTATGCCACATGTGCCACATGCACATCAAGATCCGATAGCTGTTCGGAGTTAGTTGAGCAGGGACGAGCTGAGCTTCAGCCAAAAACCACGTAATGAAGGACTGAAGCGGAAGCGTCACTCCGCAAGAAAGCATCGCCCCATAAATCGCCACTTGACCGGGCGGGGGGTTCCACGCAGCCCGACCGTTAGCAGGGTTTAATGAGATAGTGTTGTTGTCCAGATCAAAACGGTTCGTGTATTTAGTGACTTCTTCGGAGCCGACCACATTTGGCTTAACGTCTTAAGCGCAAACTCTCTCGGGAGAGAAAATGATACGAGCCTCCCTATGCTCGACCTCAATGTCTTTTTCGACTACCCTCTGGGGCCCGACTCGGCTTTCCCGAACAAAAGGAACCTTTGTTGATGTCACGATTGCTTTGTTTCTTCCCCATTCTTTTCCACGACGGAGAATTATCACACGCAGCAGAAGCAGAACTGGAATCGGTCTCAGGCTGATAGGATTCAGGCTGTGACGAACTGGAAGAAGCTGGTGGAACTTTACGACGCAGTCCAGACAAGTTGAGTCTGGAGACGTCAGCGTCTGTAAATCGGGGCTGATCGGGAATTGGATCACCAAGCAACCTGTGGACAGCCGTAGCAGTACAAGTATCACCTTGCTCAATGGCAATCATAGCAACAGTAAAAAGACGATGTCTAGCAGAGGGATCCATGAGAACTAACCTTAAAGGATTGAAGAGACGTGAGGTACAGCAGGATCTTCGAGAAGGTCGAGAAAAGGTTTGGAAACCGAAAGAAATAAATCTTCGCAGGACGAGATTACAGGCAGGGAAGCGATGGCAGAAATCTGGGAAGTAATGGTAAAAACTTGAAAGAGAATAGAGGTTTTCCCTTTGAAGCAATACTTCTATATATAAGTATGCAACCGGTCCCAAGACACGAAACCTTAGAGAGGGTAGGTGAGGAGAAGCGGGAAAGATTGGGATAAGAATCATGACGTAAGCTGTACGGGCACGAAAGAAGGGTCGCGTCTCATAAATGCCACGTACCACGGCCAAACAAAAGAAGACATGTGGCAGTAAAGAGAGGCACCGAGCCGTCGAAGAGACAGTCAGTCACCATCAAAAGATCTTCGAATAAGAAAAGAATCAAACGCGTGCGGGCGTAATTAAGACACGCCATTAATGTTTCAAACGAACGAGGAATTTGAAATCCGACATTGATGAAGAAGACGATAAACGAGAACAAGTCATGAAAGAGTTAAATATTTATCCCGAGTAAGCAGGATACATTCGGTTCAAATATTTAAGGGGGTATTGTTATAGGTAAAAATCATCATTAAGGACACGTCATTACAGTAAGGGGCCACGAAAGCAAAGTCAAGAAAAGTCAAGCGTTAAAGGGCAGAAATTCCCCAAGGGAATTTACTCGGCAAAGAGCAAAGCAACCCGACCACAGACGAAGAAATCGGCTCGGGCATACTCGATCATGCTCGGGATCAGATAATAAAGGCGAGTACTTCACAAACATATGGACAGAATCAGCAGCAAGCAATTCCACAATAAGCAACGATACGACTATCAGAGTTCAACTGAAAGGCAAACAGATTTCCCGCAGATAAAGGGCGAGGAATCCGACGCAGATTCGGACTCAGTCAAAACAGGAAACAGGATAAACTCCAGAAAGAGACATACTTCAATTAGAACTAGAAAATCACACAAAATACGGGTATCACAACACCAAACCCTAGCAGTACCATAAACCCTAGCAATAACATGTATAAATACCCCTGTAAGAAACATAACAGGGGGACGTGAGAATTAGCAGGAGAAGTCAGAGAAAAATACCTTGTAATTGAGTTTTTCATAGTGGATTTGACTTTGTTGCTCAAGCAACAACCCGTGGATTTTTCTCCAGTTAAAAAGAGTTTTTACCACGTATTTGTGTCTCTTGATTTATTATTTTCTTACGGTATTACACTTATCTGTTCTTATTTTCGCTTGATACAAGTTCGTTGATAGTGACGACGAAAAATCACCATCAACAAGTGTATATTGAGATTTCTTTTTTCCAAATATTTTTAGAACCTATGAAAACTAATGAGGAGATGAAACTGATCAATAAAAAAAAGTAAACACCATTATTTGATCGATTGATGCTCTGCGGGTCTAGACCCGGACCCGAGCGAACTAGAGCGAACCCGCAGGTCTAGACCCGAACCCGAACCCGTGAAAATTTTTGGGTCTGGGTCCCAAAATGTTTGACGGGTCTGGGTCTGGATCCAGTAGGACCCGACCCGAACCCGACCCGTTGTCATCCCTATTATTGATTGTTGATAGTAGATTGTTGATTCACTTGACTGTTTAAATGTATTAATGTAGACATTGAGCTTTAATTGTGTAAATGTATTTGATTGTTGATTGTTTAAATGTAGTTGCTTGTTGAGACTTAAGTGTTGACAAAAGACATACTCAGAAGTTGATTGTTTTTCACTATTTTGCACGTTTATTTTTTTGCTCATTTTAAATAGTAGAAACAATTTGATAAATTAATGCTAATCATGTTGATTGTTGATAATTTGTTTGCTGAAAGTGGATGTTAATTGAGGTAATGAGTGATATAAAATATAAATTTTATATAATTTTTTTCTTTTATTTTCTTATATTTTTTTCTTCAGAAAATGAGTGATATACCACTAAACTCTTCAGATTCTATTGGCATTGCCTTTGAAAATGATAATGTTGCACTGTGGAAGTATGTTATAAAGCTTGACAAAGTTGGAAAAGGTGGAGATATATTTCTTTTAAGTGCAACTTTTGTCACAATACTTAGAAATGATCGTATTATAGAGTGAAGTGTCATTTGTTGAAAATAAAAGGAGGTGAGATTGCAAATGAAGGAGGTGATATTGAAAATTAAAGGAGGTGAAAATTATTGGAAATGCAAAAAGTAGTGGATGAAACGGAATTAAAGTTGAAACAATATTTACTTTGGCAAGTTCCTTTACCCACACTATAAGAAATTTGGCCTTTCGCAATACGCAAAATGCGTTGTGAAAGGTTTTCGCAGCGCCCTATATGCGTTGTTGATACACCTGTTGCCAAAAGTCTAAAGACTTTTTACAACGTGCGATGTGCGTTGTCTTAGAACAATGACTTCGTATTAAGTGTCTTGCAGAATAGACCTACGTTGTCGTAGACATTTAACGCAACACACTATAGATGTTGCATTAAATGTTTAACACAACACGCATTGTACGTTGCCTTAGAACAACGACAATGTTCTAAGTGCGTTGCGGAAGAGATGTACGTTGTCGTAGACATTTAACGCAACGCGCTATAGAGGTTGCGTTAAATGTTTAACACAACTCGCATTGTCTGTTGCCTTAGAACAACGACAATGTACTAAGTGCGTTGCGGAAGAGACATACGTTTTCGTAGACATATAACGTAACACACATTGTATGTTGCCTTATGCCATGGAAAAAAAAACATATTTGATCCCCTATACCCCCTATTGGGCTCCCCCTGCTAGAAGCCAACACTATCGGCTCTCAGACCATATAGAACTAACTCTTATTAAATCCCACAATTATTTACTTGGTAATGGAGTTGAACCTTAGACATTGATGACTATGAGGAGTGACTTTACCATTCGGCTGAAAGTTTAACTTTGTTAAATAATTCATAACTATTTATATATATATATATCATATATATGCTACTAATTTGTTGATTAATTTTTTGAAATTAATATTTAATTGAAAAAATATCAATTTTTATTACTTGGTAATTTAACTCATTCTAGTAAATCTTTTTAATTATTTTGTATGATAGAGACATAGATATTTAAAAAAAAAACATTTAGTGTAACATTTAATCAAACTATTTTTTTATTTGAATCAAATACAACCATGTTATATTTTTTAGGTTTTAGATTTGTGTTGGTTTGATTACATAACAAAACACTCCTTTAACGCACGGTAGGCTACGCTAAGGGCCAACCCACCATTTAAATTCATTTTCGCGTCAGCTTTTCCGACAACAATGATCATTTTAGTTTTAGTGATATCTCACTTGTTTCTCACCGAAATTTAGTGATTCAAAAAGTGAGATCTTCGTATTTTCAAGTAGAACAAGTTCCAAGTGTTTAAACAGCCCAGAAAATTCAGCTTTTATGATTTCTAACTCATTTTGTGTAATGTGTTCTTTATTGTTGAGGTAAATCAATATATCTTCACATCTCTTGTTTTTAATTATTTGATTCACATGATATGATGATGATTTGTGTAGAAATAGGTCTGAATATGTTTTGTGAAATGTTCTACTTGTCATTAAATTAGATTCACTTGATTTTTTTTAAAGCGTCTATCTAGTTTCCATAGATTATTTGATCTAGCTTTCTATGTTGTGTTTATATTAAACTCATAGATTACACATTATTTAAGGATTAAAAATCTCAATAAGACTTTGCGGAGTCTAGGTTGAGTGTGGACATTCGCTCACTAGCAAAAGACTTGCGAGTAGGATAAGTGTGGTACAAATAGAGTGAGTCATAAGGGAGCTTGATCATTTGAGTTTGCAAACATTATCCAACTAGTGAAGTAGTTTGTCATGGTTGTGGATTCAACCCTTGGATGTTTTCTCATTTGATGTATTACCACGTAAAAAATATCATGTGCCTATCTCTGTAACTCTAAACTCATTTACATTGCTTTTAAGGTTTTTGATATATTTGATTAAATGAGAATTGAGAAAATCTGTGGATTATAAACTTGTAGTCGTTTAATTATTGCTTGACATATATTTTGATATTATTTGTGCAACTAACAATTGAGAAGTTTGTGGAGATTGTAATAATTGATTGTCGTTGAAGTTTGTGTTGGATATAGAAGTGTTGTGGTTGTTTTTGTTTGTTTGCTTGTGCAAATTTTTATAGGTTGAAGGTTTGTTCACTGAGTGCTTGTTTGGTTGAACTTTCTACGGCCTCAAAAGGTCTACCAACGTCTATTTGAGTTTTTTAAAGTTGTTTGATTGTGCTTTTAAGAATGTCTATTTTAAATTGAGTAGAGGCTAATAGAGTTTAAACCTCTACTAGGCAAAAGCTCATGGGGAGGTGTTTCTTCAAATAGATTTTTTTTTAAATGTCTACCAACCAAACAACTATATTTTGTTCTTTTTAAAAACTCTATTTCTAATAGATCTACTACAAGTAGATCTTTTACCAATAGAAGTTTTTTAAAAACCTAACCAAACAAGCTCTAAGTGTTCGACAAATTGCTTGTGTGACAATTAAATGCTGAAAAGTGGTCGAATTTTGACTCTACCTATTCACCCCCCTCTAGGTTACTAGTGATACATCAATCTTTGAAATTTCGAGATTATCGTGTCATGTTTGTGTAAATCCAAACACGACCTATTAAGTTTATCATGTTAGAAGCTAAAATTCAAACACGACTCATTAAATTAATAGGTTACCTGTTACGATCCAATTAACCCATCAATTTATAAATTTGTCAATTTACCTATTTACTTTATTAAATAATAAAACACTTTTAATATCATGAATAAATGAATAAAGTGTAGATTTCATATTTTTTTATCAAATAAATAAAAGTAATTATAGGTAAGAATTACATGTGCTTAATTATACTTATAAAAATTAAAATTTAATAAATGATAAAATAAGTAATCTTTAACTACATGCGGGGTATGTTGCTGAAGCATATATATGGCAAAGTGCAAAAAACTAATGTTGTCATAAAACAAACCTTTCGCAACATACACACAATGCACGTTGTCAATAAGCTTATATGACAACATTCACAATGTATATATGTTGCGGAATATAAACTTACGACAACATGCAAAACATGTATATTGCAAATAATCAACTTTTTAATAACAAGTTATTTGTGTGTTGCTAAATAGTCACTTATGACAATGTACAAGAGATGTATGTTATAAAATATTACATTTTTTTGCAACATACACATAATGTACGTTGCCAATAAGATTTTACGACAAAATTCATAATATATGTTGCAAAAGATAAAATTACGACAACGTGCAAAAGATGTATATTGTAAATAAGCAGCTTTTTAACAACAAATGATGTGCATGTTTCCAAATATAAACTTACGACAATGTACAAAAGAGGTATGTTATCAAACATTATCTTTTCGCAATATACATATTTTTACGTTGTTAACAATATATCTATAGCAATGTACACAAAATTTACGTTGTTTATCTAAATAACAATAACAACGTGCATTCTTTGCGCGTTGTCATAAACCATATATTTTTACCGTATTTTGTATGTTGTAATAAGTGTTCTATAGCAACATACACTATGTGTAGTCATATGTTCTTAAATTTTCGCAACATTCAGTTTTGTGTTGTTGTAGATCGACTCCGCAACATACATTTGGTGTGCGTTGCAGGATCACTTTTCGCAACATGTAGCTTATGGCGTTGTCTTTGTAACGTTGCTAAAAGTTATTTTTCTTGTAATGTCATTACTATTGGTTCTTTTTTCTACTTCCGCTAGTACTTAATATGGATTGGATCTTTCATCTCTTGATCCAAAGAAGAGGAAGAGAATGAGTGGAGCTATTGAGAATGTTTCAATATTGGTGCTAGAGAACAACTAAACGGTGAAATTGCAGGAATGTTTTACAGGAGTGGATTGTCATTTCACTTTGTAAGAAATCCTCATTATGTACTTGCCTTCAAAAGTGCTTGTAGCGATCCAATTCTGGGTTATCTCCTTCTAGGTTATAACTCATTACGAACTACACTTCTCCAAAAAGAGAAGGCTAACATTGAGCGGTTGTTAAATCCAATTACAAATGCTAGGACGACGAAAGTTGTATGTGTATGTAATGATAGAATGTCAGATTCTCAACGAAGACCACTTATTAACTTTATAGTTGTTTGTGAGATTAGATCAATGTTCTTGAATGCCATAAATTGTGAAGAGATATCTCAAAACAAGCATGAGCGAAATTAGGGCCCAAAGAAAAAAAAATTCAGAACTTTAAACTTCCTTAAAGGTTTTGTATAATATACTAAATATTAAAAAGGCAGTGGACCCTTATCTGATATGTCGGTTGTCACTTTTTTTAACAAAAAATCTCTATAAATTTTATTTTCGAAAAAAGGTGATTGCTTGCTTTACGTATTTTAAGGACATTAGTTTTAAATTAAAAAAATATTATGATTATAATATATTAAAGAAAGTCCAATTTTATATATCCCAATTTTATGTATTCTAAAGTCTTTTAGAAGAGAAAATATAAACATTTTAGGATTTGGTTTCCTATACATCATGAACTTGTCTAACCTATATATATACTTGTTTTTTTTTTTTCTAGTTGTTCACTTAAGTAATTTTATTCCTACTACTGCAATTAAATTATTCGTATTCTTCTATTCATCTATCAGATTAATTTCAGGTACGAGATTACAAATCAATAAATATTTTAGGTGTTTTCATTTTTTTTTATATTTGCTACTTTCTTAGGTTATTTATATGATTTCTTTAATGAATTCTTCTTTAAAATATATATATATATATATATGATTTTGCTACATTTATTATACTAATTTTTTATTTAAACATTTATTTATTTAATTAATTCGAATTTTTTTATTTGATCTTCAGATGAGTAAGCCATCAACAATCGATGAATTTTTCAAAAGAATCAAAAGCTCAGAAGCCAGGTCATCTTTGTCAACATCGAATATCAATATTCCTGCTTCTGATAATCAATCCACGGCTCCAACAAATGATATTAACCAAGATAATAAATCTTTGGTGTGTGACCCAGGATTACGTAGACAAATATGAGATTATTTTGTCAATGAATGTGATGAAATTCGTCGAGCTTATATTAAAGCTGGTCCATACCAACCCATTCTTGACCATTATGAAAAATCTAGACGAGATTCTCATAAACACAGCTTCCAGAGTACTTAGTTTAAATTATTTTCTACATGGTTGGAATATTCTCCTAAAACAGACGCAGCTTATTGTTTACATTGCTTTGTTTTTAGTAAGCCAACTAAACACCTTGCATCGACCACTTTCACTATTGATGGATTTAAAAGTTGGAGAAAAGTTAGGAATGATAACAAGTGTGCGTTTTTAACTCATGTAGGATAAAAAGATAATCATCTTACCCCTCACAAGATTGCCGAGAGAGCATCTACAAACTTAATGAATCAGTCTCAATATATAGAAAAAGTATAATTATCAGGAAATTGAAAACAATAGGCTTAGAGTCAAAGCTACAATTGAAGTTGTTCGATGGCTTGCATTTTAAGGTTGTGCTTTTAGAGGTGACAATGAGAGCTCATCTTCAATCAATCGTGGAAAATTTCTTAAACTATTAGAATTATTGGCTTCAAGCAATGAGAAGGTTGAAGAATCTGTATTAGATAAGGCACCTAAAAATGCATGTTACACATCACCAGGGGATACACGTTGGAGTTCTCAATATAGGTCAGTTTCTAGCTTGAAAAAAATGTTTGGTGCAACATGTGCTATTTTAATTAATATAGTTGATGAATGAACTACTTTTTCTCAACGAGGAGAAACCGACGCAACTTATGAAGCAATGACTTCATTTGAATTTATCTTCATCTTGCATTTGGTGAATGATATCATAGAGATCACTAATCTACTCTGTCAAACTTTACAACAAAAATCTCAAGACATTTTAAATACTATGCATCTTGTTTCATCCACTAAATGACTTATACAACAATTAAGAGATATTAGATGAGATAAATTATTTGCTAAGGTATGTTCATTTTGTGAGGCACACAACATATATGTGTTGGAACCTAGGGTTACATATTGCGCAGCGGAAGGTTTTAAAAATTTTATGCAATCATTAAACTAACCCATTTGTACAGTAATAATCAAATGAAATAATAAAGTGATGAAACACTTTCATACCTACGTAGGAGGCTCCTTCACTTTAATACGAACTGCTCCTGATTTGAACCACGTGATCTTCCTCGCTATCTCCCGGAACTGGTAACAGCGTGTGGGCGCGTCACGATATTCAGGACCTGTATGGAGGAAGAAGAGAAGAACACACACAAAAAAACAACTCTAGAAGTGTAGCACTTATGGTCTCACCACACACTAACTTTTTCTATTTGTTTTGCTTTTTGCTTTTTTTTTGCTGTTCACGATGACTTTTCTCTTCTTATTTTTGCTTTTGTTAGTTTTCTTTGATAATTTGGTTCACTCACCTTTTTTTTAATTAAAAAATATATCTCATATATATAAACCGACATTCGGTTATTATTATTTTTAATTAAAAATATATATCTCATATATATTCAAAAAACAAACCAAAATCTTATTTGATTTTTAAAACTTTTCAAAAGATATCTCATATCCTTTTAAAATTAATTAAATATTTATTTTTGAATTCAAACATTTTAAATTCAAATTCAAATATTTAATTTAATAAAATAAAATAATCATATTATCTTATTTTATTCAAAATCAAATATCAACTAACACCCTCCATTTAGTGATTAACAACATACTTAAATAATCTTATTATTTAATTTATTTAATCACCATTATTCATTAATTAAATAATCCCATTATTCAATTAATTCCCGAATAAATACGTGTCACTTTCGTAACACAATTAATTGGACAATCCAATTAATTAATGATCATTCCAAATTAATTGCTCATATACAATTGTGATGCTTAAGAGATTTAAGCAAATAAAGTAAGTCTTACAACAAATGGTGATTAATGAAATATGAGATATGTATAAAGAACATGATGTGGAAAAAGTAAGATCTATGAAGAAAAAATTATTAAATGAATACTTTTGGCTTGAGGTTGACTATATATTTAACTTTACAGCTTCCATATATGAGAGATGTTCTGGATGGCTGGCACTGAAACACCTTATCTTCACTACGTTTTTGAGAAGTGGGATTCTATGATAGAAAAAGTGAAAAGTGTTATATTTAGACAAGAATGGAAGCAACTTCATAAAACATCAATGTTATTTGATATGGTGCATGGAATTTTGGTGGATCGATGGACCAAAAGCAGTACACCATTTCTTTGCTCGGCACATTCTTTAAATCCTAGGTAACATTTCTTAAAGTCCGTAATCTTTACACTTTAGTAAATTTTTTTCTATTTTGTTTTAATCATTATATTTTTATAATTTGTTTTTACTACTTTACTTTTAGGTATTATAAAAAACAATGGCTTAAAGAGGTTCCCTCCAGATCAAGACTTTGAGATTACAAGGGAAAGAAAAGAAATGTATAGAGAGATATTTCTTTGATCAGAGTGAAAGAAGAAAAGTCAACGAGGAGTATGCCACTTTTCGTCGTTCTTTGATGATTTTTCAAATATCGATTCTATGTATGATAGAGGTTTTACGGTTCTTGAGAAATGGTGGACTATTCATGGAAGTTCCACACCAACTCTCCAAAGCATAGCTTTTAAGTTACTTGGACAACCTTGTTCATCCTCGTTTTGTGAATGAAATTTGAGCACCTGTAATTTCATACATTCTATGAAGATGAACAAGATAACACCAAAAAGAGTTGAAGACTTGGTATTTGTGTGTACTAATCTTCGCCTTCTATAAAGGAGATCCCCAATCAACAATGAAGGTATGTCTCAATTGTGAGATGTTAGAGGGGATGGTTTTGATTCCATGGATATGGAAAATGCAGAGATGCCCGAGATTGTAGATCTTTCCCTTGATGAACCACAATTAGAGGTCCTATTATTTAGTTATGATGACAATGTTAATTAAGTTAATTAGGATTGAAGAACATGTTTTATGAGTTTTTTTTAATGTTTTATTTAGATTTTGGAATATGTTATATGTGACAATGTTTATATTTGTTTTTAATGTTATTGAATTCTAGAAACTTATTGTTTGTGTTTTTATTGAATTATCCTTTTATATATTACTTTTTTAAAATATAAAAATATATTATTTTAATTGCTATATCATGCCGTATATATATATATATCCTAGTTTTTGGAGATTTTTTGTGCTCCCGTATCATACCGTGTCGTGTCGCTATGTCAATGTCCGTGCAACATAGGTTTTGGCCCTTTTTAATGATGGACTCGATAGCTGGGTCGTAAGCCAGTTTTTTGACCACTATAATTTTATCAAAAATTGACACTCATCTCACTTGTCGTTAGGTTTGACCATTAAGTTTTAGGGTTGACAGTTGAAAAAAAGTAAAAGATGAAAATACCCTTGACACCCCAATAAAATAAAATAAAATAAAAACATAAGAAATTTAGAAAAACAATTAAAAAACCAACAAAGTTCAAATCTTCACCGTCCATTTATCTTCAAAATATTTATTTAATCTCTATGTTCCATCTCAAATTGTTTTTTTTTTTCATTTTTTTGTTAATTGGTAAAAAATTAATAACATATATTTTTTTAATTTGATGTTAATCGTTCATCTTAGAGATCATTTTTTTTAAAAAATTATTTATGAAATTTCTAATTTTATTAAATTAAGGGTAGGTATTAAAGTTAACCATTAAACTTGGTCAATACGTGTAAAACTGCAAGTCTTAGGGAGGTTTGATGTTGTTTGTCCTATTGAATAAATGCATTTTAATGTATCCATCTACCAGCAGTTGAAACTTGAAGTCTTGAACGTACATACAGTAAGGAGGTTTCTGAATTTATTCTTATTTGGAAAAAAAAAGAAGAAAAGATGCACGTGAGTTTTGAGGAACGGAGGTCAAAGTAGCACGTGCAAATGGAAATAACGTAGTAGGACGAAGGGTAGAATGGTAATAGTCTCGGGGAAAAGAGTGTCAAATCGGGAGGCGTCCCTCGGTCCCATCGATCGAACAGAGATATACAAATACAAATACAAATATAAGCTGAGAGTTGAGAGTTGAGAGTTGAGAGTTGGGAGTTGGGAGAGATAGTGGTGGTTTACAATATAACAAGATGTTGAACTTGTCATCATGCAACAATGTAACCGACCAATTTCAGATCCTCAGATTCCTCGACCCACCCAGACCCATTTCTTCTCTCCGCCGGCGAAACGCTGCCTTTCCCTTGTCTAAAACCACACCTCTTCCGCTTCAGGGAGGAGGTTCTATTCGGGTCGAATCCGGGTCTGGTAGCTTGGCGGATAGGCTTCGCTTGGGTAGCTTGACCGATGACGGCTTCTCGTACACGGAGAGGTTTATTGTCAGGTGTTATGAAGTTGGAATTAACAAAACTGCCACTGTTGAAACCATTGCTAATCTCTTGCAGGTATTCTGGTCTCTTTAATTTATTTAATTATTTAATTTAATAACATTCTTCACATTTTAGTATTTTAGTGGATGCTAGTTCTATCACCGTACATTTTGATTTAATATCTGTTTTCCAGGAGGTTGGATGTAACCATGCTCAAAGTGTTGGATTTTCAACTGATGGATTCGCAACAACCACCACCATGAGAAAATTGCATCTTATATGGGTCACAGCTCGTATGCACATCGAAATATACAAATATCCTGCTTGGTAGGCTTTTATTTCATTAATTCCAGGTTTTAGGTTCTGAATTTTTCTTTTGACTATGGAAATTCTGGTATAGGAGTGATGTCGTTGAAATTGAGACATGGTGCCAAAGTGAAGGAAGAATCGGAACTAGACGTGATTGGATACTAAAGGACTATGCCACTGGTCAAGTTATTGGAAGAGCTACAAGGTGCATTTTCATTTTAACATCATCTACATTTTCTTAATTAACTTAAAGACTCCCTAGTATTCAATCTCTCAAGACTGGTAGGATGTATACTTTAATTCTAGAATGTTATCTAGTGGGTTGAGAAACCCCCATTTTCTCTTTCATCTTCTTGTTTTTTTTTAGGGATTTGCTTTCCATAGTTCAGACATCTCTATTAGTTGTTTAGAGCATAGTAAAAGCTAATATTTCTACTGTTATAGTGGCATATTATATTTCTCAAGAATTGTTTGGAGTTTAACATTAAATTTTCCAAATCCTCAAGACTTGGTTGTGACTTCTGTAAATTTCCATCGGCTGCCAAAATTTAACAAAAGAAACTCACATACATGGTTGCAACTTGTTTCCTTAATCTTAAGTTAAAATCTCCAGCGCTTTGCGAGTTAATAATCAAACAAGGGTGCTGTGATTGGGTCAAATTCCTCCTTGCAGCATTTATCAGACATTAAAACAGTTTCTCCTTCTGGCTATCAACAATCTGTAGTATCAATATTACTATAGCTGTTTTTACATCTCGACTTGAAGCTTCATATGTTTGTATTAACTTAACAGATTTAAGTTTATGTGCTTGTTTAGTTTTTCTTGAATTGATGTCTATCTAGGAAGTTGACAATATACATCATATGATTTCAGCAAGTGGGTGATGATGAATCAAGACACCAGGCGACTTCAGAAAGTCAGTGATGATGTCCGAGATGAGTATTTAGTCTTCTGTCCACGAGAACTCAGGTGAATACCTTTTTCTTTCTTCCGGGACCTAAACTATCACCTTTTTTAGTTGTATAAATTATTATGTAATGCAATTTAGTGTGCTTTCTCATTAATTAAATAATATGAAATAAAAGGATGATTCTTGTAAAAGCATTAGGTTGTTTTTTCAGTTGTGTTTGCCATATTGTAGGATAGAATGTTGAAGCCCTAATGCTTACTATGTCACGTTAGATGTGATTGAGTCTGGACAGCTTAAGAATTATTATAAATACCAGATACACTGGTTATCTTGTCAAAATTTCAAACTAATGAATTTACAAAGTGGTGGAGTGGAGTTAAGGAAGATTTAAGAAACTTCAAGTTTGAGGAAATAGCTTTCTTTTATTTGTTCACCAGCTTAAAGTAAAAAAGATTATTTTTTTGGAACTATTTCACTTTGATATTGAATTGTTGACAAATTGAAAACTTGCTATTATTGGGCCTTTAATTGCTAATGGTTTGTCTTTTCGAACACAGAAGATTTCCTCTTGAAGTCCTGAAGGGGTGTTGTTTGGAGGACAAGATTTTAAGAATATTTTTTGAAAATGGACTACCTAATAGTTCTATTTTTTCTTGTGGCTGGTACTAATTTTAAGCTCCCTACACTCCTCCCTCTCTGTCTCTGCATTTACATGTGTGTGCAATGGGTGTGCGTGTGTTAGTGTGCAGATGTGTGAAAACTTATTACTTTTTCGTTGCTTAGAAAACTGTCTTGATGAGATGAAGTTATTGGAATTAGTATGGCTCTTTGTATTGTTTTTTCTTCTACCTTGTACGGAGCCTCATATCCTCTTCTGTCCTCGCATACAATATTTGTTTTCACTACATCATGTTGAATTATAATTTCATTTCCTATGCATATATAGACTTGCTTTCCCGGAGGAGAACAATAGCAGCCTGAGGAAAATTTCGAAACTTGAAGATCCTGCGCAGCATTCCCGGCTAGGGCTAATGGTAATGTTATTTTATTAAACTAAATCCTGTTGATATCTTTCAGGTTCTCAGTATGTTTTGGAATTTGCAGCCTAGAAGAGCTGATTTTGACATGAACCAGCATGTTAATAATGTTGCCTACATTGGATGGGTTTTGGAGGTTAGTAGATATGTTCTTGTCTCTGATGTTTGTAATGCTCTATGCTATAGAAAATCTGATTTTATAACCCTTTTTTTTTTCTTAAAGAAGTTTCTTTTCATTCCTGAAATAAATTTTGAGCCTGAAGAAGCTCTTACTGTCTTTGTGGCCATAAAAAAGTCGTTCTTTTTCCAAAACTTGAACAACTATACTTAAATTGTTCCAATGTGTATGCCCTTATTGTTTCTGAAATTCATTTATTTATGTCACAGAGCATGCCTCAAGATATCATCGACACCCATGAACTACAGACTATCACTTTAGACTACAGACGAGAATGCCAACAGGACGACATAGTTGATTCCCTCACGAGTTGGGAACTGATTGATGATACTATAGCAGTTCCTAAGCTTCAAGGAACAAATGGATCTCCTGCTGCAATAGGAGAGAAAAAGGTGCAGCCGCAATTTCTGCACTTACTGAGATTGTCAGGTAATGGCTCAGAGATAAACCGGGGCCGCACTGAGTGGAGAAAGAAACCTGCTAGATAAGAAGATAGTTTTGATAGCTCTTCTTTTGTTGGTTTTATTGGGTTTTCAGAGTAGTTTCCTTTGTTCTTGCTTCCTATTCAGTTTTGGGTCTCAAGGGATTTTGGTCTAAATTTATGTGCTTTATTAGGATAGAGCGGTACCTAGATTGAGCAAAAGAGAAGAATGTACTTGATTGTGTAATAATAGAGAGTCTACCCCAAACTCCATGAATGTCAAATGTTGTATCTTATCTTTTTCCATCTAATCATAAGCTTCGTCAGGTTTGCTGTATCTTTTTGTTATGAAAATCTGGTGTGGATTCTGATTTCATATAGTGGCATTGTGGAGTAAAATTTTGCAATAATGCTAGTCTGTAATTTTGTGACAACTAGTCTGTAATTTTGGAATAATGAATAATGGTTTGATATATCATTAATGAATTGACCAAAATTATTAATGAGATATTACTTCATTTAAGACAATTTTTTTCTAAAAAATCACGGCTGTCTTTGGAAGACTATCAAATGCTGCATTGGAGTGAAAGGGGGATAGAATTACAACAATCGTATACAACTCACTTGGAAGGTGGGTTTTGTTGAAATTGTCGTTCTGGGTGTTGTTATTATTATTTTTAGGGATAATTATTTCGGTGGCTTTCTATTTGTTGCCATACTATTAGACGGAGATTTCGTTTTAAAATGACCATTTTTAATGAAAAGTATGACATTAATGATCATTCCATCCAATTTCATCTAACGAGTAACATTTTGATAAATAAATGGATGATATTAATTTATTTTAGATGTTTTTTAGAAATCAATTTTTTTCTTTTATTTTTTGAAACGAATGATTATATTTAGTCTGTATATACAAGTAACATATCTCAAATATATATACACATATATATATATATATATACATATATATTTATATTTCTTTTCAACTTATAAGAAGATGTTAGTATATACCTATAGTCTATATATCATCCATGATGTAAATACATGTTTCTATAATTTGTTGCTCTATGAGCTTTTCAATTTTGTAGAAATCTCTTGTTACATTACAATATGTATATATATAGAGCATATTGATAAAGCTCAAGAACAAATCACATACACACAATTTTTGACACAATTTTGTAGCCTTTGGATCAATAATATATTAATGGTTTAAATCAATACATGTGTCTCTTCATTATTTTTTAGATTTTGTAGCCTTAATCTGCTCAAAAAAGAAATATAATATATATATATATATGTTTCAGATATGCTCTACATATATACACACATTAAATATAATTATTCGTTTCAAAAAACAAAAGAAAAAATTGATTCCAAAAAACATCTAAAATAAATTAATGTCTCTTTATTTATCAAAATGCCATTCATTGGATGAAATTGAATGGAATAGCCATTAGTGTCATTTTTTGCCAAAAATGACAATTTTGAAACAAAATCCCCATATAATGACCATTTTGAAAGTGTTGCAACAAATGAGTGGCCACTAGAGTAATTATCCCTTATTATTATTTTTCGTAAGAGTATTGTTATTTTGCCCAACTTTAGTGCTCAAATAATATGGCATCACTTAAATGTAATCATTTCAATCATACAATTTCAATATAAAAAAATCAATGATGCCATATAATTCGGGTAAAATAACAGTTTTTATTTTTATTTTTAATATATGTATTTCAATTTTTATTTCATAGGTGCACATTATAGGCATATCTATAATATACTAATACACATCATCACAGTTTTATCATGTAAGTAACATAACTTTAATTATAATAATACACATGGTAAAAGTGTGGTGACATATATTAATATGCTATAGTTATGCCTATAAAGTGTGTCTATGGGACAAAAATTGCTATATATTTTTCCCTCTTATATATATATATATATATATATTGATATAATTTCATTAAGATCCTTACCGAAATTAAAATAAAAGATTCAGAGACTCATTAAATATATATACACATACACGTATATATATATATATATATATATATATATATATATATTTATTTATTGCCTTTCAAAGTCGGTGTTGGTTTTGTTGACTTATAGAAATGGATTATTTTATGTCTAAACATATATATTAAATATCTATATATATATATATATATATTAATATATATATTGCCTTTCCTAGTCAGTGTTGGTTTTGTTGACTTATAGAATTTGATTATTTTGTCTAAACATTAAACTAATTTCAAACAAGAGGGATTTATAATTTACTCCCTAACAAATTGTGAAATGTCAGTTTTTTACTTATTCTTGTATTTTATTTTAAATCGGTCCTTAAATTTATAAAAATGACTAGTCCCTTTGAGCTAATTTTTTTTTAAAAAAAAATTGAATTTTAAAAAGATCTACATACGGTAGAGATTCAATGATTCATTTATCTTTTTTTTATAACAATTATGGAGATCTAATAAGTCTAAAATACCCCTTAAATTATTAAGTTTGAATGAACACTTACCGAAATACCGAATGAGTCCTTAAAAGGCTTTGGGATGTCATCTTTGGGATTCCCAATTCGGTGGTTCAGCTACCCAACAGAGAGCAGTTTAGTAGGTACACTTGTTTGACATTTTTACAGTTTTACACAAATATTTGCTCCCAAATCAGTTGCTGATTCAACAATTCAATGAGAATGTTTTCCCTAAAAGAAATCAACTATGTCAATCGAAACCTAAACATATCAATAGACCCTGGATGAAAAAAATGAGATGACCTTTATAATTATAGCCCTCTCATAACTCATTTGATTTTATTTGATATTCACATGATTTTTATATCCTTAATATACTTGATAATTACATAATAATAAAGATGTACATAGTTTATTGGAATTTTTTTATGGGTTTTATTGAGATCGAACCTATTTTGAAGGGTCAAATTAAAACATAACCCATTTTTAAAATTCTTACGAAAGTAACTCTTTTTTCATGTTGAAGTACTAGTATACCCCCACTTGTTCATTTTCTACTTCTCTCTTTCTTCTTTGTTTTTTATTTTTACTGGATCTTTCCACATCTCTCTTTCTTCTCTCTTTCTTTTCTTTCTACGGTATCCCTCTCATTCTCTACATCTCTCTCTTTAATGTGAGTTTTTTTATTACTTTTTTACTATATACCATCAAATGTTTCTATTATTCTTATTTATTTTTATGAAAATAGTTTATATATACGTAATAGAGCATGAGACTTGTTTGAATTTGATGTCGTTGTGGCCGATTTACTATTGTTGCTTTGAATTTACACAATATTTGTTTTTTTTTCCAAAAATGTTGACAACATTGTTTTCTCAATGGTGTTTGGATTTTTCATTTGAGTTTGGACACAAGCTGAGACATCTAGACGACGTTAGGAATTCTTAAATGCATTTTACTTTTCTAACGGAGTTTAAATTTCCTATCGGCATTGGGAATCCTAACGATGTCCGAAATTCCAAACGTTGTTTGGATTTCCCAATGAGGATTGAAATTATCAACACTGTTTGAAAAATTTCTCATCCTTTGTATTGTTATTGTATTTCTATTCCATGTATTTTGAATATTTTTTTAGAAATGTAATTTTTAATTTGTTATGCATTTGAAAGGTGGGTTACATGGATACAATTCGGTTTGTTGCTTCATACGACGATGAATGAAGTGATAGTGGGTGGAAATTGCTAAAATTGACCACATCTAACATAGAAAATTCATTTTAACCACATACAAAAATATAATTGTTAATAACCACTGTTTTTAAAAAAATTCAATGTATATCCAAAATTACAAAAATATCCCCAACATTAATTTTTCAATTTTCTTTTGTTATTTTTTTTTACTATCTTGTTCATTCTTCTCTCTTCCTTCTTCCTCATCGAATTCCGATCGTTGTTCCTGCAAATCGAACACCAATGGCCGCACCATTGTTGTTCCTACAAATCAACTAACTAGAGGATGGTTTGATCTGGAATTGCGTTGAAGATTTGAAGAAGTGAATGTAGAAAAACTTTTCCGATTTGCTCTAAATCGGTTTAAAGTGTATAAATATCTTTCATTTGTTTATTAATTGAGTTGCAAACAATTACTTTAACATTATTTTAGTGTTATTGCATCACTTTTGTGTGTTTTGTGAATAATCGAATTAAATAAGGTTTCATGTTTTTTCTAGAAGATTTCAAGTTTTTGAAACTTGTTCGAAAACTCGAAATCTTCTATTAAACTCGAAATCTTGACAAAACTTGAAATCTTCTTTAAATAATGTTTCATGTTTTTTCCAGAAGATTTCAAGTTTCACTGGTTTGAAAACTTGAAATCTTCTATAAAAACTTGAAATCTTGACAAAAGTTGAAATCTTCTTTAAATAAGGTTTCATGTTTTTTCCAGAAGATTTCAAGTTTCACTGGTTCAAAAACTTGAAATTTTACTGTTATTATAAAAACATAATTTTTTTTGGAAATCGATCTTCTCCGACGAATGATGGGTTCGTCTCCGGGCTACGACAACGACCTCTTATCTTCCAACTGCTCTGGCGACGATGACGACGCCCTCTTCTCTTTCTTCTCTTTCGGCGGCAACACCTCTTCCTCTCTCTTCTCTCTTTCTCTATACTTTTGTTTTTGGTTTTTGTGGTATTTAAATATGGGTATTCATGTAATTTCTCAAAAATATGGTTATTAACAATTAAACTTTTGAATGTGGTTAGAAACGAAATTATAATGTTTTGGATGGCTACTTTTGGTTTTCTATCTGATAGTGGTGGAAAGTTAAAATATGAATCCGAAAAGTCAAGAGTAATGTTACTCCCAAGGGAAACATCGTTTGAAACATTGCATGACATTGTATACTACTGTTATTTTTCTCATACTCTGTTAACTTTTTAACTTTATGTTTTGAATTATTGAACTATGTTTCAGACATTCTTGTTTGTAGACAATGTTGTAATTTCTTGTTGATTTGTGTGAAGGATTTGTTGTAATTTAATGTCAATTTGTTCGAAGGATTTGTTGTCTACTTGAAAATATGTGCTTTAAATTTTGGTACTTATAATGTCGCATACTCGCATATTCTGTTTCTAGGTACAACAAGTAAAGAGATGTACAATTCATTTGTTTACTGATTTCCAAATTTTCAAACGCCGTTTGGAATTTGTAACGTTGTGTTTGGAATTCACAACAAAGTTTAGAATTCGTAACGCTATGTTTAAAACTCGTAACACTGTTTGGAATTCATCAAAATAGCACACATTCCATTTTACAATATGTATCTAAAACATCCAAATGTTAATTGGTAAATAGAAAATAACTTCATATATTCCATAATACTGTAGTTTCAAAATAACACGTTAACAAACATTACACCAATATACACCAATATATATATATATATATATATATATATATATGGATACCCTTGTGTGCAACATTGCATGGTGCAACTTAAAAAAAATTGATGTGATAATGCCTTGTTTAGTATGATCACATCAACTCGCACGTGATCACATGGATTTACATGCGATCACACTAAACTTAATTGTGTGATCACATGCAACTCATATGCGATAACATTATATATAAAATAACCCTAAAAAATGTGTCTAAACAACCCAAAGGGGGGGGGGGGGGGGGGGGGGGGGGGGGGGGGGGGGGGGAATGTATTGTTAATCGATTAATTACTAACTTTTTCGATTAGTCAAGATTAATCACAAAAACCAATTCAAAACAACAACAAAATCAAATGTGAGTGCGGAAACTAAATGACACTTGACTTTTACGTGGGAAACTCTTCAACCGGAAAAAACCCACAAGATTGGCCTCGCTAGCCACTTAGTCACTGAAACTCCACTATTTGATTAATTGATTACAACCTCAGTTGACATCTAGTCACTCTTCTCAAGGTTCATAACTTAATCTATAGTCACTCTTCTCAAGGTTCGTAACTTAATCTATTGTAACTGCAGGTCTTTAATAGTGAGACTTGACAAATGCTTACCAACCACCCCTTTGAGGGGGGGAATGTATTGTTAATCGATTAATTACTAACTTTTTCGATTAGTCAAGATTAATCACAAAAACCAATTCAAAACAACAACAAAAATCAAATGTGAGTGCGGAAACTAAATGACACTTGACTTTTACGTGGGAAACTCTTCAACCGGAAAAAACCCACAAGATTGGCCTCGCTAGCCACTTAGTCACTGAAACTCCACTATTTGATTAATTGATTACAACCTCAGTTGACATCTAGTCACTCTTCTCAAGGTTCATAACTTAATCTATAGTCACTCTTCTCAAGGTTCGTAACTTAATCTATTGTAACTGCAGGTCTTTAATAGTGAGACTTGACAAATGCTTACCAACCACCCCTTTGAGGGGGGGAATGTATTGTTAATCGATTAATTACTAACTTTTTCGATTAGTCAAGATTAATCACAAAAACCAATTCAAAACAACAACAAAAATCAAATGTGAGTGCGGAAACTAAATGACACTTGACTTTTACGTGGGAAACTCTTCAACCGGAAAAAACCCACAAGATTGGCCTCGCTAGCCACTTAGTCACTGAAACTCCACTATTTGATTAATTGATTACAACCTCAGTTGACATCTAGTCACTCTTCTCAAGGTTCATAACTTAATCTATAGTCACTCTTCTCAAGGTTCGTAACTTAATCTATTGTAACTGCAGGTCTTTAATAGTGAGACTTGACAAATGCTTACCAACCACCCCTTTGAGGGGGGGAATGTATTGTTAATCGATTAATTACTAACTTTTTCGATTAGTCAAGATTAATCACAAAAACCAATTCAAAACAACAACAAAAATCAAATGTGAGTGCGGAAACTAAATGACACTTGACTTTTACGTGGGAAACTCTTCAACCGGAAAAAACCCACAAGATTGGCCTCGCTAGCCACTTAGTCACTGAAACTCCACTATTTGATTAATTGATTACAACCTTAGTTGACATCTAGTCACTCTTCTCAAGGTTCATAACTTAATCTATAGTCACTCTTCTCAAGGTTCGTAACTTAATCTATTGTAACTGCAGGTCTTTAATAGTGAGACTTGACAAATGCTTACCAACCACCCCTTTGATTACAAGATTTCTACTTGCTTGTGCAACTACCACATGTAGCCATAAGACTTGGACTCAGTGAAAAGAATTAAAGTCTAAAGTGAACAATCAATGAATACTTAATGCATATGAGTGCTAGACTAACACTAAATGTTTAACTAGGTGTGAATGTGCAAACCCAACAACCCTAGTTATTAGATAACCCCTACAATCACCAAAGCCTTAATGAAAAAGCAATAAAATGATGTCTTGGTAAATAAAAAGGAAGAAAAATAAATGAAATGGAATTTTGCTCTTACTTACTAAGTGATGATGCAAATGAAACCCATGTTTGATGATGTTCTAGATGCACATAAATAGGGATGGAGAGTCACTAATGATTGCTTGAACCAATATCTCTCTAAAAACTCAACAAAAACACATATGCTATGAAAATTCGGAGTTCTTTATGAACAAAAAAGTGTCTTGGGCAATATATAGGGGACTTGCAAAACTACTTTGTTTTGACAAAAACAGATTGTCGCGGTCCCATTTTCGTGGTCGACCATGACGACAACCCGCCGGGACAAAGGCAACTGAATCTTCACTGGAAAGTCGCGGTCCCTTTTCATGGCGGTTCATGATGAAACCACAACAGCGAAAATCACTAGAAAAAACTTTGCGCCACTTTGTCGTGGTTCTCTATGACAACACTTAGACATTGAAAACCTCTGGAAATTTTTTTGCTATAATCTTTTACGGTGGTCCTAAACGACACTTGAACCTCGAAATCCTCTTAAAGGAATGTCGCGCCCATTTTTTGAGGTGGTCCAAGACAGCACTTGGACCACGAAATCCTCTGGAATGGTTTTTGGGTTCACCACGACGACACCTAGACATGCAATTAGAAATCTAGAATATGCAATTAAATCCTTACACAAATGTTTCTAGAAAACTAAAAACATGTCAATTAAAGCTAGGATATTAAATCTACAATATCAAGCACAACACTAGCTTCAAATCAAGTGGAAAAATTTAAAAGTTGAATTCCATAAAAACCTCACTCTTAGAAGAACTAGATTAATATAATCAAAATCACAATCAAAGTATTCTAGTCCTAAAACATATGATTAAAATCCAGAAATCAACAATCAAACACAAACACAAGTTTTCTAGATTCTAGTTCATGTTTCTCAAAAAATAGCATGAAGAATATTCAACTAAAAGAACAAGGTAATTTCGAAATCAATTAATACAAGTCCAAAAATAGGACCCAAATCATTCTCATCATATTTAAAAATCAAACTAAGTGATTAGAAGAAATAATCAAACAAAAAGATGAAGAGAAGATGATTTACTTATAAACTCATGAAAATACAAGCAAATCACAAAATCTGGACTCCAATCAGCTCTCTAAATTCTTAGGACATGTTCTCCTTTGAAAAACAAAAATTTTGGCTTGTGAATTACCAAAATCGGATATAAAATGAGTGTGATATGAGTCATATGAAAAAAACATAAAATTAAAACTTATGAAAAATTATGCACAATTTCAAATTTAAATAGGAGGGAAATGACGTGGAAAGAGAGAGACCACATGAGGCAAATGAACGCTTATTGGAAAGAGAAGTTCATCTCTAGACTATCAACCCTCTTTGCCAATAAGGTTAAAGATAAGATAGTCGACCAGAAGGGAGAAGCTGACTAGTCAGAAATCGATCTTATGACATAGACATATGGAGAAATCATCCACACAATCAACATAACTGCCATGCAGTTATGCAATGATTTCAAATTAAAAAACCAATTGAAAAAACAAAAACTAATCACCGAAAAAGGACTTGGATCTTGGTACGAACAATTTGGGTTTTATAGACTTCCTGGCCCAAAAAGATGTAGCACAGCAACAAAAAATCGCAAACCATACAGACCCTATAAAGGGAAAAAGAATTCCAGAAAATACCAAAAATAAAATAAAGAAAACAAAAAAGAAACTATGAGACACATAGAAAAAATTCAAAAGAGTTTCCTCTGCAAAAACCCCAACATACTTTAAATGTAGCAAAAAGGGTCACTATGCTAATAAGTGCCTAGAATTAAAAGACAAAATTTGGACCTTAGACATTGAAGATTCTATCAAATATAAACTCATACCAGCTCTCAGTAACAATAAGTCTGACTCGTGTTATAAGGATTCTAGTTTAGACAATGAATTATTAATACTTAGGGATTTCAAGCAATGATAACAACCACAACGACAGAGAAGCTTATGCAACGAACTTTGCGTTTTTGACCAACAAGATTATTCCCACTTAATTGGCATGATAGACGACATTGTTAACCCTATCTAGAAAGACCATTATATCATGAAATTACAAGAGAGAATATTAAAAAAAACCTGAAATAGCTTCACAATCCAATGACAATTCCAAAGAAAAATTCAACACCTCTTTTATCCCTCCTAACTTTGAAGAAAATGTCTTTAAACGTTTTAATGAAAAACAAAAGAAAATTACCATTCATGAACTTCAAAAGAATTCCATAACATTAAAGGAGAAATAAAGGAACTAAGACTTCTTGTTGATAAATTACAAAAAGAAAGCAATGAGAAGAGAACCTCAAAGAAACCGATTCCAATGCCCTCATCCTCTAAGAAACCTAGCTACAAAAGCTTCGACGATGCAGAAGATTCTGATAACGAATCAAGATAATCTAAAACATAACTATTAACAAAACTAGATGATGATGCTTTTATTAGCATTATCAACGACGTGAAAAATCCAAAAATGGTATTGCGAAGTTGACATCAGAATCTCTATGGACTACAACCTCAGAGTTAATGTCCTAATTGATTATGACGCTAACTTAAACTGCTTTAAAGAAGCGTTAGTCCCTACCAAATATTTGGAAAAACTACTGAATCCCTATACAGTGCTGGCAAACAAAAACTTGACATAAGATACAAACTCCCTGAGGCTAGGGTTTGCAACCAGGGAGTCTTCTACATAACAAACTTCATAATGGTTAAGACCTTATATCAAAATGTGATCCTCAAGTTACCTTTCCTATATTTGATCTCTCCCTTTAAAGTAATCAACAAAGGACTTGTCACTAAATTTGTAGGAAAAAAAATCTTATTTAAATTCACTTTTCCTGTCCTAATAAGAGACATAAATGTCCTAGAAGAAAAACACATTTGCAAAGACGACTTGATTTTTCTAGAACAGACCATTGTTAACCTTAATAAAAAAAAGGACCAACTAGCCTTCCTAAAAGATGACCTAAACTTTGAAAGACAAAAGAAACATCTGACAGAACCAAAATTACAAATCCAAATACAAAATTATAAACATAAATTAGAAAAAGAAGTATGCTATTCTTTTCCCAATGCATTTCGGAATAGGAAGAAGCACATAGTTAGCCCCCCTTATGACAAAGATTTCAAAGAAAGAGGGATCCTGACTAAGGCCAGACCCATCCAAATGTCTGTCAAACTTCTTGAACATTGCAAAAAGGAAATACAAGACTTATTACAGAAAAAACCTCATTAGACTATCGAAATCCCCTTAGAGTTGCTTGCCTTTTATGTCCAGAAAAATGCTGAAATAGAAAGAAGTATTCCCAGACTTGTCATCAATTACAAGCCTCTGAACACAGCTCTCCAATGGATCCGATATCATATCCCCAATAAACCTGACTTAATAAAAAGACTTTATAATTCAAAAATCTTTTCCAAAATTGACATAAAGTCTGGATTTTGGCAAATCCAAATTGTTGAAAAGGATCGTTATAAGACGGCTTTTACGGTACCATTTGGTCTGTTTGAATGGAATGTTATGTCATTTGGCCTGAAAAATGACCCTAGCGAATTCCAAAGTATAATGAATGAAATCTTTAACCCCTACACCAATTTCACCATCGTATACATCGGCGATGTTCTTGTTTATTTGACAATATTGACCAACACTGGAAACATCTAAACATATTTTTTAGAACAGTAAAGCACATCGACTTAGTTGTTTCTGCTACAAAGATTGTTTTATTCCAAACAAAAACCAGGTTTCTAGGCCATAATATTGAATACGGGACCATAATTCCCATCCAAAGAAGTCTAGATTTCACTGACAAATTTCCAGATGAAATCAAAGATAAATAACAATTACAAAGGTTCCTAGGGTGCTTAAACTATGTTGCAAATTTTTATAAAGAATTGAGAATCATTTGTAAACCTCTTTTCCAAAGACTAAAAACAAATCCTTTACCATGGACTAGTGAACATACCAAAGCAATTAAAAAAGTGAAGGCACACGTTAAAAAACTACCATGTCTAATGAACTGTCATCCCACTGCTCCTAAAATCGTTCAGACTGACACCTCATAATTGGGATATGGTGGTATACTCAAACAAATCATAGATGGCAAATAATGTTTAGTTAGGTATGTTTCAGGATCATGGAATGATACCCAACAAAAATATTCTACTGTCAAAAAGGAAATTTTAGCCATTGTTTTGACTACACAAAAACTACAAGATGATTTGATAAATCAAAATTTCGTCTTAAAGGTTGACTGGCAGTCTGCTAAATTTATTTTGACAAAAGATGTTAAAAATCTTGCTTCGAAGCAAATCTTTACTAGATGGCAAACTCTACTTTATATATTTGATTTTGATATTGAGCATATAAAAGGCCCAGACAACAGCCTACTAGATTTTTTGATCAGAGAATTCCTGTAGGGGAAGAAAGAGGCAAGGCCCAAGGCCCAATATTGACAGTAAAGACTTATCATCCGACTTATCTGACAATCAAATGGTTGTAACCCATCAAGGCCCAAGGCTAGCCATAAAGACAAATATTCTATTGCTACAAATATGACTTATGTTTCCCAGCATAGACCCAACTCTAGTCCAATTCAGACATTATCTCCTCCAAACTTGCTAGGAGCATCCCTTAGTCAACCCACTCCTACTACAAGCCCATTGCCAATATCCAACAAATATTCAACACAAAAAGTTGAATCCCTATCATTCAATAGTATATCCTCGTCTCATATCAGTTCACATTATGTTCAAAAAGACAAAATGATGAAAAAAGGCTCAAATCCCTATGTCACCATCTCCCTCACAGACATTCCCTAGAATAAACACCCAAGGCTTCCTTTATCATGCAAAACCCTATTTCGACAAGTTTTTCTCCATTGAGACACCTTTTCTCACCAACTTATCAGATAACCTAAAAAACTTGCGGATGCAATCATTGATCCCGTGTTTGGAAGGATTCCTGAAGACAATATAAAAAGAAATGTTTTTTTTTATGAGTTCATTATTGTAGACACAGACTCTTATCTTCCTTTCTGAAGTTTTTGACAAAAATGACTCATCTAAATTGATTTTCCTTAAAGTCAAAATTTGTAAAATAATCACTTTACGACAGTGGGGTGGAAACCCCATTAAAATGAAAAAGTTTTCCAGACCTTTCCATGTTTCTGAATTTTCCTATTGGGATTATATTGATGCCTGGACCAAAATGTTTTATCCGGCAAAATCCAGGGAACTCACCATCCTGGTTCATTTACTTTGACAAAGATTTTTCACTCGACTTACCATTTTGGTACTTAGAGTGGTGGGAAAAATATGGTCCGACTATTGATTTCCTTCCCCATGTTGTCAAAGAAGGCTATCATTATTGGACCCAAAATTTTGAAAAACACTCAGATTGGGACTTCGTTCGTGACTTGCTTTTGTTTTTCAAGCATTTCAATTTCACAAGGATTCTAATACTTGAATACAAAATCCAAGACAAGTTACTTGGAAACGTCCAAGTCCCATATTTTGGAAGACAAACAAAAATAAAATGGTGGAGTAAGATGAATACTACCAATCTTGGTAAATATAGAGTTGCTGGATGGTTTGCCGAAAATCCTACCTTCTGCAAAACCACAGATCAGTCAGAATTCCTCATGGCCAAAGCATAAAACCAAGCTCTCATGGCGGCTGCTAAATCCCCAGAAGATCTAATTAGATTTGCAGAATCCTTGAAGAAATCCATGACTAGCCTCTCCTACAAAGATTTTGGATCAAAAAGACAAGAAGACCCTATCAGTGAAGAAGACCCCATCGAAGGCAACAACTATTTCCACTCGACTGGTGAAATAGACTTGGAATGTGACCTAGCACCATTTCAGAGGTTTTATCCTTATCCAGAAATTACACCTTACAAAGGTTATCCTTAGACAGCATCATATCAACTTTTGACATAATCAAGACTTATTAGCAGATCTTATCTCCCCAACCTACCGTCGACACAAAAGGACAAAGCAAACAATTCCAGACATATCACGGTTTGACAAAAAAAAAAAAGGACAATTATTCCAATGTAACTATTAAAGCTTAACCAAGGTTACTTTAATCTCGACCATAGTTATTACCCTCTATATATTTGTTTCTCAATTTTTCAGAGAGGTTCCAATTTTCCAATCCTGAAGAAGTACTAATTGTAATCTTCATTTTCTGTAACTTCCTCCTTGTAACTTTCTCTCTACTGTAAAATATCCTGATCAACAAAGCTTGTGACCGTTTCCCATTCATAAGATTTTGACAATCATTGCAAGTTCTTTAATACTTTTATTATTTCTATTTAGACTTTATATTTACTTAATTGTTTGAATATCACATATCTTTGAAATTTTTTTTATTGTTTTAAGTTTCCTGTACTTTGTCATGTGCATTCTATTCTATTATATTTGTTAGTCTTACGTTTTGTGCGTATGTATGTATGTATGTATATAGATATATATATATATATATATATTTTATATAAACTTCGAAATTAAAAAATTAAAAACAATTGAATTTTATGCCAAACAGAAACAGTCAAACATTATTGTTTGTTTTTTATTCCATTTTTAAAACTTTTTTTTAAGGCATACAAGATCTCACTGACTCTAGATTAACGTCAACAGGATACGGTTTGACTTGGTTCATGAGATGTCAACTTAACCTTGTATTCCATTTAATGCTCATTTCAGAAGCAATTCATTCTGATTTAGCCCCATGAGGATATCATCGAAGTTACTCAATTTCAACAACTATAAACATCAGAAAAACCTAACATTAATGCTGGGAATAAATACATGTTTAAAGGAGATGGTGGTGCCACCAACCACACTCCATGATCATCACACGGTAGCTGGTGCCTATAAATAAACAAGGGTTTCTTATTTTAGTTAGAAATTTTATTCTAACCAATAACACAATTTAGATGTCTAAAATGAAGCAGGAAACTAAAAGAGAAATACTGAACTATATGTTAAATAAATTCATAACTTTCTGTCATATTTTATATGCACCTACGGCTAAAGAACACAGGTAAGTAAAAAAGGTTGTTTATATAACCAATCCAGATGATCATCCAATACCCATATTAATATTTTCCAAAGCTTGAATTGTAACATGTCAGACTAATAGTCCAAAGTTCAAAAATGAGAAGGCAGGCCACTACATATATGCCAAAATCATTCATTCCCCTTCCTGTCCCACCATAGTTTGCATTAACCCTCCTGTTGAACTTCCATCAGCTATTACAAGGCAAAGGAAACAGAGGAAACATAAGCATAATGTCTCACAACTACGTGAGTAACAACCTAAACTCATATTGCAAATGACAAATTTTTGAAAAGCCTAAAATATTTTAAGACCAGAACTCAGTCAGTAAAAACTAATAAATAAATAAAGGTAATTGTATGACATGCATAGATATTGCATTTCACAACAAGAACTCTACAAATTTGGTATTCTCAAATAAAAATAAATAAATTCAGTTGGCAGTCTTTTAAACCAGCTTCTTAATCACATCTCTACAAATCAGATGAGAGAAAAGATCTTTCTCTTTGTCACACATACATTAGTTTATAAAAGAAGAGTTTGGAGAGTTGCAGCAAGCGATCTACATGTGAACTTGAGGATTATCGGGTTTAATCAAACACAAGTACTCCTTTTACCTTTTCTATTATATTTTGAGAAAGTGACAAGTCTATAAGATATTGAAACATGTATAACTTTTAATTTTAATTAAACTACAATCTTAATCTATGACTATAAGGTAATTATTTTAATCAACGACTTTATATAATTTATTATAACAAAAAAATGGCAATTGATAGTACAATTGATTTCAATTTACAAATTATAACTGTTAACACAGCTTTTCCATTTCAATATACTCACCTACCAGACTATTGCTTTTCTATATATATTTCCAGGTAAGTTGACATTCAAGTTTTCATTTTTTTATTGGATAGCTTTAATTAAAAATACTCTTCAATATAATTTTTCAAACTAAAGATTCATATACTTTTATATATACGTGTCATGTATGCAATTCATGTATATCTCCATAGTCGATTTCTAAATCTATCAGAAACTTCAAAAAAAGAGCACTTGAACAAACTTACATTATTAGTTATTGGGTACGAGACTCACATTCAGCTGGTTGCTGGAAGGAAGACCCTAATGAGTTCTTTAACTGTGACTTTTTTCCTACATGTTGGGCACTTACTTTGTGCAGCTATCGCAGACTTAATACATGTCTTACAGAATATGTGACCACACTTTGTCGACATCTCCTCGACTAATGGTCCCATGCAAATGGGGCAAGTGAATGTAGGCTCCTTTGGGGGTGGTGGTGGAGGCGGTGGAAGTGTTGTAACGCTCTCTCTCTGCCAAGGAAAAAATGAATGAGTTAACGTTGATAATACCTTCATTAAAATACACAGCAAGCATGCAAACACATGAGTGAGTGTGTGTGTGTGTGAGATGTGAGAGAGAGAGAGAGAGAGAGAGAGAGAGAGGGATGGAAGACGCAAACAAAAACAACATTTTAAATTCAAAAATTGATAAGAAATTTCCATTGTCTTGTTGAATGGATTACACATCCCTAAGCCAAAAGAAGAAAATATTAAGATTACAGCTATTACCAAAGTGTTGCTTGCACTTTCCAAATTTATGAGATCACAATTGATAATTGCTGGGTTAAGAGGAACTCTTCTGCGCTTGCTGCGGTTATTCTGAGTCATCCTAGTTGTTCCTCCTGCAACAATCATGAATATAATGTGTGACGCAGACAGGCAAGAATGTGAGCTACAGCCATAACTTCTAAGAACATGTATTACTATAATGACACAGCCATAAAGACAGATAAGCCAAGCAAACATCACTGACAATCAATTTGACTGTGCTTGCATAAAACAGACAACACAAGGGAGCACTAGATGCTTGCTAGTTGCTACTGTTGAGGTGTTCCTGTTAAAATAATGATCTGTTTCGTAACAGTTTAGTCACTTTAGTGGGGTATTAACAAACACCAATTCCGACTCCCTAATCTAACTCCCAACTGTCCAAAGAGGATAAAGGGGAGCTATCTTGTTCAGAAAATAAATACAGGACTAAAACTTGTTTCACGACCAATGAAGACTACATCGGATAGAAAAATGATGAGGATGTCTGCACCTGAGAATTCTTGTGTCTGTGTGTGTGTGTCTGTCTCCTTTTGCTACTCATCTGCCTCATTTGCATACCTCCTTTATTTTTTTTTTCACTTGCATCATCTTTCCTCCTATAAATCCATTTTGTAGCTATAATATTAAAAATAATAAACAGTAACTCATGAACCCATTCTCTTATAAATTGACGATATTCCTCTAAGGTTCATGGACTTTCCTAAGGATTGTACTCTCTCCTCTCCCCCTTGCCTCATAAAGTCATGCAACTTACATATAATGTGTACAGCACACACATCATTCTGTCTTAACAGTACAGTTAGACATTGCAATATGCAATCAATAAGATGTATATATGCAACAAAATATTACCATTCCGATCAATACAAAAATAAAAGCAAGAAGCAAATATAAGATAATAAATGGATCCTGAAGATGCACAGGCACACACTTAAAGATCTACAACCAAATAATAGAAATAATAGAAAAAATAACCAATGAATTGACGATATTACCTGAATCTACATCAACTACAACAGTCCTGCCACGATTCCTTCGGGAATTGTTTTTAGCCTAACATGAATTAAACAAAGGTAAAATAAATAAATAAATAACTCATTGCAAAACAGTTGAACCCAAATGAAGAGAATGGTGATCAACAAATAATAGATAAAACCCAACAAAGATGACAAAATTACTTCGGCAAACGCCCTGGGAGATGATTCTATAACATCATCATCAATAGCCTCAACATCGATAGGAGCATGTGGTATTGACTGCTGCTCTTGTTGGCTTGCTTGTACTTCCTGAGACCTGACTTCGGTTGAAGTCCCCTCCCGATCTCTGCTTTCACACGGCGGCACATTAAGGTCCAGCACTGCCTTCCTCCGTCGATATCCTCTTAGAACAGGGCTCCTCACCGTCTGAGTGCTCATTCTATAAGAACTAGTTTCAAAACCAGGTTTTTGCAGCCTTAAAAACCCCTAAAAATAGGTAACAAAAGTTAAAATAATTGTTTTCATAACTAAACTAACATGTATTTCAAAGTGTTACACAACATATGTGCAAAACACACAACTATTTATAGAGATAAATCCTATATTTTGCTTATGTTTCGTAATTCCAAATCACAATTTTGGTTGTTGCAGGCATCTTTATATTTAAATTACACCTTATTTCTTAGAATCCAACTTCTAAAACATTGAAGAGCAAAGGCTACCTTAACAAAAGTGAAACTCCAAGTCTAGTCAAATTCTGTGCAACCAACCACTGCAGAGTTTTTAATTCAATCACCATTAAAAATTACAACTTTAAGCTAAGGCTTACAACAAAAGCATGGATTCTATAGCAAAATCATGACAACTAAGCAGAAGCATCGAAATCTAACACGAAAATTATGCCTTCAAATACTAACAGTAAGAAATATATATCAACATGGTCATAGTCCAAGTTTAATTTCCAGTTTCACTATGACGTAAAGATAAATAATACCCATTAAATGATCAAAAATCGAAATTCACGCCAAAGAAAACCACCAACCAATAATGATATTGAAAATCAAAGTTTAAATAACTGAAACATAATTCAACCGCAATTGAAACCATTGAAGAAATGAAATGTAGCCCCAGATCAGAATACCTATACAATAATCGCGACCAAATCTTTCCCGTTAATTTGTAAAAGAAAAAAAAAACTTTAACAATTGAAAAAAAAAGAAAAAGAAATATGAAATATAAAACTCTGACCTTAACTTCGAGAAGCAAAACAAGTCGATCAAATAAAAGATCGTTGGAAAATTTCAAATACAGAGATGTTATCAGTCTTCCTGGTCTAGGGTTTGAAAGAGGGACGATTAGGCAGAGATAGAGAGAAATAGTTGACGAGGGTGGTGACTGGTGAGACGCAATAATGGCCGTTACTGTGACACGCGGGGTCGGTGACTACTAGATTGCATCCACGTGGCACTGTTTTATGACGTGTAAACGTGTTGACGGCCAGATGTTCACACTAGCAAATTCAGACCGTCCTTCTGCGCCTTTCGATTTGAATGATTTAATAGGGCAACGCTATAATGAAGGCATTCTCATGAATTTTAACATGAGCTCATTGTCACGGCCCACTAAGTCCAATGCCTAAATTTTAGCCAGAGAGCCCAACAAAGCCTACCATAATGCATAATCCCTTGTAAGATTCTAAAGACTTCTCTATACTTCTAACATGGATCATCTTCTAAAAGTCTATAGATAAGGAACCATTCTAGATCTCTCTTATAAATACCTAGAGGCATGTAAATACTTGTTGAGAATTCTAGATACAAGTAGATCATTCTGAGGGATGAATCTCCACCATTAGATTAGAATGATCTAGACCGTCCATTAAGAAGGTGGACATCTATAAATAGATAGCTCCTTTCATTTGTAAGGCATCCAAGCCTTCAAACATTCAAGCATTGTAAAGTTCTTTTACAAGCAATATAACTTCTTTTGTTTCCAACAAGCTCTTCTAGTTCATTTTCTCTAGTCTCACTTGTGGGTGTGAGAGTTACAAGCAATGCTTACTTAGCAACATTACCCTAAAGTCGTTTAAGTGTCGCATGGGTGTGCTGAGCTAATTCTAAGCCCGTGACAGTTGGTATTAGAGCCTCATCGTCAAGCAACCAAAGAGTGTGCGTAAACAATGGCGGCAGACACTGAAGTTGCTACTAGAGTGGTAGAGCTGGAGCTTGGGCGCGAGGAAAAACTTACCCACACCAAGCTAAGCAAGTCCAAGGGTGCGTCTATAGGAAGCCTTGGAAGCCCAGGTAGTTGGCTTTGAGGAAGCCGTCTCGGGGATGTAGACTACCTTGAGCAATGTTGTCGACCGTCTTGATGGCCTATAGGCGGACTATGTCGAAATCACTTAAGCAACTAAGTCCACTATCCACGAGTTCTAAAAAGGCTTCAAGGAAGACGTGTATTTCCTCACCCCACGAGTTCTGCAACCTTCGCACCTTCGTAGAGCACGCGTTGCGGGCTATGCGTGCACACAATGTCCGCACTTAATGGGCTTCGTAAAAAACTAGCCCAACTGCCAGTTTTGGTGCCACCTCAAGCACCAACACACTGAATGTCATCTAAGTGCACAAGCCAGCCACATACAACGGCACTCGCAATGTGATAGAGATCGAAAACTTCCTTTTCGATCTTGAACAATATTTCGAGGTCAAGGGTGCTCGGGATTGGTTTAATTTGTTAAGGCTATTGCAAATGTTTTTATTGTAAGCAACTCACACACTTGTTCTTGGAATGTATTTTTTCTTGTTGATTGTGTGTAGGTCGGATTTTTCTACAAGTATTGGATTGACTTGAAGATGTTCAAGACTCAGATTATGAGCCTTATTGTAATGTAGAAAATCTTGTTGACCAACCATTTCTTGTATTTGTGAGGATACTTTGTGAGTAGGTGGTTTTATCACGAAATAGCCAAAGTGGGTGATTGTAAGTGCCTCACTTTATGATTGACTTATTTCGTTGACAAAATCACAATGGGGTTTCAATGTGTAAGGGTAGCTTAGATTCAAAGTTCTTCTATCATCAAATGCCTTTGGATATCAAGTGCTTCATGGAAGGTAGTTAACTTGAATCTACTCTTAATTGAAGAGATTTAGTTGCACATACACACTTGTATGCATATTTTGTTATCTTATATTTGAGTACCCTTGAAATGTGCATCTATGTTCACACTTCACACTTGCACAATATTCATATAAGATAGGTTGTTTGAAAGTGTGTTTGTATTTGAAAATATCTACAAGGTTATACTAAACAACCTAGAGGGGAGGTGAATGGGTTGACACTCTATTTTTAAAACTCTTTCGATACTTTTGTCAAAACCTTGATGAGCATACAAATTAACCTTTAACAAGATTGTTATGAGAAAACAATTAACACATGTATGCTCAATTCATCACCCTTAGTGTACAAAACATATAACAAGAGACAATGTATCTTATAAACAAATATATTTAATGCAAAGCAAATTCCACAAGTTATACTTTGAATATTACAATGTAAATTCACTAATTGAAACTTTACAACTTAATATAGAATATCACAAGATACAATGTTCAAACACGTACAAAGATACAAGAGGCAAATGTTGATTCAACAAATAATGTGTGGATCTTTTTCTCTATAAAAAATCTTGTTTACAAAGATGTGAAAAAATAAAGATCTTAAACAAGATATATTGATCATACATACAAATATAAAGAGATAAAGATAGAGACATTTGACACATTATTTTTTATGTCGTAAAACCTTTGGAGAGGAAACATCCACGGGTTGAATACAACCATCGGGTACTTTTATTATTGGAAAGTAGATAAGACATTCCTCAAAATGTGACCAACAAATGACACACTCTATATTGGACTCGACATTTACCCAATCCCTACTGGTAGATTGGAAATTCCTTAAAAGTGATCAACAAATGACACACTTTCTATTGGACTCCACTTCTACATAACACCATTAAGAAGTTGGAAATTCCTCTAGAGTGATCTACAAATGACACACTCTCTATTGAACTCCATCGCAACTTAATATCCCGGGTCTACCAATAATATAGTCTACTTTCTATCCAAGACACTCTTGCCTCTAGAAAGTCTCCATTGCTTGATTATCCGGATCACATGTCCTAATCAAGACTTCTTGCTTAGCTATCTGGACCACATGTCCTAGCCAAGACTTCCACCTTTTGCAAGACAAATGATCTAAGTGTATGCAACATAGAATATATGATCAATACATCATATGGAAACTAGAAATAATCAATGAGCACACAAAGTATATTTTTCTATTTTATAATCCAAAAATGACACCACACAAAATGATGCATAAGCATATGAAATGTATAGATTAGGTACACTCCATGAAGATCTTGACATAGGCAACAAAGTTCACAAAACAAGATTATCTAGATCTTATACATGAACAAAAACCTAGAGCATGCCAAATCTCCAAAAAACACACTTTAATCCTAGATTTTATTCATGTCACTAAAGCTTGAAATAAACATGTTCATGAAGCACATATCCAAGATTTTAGAACTAAAATAAAAATACCAGAAACACAAGATGTGATCAAACAAATCTCTAGCAATTATTAAGAGCATATATTCACAAAATAATCAATTAAATCCTAATAGGCTCTAAATATAAAATCAAATGTGTTAATCCTAGATATATTTAACTAAAGAGTCCTAGCACATGAAAAGGCTATTGATCATGAAAATAAAGTCAATCAAAGCACAAATAACCCTAGATAATAAGCTAGTCACAATACAACTCACAAACATGTGAAAAACTAGATTTAAGAATACCTAGATCACAATCAAGTCTCTAATTAGACAAATCTAGCTTATTGAAGTTCTATCACTCATCAACGTTTTTCCAAGTCACATACACGAAAATAGGAAGAAGATGAGTTGAGAATCCTGCATATCAGAAACATGATGTTGATTCAATGGCTTAAGGTCCTTATCTATTTCTTGACAGTCTAAAAGCTAGAAGTATCATGTTTAAGCTATGGGTGCCGCTTGTTGGAGAAAAAAAAACTTGAGAGACTGTAGTGAGATAGTATAAGGCTCCCTGCCACCCGCCATGGTATCAGAGCCTCTGTTCTTTTAGAGTCCAAGAGAGAAATAGAGTTAGGCTGTTTGAAGTCAAGTAGAGTCAATATAGAAGGAAGGACCTCATTCAAAATGAATTCTTCTTCTTCATCTGAGTTAAACCCTATTAGACTTTCTTCTACCGTTTCTCTTCCTCCTTCTGTCAGAGAACTCAGTCCAATAAAATACAAAACCTTGTTGAATATAGTTAGGCGTGGGGCCTGTAGAACCTTCATCAGGGGACTCGTAAGTCCTAGCAGAGGGTTCTGCTCGAGAAGCCATGAAGACTTGTGTGAGATCTGGCCTTTCAGCGGTGGAAGATAGGTGGAAAGGAGACTCTGTTGAAGAGTGGGACAGTGTAGATGAAACAGAGATAGAATCCGAATAAGCTGTTGAAGAAGTGGTCTTCTGAAGGGACGAGTATAAGGCAGGTTTGTATCTGTCTGATGATGAGGCTGGGCATTTACCTTTACGAGAAACCGAATCCTTAGAGGAATGAGGTTTGTGCCGGGATGTAGTATCCAGAAGTGGACATTTTGGAAAGTGGGTTGGATTTCTAACAGAGGTAAGATTTTGGGGATATGGGAAAAGGGTTTGAATTCTCTTTTGTATCTGATGCTAAAGGGAAAAATACGAAATGATTTCCTTGTAGACAGTATGATAATGCTTTTGAGCATCTTTGAACTGTCCACTAGCATGGCCGCAATAATGACGATGGTTGGCCTTATCTTCAATCAAGATGGCCCCCCAATAATGATGACGCCGGTATATATAAATTATATTATATATATAATATTAATATATATGTATATTATATATATATTATATTATATATTATATATATAATATCCTATATATAATAATAATGTTTAATATATCATATATATATATATATATATTATATATAAAATATATAATATATTAAAGATTATAATATATATATGATATATAAATATATTATATATAGGATATATATATTATTATATATATAATAATATATTATATATTATTACATATAATATATATAATATAATAATATATATGTAATTATAATATATATATATTATTAATAAATAATATATAATATATTAAACATGTTTGTAATTGTTTAAAAATTTAAAGGGTAAATTGGTGTTTTTGACACTTGTCCCATGTCATGGGACAAGTTGTCCTAGGGTCTTGGGTGTGACAGATTTTGTGATTTTTGTTTCACCTTGTTCCGTCATGTCCCATGTTAAGGTCGCGCCATATTATATATAGGATATATATATTATTATATATATAATAATATATTATATATTATTACATATAATATATATAATATAATAATATATATGTAATTATAATATATATATATATATTATTAATAAATAATATATAATATATTAAACATGTTTGTAATTGTTTAAAAATTTAAAGGGTAAATTGGTGTTTTTGACACTTGTCCCATGTCATGGGACAAGTTGTCCTAGGGTCTTGGGTGTGACAGATTTTTGTGATTTTTGTTTCACCTGGTTCCGTCATGTCCCATGTTAAGGTCGCGCCAAACGTGGGACAAGGGGAAATTGTCCCACGTTGTCCTGTCCGGTCCCGCGTACCAAACGCACCCTCACAGCTTAAAAAAGTAAACAAATTAACACTTCAGTACTTCACAGCTTCTTCATAGGTTTGTCGGAAAAAAAAGGATAAAAAAAGTAACTCACCGAAGAAGAAGCGAAGAAGCGAAGAACCTAAAGAAATGAAGAAGTGAAGTCGTCAAGAAGTGAAGAAGCTGTGACCGCCGACCGACGGCAAGGAGCAATGACAATCAGTGACAGGCGACAATGATCGGTGATAGACGGAGAAAAAGTGAAGGACAGCGGTCAACGAGAAAAGAAGAAAGAATGCAACTGAAGATTTGTTCTATGATTGTTTGATTTCAAAGAACATCAATCAAAGTCAGGTTGACCGACTAGTCGGCCTAGTCAGCAATTTGGTGGATTTCTACCTAGTTTGGCCGATTTTAGCCTAATCGGGGCGTTAGGTCCCCGACTAGCGCCTAGACGCCGCCTAGTTGGCCCAAGTTGAGGACTTTTACAACACTTAATATATATATACATTCATATCTGTGAAAATACACGCGTGTGAAAAAAAGTGCAAGTGTGAAAACCTGAAATTCCCTCTCTCTCTCGTGTCCCTCTCTCTCTCTCTATATATATAATAAAACATGTCGAAATACCGCACCCGAAATTTATTCAGTGTGAAATCTTCATTTCTGTATTTAAAGAATTTTCAAATCCATTTGGAATCCAAGAATTGTGTAGAACTACCGTAAAGTCAAAAACATGAAATTTTATCAAATGACAAAAAAAACAAAAAATAGAGAATCAGGATTCAGGAGATATCGGCTAACATACTCATAAGCTCTATAGCTTCCCTAATAAAGAAATTACACAACTAGTTGGAAAATTTGGATCAGATGTCATAACTAGATAATCCTTTTAACAAGCCAATCATTCCTGTTTTTTTTTTTTCCAATCAACTATTGTCGCTGAAGAGGGCTGTGCAGCAAATAAATTTGTGGACCCAATGTAAAACAATATCACCTAAGAAACCATAACAAAACCTCTACCTATGTCATAGTCATCTATATCAACATATTATAATTTCAGAAACTGACTACATTCTATGAACTTGTACTAGTTATATGACTCCTAAAAGTTGAGCAACAACTTCTGGGAGGAGTTTGAGGTGAAAACGCAGAGCTTACACAATCTCAACATGATAATTCCCTCTGACATTCCAGAAAGAATTATATTCACTTCAAGATGACATGTGTGCTTCTACAGGTCAATAACATAACAAATTTCTTGAATCCTACAAGTTCATCTAGATGTATGAACAACAGTTGAACTACAAAGTTTGTTGCAATAACTGGAATGGAACTACTCTATCTTCAAAGTTCAAATTACTTCAAGGAAACAAAATCCTTAATCAGCTCTACGGATCATGCAAACACCCACAACCAACTTCTTAAAGCTAACTTTTTCTTAATTTACAACAATAGTGTTCCAAGGAACAAGTAGCTACAAATTAAATGAGTTTGATGACTAAATACATTATAATTAAGAAAGCAGCCGGTGCCAATATGCCAGCAACTTCGGGCATAATAGTTTTTCCTAATTCTTGGATGTGGGATAAGAACTTTGAACAATTTGGTTGAGGACAATAGAAATATAAATTATGAAGGAAAAGTGGAACAAAATGCAATCATCATTAATTGAACATGTGATTTCTCATTTATGAATTATTTTAAAAAGTCACACACAATGACACAAGTGAAAAAAAAATATTACAAGAAAGTAACCTCAAATGTTCTCTTCAGAACAACATATTGAAATTAAAACGCAAATAATATAAAACTTAGGTAAAATTCTACATTAGAGTTTCTCAGTTAATCTGATCATAAAGGAATTAACTGCACCTCTATCCAATACAATCCATGAAGATTCGAAGAGCTCATGGAAGAAGTCAGCTCCAATCTCTGTAGCTGCATTTCTGAAGGCTGTTCCAAATGCATTCCCTTGAACTGCGCCAAGTCGAGGCTTGCCACAAACCCCAACTATCAATACCTTGTTTGGCTCTTGCGATAAGCAAGCACAAAGCAGAGGTTTCATTCTAGCTCCCTTCTCCCTTAAGGCATCCATTAAAAAGTAACAGAATTTAGTCAAAGCCTGTGGGTAGCCCAACAGCTTTGTATCGACTGAATCTTCGAGCTTCACCCATCTGAATTTCCTTCCACTTCTGATAGCACCATTCTTTGTAATGGCTCCACTGCCTTGCCTAAGAATTGCCCTTTGTACCTTAATTGCCTGCTGCATTCCAGCATTTAACTTATCGAGATTGCTCAATGACAATGCATCATAAGCCACTCCAAACTGCTTTGAAGCACAAGAGCCATCAGATTTCATGAATGACTCAAGCAGTGCAGTAACCCCATACACCACATCCGCTGCAGATACCCTAGAGCTGTAGCCATGAATCCTCAAGAAACTCCGGTAGTAGAAATCAGTAAGCCCATACTCAGGTAGAAATCTTTCAAATTCATCCTTCATCTTCCGTTTTACTTCAAGATTCATGTATTGAAATTTTTGCTGGCAATCCACAAGTGCAAATCCCATTCTAGCAAGAAGAAGCTTGAGCTTTTTCATACCATTGTCGCTCCATGTCTTCAATTTTGTAGCAATGTATGAAGAACACAACATAGAATCGAATAAATTCCATTCCCGTAACAGCATAAGTCTTGGTTCATCCTCGTATGCAATTCTCGAGGACTCAGGTGCTCGAATCTTTGTTCCATCTTTGAGTGTTACTGAAGTGACTGCATCCAAATTTCCTGAACTATTAATATGCTGCTCAAGCTCCATAACTCCAGCTTGGTATCTCTCATCAGTCAACCTCTCGTGAACAAACTGATCAGTCAGTGAAACACAAGCCAACCAAAGCAACTCATTGGTGTTCTTCCTCAAAGAATGAGATAAATCATACATCAAACTCCCAGATGGTTTACCATGAAATGTACCCATTTTATAATATTCCCTCTTCAGTTTCTTAAAAAGCTGTTCTGGGTTTTCTTCATTTTCTTCAGAAACCCTTCTCCGCTTCCTTGACCCATCCTCATCTTCCTCTTCCTCACTTTCACTTTCATTTTCGTCATCGCTATCCAAAATCTCATCATCTATCTCCAAATCACAAGCACTAGCCAAAGCCGAAACATCAAAATCATAGGCCAAATCAGTCTGCTGCTCATCATCAGGCGTGTATAGAACAACAACACTATCATTACGATCACTCAGGTTGTGTAAATGAATTGGACGGTGACTATCAACCACGAAAACGCGAGCCTTGGAGGAGCCTAAACCAAGAACCCTTTTCAAGTCACGGTGGGAACCCCAATTAATCAAGAGAATAGAGATGGGGATTTTAGAGGAGGAGAACAAATACTTGTGGATTTCTTGAAAGGAAGAGACTGGGTAACACGCATAGCGTACTGAATCAGACTCGAGGACATGGAGGATGATTTTGAGGGAACAGAGTGAGTCCACATCAGATGTTGATGGGAATATCAGAAGAGGAGAGTCAGATGAAGCCATGGCCGATTCGCGAAGTCGCCTGTAGAAGCTCTCTACCCTCTGCTCTCTAACCATAATTCCTCAAATTCTTTAAGATCCCAAAAACTACCTCTTTTTTTCTTCTAATTTCATCACAATACAAAAAATTACCCAATAACACAATAGATCTTCCGAAGAAAAATTAGACTAAAAACAAATTAATCAAAGCTAGGGATTGAAGTACCTGAGAATTGTAGAGAGCAAGCAGGACTCAGGAAATTCCTCTTCTGATAATCAGATCTGAGTCTTAGAGGGATGCTTTTTGTTTTGTTTTGATTTTTGCCAAATTTTTAAAAATTTTAAGACCTACCGCCAAGTTTTGGCGCTATCAATTATCATCTTGTGGCCTCAGAATGAGGTATAGTTAACATGCGACCGGCCTCACCCTAACGTATGATTCTCCATAAGTATTTTGATCCAACGGTCTCCATAAATTAGAGGCTGCAATTGTTGACTCTCCCGGTAACACGATACGATATTTGTAGATTTTTATTAAATTTAATTGGTTTCGACCGGCTAACACTTTAAGAGAATGTTTATTTTTTACATGTGTTTGGACAATGACTTTATATTAGGCTAAGTAACGTGATTAAGTTGTATTACGGGTCGTTAGTTTTTTTCGATTAAAATTTAATAGGTCTAAATTATAATTATTATGTTATTTTGTTTGTTTTTTTAAATGGTCAAACAACTTAAAAATACAAAAAAACAATTTAAAGTAAAAAGTAAAAAATCATGATTTTTCAATTAATTGTAAATCATTGAATTGCATTAAATACAATCCAAAATCTTTTCTTCCAATACTATCCCCTACATATAATATATTTCCAATTTCATTATAATTATATATATGGTATAGAAATATTTATTTTAATATATTGCTTTTTTTTAAATAAATTTAAAAATAAAAAAGAACCTTAATTACTTCTCATATTGGTGTTTAATGTCAATACTCTATTATGATATTAGGGTGATGTATTTATATATAATTTTTTTAGAGTGTTTTGTGTGAGTTTTCCTACGACCCCTTTTATTTTTCGAAAAAAAAAACATTTTCTTTTCTAAGTAAAAATGAAGTTTATTTGTAATCGAAGAAGAAGATCATAATCATATGTGTTCATATATAATTATTATTTTTGGATTGTTTTTATTCTATATTATATGTATAATTGTTTACCATGAGTATAAATGTAAACTTACTTAGATTCATGCAATTTTACTTTTAAAAAAAACGTGTTGATAATACATTCTGATGTGAGGAAAAACAAAACAAACATGTCATTCAAGTTCAGATTTCAGTCTCTATTCAGTCTTCAGAAAAATTCAGGACTGTTCAGTCTTTAGATAAAAAAACAAATGACCCTTTAGTTGATGAATTTTTTTTTTCCAGATGTGTTCCACTCTATAATTTAAAGCTATAATTTTAAAACCTGTTCTCATATTACAACAAAACATTTTATGAAAATATGAATATATTAAATTATGAATAATGTTTTATATATTATTTAGTTAATTATATACATATATATATATATATTTAAAAATTAGTATAACAAATATTATACCATTTTTATTTTAATTGTTATTTTTATTTTTATATAATAATGCAATACAATACAATTCTTTTATGCACCAAACATTATGTAACTTAAATGTTATTCTAATAAAATGATATTCTACTAGTATAAATATTAAATTTATAAGTTAAATAAAATATTGCAAACAATTGTCAAATGTTATTGAAATTTGTTACGTAAATATTAATTTATGTAATAAAAATATTAATTATTAGTTTTAAAAGAATAATACAACAAATATATATGTTATAAACTTATAAAATATGTTTTTTTATTCTAAAATATTTCAATTTATTAGTTACCAAAATATTTAGAAAAAAAAATCACATCTTGACACTGTATAACTTAATATGGTTTAATACGAAATATCATCAAACATAAGATTATATAAGAATAATACAGTACAATCCAATATAATCAAATTCAATCCAATCTAATCTAATAAAATACAATAGTGTGCTAAACAAGCCCTTAGAATGTGTTTGAAATGATTTTTCAAGTAGATCTTTTACTCGTAGAATATTTAAGTTGACCTTTTAACACAAAATTATATCTTGTTTGATATTCATTTAGAAAAGAGCTTTTAAGTTTGAATATTGTTCAACAATAAATCTTTAAAGAGCATTTGGCTTTTTGTTGACGAGATGAGGTTAGTCTGATAGTATACCTCTTCACACCTACACCACGAAATTGTGGGTTCGAGTCATTCCCTTCCTAAAAAAAACTCTAGATTTATTTAATACATCAAAAAAATATTTAAGAGCTTTTGTTGTTAAAAATTCAAAAAAAAAAATGATGAATCGTAAATAATCATCTTTTGATAAAAAGCCAAATCGTGCCCTCTAGTTTGATAAATCAGCAAAAAAGAAAAACTTAACGTTAACTGACTGTCGTAGTTGACTTTATTTAAATCTAGAAAAGATATAACTATTTATAGATTTTTTATTATATAATTGAATAGCAAAAAAAATACTAATAATAAAATTAACATCTTACAAAATTATAAAATATATTACAATAAAAAAATTAAAAATTAAAACAAAATAATATTTAATATAGATTCAAAAATTATGAAGAAGGCATGCATGTTACCCATATGGACATGTATATGTGAGCATCTCCTTCATAATTTTTTTTATTTAAAATATTTTTTATTTAAAATATTTTTTATTTTTATGATATTATTGTTTAGTTATAGTAGATTTTAAATATTTTATGTATATATATTTTCTAGATTTTACTAGTATAGTTTTTTTTTTCAAAAATTTTAATTTAAGTTATATAGAAAGCTACATAAATAATCATGTTTTATTAAATTTAATCAAAGTCAACTAATAGACAACCAACAATCAACCAATTATAGGGGTTTGTGTCAAACCGGATAGTTTGATTTGACTTTTCATCAAAAATCATGAGAGTTAGTTACAATTCTCCCTTCCAGAAAAATATGAACAAAATAATTGTAATGAAGGGGATAAAAGGTGAAATATTTAAAGTTTATAGATAGTAATTGAGACAATTTATCTATTTTTAAAAAACACAAAAAAAGCTTCTCTGAGTAGACAAAAAATATCTTTTTTTAATATTGTTTTGCCAAACAACCAAAAAATATATCAAAATAACTTTTAACATTAAAAAAAAAAAAAACTCTTTTAATCCCTTAAAAAGTCATACCAAAAACACTTTTAATACGGTTAACAATGAGGTGTATTTAATCTAGACTAGACATGGCACCGGTTCGGTTTGAACTGGCGAACCGAACAGAACCGCGAACCGGGAACTAGTAACAGGGTAGTTCCGGTTCCAATTTTTGAGGAAACACCCGGTTCAAACCGGACTGGAACCGGCGGTTCCAACATATATATATAGTTTAATTTTATTTAATTTTTAAAAAATTGGTTGAACCTTTATCTATTTCTCTCTTCTTGTTCTTCACGATTTCCATTTGTTATACCAAAGTACCAAAAATGCACACAAGAAATCACCGGTTAGTCAATCACAAATTAACACAAAATTTTCCAGTTGTTACAGTTTTGCCTTAGGAAAGACATATAAAAGCTGGCTTTGACTTCTCTTTGAACTATTTCCAGATCCCCAATTTCGAAACCAAGCCCTAAATTGAAACCCTCTCACCAGTCAAACACATAGTCATAAACACCACCGGTCCACCACAAACCCCCAGTCTTATCTCTCTCTTTCTCTCTCTCTCTCTCTCTCTCTCTCTCTCTCTCTCTAACTATCGATCGATCCAAGCATGAAGCATGAAGAAAAAAACAGAAGAAAGATGAAGAGGAAAAAAGACGAAGAAGAAAGAAGAAGATGATGATCGATCCAAGGGAAACAGTGATGGTGGTCTAAAGAAGAAGATGGTGAATACGGTGAAAATGGTGATGGTGGACCGGTGGTGGGTGATTTGTGATTTGGGGTTGATTTGTGTGTATGTGTGTGTGTGTGTGTGTGTGAGAGAGAGAGAGAGAGAGAGAGAGAGAGAGAGAGAGAGAGAGAGTGAGAGAGAGATCATAGATAAAGGTGATTTGGGAAAATCTGGGTTAGGAAGATTTGGGGTTGATATATGGGTATTGGGTAATGGATATAACTGATAATATGGTATTGGGTAATTTGGGTTTAAAAAATATATAAAAAAAAAATTAAGAACCGAACCGTAGGAACCGGGAAACCGGAATCTGCGTCATGTCTAATCTAGACTTTTAATTGTGAACTGACTCTTATATATTTCACAGATTTCTATTGATTATATAATAATAATAATAATAATAATAATAATAATAATAATAATAATAAAAAGAAAATTGCAATAAAATACCCCCAATATTTGGTGAAATTGCTATAATATCGGATTTTTCCTGAAATACAAATAAGTATCCTTGACCAAACTATCAACCATTAGAGTTAGCGGTTGACCATTCAAAAATTATGAAATGTCTAATAAGTGTCAATTATTAAAATAATTTTAATTAATTTTTAATTAAATATTTAGGTTAAAATATAAATTCAAATGACAATAAATAAATAAATATATGAGAAAATTGCAGGAAATGATCAAAAAAATTTATGGGTTTACTATTTTTAACCACTTCCAAATATTTTTATTATTCTCATCAAATTTAGTATTGAACTGACAAAAATACCCTCGCTTAACACTTGACATGCCCCACCCAATTTTTTTTCAAGTCATTCTCTCTCCTTAACCAACATTTCTTTCATTTGCGTCTTCCTTAACTCTCTTCTATTAGGAAGTATGCCCTAAAGCAGGTGTTAACATGGTTTTTTAGCAAGGGATAAAAGGAGAATTTTCCAACAAGGATCTACCTAGGAAGAATCATCATGATATTCCAGGTAACCAGTGAGATCGATACCACTACCTAGATGAAGCCGATACTTGATAAGGTTAGGACCTCGACTACCTATCTATCTAGATAGGACATCAGCTCTACGAGCTAATGAAGGCATGTACCTCACCCTACTGAAGCTCCTAATATCAACTCAAGACCAGTACAATGGTAACTCGCACGCCCAGCACCCCGCAAATACCTCGACATCAATCAAGGTACCCGGTACCTCGATACCCGCCGTGGTATTGCCTCAATTTCCACCTGGTACCTAGTACGTCTATTCTGAGCCCCTCCAAGGCAAGTACCTTACCTGCCAAGCAATACGAAGATGATTGTGAAGACACAAGCACCACTCCAGTAAGAAGCAAAACAAGCTCCATACCAATGAGATCGAACTGATGTACCAGTGCCTTATTCCGCCAAAATTCAGAATCAGAGTTTCCCTCCAAGCTCCAAGAAGAAGGAAAGTTAACTCCATCACCAAAATAAAGCGCCATTAATGAGACCAAATGGTCAACCAAATAAGAATTTGAATTCGACAGTGATTAACGGGATCAAATCCCGCACCTTCAGCCCCACACAATGCCTTTCAACGTCTAAAATAGGACTCTCAATAATCCTCATCAATACCACCGGATTTTGAGGGGATTATTTGGAGAACTATATATACAGCTTTGAAGGGTAAATAATGGGGGATGAGTGTTTTTATCAAAAAAGACAGAGAGATTAATTTCCTGTAGAATTTTCTTTGAAATTCTCTGAAGCCAGTGAGAGTCCATTGACGATCATTGGAAGGACATATCCATTTATCGACAAAAACGGAGGTTCCATCACCTTCCTGTGTAAGAGCGAAAAGAGAGTTAAGTGTGAGGAGAGCGTGTATTGTAATTATAATTTTGATACCCTTTTAAATAAACAGTGCTATTTCATATCTCGTTAATCCTTCCTATCCATTTCTTTATTCATGTCCATCCACTGCTAGAAAAATGGTATTTTATGACACTTATTGATGATATTTTTTTTTATGTGTCAAGACTATGTGATGGTTTTAAAAAACCATCACAAGTTGTTGATGGCTTATAAAAACCATCATAACCATTTGATGGTTTATTTAAAATATCAAGTGTTAATGACACTTATGACAAAGTGTCATTCAATATTGATGGTTTTAAAAACCATCGATGTATATTGACGTTTAAAAACCATCAAGGTATATCGATTATTAAGGCCGTCATACCTTAATAATATTTAATTAAAAAATTAAGGAATAAATTAAAGAATAATATATATTTAGGCACTTAATAATTTGCTTTTCCTCCCATGACCGTAATTCACATTACTCCAAATTCCTCTCATTCTTTCTAAAATCCCTAAACGGAAAGAAAAAAAGAAAAAATTGACCTAGTAATCTTATCTTTGTTTGTCCAAGATAAAACCATCTTTGATTTTCCAAGCCCTAGTTCTCAAATTCTCTATCTACTTGTTCTTCTTTGATTCTCCAAGCAAATCAGGTTTGTCACTCTTTCGATTTATAAGATGTGGACTTCCAAAAGTATGGTTTTTGACTTTTGATTATATCAGTAGCTTTCAATTAAATTTTTTTTTGGTCCTCTCATTTGTAATGGTTTGTATTGGAATTTTTGATGAAATTGTTTTCTCATGTTAGTATTTTCTTGTATGTGTGGTCCTTTATAGAAGCATGTGAGTTTGTGGGGCCTAGAATTTATATTTTTTAATTTTATTGTTAATTTTTTCTTTCTAATGATGCACTGTGCAAGTGAATGTTCAGAAAGGGTGTTGATGTTGATATGGCTGGGTTTTTCTTTTCTTTTGTTTGTCGTGTGCCTGTCTCACTGTGTGGATTTGTTTTCTTTTCTTTCCCTTGTTTGTGTTTAGCTATGTTTTTCTTGTCTCTTTGTTTTGTAATTTCTACAGTCAATTTATGAGCACAAAGTGTTTGAATAAATGTCTAAGAGAGGATTTTTAGAATCAATGTTAGATGTCCCTAGTAGCATCAGTGGTAGGGTGTTGGCTGACAAGCCTGGGTAACCCTTTTTGTGTTCTGGCAGTGTTTAGTTTTTTCAATATTTCTGTTTTGTTTTTCTCGTGTTCTAGTAGTGTTTTGTTTACTCCTATTTCGCTTTGTCTCAGCCTCTCTTTGGCTGTCTGTGTATTGTGTAATGTTTCTTAAAAAAAAAAGAATCAATGTATTGTATTTCTGTGTGACTAAGTTGTTTTGTTGGTGTTTCAGGATGAAACATTGTTGATATGGTAATCTAGCAAAGAGGATAAAAACAATTTAAATTTAGTCATATTTCAAGTATTTACCTGGACAGCTGTGCACACTGTAAGTTTGTGTTTGAAATTTTTTGATATAGACTAATTTAGTAAAATATACTATTGTAAAAAATGATTTTTTTCTTGCAGTGAAATACAAGTATAGTTTAGGTCGGTTTATGTTTTCTCCTCATATGGTAGTTTCAAGTGTCATGTATATATCTTAAATTCTTGGACTCATAGTCATCAAAATCCATGTGATGAATTGTATTCGTATAAGCTTGCTATGAACTGACTTGGGTGAGTCATGGGAAGTTAAAACTATGCATTTCGTTTTAGATGTTTTAGATTTGTTAGAAATGTATGGTGCAAATTCTCTTGCTAACTACACGTACAGTGAGTGATTACTAAGAAAAAGTGTGCTTTCATTCTTTCCAAAGATTGATAGGTTGATACTTGTTGATATTTAGCTGTATCTTATTTAGTTGTATTTTATTTAGTGTGGATTCTTGCTTTAAAGTTGTCTTTGCGATGAGATTTTAGTAGCCATCTGGAATATTTGAGAGATAGATTGTGAATTATTCAAAACAGTTTTAAACAAGTTTTGATGTCAAAATCTTTGTAAAATTAGTGTATTGGAAACTAGGGGTGGGGAGCAGCCCAGCTATGAGTTTATATTTAAACATGACTTTATTTGTATACTTAACTTCTAGAGAATATTAGCTATTATTTTAGTTTACATATGTTTTGTGGTGTGTGGCATACAATTAATTTCAAATTATACTGTTGTTTAAAATAAAAATTATTTAAATATTTGAGAGATGTGATAAGTTCAAATGTGTTATCTAATGAAAGTCCAATTGTGGGTTGACAGGAGTTGCTGCCTACAATTTGAGGATTAATAAAGGTAAGCTTTTGTCATTACTATAAGATGTTTAAATCCTGTGTGTTAACAAGGAATTAACTTCATGCACACGATTTCTGATTATTTAACGTATTTGCAGTGATTAATTTTAAGTAATTAAATTTATGATTCAAGGTTCTTAGATTTGACAACATATTTATTTTTATAATTGCAAGGGTTCTTAGTTTTGGACAACAATATCATCGACTTAAATCGGAAATATGTGCCTATTCAGATAAGTTTGTTAATTTAATTTAAATTATAGTGTAATTTGCCTTTTTTCGGTTGTTTTATGTTATCATTTAATTATATTGTTTGACCATTTATCAATTTTAACATCTAGGTGAAATGCACGAGGTACGGTTTCTTGAAGAGGTATGCTTAGAGAGAGCTCGTGTAGTCATTTATCTCATCAATATTGGTAGAAATTTAGGTTGTTCAGGAATATTCGTATTCTTACTTGTAATGAGATTTCCCTTGATTTTAGAATACATGTAATGAGATTTGTTTTGATTTTTAATAAGATTGCAGATATGATAATTCTTAATTGTATTTTAAAATTTAATTTTTGTAATACTGAATTTTCATTTGATTGTATATTTGTATTAGAATACAAATGTTTTTAATAATATAGGATTTCATTTATAATATATTATTTTTATAAGCTATAAGATTTAATGCAATTACAGAAATTAATTTTTTTTTGAAAAATAAGAAAATTTTATGATGGTTAAAAACCGTCATAAACCCATTTTTATGACGGTTAAAAACTATCAATGATTTTAGCGTCAAGAATGATTTCATGACGGTTTTAGTTTATGACGGGTAAAAAACATCAAGAAAAAGCGTCATAAATTAAAACCATCATAAAGTAGCTCTTGACGCTGGATTCCTTGATGGTTTTAAACCGTCAAGAATTAACATTTATGATGGATTTTAACCGTTATAAAACATCTTTTTTCTAGTAGTGATCTATGCTACTAGGAAGGACCTCGGTACCGAAGGTACCTATCCCGTTACTGGCTCCGGTAGCGGGTGAGGGTGCTAACCGAAATTTTACTCCCTGAGTGGATTTTTCGGTTAACACTTTTTGGCGCCGTCTGTAGGAAACACCACACCTTTAAATGAAAGCTAGTGTGTCTCGTTTTCTTGCTATACCATCAAAATGAAGCTCCGATCCTCTCAGGATCATCCTGATCCGACGGTACACAGTCAAACACTTCAACCCTAAAAGGGTCAGAAGCCGAAGAAAGTGGGAAAGGGTCCCAAACCCGCCACGAAACCATCAGCCACAGTGTGGGTTACCCCTAGGTACCTACTACCCTGGCAGCTGGACTTACCAATCTAGACCAGCAAGTCGCCGCTTTTATAGAAAGCATTCACCTCCGAATGGTCGCTGAAGGTAGTACTAGTCAGCCCGCGGTACCAGATCCCTGGGGAGATGCCAATCGGAAAGGTACCAGGGTACCTCCCTTCGACAGGTTAGGACCACCACCTCCCGTACCGGTTCATGAAAGACTCGGGTTCATGCGTCCAGTACAATTGGTCCATGACAGACTCGGGCCTATGCCCCCTGTTCTAGGGCAACCTACAGGTTATCAGCCCTGACGCGTGAGATCCGCCATCGATCTCTCGCATAGAGAGCGCCACCACCTGGTCCAACCAGAAGCTTTTTCTAGACAGTCTCAACAGGAAACGACCAGAGGGCGCCCTCATTCAATGGCAGGATGTAGCAACAGGGGCGCCGGAGAAAACCCTCCCTAGGGAGAGAATCATGATGAAGCTTCTGCGACATCGGAGGGGCCTGACGACAGAGATTCTGAAGTGGAATCTGGGAATGATGGAAACAAACGTCTCCGGACCAGGTTGCCAGAATGGCGAAAGAAATCCAGAAGTTGAAGAAGGGCAAGCACCGAGAGAACCTGAAAGACCCCTTGGGAGAGATGAATGCTCCATTCTCTAGGAGGATCAAGAAGGCAGAACTACTTCCCAAATTCAAGATGCCAACTGACAAATATTCTGGGACCGAGGATCCTCTGAGCTATCTAGAAAGTTTTGTTCACCAGATGGAGGTCAAGAATGCTACTAGGGCCGCCATGTGCAGAATGTTCCCAACCACGTTAACGGACTATACCAAGATATGGTTCAGGAAGCTACCAGCAGGGAACGTTGACTCATTCACCAAGTTGACTACTGACTTCTGTGCTCAGTTTTAGGGCATCAAACCTCGCCCCAAAGATCCCATTCACCTCCAATACGTGATCTAGGAGCGGGGTGAATCGGTCAGAGCCTACATGGAGAGATCCCACAAAGAAGTAATCCAGATGGAGGTCTTCGCGGAGAAGGAAACCTTAGCCAATTTTAGAAGAAAACTATGGGCAGGTAGGCTGTTCAGATCCTTCGCCAAGCATCCCCCGGAGACTTACCAGGAGGTCTACGATAGAGCTCTAGAGCCGGTTGAAATAGATGAACAGCTCCGAGTTAAGATGGAGTACAATGATATGAGAACTACCAAACGCCAAAAGAAGGAGGCATTCAAGCCTGCACCAGTTTAGAAAAATCAGAACAAACCTCCCAACAAATCTACATATCGGTCGCCACCCTACCAGCCTCCACGGAACCGGTACCCAGTTAGGCGGACTCCGCCTAGAGCTACACCTCCACCCAAGGAGGTAGCGCGGGTAGACAGAGAGGAAAATGGGTACTCCAACTACACCCCCTGAACGTATCTCGCTAGACTATTTACCTCACCAGACTATTTACCTCGCCATCCGTGACAAAGGACTGCTCAGGAAGCCGGGTCCAATAAAGGCACCAGTAGATCAACGAATCCGCTATAAGTATTGTGACTTCCACGAGGATGTAGGTCATAATACCTCGGAATGCTATAGTCTGCGGAACCAGATTGAAGCTCTGGTTAGGGGAGGTTACTTGGAGGAATTCCTCCAACAAGTGCGCGACAACATTCACACCAGGAAGAAAGTGCAAGCAGACATCAAAGCGTTTGAAGAAGGAAGGAAAACAAAAAGGGAAGGATCTGATGGAGCAGATCCACATAGTCAATATCATCAGTGGGGGTCCCACCCTGGTAGGAACCTCCAACAATTCTCAAAAGAACCATGCCAGGAAATTTCCTAGGGTATAAATGGGCCAGAATGTTTTCAAGGTTACTAGAGGATCACCTCGGTCTCCTCCTGCTGCACAGATCATCTTCATAGAAGAGGACGTATACAACACCGTGCAGCCCCATGATGATCCCATGGTTATCACTATGCAAATAGCTAACAACTTGGTCCATCGTGACTTGATTGACACAGGTAGCAGCGTTGATATTCTCTTCAAGAGTACTTTGGAGCAATTCAACCTAAAGAGACCTTATTACAACAGCTGCACTACCCCATTATACGGGTTCACATGAGACTCGCTGATTCCCACCGGATCTATGATCCTACCAGTGATAGTAGGGACATCGCCACTCCAGCAAAACCTGATGACAGATTTCATTGTGGTAGACACCCCGTCCGCCTACAACACTATCCTGGAAAGACCCTACTTGTCTGCCTTCAAAGGGGTCCTATCAATATACCATAACGTCTTGAAATTCCCAGTAAGAGACAAGGTGGGTGAAGTGCGAGGGGATCAGCAGGCTGCACACAAATGCTATGCAGTATCTACCAACCCAGCAGTGCTAGCTAAGCAATGTGTACAGATAACCATTAATCAAGATCACCAGTTCTCAGAGGAAGATTTTGAAGACGTGTAAGAACCTCATTGTTTATGATTGACTTATTTCATGATAAATTACATTGGGGATGTTTATGTAATGGGTAGCATAGGTTCTCCAAGTGTAGTTTTCTCGAAGACATGCTTCCGGTCATCCCAAAGAGCTTTAAGGACATCATCTCTCTCAAGAGCACTTCAAAGGTATATCACATGCTTAATTCTCTTTGAAGAGGTTTTAGTTGCACACACTCACATTCCTTGCTTTTGTATTGACATGCATGTATGGTTGCACACACACACTTCTTGCATTTTGGAGTTGATGGGCTGCACAGTGGGTTAGGCGACATGCATAAGTGGCCTTAGACTTCATGAAAGGCCACTTATGCATGTCGCCTGACAAGTCGCCTTAGACTTGAATTTTTCCCACAGTGTGTTAGGCGACATGCAAGGTCACTTGTGCATGTCGCCTCTAATGTCCCCTTAGTCTTGTTATTTTTCTCCAGTGTGTAAGGCGACATACCAGGCGACATACCAGGCGACTTGTGCATGTCGCCTCACATGTCGCCTCAAGCTGCTCGATTTTTATCCAGAACAAAAGGCAACATTCAAGGCAACTTGTGCATGTCGCCTTAGATGTCGCCTTGCACCAAAACAGGGACATTTTTGTCTTTTCATGACTGCTCATTTTTTCTCCTATATATATGTCATCTTCTCCTCCATTCAACCCTAGAGCTTCAGAAATTGATTTTTAGAGAGAGGAAGTGGTTCCTTAGTGAGAGAAGCTCCAAGAGTTATCTTTGACTCTTAAAACCAAAACATACATCATCCATTCATGATTCAAGCATCATCTAGCTTCATCTAGGATGTTTCTAAGCATGGGTCTTCATCAACATATTTGACTTGGTAAGTAGAACACCATTCTCATACATTCTTGTGTTCTTACTTAACAAGAAATCTCTCTTATAACTTGTTTGCATCTAGATTTAGATTTTAATTACAAGTTGAGATATTTGTTGATGTTTGGGTTGTTGTATTATGATAGCTAATATTTAGGACATATTTGCCCTCTAGCTAATTAGGACTCAATGATTGCATTTGTTAATTGCATTTATTGTCCTTGCCATTTTATGTGACAACATGTGTTGATATGGCTTTGTGTTGATGACTAGATTTAAGACTTGTATATCTATATCTAGTTAGGTCTTTATGAGCATTCATATAGACATTGATATATAGGATTTGTACTTAGTGTCATCTTAAATCCCTAGATAAGCATTTAGTGTTTCCTAGCATTATTTGCATTTTGAATATTCATATATTCACTTAGGTTGTTAATCTCTTCTTGAGAGTTAAGTCTTGTGACTACAAGGTGTAGTGCACAAGCAAGTAAAGTCTTGCAACCAAGGTGTGGTTGGCAAGCAAAGTGATCAAGGATTCACTATAAAGGCCCGTTGGGTAGTAGTGGTGGGTTAGTGACTGAGAATGGTATGACTAGAGGTCAACCTAGGTTGTAAACATCATTACAATAGTGGATTTGAGGATCGTGTGTGGCTAGAAGGATAGCCCGTGGTTTTTCCCTTGTTGAAGGGTTTCCACGTAAAAATCAAGTGTTATTTATATTCCGCACTTTTACTTGATTTTGTATGTTTGTTTATGTTGGGTTATATTATTAATATTGACTAATCGAAAAATTGGTAATAATCGATTAACAACCCATTCACCCCCCCTCTAGGTTGTTAGACACACGCTTAGAGTGTATTTTCAAGGCGAAATGAACTCAGTTGGAAAGGGATCCACGCCAGAACTCCCCGATATAGAGATCAGGGAGGAGGAAGAGAAGGGATGGGCCAGTGGCCATCCCACAGAAGAGTTAGAAGAGATACCCATCAGGAAGGACGATCCTTCCAAGGTAGTCAGGATAGGTTCAACATTGAAGGCGGAGGTAAAGGAGGACCTGATAGAGCTCTGACAATAATATAATGACATCTTTGCATGGAGTCATGAGGAGATGCCAGGGATACCCGTTACCTTAGCAGCTCACAGGTTAGCGGTAGATCCCACTTTCAAGCCAGTCAAATAGAAGAGAAGGCATTTCAACCAAACAAAAAATGATGCGGTACAAGAGGAGGTAAACAAACTACTAAAGGTAGAATTCATCTGGGAGTCTCGGTACCCCGAGTAGATTGCCAACATAGTCATGGTGACCAAATTAAACGGGAAATGACGTATGTGCGTTGACTACACAGATCTCAACCGCGCCTGCCCGAAAGACAGCTTCCCGCTACCAAAAATCGACCAACTAGTAGATTTAACTGCGGGTAACAAGCTCCTAAGCTTTATGGACGCCTTCTCAGGATACAACCAGATTATGATGCACCCAGCTGACCAGGATAAAACCAGATTCATAACCGGGCAAGGCCTGTACTGCTGCAGGGTCATGCCCTTCGGGCTTAAAAACGCTGGGGCTACCTACAAGTGCCTGGTCAACCGTTTGTTCAGAGGACAGATAGGAAAGTCAATGAAGGTGTACATCGATGATATGATCACGAAGTCTCAGGTAGCTGAACATCACCAGGACCACCTCGGCCAGACTTTCCAGATAGTCAGAAAAAATCAGATGCGATTGAACCCTGCTAAATCCTCCTTCAGAGTTGCAGCTGGGAAATTTCTCGGGTTCATGGTCCATGAGAGAGGGATTGAAGCTAATCCAAAGAAGATCAAAGCCATCCTAGATCTTGAGTCTCCCACCTCACTCAAACAAGTGCAAGGTTTGACTATACGAATTGTAGCCCTAAACCGCTTCATATCACGATCCACTGACAAGAGTATCATGTTCTTTAAGGTAATCAAACAAGGGAAGAACATGAAGTGGGACCAGGATAGCGAGCTAGCTTTCCAATCATTAAAGAGGTACCTCACTTGCCCACCCCTGCTAGCTAGCCCGGTACCAGGAGAAGAATTACAGTTATACCTGGCAGTATCTGAAACCGCTGTCAACGGAGCATTGGTAAAAGAATGCGGAGATGGGGTCCAGCGCCCTGTCTACTATGTGAGCCACGCCCTAACCAAATCAGAAAAGAACTACACTCTCCTGGAGAAGCTCGCCTTAGCATTTGTGGTTCCTGCCAGGAAGCTCCGCCCTTATTTCCTTACTCACACAATCGTGGTAGTCATTGATCAACCTCTGCGTCAATTTCAACAAAGGCTGGTCGTATAGAGAATACTTGTGTTGTGGGCCCTCGAGCTCACTCAGTTCGACATCAAGTATAAAGCCATGACTACCATCAAGGCCCAGGCTTTGGTGGATTTCGTGGTAGAATTCAGTGCAATCCCCGATCAGGGTGCTACCCCGAGCCTGAATCAAGATCTTCAGAAGGAGCAAGAACCTGCAGATTGGCCTACCAATCGAGAAATCTGGATCTTATATACCAATGGGGCATCCAATCAAGCAGAAAGTGGAGGTGGGATCATTTTAACCGACCCAAAAAAAGTCAAGTGCTGTCACTGTTTCAGATTCGATTTTAGCACCACCAACAACGAGGCTGAATATGAAGCCTTGTTAGCAGGAATGAGAACAGCAGTAGAGCTAGGGGCTGATTACCTCCTTGCCAAATGTGACTCGCAACTGGTAGTTAATCAAATAACAGGTCTATACCAGGCCAAAGGGGATAACATGGCAACCTACCTCGAAAAAGTCCAGAAGCTGTTGCCCCACTTCAAAGGTTTCAGGATCGAGCAGATACCTAGGTAGCAGAATCATTGAGCTGACGTTCTAGCCAAGATAGCTGCAAATGGAGGACAAGCACTGCCGAAAGGAGTACCGCTCCAGATAATCACTACATCAAGTATAGCTGAAGGCAAGGAAGTTAACCCCGTGGAACGGCTTCCATGCTGGATGGATCCCATCGTGGATTATCTCCAATCAGGAAAGCTTCCCAAAAACCCTGATCAAGCTCGCAGGGTGAAGAGAACCTCAGTCCGGTATTGTTTGGTAGAGGGACACCTTTACCACAGAGGAAGGTCACTCCCCTTGCTTAGATGCCTACATCCCGATGATGCGAACTGGGCATTGAGAGAAGTGCTTTCAGGGGACTGTGGAAGTCATACCGGGGGAGAAGCGCTAGCTTACCAGGTATTGTGCATAGGATATTTCTAGCCAACCTTGCACCATGATGCGAGGCAATTCGTGCAGTCTTGTGAACCATGTCAGAAAATGGCCAGTCTGCACCACCTACCTCTAGAACGACTATCTACCATCAGCTCGCCATATCCGTTTGCCTTCTGGGGAGTAGATCTGGTTGGACCTCTCTCAACCGCACCAGGTCAGCAGAAGCATGCGATCGTGGCTATTGATTACTTCACCAGGTGGGTGGAAGCAGAACCCCTCTCCAAAATTACTGAAGCAAATACAACATAATTCATCAAGAAAAATGTGGTTTGCCGGTTTGGGACCCTGATGGTCATCGTCACAGACCTGGGTAAGCAGTTTGAAAATGCCAGATTCTGGGAATTCTGTGAGAATCTGGGGATTGAACTTCGCTTTGCATCTGTAGCACACCCTCAGACTAATGGCCTGGTAGAAGCCACAAATAAAACTATCAAGAGGCTCCTGAAGAAGAAGCTTCAACAGAAGAAAGGGAGATGAGTAGATGAACTCCCGGACTTGCTATGGGCTTATCGCACCACCAAAAGGACTGCTACCGGAAAAACCCCCTACTCACTAGCTTTTGGGTAGAAGTTGTCCTTTCTATAGAGCAGAAGCTCACTTCTTTCCCGGTACAGCATTTCGACCCTGATGGGAATGAAGACAAGCTGAAGTCCAACCTGGACCTCCTAGAGGAGAAACATGACATGGTTGCAGAAAGGGTAGCAGTTTACAAGAACCAGATTGCTAGTTACTTCAACAGGAGAGTAAGAGCCCGAAGGTTCAAAGAAAGAGACTTTGTACTCAAGAAGGTTACTATGAATACCCGGAAGAGGTCGGACGGAGTACTGTCACCTAATTGGGAGGGTCCTTACCTATCAGAATGGTGATCCAGGGTGGGGCCTACAAGTTGGACGACATGAATGGACATATTGTAGATCACACTTGGAATGCTGATCACCTCAAGAGGTTCTACCCATAAGTCCTGCAGTAGAAATCAATCAGGATCACCCCGAAACAAACATTACAAGATGTCAGTAATCGTGAGTGCTTCTATTCTCTTTTTTGATCATCAATAAAAAAAAGGTTTCTTTCTCCATCTACCTTTGTCTATGTTTATCTATATTTATCTACTTTATGTCGCCAATTGAATCCCCCATGATCATCGCCTTAAGACCAGGAGAGCTACATAGCACTCATGATGCCCTAGACCGGATAAATCCCTCCAGGAGGATCGCCTTATAACAAGGAGAGCTACACAACACTTCTAATGCCCTGGACTGGATTAACCCCTCCATGAGGATCTCCTCGAGACCAGGATAAGAAACATGGCATTCTTGATGCCCTAGCCAGGCACCACCGCCCGCTAGGAAGGATCTGGTGTGTAAGAGCATAGTTGCCCGACGGATCAGACCTCGACCGAGCACCACCTCCCCGCTGAGAAGGGTTTAGATAATAAGTGCATAGTTGCCTGCCAGATCAAGCCCTTGGCCGGGCACTAACCCCCCCGCTAAGAAAGACTTGGTGCTAAAGTGGCTTTAGTTGCCTACTAGGATCTTGTTGCCAGTATGATCGCCTTATTTTCGCCAATGATCGCCTCAAGACTAGAAATGACCGTACGGCCTTCCTACTGCCTTGGCTGGGTGCCACCTTCCGCTAGGAAGAGTCTGATTGGTAAGGGCATAGTTGCCTGCCAGATAAAGGCCTTGGCCGGGTACTACCCCCCACTAAGAAAGACCTGGTGCTAAAATTGCCTTAGTCGCCTATCAGGATCTTGCTGCCAACACGTTCTCCATCATGTTCGCCACAGTACCAAGATTTCAAGAGCAGGAATGCGAGGTACCCTAATTTGCCAAATTTGTTCGCCAAGGCACCAAGATTCCTACAAATAGGAATACGAGGTGCCCAGATTCGCCAGAATATTCACCTAGAGACCTAGGTTCCTTGAAACAGGAAGGCTAGGTACCAGGTTATTCATCAAGGAACCAAGATTCCTAGAACTGGAATGCGAGGTACCCGAATTTTACAGATTTTTCCGCTAAAGTACCAGGATCCTCAGAAGAATGAGGATCTCCAGTACCCAGACTTCTTTAGACTAAATTTCTACCAGGCTACCAAGGTTCCTTGATATGGGACGCCTGGTACCTTGACTTTTCTGCATACAACGATCGCCGATAACATTGAGTCTCTGGGAAAGGGTCCTGAGATTCTTTGACTAAGTACCATGGTACCGGTCACTTGCTGTTTCTCTACTTTTGTTCCTATTAGATTCCTTGTGTTACCAAGTATTTATTAAGTCAGGTTTATGTTGGGGACTGTCGCTCAAGTTTATGCTACAATCAGAAGCGTGCGGCAGAATTCAGTCAACATATATAGAGGGAAATGAGTTTTTATTCATTGATCAAATCAGGGAACCCGGCCCTTATTTTAGGCTACATATAAAATACAAGAAAGAAAATAACAAGAAATTAAGCTGGAAGTTCGGAAATGCCAGCTTCCTCTTCAACTTCTTGCCTACTTTCTTGATTTGCCTACCTAGCAACATTGATCTTAACCGGAACTTATGTCGACGATGCTGTCTCGACCCCTGGAGGTAGGAGCAGAGGCCGTGTTAGAGTCAGCACAAACAAGAGGGATATAAGGATAATCCTGAAACCCACCCCCCCTTAACGAATCATGACCAGTGTACATAATGAATTCACGATGGAATAAATAATGTCGCCAGTGTTTCACCGCTTGGACCACATCATGGAATTCTATATTGTACGTATTGTAATGAACTTGAGACCCCATCAGTTTCTCACTAAAATATGCCACCGGTTTCCCAGCTTGACTCAAAACAACTCCGATGCCCACTTTGGAGGAGTCACTATGCAACTCAAAGGGTTGAGAAAAATCTGGTAAGACTAGAATTTGGACCGTTGTCAATTTCTCTTTTATTATCTGAAAATCTTCTTCTGCATCTGATGTCCACTAAAACTTGAATCCCTTCATACATTCAGTGACAAAAGCCATAATGCTACTGAAGTACGGAATGAACCGGTGATAGAATAATGCCAACCCATGAAAACTGTGAACCTCAGTAATTGTTTTCGGTTGGGGCCACTGCCCCACTGCCTCAATTTTGGACTCATCCACCTATAGTTCCTCTCCCAAAATAATATAACCCAAAAACAACACTTTTGGAGTCATAAAAACACATTGTTTTGCTGCCGCAACAAATCTTTCCTTGCGTAGAACACACAACACTTCCCGAATGTGCTGAATATGCAGCTCGGGGTTTGCACTGTAAATCAAGATATCATCGAAATATACAACGACAAACCTACCAATAAATGGTCGAAGGGCTCGGTTCATTACTCTCATGAAAGTGCTGGGCGTGTTTGACAACCCAAAAGGCATGACTAGCCACTCATATAAACCTTCTCCCGTTTTAAATGCCGTCTTCCACTGTCCCCAGGTCGAATACGAATCTGATGGTAACCACTCTTCAGGTCCAGTTTGGTAAACACTTTAGCCCCACTCAGCTGATCTAACAAATCATCCAATCTCGAAATTGGAAAACCATACCTCACAGTGAACTTGTTAATTGCACGGCTATCGACACACATCCTTCAAGTTCCATCTTTTTTTGGAAATAGAAGGGCGGGTACAGCACACGGGCTAAGACTCTCACGAATATAACCCTTTGAATGTAGCTCCTCAACCTGTCTCCATAATTCTTCATGCTCAGTAGGACTCATACGATAATGTGGCTTGTTTTGTAACACAGCCCCTAGCTCTAGATCAATATGATATTGAATATCATGTAGGGGTGGAAGTCCTTCTGGTAATTCTTTTGGAAACACACCAGAAAATTCCAAAATCAGAGGAGCTGCAGCTTAGGGAACCTTCAATTCAACACTTGTTTCTTTTCCCACCAATACGAACACCGTTTCTGATTCATTTACCTCTAACTCAAATTTTGCATAGGACAACAAGTTAGTATTATCTCCAGGCGATTTCGTTTTTTCAGAAGGTTTGCTTGGCAGTAATACAATCTTAGTATCATGAAAAACAAATGAATAAGTATTTTTAAACCCATCATAATAAACTTTTATGTCATATTGCCACGGTCTCCCTAACAACAGGTGAAATGCGTCCATATGCACCACAGCACACCACATTTGATCTTTGTAGTGGAACCCATAGAAAACGAGATTAACTCCCACTGTGACACTGTTATCTCTCCTCCCTTTTGCGGCCAAGCTAACCGATCCGGTTTTGGATGTTTTTCTGTCTTCACCCCTACTTTTCGCACCGCTTCGGCTGACACGATATTCTCACAACTTCCCCAATCTATGACGAATCGGCACACCTTACCCAGAATGGTACAAGTAGACTGAAAGATATTATTTCGAAGCCAATCTCCCTCTTCAATCCTCAGTGCCAAACAAGTGTGCCGCACCATTAACATTGTTCCTATGTCGTCGTCTACCAGTTCTTCACTCGCCACTTCCTCGACATCTAATTGCGGATATTCACTTATTTCTGCAACTTCCTTATTAAATTATGCAAGATCAATAAACAATACCTTCTTTGCTGGTCTCTGACATTCAGATAATCTGTGACCCGTTTCTCCATATCCGAAACATCGAAATCTGCCTGTGATTCTGGGAGGTTGAATGTTAATTGTCGGGTTTCGTTGTCCAGAATTTGAACTGCCACTAGCACTTGAGCGGTTCCCAATATTATCGCCACTACCACTGTTTCCACTTGTCCTGTTTCGACTGTTAAGACCTCCTAAAACTTAAAAATGGACCACTGTTAGATTTTCAAGACAATGTTTTCTCCAATTGTAAAGTCTTTTGATGTGCCTCTGTCACCGTTACTGGATCAAAGAGATTAATCATATCAAGGATTTACGTTAGCAATCCACCACAATAGCGCGACACCAATTGATCCTGTGTCTCTTGAATCTCGTTTCGCACCAACAGTTGATAGAACTCTGTGGTATATTCATCAACAGATCTCATACTCTGACGCAAATTCTGCAATCTCTGGTACATCAACTTCTGAAAATTGTGAGGTAAAAACTCAGCACGCAACTTTCGTTTCATCTTCTCCCAATCAGAAATCTTAGGCTTTCCCGAACGATTCCTAGTGAGTTTGAGTTGCTTCCACCATGCCGCTGCCCAACCCCGAAATCTGGTGGTCACCAACGCCACCTTCTCTATCTCTGGAACTCTCTTGAATTCTAGGATTTCTTCAACAATTCTGATCCACTGGAGGAACTCCTCTGGCTGCATACTTCCATGGAATTCTGGAACCTCTATCCACATCCCCGACTCCCAACGCCTGATGTCTTCAGCTTCAGGCGCCCTTTGTCGGCGTTGTGGTTAAGGGATCTCTTCCCATTCGTCACTGTTACCACCCATCTCAGGATTTAAGTTCTAAAAAGGGTTTTGGTTGGCCCTCATCGTCGCTAGCTGCTCTGTTAATTGCTCAACCTGTCGCTCTAACTATGCCATGTGGTCACGTTCGATGGCTTCTTCTACGGGAATCTAGTTTGGACGTCTTCTTGGCTTCATGATAATGTCGTCCAGAATGAACCAAGCTATGATACCAAACTGATGTAGCGGAAGCTCTGTCAAGAAAAAACCTGCAAGAAACAAATTGAAAACAACCTACTAACGCTCTGTTGATTCACGCAAGAATGCCGGATTATTAGGCTTCAAGTTCGTTGATTCACAAGGAATATCGAAATTGAGAGATAATTAGAGAAACTCTAAATTTTATAAATAAAAAACTGTCTAGCCTTTCGGCTTACATGATTATTTAAAGCAAACAAATCCTAACCTTAATCGTATTCCTTGCAGAACAAGAAAACGATCCTAAATACAAAAAATTACCAAAAAAAAAAAATTGAGATTAAAGCAAAAACTAATACTATTAATAATCCTAAGCAAGCCAGAATTGACGGAAGTCGATTCAGACTTGGAAAACTAAAATTATAGCAAAAACAAAACTATTCTAAAATGGCAAAAACGGCCTTTTTAGGACCTAATCGATGGAATTCAACTAAAAAAATGTATGCCTCACATCCGAAGGTTGTGACTTCTGAAGATCTCGTCGAAACGCATCAACTGTGAAAATTTCATGTAATTCCAACTCTGTCGCCCGGACTAGTAGGAATGAAATGGCCTTTTTTTCTTGGTCTTTTTCCGATCCAACCCCTCCATGTATTCCAATGTCATGTAATCTAATGCTGCTGTATTAGTAGTCTTCACTTTCTTCCTGATTTGTGCAATGTGCACAGGTAAGTGACCCGTGCAGTACTCATGTAGTTGGGTCTGGTCCGAGGCTCTGCTCCCTGGTTTTGTGGGTTGCACGGGTAGTTGCACGGGTAATACTCGTGCAGTTACCCATGCACTGAGGTCTTCTCCAATTCCATCTTTCGGTGCACGGGTAGTGCACGAGTATCCTACCCGTGCACTATGGCCTTCTTCACCTCATTTTTGCACCATTTGTCCTTTTTGCCCCTCTTCATGCCTTTTCACCAAACACCTACAATATCAACCAAAAGAGCCATAAATACTCATAAAAAACACTCAAGAACAAGACAAAGGGTAAGGATATGAGGGCCAAAATGTATGATATTTTTAGCTCGATCATCGATGCAATTCATACACCAATGGTGGGCAATCTGTCTCTTAAGACCGATTCAATCTATATAGGGCCAATCTACATTTGAGTGTGGTTTAAGAATCATTTAACCCTTATCCACAACCCAACCATTGGAGAACTGAATTAAGTGTGGAGAGGAGTCCCATTAAGCCTAGGTAAATTGTTTAGCTATGATGGTTTTGATTGGAGTGCTCACAATCCATCCCTTCCATTCAAGTGAGCAAGTTTTAAAACACCTTAGTGTGGATGGTTGAAAACATAAATTGACATCAAATATGTGCCAAGAGTTGGAGTGCCTACCCAATCCAAAAAGAGTGTTAAATGCATATAAGTTCAAATTCAACATCTAGGTGGATTGAGAGTTTGAGTGCCTACTCAATCCATAAAGAATTGCAATTAAAGTTAAATTACTCAAATAAGTTCAATCAATAACTAGAATCAAGAGTTGGAGAGCCTACTTAATTCAAGAGAATATTAAATACAATTAAGCACAATGAATGAAAATATATAAATCAAATCACAAATATGGTGGAAAAATCCGCAATCCATGAATTTATTACATCAACTCCCAACTTGGGCTTTGTTACTCATAAAATGAATACAAAGGAAAATAAAGATAACAAGAGAGGAGAGTGAACCCATTGGAGTGATGAGATTCCTCTTTCTTCAAGTCCTCTTCTTCTCCAAAGTTTGCTCTAATGAAGCTCCTTGAGTGGGTATTGGGTATTAGAGTGGGATTTGAGTGAAAATGGTGATATTGAAGTGATTTGGTAGAGGTTAGGATTGGATTTGTGGGCTGATATTCTTGGATATAAAAAGGGTAACAATGAGGTTGAAGGCTGAGAAGGGCATGTGGCTAATCTAAGATAAGGATCTATATATAGGATTCCCGAAATAGGTCTTAAATGCTGATGTGGCGAGACCTGATGCACGTTGTGCACGAGTAGTGCTCAGGTAGGGTACCCGCACAGTGACTCGCGCACATGCCTTTTTGCTTCTGATCTACTCATTGGTTCATGCCATTTGCGTGGGTAGGAACCCACGCAGTACCCGCCTTCTGGGAGACTTGAGAATCTATCGTCTGGTGCTCGGGTACTTGGCGGGTAAGGACCCGTGCAGTACCCGTAATCCGAGCAATCTTCAATATTCCTTTCCCTGTGCGCGGGTAGGATACCCCCGCAGTACCTATGCACTGTAGCCTTCATTTCTTCCTTGATTTTGGCCTATTTTCCGTACGAACTTCCCACTTCCATCTCTAATATCTGAATTGCACCAAATGCCTGCAATCACTACAAAATAGCCTACTAGACACAAAAACAAACTCGAAAATGAGACAAAGGTCATGGAAATGAGGGCCAAAATATAGCACAATTTTGGCACGATCAACAAAGTGTTTGCAACTCAAACTTGTCAAGAATCTTGTTTATAAAGATATTCAATATAGATTCAACAAGATACAATCAATAACATATACAAATATAAAAGAGTTTAAGTTAGAAACATTTGACATGTTATTTTTTACATGGTGAAACCTCCGAAAATGAAACATCCACATGTTGATTCCACAACCAATGGCAAACTATCTTTCACTAAGTCGAATAAAAGTACACCCTTAAAAGTGACCAATCCACATGATCCACTCTCTAAGATATCCCTTTTACTCTACCCTCGGGTCTAATGAAAGACTTGCCTACTTTCTATCCAAGACACTTCACACGATTCTAAAAAGCAACTTTATATCCAAGACATTTCACATGTCTCTAGAAAGATTTCTTGCTTGATTATCCACATCTTCACAATCCTAGCCAAGACTTCATTGCTTAACTATCCAGATCTTCACAATCCTAACTAAGACTTCCTTGCTTAACTATCTGGATCTTCACAATCATAGTTAAGACTTCCTTACTTAACTATCCGGATCTTCACAATCCTAGTTAAGACTTCTTGCTCAAGTTGAAGCTTCATACTTCAACAAGAGACTTCATGCCTTTTGCAAGGAATTCCTTAACATGATCGAATGTATGCAAATGCAAACATATGCAACATAGAATATGTAATCAATATATCCCCTGGAAACTAGAAATGATCAATGAGCACACAATGTATATTTTTCTAGTTTACAATACAAAAACATAGCATCACACAAATGATGCATGTAACATATGCAATGTATGGATTAGGTACACTTTTTGAAGAACTAGACATAGGCATCAAAGTCCACAAAACAATGTTGTCTAGATCTTATACATGAACAAAAACCTAGAGCATGCAAAACACCAAAAACACACTTTAATTGTAGATTTTATTCATACAACTAAAGCTTGAAATAAAATATGTTCATTAAGCACATATTCAAGACTTTTGAACTAAAACTAAAAATGCTAGAATTAAAACATATGATCATTGAAATTCTCTAACAATCATTTAGAGCAAATATTCACAAAATAATCAATTAAAACACAATAGGCTCTAAATATAAAATTAATTGTGCTAATCCTAAATATATTCAACTAAAAAGTCCTAGCACATGTAAATGCTATCAATCATCAAAATACAATCAATTAAAGCAAAAATAGCCCTAGATTATAAGCTAGTCACAATTGAACTCACAAGCATGTGAGAACATAGATTTAAGAAAACCTAACTCACATACAAGTCTCTTAATTAAGCAAACCTAGCTTATAAATGAAGCTATATCTCTTAATAGCATTTTTTTTAAGTCACACACATAAAAGAGAAGAAGACCCAAGGTAATTGAGGATTTTAAAAGCAAAATACCAAAAGATAATCAATTACCTTGTAAAAAGAGTGCAGTCATGAAATTGGTGTAGAACAACCAAAAACCTTGAACAAAATACTTCAATTCTTAGAGATGATAGAAGACTTCAAGACAAAGATTCACCAATTTGAATCACTCAAATCGGATGAGAAATGAGTGAGTTATGGTGTTTGGAAGTTGAGAGGATTTGGAGAGAAAATTCTGCAATTAGTCTTCTTAAAATCAAAATAAGAGGGAGAGAGGATATTTAAATGAAATGGATAAGGAAATAGGGGGTTTTAGCACTTTTTTGAGTTAGTGTTGCACGCGAGGCACTATTTTAATAACTTAAGTTTAAAAGGCACCAAAGTAAGTGACTTCCCAAAATGCCCTTACTGCACATATTTTTTTATTATTTTTTTACTTTAACTTTTGGAAGATACTTTGAAGTTGTCTAAGATCTACTTCTCTCTCTAACTGTCTTAAAGTGAAATACTCTGTAAACTAAAATTCAAGTTCATCTTCTTCTCCAACGAGTTTGACGTTCATATAGTTACATAAGATCACTCATCTTATCAGTTTGTGAATATCAAACTGATACGATGAGTGATCTTATGCAACTTCAAAAAATGCAAATACTGAGAAATTGCAATTTAAAAGCAGAATCAACTAAACTCTAGACCATCAACGAAACTCTAGGCCAAATATAATGATGGCTCTCGCTTCTTGAGTGGATTTGATCAGCAATTGAATGATTCTACTTTGTTTCGAGACTTTCTATAAGTTTTCCGAGACTTTATTTAAAGACTTTTGAAAACTTTTTACGAGACTTTTGAAAGCCTATTCAAAAGTCTCAGAACACAAACATAAAGTTTCGGAATCACAAAGTCTCAGAACAAAAACACAAAGTCGATCTCAGAACACAAACACAAAGTCTTAGAACATAAACACAAAGTCTCGGAACACAAACACAAAGTCTCAAAACACAATCACAAAGTCTCGGAACATAATCATAAAGTCTCAGAACACAAATACAAAGTCTTAATGCCCGAGTGCGTCAGCGTAGAGCCACTTCGTTGCCGTTCGAGTGATCGTATGCGTTTCAAAGAGACTTTCTTTCTCTACTTCACAACTCTGTAAACTGAATGAAATAAAGCAGACGTGGAACAACTGTTGGGGGTATTTTTGTCATTTCACCATAATATGTATCTTTTAAACATAAGTTATTAAAACAAAGACTGTTGAAAAGCCACCTCCAAAAAGTGTCATTTAATTTTTGGACTAGGAAGTGAGGTGGAGAGAAAGGCAAAACTGGAAGCCTATTGACACCACGCCACAACAGCCTCATGTGGAGGCGCATGGCCTCTATAGGGGTAGAGTGGCTCATTTCTCGTGGAGCTTGCACGCCTCCACAGGGAAGGGGTGCAAGTGGCAATTTTGCCATTCTCTCTTCCTACTCGTACCTCTTACATTCTTCCACCGTATTTCGACATCCGAACTCTGATTTTGATTCTGTTTTTGGATGACGAACCGAGACTCTCTCACGAACATGGACTTCAATGAAACTTTGACAAAAAAATATGGAAATTGACTCGATACACAAGGATGAAAACCATGGACGATAAACACATTGAAAGTTTCGTAACTTCAAACTCGGAACTCGAAAACTAATGAATGAGTAACTGAAATGTTCAGAATTCATTAAGAAATAATACAAGAATATATTCAAGTCTGATATCATAAAAATACAAACAAATAAACACAAGAACACACAAGTATGTCATTTCCTAGATATAGTCCTAGAACATGCAATTTTATAAAATTTGTCAATTTAAATCTATGCATGTGCAACCAATAATATCTGTGTGTGTATGTATTATAACAATTGAGCACAACGAAGCAGGGACACATATTGATGCAATGTGTGTGTGTGCCTAAACGCCTTGCAAGAGGAATTATGTCTAAATATACATTTGATGTGCAATAAAGCTTACTCCTCTTGAAGACTTCTCTTTGCTTGATAAGTTGCCAATCTTCCTTGAAGCTTGAATCGCAATAACCCTAGACAACTAATCAATACAAATGAAATATTGTTTTGATATGGAATTATGCCAACATAACTCAAAAACCTAACATAAGGTTTATTATATGTGATAATTAATGTGTATGTGAGGCATGGGAATCAATTATTATTGCAATGTTGATCTTGTCTATGGCCTAGAGTTTTATGTGTATTTTTCTGCTATCAAATGTAACAAGAATGGTGGCTTATCATCGTCATGTTTCCTTTTTGATAGATTTAAGTTTTTTTTATAAAACTTTTCGTTAAGTTTTTGTATTTCAATTATTGATGTAATCAAAGAAACGAAGATGAAGACGGAAGATGAAAGCAAAAAGAAGGATTTCAGAGCGGAAGCACTCGGAAAACAGTAGCAGAAACGCTGTTGTCCACGCACTGGGTATGCAACGCTCGATGCTGTCACTCACAGGCCAAGCGCGCTGGGCAGGCACAGCCTGTGCACGATGCATGTGCCAAGCACGGCGCCTGAGCGCTAGCCTGTGACTATGCCTGCGGCGTTGCCGCTCCAGCTCTGATTTAATAATATTAATAGAAAAGGTTTTGTTTTGTGTTTCTTGTTTTTCAAGTAATTGATTTCCTAAATTCACAAAAGTTGTGAATTGGGTGGAAATCTATTTTTAAATAAAGTTTTTTTTAATTAAATTGAGTTTTCTAATTCCACAATAGTTGTAGAATAATTTGAAACTTAATTTGATAAGGATTATTCTTCAACAAGTTTTATTTAACAAGAGTTGTTGATTAACTAATTAATTTTTTTTTTTATAATTCATTAATTCACAAGAGTTGTGGATTAGATTGAATTCTTAATTATTTATGGGAGTATACGACAACAAGTTCAAGACGAAGACGAAGACCTGAAGATTCAACTTTTTGTAATCCTTAAAAAAAATTAGGGATGACCATAGATAAGATTATTATTTATATGTTTATTGAGCATTTATTTTATTGTTTGTCATAAATTGATGATTAGATGAATACTATGAATAAAATAACATGTCATAAAGAATAGTGAGTGTCACTCTTATCTCTTTTATGCTATGACATGCATCAAATGGTTTAGGTTTCTAAAGGTATCTAGAAAACTTGGCAAATCATTTGTAGAGGTGTAAATCAGATTCGGATATTCGGATCCGATATGTATTTTCGGATCCGATCAGCACTTTCGGATAAAAAAAAATTTGACTCCATTTGTATCCGTATCCGGTTTTCGGATATGGAATTAAGAAAATACTGTTCGGATTCAGATAATCTGAATCCGAAATTTTGTAGAATCCAAATCCGGGTCTGAATCCATATCCAGTTACACGTCCCTTTCTATTTGAAAAGTTGAAATTTTTTTATACATATATTAATTCTTTTTTTTTCATTATTTTCAGCTACACACCGCCAATTGTACTGTTGGAAACTGAATTGGCCCACAGTTAAATTGCTTCATGCTTTTAATTTTTTATATTTTAATTTAACTTTTATTTTATTATTATTACATTTTTATCTAGTGTTACTAAAAAAAGCTTTTTATTATAATTTTTTAATAAATAACCATCTTCTCTCTCTCCTCGAGGATCACTTAACCAAATTTTATCTGATCACTCAATAATTCAACATTATTCCCAGACTCAACTTCTAAGTTTTCTCTGCTTCTGTATTTTCTCTGTTTCTAACTTTCTCATACTCATTTTTTAGCTCAAACAACAAGACTCAATTCTAATTTCTCATTTCTATCTCAATCACTCATTGATTTCTCAAGTTTTCTCTATTTTTTTTACTGTGATTTTCTCACCACTTTTTTTTTTTAGTTTTTTGTTAAGCCTCTATAACGAATCCAAACATACAATGTTGCCAATGAAAAAATTCAACAATATTGTTCTTTTCAATATTTTTTTTATTTTAAAAATCCAAATATGAATCCAAAAAGTCAGAAAAAATTGGATTCAAAGAAATCCAGAACCGAATCCGAAGCCAAGTCTGAAAATATCCGACACCGAATTCACATCCGAATCCGAACCGTATTCGAAAAAATCAGTATCCATATGTCGGATTGGAAGACAATTTTTTAGAAAATATCTGATCCGAATTCGATTCGAATATTTTCAGATCAGATCCAGTCTAAATCCAAAAATTCAAAAAAATCGGATTCGGATAATCCATATCCGATCCGTTTGACACATATAATCATTTGAGTGTAAATCCACAAATGCCAAAAAATTGAGTGGGAAAAGGTATAAGAAACCTATGGCCTCCAAAGTTTGTCAAATATGATGTTTTATTGTTACTCCTCTAAGAGATCATATGAATGGAAACTTTGGTTATACACTCAATATGGATTTATTAATATCCTCCCTAGAGTTCTTGTTAATAAAATCCATAAGGCTAAATTGACAGTGATAATTGATATTGAAGATTGGATATTCAAGTTATATTAATAATAAAAGATTTCAAATCCAATTAATAAATACAAAGTTGGAAACGTACATGTCTAGGATACTTCTGGCAAGGAAAGACTTGGTCTCTAACTGGACCGTAGTGTCCCACCTCCCTTTCCTAGGAACTACCGGATGTGTTGTTACCAACAAACATTTATAAAAAGGATATATGAAATCTTCAACTAATAAACAAAACATGTACTCCCTTAGGATTCATGTTGTTTACTGAGTTAGATCATTGTTGAATAATAATTATCATAAACCGTGGTGTATTTTAGATAAATTTATTGTTCTAAATATATTTCCATTTACCGTTAATAGAATAATATATTCACAATAGAGCAATTGAAATATCTATCTTAATCCTAAGATAAATAATGTACCATATTTACTATGAGTTGTAACATTTGAGTTATCAATGTGTACGACCATAAAATAATGGTTTAATCCCGATAATTTGGTGTTATTGATTCATATGTCATAGCGGACATATATTTATAGATATGGACATCATGACTCTTATAATTAAATAAGAGTAAATACCACTTTATGCGTCCTACGAGGGCCTGGATGGTAAATCTTGGCATTGAGTATTATAAGGAGTTATTGAATCATGATTTATGATAATTCAAATTATCCATTTAGAGTAATGACGGTCCAAAGGAATAAAATAATTAAAAATGCAACGGTTAAATGGCATTTTAATTATTGGTTGCATTTTTAATTATTGGTATTTTTCATGAGGATACATATTTCACACAATTGCATAGGGTAAATATTTTATTTTAATTCAAGAGTAAAATTTCAGTTTTTAGTGGACTAAATTGCAATTAATATATTTGGGCTCAATTAATTAAGAGTTAACATGTACTGTTAACCGAAAATTCGTTGGTGGTAGAATTCCAATCAACACCCTCAAACTGCAACCTGGGAGATCGCAACGGGGTTGATACCTTTAGGTACCGGGGTTTTGTACAAGTAAGAAGTAAGGTGCAGTAGGTAGGAGAAAATTCACCCCGCTCATTGGGGCTTCGAGGATAATGAGAAAATATGGCACTTGAGGTTCCCTTGCTGAAGTGAATTGATGGTCTTGGTCCCTGGTCCCTAGTCGTGGTCCCTGTCCTTGGTCTTGGTTCTCGGTCTCTGTACTCGACCTCTTCTCCTCTCGGTCTCCTCTGTAGTTCCCCGACCCAAATAACGTGCAAGGATAGGGATATGAGAGCTAGGACCAGTGGGGTCGGTGCCTAGCTTACATACATGCATAATAAAGGAGATAGATGGGAAAAGAAAAATTCTTTTGGTAGAAGTGGACTGACCTAGGGGAAAACGTATCAAGAGTAATCATATGCTGAAAAATCCCTAGGCAGTATCCAGAGGAAGGAGAGAGTCCCTAATTATATATATCACAAGAAGTGCTCTGAGGAGCTTACACAAATAACAAAGTAGTATAACATAGGTGCTCCGGAGAGCTTACAATAGTAGTCGAGTCGATCTCATTCTTTTTTCTCGATTCATGGATCCCCCCTTCAAGACAGAGCTTTGTCATAGTTATAGGTCCTCATTCTTGTCACCCACTCCGTTAATTTAGTTAATCAATTTGTAATCATAGGAATGTTGATTTGGCATTGATGGAGTTGACTATTTTCTCATTAATGGCATTGTGAATGACCATTGAAGAGTTGACTGATTTCTCATTAATGACGTTGTGAATGACCATCAAAGAGTTGACTAATTTTTCATTAATGGCGCTGTGAATGGCCATTAAAGAGTTGACTATCTTCATTAATGGGGTTGATTATCTCCATTAATAGAGTTGACTATCTTCATTAATGGGGTTGGTTTTCTCCATTAATAGGGTTGACTATCACCATTAATGGTGTCGTGAATGGCCATCAAGGAATTGACTATCTTCATTAATGGGGTTGACTATCTCTATTAATAAGGTTGGAGGGTATTGCAGGCTTCGTTCCTTTGGACGTGGTCTTGTTCTAGGTTGGCTCTCTAGTGCGGCGGTTCCTTCTTTTTGGGCGGTCTTTCCCTTGACGTGTAGGAGCCTTCATGCCGTTGTTTCCCATTTTGGATAAGTGAGAGGTACTTGGTGGATCGGTCCAGGATAGGTACCGCGGTACTAAGGTATAAGGTAACTGGTGATGTGGTACCGATACTCTTCGATACCAAGGAAATGGCATGTTGTGGACATCGAGACTCTCTAGATCATGGCATCAGTGTTTCTCGGTACCGGGGAACCGAGATGGTCCCGATCCAGGTCTCATCAGGAATCAGCTTGATGAAAAATTCTTCTTTGGACCCCTGCTGAAAAAAGGTTGTTAACAGAAGTTCCCCCTGACTTGAACACCGGTACCTAGTTAGGTTTGGAGCCAGGATATGTAATGCTTGAAAAATTTTGGCCATCGCTTACTTACTGGTAACCATTACTTGAAACGAAAACCTTTCCCAACACACTTGGCTTAGGCGAATCTGAGTACTGGACATTCCAGCATCAGGAGTCCTGGTACTTAGGCGAAAAGATCATGGTAGGAAACTAAGGCCACTTTCACACCATGTATTTTACATAGGTGAAACATAGGCGAATCCGGGTACCTGGCATTCCTGTTTCAGGAATCTTGGTACTTAGGCGAAAATCCATGAGCGAAACATAGGCGAATCTGGGTACCTGGCATTCCTGTTCCAGAAATCCTGGTACTTAGTTAAAAATTCATAGGTGAAGTATAGGCGAATCTGGGTACCTGACATTCCTATTTCAGGAATCCTAGTACTTAGGCAAAAATCCATGGGCGAAACATAGGCGAATTCACACCAGCGAAGCTACCCACGAACCGGAGGTCAGAAATCATCAGAAATTGTCTATAGTGCCTAGTTTACTGGTACTGCGCGGGTCCTAGCAACACAGTTACCAGCAAACAGAAGAAAAAGGCTTCTAAAAAGCATGTGCGCGGGTCACTGCTTGGGTCCCCTACCCGTGCACATGTACCCGGGCACTATGGGTTCCAGACTCACTACATCAGCAATTCAGACCTAATTTTAGAAACTCTATAAATATATCTTGTTCTTATTTCGAATGAGGGATACATACACTACCAACCTCTTCGAAGAACACTCTTTTCTCTCCCTTACATCACTAACCACTAGCCTAGATCTAGGAATCTCTCCCACTTATCTACTCAAGGACACTTGGAGATTGTATTCAAGCTTCAAGGAAGGAAGTCTCTACATGGGTCTTTTTTTATCTCTCTTCTCCTAGTTATTTTCTTGTATTTGTCATGAGTAGCTAAATATCCCACTAAGGGATTGATGTGAACACTTGTGGATATTGGGCTTTGTAATGAACTTTATCTTTTCTATAAATCTATCAATTATGTTTCATTAATTGTTTTAATTGCTTCCCTTAATTGGTTGTCCTTGATTATACACTCCTCTCTTTGCTAATTGATTGAGGGAATTAATTGAGTAGTTGACTAGGTATACACTCTACTTCGTCTACTTAAGCTCATTTGAATGGAAGGGTCAAACAAGAGTACACTCCTCAACTGAGACCCGTACTTAACAATCTCATTCATTATCTAATCTAAAATGGGTAATTAATTCTATACACTCTAGGTTGATTGCTTGTGAGAGGTTAATCACCAATACTATACCCTTTAGGTTGGTGACTTTATAAAGAGGTTGGTCCCTTAATTTGATAGATGTGCATTGATCGGTCTATTTCTATAAATATTTTAGGTCCCCATTTCCTATTATTTGTGCTTTGTTCTTGGGTGACTAAAATAGTGGTGAGTATCGATGGTGGGCGGAGAACTCTGATCCTAGGTACCAGCAGATGCATTAAATTAGGTATTTTATGTGTTTGATGGGCATTTGTAGGTCATATTCCATAGAAGAGGTGTTAGAAGTTATTTTGGAGAAAATGAGCAAAAAGATGAATTTTGGGCAGTGCAGATTACTCATATTACGGGGACCATATCTCTCAGTTCCGATTGAATTGTGTGTCCTACCACCTATGGATGGATAGCCTGGAAGTTTAGTTTCCGGTGCACTTTTCGGATCGCAATTCCAATATTCCTAGAAGCAGTTATACCTAATTCAGTGACCAAAGGTCAGAGCTGGAGAAGTCTACCGCGGGCTAGACCGCTGTTTGTGCAAGCAGCCTACGTAGCGGTCTACGTAGCGGTAAAAAACAAAAAGCACCGCGATACTGACCGCGGGTGACTCCGGAGCGACCTAGGCAGCGGTTTTGACGTATTTTTGGCGGATTCTACTCTGAATTGGTCCAGAACTGTTCCAAAACTTCCCAAATCAAGTTCTAATGACTTTAGAAGACAAATACATGTTTAGGAAACTTCTTAAACTCAAATTTGAAGTTAATCATCAAGAAAAGAAATCCAATTTAGGAAACGATTCCAATTCCTTGTTTCATTCTACTTTCCTTCTTTTTAAGTTTCCTACAACAAAGCAATTTTTAGGAGTCCACAAGATATGATCACCTATAAATACCATGAGTTTCTTGAAGAAAAGAGTTCCACAGACCTAATCACGGTCACCATTTAACATTCTCCTACACACAATTTTCTCTCATCCATCTTTACACATAGAAGATTTGAAGACGAAGAAGATTTCATCATTGAAGACTTGAAGAATTCATTGGAGGCCTCAATGGGTTTTATCTATTAGTTCTCTTCTCATTTTATTTTTACTATGTGTAACTAAATCCATACTAGGGAATCGATGTGAACCTATGTAATGCTCGTGTTATGATTCAAACTCCATATTTTTATTTATTAATTCAAATGCAGATTTATTCAATTTATTATATATCTTATTCTTGACTTGTATTAATCTATGGAAATTAATTGATACTTGTCTAGGGTTTTGATAATTTATAAATTGAGATTGCGTTATAGGAATATAGGTAGTCTTAATTACTTTTCAATTGAATAAATATAATTGTTCTTGACATAGGAATTTGTGAGACAATTTTGGTTCACTAATTCTTGAACATAATGGGTTTTTGGCTATTGCTTACACCTTGGAAAAGGGTGAGTAGTGGTTCCCCACTATCTCCAACCGCCACAAACGCTATAAGTTTTATTTCCACTCAATTTTTGTTTACACCAACTGTAACTGCCTTTCTACTAAGGAAATAGATGTTTGAAAGTTGGCCAAAACTGTTGAGAGTCCCTTGATGGGGTCAGCGAGTGAGCTACCTCTGATCAAACACAGCTCCAACCCCCATTCGGACCAGTTCATGTTCAAGCTGACCGCCCAATAAGTCAAGCTCCCTCTGAGCCTCTTATGCAATGCGCCGGAAAAGCCCTGATGCAATTTTCGGTCAAGCGTCAGATAGTTTTTACTAACTCGGACTCTAACGAAGGGCAAACTAGTTCTGATGGGAAGCCAGTTGATCCTCCTGCTGCCTAAAATTCTAGACAACCTAACTGATCAGAGGGTGGACCATGTTGATAAAGTCACTATACGATTGGGCCGACCCTCTGGGATCTTGTCCGATGTTGAAGTGACCCCCCTACAAGCGATGTTGGGGTAGGTCCATCAGAGGCCATCGATCGGGAGCATGCTATTTCTATGCTCTTAGAATCAACTCTTGAAGCCAATCCCACTTCCCTTGGAGCGCTCTCGGTTGGTCAGCAGCATCAGAGTCACAGAGTGATGCCTCCACCGGCCATTGCTGGCCTTTCTAGCTCTGAGGAAGAGTCAATTGACCCCCTTGACATGTTGCGTGACATGTCCGCTGGTAAGGGCTATGTTGGGGAAGGTTATTAGAAAGATTTACATAATTCCATAAGCTCGGAGCAAATCCACACGATTTTCAATAATGGAGTATACTTAAGTATCTTTTGCTTTCTGATCGTCTCCTTCTGTTTCGGGTTTATTATCATAACCTGCTTCTTTTTTCTTTTTCAGGTTGTGGAGGAGCTGACTAGGGCCTTGATTGCTCAGGAAAGGTAGGCTACTGAAATTTCTTCAATAAAGAAGGAGATTGAAGGGAAAAAAACCCTCAACTCTACCTCAGCAAGCAGATCTAAACTGAAGGAATCGTTTGAAGAAAAACTGAGGCAACGTAATATAACTGAGGTTGCGCTAAGGAGATCTGTGGCCAATGCTGAAACCCGGGGCTAATACTGTCACTGAAAATCTCAAGCGAACTTGTTGAAAAGGGTGCCTAGCTTGAAGCGAGCCTATCCAAAGCCGAACGGCGGTGTGCTGAACTGGAGCAGAAGATCATTCTGGTAGGATAAGCAACCGTTAATCAAGAAGTAGAAGCTCATACTGCCAAAGAAACTCTGGCCGCTTTCCAACAATCCATGCTCGTGGCCCAGCAGGAGTCTGAGGAAGCCAAGCTTCGTTATGAGAGGCTGTCTGAAGACTTGAAATAGCAGAGGGCAGTGTGGTGGTGCTCTTTCAGGAGGCTAAACTAGCTCTCGAGGTCCAGATCATCGATTGGTATAAGAGGTCTCCTACATTCGAAGCAGTTATGTTGAGGGAGCTTGAGCGAGGGCTCGTTACCGCTCAGATGTTCTTTAGGGCCAAGGAAAGGTCTTCTGGAGAGGCTTGTCGAAAATGGGATCGGACGATCCAAAAACACAAGGCTAAGTCTCTAGATGCGATAAAAAATCAAAGGATAAGATTGAGGGCCTAGTGCAAATCGATCGGGAAGGACTCTCACATCATGCATTTAGAACTCCCCTCCAAATCTTCGCTGGTGACCTTCCACGCAGGCGGGGTGAGTGGTACGTCGGCTAAGGGAATTGATGCTGGGTCTTCTCTTGATGCCGACTACTCGCCCTTTTATGACTAATGATCCAGAAGATGACATTCGCTGGCCAGATTTTGGGGACCTGACCAAGGGCTATGAAGATGAGAGCAAACCCTCCCAGCAGTTCTGGGCCTGGCGGTCCCTCTAGCACACCCGGAGCCTAATTTTATTATTTTTATCACTCCTTCATCACACATCTTGTAAATTTTCTATATCATTGTATGAAACACTATTTCATTTTTAATAATATAGATCTTTATTTACTCATATGGATAATGGATTTCTATACTTTAGTTAATAATCTTTGCTGGTCATTAGTTTTGATTTGATCAATTAACTTATTAACTGATTGCCATTTACCCGGTCAGCTATCTTGTCGGCTAACCGAACTTGGTCTGGCCTAGTTTAGTTATTGACTGACCTTTTTTGAGTTGTTCAGCTATCTTATTGAATGATCACTTTTAACCTATTAGTTACCTATTAATTGATCGAACTTGGTTTGACCAGTTTTATTACTGACTGGCCCCTTTTGGTTTGCTGCAAGAACAGTTTTCTGATCCTGTTTTTCTGGGCTGTTCGCAGTCACTTTTGTATATTTTGTTAAGTAGTGTTCTTTTCATCAACTATTTGCATGGTATCTAATTTATAGACGCTTGTCTTTTATCTGTCAACTAAGTCACTAGGACGTCTCCCAGTAGTCTGTTGCTCAAGATTCGTTGCCATGGGGATGATCTATATCTCATTAACTTAACTTATCTTGACCGAGTATCTGTCTAATTGGTGCTCAAGTATGAGAATTGGATTACCCCATTCAACTTTCTGCGCATCCCATCAAGTATCTATAACCTGAAGGTGCTCTAACAGTGTTTATATACACCCAGTTGGTTTCGGTGAATGTGCACTGTCTTTATGACATATGCTTCTGACCCCAATACTGGACCCCCCTGATCACCCATTCAGTATTAATGACTTTAGGTGCTGAGAGATTGCTTTTGTGAACGAAAGCAATAATAGAACACTTTTCTTGAACTATTCTTTCATCGAGGGGCTTTTATTGATAACTTCAATAAAAAAAACTATAAAAAAACGACAACTGATCAGGAATAAATAAAATCTGCAATATTTCTAAATTTGACAAAGCATCTAAATAAACTGAAATAAAAAAGAAAAATCTCTTAGGGGTAGAATGTCTTCAAGTACTGAGCGTTACAAGGTTGGGGAAACTCTCCCCCTTTTGGTCGGATAAGGCGGTATGCTCCATGCCCAGCTAATCCGACCACTTGATAAGGCCCCTCCCACTTATCTGACAAAGATCCAGCTATTTTTTCTTTTGTGTTTAGGGATTCTCTTCTGAGGATTAGATCTCTAAGCTGTAATTTTCTTATCCAGATGTGCGAGTTGTAGTATCTAGCAACCATTTGCTGATAGGCAACGTTTCTCACTCTCGCCATGTCCCTTTTTTCTTCCAACTCATCTAGATTCAGTTCTAGAGTCCTTACATTTGCATCAGGTTGGTGGACTCTGGGGGAAGTGTGGCTTATTTTGATAGAGATAACTGCCTCAGTCCCGAACGCTAAGGAATATGGTGTTTCTTTTGTTGAAGTCCTTTGAGTCGTCCGGTACACCCAAAGTACCTCATGCAACTTGTCTGCCCAATTTCCTTTCTTGTCATCAAGTTTGGCCTTCAAGGTGCGGTTGATGATCTTGTTGAAAACTTCAGTTTGTCCGTTGGTCTGAGGATGGGCTGGTGTGGCATAATAGTTCTTAATGTGGTACTTTTGGCACATTTCTCTGAAGTTATCACTATCGAATTGGGTCCCGTTATCAGTGACGATTGCATCTGGGATTCCAAATCGCTATATGATATTTTTCTTCATGAAGCTGGTGGTATTAGCCTTGGTTATGTGTACCAATGCCTCTGCTTCTGCTCATTTTGTAAAATAGTCCACTGCTACTATCGCATGTTTTGTACCTCTTTTGGTCGTCGTTGGCATTGGGCCGATCAAATCTAGCCCCCAAATCGCGAATGGCCAGGGCGAGGTTAGACTCTTCAAGCGCTTAGGTGGCTGCTTATGTCATTTGCAATCCTTTGACAAGTACTACACTTCTCAACCACCGAATTGCGCATCCTGAAACAAGGTTGGCCAACAGAAACCTTGTCTGAGGGTTTATGAGCCGAACTCCCCCACCCCCCCCCCCCCCCCCCCTTGTATGGTTCCCATATACACTTCTGTGTATACTTGCCAGAATCTTATCTCCCTCAGCCTGACTGACACATCTCTGTAGGGCCTTTGAGAACCTCCTCTTCTATAGAGCTCTCCTCCTGTAATTGAATACCGGGCCGTCCTGTACCTGATACGCTTTGCTTCGAGGGTATCTTCAGGAAGCGTATCATCTTCTAGGTACTCCTTAATCAGGGTCATCCAGGTGATCTGCCCTTCCTTTACTATTTTGACTATTAACTTTTCCTCTTCTTTGATGCTAGGTCTCTTGAGGTGAACCGATGGGATCGTTTTGGACCAGATACTAGTGGTTGCTAATGCCATTCTTGATAGAGCGTCAGCTTTCTCATTTATCTCTCTCGGGATCTTGGGTAATTATATAAGTTTTGAATCTCCCGAGAAATGCCTTAGCTATTTCTAGGTAAGCCGCCATATTATTGTCTTTCGCCTGGTGTTCATCTAAGACCTGATTGACCACAACTTGTGAGTCACTGAATATTTCTAATTCGTCTGCTCCTAGTGCCGTGCAAACCCTGAGTCCTGCCAATAATGCCTTATATTCGACCATATTGTTGGTAACTTTGAAGTCAAATCGCAAGGCACATTCTACCTGATCACCTTCTGAGGTGGATACCACTATGCATGCTCCGCTGCCGTGCGAATTTGACGACCCATTAACGTGCAACTTCCAATTAAATGTCTTCCTCTCTTTGTCTTCGAGCATTCTGATCACTTCACGATTTGGTTCAGTGAACTCATCGATCAGATCTGCTACTGCTTGACCCTTTATAGCAGCCCTTGGCAAGTAAGTGATATCGAATTCACTTAGCTCAACCGCCCATTTTTTTCAATCTTTCTGACACTTCTGGTTTAGACAAAATCTGCTTTAATGGATAGTCCTATGTAAAGCTCGATCCTGTGAGCCTAAAAATAAGGTCTCAGCTTTCTTGCTGTTGTCACCAATGCTAATGCCATTTGATCGGCTGTCGAGTACCTCGTTTCTGCTGACAGCAAGGCCTTGCTAGTGTAATATACCGGTTTTTGTACTCCTTTATCTAGACTGACCAAGACCGACCCCGTGGCTACAGCTATGACTAACAGGTACAAATACAACATTTTCCCGTTCAGAGGCTTCGACAAGATTGGGGCCTTACCTAGATACTACTTAATCTTCTGGAAGGCTTGTTCACACTCTTCGTTCCACTCTACTTCTTTGCCCTTCCTTATGACTTTGAAGAAAGGCAAGCACCTGTCTATTGATTTGTTGATAAATTTGTTTAACGAGGCCAAGCAACCCGTTAACCTTTAAATGTCTTTCAGGGTAGTCGGGGACCTCATTTTCTCCAAGGCCCTTATCTTCTCAGGATTTACCTTGATCCCCCTCTGGTGCACTTGAAATCCAAGGAACTTTCCCGATGGTACCCTAAAAACACATTTGTTCGGGTTGAGCTACATCTCATACCTTCTCAGCACCCCAAATGTTTCTTCCAGATCGGTTGCATGCTTTTCTACTGTGATGCTTTTTGCTAGCATGTCATCTATATACACCTTTATGTTTCTACCGATCTGACAGGAAAACATCTTATTTACCAATCTTTGATAAGTTGCCCGGCATTCTTAAGGCCAAAGGGCATTACTTTGTAGCAGTAAAGCCTCTGGTCGGTCGTGAAGACAGTCTTTTCCTCATCTGGTTCGAACATTCTTATCTGGTTATAGCCTGAATATGAGTCCATAAAACTCAGTAGCTCATGCCCAGCTGTCGCATCGACCAGCTGGTCTATTCGTGGCAAATGAAAACTGTCTTTCGGGCATGTCTTGTTTAGGTCCGTGAAGTCCACGCACATTCTCTATTGCCCATTCTTCCTTTTTTATGAGTACGATATTGGTGACCCATTTCGGGTACTGCACTTCCCTGATTGAACCTACTGCAAGTAGCTTATGGACTGCATCATTGATTGCTTGGCTTCTCTCATGGTTGAATCGTCGTCTCTTCTAGATGACCGGTTTTCGCTCGGGATCAACTGCCAGGGAATCGGAAATTATTCTGGAGTCGATCCCGGTATATCGTTATGCTTCCAAGCGAACACGTCCTTGTATTCTTTTAACAAGTTGACCAGCTCATTTTGCACTTGTTCTGTCAGCTACGCCCCTAGCTTCACTGTCTGCTAGGGGTTTTTATTGTCTATCACAACTTCATTAGTTGGTTCCCCTTCCTGGTTTTTCCTATTGTCCTGAATTGACTCCCTTGGGTCCAGGTCAAAGTGGGTCAATGTCTCTGCTTTTTCCTCTTCTTCATCTAACTTCGGATGCTTTTCTTCGCTCGGAGAGGTCTATCTGCATTACATCTGGCTCTACTTTCTCTTTATAAACAGCCAGATTGGCTTTCCTTGCCCATTCTTGGGAGCCTTTCATGACACCGATCCCTGCCTTAGTCGGGAATTTGACAATCAGGGCATAGGTTACAGTGACAGCCTTTGACTTATTTAAAAATGGTCTTCCTAACAAGGCATTGTAAGGCCAATTCTCGATATCGACAACTAGGAAATCGAGTAACACTGTCTTTTGACAAGGGAAGCTCCTTATCTTGACTAGCAGTTTAACCATCCCTAGTGATCTCACTTCCGCTTCTCTGAATCCTCTGAGCGGAATCATCAGCGGCTGCAGATCCTTTCTTCATAGCCCTAACTGATCAAATACCCCAACACTTAGGATATTCACCGAACTTCTATTATCGATCAACACTCTTTTTACTTCCATATGACCAATATGAACTGACACCACGATTGCATCGTTTTGTCTGACTTCAAGTCCTTGAGCATCGGCTTCGGAAAAAATGATATGGTCCCAACATTACTTAAGCTTCTTTTGGTCGGGACCTACTGAGTTTACTTCCAAGTTCCTCTGGCCATCTATTGCCTCACGGACTTCAGTCATTCTCTTCCTACTACTTCTCCATGTGCATGCCCACCAAAGATGGTGTTGATAGCTCCGACATCTGAATTTCCCCTTGGACTACCTTTTTTGTCTTGGTCATTCTTCACGGGGTCATTATGCTGATCATCTCCTCCTTTAAGAACCACATCCTTTAGGTGTCTCTCTTTGATCGACTTTTCAATATAGTCCCTCAGTTGATAGAATTTGGAAGTTTCGTGACCTTTCTCCCAATAGAATCGACAATACTTAGAGGTGTCTCTCCTCGCAAAACTAGACTGCTTTAGGGGCTTTTTGTACAGGTTCTTGTCTTCTATTACATTCAGAATTTCTTCCTGCTTTTGGGCAGTGGGGTATAGTTAGTATATTGCTTCTTGAAGGTCCTGTTGCCTTTTTGATCATCGTCTTTGCGACCTTCCTTGCCTTTCCCAAAATTGTTCTTTCGGTCTACTTTAATATTTCCCTTCGAACCATTATCTTTGGGTTTTTGGCCTTCTCCCGGTCGGCCGCCATGTATCAGTTCTCCTCTATAGGCTATCTGTTCTTCTTCAGGCCATGGCGTATCATCCGACATCATCCATCAGATTTGCATAGGTCGTTCGCCTTTTCTACCTTAGGCTGAGTGACAATTGGCTGTGTTGTAAACTGTTGACAAATGCAGACACTATCGCTTCGTCATTTGGGTCCTACACATTTGAGACTTCCTACGAGAACCTGGTGAGGTAGTCCATTAATTTCTCATCTTTTCTTTGTTTCAAGGTTGACAGGACGGATATTGACTTTCTACGCTGAATATTCCCTATGAATTGCCTGGTGAAAGCCTATATCAATTCTTCAAAATTCATAATTTACCCACTAGCGAGGCCACCAAACCATCTAGACCCCTGATCCCCTAATGTTTGGGGGAACATTCCTACACAGGAGCACATCATCATAGTCATATGTGCCATCGCGCTTTGGAATCTTCTGACGTGCTCTTAGGGGTCAGTGTTGGCCTTGAATTGCTCCACGTGTGGCATCCTGAACTTCTCCGAGAAACGACCTCGCCTTATAGAAGTGTCAAACGGACTACCAGAATTACCAATTAGCAAATTTCTACGACCATGTCTCCACTTCAACACTTCAATCCTCCTTAACAGAACTTCCCACTCTCCTACCGGTTTTCCAAGAGCATTAAACTTTTGGGGAATGATGAGACCATGAGGGTCCTTTGAAACTCGCCCCGTTACTTGGGAGTCCCGAATGTTGTATTTAGGCGCGGGGGTTGTTTCCCTACAGCTCCTAGGCAGAGCTTCCTTGTCAGTTGAAGCTGATTGGGATCTCCTCATGTGACCGTCATACCTATCGCCCCGTTCAAAACTCGATTCCCGTCCATGGTACCTTCCTACACCCTCTTGCAAACTCGACTCCATTTCTTTCTTTTTTTTCTTTGTTTCCTCGACCTCTACGCTCTCTGTGATCTTGGTCATCTTGGCGATCATCTCTCTTTTGGAGTGTTTCCTTCCTTTCACGACGATCCACCCTATCTCTACCACATTTCTGTGGCGCGCCAAAGGTTGTAACTACTATTTCAGAACGTACCCGGGGGTCTCGAGCTACCACCGGTGTAGATAGCTGGTATGGTGAGGTCAAGTTGGTGGTAGCAGTTATGTTGATTCCCTGTCTGGCGGTGTCTTCGATGACTCTCTGCAGGGATTCCTGGACTTACTAGAAAGCGTCCGGGGAGATACTGGGATGGCATCTGTAGAGGTTATCACATCTTGTCCGATGGAAGGAGGAGTTCTAGAAGGTAAATCTCTTCCGGCAGCGCTGGTGTTTATTAAACCAGTATCATTGATACAACATGGGGTGCCAGTTTCATGTGGGGATTGACTTCCGTCTCTACTATTCGCCATATAACTGTCACACAAATTTTTTTAGACTTTTCTGTTCACCCCCTCCTTCTAGCGCCAATTGTTGACGGTGATTTTTGGTACTACGTAAACTCGATCACGCGTCGAACAAGTTGTGGTGATTTTGACAATAATTTTACGAATAAGAAAGATAAGGAAAGCATGCAAACACAATTTTACGTGGAAAAACCCAAAAAGGGAAAAAATCACGGTTACCGGTGACGGCGAGAGAAAAAACTTCACAATGATAAATCTTGTTACAAACTCAATCTCTCTTACCCTCTTGTATCTTAGGCTTCATTTACCCTTTTTTGGGTGCTTTTAGGGTCTATTTATTCATGCATCGAACCCTAATTCTTGGAGTACAAGTAAAAGAAAAGATAGTGGTAACTTAATAAAACTCTGACTTGTTAAAGTCGTTTTAATCTTCTTTTCAGTTTTGCATTGTTTGTGTTTTAAACATATCAGGTCTATTGCCTATTCTGGACTCTGATATCTATAAGGAAGTTTGTTTCCTTATCAGAGTATGCTTCATAACCCCTTATTTGAATAAGGTTCTTCTTTTGCGTATTTGAGTCGTGGCTGCATTGTATTTTATGTTATCGACATGTCAAGCGTCTGAGTGTATCTGCAAATTGTCCACGTGTCGCTTAGCCGACCGTCTACCAGACCCGACCAAATCTCTTTCACCCCCGACTAGGGATCTGCACCCGATCGGATAGCTACACCCGACCATTTGGGTTTCCCCGACCATTTTCTTTATTTGATCAATCTAATTACCTTGGTAGGATGTTTTTTCACAACCATCTAAGTAATCCTAACCATCATTGTGGGGTTATCTTCTAGCCATCTAAGGTTGGCTTAATCTAGTCGACATTCGTGGACACTTCACTTATTATCAAAACACGATGTTTATGCTGATGTGTCATCTTTTCGGATTTTACCAATAACAAAGGCAAACCCCCAAATGAAACCTTTATGATCCTTGTAAGTTAAGGGCTAAGGTTCGGTACCCACGTCCTTAGAGACAGTGATTTATGAAATTGGACTGAAGATGGAGATGGAAAGTACCTCCAGTATCTGATCGGCCAAGAGTGTAGAAATGACGGATCTCCCTAGGGGTTGGTGGATTCTTTGCACCTGATATTCATCCACAGCTTCCACAAGTAGACTCAGATCCCATATGAATTGGGAGTCAATTGAGTAGGTGCAATTCCGGCATCTGCTAATATAAGGCTGGAGAGGTAAAGTAACTCTTGAAGAAACCATGGTCCAGTATATAGGAACGGCACCCGAGAGTGGATTCCAAATGGCTTGGATCTCATCACGGAAGAGCCTGACAGAACAAGGAATATTGAACCTCATAGTGTGCTCATGAATTTCCTGATTGGTGACTGCGTTAACTTCAATTTCATATGCAGAAGGCTAATTACCAGAGAATCTCAACAAATGTATTCAGTGCCTCTCATTGACCTCCTCTAACCTGACGGTCTACGATGAAATATTCAAGTCATTTGTGGGACAAGCTTTAGCAGTTGGTTTGCTACTCTGACCGGTACAGGTTGATCTCGTCATTTATAGGCAAAGCTTGACAGGAAAAACAGTGGGATTAGCAAAAGCAAAATGAAATTCTGGTTTTGCAGTAGTATAATCAATACTAAAAGCTACGTGCTAAGATTCAGAAGTAAAACCGGTAGGTTATTTCTCAGTATAGATTTGATCCTATCAACAATCTCGACAGCTTGCCACAGTAATTTAATGAAACGATGTCGAGTGCGAAGTTCCATGAAAACTAACCTGATAACTCGAGATGAAATGAAGAAGAGAGGTTGATCTTGAAAAGAATCTGAGATTCGATGTCAACAGAAAGCTAAAGAATTTGAAGAACCTTCAAAGCTCAAGAAAACAAAAGTCTTGACGATTAAGGTTTGGTTCTTGAGAGAAGAATTGCATGAAACGCTTGAGACAGAGGGAAAATAAAGAGTTTCAAATTTTATAGGTAGCGCTGATGTCATCCCACGTTTGAAAAAAACACGCCTGTAAGTGGGGGTTGTTGCACGTTCTTCCAAAATCACTTCCCACTAGCCCATTAATGACCTAATGAGTGTCAATCAAAGAGTGAGATCAGCCACCACGAGTCCCATTAGCATGTCAAACCAATTGAACAATCGAATGTTGAGGCTAAAATTAAATGTTTTGATGTTAAAGCAAAACCTAGCATTAATAATCTAGAGGACAGAACTTAAAGATATAGTTAAATATTGTTAACGAAAATTTTGCTTAAGACCAGAAATCTCGGTTAACACCCTCGAGACAACTACCACGTAGGTGGTGGCCAAGGTTGAACGTATGTGTAACAGTGCTTAATAAAATGACAAGGAACAATGATACTATTCACTACCCAAAAGAAAGAAAAATACTCTCTTTATTGATAATGTATGATATACAAATCTCTCTCAAATTACTCTCAATTTTCTCTAGGGTGTAGTCTGGTACTTGTCGTATGCTTGTCGAATAGTAGTCTTCCTCTTTCAGAAGGCGGAAGTCCTTCCTTTATACAATGTCTTCATAGGTTAAACTAATTGATTCTCCCCTTGATTTTCTCCATCCCTCCCCTCCTTATCGGACGGGATTTTTACTTTTAAATGTCATTGACTTTGAGTTAATTGCTAAGTTGAGGATATCTTGGTGGAGATCAATTTGTTTCCTACTTTGACTCTATTACTTGTTCTGTACGTATGTAACATCTTTAGATGTAATCCTGTTTGTCTTCGGGTCTAGCATGATCCCCCATTGGGGTCGTTGAATATGGTATGTATCATGGTGAGGTACGTCAGATAGTGAGGTCGATCAGTGTCCTGGCCCCGATATTAAGGAGTTTCGTCTAGCTAGGAGCTAGGTCTAGTCTCCCTTGACCTTTTGAAGCTAGGTGTGGCCTCCTACGGACACCCCCATGTGTCAGCGAGGTATAGGCGAGCTTCTGGAGAAATTGCGAGGTAATCCCGACTTCGGGGGGATTTCCTGGTTTCAGGTTCGATGATGTGGGCTCAATCTGACCGAGCCGGGCTCTACTCCGGGTGTTTCTGGAGCCCGTCCTTATTCCTGTGGGGTGGTACCATAGCTTGGCTTTGGGTAACATGGTCTCCTGGTGGATGACCTCGAGCATGGAGCCAGGTTTGGAGGGTGGAAAATTTCCCTTTGGTCCTTAGCCAAATTTGGCTATTAACAAATATATCTCGCCAAGTGAATCTATCTTCAAGACCGAATGAGATACTTGGCTCAATTATTTAAGGGGTATTGTTTTTGGTAAAATCTGATAAATTGACAGGTCATCATCATTACTGGAGACCTGTTGCAGTTGACCAAGTCTCAACCTTTGATTCCAGTAAGATTCTGTTGGGTTCAATAAACCGACCAGATAAAGAGAACCTAATCAGGTTAAACAATCTATTGGATAAAAGACACATTGACAGATTGAATAACCGATCGAGTAAAGAATACCGATCAGGTTAGAAAACCGATTGGCCAAAAGATGTGTGAAAGAGAGTAACACCAAGTTAGCCACAATTTAAGTACGAAGGGGAATAATCTTACCTAAACAAGAAACCAGGAAGCACACTCCAATATGGAAACAAATTTCTTTAGAGATATTAGAGCCCAAATTCAATAGGGAATCTAATTTATTTAATGCGCAAGATATACAAAAAAGGAAAGAATATAAATGTGACTCCAACAAGTCAGAGTCCTACTAAATTCCGTCAACTTTCCTTACTTGTACACCAAGAATTAGAGTTATATGCATGTATAAATAGACCCTTAATGCCACTATGTACACATATGCAAAATGCAGATAGCTGTAATAATGGAAGAGAGATTGAGTGTGTAATCAATTGTTACATAGTGAAACCTTATTCTCGCCGACTCCAGCAACCGTAGATGTTTCCCAGTCTTGGGGTTTTACCACGTAAACTTGTCTTTTTGCTATTCTTGCCTTTACTTTTCTCATAATTGCAAACTGAAACTCTAAGTTACAAAAGTTTCTTGTTGACTTTTTCTCTATCAAAAAATTATCGTTAACAATTTATTTTTTAAAACGGATTTTTCCCTTCAAGGGGTGGCAATAAGTATTATATTACTTTTGTCGACGATAGCACAAAATATTGCTGTGTGTATTTGCTAAAAAGCAAGGACGAAGCGATAGATAGATTTGTTCTCTATAAGAATGAGGTTGAAAACCAACTCAACAAGAAAATTAAGGAGTTGAGAAGTGACCGAGTTGGATGACCGAGGTGGTGAGTATGGATGACAGAGGTGGTGAGCATGAATCACCATTTTTTGAATTCTACATGCAACATAAAATCATACATAAAACCACAACACCTTATTCACCTCAGCAAATGGTGTTGCTAAACGGAAAAATCGTTCCTCGAAGGAAATGATGAATGTAATGATGTTATGTTCTGGGTTATCTCAGAACATGTTGGGGGGGGGGGGGGGGGGGGGGGGGGGGGGGGGGAGGGGGGCATCTTATTATCGAGGGGGTAAATAAGGTACCCAGAAAGAAAGAAGACAAGACCTCATACGAGTTATGGGAAGGAATAAAACGTTCCTAAAAATAATTACGAATGTGATGGTGTCTTGCTAAAGTGGCCATACCTACACCTAAGAAGGTAAAAATAGATCTGAAAATAGATGATAGCATTTTCATTAGCTATGCACATAATTGTAGTGTTTATCGGTTTCTTGTGTATGAGTCAGAAATCCTGAACGTACATAAAAATACGACAATGGGATCCAGAAATGCGTCGTTCTTTGAACAGGTATTTCCGTGTAAATCCAAAGATGAAACGAGTTCGTTTAAATGAACACATTAAACCGCAAATGAGATTAGTGAGGACCAAGAAGCTGAGGATAAACCTAGACGTAGCAAAAGATATAGGACAGAAAATGGTCCAGATTTTCTAACCTATTTGAGAGAAGAAAAACCTCAAACTTTCAAAGGAGCTGTGAGCTTTTCAGAATTACTCTTGTGGAAAGAGGCAATTAAGATCGAAATTGATTCCATCTTACAAAATCACACTTGTGAACTAGTGGATCTTCCTTCGAGATGTAAAGCGCTAGGGTCAAAATAGATTTTCAAGAGGAAATAAAAGCATATGGATCAATTGATAAGTATAAGCCTAGACTTGTAATTAAAGGTTACAAACAATGAGAAGGCCTAGATTACTTTGATACGTATTCTCCGGTGACGAGAATAACTTCCATTAGGATAATACTTGCAATTGCGGCATTGTGAAATTTTGAAGTACATCAAATGGATGTGAAAACGGATTTCTTAAATGGATGTGAAATCAGATTTCTTAAATGGAGATTTATATGAAGAAATATACATGGAACAATCTGAGGGTTTTTCCGCTTCAAGGAAAGGAAAGAAAGTCTGTAAATTGGTGAAGTCTTTATATGTTTTAAAGCAAGCACCAAAACAATGGCATGTAAAATTTGAAACTACTATGATGTCAAATGGTTTTTAAAATCAACGAATGTGATAAATGTGTCTATTCAATGACACAAAACATGGTTATGTCATTTTGTGTCTTTACGGTGATCACATGCTCATTGTTGGTAGTGATGATAAGATGATCAAATCGATCAATGATATGTTGACATCAAAATTTGACATGAAAGATATGAGACTAGCTGGTGTAATATTGGAAATAAAAATCTCAAGAACATTGAATGAACTCATTCTAAGTCAATCACACTATGTTGACACGACTCTTGAGATATTAAACAAGAATGATTTTAGGGTGTCCAGAAGACTAGTAGAAATAAATCTACACATATCCAAGAATAAAGGTGAGAGTGTATCTCAACTTGAATGTTCTAGAGTGATAGAAAGTCTGATGTGTAGGGAAAAATCCATTTTGAAAAATAAGTGTATACACGGAACTAAATTTTATTTTTCTTGCCAAAACCTCACTGAATCGTATTCTAAACATAATATAAATTGAATTAATTTAGAGATTATCTTTGTAGTTTAGTCTCCGCAAATCTTCCGCACCTAGCACAAGGTGTAAATCCACCTACAAGACTTAAAGAAAAAGATTAAAAGCTCAATTAAAATTTGAAACTTAAAACTTACTTTCAAGCTTATGTCAACGCCAATAAGAATGACAAGCTTGGTGTCTATCTCTATTCTTTCACTTAAACCACTTATTTATAGGTTTAAAAATGAATAATTTGTTTCCTTATTGGACATAAGACTCACAATCCCATTGTGATTCAGGAAACCTGATCTTATTAGGAATCATTTCCTTTTCTTTGACTTCTTTTTCTATCAAAATTCTATTTTGACTAGTCTTCCATTCCTAATGGGAAACCAAATAAAATAAGCAAGGTGGCAATCCCTTTTGGGAAAGGGATTGCTGCCCCATATACACAAAGTGGCGTGTGCCACTTTTTGTGCAACTAGGGTTCGGCCACCCTAATATTTAGGGTTGGCCAAACTTGTCTTCTACCAAGGATTCAATTTTGGATTCTTTGGTCTTTTCTTGGGACTCAATATTTTAGTCTAATATGTTCCTTTCAGATGATCCAATTTAACTTGTAAGGTTTTGGGATCCAGTGGTTATTTTAATTACAAGCTCCAATAAATTTGACCTAAGTACCAATTAACTCTTAATTAATTGAGCCCAAATATATTAATTTTAGTTTAGTCCACTAAAAAACTGAAATTGCACTCTTGAATTAAAATAGAATATATTAAATATTTTTACCCTAAGAAATTGTGTGAAATATGTATCCTCATGAAAAATAAAAATAATTAAAATACATTTTGACCATTGCATTTTAATTACTTTATTCCTTAGGACAGTTCTTACGTCTAAATGAATAATTTGATTTATCATAAATCATGATTTAATAACTCCTTATTGAAAACTCGATACCAAGATTTGCTATCTAAGCCCTCGTAAGACCCATAATGTGATATTTGCTCTTTATTTAATTATAAGAGCTATGATGTCCATATCTATAAATATATGTCCGCTATGACATATGAATCAATAACACCAAACTATTGGGATTAAACCATTTTTCTGTTGTCGTAACCATTGATAGCTCAAATGTTATAACTTATAGTACATATGATAGATTATTTATCTCAAGATTATAATAGATATTTCAATTGCTCTATTATAAATGTATTATTCCATTAACGGTAAAATGAAAATATACTATTCACGCGATTCGTTCAATACATCATATTTACAAGGTGTGGTGATTCTAGACTCATCACCTCCCAATTGAAAACAAAAGACCCACAACTTTAATCAAGATAAGGTGTCCAGCCTGTATCTTAAGTTGTGAATAATATTTTGTAGACTAAATAAAGGATTATGCCTACCACACATAAACTTCTTTATATGAATAATTCTTTATTTTTCTTTTAGTCTTGGAACCTTAGAATATTTTGCTTTTGAAATATATAATAAACGATTTATACATCATATATAATTTATTTGTACACAAAAGACTTTTATTGATATCAAACGATTTATTACAGAAAAATCATGCTTTAGGGCATACTTCCTAACATGATGTACCTAACGAGTTGTACAAGACCATACATAGTTAACACAGTTAGCAAACTGAGTAGATACACGAGTAATCTAGGAACCAATCACTGGAAAGGAATAGTAAAGGTACTAAGGTACTTACGATTCACTCGTAATTATGGGCTGCATTATACAAGATATCCTACTATTCAAGAATAATACAGTGATGCAAACTAGATATTTGATATGAAAATTCGAAGTCTACTTATGGGTATGTGTTCACAATATAAGGTGCATCTGTATCTTGGAAATCCTCCAAACAGACAAGTATAGCCAGATCCATAATGAAATCTGAATTCCTTGCTTTAGATAAATGCGGTAAGGAGATTGAATGGCTACACCAATTCTTAGAGGATATTCCTAGGTTGCCAAAGCATGTGCCATCAATTTGCATCCATTGTGATAGTCAATCTGCAATAGGAAGGGCACAATGCAATATGTATGTAAAGTCAAAGGATAACATTTCAAATCTGCTAACCAAAGGGTTAAATAGAGAGTTAGTTGAGAAATCATCAAGGTGAATGAGACTAAAGCCCATGAAAGAGTAAGTCGATACAATCAAAACCCAAACTAGTTGACTGAAGATCCCAAGATCTAGGTTCAAAGGGACAACAAAATTGTAAGACTTAGTTGGATCACTGTGGGGGTTACCTTTCAGTCCATTCCTATGATGAAACAGTGACGCCCGTAAGGAAAAGGTTAAGCTATTCTTTTAATGATTCTTATGCGTCGAAAATCTGAGCAAAGTAATGCGGGGTACTTTCAATTAAGAAATCACCTAAGTGAAAAAGAAGTGGGGCAGCTTCTAAAGAGAACGTGTTAGGCTAAATTCTTTAGAAACTTTCACATAACCAGACATATGTTCATGACCAAAACAAGCATAACAATGAGAACTTAACTGGGTCAGGGAAGATTCATGTGTCAGGTATGTTATCATTTACATAAACAGAAGAACAGTTCAAAGACATCATGTCTACTGATCAACCAGTAAAGTAAACATACTTTTACAAGGGAAGGTTCAAAGGTTAACACCTATCTATACTATGTAGGTTTCGACCTTTGAACTTTATCACCAGATCATAAACAGTTTTCCATTTATCTTCGTCTCCTAGGTCAATTTCAATCATGCGGAGGATTGTTGGAAAAATGGTGAACGGATGAATGAGAAATTGATGCTGAAAGTGCACCAGTTGAGTTGGAAAAATAATGAGTTCCACATTGGTGGGAAACAAGTCAAGTGTGTGTGTATATATTTTTACTTGTATAATAACTTGTGTGCATATGTGTAAATCATATTTCCTCCCTTGATTGCCATCCATATATTGGCTATCAATTCCCATTCCAAAAGATACGAAATTAGAGCAAGCCAATTAGCATTCGTTTTTCCAATAAAACAAAAGATACTTTCTCTGCAATATTCTCTTCCTTCAACGTTTGCTCAAAATTATCAGTGTGGTAAGTTCAATTCAAATTGTCAGTTCGTTGGTGTACTGGTGTCAAAAACACTAGCTACTAAAACCGAACACATATGGTGAATCTGTTTTCAGGACACTATATGAAATAAGGGTCTCGGTTTTATTTGATTCCCTGTTTACCAGTTCTACAATTCTTGATTTTCGATTTGTTGTTACATAAATCGTTTGGTATTTCGTATCTTCTTATTTTCAATTTGCAATCACAATTCAGATTAAACTTCTGTAACAATTCACTTAATTGAGTAACAGTATCTTGCTACTTGCCAACCTATACTTTTTAACGTTCGATGATCGATCTGCACATCCTATAGTGAACATCGCTGTAATGATCTACGAAAACGGTTTGAACATCAATTTATTGCTTGATTTACTTGCTTTAATTATTTATCGAATCAATACTAACATGAGCGTCAGAGTGCACACGGCTAGCACTACCCCGGTCGCCCAAGTGCTCGACGGTTACTCTACTTATTTTTTGGCAAGTTGTCGGTGTCCACCGAAGAAGTACAATTCAACTGTAGTTTTCGGACAACTAAAATTAAATTATTTAAAAGGTAATGAATACGCCTAAAATGATGATCATGATACAAATGACAATTGTGTTTTACCAACCGTTTAAAAAAAAGGTCTTTCAAGCAATAATAACCTTAAATAACTATTTGAGATGAAATGAAAAAATAAAAATCAAATGTGGTGTACGCTTTGCAAAAAAAATAAGAATGAGGTTGAATTCAGTTAAGGCACAAAGAAAAATCAAACGACTTTAGATACATATTTTGAAGAAAACAAAAAACAAAAAAAGGAGATATAATCATTTTCCCTCCTATAGTTTACCTTATTAGAGACTTTGCCACATTTAGTTTCAGTAATGGTCATACTCCCCTCTAAAAACCAAAATATTAGACAATTTACCCTCTTTAGTTTCAGTAATGGTCATTCTCCCTCCTGAAAAACTAAAATATTAGACATTTTACCCCCTAACCATTAGGAATTCCGTTAATCAACTTCTTTGACCATCAAAAAATCAATTAAATGACTTAATTACCCTTGAATACATGAGTTATGCCCCCTAATAATATCACTAATTGTTTTTAAAGGAAAAAAATCAGAATTAATAAAATAAAAACTAATAAAAGTATTTTAAGAAAATTGAATTGAAAAGAAAAAATTAAAAAATTTATCTAAACAAAAATTTATATAACAAATTAAATGTAAAAATAAAAAAATTTATTTAAAAAGCATTAATATAAAGAATAATAAAATAATAAAATAATATAATTGTAAAAAACTAAAACATTATTAAAATTTATTTTGAAATATTGAATTGTTTTTTTTTTGAAATATTGAATTTTTTTGTTGCTAATTTTTAAAATCTTTATTTTCAATTATGTTTTTTTTAAATAATTTATTAGTTTTTATTTTTTTAATTTTAATTTTTTTTCTTTAAAAACAATTAATGGTATTATTAGGGGGGCATAACTCATGTATTCAAGGGTAATAAGTTCATTTAATTGATTTTTTGACGGTCAAAGAAGTAGACTAACGGAAATCCTAACGGTTATGGGGCTAAATGTTAAATATTTTGGTTTTCATAGGGGAGAATGGTCATTACTGAAACTAGAGGGGTTAAAACGTCTAATATTTTGGTTTTCAAGAGGAAGAATGACCATTACTGAAACTAGAGGGGGTAAAGTGTCTAATAAGGCAAACTACAGGGGAGAAAATGATTATATCCCAAAAAAAATGAATTGAGAAAATAAAGTATTCAAGTAAAAAGTTTCTTAGATTTTATTAAGGGGGGTGTATTGGTTCAAGATTTTATTAGATAATTTGGGGAAGTAAAAGTCGGGTGGTATTGGATTGAGACTTTTTAACAAGTTAGATAACTCCAGTGGTATTCGATCAAGACTTTTAAGATTTTTTTTTAAAAGTTCATATTGTCTTGTGGTATTGGATTTAGATTTTTAAGATTTTTTTTAAAAGTCTATATTGTCTTGTGGTATTGGATCTAGACTTTTAAATTTTTTAAAAAAGTCTATATTGTCTTGTGGTATTTGATCTAGACTTTCAAGTGGCAGCAAATTGTCTGGTGGTATTGGATTGAGATCAAGATTTTTAGGATTTCATGACAAAATGGATTTTCCAAACTTTTTAGTGATTTGTATAAATAGTTTGAACCCAAAATTGTTTTGCCCTCTCCCTCAATACTTTCTAGACTTTTCTCTCTCACTCAAAATTAGGGGTGGGCATGGGTTGGTTTGGGTTGGGTTTGACGATACCCAAACCAAATCATTATTTAATCAGTTTATTTTTTTTTTTACAACCAAAACCAAACCAATTATAAGGTAAAACCAAACCAATAAAAATCGGTTTGGTTCGGTTTGATTTGACGGTTTAAGAAAATAATTACATTTTTTTTATTTGAACAAATATAATAATATCAATATAAGTAGATATAAGATAAACAATAATACTAAATTTAACCCAAGTACATAATAATAATAGTTAAAAAAAAACTCGAGTGTAGAACGCATAAAACTTATATAAAAAAGTAAATCGTATTGCTTAATGCGTTTTTGTACGAAACAATAATAATAATAATAACAAAATAGATACTTATTCTCAATAAATTTGTTTAGTGCCAACAACTTTGGATGAGATGAAATAGCTTTAAGAATAAATAGAGGGAGTTAGAACTTAGAACTGGGGAAGCGGTAACCTTGAACATAAATAAAATATAAAATTAGGTTAAATTTGATTTTTTTTATATGATAATATATATATATATATATATATATATATATATATATATATAAGTATGTAATGATTTGGGTTGGGTTATATGGGTTGATAAAAGACAACTCACAAACCAACCCAAACCAATCGGGTTACTAAAAAATAATCCATTCGGTTTTTTTTTTCTTTAACAAAACAAAACCAAACCAAACCAACCCGTTTAAATTGGTTTGGGTTGGGTGGGTTGATCGGTTTGGCTGTTTGGGTGCTCACCCCTACTCAAAATCATCTTTAGCTTCTCTCTTGCTTCGCTCTTTTCTGGTTTCTAGGTTGTTATCAAAATTTTGTATTTTTGTGTTTTGGTTTTGAGAGAATCATTATAATCATAATCAGATAGTAATACGCAACAAAAACTGTTTTTTTTTCTATCATGGTTGTTACTGAAAATGAGGATCATATGTTGGTGAACTGGTGATGTCAAAATCTGGTGGTGGGTATGTGAATAATAAGAGTGATAATCAGATGGATAATAGCAAAATCAAATTTGGTCCAGTGGCTTTGCTCTATTGTTGTTTCTTTTCTAGTCTAAACGAATCTTTCATGAATCCCCAATTTGAATTCACTTTCTGGGTCTTTGAGTTGTCTTGTTTTGTGCTTTGCTACTTCACTGTAATGAAATTCTTGAACATCTCTTTGCTTTGTTGATCAGTGACTGTCCTTAACAAGATTATAGAGCACTACAATCGATTCTTGAAAGTCGTATTTTTAAAAGTCCAAAAAATTTTAAAATAAAGTCTAGATAATCCTAATAGTCTATAAATAAAATCCAAAGACTCTTTCATAATCCTAAAAGTCTAGTCCATATAATCTTAATAATCCTAACAATCTTAATAATCCTAAAAGTATAATCCTAACAATCTTAATAATCCTAATAGTCTTGTAAATCCATAAAATCCTTACATCTCAAAATTGTCTATTAAAATCCCAATCCAATACACCCCACCTATTATGAATTTTTATATGTTATTTATCATATGTATTTAATCATTTTTTTTATTCCCTGGGGTCTAAGAATTTTTTGGTTAGGTTAAGGACATAAGGTTGAGTTAAGATTTCTTCTTTTGATTGTTGTAAATCAATAAAATAGTAATGGCAGCCGATCTAGACACTCGTGTCTTTAATTGACACAAAATCTTAAGACAACAAAACTGCAGAAGAGGCATTTGAACAAAAGAAACAATACATGCAAAAAAAAAAAAAAAAAAAAAAAAAAAAAAAAAAAAAAAACCAAAGCCCTTGACATGTTAATCCCATGCTCGATTCACGATCAAGATACAATCTTTTGTTTCTGAAAGCAAGAGATGAAAAAAATGAAGGACAATGAAACATCGGCGATGAACATGCAAGTCCACCAGAGTAACTTTTGCAACGAATGAGACAACCATCCAATTTGCATAACTTAAGCTCAATCCAAAATGGATTAATCAGATATAGTAAAAAGAGGCAAAAGTGAGCAACATACAATTGGGTTCAAATAGAATAAATGAATCTATATATGGTATTTCCCAACCAAACATGACTGCAACATCGGAAGTTAAATGGTGCACATACATTACAATTACAATGAAACATGTAAGAGTGGAAAAAGGATAATGAAGAGCAAAAAGAAGATGTTTCTCCATATTATAACAAAAATCACACCAGTAGAAAGACAACAAATGCACTAAAGAGAGCCTTCAAAAGTATGTACACTTCCCACCCACCACATCATCCTCAATGTATTTGAAGACTTCATTTTTTGCCCCATGGGAAGCAACAACTCTGAAAATTTGAGCAAGATTATAAAAAGTTAGAAATTCATACATCTTTAGGGAAAAATAAATATACCACTTTATGTTGATAATGCCAATGGCATAGACCATATACCTTAACACTGTCATTACTACTAGGCTTCTGAGAATAGTATGGAGCCGGACTTGACATGCCTGGTGTTTTTGCACCACTGTTTCTCTCCTCCCGAACTTTGTTAAAAATGTGAGTATATCCATCTGCCGATGCAGGGTTATTTTCATCCCACTCCCCAAATTTTGGAACTGCAGCACCTCTATCAGGCTGTAACAACAGAAACCATACGGTTAAGAATTTCAGAAAGCTGAAACTGTGAAAAAAAAAATTAACTTATAAGTTGTGTCAAGAAAAGAATCTCATCTTGATTAAGAATATAATATAATGTGGAAAAGAATTTTGAAATGATAAGGTTACAATGCAATAAAATGATAGAGAAGAGAGAAAATTTACACTTTCATCGCCTCTAGTATTTGGTCTTAGTCGGGATCTTCCAGGTGTACCCTGGCTATTTTTGTACAAACCTTTTCCTTCCCATGAAGGAGACTGATCCCCATTACCTCTCCCTGCAACCCTTGCCTGGTTATGCAGTGGGGATCGCTCAAAGCTGTTCTCAGACCCAACACTTTGTCTTATAGGCCTCTTGTTAGCTTCAACTGAAGTTGCTACACGTCCTTGACGTTGATGAGTCGACTCAGCAGCAGCTTTGCGGCTTGTATCATCTTGATGTGCTGGAGAGTTTTTGAACTGTTTGGGGTCAGTATCTTCACTCCTCCTTGCTCGAACAGCCCCCTGTCCCAGTGATTTCTCTGGTTCACTCATGGTTTTGGAAGGTGGAGCTGAGGTTGGAGCTTCATATTCAGAAGGCATATCTGGGTTCTCTTCAGGATCATTGGGATTTATCATTTTCCCGCCTCGATTCTTCCGGGCCTTATCAAAATATGCTGTGTAAGGAACACTTTCACCACTATCCCAGTTTCCAAACTTTGGTACATGTGAACGTTGCTGTCACAATAACAGAAGCTAGTTATATTATACTCAAATATCACCTATAAACACATGACATATTTCAACCCTGTAGAAAGCCAATTCATCACCACTTTTCATCCAGTAAGCAAACAAAGTACATTATTTGCACCTATTGAATACTTTTATCAAAAGGACCAAGGTGCATTATAACAAGCTAACAAAGACCAACAATAATGACTGCTCCAAATACTGAAAAATGGTTTGAAATGGGAAAGACAAAACATTAAGTCAAGGACCACATCTCACATTATAGAAGTTATTCTTCATCGTCCCTAGAAACCAAATGCATATGTCCATGATACAATCATGGTAGTAGATCATATGTTTTCTATTAGGTAATCTCTAAAGCAGGATTAACATTTCTTCCCAAAATTATAAACAACAGCTAAAAAAAAAGAATCTTACCTGCAGTGCAATCAAAATATAACTTTCAAGAAAAAAATATAGAATCATATATATGGTATTAGAGACAGACTGTTTCTCTAGTTAACAGAGAAAAATGGAATGGTACAAATATGATGGTTTTATGTTCATAATGCAACAATCTATGCTCATAATGAGATATTGATATTAAGTTCTTATGCATGTCTTAATTATATTTCCTCGTCCAGGCGAGGTTCAACAAAAAAAATAAAATAAATAAACATTGGACTGCTGGATGCCATTAATTGTTTGCAAGTAATTAGGCATATCTTTATTATGTATCCAAGTTTTAAAAAAAAAAAAAAAAAAAAAAAACATCTTCAGTCCCCTACGAAATTTGTATTCATAAGAACAGGCATAAAATAAAAGTTGTTTCCTCGCTCTAAGTATGTATGTTGAGAAGGTAATATGTAATTATTTTTGCTAAAAGGGGATTTCGGAAAGTTGTACTTTTGGCCTTCAACATTACCAATCACATGTTCTCATGAGTCATTAATATGAAATTTTTCAATAAAGCAATCTTGTTGCCTTAATACTAATATGCATATCTTGAAAATGGCTAAGCTTCAGCATTTGACCCAGAAACTTGACTTATGCATTTTGGTTACTGGCGTTCTCTTGGTTAATAGAGTTAATAGAATGATATATAACTCAATGACAACATAACACAATACAATTACTTAAAAGTATCAACTAGTTATAAATTATGATGAAATTCAATTCTCTACGACTCAACCAAAGAAGATTACAAATGAAATGGTCAAATCATAACTAATTCATGATGGAAAAACTTATGAGTCATACAAACAAAATTATTACCTATTTAAAAAAAAAAAAAAAAAACAAACAAACAAAAAACAAACGAACAAAATTATTACCTATCAAACATCTAGCTAGCAACTTGAATAATACATTATCAACCGAAATGCAAACATATACCCAACAAATGTTCCATTAATAAATGTATCTCACGGCACCAAGCAACCTTGCCTCATACTAAACCCAGCAAATGATCCCCGAAGTTAACAAATGCATCCTTTTAAAAACCAGCTCAAGGAAATTTGAGTATACTATTTAATACAATTGGGATGCGCTGGATGAGATATGGAGGATGAGGTTATGTTAATTTGCTCACTCAAATTATTTTTCAGATTTATTTGATTTCTTTTTAGTGTCTTGTTTTGTTCTCCTAAGCAAAAAATTCAAATGTCCAAATTGTCAATTTTGTCTCATTTTTTTGTGTTATTCAACCACATGAATAAACCATTTTTTTTTTTTCAATTCTGATCTGAGATCTGATCTGATATGCAACTGCTGATTAACTATCCTATTCATTCAATTTTCCAAAAAAAAAAAAAAAGTCTCATAAACCCAGATCAACAAACATGTATTCTTGTTGAAAGAGCTTCATATACAATTACAGCTCATGCCAAAAATCCAGCAATGCTGATAAAACAAAATAGATTGACATAAACCAAAACAAAATCCAAGAAACAAGTGTTATACATAATCATCCCAACTGTAATTTCGACAAAATTATTATCAAAAACATAATAATAATAATAACCGATTAACATGTATTCTTCTAAAAATAACACAATCACATATACTCTTTCATAACTAAAAAAAAAAAATATATATATATATATATAAATAAATAAAGAAGCTCCTCTCAATTGAGCTAGATAGAATTTAAAGTTTTATTGCTTAGTTCAGGTTAATCTATGTTTCAAAAATCGAAGTGACACAAAAATATTTAAGATTGAGGTCATTAACCAATTCTGAAGCAAGAAAGAAGAAAAATAAAATGTAAATGAAGATGCAAAAAAGCCAAAATATAAAAAGAGAAAAAAGAGGACTTACTGCCATATCTTCTTCACCAAACTAGGAATGCCAAAAACCCAGATATCAACAAATCAACAATCTTTTAATCAAATTCAAGTTCGCAGATGAAACAGACCAATACCCACCAAAAATTGAGAGAGAGAGACTCGATTTCAGAGAGATAGAGGGAGAGAAATTGAGTGTTTAAAAAGAGAGAGAGGGTTATCAACCATTGACTGGTAATATTTGACCATTCTCTCTCTCTTTCTCTCTCTCTTTCTCCTCTGTTTCAAATGTCCCTCTCAATAAGTCGACGTATACAACCGTGAAAAAAAAAATAAAAAGAAAAAATGAAAAATGGCTTTTAATGTTTCCAGAGAATTGAAGGGCAAAATTGTCCAATAATATGGTGGAAAGTCAATTGGAAGAAATGAAGATGGGAGTGGCTTGGTAGGTGTTTTTGTGGTTGGCAAATGGGGTGACGTCAGAGCACTTAACGCCGTTACAGTTAATGGCGGCTCACTCTTTTCTATTCTTTTCTTTTCTTTTCTTTTTTTAATTCGTCAAGTCATAAATGCTGCGTTCGTCTCTCCCCGCGGTTAATTAACCTTTTGTTTGTCTGCTTCTGTTGAAACATTTCTGCTGCCTTCCCAGTTCTCATCTCTCTCTCTCTCTCTCTCTCTCTCTCTTTTATGAGGAAATTTCACATGAGTCCTTACTTATGGGTGAAATGTTATCTTTTTACATCTATTTGTCATATTAGTATGTTTAGTCCTTCAATTATCAAAAATGCATAACTTTAGTCCCTTCATTGATCAACTATTACTCTATTAGTCAAAATTAACGCTGTGAGGGACATTTTTATCTTTAAAAAAAAAACACTCTAGAGAAATGTACACATATCCCACTGAAAAAATAGTTTTTTTTTTCACATAAAAAAAAACTTAAAATAGTTATAATATAATAATAATAAATTTTAAAAGAAAACAAATGGAGGCCACCACAGGAGGAATTTGTGTTTCTTCCTCTATTCGAAGGAGAAAACCGCAACTTCCTCGAAATATGACTAACTCGTATCCCTTCGCCGATCTAGAGGAACCACTGCTTCTTCCAACAACATCAGGATGCCATGGTCTCCTCCGCAGACCTTGGCCTCCTCAATTTTTTTTAAATATTTTTAATTTAAAATTATTTAATTTTATATATTTACTTGTTTTGTAAATAATCTTATTGATTTTCTCATCTATATTATTTAATTTATTTTCACGTTCTTTCTATCTATCTCTCTTCATTTTAAAGGTTTTTTATTTTTAAAATTTAAATTTTTTTGTTATATTAATGGGTTTTATTTTTATCTTTTTATTTTATTTTTATCTTTTATTATTGAAAGTAAATTTGATTTTAATTAACATTATTTTAATTCAAACTAATTTTTTTTAATATATTTTAGTTGATCCCTATTTTTTATTTGGTTTAATTCATAGTACTTTTATATTTTATTTTAATTGTTAAAGAAGATTTTATATATTTTATTTTAATTGTTAAAGAACATTTTCATAAATTAAATTTTTTTTATGTTTTTTTAAGTAAAGTTGTAAAATCTTAGAAAGTCTAAAAGCATTTTTGACAAACTAGGTAAATGTTAAATTTTAATATCTTAACGAGTTTGAAAGTATCTTTGTCATTTTAGCTTAATAGATAGCAACAATTAGGGATGACAATTGGATAAATGTTGATGGACAATTGGATTATATTGGTTCCCCCATCCCTCCATATTTCCACCAATCCCCAAATTTCCCCATTTCTCCTGTTTCTCCGTTTGACCATGTTTGACTACAAATAATTACTAAAACTTACTCATTCAAATAAAAATTACATATTAAAAATTACGATAAATTTAAGAGTTAGATAAGTTATAAATTTAAGAATTTAAGAATTATTTATATTTAGGGTTAAAATTAGGAAAATGGGGAAATGAATAATTATTAAAACAAGGGGGGTTTAGCGGAAATGGGATAATGAGTATGAGGGACTTATCCTTACCCCAATTTGAGAATGATTCTTTTTCCCCAAATGGGGATTTTGGGAAAATTGGTGAGAAATGCCATCCCTAGTAATAATGGCAAAATAGTACTATAACATATTGTGCCATAGTTGATCATTAATAACTTGATTAAATGGATTAAAGTGGTGTATTTTGAAAAAAAACCGAGATCAAAGATATTGATACGAGTCTTATGACAAAAACATTTAAAATGTGATATTTCATAAAAAATGAAAGAACTTATATGAAATTTTCTCTCTTTTTTATTTTGTTTTTAACCACAATTTAATTATTTCATTTTGAGCCATGTTAACTTCTTGTTCTGTTTGTAGGTTCGAGTTACTGTTACTATATAAGTATTATATAGTTGTTGAAATAGTTTCTGATTATTAGATTTCAATTTAAGGGTTTATACAAATCAAAAATTATAAAATTATAAAAAAAAATTAAAACTAAAACTAAAAGAAACCAATTCTTTCTCACATAACTTATTAACCAACAACTATACATACATCATATATAGTAGTTGTAGAGAATAACTCAACTTAACTTTTATTGAGTGTGTGCTGATTACAAGAAGACATCAAGATATATACACGCATGCAGTATAAGAGTGTGAGCTGATTACAAACTCTTAAGTTGTCGAGTTTGAGGTAGTTGGGATATCCTTAATACGCCCCCGCAAGATGGTGGGCATTTCTGAGACACCAATCTTGGACCGTAATAGTGAGAACCGAGTTCGGGACAGCGGCTTGGTGAGCGAGTCAGCCAGTTGGTCTGCGGAGGCTACATGGGATACCCGAAGGTGTCCGCATTGGACTTGTTCCCGGACGAAGTGAAAGTCAATGGCTATATGCTTCATTCTTGAGTGAAAGACTGGATTCGAGCATAGATATGTGGCACCAACATTGTCACAATAGATTGTCGGTGAATGAGCCGCATCAATTGACAGTTCACGCAAGAGATTGGAGAGCCATATAGTTTCAGCGGCAGCAAGAGCAACAGCCCTATATTCGGCCTCTGTTGAGGATCTAGCAACAGTCCGTTGCTTGCGAGAGCACCATGAGATCGCATTCTTGCCAAGGAAGATGACATAGGCACTGGTGGAAGTGCGGTCATCATGATTTCCTGCCCAGTCTGCGTCAGAGAATCCATGTAAGGAGACAACAGAGTCACGGCGAAGGAGGAGTCCAAAACTTAGAGTCCCACGTAGGTAACAGAGAAGCCTCTTGGCAAGGACCCAGTGGCCAGAAGTTGGGCAATGCATGAATTGAGCAAGCTTGTTTACTGCAAACGCAATGTCAGGGCGAGTGAAAGATAAATATTGTAGGGCTCCAATTACCTGACGAAATTCAGTGGCATCTGTGAGAGACGTGCCGTCAAGAAGCTTCACGGAGCTGTCTGTTGGCAACGGAGTTGAGACCGATTTGGCATCAAACATCTTAGTGCGTACCAATAGGTCAGTAACATATTTCTGTTGAGAGAGAAACATGCCAAGTGGAGATTGAATAACCTCAACACCAAGAAAGTATGACAATGAGCCTAGGTCTTTAATTGAGAATCGTTGAGCAAGTGTACCCACAAATTTTTCCACTAGAGCCCCATTACTTCCAGTGATAATTATGTCATCAACGTACACCAATAGAAACATAACAAATCCATTAGTATTAAAAATGAACAGAGATGAATCGGATTTAGAATTGACAAACCCAGTTTGGAGTAGATATTGACGAAGCTCATTGTACCAAGCCCGAGGAGCTTGTTTGAGACCATAGATGGCTTTCCTGAGGCGACATATATGTGTAGGATAGGTAGGGTCCAAGAAGCCCGGCGGTTGTGCCATAAAAACGTCCTCAGACAAGTGCCCTTGAAGAAAGGCATTATTGACGTCCAACTGACGAAGTGACCAACCACGAGATACTGCGACACTTAGGACTACCCGAATTGTGGTGGATTTAACCACTGGACTAAAGGTTTCAGTGTAGTCAAGACCCGGTCGTTGGTGAAATCCTTTTGCTACCAAGTGTGCCTTGTATCGAGATATGGAGCCATCCGGTGACCTTTTAATGCGAAACACCTATTTGCACCCTACAACGTTGTGAGCCGAGTGTGGGGGAACCAAGTCCCATGTGCCATTCTGAATGAGGGCATCAAATTCTTCTGACATCGCCTTTCTCCATTCAGGAATTTTTATAGCCTGAGAAGCACAGGTTGGCTCAATTTGTGTAGTTGATAACAGGACACTGGTGAGAGAGAGTTTGGTAATTGGTTTGTGAATGTTGTTCTTCGACCTTGTGATCATTGGGTGATTTGGATGGGTGGTTGGCTCGGTTGGGTTTGTGTTTAGAGTTGATCCAGACAAGGTAGGTGGACTGTGTTGAGCGTCGGGTGGATTGGTTTGCTGTGCAGGTGGCAATGCAGATTCAAGGACGGGCTGGTCAGATCTGGTGTGGATGACTGGTGCGAGTGGTGGTTGCGGACAGGACTGGTGTGGCTGATCTGGTGGTGCAGCAGACGGGACTGGTGCAGCTGCGGATAGGTTGGGCTCGGTTGCGGACAGGCCCGGTGCGAGTGGTGGCAGGTTCGTGCTGGTCCGAGAAGGGACGGGTGCAACGGCGCGAGCTCCGGAGCTAGGTGGTGCCGCCAAGTGAGAGGTCCCATACAGTAGAGAATCTGATGTGTGTGCATGCCTTGTGGGAACCGAAATAGCTGGTGTGGGTGAAGGTAACCATGATGTGTGTGTGTCAGTGTCCGAACGGGGAACTTGACAGGGAGACTCGTGTAGGGAAATACATACTCAACGAACGTAACATGTCGAGAGACAAATATACGATCGTTTTCTAAGTCAAGACAATGATACGCACTCTGAGACATAGAGTACCCAATAAAGAGACAGGCTCTAGATCGAGGCTCTAGTTTGTGAGAGTTGTATGGTTTAATCCAAGGATAACAAAGACACCCAAACACACGCAATTTGTCATATGACGGACGCATAGAAAATATTTTTTCAAAAGGTGTCGACATGTTGAGCACCGGTGTAGGCATCCTATTTATTAAGTAGACAGCTGTGGTGAATGCGTATGACCAAAAAGTGAGTGGCATTGATGCATGAGTGAGAAGAGACAGACCTGTCTCGACAATGTGACGATGACGTCTTTCAGAGACGCCATTGTGCTCAGGTGTGTGTGGTGGTGTGGTAAAGTGTGATATGCCATGACTAGCAAGAGTTTGCTTTAAAGCAATAAATTCACCGCCATTGTCACTGTAAAAAGAAACAATGGGGTGGCGAAAGAATTTTTCCACCAACAATTTAAATCGTTTGAACACATCATGAACATCAGATTTATTTTTCAAGGGATAAAGCCAAATATATTTTGTAAAATGGTCAACAAAAATCACATAATATTTATAGCCATCTTTGGAAATTATTGGAGAGCTCCAGACATCTGAGTAAATTACTTCAAGCGGTTTAGAACTACAGACAGTTGAAACCGAAAAAGGTAATTTATGAGATTTATTACATTTGCAGGCATCACATGCGACACTAGACTTATTAGATGACAAGATAGATAATGCTTGGGAAGACACTAATTGACTAATTATTTTGGACGAGGGATGACCAAGACGATGATGCCAATCAGGGAGAGTAGCTTTGACACAGGAGAGGGCGAATATAGGTGGAGATTCTCGTTGAGCATGGGACGGCCACTTGTAGACACCGTTCCTAGTCCGTCCTTGCAGGAGCCGCGTCCCCGTACGAAGATCCTTCACAATAAACAGCAGAGGTGAGAATTCAACTGAAACTTTGTTAGTAGCACAAAATTGCGATACGGAAATTAGGTTTTGTTTCATGTTGGGAACACATAAGACATTAGATAATAAAAAAGATGAAGGTTTAGAGGGTAGACGAGTAGAACCAGTGTGTATGATATTCAAACCTGAACCATCACCAATCATAATGTCATCAGAGCCACTGTAGGGAGAATGTAGTGACAAGTTATTGAGGTCCGTGGTGACATGATGTGAAGCGCCTGAGTCAAGTAACCATTCAGGGGAAGAATTAGCGCCCGGAGCGGCATAATTTGCATGGGGCTGCCATTGCCTTGTAGATTGGGTTGATGGAGCTCGATTTTGCACAGGACTTAATGTGAAATTGGAGCATTGTTTTGCCGTGTGACCCTGTTCACCACATAGTTGACAAAATCCACGATAGTTTCGCGGTTTATTTGAGTTATTTTGCGAATACCTGGAGGTTTGGCGTTGGGAGTCCGCCGATTTGGAAGGTGATGACCGATTGAAGGCTGCAGCCGGCTGGTTGCTTTTGTTTTGGTGGCTGCCAGAGTGGCCATGGTGGCTGCTGGACGGTGGTCGAGCGGCGTAATTAGCGGTGATAGGTAGCCTTTGATTCTTCCCAGCCTCTTGCTTCAATACCGCTTCAAAGTTGATGAGTTTCTCATGGAGTTCTTCAAAAGATATGGTTGTATCACGTGCACGAACAGCAGATGAGATGTCTTTGAATTCGTCACCAAGTCCATTTAGAATTTTGACAGTGAGATCTTCAGAGTTTTCTGGTGCATCAAGCATTGCTAACTCATCTGCAACGCTTTTGATGTGTTGCATGTATTCAGTTACAGTTTGGGTTCCTTTGGTGACATTGGTAAGGACTCCTTTGAGATGCATAATATGGCCTCTGGAGGGTTTTGCATAGGTGTTTGCAAGTGCAGTCCATGCATCACAGGCAGTTTTAGCGGAAGCAATAAAGGGGATAATTGAGGGAGATATAGAGCCAAGGATTGCATTCAAAAGCAGTTGGTCTTGTCTGATCCAGATGTTGTGAGCGGGGTTGGGTGCAGCGATGTCGTTTGTTGTGACAGTTGCCGGTAGGCATGGTTTTTGGCCATCAACAAATCCCATAAGATCGAACCCAACAAGAAGAGTGTGGAACTGAAGTTTCCATGAGCGATAATTTGTCGCTGTGAGCTTTAATGGGGCTTGAGCTGCGACATTGATGCTGACAATGGTGTTTGATGAGGAACTGATTTCATGTGAAGAGGAGGAGGAAGAAATTACGGTCACTGATGAGGATGAGTTAGAGCCGGTCATAGTGGATCGAGACTCGTTTGAGTTTAATGAAGCTCTGATACCATGTAGAGAATAACTCAACTTAACTTTTATTGAGTGTGTGCTGATTACAAGAAGACATCAAGATATATACACGCATGCAGTATAAGAGTGTGAGCTGATTACAAACTCTTAAGTTGTCGAGTTTGAGGTAGTTGGGATATCCTTAATAGTAGTTAAACCTTTGTTTGTTTGTATGTTTGAAGAAATATAATTACCTTTCATTCCATGTTTATTTTTTATTAGTTTTAAGTTGAAGTAATCAAAATGGTAAGGGTGGCTCTCTATTGCCACCCAAAAAAGTTTTTCTACATCCATATTTTAATAAATTTTTTATTACTAAAATGTCATTATATACAATTTTAAATTTATTTTCTGCACACATTAGTTGAATGTTCGATCTATCATAAACCATAATAATATAAATAAAATCTAAACCAACATAAAAAAAAATAAATGAAAATACGGAAAACATGCCGAAATAGGACAATGAACATTTTTAAAAGAAATAAGAAGTAGAGCATAGATAAAAACCCATTTAGAATCGCATTATAAACCTGGTGCAATTAATAACACAAATGGTAATAAAATCTTAGATGTCACAACTAGTGAGAAAAATGCGTTTAATGAGAAAATATGTTTAAATTTAAATCTCATCATTAAGAGATCATATTGATTATATTAGATACATATTCTGAGTATGTGAGATTATCCAAGCCAGGTGCATGAAATTATTTTTGTTCCAAGAATTACTAATCATTCGGCTAGGGATGGCAATGGTTCCTACTAGATCTAAACCCAGACCTGCCAAATATTTTGAGACCCAGACCTAAATATATCCACGGGTTTAGGTTCGGGTCTAGACCCGTGGGTCTTAAGAAGACTCTGACTCACCCGGTGCACCTACGAATATAATTAAGTCTAAATTTGGACATGCAGACCCAATTTACTGATTTGATCATGGTAAATTGGTAACTGAATGCACATTCAAGAGCTCCATGAACCCAATTTACTGAATTGATCAGAATATCAAAACCACAACCAGTATAGTACCCATTTATGCTATCCTTATTTTAAGAAAAAATGGTGTTATTAGCACACCCACTACTGAACTATATATACCACACTTTTTAAATTATTTAGTATTTTTTTCCCTTTATCAAATTACTTAAAAGACATACCATTTTTGTTAAAAAAATCTTGTACAAAATAAAACTAATAAAACCCTAGTTTCCTTATTTCAAAACCCTAATGACATAAATTATTTCAAATCACTGAATGTTTACTATTTTTATTTATATTTTCTTTTAAATCTCGATCTTATATTTCTCATGTTTAATATTTATTGATTTTATTGTTTCGCATATTTGTTTTGTTTTTCTTTTCAAATTCCATATTCATGTTTACTATTTTTTTTTCCTCTCGGTTTATTTTCTTTCAGATCTTCCAGGCATACTATGATTTGTATCAATTCTTTTGTAGATTTTATTTTGAATCTTCCAAAGTTAGTTTACTGTTATTTACAAAAAAAAAACAATGAAATCGCAATTCGCAACCAAGAGAAACCTAATCTATGACGAAACAAAACCACATCAAAACCTTAATTCAATCGTTCAAAACAATCATCAGACGATCAATATTACACTGATAATCTACCACTAGCAATCTAATCAACTAAAGAAGAAAACAAATTGCATCTAATAAAGATGGTTTCACCATGAAATAAGAAGAAAAACAAGTCCTGCAAATGGATGTGAGAAAACTGTATATAAATATTAGAGATGAAGTGTATTTTTATTTTTATTTTTTTGAAAAAGATAGGAGGTGTATTAAGTTTTAAAAATAAGTAAAAGGGTAATCCTAGAAATAAATCAAAAAAATTAATAAAACCATTTTATTTTACATAATTAAATAAAAATTTAAAAAAGTGAGGTATAAATAATTCAGAAGTGGGGTGCAAAAAGCACCACTCTTTAATAAAAGATATACTACTAAAATTCAAATCTTTCAAAGACACCACAAGCTCCAAACAAAACAAAAATGAAACAGAAAATGAAGTATTTTCTAACTACGAACTTCATATACTTCCACAATCAAAAATATGAATCCACAAACCAAAATAGCAACTATCAGCTCCAAGTAACACGAAAATAAAAATAAAATCATATAATACCAATCAGATTAGTTCTTAGCTACCATCGTTAACTTCTACAACCAAAACAAATAAAAAAAATACCCAGAAATGAAAGCAAAAGCATAAGCAAAAATTAAACAAGACCCAGTTGAGATTTCACAAAACATAAACATGGTTGAAAAGCAAACAGCAAAAAAGATGGTACTGAGAAAAAGTCGTTCGCGCAATCGGGCTTCTTCGGAGCCGAATCATCAATATGAACACCAGCTGTCAAAGAAGTCAGATGACAGTAGACATGACCACGGATCGATTCAAACAGTGGAACAGAATCGTAATCGTGGGAAAAAAACCGAAATCGGTATCGAAATCGGAACCGGGTTTTGGTTATGGAACCGGACCGAAACCGTGAGCCTTAAGGTTCCGGTTCCGGTTACTTAAAAAAAACCTGACTAGAACCGACTGTTCGGTTCTGGTTCTGGAACCGCTGGTTCCATCCATTTATTTATTTATTCTTTTGAAAGGTTGACACATTCTCTCTCTCTCTCTCTCTCTCTCTCTCTCTCTCTCTCTCTCTTTCTTTCTTCAAATCTCAGATATCTCCCTCTTACTTTTTTTCTTCGATCTCTCATCTCTCTCTTTCTTCTTTCTTCTTTTTCTCTCTTTCTTTCTTTCAAATGTTCCACCCAGATCAAGTGACAACCAAAGACCAGACTTTCTACTTCCATCAATCTCTCGCCAGAGATCTCTTCTTCATCTCGTCGCCGACAATCTCTTCTTCGATCTCTCTCTCTCTCTCTCTCTCTCTCTCTCTCTTTGATCTCATCATAAAAACCATCTCTCTCTCTCTTTGATATCTTCTTCTTCGATCTCTAGTGGTGGTGGGTGATTTAGATTTTGGGGTTGATTTGTTATTTGGGTGATTTGGGGTTGATTTGTATGATGAATGGGATATATGATTTGTGATCTGTGATCTGTGTGATGAAGCCATAAAGGGGTTAATCTAAAGAGAGAGAGAGAGAGAGAGAGAGAGAGAGAGAGAGAGTGGTTCGAATATGAAGGTGATTTGGGTAATTAGGTAAGGTTGGGTGAGTTAGTGAGAAATGAGAACCGAGATTGAAGGTGATTAAACTGATAACTGAGATACTGAGAAGTGAATCTGGTTCGAATTGAAGATGATTTTGATTTTGATTTTGATTTTGATTTTGATTTTTTTTAAAGAAATCGAATCGCCTGGAATCGGGGAACCCACCGGAACTGAAACCCCTTCTCAAGTGGTTCCAGTTTCGATTCCAGGGAATCTGAAGCCGAAACAGACAGTTCGAAACCGGAACCGAACCGAACTGCGATCATGTCTAGATGACAGACCAGTGAAATCGAAGCTAACACTACGATAACCCAGTTCAGTCTCTTCAAACCCCTGAATTTCAAGCACCTTTATGTTTGCTTTTAAATTGTTCGGGTTATCGGGTTTAGGTCTAAAAAATTTCATACTCGGATCGGGACCCGATACGGATTGGTTGTTTGGTACCCAGATCCGACCCACGACCCGAATATTGAGACCCAGACCCGATCCATGCGGTTCGGGTTCGGTTCGGGTTCAGTTCGGTACTTGCAGGTTTTGGTGAAATTGTCATCCCTTATACAACATTCACAAATGTCTTCAGAGTTGCCCATGTCTACACCATTAACTAAAGAATCGACCAAGAATGTGAGGTAATCTCGAATCCTATATTTGATGAGTCTAATGAAACACATGTTCCTGTAGAAAATATAGATGTTCCTATAGAAAATATAGGTGCAGAAAATATATCTCCTAAGTATCCACAAAGGTCAAATAAGGGAAACCCAAAGAAACATATGAACCTGATCCTAAAGCCAAGAACAAGTACCCAATTAGCAACCATGTGTCCTCCCATAGATTGTTTAAATCGTATGCATTTACTGTTAATCAACTATCCACTAAATCTATTCCTAGTAGTGTGCAGGATGCATTGACAAATCCAAAATGTACAAAGGTGATGAACGAAGAGATAGAGGCTTTAAAAAGAATGTCACTTGGGAACTTGTTCCATTACCCAAAGGAAGAAGACAACTTGATGTAGATCGGTGCTTACGGTGAAACTCAAAGCAGATAGCAGTATTGATAGATATAAAAAAAAAGGGTATACGCAAAGGTATGGGGTGGATTATCAAGAGACTTTTGCACCAGTAGCCAAGATCAATATAATTCACATCCCCATATTTATATCTGCAAACCGGGATTGGTATACGCAACAATTTGATGTTAAAAATGCTTTCCTGAATGGAGATTTAGAGGAAAAGGTCTACATGGAGTTTCCACCCGAAGTTAAAAGTAGTTTTTCATGTAGAAGTGAATTTTGTATACCGAAAAAGTCATTGTATGGGCTGAAACAGTCACCTAGAGCTTGGTTTGGGAGATTCTCTTCTACAATGAAGGCATTCAGGTTATAAGCAAAGTAGTTCAGACCATACTTTATTTATAAATCACAAAGAAAGGAAGGTAACTATCTTAATCGTGTATGATGATGATATGGTCTTGATAGGAGATGACCCATGCAAAATGAAAGCATTACAGGAGTATTTGGCTACTACATTCGAAATGAAAGATCTCGGCCAACTTAAATTTTTTTTGGGGATTGAGGTCGCGACATTGAAACACAAGATTTCCCTTTCACAATGAAAGTATGTGCTATATTTTTTTAACTAAAACTGGAATGCTTGGTTGCAAACTAGTAGAGACCCCCATAGAAATGAATCAAAAGCTCAAAGTTTTGTTAGATCAAACTCCAAAAAACATGGAGTGTTATCAGTGATTGGTTGAGAGATTAATCTATATGTCACACACGAGGCCTGATATAGCTTATGTAGTAAGCGTCGTAAGCCGGTTCATGCATGCTTTTGTCCTAGAGGTTAGCTATTTAACTAAAGTTAAAATTATGTTAATTTTTTTTGATAAGTAATATTACGTTAATTTGACTTTAATTACTTCAATACATGTACACATGTCAATTATGTAGTGATTTCAAAATAAAAGTATAATTTTATCCCTACAAAATGTTATAGTTGACTAACTTCCGTTAGTCAAAGGACCAATTTGGTACTTAAAAATAATATAGAGATCAGTTTGATTAAAAAAAATCACAAACTACTTAGGGACCGTTTGGTTTGGGATCATCTTTACACGTGAATGAGAATTTGATAACACTCAGGGGCCGTTTGGTATGGGGTAAACAAAATAATGTGATTCCTGAGAAAGTTAAACACAGTAATGTGATTCCTGAGAAACTTGGATACATGTGTTTGGTTATGTAATGGAATATTATGCCGGATTTCTAGGAATATCAAGTATTAGTGTTTGGTTGTACATGAGAATTTGTTTTTTTTATTATTAAAAACTAAAAAATTAAATAAAAAATTCAAAGTCCCTCTTATATGGTTTAAAAAAAACCAGATCCATTTCTCTCTAGATCTGGGTTTATTTATATCCTTGTCTTTGACATCTTTCATCTCTTTCTTTCCATCTCTCTCTCTCTCTCTCTCTCTCTCTCTCTCTCTCTCTCTCTCTCCCTTCCAGATCTAGGTTTCTTTAGAAACTCAGATGCGTTCAACATAAATGTAATCTGTCGTCGTCGTCGTCGTTGTCTCCACGTCGTCGTCATCGTTGTCTCCACATCGTCGTCGTCTTTGTTTCCTCTGACCGGGTTCTTGATCGTAGTCGTTGTCATCATCGAGCAAACCCAGATCATGTTTCTTGCTACTTGCTGCAATTATTTTTCTTTTTGTGTTGGTGATGGTGTTTGATTCTAATTTGTTAATGGTTTAATACAAGATTATTTGTGAGTTATGATTGTGTTTTGATGAAGATGAAGTTGGGTATTGTTTAGTTGATTTGAAAGTTATGTTTTGAAATCTGAAAATTTGGTGTTTGGGTAGTGAGAAAGTGTAAGAAAATAAAAGAATAAAACTGAAAAATATTTGGACGAATTTTTTATTAATTATTATTAATTATTTTTAATTAAATGTGGGTCCCACGGTAGGAATCTGCTGGAAGGTAATGTGAAACCCACCTGTTGGGATGGGTTTCACATTACCCCCTTGGAGGGTAAACTTGCTACCTAACATAGGAATGCTATGGGATTCTCATTCCTATACAAAGATGACCCCATACCAAAAGGCCCCTCACTTGTTTGTTAGCTATTTTGAGTATTTTTAAGCCGGGAAAGTGAACCCTATAGTAATCACTTTACTCTTTATGGGGTAATGTGAAACCAATCCCACCCTCTATCTGATTTATGTTGTGGGACCCACACTCAAATATTTTTCCTACTTTTTCTCACTTCCCAAACACAATTTAACTTTAGTCAATCAAATACAACAAACAAAAACCAAAAATTAATTCCAAAAATCCAAATCAATTCTGATAATCCAAATCAAATGCTATTAATCCAAACTTCACCTTCAATCAAAACCATATCAATTTCAAAACAAAAACAAAATACAAAAAATTCAACCTAGGAAAATGGAGCAGAACAATACATCTTCAACAATGGAAGCACACATTATCTGCACTCCATCACACCTCCATCATCTCTCGTTCTCGTTAGCTTTCGTAGATTGATTGCTCATTCTTCTTGCTAGGCTATAGTCGGCGCTTCTCAGCTTCCGCATAACCTCTTCTTTTGCTAGAGATAATACGGCACCAGTGTCGGAGCTAGAGTTTTGTCGTGGTTTTGGAAATTTCTGTGATTTCGGTCAAGGAAGACGAAGACGACGACGTGGAGGCTGAGTTACAGGGCCGGCCAGAGATGTAGCACCATCTTTGTCTTACTGAGATGGAACAGATGTAGATGGAGATGGATCCATCTTCATCAAAAGAGTTTGGCCAGCTTTGGGTTTCCAAAGAAACCTAGATCTGGTATTTAAAATATATTTTTTTTTCAAAGTTGATCTCTACGTGGAGATCCATCCAACAAAATTAATATAAAAAAAATCATCTTTTATCTTTTAGTTTTTCGGTTTTATCTTCTTTTTTTTAAAACATTTTTCAATTTATCTTATTTATAATATTTTTTTAATCACCGTTAAAATTCATATTGACATGTTTTTATGTTTAAAGACAAAAAGATTCTCATATGCAACCAAAAATAGTTATTTAACTTGTCATAGGAATCTGACACAATATTTTCATACACAACCAAACACATGTATACAGGTTTTTTCAAAAATCATATTACTGTGTTTAACTTTTCGAGAATCTGAAAACTTTGATTACCTTATACCTAAGGGCGGATGGTTGTAGGGGCTGACCCAGACTAAAGCCAGGTCAGCTTTTTTAAAAAAAAAAGACAAGAGATTTAATATTATTTTAATTGATCAACATAATAGCATTAGAGTTAGAACGAGGATCTATTGATTCTCTTCTTTCCTTTCCTGTCATGGTCACATCAACTTAATTTCTATAACTTTCTCTCTCTCTCTCACCTGTCTCAACTCCCGATTCTCTCCCTCTCATTCTCTCTCTCTCTCACCCAACTTTCTATCTTTCCAATTAAGAAATTCACAATTCCAAATTTGAATTATAAAAAATATTCTAAATTTATTTTTCTAATTAACAAGGAGTTTTAGTTTGTTATTCATAGTTTAAAGTTAGAGTTAATTTGTTATTTTTTTTTATGAATTTCTTTCCTACTGCAATTTATTATTTTTAGTATTATATTATAATTTATAAAGTATTATTTTAACCAAATTGGTTGGGTTACAATATCAAACAATAAACATTAAAGTTAAGAAAAACTATGCTTTCATGCTTTGAAAAAAAAAAGTTAATCAATCATTGGGTATTTGAGAGGGAGTGAATCAAGTTCTCCATGTAATATCGCGGACAAGAGTTCAAGTTTGCCGATTAATGAAATTTTTTCGATTGTTGGAATTTTCTGGTACTGTCGAATTAAATTCACTTACTATATAGTTTTATTTTAGCCCACCTTAAGAAAAAATCATGGGTATGCCCCTGCTTATACCAAATGGCTCCCTAGACTTAACAAAAAAGTTTCAAGCTTATTTAGTAATTGTCATAATAATAATAATAACAATAATAATAACAACAACAAACAATTTCAAAATATAATAATAAGATTGATGGTGCCTCGATGTGAAGGAGAAGAGGTCATATTTGGTTCAAAAATGAGACGAGAATACATATTGACATCTAATCGTTGAAGTTTGAAGAAAAGTCTTTCTGGTCAAATATTTCTGGCTTGAATCTGTATTGGAAATTTTGCATTGAAAGATAATTAACAAAATGTGTATTTTGTTAATTTAAAATAGAGGATATTCAACAGAGATGTTGAGATGAGAGAGTTGACCCATTTGAAAAGTTAAAAACATAGTAGAATTGGAATGGTTAAGACTTTTCAAATGAAGAAGAGGCTTCAACTAATTAACAAAACATGGCCGGCTTCTTTGACAAAGCACACTTTCACAACTTGTTTCTTCCTACGTGCCATGCACTAGCACCACAACTACTTTCTTTTTATTTATCATTTATATGATACAAGTCGTTACCTTAGCCCCTCTCTCTCTCTCTCTCTCTCTCTCTCTCTCTCTCTCTCTCTCTCTCTCTCTCTATTTATATATATATATATATATATAGGAAATGGGTCTCCATAGCGCTATACCCCCCGACGGGGATCTCTTACTTTAATTATATATACAAGAAACTTTTCACCTCAGTGCGTACTGATAAATATTTATCAGTACGTTGCATGTGAACCATTAAATTCAATTGTTTTGACCTATTCTGTATGCACTTGTCAATGCTTAGTCATAATCTATGACCTACATGCAATATATTGATGTATTTTATATTAGTGCGCACTAAAGAGAAAATGACTGTATATATATATATAAAAAATTCACATAAGTGTGCATTAATGAAATTATGTAAGGACATTGAATGTGACACTCATTTTACATACTTTGACTTGGTATGTATGCATTTGTCAAAGGTGTTTTATAAATGAGTAGCTCGCATTCAATATCTTTATATAATTCCATCAGTGCGCACTGATAGGAAAATGACTGTATATAAATAATATATATATATATATATATTTATATAGTAACTTTAAAGTGAGAGATCTTTTACTTTAATTTCGAACCATTCGGTAAAGACCTTAATGAAATCAAATCGATTTTTATGAATTTTGATATGAATTTTTTTACGGATGATAAGTTTAATGAAATCTATCTATGAATAAAATTTGAGAATTTTTCAAGCACTAGAAATATTAATCCCAATTTTGTTTAACATAAAGCCATCAGAAAAATAGGACAAATATAGGAAAATTCAAAAAAATAGTTCTAGTACTTGAAAAATTCTCAAATTTTATTAATATGTAAATTTCAATGAACTTATCATCCAAAAAAAAATACAGATCAAAACTCATAAAAATCGATGTGATTTCATCAAAGTCTTTACATAAATTAAAGTAAGTTATCCATCACTTGAAAGTTAATATATATATATATATATATATATATATATATATATATAATGTTAGTGGTGTAAAAGGGGACCGGCCCGGCCCACATCAGCACGGCCCGTTTTCCTAAATGGGGGCCCGGCACGGCCCCTCCGTGCCATGCAACGTACCGTACCGGGCCGGAACGTGGGCCAATTAGGACAGGCCAAATGGGCCGGCCCATATCTATTATATATATATATATATTTTTTAATTTTTTTACATATTATTATTTTAGTATAATAAAAAAATGTTTATAATAATAGATTATAGATACATTTTTTAATGAATTAATTCAAAGAATAAATAAAGATAAAACATGAAAGAAAATAAAAGTAGATAAAAATATGAAATGAAGAATTCTTTATTTATTTCGGACTTTCAGTATTACATATTTACATGATTGCCTCATTAAAAACCTTACCAAGAAAACCCAGTGGGATAAAAACTTGGTAAGGGAAAAAGAGTGCAATCGTATTACAAGTAAATGTATATGTACAACCTAGTTCTGGACCTAGGTTACTGCCGGAACCCTCATCGACATATAAATTGGAGTAATTTTGAATAAATTGTTCGTCTACCGTTTCATTTTGCATCATCTTTCGAGCATGCTCCCAATCCCGAACGCATATTAATACCTCCACCATCTCTGGAGTTCAAACAATTTTTCTTGGTTCAATAATTCGTCCACTCATGCTGAATGCCTGTTCTGAAGACACAGTGGACACGGGGATAACCAGTATGTCACGTGCTAAGTGTGACAAGACCGGATACCTGTAGCTATAGGTCTTCCACCATAACAACAGATCAAAATTCTCCGTGTTTTCGTCGGCATCACACTGTGCTTCAAGGAACCTATTCAGTTCGGCACCAGAAGATGCAGCAGATCGTGTAGTTGAAGAAGAAGAATTTGCTGATTTGTCTTTTTTCCGGCGTTTGAGAATACTCCAACTTGTCCGCAACGATTGTGTGTCCGGTTCTGGTGATGGTTCCGTGTGAACGCCGCCAAACCTGTGCTCATAAATACTAAAAACTTCGAACAACTTGTTTCGAATGTCAGTAATCTGGTCGGAATAATCTATTGACAATTTATTACCAATAAATTCAAGCAAATATTCTAAACTAGCTAATTTAATTCTAGGATCTACTATAACACCTAAGGCATAAAGGAAAGGCATTTCAGACCAGTATATTTTAAACTTGGTCTCCATGGCAACAACTGCATGGCCAAGCAAGTCATCTTCCCTATAAGTGTTTAACAAGTCAGACATTTTCACAATCTGATGGATTGCGTGGAAGATGTGGGGTAATAGACCCCAGAAAGAGTTACAGTGGCATTGTAAAAAACCTATAAAAATTCAACAAAAATCTTTGTCACATACCAATCGTTTGGTGTCAGTGATTGAGCAGGTGGACAACCACTTTTGGCCAATTTCATGTTATTAAAACCTGAAATAGTTGTATCATATTCCAAACAATTTTTCAGCATTAAGTAAGTAGAGTTCCACCTTACCGGCATATCAGTTTGGAATCGTCGGGGTCGTAGACCGTTTAATGTACAGTGTTTACCAAATTCTTGAAATCTTGGATTAGATCTACCGATCCAAGAAATGGCATCTCTGATGCGTTATATACGATTGCTTACTTCCTTCAAACCAGACTGTATAACTAAATTTATGATATGACATGCACAACGCTGGTGGAAGAAATAACCCCCAGCTTGCGGGATGTTTCTTTCAGTAAACAATGCAATAGACTTAGTATTTGCCGATGCATTAGCTAATGTGATAGAGAGGATGCGATGAGTTATGTCATAAGTTTCTAAAACAGAAAGAATGACAGCAAAAATATTGTATGCGGTATGTGCAAAATCCATAGGACGAAAACCAAGAATTTTTTTTTGTATCCTACATTCAGAGTCTAAATAGTGTCATGTGACACATAAATAGTTCTGTTTGGAACATGCGTTCCAAATATCGGAAGTTAATGCAATTGAGACAGTTAGATGCTGTAATTCAACCGTCAAGTCATCTCGTTGGATTTTAAACATTTTTATCAAATCGTTCCTAGTGGTGGTTCTAGAAACAATTTACATTTGGGGGCAAAATGCAGATGTGATAAATTCTTGAAAAAAAACACAGTCACCGAAATTAATAGGTTGATCAGTTTGTGCAATGTACCGTGCCAAACATTTTCTAGCATGCGCGGCGTCATAATGCCACGTCGTAACCGACCCGTCTGGGTGCCGTTGTAGTTGTGTCTGGGTTGTAGTGGGTACATGTACGTGTTTAGGCATGCATTTTAGCTTATGCATTCTCAAATGACCGGTTCCACCTCTAGTATTAGTATAGTTCTTAGGACAAAACTTACATTTGGCTCTGGGGCCGACCGTACCGTCTGGGAGTGTCATTTCTACTACGTCAAAACACTGCCATATGTCTAATGTTAACCTTCTTAGATTTGGTACGTGATGTCGGTGTGGCGCCGGAACCAGAAGGTCCCGCTACGGTTTCTACCGGTCGGAGAGATCAAAATCATCGTTCAGCATGTTTAGACCGTCTGGAAAATAAGGATGGGTAGGATCCATTTCCTAGAAAAAAAAAAATTCAGGTCATTAGTCATTAATAAATATTAAAATTGAAAGGATAAATTGCACCCACACCCCATGAGGTTTGGTATGAGTGCAGTCAAATAACAAAGAGTCATTATTCTACACTCAGACCCCCTAAAGTAACGGTGGTTAATGAGACTGTTACTCTGATATAGTTTGACTTTGGAAATGTCCTACATGCCCTTAATAGACGTTAATGAAGTTGCAATCTAGTGTAGTTGGGAGCATAATTTAACAAGATATTCTTGCTCTAGATTAAGTATGAAAAAAATGTGTACATACATATAGTTAAAAATATTATTTTATTGTTGTATAATAATTATTTGTCACTGCACTCTGCACTGCAACAATAAAAATCATTTGACATCCATTAAAAAAAATCATTTGACATATATGAAAAAATCATTTGACGTATATAAAGGGTTACCATCGGTCTATCTATTATGTGAAAAAAAATTGGTTTTTTCTTGTTGATGAATTGTTTGTCACCGATGTTTTATTATATGAAAAAAAAATCATCTTTTGTTGACGAATTGTTTCTTTTCAAATATGAAAACTTCGAACAGCTCTAATTGAGTTAAGAAAAGTAAGTGACGAGAAAAATTCCATAATATCAAAAATTAAAAAAAAACATTTTGATAACCAAAGCATTGAAAAAGCAATTACAAGACAAAAATAACATATAACATAATCTTTTGCATATTGCATAAAATTAACATAAACTGAAGTTCATAAGTTGAGGTTATACAATTTTAGTGTGTTGCATTGTACTAGCACCTACATTCTTTAGATATCGTATGGTATTTCTAGTACATAAACAGCACACAACTACAAAAGTTTAGGCTAACATATACAAGTATGGTGGTACTTAGTCATCTAAGTCCAACCAAAACATCTTCTTACCAAGTCAGCTGTACAAAAAAGCTTCATAAGTGGCAATAGTGCTACTTTTCATTCCCCCAAGTCAGCTATACAAAAAAGCTTCATAAGTGGCAGTAGTGCTACTTTTCATTCCCAATTGTCATATTTATACACTGCTAGCCAAAAACTCATCCTAAAACAACCTACAAAAAGTCATATCTATTGACTACCAACACAAAATCTTCCCAAAATACCAAATCAAGCAGTCATGCCAAAGGCTTCTGCATGTCTAGCCATCTTTTACAGCAAAAATAAAAAGTAACCAATGAAAGTCAAAAAATTTCATCCCAATTGATGTCCATGTGCCTTGGAGCCAAGGTTCCTACATTCAAGCATGAAACAATACAATCCATCAAGGTCACACTCATATTCTAATGTTTACCTACATCATGAAGTAATTAATGAAGATTTTTTACCTGGTGGTGGTTGAGATGCACTCCATTCAATTGGTTGTTGGGTTGATACTATTGAAATTAATGATGCCGCTTGAGTACCTTCATTTGGTTGTGGTTGACAAGTTGTCATTTGAGGGATTTCTGTTGCTTGCAGAGGTTGGGTTGCAATAGCTTGGGAAGGGTTAGTGCTATGCACTAGATGACTGATATCACCTGTAAATGTTTCAAAATCTGCAGCTGACAGATTGTGTGAGGAGTTCCCAACATCCAACTACAAGCATGAACAAAAAAATCAAAGATCAAAATTATTGCCATGTAATATTGTCACTAAATACTATTAAGCATGTAAAAAAATTATATAACAAATAATTATTCATTATTAATAATAACAATAACATTAAACATGAAAATAATTATTATGTAACCTGAACTGTCATCCTCTTCGTCACATTTCCGGCATTGCTTAACCCCATAACATCTGAAGAACTCCCACCACAACCCTGCATTAATAAAAAAGTCATGTGTTGGTTTGCTCCCAAGTTCAATTAAGTAGCGATAGACAATCATAATAAACAAAACTAATGGAAGCAAGCTAAATATGCAATAATTAAATAATGGAAATATTAAATATACAAAAAAATAATAATAATGTGCATGTATTTATGTAATCGAACCTCATATCTAGTCCTTTTATTTATATTCTCTCGGTTCCTAGAGCATGATCTTTTATTATGGCCACATTGCCTGCAAAGACCACATTTAACCACAGTACTCCTTCCATCCCTTTTTTGCTCATCTGCCTCCCTTCTTCTAGCAAGCTTAGGCCTTCCAGGAAGCCTTTTTTTTACTGGTGGCTACACCTCATTATCAGCTTCAACCTCAGGCCAAGTTGATTCATCACGTATTAGGTGGATCATGAATGAGTATGTTCTTAAATAAGCTTCTTTCTTCAAGTATGGATGGACATACTCATTCAAATCCTTTCTCCAAGTATTAACGCAAGCAACAGCATGCTTGCAAGGCAGCCAACTGATTTTCCATAATCCACATTCACAATGATGGCTAAATAATTTCACAATATAATGCCTTGATATATCTTTGACTTCGTACTCATCTTCACCGGCCCAAATAGGTATAATATGTCTTGCCTCTTTCTTAATGTCCTCTAACCTCTTGTGAATAGCATGAGGTAAGGTAGTGGCCCACTGAAGACATTGTTCATGCCTTTTCTAAATTATTCTCATTTGCTTCCTTCGAATTTGCTCTAATAGACTCAACACCAGCATGCCTCTAAATGGATTGACCCAATTATTAAAAGACTCTGTTATATTATTGGTTACATGGTCAACTTTAATAGATTCTTCAAAACCATGTCTAGACCAATGTTTAGAAGGGATGCCCAGCAACCAGCTATACGCAACAAGATCTGCTGCTTTAATTTGAGACATAACAACATTAAATTCAATCAAGTTGCTACTTTTAGCTGCTGCCCAAAATAAACTCCTAAGTTGAAGTGCATGAAAATCTTTCTTGAAGTTTGCATAGATATGTCTGTAACAATATCTATTCCATGCTCTAGGCCAAAATTTTTCTAGACCAATAAGAACACCTTTTTGTCTATCAGAAATAAAGCAGACCCTTTTTCTCTCTTCCTTGCCAACATGTTCAAATAAATGCATTAAGAACCACCCTCAACTGTCATTATTTTCTGCCTCAACCACACATATAGCAATAGGGAAAACACCACAATTTGCATCTAAAGCAACCGCTGTCAACAAAACACCACCAAAAGGCCCTTTCAAATGACATCTGTCAAGGCCAATGAAAGGCCTACAACCAGCTAGATAGCCTGTTTTCTGACTATAGAAACGTAAAAAGAATCTCTGGAGGTGTGCAGGTGCACCCAAGGCAGGCCTTTGAACCTTTACACGAGCTATTGAACCTGGGTTTGTAATTCTCACTATATTGCCATATTTGTACAATTTTTTGAAAGAAGCTTTGTGGTCCTCACCAGCACTTTCAAGAGCTTTTGTTTAGCTCTGTATAGTTTCCATGTTGAGACAACCAACCCATACTTCTGCCTTAAATTTGTTGCCAACAAAGATATTTTCATATCAGGATTTGATCTTATCAAAGAACCATACCGATTTGCAATCCAGGTTGCTTTGGCTTCCTCATTCTTGGTTAGCTTCCGACATGTATGCTCACCATTATAAGATTTAATTTTGTAAGTGAACCCATCTGCAGTAGGGCTGGCATGAACTCTCCACGTGCAACCTTCAGCTTTGCATTTGACAGTGACCCTACGACTTTCATTTTTTACCCTATTTAAGGCAAACCTTTCTTGAATGGTGAAGTCACGCAATATTTGTCTGAAATGGTTGACATCATTAAAGAGTTGCCCTTGTTGTAGCTCAATTACCCCACTAGGAAGCTCAGTATAAGGCCTGCCTCTTACAAGGACAGTTGGAGGCCTTTCATTATCAGTATATGTGTCTGAATCTTCAACATCAACAAATTGATCCTCATCTGAAACCACATTTGACATTTCATCGTCTGAGGTTTCATTAGAAAACTCTTCATTTGGGCTTTCAATATTTTCATTTGTTTTGCCTGTCAAAACAGGAATGGATTGCACAACTGATTGAGGTTTTGTAGCCTCAGTTGGTGGTAGCAACTCCATTCGAAAGTGTAGTATGAATGTTTCTATCAAATCAGCATCTGTAATAATGGATTTTCTCTCATCATTCCAGGGCAGAATACATTCAACCTTCAAAGTCTCATTATCATGAATGTCAAAGCCAAAAGCCACATTAAATGCACAATTCCATAAATCCTTTAGACTATTTTCGTTAGGATCCAAAACTCCCAAGTCCAAATCATCATCATTAAGTGTTGCAGTAACCAGAAATGGTAGCATCCTTTAGGAAAAAAAAAATCATTTTCATGCATTAAATATTAATTTGTAAAAACTATCAGTAAACAATTCATCAATTTTATTAGAACCAATATTAGAATATATATATATATATATATATATATATATATATATATACACACACATGATATAAGAACTATTACTAGAAAAAAAACCACATACATAATAATTCAAGAAACTGTAAACTCAAAAGCCTAACCAAAATACACGAAAACCCATTTTAAGAGATCCATTTATCAATCATTTACACCATCAAACATGTTTAAGCAGGTTATATGCAAATATATCACCAGGCTTAAACCCATAATCAATTACTCTATGTAGAAGAATAAAAAAAAAGAACAAAAATTAAGTAGATGTTTCGAACACATTACCTTACAAAATCACAGAGAATTATTTCTTATAGAATTGAAAATCGTAACTCTCGATTGGGTCTCTCAAACAAGCTTGAATTTTCACTTCTAAACAGAGGTTTTCTAAACATCGAGAAAGGAAGCTAAAAAGGAAACTAAAAAGGAAACTGGTAAGAATGTTTTTTTTTTTGTTTACATTGAATTTCTATGATGTGGTTTTATAATGGCTTCTAGGGTGATTAAACCCGATTAGACCCGAGCAAGCTTCCCGCCACCTTCAGTAGCTCATTCGCGCCAATTTTTGTGGCTGAAAAAAATTAGGTCTGACACACTCAATTCCCAAATTCAGTTGCTTTCATTTTTAACTAATAGTCATGCAAATGACAACTTTAGCCTTCCACTGTTAGTGTCTGACTAACCACCGTTAACTCTAGGGGGTTTGAGTGTAGAATAATGACTCTTTGTTATTTGACTGCACTCATACCAAACCTCAGGGGGTGTGGGTGCAATTTGCCCAAATTGAAATGATTATTTTACTAACAAAAATTATTAACATTAACTCCTACACATAAAATGATTATTTTACTAACATTAATTATAAAAATTAACTCCTACACATAAAATGATTATTTTACTAACAAAATATATTAAAATTAACTCCTACACATAAAATGATTATTTTACTAAAAATATATATTAAAATTAACTCCTACACATACAATGATTATTTTACTAACAAAATATATTAAAATTAACTCCTACACATAAAATGATTATTTTACTAAAAATATATATTAAAATTAACTCCTACACATAAAAATGATTTTTTTACTAAAAATATATATTAAAATTAACTCCTCCACATAAAATGATTATTTTACTAAAAAAATTAAAAATATATTAAAATTACCTCCTACACATAAAATGATTATTTTACTACAAAAATATATTAAAATTAACTCCTACACATAAAATGACAATTTTACTAAAAATATATATTAAAATTAACTCCTACACATAAAAATGATTTGTTTACTAAAAAAATATATTAAAATTAACTCCTACACATAAAATGATTATTTTACTAAAAAAATTAAAAATATATTAAAATTAACTCTTACACATAAAATGATTATTTTACTACAAAAATTAAAAATATATTAAAATTAACTCCTACACATAAAATGATTATTTTATTAAAAATATATATTAAAATTAACTCTGCACATAAAATGATTATTTTACTGCAAAAATTAAAAATATATTAAAATTAACTCCTACACATAAAATGATTATTTTATTACAAAAATTAATTATAATAACCTCCTACACATAAAATGATTATTTTACTAAAAATATATATTAAAATTAACTCCTACACATAAAATGATTATTTTACTAAAAATATATATTAAAATTAACTCCTACACATACAATGATTATTTTACTAACAAAATATATTAAAATTAACTACAAAAATTAAAATTAACCCCTACACATAAAAATGATAAATTTACTAAATAAATAAAATTAATAACTGATATAAACATAAAATGATAAATTTACTAACTAAACAAATATATTAAATTTAAAATATAAAATTAAATAATAACACTTAAATAAAAATGTACATTTGAAGTTTGAACTTTGGTGTCTTGGTGGAGAGATTAGAGAATAATAGTTATATAATAGTAAATTACTAATAAAGTATTATAATAGTATATTAGTAGTGTAGAATAGTAGAGAGAGAGTAAGAATGAAATTAAGAATAATTGAAATTGTATAGAGAGTTTGAGAATGGAGAGATTGAGAGAATTAGAGAAAGTGAATGAAAAATGGAATGTGTGGGAGTATTTATAGAAAAATTAGAAAAGTGGGTAAAAATATAAAAGACAAGAGTTGAGGGGGTACATTGCAATTTTTATAGTTTTTTAAAAACATAACCATTGGCTGACGTCAGCCAACAGTTATTTTTTTTAAAAAAACAACCGTTATATTTAAAAAAATAAAATAAAAATAAAATAAAATTCAGTGTGCCGACCGTTGGGCCTGGCACGCCGTGCTGGCGTGCCGGGCCGGGCCGACACGCCGTGCCTGGAACCCTGACCCGGCACGTGCCAAGAATAGGGGCCGTGCCTGGCACGGCCGGCAACAGTTACGGGCTGTGCCAGGCACGGCTCGCCATCCTTGGCAGGCCGGCCGGCCGTGCTGGGCCCTTCAGGCCCGACCCATATTTACACCACTATATAATGTTATCGCATATGAACTGCATGCGATCACAATATGTGATCATATAGTAGTTGATGTGGTCGTACCAAAAAAGACATGATTACAATCAAATTTTTTTATGTTGCACCATGCAACGTTGCACCCAAGGGCAACCCATATATATATATATAAAACAATCTATAGAACACGGGTGTATGTTGCACCATAATTTTATTGCATGTAATCATATGCGAGTAGTATGTGATCGCATGTATATAATGTTCTCGCATATAAGTTACAGGTGATCACGATAAAACAAGACTTAAATTTTGAATGTAATCGCATGTGAGTTGTATGTGATCACATATGAATTGACGTGATCACGCCAAAAAAGTCATGATCACATATACATTTTTTAAAGGTGTTCGGTACACCGGTGTTCTATAGATTGACTATATATATAATCTAATACATTTTATATTTAAAGGTAAACATATGTATGTATATATATATATATATATATATATATATATGGGGTGAATTCATAAAGAACCAAAAAAATTATCGTTTTATTGTTTTTAGCCACAAATTTATTTTTTATTGTTTTCATCATTTTTGACCACTTTTGGACAAAAAGACCCCTAAATTAAAATTAAACAATAAAAAAGGTTTTGTTTTGTTAGGGCTTTTATCTGGCAACAAACAGAGAAATAGAGAAGGGAAGAGAAAAAGTGATGTCCCCGAATCCGCCACTGCTATTGCCTTCGCTTGTCGACGCCGTCGCCCTCGCTCATCGACGCCATCGTCATTTTCAGCGACCGTCCGCCTCGGGTCTCGCTTCTCGCTCGTAAAGGTCGTCGCTCTCGCTTCTCATTCATCGAAGCCGCTGCTCTCGCTGTCGGCGTCGTCACCCTTACTTGTCGACGCCCATGCCCATGCTTGTCGATGACGTCTTCAGCTGTCGGTGAGTTAACTGACATTGATACTAGAACAATTTATTTTTGAAGAAATATGGTTTCTTTAAATAAAAAAATTGGTTGTTTATCCTTGATTACACAACAGTTAGTTTAAGAAATATGGAGAGATTTTCATTTTTATTGTACTGTCATGAACTTCAACCTCTAAAATTTTGTTCTTATTTAGTGATTTTCATTTTCATTGTAGGCTGCTTATTTTGTTTCTGCATTTTTGGATTTTCATTTTGGATTTTCATTTTCATTGTATGTTCATATTTGTTGTATAAATTGATTAATCAGATAGTTTTTATTTATCTATGTGTTGTCATGATCCTTTTAAAGAATTACTAATGAACATGATGTTGAATCAATGCATTTGTTTGTGAACCTTTCTAATCAGATAGTTTGTTTATAATATATGAAAAAAATGATTCTATTTCAAAAGTAATGACTTTTTGTCAAAAGGTATTGGAATATTTGGATTATACACTTACATATTTTAATTAGTTTTGTTCTGGGTTTGGAAAATTTTGCTTTTGTTGGGTTTTTTTTTTCTTCTGAATTGTTGTAACTTGTGTCATGTAATCGACAGGAACAACTTTTCCACAAGAAGCAGTTTGTTACCTTTGTGAAAGAGCAACCAAGTTCTTGCTTGCAAAGCTCAAAGACCTTCAATTGTATGTGCCCTGTGTTCTTCTCGGTCAGTAATTTTATTTGTTATTAGTAACATGTCATTTGATACATGAATTTATGTTATTTATTCTAATAAATTTGTAGTAGTATTGATATCAAGTATTTTGACCAATTAAGTTCTTTTCTCATATTTAAGGTTGAGAGCATGCACGATGGGGTGTTTGCATACTACAAGGAGGGTGCTACAAGATCCAACTTTTCTGTACTTTGCCTACGGGTTGAAGGAAGTCAATTGTTAATCAAGTCTCTTTGCCGAAGGAAGTCAAGTTTTAATCAAGTCTCTTTCTATAGAAAGACTGATCGGTTTCGACATGATCATGTCCTGTAGTTTAGAGTTTTGACTTTGATAAGATAAAGTAATATTTTAGAAGCAGTATTATTTTCTTATTACATTACATGATTTTATAGTATTGATAGTGGATTATATCATATACTTCGTTTGAAATGAGGTATAAAATATTTTTGTATTTTTTGGGATTTCAATGGAAAGAGATGATAATGAGTAGTATTAACTTACAAGTGCTGCCTTTAATTTGTGCGTGTTTTGTGTTGTGAATCAAAGTAAATGCTATTTTTCTTTTGTTTTTGTTTAGTGGAAGAGCAAGAAAAGTCATCGGCAAATGACACTAACTTTTCTTCTTAGTATGGAGTTGAATGATACATTCAATTAGCTTGCAAGTTAACTTAGACATCTTGTCTCGTTGTAACTTGGAAATCAATTAGTATGTAAGTAGGAAATCAACTGTCATGCAAGTTTGAATATAACTAGCATGTAAATTTCCTTAACACTAGCATGTAAATTGGAAATCAATTCGCATGTAAATTAACTTGGAAATCAATTAGCATGTAAATTAAACTAGTAACTTGGACTACAACTGGCATGTAACTTAGAAATCAATTGACATGTAACTTAAAAAGTCAAGTAGCATGTAACTTGGACTACAACTGGCATGTAACTTAGAAATCAATTGGCATGTAACTTAGAAATCAATTGGCATGTAACTTGAAAAGTCAAGTAGCATGTAACTTGGACCACAATTGACATGTAACTTGGACCACAATTGACATGTAACTTAGAAATCAATTGGCATGTAACTTGAAAAGTCAAGTAGCATGTAACTTGGACTACAACTGGCATGTAACTTAGAAATCAATTGGCATGTAACTTGAAAAGTCAAGTAGCATGTAACTTGGACTACAACTGGCATGTAATTTAGAAATCAATTGGCATGTAACTTGAAATCAATTAGCATGTAACTTGAAAAGTCAAGTAGCATGTAACTTGGACTACAGCTGGCATGTAACTTAGAAATCAATTGGCATGTAACTTAAAAAGTCAAGCAACATGTAACTTGGACTACAACTGGCATGTAACTTAGAAATCAATTGGCATGTAACTTGAAAAGTCAAGTAGCATGCAACTTGGACTACAACCAGCATGTAACTTAGAAATCAATTGGCATGTAACTTGAAAAGTCAAGTAGCATGTAACTTGGACTCAACTACATGTAACTTGAAATCAATTGGCATGCAGCTTGAAAAGTTTAGTAGCATATAATTTGGACTACAACTAACATGTAACTTGAAATCATTTGGCATATAACTAGACATACGACTGACATGTAACTTGGAAATCATTTAACATGTAATTTCAAAATTAACTGACATGTAGCTTTAAAAATCATCGTCATTAAACTTGGAATACAAATGAACTTATAAATCAAATGTAATTAAAAGTTTCCAAAAAAAACATTATCATAACATAACAATATCCATACATATAATGAATCAAAAATCTTCGGTGCTAACTTAGCTTCCTAACTCTTATCTCTCCATGCACGAAACACCTCACCAGTTCTTACTCATCAATAATAGCCCCAGTACCAGTTAAATCAATATGTTTTATTCCTTAAAAAAGTAAAATGAACATTATTTAACCAAAAAGGAATTACAATAATTCAAATTAGAATTGGCTAACAGGAGAGCCACTCCGGTAAATCTATATGCCAAACATCGGAAAAACCACTAAACACAGCAAATCTGGCAATTGAGTAAGCCAGTCTATTACAATTTCTGGAGGTATGTACAATAGACACATATGTATAGTTAGTTTTCAAAACAAACACATCACTAATGATATTATCGATATCATTACACAAACCGACCACACCATTACATAACCGAACAATGCCCATCGCATCTGATTCCACACACAACGGGAAAATGCCTGACTCCCCTGCCAGTCCTTTACCACAGGCATATGCTCTTTTTAAAAAAATGGACACTGTACCCGAGTCCTTGAATTCCTTAATCAATTCCCCTGCACGCTCCCAACAATTCACTTGATCTGTACAAACACCATCAAAAAGCAATTTCTTCCTACCAAACCATATCAACCAAGCAAAAATTAAAAATCTAACTAGAAAAAAATTTCTCCCACAAAAGTTGCATATATTCAAAGATTGTTGAATGCCTCGCAATTGAAATCATCCAAAATAATAGCCTCAATCCCACAAATTCATAATATTTACGGTTTCAGAACCCTTCCAAAAGCACAAACATTGTCCAAAAAAAATTATACGCCCACAAGCCTAATACCAATTGCAAATATAAACAACAATTAGAGGCCCAAACATCCAATTCAGATAGCAACTCCTATAGCATTACTAGGCTCACAACCAATAACACAACATCATTATCAAGAGCAATCCTAAGGAATCAAAGAATAAATGGCCAAATATTGATTTGTTTAATTATCTACTAGCAATACCTTAACATCATCTTCAATCTCTGATACTTGAGTATGAATGTCATCCACAATTTCCCTCAACGTTGACATTGCTGGACACTTCGGGTCATCCCAAACAAACCTTCCATCACAACAAAAACACAATTCATAATAAACAAAATCACTCATACAATTGAAACCAAATATATTTTGTAAATTTATAAAATTTGCTTTCACTGTCAAATCCCAAATCCAAATAGTCACTTTACATTCTAAAACTTTAAATGAATTGTAAAATTCACAACAAAAAACATGTACAACAATTTACATTTCAAGTGATTATAACATAATCTATAGATTTCCACACATTCCATAAATTAGAGGAATGTTGAATTCAATATAACTAAAACAATAAACAGAATTCTAATAGAAACGCAAGCGATCAAAATTGACAAAATTGGGTTTCAAACATGAAAATAGATTACCTTGAGGAGATCATCGATGAGTGCAGGGAGTGAATCTATTCCAACACGGAGAGACGAATTGGTTTAGGTTGAAATCTGCCTCTGCTCCTGCCGTCATTGCTCCGGTCGAATTCGCCGCTGCTATTTCCGAATCTGTTGTTGCTCTTGCTGAAATGGATTAGGATATAATCGTGGTTGAAGAGAGAGAGAGAGAGAGAGGTAATCCGGGGTTTCAATTTTGAAATCTTGACGGTGGAGAAAGAAATTAGGAAAAATTTTGGGTGGGTGAAGTTAAGAGAAAATGGAGGGTAATTTTGTCTCTTCAAGCCAAAACATGATAAATATAGTAAAATATTAAAATGTGGCTAAAAACAATAAATCCATAAATTTTTTGATTCTTTCTTGCATTTCCTCTATATATTTATTTATTTATTTATTAGGTTCCCTGTATATTAATCTCCTATAAATTAATATCTTCTCTAAATTAATAAAAAATTTCGATCTCGACTCGGGCCAATGTAAAAAATTAGTAAACCCTTCTATTGTAATAATTAATACTTTCTTTTTGAAACCTAGTGTAAAATTTTGGTCCCGACTGTCGTATAAATTAATAATTTCATATAATTACAAAATATATTACATAATATATTCAACCAACTGTTGGAGAATTCAAAAGATGCTGCTCCAGAACAAAGTTGATTAAGATTAAAAAAAAACACATTTCTCTTTGATTAGATCACCACTAATACTGATCTTACTTTGGTAGGTATTAACCTATTCTTCCAATGCAGTTTCCATGAAGGGTATGAGACAGGATTATATCGTTTTGAACTTCCACTTATGTGATGGGCGTTGAGCAGTTCTTCACTATGGCGAAGGGTGTTCGAGATGGTTCCTTGACTGACTTTGAACTTGTACTTACCAGTAGCCATTGGGCAAGATGTATTTGAGTAAATGTAGGATTGTCCTTCTTCATCTGACAAAGTTCTTTGACGGATAGAGATTAGACATCTTAATAGGAGGAGCAATAACAAAGAAGATAGAATTATTCAAAAAGAAAAAAAAAATAACAAAGAAGATAGAAAATAGAGAACTTTTAGCAGCCTTTAGGAATTGCTGTTAGGAATATAATTTTAGGGTGTATCTTGAGATCTCTCTTGGTATATACAATCAAAGAATAAGCCTCACTATTTATACCGTCAGTATCCTTGGTCTCTAAGTAATCACATCCTTAAAAGAAATTGAAAATTTTCTTAACAAATCTTTCTTAAACAAGTAATCCCGAAGAAAGAAAATTTTCCCTGAAGAAGAAAATCGACTAAACAAGAAATCCCAAAAATGAACTTTTCCAAAATAAGAAAATCGACTTCTACACTTTTTTCTAAGACAAAATAACACTTAAAAATGTAAAACCCAGCAAATTAATAACCTCTCTAAATTAATCTCAAGAGTGGGTTTAAGAATATTAATTTAGAGGGGTTTTATTATATATATACACAAGTGGTCAATTAATTTGCCCGTGAAAGTTGGCAAGTGCATTAAAAAAAAAGAGAAAATAAATTAAGAAAAATATTTTGGAAACTGATTTGAAATTAGAATATCAATCAATTGAATGAGCATATTTTTACCATAAAATCATATTTAATGGTGATGGATAAAAATTTCTTTAAACATAAGATTAATTTATTAGAAATGTTGTCTAGTCCGTACTCGTACTCCATAGAGAAGGTTATTGATTAAAAATATAATAAACTTATATTTTGTTTGTATGGAAACAATTACCTCTAAGCAAGGTAATTCAGAAAGTATAATTTTGGAAGTTATGAAAATGTTAAAAAGAGAAAATAAAATAAAGTTGAATAGGAAACTAGGCATTGGATATTTGTTTGGTTTTAGAGATGTCATATCATAACCCCACAGGTACAGGCAAGATGAAATGAATGATGTTGATGCGCAACAGCTAGTGCAAGTATCAACTACATTTATGCAAATCTATTTAATGCACTTTTAATTTCGATATACGATTTCTCATCCTTCTATTATTTCAATTTAGATCCTCCATAGTCCGGGTCTAGTCCAGCCACCTACTCATATTCTTGTTGGTATGCGTTACTCACCAATAACTGACTGGCTGACTTGTTTAGTTTTTGTTTCCCAACTTGTACGCATCATAACTTTGAAGGCAGTGCTCGAATTTTTTAAAGAGGGCTCGACTGAAACTCTTTTCTAATCTGGATACTCCATTATTAGAGAGTGGGGATAAACTTTGGTAGCCAAAATCTCTCTTTAGGCTCATCACTTAAGCCCAGATGATTGTTCTTCATGGATCTAGGTCAAGTCCAAATGTGAAGGGTCGACCCAAGGCCCAACCAGCTTAACTTATCTCTTCTCGTCAAAGATTTAACAAAATCAGGCAGTTATGTGATATCAATAACTGCCTAGTTCGAATTAGACTCGGTTACGACTTACGAGATCAAATCCTACAAAATTGAGGATGAATCTCAAGGATTACGATCCCTTATCAATCACAAAACAACCCCATTCGGGGTTATAAATATCACCACTGTTCTAATATTTCTCCAACAATAAAAGTTACTTTGTGTGTTGAAAATCTGTTAAGACTCTCTCTTTCTCTCTCTCTCCGGCCACTAGAATTACTTAACCTTTTACTTCGATCAACTAATTCATCACCTCCATTTTTACTATCATATTTCTGCTATTAAAATCCGTCTCCCAGCTCTTGTCATACAATTGGAGTCTTTAACAGCGCACTAACGAGCACTCGACATGTTCACACATGCTTACGGATTGAATTAATTACTATTGCTTACTTTCAATTTGCACTCTCTCTATTATTCTATTACTGTAACCAATTTATCATTCGATCACTGACTTGAGCGTCAGAGATTCCCCCAAAGGGACAACCCCAATCACTCTTATTTACTTGTTTTCTCTACAGGTCTTTCGAACGCTCGACAATCCTATCCCTGTCTAGCTCTATTCACAGGTCGCAAGTGCCCGCATCAAACATCTATAGAGTGATGCCCAACAAAAGTACAATGTTTTCTTTTTCAATTATGAAATATTATTTCTAAGAGATCATAAGTGCTTATTTGTTAAGAAAAAAGAAAAATAATAATTTTTTTTTGAAATATTACAGTAATTCGGGATTTTGGAGGACATGACAAACTCGAACCCAACCTCACGGTGTATGTTCTTTTAAGTGTATATTTAATTATTTATATATTGTAGGGAAAAATTATACTAACATGCCATAAGTTTGTAATAATAACCAGTGTTGTAAAAATTTTCCTAGGCGGTCGCCGATCGTCCCGATTATGGCCAAATTAGCAATTCTAGGCAGTCGGGCGGCGTTGACTACCTAAGGTTGGAGGTTAAAGAAGAACAATAAGAAATACTTTAGGGTTTGTTCAATCAACGTGATTTAAGAAAAAAAAACCCCAAAATGGTTGGTTTTTAAAGCCCAAAACAACGTTGTTTTGGGGTTGGTTTAAAAAACTCTAAACTTCCTTCTTCTTCCTCTTTTTCCTCTTCTTCCTCTTCCTCTCTTTTCTCTTCTTCTTCTTCTTCTTCAAAACTCAAAACGACGTCGTTTTGGGGTTGGTTTAAAAAACCCTAAACTTTCTTCTTCTCCTTCTTCGTCCTCATCCTCCTCTTCTTATTCTTCTTCTACTTCATTTTCTTCCTCTTATTCTTTTTCTTCTTCTTCTTCCTCTTCTTCTTCTTTTTTCCTTTCTTATTCTTCCTCTTCTTCTTCTTCCGTTTCTTCTCCCTCTTTTTCTTCATCATCTTCTTATTCTAATAATAATAATAATAATAATAATAATTAATCCAAATGATGTCGCAAGTGAGTTGTCATCACCACATTTGGACTAATTTCTTGGGTTGTTTAACGTTCGTGTTTCAATAGTATTCTTAACAAAATTAATTTAGGTTTTAGGAGGGGAATATGACTCAAACCCATAACCTCATTGGTAAATCACTTGACCAACTCCATATTGTCCTTTCAAAATTTATTTAATAACATGGTCCATTAGGGTCATTGTTTACAAACCATATTGACCTCCATGCATGTTGTTGACGATGATTTTTGGATTGCGTAAAGTCAATCACGCGTCACACAAAGTATGTAAAGTTTGCAGCTGTATAATGAATTGAAAGAAATAAAAGAAGTTGTGCAAGCAAGTTTAACGTGGTAAAACCCCAAACCGGGGAAACATCCACGGTTGCTGGTGACGGCGAGGAGAAGAATTCACTTTGAATAATATGATTACACACTCAACCTTACTTGCTCTTTTGAAAATCTAATGATTTGTGAACCCTTGTTGGGTATTTTTAAGGTCTATTTATACATGTATAGAACCCTAATTCTTTTAGTATAAGTAAAATAAAGGTGGCAGTGATTTAATAAAACTCTGATTTGTTGGAGTCATTTCAATCGCATCAGGACTTTGCCTGTTTTGAGTTCTGATAACTCTTAAGGAAATCTGTTTCCTTATCAGAGTATGCTTCTTGTAACCTTATTTGAGGAGGATTATTCTTTACGTGTTTGAGTCGTAATAATGTTATTAACGTGCTAAGCATCTGAACGTATCTAGACAATGTCCACGTGTCACTTAGCTGACTGTCTTACAAACCTGATCAGATCTCTTTTAGCCCCGACCAGAGATCTTCACCTGATCAAGTAATTATACCCGATCATTCAGGTTTCCCCCGATCATTGTTTTGATAACCCGATCAATCTAATTACCTTGGTCGAGTATTCCCAACCCGACCATTTAAGTAACTCTGATCAGTATTGTAGGGTTATTTTCTGATCATTTTAGGTTGGTTCAATTTAGTTGACATTTGTTGACACGTCACTGGTTGTTCCCATGTAACACGATGTTTATGCTGACGTGTTATCTCTCCAAATTATACCAATAACAATACCCCCTTAAACATTCAAACCGAGCATTTTGCTTGATGACGAAAATTCGCTTGATGTGAAATGTTTAACTCGGGGGCTCTTTGTCATGTAGCTCATAAATGCTCACTAATGTTGGACAACTGGCTTTTAATTTCAGCCACAAACGGTTGATTTGCCTGAATGATTAGACGCAACCAACGCCATTGACGATGGTATTTTAAATTTCAAATGGCTTATGATCTTCGGGATTCGCACACCAATCAAAGATTTCTCATGACGTCATCTTCGCCTATAAATATTTTCAAAATCCTTCATTCTCCCTCTCATGCAATCTTTTCTTTCAAACTACGCGACTCTTCATCTTCTAGGTTTCCTTTCTGCTTCAAAGATTTTTTCACAGTCCTTCGTTCTTTGCCAGGTCTTTATCTCGCTCACTTCAACCATCAAGTATGGATTCTGTTACCCGCCATCGTTATGTTGAATTGTTGATTCACTATATTGCAACAGGCGATAAAGAAAATATTGCTAGAATTGAATCCATTTTAGGAGAATTTTTCCAAAATTTCTCTCAACCAACTCAACCTACTCCCCTTAACGTTGATTATTCAGGGGCTCTCCCCGAATTTCAACCTTCTTCTTTCGAATCAAACATTATGAACCCTACTGTTTCTTCTCCAAACACATACCCAGATATGTCGAAGACAATCGAATTCGGTCGGGGAGGTAGACCAAGCTCTAGGGATTCCTCTGCAATCGACTTGAAGATCCCTTCCCAACTTTTGAAAATGGAAGATGTTCCCAAGAGACGACAGGCGCCTTCCTTTTGAAGTTCTTGGCCGAGCATCCCTGTGCCTTTGATTCGGAAGTAAATGTGGTAGATGAACCTGAGTTGGTAAAGTATAGTGAAAGGTTCGATCTCCCCCGAAGAGTGTGAACAAGCCTTTCAGAAGATTAAAGAGTATTTGGGCAAGGTTCCGATCTTGTCCAAGCCTCTGGATGGAGAAACACTGTATCTATACCTGTCAGTCACAACTGTGGCCACATGGTTGGTATTGGTCAGGCTAGACGAAGAAGTACAAAAACCGGTTGTTAATAGCCAAATTTGGCTAGGGACCAAAGAGAAATTTTTCACCCTCCTAGTCTGACTCCAGGCCCTAGGTCATCCACCAAGAGACCACGCTTCCCAAAGTTGAGCTACGGTACCACCCCACAGAAATAAAGGCGAGCTCCAGAAACACCCGGAATAGAACCCGACGAGATCAGATCGAGCCTAAGTCACCAAACCTGAAATTAGAAAGCTCCTCCGAGGTCGAGATTACCTCGCAACCTCTCCAGAAGCTCGCCTAAACCCTGCTGTCCTAGAGGAGTATCCGCAGGGGGTCGCATCAAGCTCCGAGAAATCAAGGGAGGTCAGATCGAGCTCCTGGCCAGATTAAGCACCTGAATATCGGAACCAAGACACTAATCTACCTCGCTATACATACCATATTCAACGACCTCTATGAAGGATCATGCTATGAAGATACAAAGATACACTAGATCATATATGGAAACATTACGTACGTGCAGAACAAGTATTAGAGTCCAAAGAGGAAACAAACTAATCTCCCCCAACATATTCTCCATTCAGCTATTAACTAAAAGTCAATGACATTTAAACAAGGAATTCCGCCCGGTAAGGAAGGGAGAGACTGAGAAAATCAAGGGGAGAATCAATTGATTTAACCTACAAAAACTATGTATAAAAGAAAGGGACTACTTTTCGACAGACATACGACAACAACCCTATTACACCCTAGAGAGATTGAGAGCGATTGAGAAATATTTGTAAACGATGCACCATTAATAAGAATAAAGAAAACATTTTCGTTCTCTTTTGTTCATTCTCTTTTGATGGTATTGATAATAGTATTTTTCTTTGTCATTTTTAACTAACACTGACTAGAATACATTCTACCTTGGCCACCACCTCCGTGGTAGTGGTTTTGAGGGTGTTAATTGAGATTTCTCACCCCGAGAAAATTTTCCGTTAACACCAGTGTATTACACCAGCAAGGATCTGCTTCTAGCAGAAACTAGGTACTTGGCAGCCGAGCTGATGGCATTAACACTAGTAACAGCAGCAAGAAAACTAAGACCATACTTTCAAGCCCACAAGATCGAGGTGTACACGGACTGTCCTCTAAAGCAGATCTTATCTAAACCAGAAGTGTCAGGAAGGTTGACAAAGTTGGCGGTCAAGCTAAGTGAATTTGATATCACTTACCTACCAAGAGCCGTGATGAAAGGTTAGGCTGTGGCAGATCTGATCGCTGAGTTTACCGAGCCAAACAAAGAAGTGATCAGAATGTAAAAGATAAAGAGAGGAATAATTTCAGCCAGAAACTGCACGTTGATGGGTCGTCAAACACGCACGACAGCGAGGCAGGCATAGTGGTATCCACCCTAGAAGGTAACCAAGTAGAATGTGCCATGCGGTTTGACTTCAAAGCTACCAACAACATGGCTGAATATGAGGCATTGTTGGCATGACTCAGGGTTTGCACGGCACTGGGAGGAGAAGAAGTAGAGATATTCAGTGACTCACAAGTTGTGGTCAACCAGGTTTTAGATGAGTACCAGGCAAAGGACAACAACATAGTGGCTTACCTCGAGATTGCTAAGGCACTCCTCAGGAGGTTCAAATCTTACAGAATCACCCAGATCCCTAGAGAAAAGAACGAGAAAGTTGACGCTCTGTCAAGATTGGCATCAGCAACCACTGGTATCTGGTCCAAAACGATCCCAGTGGCTCACCTTAAGAAACCCAATATCAAAGAGGAGGAAAAATAACAGTCAAAATGGTTGAGGAAGGGCAAATCACCTGGATGACCCCGATCAGAGAGTACCTAGAAGGTGGCAAACTTCTTGAAGATATGGTAGAAGTAAAAGGTATCAAGTACATGGCAGCCCAGTATTCAATTATATGGGGAGAGCTCCACAGAATAAGGTTTTTAAATGCCCTCCAGAGATGCGTCAGTCTGGCTGAGGGAAATAAGATTATGCTAAGCTTACACAGAGGTATATGTGGGAACCATACGGGGGGAAAAAGTTTGGCTCATAAAACCGTTAGACAAGGCTTTCAATTGCCAACCATATTCCAGGATGCGCAATCAGTGGCTGAGAAGTGCGGTACCTATCAGAGGATTGCAGACGATATCAAATGGCCATCTGAACACTTGAAGAGTCTGACCTCACCCTGACCATTTGCGATATGGGGATTGGATCTGATGGAACCAATGCCAACGGTGACAAAAAGAGGCACAAAACATGCCATAGTAGCGGTAGACTACTTTATAAAGTGGGCAGAAACATAGGCATTGGTACACATAACTGAGGCTAATACTACCGGCATCGTGAAGAAGAATATCATTTACCGATTTGGAATCCCAAATACAATCATCACTGATAACGGGACCCAATTCGATAGTGATAACTTCAGAGAGATGTGCCAAAAGTACCATATCAAGAACTACTATGCCACGCCGGCCCATCCCCAAACCAATGGACAAACTGAAGCTGTCAACAAGATTATCAAGCATACCTTGAAGGAGAAGCTTGATGACAGGAAAGAAAATTGAGCAAACAAGTTGCACGAGGTGCTCTGGGCATATTGGATAACTCAAAGAACGTCGACAGGAGAAACACCTTATTCCCTGACATTCGGGACTGAGGCAGTTATCCCGGTCGAGATAACCCATGCTTCCCCCAGAGTCCATCTATACCAGCCTGATTCAAATGTAGGGACTCTAGAACAGAACCTGGACTAGTTGGAAGAGAAAAGGGACATGGCAAAAGTGAGAAATGCAACCTATCAACAGCAAATTGCTAGATATTACAACTCGTATGTCCGGATAAGAAAATTCCAGCTCGGAGATCTGGTGCTCGGAGATCTGGTCCTCAGAAGGGTATCCCCAAACACAAGGGAAAAGGCAGCTGGATCTTTAGTTGATAAGTGGGAAGGACCTTTTCAGGTGGTCGGACTAGCTGGGCATAAAGCATATCGCCTAACCCGACCAGAAGGAGGAGAGTTGCCCCGGCCCTGCAACGCTCAATATTTGAAGATATTCTATCCTTGAGGGGTTTCTTTTCTTCTTACTATTTCCTTTTATCTTATTTAGATATTTTGTTAGGACTAAAATTACTATAGTTTTTATTTATTCTTGATCAGTTGGTTATTTTTATAGTTTTGATTGAAGTTATCAATAAAAGCCTTTTAAGGAAAGAATAGTTCAAGAAAAAAGTGTTCAAATATTGCTTTCATTTACAAAAACAACTCGTAGCTCCTAAAATTATTAACGATAAAATAGGCTCTCGGGGGGCCCAATGATGGGGCCAAAAGCATGCGTCGTAAAGATAATGCACAATCACCGAAACTAACTGGGTGTATATAAACACTGTTAGAGCGCCTTCATGTCGTAGATATCTGATGAGATGCGCAGAAAGTTGGATGGGAAAGACTCATTCTCATACTTGAACACCGGCTAATTAGGTACCGGGTTAAGATAAGTTAAGCTAATGAGGTAAGGATCATCCCCATTGCAACGAATCTCGAGCAACAGACTATTGGGAGACGTCCCAGTGACTTAGTTGACAGATAAAAGATAAGTATCTATAAATTATATACCCTGCGAATGGTCCATAAAATGAACACTACTTGACAAAACCTCCAAGAAAGCTATTGCAAGCAACCCAGACTAACAAGACCGAAAATTGTTTGTGCAACAAACCAAGTTTGATCAGTCCATTAGATATTTGATCAGGTCAAGTAAATGCTGATTAATAGCGAAACCGACCAGACCATGTTCAGTTAGTTAATAAGAGAGTTGACTGGATAAATAACTATCAGTTAACAAAGAAACTGAACGAATCGCAATTGGTCGGTCTAACACGAAACCAGGTTGATTAAGTTTGATTAAATAAAAATACGATCGATCAGGTTAGTAACAATTGGTTGATAAAATAAATAATGACGGTCAGCGAGGATGATTGATAAAGGTGAAGAAATCGACACGAGTAAATAAAGAGTTTATATCATTGAAAGTGAAATAATCATTTATACAATGATATAGAAAAATTTACAAGATATGTGATGGATAAGAAAAAATGATAAAAATAGGATCAAAGCCCCAGAAGTGCTTGAGGGACCATCAGAACCTGAGTTACCAGGGGGGTTGTTTTCATCTTCCTAACCCTTGTTTAGATCTCCAAAATCCAGCCAGCAAATGTCATCCTCTGGGTCATCAGCCATGAAAGGGGAATAATCACCCTCGGGTAAGGGTCCAGCATCAATGCCTTTGGTCGATGTACTGCCCTCTTCACCTCCATAGAAGGTCACCTGCGAAGATTTGAAGGGGTGCTCTAGATGCATAATGTGAGGATCTTTCCCTATAGATCTGCAATAAGTCTTTCATCTCATCCTTTGATTCTTTATCGTGTCTAGAGACTCGGCTTTGTGCTTTTGGATCGTTCAATCCCGTTTTCGACAAGCCTCCCCAGAGGACCTCTTCTTAGCCCCAAAAAACATTCGAGCAATGACAAGCCCCAGCTTGAGCTCTTTTAGAATGACTGCCTCAAATGCAGGAGACTTCTTGTATCGATTAACACTTTGTACCTCGAGGGCTAGCCTAGCCTCTTGAGAAAGCACCTCATGTTGACCTTCTGTTGCTTTAGATCTTCAACCAGCTTTTCATAACGCAGTTTGGCTTTCTCAGATTCTTGTTGGGCCATGATCATAGATTGTTGAGAGGCAACCAGAGTTTCTTTGGCAACTCAGGCCTCTTCTTCTTGACTGGCAGTAGCTTGATCAGCCAGGATGAGCTTATGTTCCAATTCTGCACACCGCTGCTCAGCCCTAGCCAAACTCTCTTCAAGCTGGGTATTCTTCACAGCAAGTTCAGTTAGACTATGTGTGGCATTGTCAGCTCGGGTCTTAGCTGTAGACACAACCTTCCTCAAAGTTTCCTCAGTCAAGTCATGCTGCTTCAGCCTTTCCTCATAGGATTTTTTCAGTTTCGACTCACTAGCTGAAGTAGAATAAAGCGCATTCTCCCTCTCTTGGAGATCCTTCTTTAATTGGGAGATCTCAGTGGCTTGCCTCTCTTGAGTGATCAAGGCCCTGGTCAATTCTTCCACGGCCTGAAAAGGGAAAAAGGCAAGTTACGATAATAAATCTGAAGCAGAAGGAATTGATCAGAAAGTAAAAGACACTTACATATACACCATTGTTGTAAATTGCACTAACTCGCTCGTTGTTGCTGGCATTCCGGAACTCCTTCCAATAGCCCTCACCAACATAGCCTTTGATGGCAGACATGGTCTTTAACATATCAAGAGGGTCGACTGATGCTCTCCTAGGTTCAGAAGGACCTGTAATTGCAGGTGTTTTCACCACCCTATGACTTTGGGCCTGATGGGCAGTCAGGGTGCCCTAGAGGCAGACAAGGTGGCTTTAAGAGTGACCTCCAAGGGTGCAGCAACAATGTGCCCCTGATCATTGGTTCCTAGATGAACCTACCTCGATGACACCAATAGGAAGGCTCAGTCCGACATTCGTCGAGGACTCAGGGAGACAACCTAACCGAAGGGCAATTTTGTTAGTATGATCTGCACATTGGTTCGTCAGATTGTCTTCAGTCTCATGAGCAGAGGGGGGGTTAGCTGGTGTTCCTTTAGGTTCGGCCTACCCCTCGTCAAAATCTGATTCAGTAAAGACTATCTGACGCTTGACCAAAAATTACATTAGAGCCTTACCAGCACATTGTGCAGAGGGCTCAAGGAGGACCTCAACCGTTGGGTGGTCAACGTGAATGAAGGCCGATTCAGATAGAGGTGGAGGTTGTGTTTGTTGAGGGATAGCTCGCTCGTTGACCTTAGTAGGAGCTTGAAAGTCTTTTTTAAATTGATCAGATAGGAGGAACGGACAGATGCAGCTGGAATGCGATTAGATCTTTTCTTCGATCGATGTTCCTTTAGGATTAGTTCAGTCACTATTTCCTGGTCATCATTTTCCTCTTCAGGAATGACCGGTCTGACTCCAGTCTGATAAGCCGTTGGACCCTCTGCTATTTAAACCTCTCTCTATCTATGAGCAGCTTCGAAGGCGGAGGATCTTTCAGTTTTCTTGGCCACTTAACTAACCGGAGACCTCTTAGAGGATGTGGCCACTTTTCGCACAACCGTTTCTTTTGTAAACCTCATCTTGGAACCCTACCCTTAAGAGGACTTTTCTTCACACTATCCAGATCGAAGGATCTTCTCTCTCATTCCCGATCATAAGTACCCGAGGCAATGTTAGGATCGGGCTCAACCATGTCCTATTGAGGGGGAGCAATACCCTGAGCCAATTGGGCAGCAACTTCAGCTCGGCTAACCCGATCAAGATTTTTAGCTTTTACAGCCTGTTTCACCGGCTATGATGTCCACTTTATACACTGAATGATCAGATCAAAGAATGTAAGACAAAGCAAATATAATTAAAATAAATCAAAGTCTGGGGAAAGTAGCACTTACATTGCCTATGCCGGTTGGATATAGAAGGAAACAATCCTAGTTTCCGAAGGTCTATCTCAACGAACAACACTCGTCAATCTCGGACTTCCCAAGAAATTTGTACAGCTTTAATCACATTTTCAGCTTGTTCCTCATTCAGCAAAGCTGGAGTCTTGTTCCACAGGTCAAGATTACAAAAATGCCTAGGAACGCTGTTTTTGGCCAATTCTTGGCGAGGATCGGCAACCACAACTTCACCTCATTCATCTTTAACAAAGAACCAGTTGTTCTTCCAATATTTGTTGGATGAAGAGAAGCCTTAGATGAAGCCCTTATGGTCCCTGCTGGATGCAGAAGTAGGTCGCTGGTCAAACCCACTGGGAATCTAATGATTGAGAGAACTGGATTGAAGATAAAAGGTACCTCCGTTGTCCGACCGCCCAAAAGTATAAAAGTTATGAATCTATTGGGGAGTCAGGGGGTGTTTGGCACGAATCTACTACCATAGATACCATAGGCTAATCAACACCCGATAAGAGTTCGGGGTAAGTTGAGCAGGAGCGATCCCGGCCTTAGCTAGGAACCGAGCAATGAAAGGTTGAAGGGGCAGTGTGACCCCTGATGTGAGCATGGTCCCATAAATGGCCACGGCGCCCCAAGGGGGGGGGGGGGGGGGGAGTTGAGCTGATTAAGGAAAGTCAAACCTGTTGCAGTATTTAATGATCTCCTGCTCACCAACCATGTTCACCTCGGAATCAAAGGCACTCGGTTGTTCAGCTGAGAACTTCAATAAATGGGCTCGACGCCTCCTAGGGACATCTTCCATCTTTAACAGTTGAGATGGGATTTTGAGGTCTATCGCAGCAGAATTCCTTATGTTTGGTTTGCTCCCCCTACCGGATCCAGTTGTCTTCGACATATCTAGGTATGAATCAGGAGAAGTAACATTTGGGTTAGCAGTATTCGAATCAAAAAATGAAGGCTGAAACTCAGGATGAGCCACTGAGTAATCACCGTTGACGGTTATGCGTTGAACTAGATGAGAGAAATTTTGAGAACACCGCCTAAAATAAATTCAATTCTAGCAGTGTTTTCTTTACAACCGGTTTCAACGGCACGCATCAATAACTCAACGAATCGGTGACGGGTAATAGGATACATACCTGATGATTAAAATGGGTGTATGAGAACGTTGACACCAAATGAAGTTTTAAATCTAAAGAAGATGAAGAGCTTCGAAGAAGATTAAATGAAGAAAATTTTCAAAAGAAAGTGAGATTGCAGTTTCGAGAGAAGAAAATGTAAAGATTGCGTGAGAGGGAAAATGAAAGGTTTTAAAAGTATATATAGACAAAGATGATGTCAAGCGAGTGGTGGTTGGTATGTGAATCCCGGAGATCACGGGCCATTTGAAATTTGAACCGTCGCCTTCAGTTACGTCATGCGTGTCAAGTTACCGAGGCAAATCAAACGTTTGCGGTTAAAATTTAAAGACAAGCTATCAAGCATTAATAGACATTAATGAGCTACACGATTAAAGACTCTAGAGTTAAACATATCACAGCAAGCGAGTTTTCTTTGATGAGCAAGATGCTAGGTTTTGATTGTTTAAGGGGGTATTGTTATTGGTAGAATCCGAAAAGATGACATGTCAGCATAAACCATAAACACCGTGTTGCGTAGGAATAAGAAGATGATGTGTCAATAAATGTCAACTAGATCGAGCCAGCCTAAGGTGACTATAATGTGGCACCCATAATATCTGGTCAGGGTTACTTAGATGGTCAGGTGGAAAGGACTTAACCAAAGTAATTGTATTGACCAAAATAAAGAAGATCGTCGGGTGTAGTTACCCGATCAGGTTTAGATCCCTGGTCGGGGGTAAAGGAAATTTGGTCGGGTTTGGCAGATGGTCGGCTAAGCTACACGTGGACAATTTTAAGATACGATCAGAATCTTGACACATCAATGGCATGGAATTCAATGCAATCACGACTCAAACACGTAAAGGAAGATCCTTACTCAAATAAGGTGTCTAGAAGCATATCTGATAAGGAAACAAATTTCCTTAAAGATATCAAAATCTAAAATAGGTAAAAGACTAGATATGTTCAAAATACAAACGCCAGTAAAGCGAAACAGGAAAGAAGATAACAACGACTCTAACAAGTCAGAGTTTTATTGAGTTACTACCACATTTTCTCTTACTTGTACTCCAAGAATTAGGGTTCTATGTATGTATAAATAGATCCTAAAAACACCAAAAAAAGGGTTAACAAATCATTAGATATTCAAGAGAGCAAGAAAGGCTGAGATTATAACTATTCTCTTCTTAGTGAATTATTTCCTCGCCGTCACAGGCAACCATGGTTTTTTCCCTTTTGGGTTTTCCATGTAAATTCTTGCTTGCATGATTTTAGTTATTTTTTCTTGATTCATAAAACGATTGTCAATTCGATATATTTATTGTGACGTGTGATCAAATTTACATAATCCCAAAAATTACCGTTAACAAGACAAATCTAGCTTATAATTGAAGCTCTATCTTCTAGCAACATTTGTTCAAGTCACATACATTAAAATAAGAAAAAGACCCAAGGTATTTGAGCATTTAAAAGTTTAGAAATCAAAAGAAAAACAATACCTTGTCAATTTGAGTGCAACCACTAAATTGATGTAGAACACCAAAAATACTTGAACAAAAGACTTCAAGACCACTTAGTGAAGATAGTAGACTTCAAAACTATTCTTTCTTTTTTGAATCACTCAATTTCGATAAGAAATGAGTGAGATATGAAGATTTGAAGTGGAGAGAAAATCTATGTAAATGTATGCACATGTCTTCTTAATTTTGAAAAATGAGAGGGAGAGGATATTTAAAAGAGAGAAAGTGAGGCAGATGACATGGAGAGAAGGAGGCCACAGGTGGCTAATGGCACCACTCCACCTCAGCTCCCCGTGGAGGTGTGTGGCCTCCACAGGGCAAAGGGGTGCCTTTCCCATGGAGGCCATGCGCCTAGACATAACGCATGTTCGGTTCCAACCGTGGAACCGAATCGAAACTGTGGCCTCAGAATCGGGACCGGAACCGGTTTTTTGGTTCCATGAACCGGAACCAGGTCGGTTCTAGTTCCGATTCCCCAAAATGAAAAACCAGACCAGAACCGCCGGTTTAAACTGTCGGTTCGGTTCTGATTCTGGAACCAGCGGTTCCTTTAATTTTTTTAAAATTTTTGTTTTTCTAAAAAAATTATTAAAAACAATAACACTTTATTTACAAAAACAAAATGTTTAAAAGAGAATAGGACATTGTAGATTATTGGGTTGTAGCCCATAACCTTTGTCCAAGTAGATATATTTTCCTTTGCATTCTCCTCCTTTTTATATAGGTTATGCCACTCTTCACTTCTCTTATTTATCCGATGTGAAATGTGAGATGTGGGATTGAATATAACTATGGTTTTAAGCAGTCACTTTAAAACCAAGATTATGGAAGAATAATATGTGAATGAGATTTGATGATTTATTAATATATATATATATATATATATATTTATCGATATTATATATATATGATTTTTGTTCATAGATGGACAAGATGGTAATGTAATTGAGACTTGGGTGACAATGGAAGAGGAAGAGATAACTTATTTGATTTTTTTTTATAACAAAACCATTATTAAATTTCAATAGACCTCCCAAAATCTCCATGTTTTCAATATTTAAAGAAGCAGTTGAGACTTAAGAGAATATCATTATGTTATATCAATGAATGGAAATGAAAATTCAATCCCACATCCGGCACCCCATATCGGATAAATAAGAGAAATGAAGAGATGCATAACCTATATAAAAAAGGAGTAGAATGCAAATGAAAACATAGTGAAATTATACAACTCAAGCGTGTGTCTAAACAACCTAGGGGGGGGGGGGGTGTGAATGGGTTGTTAATCAATCATTACCAATTTTTCGATTAGTCAAAATTAAACACAATTAACCCAAACAATCAAACAATAAAAATTTAGTAAAGTGCGGAAAAATAAAAAACACTTGATTTTTACGTGGAAACCCTCAAAACGGGAAAAACCACTGGACTAGCTGCGCTAGCCACTTGAGCCACAGAAATCCACTATATGAAAAGAAAGTTACACCTCAAGTGATACTCCGACTCACTCTTGATAACCTCGGGCTATGGATACTACCACTCACCACTCCTGGTTCAATTCCTAGTGATATCCTCTGATCCACTACTCTTGGCGTGAGCACCTCCTAATCTACCCACGGGTCTGTTACAGTGGCTCTTGGCAACCAATGCTTGCTAACCAACATTTGGTTGCAAGACTTCAATGCTTGTGCAACTTCACCCAAAAGCTACAAGACTTTAACTCAATGAAGAGTACAAGGTCTAAGTGAATGTGAGACAATGTGTAAGACCACACACAAAATACTTAACTAGGTGTTATAATACAAATTAACAACCTAGTTATCAAACAATGCCTACATGCCCATAATTAAGGGCTCAATTAGATGCAAAGGGATTCTAGCAACCTAATTGTCAAATAAAGTCCAACCAACATAAGTTGTCACAAAATATAACAAGGGCAATAAATATGCAATCAACAAATGCAATCAATGAGGCATACACAATAATGTCTAAATGCAAGGCATATAGACTTAGCTAGATGTTATCAATAACAACAATCCTAGCTATCACAAACAATCACAATGAATCAACAAATATGCTCACAATGTATTCAACATAAACTTAGCATATATTCATGTGATTGAGACAAAGCATTTAGTCATACAATAAATACGAGTCTTAGACCTACATCTATCAAAAATAAAAAACTCAATTAGTTGTGTAGAGAATTTTCAACAAACTAATTGTTACATAAAACATGCATAAACATTCAATAAGTTTAACTAGTTGATTAAAAGACAATCTATCAACCTAGTTATCAATAAATCACAAATGAATGTTTATGACCTAGCTTTTAAGCAAAAATGACCTAATCAATTAAGCTATCACAAAACAAACCCAATCATGTTATCAATCAACACAATAATGCATTCAAAAATGATTTCTATAAATTCTATGCATTAAAAATGAAATCTTGGACTTAAAGAACAATAAATGAAGATGATATATTTGTTCTTACTTACCAAGTCAATATTGATGAAGACCCATGTGTGATTGATGCAATGGATACCATAGATGCATGGGTTTTGGGTATGGAGAGTTAATGAAGCTTAAATGACGCTTTATCTCTCAAGATTCTCTCTTTCTCTCTCTAGGGTTTTGTAAATGCGGGAGAGTTGGAGAAGAAGAAGAGAAAGAAGGTTTATATAGTGGAAGACACAAGCTGATGGGAAAAGACCAAATTGCCCCTACAACTGCGCAGTGCCCAGGTCTCCTACCTGCGCACCCACCCGAGCACATCTGTGATAACTCATAGCGCACCAACAGCCATGCCACAACAGTGACCCACTGGAAACCCACTGTTGTGATAAATCACATGGTACCAACAGCGGTGCCACGGTGGTGAGCATGCAAAAATGGTGCAATGAGCGAGTCTTCTACCTAGAGGGCTCGGGTCGCCTACCCGCGCACTCACTCGCGCAAACCAGACTTCGTTGGTTCAAGACTGGCAAAAACGTACCAGTAAACCTGGGACCAACAACACACTAGGAAAACAGCGCTGGTGGCTGTGCGCACATGGACCAACGCATAGGGTCTGACAACGCGTAAAAACAGGCACATTAAAGTGTGTGAGCGTGGACCCAAAAATCACACTGAAATCTAGAAATGAAGTGCAAGTGTGGTTGTGAATGAATGCACACATGAGCAATAAGGAATAAATGCATGTCAATACAAATGCATGTAAGTGTGTGTGCAATGTGTAAATGATGCACACATATAAACCATAATGAACACAAATGCAAGATGAACAAAACATGCATGAGTAGTGAGTGTGTGCACCTAATCTCTTCAAGAATTAAAGTCAAGTGATATACCTTTTGAAGCTTGATCTTGAAGTCATGGAGCTGCTAGGAAGCTTGTCTTGATAATCATTAAGAAGACCTAAGCTACCCATTACACAATCAACCCCAATATGGTATGTCATGAAATAAGCCAATCACAAAATAGAGGCTCTTTCACATACTTACTTGGACAAGGGTTATGGGCCATTGCCTAATACTTTAAAATGTGCTTTCTAACATATTATTTTTTTTTATAAATGAAATGTTAATTTTTGTTAAAAAAAATTTAAGAACCGAATCGACGGAACCGTCGAAACTAGATCGGAATCTGGGAATTGGAATTAGAATCGGACCAAACCGGAATTGGTGGCATGTCTGCACGTGCCTCCACGGGAGAATGGATGATTTGGCAATTGCCACCCCTCTTCCTTTTTACTCCCATTCGTGCACCTCTAGCGTTCTTTGACCGTTCTCCAGCTTTTGAATTTCGATTACGAATCCTTTTTTGAATTACAAAACGGGACTCTCTCACAGACATGGACGTCTATGAAACTTTGATCAAAAACTTGGAAATCGATTCGATATATAAGAACGAAAATAATACATAATAAACACACAGAAAGTTTTGTAACTTCTAACCCGGAACTCGAGAACTTGTGAATGAGTAACCGAAACGTTCGAAAATCAGTAAGGAACAATATGAGAACATATTCAAGTCCGATATTAATTAAACACAATAAATAAACACAAGAACACACAAGTATTCCATTTCCTAGAGATAGTCCTAGGACATGCATTTTTACAAAAGTTGTCAATTTAAATCTAATGCATGTGCATACATCCATATGTGTGTTGTTAGGTTTTTGAATCATGTTAGCATAATTCTATATCAAAACAATATTTCCTTTGTATTGATTAGTTGTATAGGTTCATTGAAATTCAGGCTTCAAGGAAGAATGGTAACTAATCAAGCAAAGAGATGTCGTCAAGAGGAGCAAGCTTTGTTGCACATCAACAATATAATAAAACCCCACTCCTCTTGCAAGGCATTTAGGCACACACACATTGCATCCATATATGTCCATGCATCCATATATGTCTATGTATCATTGTGCTCAACTAGTATAACACATACACACATATTATTGTATGCACATGCATTAGATTTAAATTGACAAATTTTGTAAAAATGCATGTTCTAGGACTATCTCTAGGAAATGACATACTTGTGTGTTCTTTTGTTTATTTGTTTGTGTTTTTGTGATATCGAACTTGAATATATTCTCATATTTTTCTTTATTTAGTTCTAAATGTTTCGGTTACTTGTTCATAAGTTTTCGAGTTCCGAGTTGGAAGTTACGAAACTTTCCGTTGTTTATCGTCCATGGTTTTCATCCGTGTGTATCAAGTCGATTTCTATTTTTTTTCAAAGTTTCATTGACGTCCTTGTTAGTGAGAGGGTTACAGTTCATAATCTGAAAACATATTCGAATTCAAAGTTCGGAGGTCGGAGATCGATCGAAGAACATGAAAGGTTCGTGAAAGGGTGCAAAGGGAAAGAGAGATGGCAAATTGCCATTTGCCCCTTCTCCAGTGGAGGCACGTGGCCTCAATGCCCCCGTGAAGGCCACATGCCTCTACGGGGACCTGAGGTGGCGTGCCACACCTCCTCTCTCGTGGCCCCCTCCTATGCCATTTCATTCCCCCCCACCCTTTTTAAATACTCTCTTTCTCTCTCATTTGATTTCAGGAAGACAAAAGTGCAGAATTTTTCTTAAAAATTCTCTGAACTTCCAAACACCATATCTCACTCTTTCTTATCGAAATAGAGTGATTCAAAAGGGAGAATATTCATCTTGAAGTCTTCTATCATTTCTAAGCAACTTTGAAGTCTTTTGTTCAAATATTTTGGTGGTTCTATGCCAATTTTGTGATTGCACTCTTTTTACAATGTATTTGATTACCTTTTGATATTTTGCATTTAAAATGTTCAATTACCTTGGGCCTTCTTCTCATTTTAATGTATGTGACTTGAACAAATGTTGATAAGAGATAGAGCTTAAATTATAAGCTAGTTTTGCTTAATTAGAGGCTTGTATGTGAGTTAGGTTTTATTAAATCTATGTTTTCACATGCTTGTGAGTTGTATTGTGACTAACTTATAATCTAGGGCTATTTGTGCTTTAATTGAATGTATTGAGATGATTGATAGCCTTTCCATGTGCTAGGAATTTTTAGTTGAATATATTTAGGATTAGTACAATTAATTTTATATTTAGAGCCTATTGTGTTTTAATTGATTATTTTATGAATATGTGATCTAAATGATTGCTAGAGAATTTCAATGATCATATGTTTTGATTCTAGCATTTTTGGTTTTCGTTCTAAAGTCTTGAATATGTGCTTAATGAACATTTTTTTATTTCAAGCTTTAGTTGCATGAATAAAATCTAGAATTAAAGTGTGTTTTTGATGTTTTGCATGCTCTAGATTTTTGTTTATGTATAAGATCTAGACAACAATATTTAGTGGACTTTGATGCCTATGTCTAGTTCTTCATGGAGTGTACCTAATCCATACTTTTCATATGTTACATGCATCATTTGTGTGATGTTATGTATTTGGATTGTAAACTAAAAAAATTTACATTGTGTGCTCATTGATCATTTATAGTTTCCATAAGATATATTGATCACATATTCTATGTTGCATATGTTTGCATTTGATCACGTTTAGGAAGTCCTTGCAAAAGGCATGAAGTCTCTTGTTGGAGTGTGAAGCTTCAACTTGAGCAAGAAGTCTTAACTAGGATTGTAAATATCTGGATAGTTAAGCAAGGAAGTCTTGGCTAGGATAGTGAAGATTTGGATAGTCAAGCAAGGAAACTTTCTAGAGACATGTGAAGTGTCTTGGATAGAAAGTAGGCAAGTCTTTCATTAGTAAAAGGCCCGAGGGTAGAAGAGGAAGGATATTCAATAGAGGGTGTATCATGTGAAGTGGTCACTTTTGAGGATATACTTTTATCCAATAAGTAAAAGGTGGTGTTGCCGGTGGTTATGGAATCCACCCGTGGATGTTTCCTCTTCAGAGGTTTTACCACGTAAAAAATAACGTGTCAAATGTCTCTATCCCTATCTCTTTTATATTTGTATATGTTTTTGTTTGTATCTTTTTTAGTTCATCATTATTTCATATCTTAGTAAACAAAATCCTTATAATGATTGTGATGCAAACACTCTTTTGATCAAAGTTGTATGTATCATTTATCTTTGTAGATGACTTATTTGTATATAGACATATAGTCATTCATTCATTTGTGCTTGTATATATTTGACATATAAATAAATACAAGTGTTAATTGATTTATGTTTTAAGTTTGATCTCTTCAATTGCAAGTTATAGACTTTAATTGACGTGATTAATAGAATATGTTTTTAAATGGTCTATATGTGCTTCCATATTGTTAATATGTTGTGATACAAGTTATCTAGAGGGTCAAACTTTTGTTTGGTTTAAGGGATTGTGTTGACGACGATTTTTGGGATTACATAAATTCAATCACGCGTCACACAAGGTATGTTGAATTAGCAATTTTATAATGAATCAAGAAGAATAAAAAGAGATCATGCAAACAAGATTTTACGTGGAAAACCCAAAAGGGAAAAAAACCAAGGTTGCCGGTGACGGCGAGGAAATAATCCACTATCAAGAAATCGTTACAAACTCAACCTCTATTGCCCTCTTGAATATCTAATGATTCGTTAACCCTTTTGGGTGTTTTTAGGGTCTATTTATATATGCATAAAGCTCTAATTCTTGGAGTACAAGTAAAAGGAAAGGTAGTAGTAAATCAATATAACTCTGACTTGTTGGAGTCGTTCTAATCTCTTTTCATGTTTTGTATTGTTAGTGTTTTAGACACATCAGGTCTTTTGCCTATTCTGGACTCTGATATCTTTAGGGAAATCTGTTTCCTTATCAGAGTATACTTCATGATACCTTATTTGAGGAAGACTCTTCTTTTGCGTATTTGAGTTGTGATTGCATTGAATCTTATGTTGTTGACGTGTCGTCATTCCGAGCGTATCTCAAAATTGTCCACGTGTCGCTCATCGGACTGTCTGCCAAACCCGACCAAATTTCCTCTAACCCCTACCAGGGATCTAAACCCGACCATTTTCGGTATCCCCGACCATCTTCTTTATTTTGGTCAGTACAATTACTTTGGTTGGATGCTTTCCACCTGACCATCTAAGTAACCCTGACCAGGTATCATGGGGGCCACATTATAGTCATCTTAGGTTGGCTCAATCTAGTTGACATTCATTGACATGTTATCTTCTGATCCCCACGAAACACGACGTTTATGCTGACATGTCATATTTTATGATTTTACCAATAACAATACCCCCTTAAACATTCAAACTGAGCATTTTTCTCAACGAAGAAGACTCGCTTGGTGAGGTATGTTTAACTTTGGAGCCTTTTTGTCTTGTAACACATTAATGCTTATTAATGCTTGACAACTAATCTTTAAATTTTAACCACAAACGTTTGATTTGCGTAAGTGATTTGACGTGTATGACATAACTGAAGGTGGTCGATTCAAATTTCAAATGAAGCGAGATCTCCGGGATTCGCACACCAACCACTACTCTCGTATGCCTTCACCTTTGCCTATATATATTTTCAAAACCCTTCGTTTCCCTCTTACACAATCTTTCCTTCAAACTGCAAACCTTTCTTTGCTTCAAATTTTCTCAGAGATATTCATCTTCTCCGAGCTTTCCACTTCATCGTCATCAACGCTTACATTTCATCCACTTTTAATCATTCAGGTATGGATCCTATTACCAGTCACCGTTTTGTTGAATTGTTGATGAGAGCTGTTGAGACTGGTGACAAGGAGAACGCTGATAGGATTGAGTTTATTTTAAGTGGACGTTTTCAAAATTACCCCCTACAACTCAACCCATAGCTCTAAACGTTGATTACTCAGTTGCTCATCCTGAGTTTCAGCCTTCATACTTTGATCCGAATGTTGGTAACCCAATTGTTACTTCTCCTACTACATGCCCAGATATGTCAAAGACATCAAGATCCGATCGGGGAAGCAGATCGAGAGCTAGGGACTCTGCTACAATTGATTTGAAGATCCCCTCCCAGCTACTAAAAGTGGAAGACGTTCCTAAGAGGCGTCGAGCCCACTTGTTGCAGTTTTTTACTGAGAAACCTAGTGCCTTTGACTCTGAAGTAAACGTGGTGAGTGAGAAAGAGAACATGAAGTACAGTAAGAGATTTGATCTCCTTCAATCGGTTAAGCTCTTCATGAGCGGCGAACGTGCCATCTGGAATCCCCAACGGGGCGTTGTGGCATTTACGGGGCCATGCTTACATCTGGGATCACGCTGCCCCTTCAACCTTTCATCGCTCGATTCATAGCTGAAGTCTGGATTGCTCCTTCGAAACTTACCTCGAATTCTTATCGGGACTTGATCAGCTTATGACACATGTGGAAGCAAATTGGTGCCAAGTTTCCCAGACCCCCAGGAGATTCGTAACTTCTATACTTTGGGTCGGTCAGACAATGTGGGTACTTTTCATCTCTAGTCCAGTTTCGTTAACCACTAGATTCCTTAGGGGTATAACCAACGACCTACCCCAACGTCTAGCAAGGACCACAAAGGCTTCATCTAGGGTTTGCATTCATCCAACAAATACTGGAAGAACAACTTATTCTTCATTCGGGGTGAATGGGGCGAGACTGTGGTTACCGACCCTCGCCAGGAACTGGCTAGAAACAGTGTTTCCAGGCAGTTTTATAGTCATGGCCTATGGAACAAATCTCCCGCATTGCTGAATAAGGAACAAGTCAAAAACGTGATCAAGGCTGCTCAAACTACTTGGGAAGCCAGAGACAGTCAGGTGTTGTTCGTTGAGAAGGACCTCATGAAGCTGGGGTTGTTCCCTTCTATTTCCAATCGACGCAAACACTGTAAGTGTTACTTGTTGGAACCCCAGTCACTAGTAACGCAACGGAAATGGGTTTTAAATTTTTTATACAGATCGTAAACGATCTGGGACCAGTGAACTTAGGATCGCAATTTTTCGGAACTTATACATATAATATTATTACAACAATATAATATATGTATACGCAAGGAATTGAAATCAATAATCAGAAGAAGAGAAGAAATCAATTCTTCATACCTATGTAGGAGGCTTCTTCACTTTACGATATGCTCATGGTCTGTACCACAAATCTTCCTAGCTATTCCTGAAACTGGTAACTGCATATGGGCGCGTCACGTACTCAGGAACTTAGGAGGATGTAGAGAAAAGAAGAAGAAACTATTTCTTCCAAGAGAAAAATACCTAGAACAATTCTAGTTATTCAAAAAATATATATTATAATTTTGTTTTCTTTGTTTCAATCTTGCACCTACTCCACCAATTGCCTTTTTTTTTCTCTTTAATTTCACACACACCAATTGCCTTCTCTTTCTCTCTTTTAATAGCACTGATGCATTTTTCTCTTTTAATATTGATGATGTGTTGACTTTTTTTTAAATTCAAAATCAGCATTTAATCCAAATCAATCAATTAAACCAATCAATCTAATCTTTTAGGATATCAAATATCTGTAAAGATATTGATTAATATTTAGTTTATTTGACTTGATTTGAATTCAAACTATTTAAATTCAAAATTTACAAATTTAATTTTAATAAAATAAAATAATCATATTATATTATTTTATTCAAAAAACAAATATCAACAAACATCCTCAATTTAGTGATTAATAACATAATTAAATAATAGTATTATTTAATTTATATAATCACTATTATTCATTAATCAAATAATCTCATTATTCAATTAATTCCCAAATAAAAACGTGTCACTTTCGTAATACAATTAATTGCACAATCCAATTAATTAACGGTGACCGTTGTTACCTGAATCGATCGGGCTAGCAAGGGGACCTAATTGACTCACAGTATTTTGAGCTCTAATAATCTTTGGAATCATTAATTAAACTCTTTAATTAATAATCCTTAATTATTAACTCCGGTGTTATGCCACTAAAAACCCGAAGCCGCACTCTCTCAACTGTAGACACTTTTACACAGACCGATACAACTCGGTGTCCATCGATAAAGCTATTACACATGGTGTGATCATCCACATTAGTTTATAATTAGAGCTAGGTCATAATGTCTGTTATACCCCTCTAATTACATATATCCTTTAAGTACCGTTGATTCTCTAATGGATAATAAATCATATTTCCTCATAGAATTAGGAGAGCGCTCATATTGTTCAAGCCCCGAATCATCCCTTAAGGGAACTACCATCTACTTCTCACAAGAATGAGTGGATTCAACTATTATGTACAAACCTTCCCAGCCACAAGCCAAACCGCAATCCCAACATACTGAGCATATTGATCAAGAACTGCATTCGATCCTCACTCATGGTATATCGAAGACCACGATCTAACCTGAAGGAGTCGATATGACACTAAGGATTAAGATCACCCACATATAGCCATCTTTAGTAGATATATATGAATCTCATTGATAAACGGATCTTGGTGAGAGATTCATATAGATCATAGCCTAGTCTTATATTATCACATCATACAAGATGCCTCAATTCCCATATCTTCATATGAATGATTCAGGATATAATCACCGTACATTACGGAATGGACCGCAGCTATAGATTAACTACAAATAAAGTACCCAGCTTTATTTGCTATCTATGGACTCTTTAGACTACACGTCTCTTACTGTATCCATTCGTATATGACACTCATATACACAGTTCGAGATTACATCTAGCAATCTAGGATGTTAATATACACAAGTTATAAAATAAAAAATACAATAAGAATGAATTGAACTTTTCTTTTTATTTATTTTATAAATCCATTTACAAATTACATCTTTAGGGCATAAACCCCAACATTACTTTCCCCCAATTCTAACTTACCCGGATTATATTTGCCCTTTCTGATGTCCTTTGAATAAATTGTTCCGTGTGTGAGATGGAAATCGTAGCAGGCGAGACGGTTAAAAAGGTTAAAAACCTTGATAGGGCTAGCCGAGCGGAGGCTGCTGCCCAACTGGCTTACGGGATTGCTCCCCCTCAAATAAGTATGGTTGAGCATACCTATGAGCCCTATCCCAATACTGCTTCGGGTGTTTCTGATCGGGAACGAGAGAGGAGATCCTCCGATTGGGATAGCGAGAAAATGAGTTCTCCTAGGGGCTCCAAGAGGAGGTTCACAAAGAAATGGCTGTCCGAAAGGTGTCCAAATCTTTTAAAAGGTCTCCAGTCAGTAAGGTGGCAAAAACAGTTAAAGGGTCCTCCGCATCCGAGGCAGCTCATAAAAAGAAGGAGGTTTTAAAAAATGGTCCAGCGGCTCATTAGACTGGAGTCAAGTTGATTGACCCTGAAGAGGAAAATAATGATCAGGACACGTTAACTAATCTGATTCTAAGGGAACAGCGATCGAAGGGGAGATCTGATCGCATTTCTGTTACGTCTGTCATTCCTCCATCTGATCAGCCCAAAGTGGATGATGAAGCTCATGTTGGGGTCAACGAGCAAACTATCCCTTAACAAACATAACCCCCACCTCCATCCGAGTCAGCTTTCTTCCAAACTGACCGCCCAACAGGTCAGGTCCCAGTTGAACCCCTTGTGCAACTTGCCGGTAAGACCCTTATACAATTTTCGGTCAAGCGTCAGATAGTCTTTACTGACTCGGATTCGGACGAGGGGCAGGCCGACCCTGAAGGGGTACCAGTTGACCCTCCTGCTCCTGAAATTAAAGATAATCTAGCTGATCAGGGGGCAGATCATATCGATAAAATTGCCATACGGTTAGGCCGTCCCTCTAGGGTCTTACCGAATGTTGGAATGGCCCCTCTTGCGGGTGTCGGTTAAGCGGGTTCATCAGGAGCCATTGATCAGAGGCAACCCCGTCCACCTCCGGTGCACTCCCGGTTGCTCAGCAGCCTCAAAGTGATGAGGTGGTGTAAACATCTGCCATTGCCGGCTCTTCTAATTCTAGAAAAACATCGGTCGACCCCCTTGATATGTTGTGGGACATGTCTGCGGGAAAAGGCTATGTTGGCTAAGGTTATTGGAAAGATTTTCGAAATGCCAGCAGCTCGGAGCGAGTCCGTGCAGTTTTCAACAACGGTGTATACTTAAGTGTCTTTTACTTTCTAATCGACCCCTTTTGCTTTAGGTTTATTATCATAACTTGTCTTTTTTTTTTAGGCTGTGAAGGAGCTAACCAGGGCCATGATTGCTCAAGAGAGGCAAGCTGCTAAAATCTCCCTACTAAAGAAGGAGCTTGAAGGGAGGAAGAAGACACTCGAGTCTGCCTCGGCCAGTGGATCAAAACTAAGGAAATCATTTGAAGAAAAGTTGAGGCAACGCGACGTGGCTGAAGTAGTTTTAAGGAAGGCTGTGGCTACCGCTAAGACCCAAGGTGATACAGCCACCGACAATCTCACCAAACTTACCAGGAAGAGCACTCAAGCTTGAAGCAAACTTGTCTAAAGCTGAACATCGGTGCGCTAAATTGGAGCAAAAGCTCATCCTGATAGAACAAGCTGCTACCAATCAAGAAGTGGAAGCTCGAGCTGCTAAAGAGACTCTAACTGCTTCCCAACAATCTATGCTTGTGGCTCAGTAGGGATCTGAGGAAGCCAAGCTTCATTAATTGAGGCTGGCTGAAGATCTGAAGCAACAAAAGGTCAGTGTGGAGGTACTTTCTTAAGAGGCCAAGCTAGCTCTCGAAGTCCAGAGTGTCGATCGATACAAGAGGTCCTCTGCATTAGAAGTAGTGATGCTGATAGAGCTAGAGAGAGGGCTTGTTACTGCTCGGATGTTTTTTGGAGCCAAGGAAAGGTCATTTGGTGAAGCTCGTCGTAAATGGGATCGGACGATTCAAAAACACAAGGCTCAATCTTTGGATGCAATAAAAAATCAAAGGATAAAATGGAAGGCCTATTGCAGATAGATCGGGAAGGACCCTCACATCATGTATCTTGAGCTCCCCTCCAATTTCTCCTTGGTAACTTTCCATACAGAGGGGGATGGTGGTATGTCAGCCAAGGGCAATGATGTTGGACCCTCACCTGAGGTTGACTATTCACCTTTCCTGATCGACGGTCCAGATGATGACGTTCACTGGCTAGACTTTGGAGACCTGACCAAGGGCTATGAGAATGAAAGCAACCCCCCCTAAGACTTCTGGGTCTTGTGGTCCTTCGAGCATATTTGGAGCCAAATTTGGCCGCTTTGGCTATTGGCAGTGTTACTTTTATTATTCTTTCTTTATCATCACACATCTTTTAAATTTTTCTATACTACTGAATGAAAGAATGTTTCGTTTTTAATAATATAGATCTTCATTTACTTGTATGAATTTTTTCACTTTAGTCAATAATCTTCATTGATCGTCATTTTTGGTTTAATCAATTATCTCATCAACTGATCGTTATTGATCCAATCAATCATATTATTAACTGATCGAACTTGATCAAACTAGTTTTGTATTGGACTGACCATTTTTGATTCGTTCAATTATCTCATTAACTGCTCGTTATTGACCCAATAGATTATCTTATTAACTGACTGAACTTGGTCTGGTCGGTTTCATTATTAACTAGCCTTTACTTGACCTGATTAATTATCTAATCAACTGACCAAACTTGGTTTGTTGTTAATTTTGGAAATTTTGTCAAGTAGTGTTCTTTTTATGGACCATTCGTATGGTATCTAATTTATAGACGCTTATCTTTTATCCGTCAACTAAGTCACTGGGACGTCACCCAGTAGTCTATTGCTCAAGACTCGTTGCAATGGGGATGATCCGTACCTTATTAACTCAACTTATCTCAACTGAGTATATGGCTAACTGGTGTTCAAGTATGAGAACTGGACTGCCCTATCCAACTTTCTGTGCATCCTATTAGATATCTATGACCTGAAGGCGCTCTAACAGTGTTTATATATCCCCAGTTAGTTTCGGTGAAAGAAACCCTAAAGGGTAGAATATCTTCAAATATTGAGCGTTGCAAGGTCGGGGCAACTTTCCCCCCTTCTGTTCTGGTAAGGCGATATGCTCAATGCCCAGCAAATCCGACCAATTGATAAGGTCTCTTCCACGCATCTGCCAAAGATCCAGCTGCCTTCTCTTTTGTATTTGGGGATACCCTTTTGAGGACCAGATCTCCGAGTTGGAATTTTCTTATCCAGACGTGCGAGTTGTAATATCTAGCAACCCTTTGTTGATAGGCTGCATTTCTCACTCTCGCCATGTTTCTTTTTTCTTCCAACTCATATAGGTTTTGTTCTAGAGTCCTTACATTTGCATCAAATTGGTATAACTAGACTCTGGGGGAAGTGTGGGTTATCTCGACCGGGATAACTGCCTCAGTCCCGAATGCCAAGAAATATGGTGTTTCTCCTGTTGACGTTCTTTGAGTTGTCCGGTACACCCAGAGTACCTCGTGCAACTTGTCTGCCCAATTTCCATTCCTGTCGTCAAGTTTGGTCTTCAAGGTGTGCTTGATGATCTTGTTGACAGCTTCAATTTGTCAATTGGTCTGAGGATGGGCCGGCGTGGCATAGCAGTTCTTGATGTGGGACTTTTGCCACATTTTCTTGAAGTTATCACTATCAAATTGGATCCCGTTGTCAGTGATGATTGTATCTAGGATCCCAAATCGGTCTGTCACTCAAGACTCGTTGAACGGGGATGTTCTATTCCTTATTTGACCTGATTCAGTCAAATATCTTATTACTTGACATTTTAAGCCTGAGAAATTCATTGCCTGATTCAACTTCACACATCCCATCAGGTTTTAAATACCTGAAGGCATGCTAACAATGATTCTTATACACCCAGTTAGTTTCGATGAGTATGCATTGTCATTAGACTCATGCTTTTGGCCCCCTCACTTGTCCCATGAGCACCCATTTCACCTTGGCAATCTTTGGTGCTACAGACTTGTCTTTATAAAGGAAGAAAATTAATTTTGAACACTTTTCTTGGTCTTTGTAGAATTTTGCCCTCAATGTGGAGTTTTATTGATAACTTCAATCTAAAATGTTAAAATAACAAATGATTAGAGATGTGAAAATTAGAAATCATCCTGGCCTAATGCTTAATCATTAACTAATAAATAACTAATGAAAAGCCCCTTAAGGGTAGTAGATTTTCAAGTATTGATCATTGCCTAAATACACGTTATTTCATATAAGAGCTTACACATTTCAACCACCTACACACACACACAACCCCTATGATCGGCAATTAAAAGGGTTGGTTTGTGCTTGGCTTATGGCTATATGGTTTATTGTGGTTCCAAAAGAAGGGATAAGCATTTGGCCGTAAAATAGGATTTGGAGCACACATAAGGGATTTAGGAATGTGTTTAGGCATTTTAAGAAGCTAATTGCACAAGCATTGCCTAAGATCATTTCAACAACAAGTCTATCAAGGGAGTGAATACATCCATCAAGTAATCCACTATATGTATGAAATGTCTGTTCTATGGCATGTGACGGCATATGACAAGAAAAGTGTTTAAGAATAGAACAATTTAACACTCAATGCACTTTTTAATAGGTTTGTGTTTGTGAACTCTCGGGTAGTCTCCACTATTAGAACAAGATGCAAGAGCATGGAGTCCCCTCCCCTCAACTTAAACACAAAAAGGATGGGACTAACCCATGAAGTGCAAGTGAGGCCCTGGAATGACAACAATTTGTTACACAAGCTCAGGGTCGGCCTATGGCTGCAGCAAACCCAGCATTTTGCTTGGGCCCCCAACCGGCCCAATTTAATCCTTCTTCTTTGGGGCCTCAAAACCCAATATATTATCTTTAATCATAGCCCAATTCCAAAACCTTTTACTTCTTTTATATATATTCCTTTTCGGCCCAATGAACTAATTCAATTAAACCATCAAAACTTAAGGCCCAATAAACTTGTCATTGTGGTTCTGAGACCACATCACTACACTATTTAAAACAAAACCAAATAGTAAATTAAATAAGGGATATAATCATTTTCCCCCTTTAGTTGGCCATATTAGACATTTTACCCATATAGTTTCAGTAATGACAATTTTTGCCCTTGTAGTTTTCCATATTCGTCATTTCCCCACTACTGTTAGATTTTCTATTCAAAAAGTTAATTTTTATATTAAAAAACATTGTTGCTCTTCAATAATTGTGAATGAATGCGATTTTTTTAAAAATAAATTAATCAAAAATCAACCCCGAAAATTGCCATAAACCCACAAATCCCTTATATTCTCTCTCTCTAAATCTAAAAAAGTCAACCCAAAAATCACCATAAACCCACAAATCCCTTCTCTTCGAAACAAAACCCAGAAAAATCAACCACAAAAGTCACGATCGATTTTTATGTTAATGATAATAATTTTATATAGGGTCCCGATTTTTTTTCATATCATAAAATCGCTCGGGTCCCAAAATGTCTGGAGACGGCCCTGCACAAGCTCAACATGCATACATACACTAGCTAAGAGCACACGCTCAAGGCATCACATCCAATGCTATTTAAAACTCGAAATTTTGGCCAATGCTACAAATTTGAAAATTTTAAACCAAAAGATAACAAAAATGACTCAAAAACAAAAGGACGACACAAATGACTCAAAACAAAAAGATGCCTCAACAAGGCGTCTACACCCCCAAACCAAAACCCAACATTATCCTCAATGTTGAAGACAAGAGAGCTTGACCTAGCGGCGCTCACCTAACTAGACACAAAACACAACAACCTAGGCACTAATCACACACAATCAATGCCCAACAAATAAAAGACTCAAAAATGGCTCATAATAAAATAAGGCAATCTAGCTAATATGGCATTTAAGCACAAACCAACATCAAGCATTTTCTTTCAATCAAAAATTACGGAATGGGGACATGATGACCTCCAAACCGAGTATCACTATATGCACAAGACCTAGATAAAATGTGAGTAGTCAAAACCACCCCCAAACTGAATGGGGCTATATATATAAAATATGAACATGTACACTCATATATGTATCCACAAAAGCCTCCGGCTCATTCATATAAAAAAAAATGCATAAATCAATAAATGCAAAATCAAATAATCCTCAATATGCAACAAAAATATTCATCCACAACATCAAAAGATAAATCAATCAAATCGAATCAAAAGTATCTGAAAATACTACTCAAGCGTGTGTCTAAACAACCTAGAAGGGGGTGAATGAGTTGTTAATCGATTATTACCAACTTTTTTGATTAGTCAATATTAAACATATAACCCAATTAAAACAAACATACAAAATCAAGTAAAAGTACGGAAATATAAAGAACACTTGATTTTGACGTGGAAACCCTTCGACAAGGGAAAAAACCAAGGGCTATCCTTCTAGCCACACACGATCACAGAAATCAACTATATGAGTAAAAAGTTACACCCTCAAGTGATACTCGGACTCTCACTCTCGACAACCTCAGGCTATGGACACTACCACCCGCCACTCTTGGTTCAATCCCTAGTGATATCCCCTGATACACTACTCTTGGCGTGAGCACCTCCTACTCTACCATGCGGGCCTTTATAGTGGCACTTGACAGATGCTTGCCAACCCACCCTTGGTTGCAAGACTTGAATGCTTGTGCAACTTCACCCCGAAGCCACAAGACTTTGACTCAATGAAAAGTATAAGGTCTAAGTGAAAGTGAGACAATATGTTCAAATGCAATAATGTGTAAGACCACACACAAAATGCTTAACTAGATGTAAATAATGAAATACAACATCCTAGTTATCAAATAAGCCTACATGCACACACATGAGGTCTCAATTAGTTGTAGAGAAATTCTAACAACATAACTGTCAAATAAACTCACATAAACATTCATGAACATGACTAGATGCACAAACCCAACCTAATCATCAATTAAGCATACATGAATATTTATGGATTAGCTATTTAGGCATATATGACCTAATAATGTAAGCTATCAAAATACAAACTCAATCATGTTATTAAGACTCATAAATATGCAATAAAGTAGAGTCTAGGTATTTAATCATGCAATAAATACCTAATCTAGAGTAAGAAGAACAATAAATGATATTCAAAGAAGTTCTTGCTTACCTAGTCATGAAACAATGAAGACTCATGCTCATATGATGTTGAATGATGCAAGATGGAGATAGGTTTTGGGTTTGGAGAGTTAAACGAACTCAAATGGAGCTTTCTCTCTCTAGACTCTCTCTAGGGTTTCTGTAATTTTTGAGAGTTGGGGAAGAAGAAGAGATAAAGATGTATATATAGTGGAAAAAACAAGCTGATGCGAAAAGACCAAAATGCCCCATTTTTGGTGTCAGGCGACATGAGAGGCGACATGCCCAAGTCGCCTAACATGTCGCCTTTTGTTCTGGAAAGAAACAAGGCAGCCCGAGGCGACATCTAAGGCGACATGCACAAGTCGCATAGCATGTCGCCTAATGTTTTGGAGAGAAACATTGAAGCCCGAGGCGACATCTAAGGCGACATGCACAAGTCGCCTAGCATGTCGCCTTTTGTTTTAGAGAAAAATATCAAGTCTTAGGCGACTTCTGAGGCGACATGCACAAGTAGCCTTGCATGTCTCCAAACACACTGGACAGCACTCCAACTCCAGAAACAAGCGACCCAAAACATGACCAAACGACATTGAAACCTTTCGTATGATATACCGTTGGAAAGGTATGGAAGTTTACTTTCTACTCCAATTAACAAAACATGTTTTGGATAAACGTAGAAATAATTATGGTCAAAAGAGTGACCAAAGGTCAAAATTGGTCAATAACAAAAATCCCACAATCATGGTATAAAACCATGTAACCAAATACTAATCCAAGAGAGGACAAATGGAATCTCTCTATGGTCACAAATCACGCTAAGACTCAAGCACACCAACGTACAAGCGCGGACACAACACAAGCACACCATCGTGCGAGTGATGATGCTTCCGAACACACAAGGAAAATGTAAAACAAAAACAACCACATGTAATGACAAACAAAGAGGTGCTCGTGTGAGTTGTATAACGGATGCACACATATAACAATAAAGAACACAAATGCAAAGTCATGGAGATGCATGAAGTGTGTGTGTGCACCTAAACTTTTCAAGAGACAAAGTCAAGTGAGTATACATTTTGCTCTTGAAGTCATGGAAATGCTTGGAAGCTTGCCGACACGGACCTAAGCTACCCATTACACAATCATCCCCAATGTGGTGTGGTTTGTCATGAAATAAGCCAATCATAAAATCGAGGTCCTTACAGTATCATCATCTAAATATTCTTCCACACACTTATCCTAATATCACCAAAATTATTTATCGAAAGCAAGTAAACTAAAAGCAAGAAAAGTTCAGAATTCTAAAATGAATTTAAGAATTCAAAACCGATGGTGGTTGCATCCTCGCAAGCTTCTCCCATGAAGACATGGCTTTTGCTCTTTTAATGAGCACTCTTGGCTTGCTTGTCCCTTCAAGATGTGCATGTTGTCATTGTTTCCTCCCGAGAGATAAAGAGCCTTGCATTGATACACAAGCTGTAAAAACTCACTTCCTCTAAAAGCTTTAGATTATCTGCCACACTAGAACACATATCAGAAATTTCAAGCAAGCTAAATATTTCTTAATACATGCAGTTGCCAAACCAATGGCCTGCTTGTCCCTCCAAGACGCGCAGGTTGTCATTGTTTCCTCCCAAGAGATAAAGAGCCTTGCATTGATACATGATCAGACTATTTTATACCTATTTTAGGTCCCCAATTTCCTATTGTTTGTTCTCATTTTTGAGCATATTTTGTATATAATGTGTTTGTTGGGCCATGTGTAGGTACATATTCCCTTCATTTTGGTTTTGAGCTTAAAGAACAGTTTGGGAGGTAAAAAGGTGCCGAAAATAGAATAAATTGGAAGATTCAGAGTGCCGCGCCTCACCGTTGACACAGATCGCAACACAATCTAAGCCCAGCCGTGTTCCATGGTTGATCCGTTGCCAAGCCAGAAAGCGACACCGAGCCTGTGGCAGAACCCCCTCTGACTTCCAGCAGCTTACAAAACGAGTGTATAAAAGAAGACATTCGGCGGTCCGTTCGGCGGTCACCACAACCGCAGTTTCATGGCAGTAGGTTCCAGAAGTTCGGTGCCCAGTTCGGCGGTCAAACCATGACCACCGTTTCAACCGTCGTTTTAGTCCAGAAGAACACCAGTAATTCGACGGTCAGAAAGGTGGTCACCCCAACCGCCGATCGACCAGCGAGAGGCTAATTCTGGTGAATTTTCAGGGGCAGTTTTATCCTTTCACCATCATTTCCAGCCCTAACCTCCCAACACTATATAAACACCCATTTCTCTCTTCTCTTCAGACTTCTTCTTCCCCAAAAACTTCATCTTCTGCATCTTTTTCATCCATTAAGAGAGAGAGAAGCTTTCAAGCTTCCATGGAGGTTTTCATCCATGGAAAGCTCACCACCTCCATTTCTAACCATCACCCACCACATTTGTGAGTAGATTGCAGGAGATTAGGAGTGATCCTTGACCAAATTCGAACCAAACATCATCAGTGGAGTCTAGCACATTTTGAAGGGGCTCTCCACTTGGGTTTTTCTCCTTTTAACTCAATCTCTTGTATTTCTTGTTTTCCATATATGTAATCCCCACTTGGGAGTATTTGTAAACCTAATTTATGCTCAATATAATGTGTGGTTGTTTTTATATCTAATTTGTATTTTGATTCATTCTTATTATCATTGATCATATCTCTATCTTGAAATGCTTGTGTATGGAGATTGGAAATTAATATGTGTTCATGAATGAGATTATGAGTAGATTAATGTAATTGTAGGAGTAGTTGTAATCAAATGCCCCTATTTGTGTGTGTATGTTGATGGAAGGTCGAATTGCATGTGTATGGATGGGCTTGAGTGAATTAGAGTTAGAATTGTGCTTTAGGAGGGTCATCCGGGCATAGTCTTGGCTAATTAGCTAGGAAGAATGAATGAACTTATTAATTGCCATATTTAAAGAGGTTTGGTTCATTGTTTTTGTTATACATTGGTCTTTAGTTATTCCTCACGCTAGGGGCTCTAGGTGAGTTATGATTAGAGATACAATAATTGGGAATTCGGCTATTTCTTGCGCTAGGGGCTCTAGGCAAGTTATGGTTGGAGGAATAATTACTCTTTCCACATTCATTAGACTTAATGTTGCAGTTTTACATTACCATGTTAGTATTGCGGCTCAATCTAGCATTGGTTTGTAGGATTGGTTCACATATGTCAGTTGCGGTTTCGTGTTTGAGAGGCTCTCGACACACTCTTCAACCGTTAGCTCTATGAATGAGTATAAATCGGATTGAGGCAAGAACGAACCCTTAACTTAAATTGAATGAACTTAATGTCTAACAACCCACTTGTGTGCACTCATGTATGGTGAACTTGTAAACCCTTGTGTGACCATTTTCATGCATCTCTCATATCCACCATTTTATTATTTCTCATTTAATCACCATTCTCACCCCCTCCATATTCTCTTGTTTATTTTTATATATTATTTTTCTTTTCATTTTCTACATACACACACAACACCACTTCACACACCATTCTCACCACCTCCGCATTCTATTTACATGCTTTCCCTAAACTCTAGAACTTGAAACGGTTAACAACACATCCCTGCGGAACGATACCCTTACTTGCACGCTGTACTAGTTTTATTTCTATATATGTCTTTTGACTCGTGCATTATAGCGAGGTAGATTTTATAAATTCTTGACGATGTTTTCAACAACACAAAAATCCACTCGTCAAATGATACACAAGCTGTAAAAACTCACTTCCTCTAGAAGCTTTAGATTATCTGCCACACTAGAACACATATCAGAAAGTTCAAGCAAGCTAAATATTTCTTAATACATGCAGTTGCCAAACCAAAACATGCTCACCACTCATTATTAAAAAGAATCAAACTTAACAAACTAACTAAAAAATAACATGCACGAAAGAAGTTTCTACATTATGCACTTGTGCTAGAGGTGTCATCAACTAAAAAAGGCTTTATTAAGTTTGGAAATTGATACTTTTTCACAACCCAAACAAGTTGAGTTGACTTCCTCTTTTCCTTGGCTTTGGGTCTAACTTGGTGAACCAAGTCTTTCCTTACCCAAATCTTCTTGACCATAGGTGGACTCTTCCTATTCCTAGGCTTCTCAACCCATATCTTCCTAATATTCCAATAATTCTATCTATGTTTAAAACTCTTTCGAGTGTCCTTGCCTTTCATATTCTTGGCCAATTGGTCGAATGTAACCTATCTTACAGCAATGGTGGCATAAGGTGATAGGGTTAGGAATGATACCTTGTTGGTGGGTCTTTGTTAGAGGTGGAGGTGGAAGGTGCTTCCTCTTCTTGTTGGCCTTCCTCTTCTTTGCTTTACTAGGATTTGGCTTTTTAATATTGGCACTTGGATTTCCTTGACTCTTGTCAATCTTCTCTTCTTTTAGAGGTCGAACCACTTCTATCACCATTGCCTCAAATTCTTGCTTAGCTATCAATCAGATTTTTCTCCCACCGGATTTGCCTAACAAGGTTTTCAATGAGACGGTTTTTAGAATGTCAAACACCATTAGATCAAAAAGATCATTGTATATATTTTGTCAATGTTTTTGTCCCACTAGGTTTTTCCTAACAAGTTAAGATACTGGTGGTAAAAGTCCAAGGGAAAATATTGTGGAAGTGTATGGATTATCACCACTCCACCATTTGTATGTATGTTAACACAAGTGGAGAAAAAGCCAACATTGGCTTCTAATTTATTGATTAATGGCCATTTTTGTTGGTTGTTTCTTAATGGTTATATTTAGTAGTGATTTCTTTATGTAATTTAGTAAGATGTAGGAGTTTTCTCTCTGTAGTGACATGTCAGCAAAAGTTAACACAAGAGCTTTGACCAATACAGGTCATCAAATGCAAAGGAATATGGACACATCACCTAAATAGCCGAACCAGTCATCAAAGACAAAGGAAACTTGACACGTCACCTAAATAGTTGAATCAGTTGTTAAATACATAGAAGCCGAGTAAGCCTACTCGACGAATGGATTCACTCAGCCAAGGAGGCTTCATTGGGCCAGAGTTACACTCACTGAAAACTTCTATCTAATAAGATCTCTTCAGCAAATAAGGATATGCCGCATCGAGTAGGGGTCCACTCAGATACAGGATCTTAGAATCATGTCCCAACAAGGAAATATGCCGATATATTCCAAGTATTAAAGACTCCCGATCAGGAAATAACACCAAGCTTCCAAAAGGATGGACACTAATCAGGAAACACGGTCTTACTAAGGCACACCATATCAAACATATATTTATATGGATACTGAATCCCAAAGTCTTCTCTGAATCAAGTTTCGTTACAAAAATAACTCTATCTTTCTAGAAGAACACACACTAATCGGGAAACAAATCCTAGATGGGCTACTCGACCAGAATCCTACAAAGATTCTAACTGTTAATCATTTACCGTACACGATAAGGATTAAGGCAACACCCTACCAACACCTATAAATACCATGAGATGTATCAGAATACACTAGAGCTACAAGAGCTATTAAAGGTAGAGATTATTGAGCGTCTAAACTGTAACCTTTTTTCAGGACCGTCTTCAGATATTCCAGGGCTCAATCTATTTTATGATATTAACAAAAATCGGGGCCCATAAAAAAATTATTATCATTAACATAAAAATAAATAAATAAATAATTTTTCATTTAATAAATAAAATGTTATCCACATAAATTAAAATAAAAAATATTTATAGTATCTAAAAACATAAAAAAAAAAGTCAAAACATTGTTTAAATTTCTATTCTCCTTGTTTTCTGAAGTGCAAATTTACTAATTATATTGCTACCATCAAGATTAGCTAACATTTTTTTTTTCCCGATAGATAACATAGTCAATCCACTCAATCTATATTGTGACATTGTTAATTGAAGTTAATTTTTAATCAACTTCAACTTTAAAATCATTCTTCATTTGTTGTTGTTTTTGATTTTTCTGATGTTTGTTTTTGTTGTATCAGATAGAGTAGTTTCACACTTTGATAACTCAATTGGGCTCTGATTTTGAATTGAATTGGTAGTTTGTTTTGAATGACAATATTTGCACCCCTTAAAAAAACGTATATACACCACAAAGTAGTATTTTTTTTTTAAATCCAATATTACCCTTGAGCAAAATTACTTAAATGACTAAATATTTTGTAAGTACACCCACCAATAATTATTAATTGGTTTTATATTAATCCTTTGTAAAAAAGATAAAGAAAAGGAAGTTTCCTATTTCATATTTACAATATAATAAAAATCATTCTATTTTCTCAAATCCATACTTCTATTTTAAATACTAATTTCCATTTCTTTTAAGGAATACAAATTGATTGGGAAATATGAAGAAAATGAATCAAATCATCTGACGAGGTTGGTTGTGAAATAGTAAGTTTTAAATTAATTTTTATTACTATGATCACAGATTCATAGTTGTGTGACTTGCGGAGTTGCGTCCAGTAAAAAATGTTTTATTGTTTCATGTGGTTGTAGCGTGTAAGCTTCACTTTCGGGCTACAAGTTTCATAATCTTTACAGCTCGACATAACTAAAAAAAATTATAGAAGTAATAATTGAGTTCAGATCAGTTAAACAATATAAAATTGGGTCTACGAATATTCCAACAAAGGGATCTCCACCTCCCCTATCGCGAACGAGGGAGGCAAGGTGATATGGGTCGATCCCCTATCGAGAATGGAGGAGGATTGACCTCCCACATCGCGCATCCCCCGTTCACGAAGGGGAGATCGAGATCCATGGAGATCAGACCTCCCCCGTCGAGAATGGGGGAGGATTGACCTCCCCCATCGCGCATCCCCCGTTCACGGTGGGGGAGATCGAGATCCATGGAGATCTCAATGGATCTGGTGGAGAGATTGGATCTCCACCGTCCATCGATCTTGATGGACAAGTGTAGATCCAATACGGAGAACAATCTCCACCCTATTTTTTTAACAGAAAAAGGAAGGGAAAAAGTGAAAATGGGATGGCAGAAATGTAATTAATGGTTAGCTGAGCGTGAAACTAGGGGAGTTGTGCATGTTTGGCAGGTGCTGTCAAGTACCCAGTTTCTGCGGTTCGATCAACATTTTGTCCAAACCACTTTCAAAACCAAACCGCATTACCCAAAATTTGTCCTCTTTTCTTTGAGGTTATTTTCTTTATTATGAGTTATGACTAGGGAAGATATTTTTCTATTTTTTTGAGGTAGACTTGAACATTTGTTGGAACTATTTTGAAGACACGTGAACAGGGAATCATTAATAAATAAAAATAACAAATATTCAAAAAATAAATAAAAATTATTAACATAACTCATGTTTAATTTCACTTTTTTTTGACTGTTGGCTATTTCTTCTTTCCAGCTTTAATCCTGGAAAAAGCAAATCACACACCACTAATCCCCAAACCCACGCCGTTAAATCTTTACTTAGGTTAAAGTTTTGAGAACTATTGAAAAGCAAAAATGGGTCTTAAAACTCTAAAATAAAACTTGTTTCTTTCAACTTTAGCTAAATGCACACATCTTTTCCCCTCAAATTTTGATTTGCATCCATAAACCTTTTCCTATTTTTAACAAGAAAAACTAGTTCCCAGATTTTTATGCAAGTGTGTAATCTAAATGAATAAAGACCAAATGGGTTTGAACAGAAACACCTCTTGGGTGGATCTGTGAGCTCAAAATCCTTGATTGTTCAGAGTTGGTAAGCTAGGTGGGTATTATTTAGATAGAAGCAGCGATGATTCAATTGTTGTTCTTGGTTCTTTTCGCAGAGGGAGCGTTGGCTTTTCTTCTACTGGTAAAGATTGGGCCACTGAGAGAGCTTGTGATAAAGAGTTTGGATCAGCTGAAAATGGGCAAGGGTCCGGCTACTGTGAAAACGATTGCTGGTACCATGTCTGTGATTCTTTTATCAAGCCTTATGAGCATTGTAAAGATCCAGAACAAAGGTGCAAAGCTTGGTACCATGTCTCCTATGGATCAGGTTCTATGGAGAACCCACTTGCTCGAGGCTTCGCTCATTGGTATGATCTCTGCCTCCTTTATTCCATTATTTGTCTTCAATTTAGATGAACAAGGAGGATTGTTCTTTCCAATTACCAGTCAAATGTTTATCAAACAAAAGTGCAATTGCTTTCTGTTATTTATGAGCAGAGAAATATCACCCTGTATATGCTTCATTACTTCCAGATGTAACAACATAATATATGAAAAGACAATCTTACATAGTTAAGGCCTTTCTGAGTTGGTATTACTATTCAAAAGCATAAACAACGATGGTATATATAAGAAATAGATTGGGTAAAACTTGTATCTGTTCTTAATTGCGTTTACCATATGCTATTGTCATCTGTTAGCTATACTTATCATCGATGGATAGTGGATACGGTGTTTTACCATTGAGGGATATACCAGTTGTGATGTTAGGATAAGTGGATAACCTTTTAATTTTTATAATAATATTTTTTTTTTTGTTATATAAATGATTTTAGGATAAACTTTATTATTTCTCTTACCAGGCACAATTAGTACATAATGAATTCTTGCTATTGTTATCTTTAAATTGAGTAGATAGATGCACTTAATCAATCCCACATTTCTTGGATATTGATGGATTATTGGCTGAGTACGGACAAAGTTACTTGAAGTTGGCAGTAAATGAATGTCCAAGAAATTATCGAAATAAGCAACATAATGAAACCAAGGGTATGCTCTAACTTGACGAAAGTAGAAAAATAGAAAATATTCTTGCTTTATAGCCCAAATACCTGTGATGGCTTGCACTTTAGAGTACAGACCGATGAAATGCACTGTTGTTAGGCTGGTAGTAACATGCTAGAATTTCGCTCTTTACTTGTTAAGCTTAATAATATGTATTCAAGTGTTTGTGGTGATATTTTCTATAACACAAAACCATGTTTGCATTAGGCTAACAGTTACTTGAAGGTTCTCTAGACATAAAGATAGTAAAAATCTTGTACAAACCAATTGGAAATTAGTTGGAAGGTTTTGTCCGTTTAGTGAGTATGGTCCACCTAATCAATCCTTGTTCATTTGTTCCCTGGAATGATTTGATCATATTTCATTGATTGAATAATGGATGATGACAATTTGCAAGCTGCTAGAACAAGATTAATGATACTTCCCTATGTGAATTAATGATACAATAATCAATGTAAATCTTTAACAACCTATTGCTTCCATCTCCAACAGTCTATTGGTTGATCATCTTCTCTTTCTTTTTGTGATGAAATACAACAGATAAAGATATAGAAATCAGAGGAAAGGGGTGGGGAGAAATTCAGAGTAAAACCGGAGGGGAGAAACAAGGGAGGAGATCAAAACTCAATTTATTTCATTTCAATTCATCAAAGTCCAACCAATAACAAGACATAGGTCTCAATTTATAGGGCAAAAAAACAAAACCAAAGGAGAAGATCCCAAACAACTAATAAAGGAAAACAAAGATGCAAATCGAATATCCTAATCAGATGATTCAAATCAAAGATCCTAATCATAATAAAGCAATAAAATCCTATTCTAATAAGGAAATAAAATATATTATTCCCATTCTCCATCATATTGTTTCCTTTTTCCTTTTTAATTTCGGTACTCAACTATTTCATGGGTTCATGTTGGTGATAGACTTATAGCATAGCAAGATGCTATGAAATTTTGATTTTAGATACTTTACTGTGGAATGTTTATTCTCTGAACTTTGTTCCTAATGGTTTGCATGTTAATTGTTAATCATGATTCCTGATTGCTAGAGTTCAAGAGAAATTAATTTTTTTTTTTTTGTGTGTGGACAGGCACATAATATTTATCATATCATAATCATATCATACATGGATAAAATAAATTGTCATATCTTTTTGGGTCATCAGCTGCGTATATGATAAATATTTTTGTTTCTATCATGTGTGTGCAGTTTCCATCTTTCCTGAGATTTTTGAATATATTAAATTACTAGGAGCTATAGCTTTTCTGATTTTATATGAAAGTAAAAAATAGTAAGATGAGACCCAAATTCGTATATGTAAGGACTTGAACTAGATGCTGAGCAGAGTGCTACTGGTTTTCTCAAATTCTTTTAAGTTTCATCATTATTGGGTACCATTGAAACAGATTTAGGCATTAAGCTATCATTTGCCTCCTGTCTTTTGGAATCCATGAAACAATTCTGAGTTGTGTTCATACTCTTGATTCTATTGTTTTTTTGGTTTTTTTTTTTTTTTGTCTAAGTTGATGAGGGGTCAAATAATGCAGGTAGTTTGCATATTTTATTCGTGTAAAAAATAGCAAAATGTTCTTTCATGCCAAACTTCACCATTATACTTGATGGTTTTTGAAGTGCTTTTTCCAGTACATATTTTCTGTTCTTGTTGCCTTAACCTGTCACATTGTTGTGGGTCATGTTTCATTGAAAGTTCTAAACCATAGAAGAAATTGAAGAATTTTAAGTTGATTCTTTTGTAAGATGAGGATAGCCACCTGACATTTAGGAGAGAAAAGCCAACATTGACAAATGTCTGACCATATAGTGATAATTCTAGTGAGTGAGAAAATTATCTTTTAGCTCCATCATGCATTTACAGTGCCCTCAACTTGATTTTGCAGGTTTTACCCTATTTCTTGGATTCATAATTGATCGAATGCACCATTATCTGACAAAGCTTATTCGGCTTAGGAGTAATGCTGGATCTTCAAAAGAGGAAGTTGAACAGCTCCAAAAAGAAAAATTGCATCTTAAAGAGAAGGAAGAGAAAGCTTCCAAGGAAATGAAGAGGCTGCAAAAAGAAGTTTCAACTGTATCAGAGAATTTGAATAAGTTAAAGTTGGAATGTGAAGAGAAGGACAAGAAGATTGAAACCGCTGAAGCTCATGTCACCTCCCTCCAGAAACAATCTGCGGATCTACTACTTGAATATGACCGATTGTTAGAAGACAACCAAAATCTTCAAAATCAAGCTAAAGGATATAGGAGTTGAGGTAATTTTGGAAGAAACCAACAAATTTGAGTTTTGAATTCTTTTTTGTCACTGGTGATGCTAGACTAAACATCTCCACAGCTTCTCGGAAATGCCAACTGGTTAAAGGAGTGGAGGGGGGGGGGGGGGGGGGGGGCAAGTAGTTGAAAATTTTTGTAACTCTCTGAATCTAGAATTTTCAGTTTGTCCATCTTCTTGTGTTGTTCTGTTGTTGACACTGAATCATCTTTTCAACTGATAGAGAAATTCAAGTTAGATTTCTTGTGAATTTCTAATCGCCAAACGAGTAAAGAGTGGTGGGAACAGTATGTTATTACTATTTACTGCATCCTTTAGTGTGGGGTGAGTGCCAATCATTATATGTCGCTTGTCAATTATATTCTAAGTTCATGCTATGTGGTGTGATAGGACAAAATGTCTGCTTCCTTTTAGCGTTCTAGTAGTCTAATGTAAGATTTGTACATGACTGTTACCTGATATAACAAGTAAGATTCTTTCAGTTCATGACTTAGATATATTTGGAGAAGCTTGAATGAATTCCAAATTAGATTCATTCAACAAAAATTACACAATTACAAATAGACAATTAGCCAAATGAATCAGCATTTCAGAGGGCAGGGCCTTGATCAATCAATAATTATTTATTTATTATAAGATACATCATACATAATATAAAAAATTTCATGTTGATTGTTGGCAAGATTTTCCAAGCTTCAAGCAGAACTCTGTTTCTTTGACGACAGCAAGTAAGGGATCATATAAGGATCAAGTCTAAAGATAGGAGGAATGAATACAATGGCTGACAAATTCTACCAGCATTCCTGGATAATTTGATCTAAAATTATAAATCATTTCAAGTGATGGGAGTTGATCACAAAAGCCTTTGGGAGATGAACTTGGTTGCTCTCTGGGTTTTAAGATTCGTAGAAGATTTCTTGCTGTACTAGGTGGTGATGCCAAATTCACTCTCATATCTTGATACAAGTTATCCAACATAGACTTAAGGTTTTCATGTTCTTCTTGATCTTCCTGATCTAGTGGTGATGGACATTCTAAAACTGTCTGATTAAAAAGATCAACCATACAGGCACAATGTTTTTCACTTGGCTGAGTTTTATATTTACTTACCATGAGATCAAACCAATATCAAAAAAATAGAGCTGTCTGGTTTTAGCTTTGTTTCTATGATCTGGAGCTTCCATTCCATATCCATGGACTCCATAACTAGCAATGATTACATTCCAAGAGATCAAGTCCGTAGAATCCATCCGATCAAAGAGGGCAAATGGCTCCCCATTTTGAATGCATCTCAATAACTGCAGTAACCAAAACTTGATCAAACTCTCGCCTCCTGACTACATATACCCATCTACAGACTTGCCCAATTTCAAAAGTGCACTCATTAGAGATCCAACCACAACTCTGCATTTCAAAAAGAGGTTGAAGGAAAGTCGTGCTGCTAAGACGGTATATATATTAAAAAGACCGATTTACTCTTTAAATTTTTAAACAATTACAAACATTTTTAATATATTATATTATATATACTAATAATATATTTATATATATATATATATAAATTATAATTACATATATAATATATATTATAAAATTATATATAATAATATATAATATATAATATTATATATTATTATATATAATAATAATATATAAAAATTATAATTACATATGTAATATTATATAATATGTATATATATTATAAAATTATATATAATATATTAAATATTTTATATATATATATTATAACATATGCATATTATAATAATATATACATTAATAATATATATTAATATATAATATATATGATATATATATATATTATATTATGTATTAATATTATATATAGTAATATATATATAATATTACTATATTAAATATTATTACCTACATAATAATATTATTACCTATACAATAATATAAATATATACATGTAATAATATTTAATATATATAATATATATAATAATATTTAATATATCATATATATATATATTATATAGGATATTACATATTATTATATAATAATATTAAATAATTATAATATATTTCGATTACAATATTATTATTTGTGTTAAATATAATAATATTGTAATTGAAAACAAGAGGTCATTTGAACCTCTTATTTTTGTTAAATATTATAATATATTTTGATTACAATATTTATTTAATATTATTAAATACGATATATAAAAATATTTATTTGATAAAATTAAATAAATACTAACTTGTCATGTCCCATATGTCACTATTACGTAGTAAGAAACATTAGATAGAACAAAGAGGGCACTCTGGTCATTTGAACCTCTTGTCATGTCCTGTCTCAGCCATACCAAATGCATAACAGTACAGTCCACAGTTCTGTCCCAGATATTTCAAACACATCATGGAACAATTGTCCTGTCAAGTCCAATCCAGTCATGTCTCATCCAGTCACGTCCCCGTACCAAACGCGCCCTAAAAGTCTTGGGGTATTCAATCATGACTTTTAAAAATCTATAAAAGTTGAGAGGTATTCAAAATGTCAATGACTTTTAATAATTTTTAGTTATATCAAACTTTAAAATTTATCTTCCACTCACACCAAAGACTTTAGATGACTTTTACTTGAGAAAAAAAAAACACAAAACTGTTTGAAAAAATCAAAGACATTATATTTTCTAATAAATAAATAAATAAAAAAGAGCACAACAAATCCACAAATAAAAAAAGTGGTCATTTTTTTTTACTTTAAAATGAACAAATTATGAAAAAAAAAATCATACAAATATTAGCGATCTATAACAAAAAAAGAAACAAAAAAAATATAAAACAACTCTCTATTGGTAATGCAATTAAAGACGATAGATTTCATTTTTTTACCTCCATTTTCAAAGCAACTAAACACATTTGAAACAAATCAAGAGAATTTCATTTACGTCAATTAAAAATAATAAAAGACAAAAACCATTACTCAACCATGCCAATATGTCATAATCAAAGTTGTATATAAGTTTGGATTATGTAATTATGATCAATATCAAACTACCTAAGCATGAGTTTTGTTCAATAACTAAATACAGTTTTTAGGTTTTATCTTTAGTACAATTGTCAGTTTGCTACCTTTATTCTAAAAGAAAATTTATAATATTTTGAATAATAATTATATAAATCAAATAAAAATTTGACTAATTATATTTTATATACGTGTTTTGACTAATTATAAAAAAAAGATGCATAATTGTCTTTATGAAGCAAAATATAACAATAAAAACAAATAAAATTTTTTAAATCATGTATATATGCATGAATTCTTTCGTCAAGATTAATTAACGATGATTTTATTTTTTATTCTTTTGAAAAAAATATTTATTGACATGAGAAATATATGTAGTTTTGTTAAAACAAAGTATATAATATATTTAAAATTAATGAAAGTCTATAGATCTTTATGAAACTCTTTTAAAATGAAAGTTGATGAAATTCTTTTGAAATGAAAATCTTTTAAAATGAAAGTCCATGAAGTTTTTCATAATTCTGTAATGTCCATAAAAGTCCATAAAAGTTCATGAACTCTATAAAAGTCATCCACTTAAAAAAAATCATTAAAAGTATTTTGAAATCCTAATTGAATATACTCCATCTTAGTAAATTTATCTTAAACTAATCAAATTAATACATTAAATAATTGTAAAATTATAATATTAATAGTATCAGCTAAAAATAATTAATTATTATTATTATAAGATTGAATGTGGATAATTCTTATAAGGTTGAATGTGAATATTAATTTTTTATTATTGTTATTATTATTATTATTATTATTATTATTATTATTATATGTACAAATACGGTTTGGTGACACGTCAGCAAAGTCAACGGGAAATATGGGTATATGGCAGTACCACGTCATCAAGAGTCAACCAGTCGAACAGAAAGGAGTTGACCGAAGACATATCACCAAATCTGGGCACATGCTAGGAAAGCCTATAAAGCTAGGAACGTGCTCGCCAAGTTAAGCCACTTGATTAGAAAAGTCTTAATGAGCAAAGATTCTACTCGCCAAAGATATCTACTCAGTAGGATCTACTCAGCCAAAATAGGAAATATAACCTTATTTGGATACACCATATCACACAGAGATCCATTCAGATACAAGATTTAAGAATCACACTCTGATAAGGAAATATTTTTATTTCCTCTCAAGTCTCTAGGAATTCCAATTGGAAAGGAACTCGAAGTTTCTAGAAGGATGAATATCAAATGGGAAACAAGTCATAAACGGGCTACTGGACTAGAATCCTACAAGGATTCTAAATATGAATCTATTGCTTGCACGGTAAGGATTAGGGAACCACCTCATCGACCGATATAAATACTAGTGAAATCAATGTACAAAAACATGAGCAATCTGTTAGAGAGAAAATGAGTTTCGAGTGTGTAATCCCTAAAGTTGATAGTGATATTCTTTCCACCGTCCCTGTCATCCGTGATTTTTTCCCTTTTCCAGGGTTATGTGTTATGCATGGTTAGTCATTATTTTATTATATTTCATCATCATCATCATTAATATAATCATTGTTGGACGTGTGACTTTTTCATAATCCAAAAATCACCGTTAACAATTTGACGCTAGAAAGAGGAGCGATACTAGAACTGAACTTCGAAGAACCCTCGTGAACAGATCCGAAGCATGGATAACATCAACAACATTGATGGTAGCCCCAGTGACAACAATGATCACTAGCTCCCAAAAGCCACTGAAGTAACCGGACACGTCACGTTAGAAGCTGGGGAACAACCAATTACAGCGCCGGATACCTAGGCGGTGACCCCAGGGACCCTAAAATACTTCTAGGCTACCCTACACCACTTGGTCAACGAGGCCGCTAAATTCGGACTCACCCTACCAGTGAGCACATAGATTTCTTTGCCCTATGACCAGTTCACACCCGACAATCATTCACCTGGGAAGTTATGTTCAGAAATCCATATGCCAACCCCGGACACCCCAATAAAGCTATCTTCGGGTAGTATCTTCCGGGATCTCCCTGAAACTTCAGATGAAAAAAGACGGAGAAAAGGAAAGGGCTTGGTGAATGAGGACGGCCCTAAGAAAGACGATTGTACACCTGCACGCCCGGATTAGATCCGGAGAGGGTGCGTATGACTGCTCGCCAAAGGCAGCGTTCCAGTTCTTCTGAGGATAGCTATTGGAGGCCAATAAGGAGATTCTGGTCAGAGAGAACTAAATAGAGAAATCATAAAGCACTGAAGACTCGAGATCCAAGGATAGCGATAATATAGATAGAACGGACAGAGAACGCTGAGGGTTAACTATTATAGGCCATCTCGGTCCGAATGGAGAATCAACTGGTAGACGAGAGGTCACCATACAGGAACCATCATAGAAAGTCTTAACAATGATGAGGAGATATAGGCACAACACACTGTCAGACGACAAATCAGAGGGGGTGTAATTAGTGATTTTTATAGTGTATTTCCGGTCATCTTTCTTTCTGTCACTTTGGCGACAATCATTCCGTCTGTCTTGACTCTTATTATCCCTAGGTTTTTCATCCTTTTTATGGCGGTGTTACCCCTTGCATGGTTACTAGGTCGAACCCCATGCATTAGAGGCCCCCTTAGACTACCTCTTTTTCCTCCGCTCGAGCATAATCTACAGCTATCTCCAGTAATTCTAAGTAGGTTCTAGGCCGAGTTTGTCTGAGATAAAAGGAAAAACGCCCACTCTATAGGCCATTAGTGAAAGAGGTTACTGTCGCAATATCGTTAAAATCCTCCACACATATGGCTTCTTAAATGAATGGGTTCATGTAACTCGTGATCATTTCTCATGTGTCCTGCTTGAGGGAAGACATGTGCATAAGCGATTTTTTGTACTACACTCTTCCAGCGAATTGACGGATGAACATGTCACTGAACTACCGAAAGCTGTCTATGTTTCCCTTCGGCAGTTGATTGTACCATTTGGACATGAGGTCGCCCAGAGTTATTGGGAACGCGTTGCACCATAGGTCGATGCCTATAGCTTGAGTCTTGATCAAGGTCTTGAAACGCCCTACATGTTCGACTGAATCTCGACCTTCGTGGTATTCAACCATCGTAAGGGGACTGAACTTGGTGGCAAAGTGCTAATTAAAAGACCAAATTGCATTTATCTACTCATACCCACCCTACCCTTAAAATTAAACTAATTAAAAGACCAAATTGCATTTAGTTATTAAAATTTAAAATGAGGATAATCAATTTATAATAAACAATTAAATTAAATTAATTAAAGATAATTCTTTCAATGCAATATAAATTAAAAATAATTTTAAAATGAAAAAAAAAAACTATTTTTAAAGTTTTAAGTTATCTTTATTTACAAATTTATTTATTTTTTATTATTTTAAAAGAAGATAAAAAAATGTTGTTATTTTTTAAAAAATTATTGTTGACGGTGATTTTTGGATTACGTAAAGTAGATCACGGGTCACACAAGTTGTATGAAATTAGCGATTATGTAAGAAATTGAAAAGAGCGAAATAAAAATTATGCAAACGAGATTTTACGTGGAAAACCCTAAAGGGAAAAAACCATGGTTGCCGGCGATGGCGAGAGAATAATCCACTATGAAAAGAATGTTACAATCTCTTTCTCACTTGCTCTCTAATAATATATCCCGATTCGTGAACCCTTGTTTGGTATTTTTAGGGTCTATTTATACATGCATAGAACCCTAATTCTAGGAATACAAGTAAAGGAAGAGTGGTAGTAAACCGATAAAACTCTGACTTGTTGGAGTCGTGCTTATCTTCTTTCCTGTCTTGTGTTGTTTGTGTTTTAATTGTGTCAGGTCTTTTGCTTGTTCCGTACACTGATGTCTATAAGGAAATCTATTTCCTTATCAGAGTATGTTTCTTGAGACCTTGTTTGAGGAAGACTCTTCTTTACGTGTTTGAGTCGTGATTGCATGGAGTATATCGTTATCAACACGTCTAACATCCAAGCGTATCTGGAAATGACCATGTGTCGCTTAGCCGACCGTCCTCCAAAACCTGACCAAATCTCTTTCACCCCCGATAGAGGGTATACACCCGATCGGATAGTTAGACCCTACCATTTGGGTTTCTCTGACCATCTTGGGTTTTCCCGATCTAACCATTTTTTTCTTGATCAGGTTTTATGGAGTTACTTCCTAGTCATCTTAGTTTAGTTGACATTTGTAGACATGTCACTTGTTATCCCCGTGAAACACAATGTTTACGCCGACGTGCCATCTTTCCAGATTTTACCAATAACAATACCCCCTTAAACATTCAAACCAAGCACCGTGATCAGCAAAGATAACTCGCTCGGTGAGATATGTTTAACTCGGGAGTCTTTTTTCGTGTAGCTCATTAATGATTGTTAATGCTAGACAACTGGCCTTTAATTTCAACCATAAACGTTTGATTTGCCTAGGTGATTTGATGTGAATGACGCAACTGACGGCAGCGGTTCAAATTTCAAACCGCGCATGATCTTCGGGATTCGCTTTCTAACGGCCACTCGCATGACGTCATTCTTGTCTATATATATTTTCAAATCCCTTCATTTCCCTCTTCACGTAACTTCCACTTCAAACTTTACAATATTTCCTAGAAATTCTTCTTTTTCTCCGGGCTTAATTTTTCATCATCGTCAAAGTTCTCATCTCACCCATTTTAATCATCAGGTATGGATCCTACTACCCGTCATCGTTAAGTTGAGTTATTGATACATTATATTGAAATAAGTGATAAGGAAAATGTTGCTAGGATTGAATCTATTTTAGGAGGGGTTTTTCAAGATTTCTCCCGTCTAGTTCATCCTGTTGCCCTTAACGTCGATTACTTAATGGCTCTCCCTGAGTTTTAACCTTCACCTTTTGATTCAAACATTGCTAACCCAACTGTTTCTTCTCCTAATACATACCCAGATATGTCGACAGCAACAGGATACGGTCAGGGAAGCAGACCAAGCTCCAAAGACTTGTCTGTAATCAACCTTAAAATTCCATCACAACTATTGAAGATGGAAGAAGTTTCTAAGAGGCGTCGAGCTCACTTGTTGCAATTCTCAGCGGAACAACTGAGCGCATTTGATAGTGAAGTTAATGTGGTCGGTGAACAGAAGATCATAAAGTATAGTGAAAGATTCGATCTCCCCCGATCGGTTCAACTCCTTATGAGCGGGGATCGCGCTATTTGGAACCCTTCTTGGGGTGCTGTGGCTGTTTACGGAGCGATGCTCACATCTGGGGTCATGCTGCCCTTCAACCTTTCATTGCTCAGTTCCTTACTGAAGCTGGGATCACTCATGCTCAACTTTTACCAAATTCTTATCTGGTTCTTATGAGCTTGTGGCACCTATGGAAACAAATTGGTGCTAAGTACCCTCCCAACCCCACATGAAATTAGTAACTTCTACACTTTGGGTCGGTTGGACAATGTGGGTACTTTCCATCTTCAGTCCAACTCAATTAACCATTGGATTCCCGATGGGTATAACCAGCGACCAACATCCCCATCTAGCAGGGATCATAAGTGCTTCATCTAGGGCTTCCCCACCTCCAACAAATACTGAAAGAACAACTAGTTCTTCGTTCAGGGTGAATGGGGTGAGACCGTGGTCGACGATCCTCGCCAAGAGCTAGTTAGGAACACCGTTCCCAAGCACTTCTACAGTCCTGAACTATGGAACAAGATTCCTGCAACGCTTACAGATGATCAAGCTAAGAATGTTGTGAGGGCTGCTTAAACATCTTGGGAAACCAGAGATCGGCATGGGTTGTTCGCTAAGAAGGATCTTCTGGATCTGGGTTTGTTTCCCCTTATCTCGAACCGACGCAAATGTTGTAAGTATTGCTTTTTCTCAATCTTGATTTTTCTAGATCAGGCTTTATTCAATCTGATGTTTTTTCAATTGCTCCAGTGTACGAGATGGACATCGTAACGGGTGAACAAGCCGAAAGGATTAAGAACCTCGACAAAGTTAGTCTAGCCGAGGCTGCAGCTCAAATAGCCCAGAGGATCGCCCCCCCCCCCCCCCCCCCCCCACCCCCCCTCAACAGGTTATGGTTGAGCATGTTTATAAACCTGACCTCAACACGTCTTCCAGCGCTCCTGATCGGGAAAAAGAAGAGTATGCCCTTTTATCGAGACATCGAGCAGAAAAAATCTCCTAGAGGCTCAAAGAGGAGATATGTAAAAGAAATGGCTAGTCCTCAAGTGACCAAATCCTCCGAGAGATCTCCGGTCAGTAAAGCGATTAAAACTGTTGCAGACTTTACTACTCCTAATACTGCTCGTGGAAAGAAGAAGACCGAGTCAGCAAATGATCTAGAAGCTTATCAGACTGGAGTCTAAAAGGTTATTATTAACGAAGATGATGAGGATCAAGATACGTTGACCGATCTGATCCATAGGGAGCACCGATCGAAGAAGGGAAATGATCGTGCTTCTGCTCCATCTGCCACTCTGCCATCTAATCAACCCAGAACGGATGATCCGGCTGCTGCCGGGGTTGTTAGACATGCCACCCCTGAACAAGTTCATCCTCCAATTCTGGCTGAATCGGTTCCTCTTCAAACTGACCATCTAGTTGGCCAGGTTCCTTCTGGCCCTCCGATTCATCGTGCTTGCAAGACCCCGATGCAATTCTCCATGAAGCGTCAGATAGTCTTCATAGACTCGGATTCTGACGAAGGACAAGCCAGTCCTGAAAAAGTATCTGGCTAAAGCTGAGCAGCGGTGCGCAGATCTGAAACAAAAACTATCCTTGGCTGGTCAAGCTACTGCTGGTCAAGAGGCAGAAGCTCGAGCTGCTAAGGAGACTCTGGCTACCTCCCCACAATCTATGCTTGAGGCCCAGCAGGGATCTGAGGAGGCCAAGCTTCTTTATGAAAGGCTGGCTGAAGATCTGAGATAGTAAAAAGTCAGCGTAGAGGTGCTCTCTCAAGAGGCCAGACTAGCCCTTGAAGTTCAAAGCGTTGATCGCTACAAGAAGTCTCCTGCATTTGAGGCAGTTATGCTGAGGGAACTGGAACGAGGGCTTTGCCACTGCTCGAATGTTCTTCGGGGGTAAGGAGAGGTCTTCCGGAGAGGCTCGTCGTAAATGGGATCGAACGATTGAAAAGCATAAGGCCGAGTCTCTTAGTGCGATAAAGAATCAGCGGATGAGATGGAGGGCATACTGCAAGTCTATTGGGAAGGATCCCTATAAAATGTATCTAGAGCTCCCCTCTAAGTCTTCCCTAGTGACCTTTCATACGGTCGAGGAAGGTGGTGCAATATCCAAGGGCATTGATATTGGACCTTTGTCTGAGACCGATTATTCTCCTTTCATGGTTGAAGATCCTGAAGATGACATCTGCTGGCCAGATTTTGGAGATCTGACCAAGGGCTATGGAGAAGAAGATAAACCCCCTGGCAACTCGGACCTGGTGGCCCTTCAAGCACTCCTGGAGCCTGATCTCTCATTCATTATTATACACATTTTTTATACCGCATATCTTATAAATTTTTCCTGTAATACTGTGTAAATGATTAATTCATTCTTAATGTTACAGATCTTAATTTACACACGTGGTCTTCTTTATTTTAATCAACCACCTTTGCTCATTGTCACTTCTAATTTAATCAGTTATCTTGTTAACTAATTGTGACTGATCCGATTTATTATGTTTTCAGCCCATCGAATTTGACTGATTATTAACCCGACCAGCTATATTATTTAACTGACCGAACTTGGCTAAACTAGTTATTAACCATCTTTGATTCCTTCAGTTATCTTTTTTTAACTGTTAGTCATTGACCCAGTCAGTTATCTTTTCGATTGACTGAACTTGGTTGGGTCGGTTTAGCTACTGAGTAGCCTTTGGCTATTCTGATCAGTTATCTAATCAACTGACCGAGTCTAGTTTGGTTAGCTTGCAGTTACGCTGTATGTTTGTTCAAGTAGTATTCATTTGATAGACCATATGCATGGTATCTAATTAATAGACTTTTGTCTTTTATCTGGAAACTAAGTCACTGTGACGTATCCCATTAGTCTGTTACTCAAGATTCTTTGTAATGAGGGCTTTCTTATCTCATTAACTTAACTTATCTTAGTCAAGTATCTGGTTAACTAGCGTTCAAGTAGGAGAATTTAATTACCTCATCCAACTTTCTGCGCATCTCATCAGATATCTAATCACCTGAAGGTGCTCTAACAGTGCTTTTAATGCACCCGGTTAGTTTCGGTGAAAGTACACTGTCTTTGCGACATATGCTTTCGGCCCTATCACTGAGCCCTTTGAGAACCCGTTCGGGGTTCAATGAGACTTGTCTTTGTAAACGAAAGCGATGTTAGAACACTTTTTCTTGAACTATGCTTCCCTCGAAGGGCTTTTATTGATATCTTCAATCAAACTATAAAAAGCAACAACTGATCAGAAATAAGTAAAATCTGCAACTATTCTAAACTTGACAGAATTTCTAAAAAACTGAAAGAAAACAGAAAAAGGAAACCCCTTAAGGGTAAAACATCTTCAAGTATTGGGCGTTGCATGGCCAGGGTAACTCTCATCCTTCTGGTCGGATAAGGCCATATGCTCCATGCCTAGCTAATCCGACCACCTGATAATGTCCTTCCCACTTATCTGCTAAAAGTCCAGCCGCCCTATCCCTTGTGTTAGGGGATACCCTTCTAAGAACCAGATCTCCGAGCTAGAACTTTATTACCCGAACTTACAAGTTATAATATCTAGTAACCATTTCCTGATAAACTGCATTTCTTATCCTCGCCATGTCCCTTCTTTCTTCCAATTCATCTAGGTTCTGCTCTAGCATCCCCACATTTGCATCGGGTTGGTATAATTGGATTCTAGAGGAAGCATGTGTTACCTCGACCGGGATAACTGCCTCGATCCCAAATGCTAAGGAATAAGGTGTTTCTCCTGGCGACGTCCGCTGAGTTGTTCGGTATGCCTAGAGCACCTCATGCAACTTGTCGGCCCAATTTCCTTTCTTGACATCGAGTGTGGCCTTTAGGGTGTGCGTGATGATCTTGTTGATAGCTATAATTTGACCATTAGTCTGAGGATGAGATGGCGTGGCATAATAGTTTTTAATATGGAACTTTTGGCACATTTCCCTGAAATTATCGCTATTGAATTGAGTCCTATTGTCAGTGACAATTGTATATAGGATCCCAAACCGATAGATGATATTCTTCTTTACGAAGCTAGTGGTATTGGCTTCGGTTATATGCACAAATGCTTCCGCTTCTGCCCACTTTGTGAAATAGTCTACTGCTACGATAGCATGCTTCGCACCTCCTTTAGTTGCTATTGGCATTAGGCCGATCAGATCCAGTCCCCACATTGTAAATGGCCAGAGTGAGGTCAGATTCTTCAGGTGATCGGGTGGCTGTTTGATGTCGTTTCCGATTCTTTGACAAGTCCAGCATTTCTCAACAACCGACTTAGCATCATGAAATAGAGTTGGCCAATAGAAGCTCTACCTGAGGGTTTTATAAGCCAAATTTTTTCCCCATGTGTGGTTTCCACATATACCTTTGTGTATACTTGCCAGAATCTTAGCTCCCTCAGCTCGACTAACATATCTCTGTAGGGTATTTGAAAACCCCTTTTGGTAAAGTTCACTCCATACTATGGAATACCGGGCTGCCCTGTCTCTGATACATTTTGCTTCAGCCGCATCTTCAGGGAGCATGCCGTCTTCTAAGTACTGCCTGATCAGGGTAATCCAAGTGACCTGACCTTCTTCTACTGCTTCGACTGCTAGTGTTTCTTCTTCTTTGAAACTGGGCCTTTTGAGATGAGCCATTGGGATCGTTTTGGACTAGATGCCAGTGGTTGCTGATGCCAATCTTGATAATGCGTCAGCTTTCTTATTTTTCTCTCTTAGGATCTAAGTGATTCTGTAAGTCTTGAACCTCCTGAGAAGTATCTTAGCTATCTCTAGGTAAGCCACCATATTGATATCTTTCGCATGGTACTCGTCTAAGACCTGGTTAACCACAACCTGCGAGTCACTGAATATCTCCACTTCGTCTGCTCCTAGTGTTGTGCATACCCTGAGTCTTGCCAATAACGCCTCATACTCGGCCATGTTGTTGGTAGCTTTAAAGTCAAATCACAAGGCATATTCCATTTGATCGCCTTACGGGGTTGATACCACTATGACTGCCCCGCTGCCGTGCATATTTAACGATCCATCAACATACAGTTTCCAATAGAAAACTTTTCTTTCCTTATCTTCGAGCTTTCTGATCACTTCACCGTTTGGTTCAGCGAACTCAGCGATCAGATCAGCCACTGCCTACCCCTTTATCGCGGTCATTGGCAGGTAAGATATATCAAATTCGCTCAGCTCAACCGCCCACTTTGTCAATCTCACTGATATTTTTGGCTTGGACAAAACTTGTTTTAATGGACAGTCAGTATAAACTTCAATTATGTGAGCCTAAAAGTAGGGCTTTAGTTTTCTTGTCATTGTCACCAGTGCTAATGCCATCTGCTCGGCCGCCGAGTATCTCATTTCTGCTGGTAACAAAGCCGTGCTGGTATAGTACACTGGTTTTTGCACACCTTCATCCAGTCTGACCAGTACCGACCATGTGGCCACAGTCGTGTCTGACAGGTATTAATACAGTGTTTCTCCCTCCAGAGGCTTCGATAGGATATGAGCTTTGCCCATGTACTCTTTAATTTTCTGTAATGCTTGTTCACACTCTTCATTCAATTCTACTCATTTGCCTTTCCTTATTGCCTTGAAGAAATGCAAGCATCAATCGGTTGACTTACTGAATGAACCGGTTTAGTGATGCTAAGCAGCCCGTTAACCTTTGAATGTCTTTCAGGTTAACCGGGGACCTCATCTTTTCCAGTGGCCCTTATTTTTTCAGGATTTACTTCGATCCCCCTTTGGTGTACTTGAAACCCGAGGAACTTTCCCGAAGGTATCCCAAAAACACATTTGTTTGGGTTGAGCTTCATCCCATATCTTCTCAGCGCTCCAAATGTTTCCACCAGATCGGTTGCATGTCTGTCTACTGAGATGCTTTTGGTCAACATATCGTCTATATAGACTTCCATGTTTCTACAGATCGGTTGGGTAAACATCTTGTTTACCAGTCTTTGGTAAGTTGCCTCGGTATTTTTGATACCAAAAGGCATTACTTTGTAACAGTAAAGGCCCTGATCTATTGTAAAAGCAGTTTTTCTTCATCTGGACCGAACATTCTAATCTGATTATATCCTGAATATGCATCCATGAAGCTCAGCAGTTCGTGCCCTGCAATCTATCAACTAACTGATCTATTTGGGGTAGAGGGAAATTATCTTTTGGGCATACTTTATTCAGATCTGTGAAGTCCACACACATTCTCTATTGCCCATTTTTCTTTTTTACGAGCACCATATTGGCAACTCATTCGGGATACTATACTTCCCTGATCGATTCTGCTGCCAATAGCTTATGGACTTCATCCTTAATTGTTTGGATCCTTTCAGGGTTGAATCGTCGCCTCTTCTGTATTACTGGTTTTCACTCGGGGTCGACTGTCAGAGCGTGGGAAATTATTCTGGCATCGATTTCTGGCATATGTTCATGCTTCCAAGCAAACACGTCATTGTACTCTTTTAATAGGCTGGACCAAATGGTTGTGTACCTGTTCGGTTAGCCGTGCCCCCAACTTTACATTTTGTTCAGGGTTCTTGTCATCTATCATGATTTCAATAGTTGGTTCCTCTTCCTAGTCTTCCCTATCTTCTGGAGGTGACTCCCTTGGGTCCAGGTCGAACCGAGTTGGATTTTCCACCTTTTCTTTCTCTTCATCATCTTTCAGGCATTTTTTTCGATCAACGAAATCTACTTGTATTACGTTTGGCTCGGCTCTCGCTCTCTCTGTAGACCACTAGATTAGCTTTCCTCACCCATTCTTGGGAACCCTTCAAAACTCCGACTCCAGCTTCGGTTGGGATCTTGACGGTCAGGGCGTAAGTTGCTGTAACTGCCTTTATTTTGTTCAAGAATGGTCTGCCTAACAAGGCATTGTATGGCCAATTCTCGGTGTCAACAACCACGAAATCGAGCAATACTATCTTCTGACATGGGAACATCTCTATCTCGATTGGCAGTTTGACCGTTCCCAGAGATCTTACTTCTTCTCCCCTGAATCCTATGAGTGGGATTGCCGTCACTGGTCCTTCCTTTGAAGCGCTAACTGATCAAATACCCTGACACTTAGGATGTCCGCCGAACTCCTATTGTCGATCAATACTTTTCTTACTTCTCGATGGCCGATACAAACTGATACAACGATTGCATCGTTCGACTAAACCTCTAATCCGTGGGCATCAGCTTCGGAGCAAATGATCTGATCCCATCCTTGCTTAAGCTTCTTCTGGTCAAGACCCACCGAATTTACCTCCAAGTTTCTTTGGCCATCTATCGTTTCACGGACCTCAGTCATTTTCTCTCTGCTACTCCTTCCTGTGCACGGCCCACCAAAAATGGTGTTGATAGCTCCGGCATCTGGACTTCCCCTTGTACTCCCCCTCTTGTCTTAGTCAGATTTTGTAGGGTCATTCTCCCGATCATCACTCTCTTTAAGAACCATGTCTTTCAGGTGCCCCTCTCTGATCAGCTTCTCAATATAATCCCTTAGCTGGTAGCTTTTGGAAGTTTCATGACCGTTCTCCCGATGAAACTGGCAATATTTAGAAGTCTCTATTCGTGCAAAACTAGATTGCTTTGGGGGCTTCTTGTATAAGTTTTTTTCCTCAATTACGTCCAGAATTTCTTCTTGCTTCTAAGTCAGGGGAGTATAGTTTGTATAATGTCTCTTGTAGGTCCTATTGTCCTTCTGATCATCATCTTTGCGGCCTTCTTTTCTTTTCCCAGAATTGTTCTTCTGGTCTCCTTTGGGATTTCCCTTCGAGCCATTGTCTTTGGGCTTTTGGCTTTCTCCTGGTCGGCCGCCATGTATCAGCTCCCCTCCATGGGCTATCTGTTCTTCTTCATCTATTGCATATCCTCCTACATCATCCACCAAATTGGCATAGGTGGTCGGTCCCCTCTGTCTTAGACTGAGTGATAATTGGCTATGCTACAAACTGTTAACAAACACAGCTACAACCGTATCATCATTAAAGTCCTGCACCTATGAGACTTCCTACGAAAACCGAGTAAGGAAGTCCTTCAACTTCTTATCCTTCCTTTGTTTCAGGGTCGAAAGGACCGATATTGACTTTCTACGCTGGATATGTCCCATAAACTGCCTGGTGAAGGCCTGTATCGATTCCTCGAAGTTCCCGATCGATCCACTTACAAGGCCACCAAACCATCTAGACCCCTGATCTCCTAGCGTTTGAGGGAACATTCTGCATAAGAGCGCATCGTCATAATCGTACTGCGCCATCACACTTTGGTATCTTCTAACGTGCTCCTGAGGGTAGGTGTTGGCCTTGAACTGCTCTACATGTGGAATTCTCAATTTTTTTGAAAAACGGGCTTGTCTTATAGAGGCAGTGAATGGACTACCGCAATTACCGATTAGCAGGTTCCCGCGTCCTTGTCTCCTTTCTAGTGCTTCTATCCTTTTTAGTTGAACTTCTCGCTCTTCTTCCTGTTCACCGCGTTCATCGAACTTCTGGCGGATGATGAGACCGTAAGGGTCTTTTGAAGTTCACCAAGTGACCAGGGTGTCGTGTATGTTATATTTGGGCACGGGGGATGTCTTCCTACGCCTCTAAGGGGGTGTTTTATCATCAGTTGAAGCTGATCGTGATCTCCTCCTATGACCGTCATATCTATCAGTCTGGTCATAACTCGTCCCCCCGCTCATGGTACCTTATGGTATCTTCTGGCAGACTATGCTCCCTACGCTCTTTTCCTTCTCGGTTTTCCCGACCCCCAATCTCTCTATGATTCTGGTCATCTTGGCGATCGTCTTTCTTTTGGGATCGCTCCCTCTTTTCACGACGATTCGCCCTATCTCTACCAGCTCTTCGCGGAGCATTAGGGGTTGGAACTACTACTTCAGATTGTATCCTAGGACCTTGAGCAGCCTTAGGTGTAATCACATGATATGGTGAGGTTAAGCTTGCAGTTGCAGTTATATTGATTCCTTGTCTAGTGGCGTCTTCAATGACTCTCCGCAGGGATTCCTAAACTTGCCGGAAAGCATCCGGGGAGATACCGGGAATGGTATCTATGGAGGTAGTAATGTCTTGTCTGATGGAAGGTAGAGTTCTAGAGGGCGGATCTCCTCCAGTGTTTATTTCACCAGCATCATCGGTACCACGTGGGGTACCAGTATTATGTGGGGATTGACTTCCTTATCTACTATTTGCCATCTGGCTGTTACGTTACGTTTTCGTCGCACACAAACCCCCCCTCCTTCTAGCGCCAATTGTTGACGATGATTTTTGGATTACGTAAAGTCGATCACGCGTCACACAAGTTGTATGAAATTGACGATTATGTAAGAAATTGAAAAGAGTGAAATAAGAATTATGCAAATAAGATTTTACGTGGAAAACCCTAAAGGGAAAAAACCATGGTTGCCGGCGATGGCGAGAGAATAATCCACTATGAAAAGAATGTTACAATCTCTTTCTCACTTGCTCTCTAATAATATCTAATGATTCGTGAACCCTTGTTGGGTGTTTTTAGGGTCTATTTATACATGCCAAGAACCCTAATTCTTGGAATACAAGTAAATGAAGAATGGTATTAAACCAATAAAACTCTGACTTGTTGGAGTCGTGCTAATCTTATTTCCTGTCTTATGTTGTTTGTCTTTTAATCGTGTCAGGTCTTTTGCTTGTTCCATACACTGATGTCTACAAGGAAATCTATTTCCTTATCAGAGTATGCTTCATAACACATTGTTTGAGGAAGACTCTTCTTTACGTGTTTGAGTCGTGATTGCATGGAGTTCATCGTTATCAGCACATCTAACATCCGAGCGTATCTGGAAATTACCATGTGTCGTTTAGCCGACCGTCCTCCAAACCTGACCAGATCTCTTTCACCCCCGACCGAGGGTATACCGATTGGATAGCTAGACCCGACCATTTGGGTTTCTCCGACCATCTTGGATTTTCCCGATCGAACCATATTGTTTTTTATCATGTTTACGGAGTTACTTCCTAGTCATCTTAGTTTAGTTGACATTTGTCGACACGTCACTTGTTATCCCGGTGAAACATGATGTTTACGCTGACGAACCATCTTTCCAGATTTTACCAATAACAATTATCTTCATTTTAAAATTAAAATTTTTGTTTGATAATTTTGAAATATAAAATTTAAAGATGGTAAAAAAAAAGTATTTATGAACTATTAATTATTTTCATTATAACTAACGTTTACAAATCGTAAAAAATTTATATATAACAATGAATATTTTTTAAAAATTAATTTATACATTATATTCCATTAAAATGATTATCTTTATTTTTTAAATTTTAATAATTAAGGGCAATTTAGTATTTTTATTATTTCAATTTTAAGAGTAGGGGTCGAATATTTGCTCTCTAATTTTATTTATGTCAAACTTCAGGTAGGTGAGAGTATTTACCCATACATATATATATGACATCAGTGTACACCGAGAAGAAAAAGAATATTATATATATATATATATATATATATATAGCAAAATGCAACCAACCTCCCTAATGTTTGCTCTTAGACAACTAGAAACAACTTTTCCATTTATTGACAATCGACTCTCCTCCAGTTAGTCAACATCAGTAAACTCCAAACATTAACCATGCCAAATATGTAAAATGGCTCAATTACCCCTATGTCAGTTGTCACTTGTCAGCACCTACTTTGACTTATGGAATAAGAAAAAAAATTATTAAAATAGACCTTGTTGTAGGTGTGTAGGTCTGGATGTGGATGATTGAATGAAATTTTTTTTATGGATAAAAAGATCCTACAAGTTTTGATAAATTCCAATTGAAGAAAATTAATTAAAAATTCTAATTAACCGTTTGAATTGCCTATAAAATTGCATTTGCCAGCACATTAATGGGCAAGAAATATTTTTTTTTAAAATCAAAAACTATTATTTTATTATATGTAATTATGCTATGCATTAAATGTACTCTATTGATGTGATGTGTACAGTACACTAATTATACTTATTTCTAAAAGTACCAAAATGTCCTTAAACTAATGATCAATGCTTGGAATTAACGGATGTTAACTAACTGAAGGGGAGGTGACCGTCAATAAATGGAAAAGTTGATCTTGGTTGTCCAAGAGCAAACGCCAGGGAGGTTGGTTGCAATTTGCTCATACATATATGTGTGTGTTGTGTGTGTGTGTGTGTGTGTGTGTGTGTGTGTGTGTGTGGGTGTGTGTGGGTGTGTGTACACGGTGGTTCTCTAGTCAGGACGTCCTGACTTTATAATTTCAGGACATTCAACAACAGTCACACATCCATATTAGGCCCACAACCCCACATTAACAAATACTCACACACAATATAAATGTGTGACTGTGGTTGGATGTCCTTAACTTATAATTTCAGGACGTCTTTACTAGAAAATCATTATATATATATAAAATACTTCTCCAATCAGGACAGTCCTAACTTTATAATTTCAGGTCGTCCAACCACAACCATACATTCACAGTGGGCCTACAACCCCACATTAACAAATACTCACACCCAATATGAATGTATGGTTGTGGTTTGACGACCTTAACTTGTAATTTCAGAACATCCTTACCAAAGAACCAATATATATATATATATAGTCATTTTTTCCTTAGTGCACACTGATATAAAACGTATTGCATGTGGGTCATGGATTATGGATAAGCACTGAGAATTGCATCCATACTGGGTTAAAGCAATTGAATCTAATAGTCCACATAAATATTTATCAGTTGGAAAGCCAACTCACCAAATTTCCCCACAAAATGAATGCATAAACTGTCATAGATCTTCTCTTTTCCATGTCTCCTACATAATCTGCCTCTACATACCCCAAAACACATTCAATTGTATCTTTCTTCCTTTCAAACACCTGGCCAATATCACTTGACCCCTTCAAGTATCTCAATATCTATTTCAATGCTTCCCAATGTTGCTTATCAGGATTGCTCATAAACCTACTCACAACACTAATAGCATATGATATATCTGGTCTAGAATAAACCATTAATTACATAACGCTACCAACAATACAAGCGAAAGGAATTTCAGACATTGCAGCAACTTTTTTTTTCTGTTTTAGGTGATTGATCAGCTGACAATATGAAGTGCTGACCCAAAGGAGTTAAAACCGATTTCGCTGAGACCATATTAAACTTTTGAAGAATCTCAATATCACTTGACCCCTTCAAGTATCTCAATATCACTTGACCCCTTTAAGTATCTCAATATCTATTTCAATGCTTCCCAATGTTGCTTATCAGGATTGCTTATAAACCTACTCACAGCACTAATAGCATATAATATATCTGGTCTAGAATAAACCATTAGATACATAACGCTACCAACAAGACAAGCGAAAGGAATTTCAGACATTGCAGCAACTTTTTTTTCTGTTTTAGGTGATTGATCAGCTGACAACATGAAGTGCTGACCCAAAGGAGTTAAAACCGATTTCGCTGAGACCATATTAAACTTTTGAAGAATTTTTCTAACATAATCTTCTTGAGAAAGCACCAATCTACTCTACTTTCTATTTCTAATTACGTTCATTCCAAGAATCTTTCGAGCAACCCCAAGATCTTTCATCTCAAAATGAGAATTCATAATCCTTTTAAGCTCAACTATCTCATCAAAATCTTTGCATGCTACTAGCATGTCATCTACATACAGTAACAAATAAATGTAGTTCCCAACTAATATTTTCTTGAAATAAACACAACTATCATAGTTGCTTCTGCCATAGCCAATTTTAATCATAAAACGATCAAACTTTTTATACCATTGGCGAAGTGATTGTTTTAAGCCATAGAGTGATTTCTTAAGAAGACAAACCTTATTTTCTTGTCCTTGAACTTCAAGGCCTTCAAGTTGTTCCATCTAAATTTTCTCTTCAAGATCGCCATGAAGAAAAGCTGTTTTAACATCCAACCGCTTCAGTTCTAAGTCTTGTTGAACCACCAAAGCTAACAAGAAATTAATTGAAGTGTGCTTTACTACCAGAGAAAAAATCTCATTGAAATCAACTCGCTCAACCTATGTAAAACCTTTTGCAATCAATCTTGCCTTGAATCTTGGTGGTTTAACTCTCTGAATGCCCTCCTTTTTCTTGTAAACCCATTTACACTTCACCACTCTACTCTTTTCTGGTTTATTAACCAATATCCAAGTCTTGTTTTTCTGCAATGACTCAAATTCTTCACTCATTTCTTTCTTCCAGAGTAGAGAATCACTTCTTATCACTGCATCTTGATAATTTCTTGGTCCATCATTCACCTCTCTTGCAACTTGTAGTGCATAAGCAACAATATTAACATATCCGAACCTTTTAGTCGCTGTCACTTCTCTTCTAACTCTATCTCTTGTTAGATTATAATCTTCAAGATCATAGTGTTGCACTACTACCTCATCATTATCATTCATTAATTGTACAGGAACTTGCAACTGATCATGATCTTGCTCAAAATTCTTTCTAGTTAGCTCCACCTCAAAACCAGATTGCTCCACCTCAATTGGAGTACTGCTTGATGATGTTATAACATTTTGTAAACAAGGTAGCTCATCTTCCTTGAAGATAACATTTCTACTAATTATACATTTCTTAGTAGCTGGATTCCAAAATCTGTAACCCTTTACTCCATCAGGATATCCTAGAAAAATACATTTTATAGCTCTTAGTTTCAGCTTCCCCTTATTTGTGTGAACAAAAGCTGTACAACCAAATACTCTCAAATTACTGTAATTTGCTGGATGACCTGTCCACTTCTTCAATGGTGTCTTGAATTCAATGGTTGATGAAGGGGTTCTATTTATTAAATATGAAGTTGTATGAGTCGCCTCTGCCCAAAAACTTGCATGCAATTTTGAACAAGACAACATATTTCTCACTCTCTCAAGAATAGTTTTATTCATTCTTTCAGCTAAAGCATTCTGCTGTGGAGTTCCTCTAACTGCCTTGTGCCTTAAAACGCCATGTTCATTGCAATACCTGTTAAAATCATCATTGCAATACTCAAGGCCATTATTGGTTTTAAGCTTTTTTACTCTTTTTCTAGTCTGACTTCCAATCATAACCTTCCAGTCTTTGAACTTCTGCAGAGTTTCATCTTTGGTCTTCATAAAATAAATCCACACACTTCGAGAATAGTCATCTATGATGCTCATGAAGTATCGATATCCTCCCATTGATACATGTCTAGAAGGGCCCTATAAATCTGAGTGAATGTAATCTAAGATTGATTATGTACAATGCTTAGCTACATTGAACTTCAATCTGATCATTTGTCCATACACATAATGATCACATAAACTAAGCATGTCAAGCTTATCACCACATAACAATCCTTGTTTACTCAGCTTCATTAAACCCTTCTCACTAACATGAGCCAAAGTGTAGTCTTATCCAGAATTTTAGGGGCTGCAACAGCAGCTGTTCTAATAATTGCAACTCCATCCAGCAAGTATATACCATTTCTTTTCTCTGCTTTCATGACAACCATTGAACCTTTCATTATCTTCAACACACCATTTTGAGCTTTGTAGCAATAGCCATTTGAATCTAGAACTCTAAGAGAAATAAGGTTTCTTTTAAGATCAGGTATATACCTTACATCAGTCAAGGTTTTTACCATACCATCATGTAGTTTCAGTTTCACTGATTCTATACCAGTAACTTTACAACAAGCATTGTTTCCCATTAACACCTTTCCTACATCCAAGGTTTGAAAAGTGTCAAATAATTGCCTGTTTGGAGTCATATGAAACGTGCAACCTGAATCAAGCACACACTCCTTGCTAGCACCAATTTCTGAAGCAATAAGTACATTTGCACTCTCATATCCTTCTGAAACCACATCAGCATCACCATTTTCTGATTCAATATCTTGTCTTTTCTTGTTTTTTTCTTTCTGGACAGTCTCGTCTAAAATGACCTTCTTTGTGACAATGATAACATCTTAAATATATAGGTTTAAACTTAGGCCTAAACCTATTATTTCCATTACCATTTCTTTTAAACCGTTTTTTCTCTGTTCTGCCTCTAACTATAAGACCTTCTGCATCAGTTTTACCATTGGATCTACTTTCTACATCCTTAGCAATAATAATAGCTTCTATCTCTTCTAGTTTAATAGTCTGTCTACCATATTTCAGAGTATCCACAAAATTTTCATAGGATTTAGGAAGGGAATTCAACAATATCACAACCTGATCTTCATCATTCATCTCAATATATATGCTTTCAAGATCCTAAATAAGCTTTTTAAATTCATCCATAATATCTACCAAAGAATTTTTGTTTCAAATGAATTCTATTTGGAACTGCTTTAGACATATAGAGAGTATCAAGCTTACCCCAAATTCCAGATGATGTTGTTTCCTTCTTCACCTCTCTCAAAACTTTGTCTCCCAAGCCAAGAATCAAAGAACTATAAGCCTTCTCCAACAATTGCTTTTTCTTTTCCTTTGTCAGAGTTGTTGGAAGCTTATTAGCACCATCCAATGCAGCAGCAAGTCCTTCTTTCACTAGAACATCCTTCATCTTCATTTTCCAGAGTCCAAAGTCGTTTGTTCCAGTGAACTTTTCAACTTCGAATTTTGTTGTCATCCCTACAACTCAAATTCAAACCGTCTTCGACAAGATCTATTCAAATTGAGCACCATAAATTTGAAATCGAATCAACCAGGATCTGATACCAATTTGTAACGATTTCTAACTCAGTTAATCAATGAATTGCAGAATCTATATTGAATCTCACTTGTGAACATTCTATGAACTCACACGAAATTAATGAAGAAGAAGAAGAAGTTAGGAAGAAGATTAAACACCAGGGATTTATACTGGTTCGATTGTCAATATGACAATCTACATCCAGTTGAGAGAGTAGAGAATAAATCCACTATATCAGAGAAATATTACAATAGTGAGATGCAATTTTAGCAGCACTTACTCATTCTCTCAGTTTTCTCAGCTACCAAACATACACAAAGAAAAAAAAAAACCTCTCAAAGACCCACACATCAATTCTCTCTGATTGACTACTTCTATTACACACCAATTCACACTTATCGTGTGTATTTCTCTCATACAAAGGAGCTTGTCAAAACAACTGAAAAGTATTCTAGAATTTTTCTATTTTTCTCTACAAAATATCAGGTAACAAACTTTGCTGACATGGATTTATATCATGATTAATCAAGGGTCACGTCATAATGAGGAGAAAATTTTCATATATATATATATTCATTTTCTCCTCGGTACGCACCGATATAACTTATATCAATGTGTTGTATATGGACCACTGATTATAGAAAAGTTTTGACAAGTGCATACACTTTGAGTCAAAGTATGTAAATCTAACGATCCACATCCAACGCACTGATGAAGTTATATTAGTGCGTACTGACTTAAAAATTTATATATATATATATAAATATATATAGGAAAATTTTCACATAAGTACGCACTGATAGAATTATATAAGGATATTGAATATGAGCCACTCGTTTTATATACTTTGACTTGATATGTATACACTTGTCAAAGCTCTTTTATAAATGAGTGACTCACATTCAATATCGTTATATAATTTCATCAGTGCGTACCGATATGAAAATGAATATATATATATATATATATATAAAAATTTTCAACTCAGTATGTACTAATATAAATTCATGTGTCAGACGTGGACCATTAGATTTACATATTTTGACTCAAAGTGTATGCATTTGTCAAAATTTCCCCAAAGTCCACATGCATCCTAACCGGCCACCGGGTATCGATATTGATTGTAAAATCAGGGATTTTTGCAACTTCTGCGCGGTGCCTGTAAATGATTAATGAGTGCAGTGGTTGATAAGAGTCCCCGAGAAGCCGCAGCATCACCGGAAAGCATGCGCACCGCCGAACCCGGACTCAAGCGCCTCTTCCTTACTCTCTCTGTTCTCTTCTCCTTCATCTTAGGTATGGTATTATTAATCATTTATTATCTCCTTCTTGTTGTTGTTGTTTTTCTGTTTAATTTTAATATATGTGCAGGCTTTCCTTTCTTATGGAAATCCGTCGAAATCTACCGCTCTGAGATTTCACTTATGGAATCCAATCCTTCCTTATCATTTCCTTTCCATTTTCAAGCCTTGTTTTTCAACTTCAATCCGGACCTCAATCCTCACCATCTCAAACTCTCAATACTTGACCAAATTACCAAACTAACCTCCGATTCTGCCCCCCAATGCGGTACTAACAAAAACCTCACTACCCTCTCCGTCACTCTACACTCAAACAAGTCTCACTGCACTCATGATACTAATTTCTACCCATGTGGCGCAAATGCAATCAGCGCCGTTGATTTTGATAGCGCTGATGAAGATGTTGATGAGTTGTTGCGCTCGGTTTTCAGCGGGAAAAACATTTATACTGTGGCCGTGGTGAATGGCGGTGGAGACGGAATTAGAGTGGTGGTGGGGAAGTATAGGCATGCTTGGATTGTTGGGGGTTTTGATTTTGAAGAGGAGGATGATTTGGCGTCGAGAGTAGCAGAGATATTCGTCAAGGTGTTTGTTAATGGAGGGAGAGATCAAGGTTTGATACATGGGGAGTTTATGCCTGTTGGTGCTGATGGCAGGATAGTGCTTTCCTTTAATTTGCTCAATGCTGAACCTAACGATTGGGTTTATGATTGGTATGATCATGATGTCTCTTCTTCTTACTTTATACTCAATATTAGAATATTTACTTATGTGATATTCTACTCTTTACTTTCAATGCAACAAATTGTTCTATGGCGATTATCAAGCTTAGTTAATGTTATATTATCATAATTTTCTCTCAAGTAACTTGTCTTTTGAGATGAATAAAGAAATGGAGAATACATGGTTTAGCGTTTCGATTATTGCCCAAAATTCATTGTATAGATCAATTCAAAATATTCTGTCATTTAGCAATGCAAAGATGTAGATGGGACATCTGGTCAAACATGTAACTTATCTTCTTGTGTTATAACCATTTGTTCATCTTTCATTTTGATGGGGAATTAGATAAGCATTATTATTTGATTTATCTAGATGTTTGTAATTATTATATTGTGTTTATCTTGAGAATAATTATCTCCTTAACATATTAGTTTAGGTTTGTTTAATCTTTATCAGGAATCAGGTGTTTATCTCTTTCATATTGTTAGCTATAAAAAGACCCCTTCAGAGCCTTTTGTAAGGAGACTTGATTAGTGAATTGAATGATTATTGTGTTCTTCTAAGTTTCTCCCCTTTCGTTTATCCTCTGTTTCCAAACCCTAATTCTCAATTTCTATCTATTTCTATCTTGATTCGGTTTTAGTCTCCCTATTTCTACTGCTTGTCCTACATCAGTTTGGTATTAGAGCCCACTCTCGATCCATACACACTTCTGCAACCCTACATACAGTCATACACACTTCCGCCTGACAAATCATTTTCAAAACTCTAACCACCAAATAATCCACTGCATCCAAAATAGTTCAAAATCAGAAATCCCTCGCCATCCACCACCCCCCGCCTTCTACACGCCACACGCGCCGTCATCCATGTGCCACCTCCGGCCATCACATGTGGCCGCCGCTGACCACACCTCTAGAACTAGAAATCAACAGTCAGCAACTTCTTCTTCATCACCGACCTTTGGATCCGCCTCTATCTTTGCAGATCTACACTAAAAAACAAACCTCTGTTGACCTCACCATCGCCGCGTACAATAATAGGTGGAGTCTCACCACTGGTACTAGACTACATACCGGCCGCCGCTCCTCCTATCTGAACGTCCACCTTCACGGTCTACGTGTTTCCACGTAGGATTTCACCACCAGGACTCTCTCGGGTATTTCAAACACCTGAAAGGGGTTGGTTGGAATTTTCTCAGGGTTAGGAATTTTCTTGAGATTGTTGTGCTAAATCAATAATCTTTATGGGATTTTAACAGTTTCACATAATTCTAGGATGTTCAAAGAATTTTGCATATTGGAGGGACATTTTAGAAATTAACCACAATGGCAAATTTCATTTAAATCCAGATCATGCAAGGACCCCGTTCTACCTTCTATTCCTCCAAGAACCAGCCACACGCTGCTGCCTATTCCACAAGGCATCACACCGACACCATTGTTGAGCCGCACCAAGTTCTAGTTACAATCCATCACATGATTTATCCTATTACTAAGGAAGTGCTACATCAAGTATTTTTTCCTTATGGATTTGTGGAAAGGATTGTCACGTTTCAGAGGTCCGCTGTTTTTCAATCCCTTTTCCCGTTTCAATCACACCAGAGTGCCTTTTTAGTGAAAAGTTCTCTTCAAGGTCGATATATTTATGATGGTTGTTGTGCAGCTGGACATCCAGTAGTCCCGCCAATGGCAAGATGAGCATTATGCTCAACAGTGAAAACAACAACAAGAACTCTGTGTGTCAAAATATTATTTCCAAATATTTTAAGCTGGGAAACGACCAAATTGAGGAAGGTAATAGCGGTAAAGTGCACGAGAGACAGTTGATCCATCACAACCTACTTCAAAAGTATATGGATCAAGTGGTCATGTTCTTGAAGTTCAAGTGGTCAATCACTAATCCTCACCTGTGGTTCAAACTCATGAAATAGTGCACATAGTTGTTACTAAACCAATTCAGCTTGATGAAACATTATACAAAGGGTTAATAGATGTAATGTGCTCTACGATTACTCCTTTTCCTATATCTATGACGATTGACGACCGGACCTTGGGTTGATGAATCGGCTGCCTCAACAAGGAACAAGTTATGTTATTTTCTTGTTCGATGGCTGCTCGACAGGAGTTGAGTTTTTCTCGGTGGAGGAGAATGATGGGAATTAGATAAGCATTATTAGTTGATTTATATAGATATTAGTAATTATTATATTGTGTTTATCTTGAGAATAATTATCTCCTTAAGAGATTAATTTAGGTTTGTTTAATCTTTATCCTGAGTTAGGTGTTTATCTCTTTCATATTGTTAGCTATAAAAAGGCCCTTCAAAGCCTTTTGTAAGGAGACTTGATTAGTGAATTGAATGATATTGTGTTCTTCTGATTTCTCCTATTTCGTTCAATCTCTATTTCCAAACCCTAATTCTCTATTTCTATCTATTTCTGTCTTAATTCTGTATCAGTCTCCCTATTTCTACTGTTTGTCCTACATCAAATTTCCTTCTATTGGCAGGGATTTCCAAAGAATAGATGAATCTGTATTGACCCCTATAATGGAGGTTTTGGGACCTATTGCAAACATAAGTGTAGAAAGCCAGGTAGCTGTTCTTTTGTTCTTCTGTAGATATTTTTATGATTTAAGTTTATTGATTGGAATATAATCATTTAAATTGTGGTTCCATCTACATACTATGGTTTCATTTCATTTTGTTTTCAACTTATTAGGTTTTATACCATACTCCAAAATCCTCATTCTCATATTGGGATGAAAAGCAGAATAGCTACATCTTTAATACCAAGGATCTTCCTTTCTTTGTAAGTTTCTCTGAGTACTTGAATTCATATGTTTGATGATAGATTACTGGAAATTTTGAAGAATGTGCAACTGTTGACTTCCTTCAAGCCCAAAACGCCGTATTGAAGCACTTAAATCAAACATAATGTTCTGTAGTCTCTCTTTTGGCTGTAGATACTTTTGCCTTTTGTTTTTCTCATTTGTAATCTCTCTCTCTCTCGCTCTCTCTCTCTCTCTCTCTCTCTCTCTCTCTCTCTCTCTCTGTTTTTGCTCCAAAAGAACACTCACATAATTCTCTTTTTGTTTTTGTTTTCCTCATTTGTAATCTCTCTATTTTTTTTATTTTTTTTTTGTTTCTGATCGAAAAGAACACTCACATAATTCTCTTTATCCACACAAGAATTGTCAGATATTCATTTTTTCTATGATGGCTTACTCGGTATCTAGTTGGAGGTACTTTGACTTTTGTTCTTTCTACTTCTAATGTTATATATTCAATAGGTGAATTCAAATGAGTGGCACTTGGATACTTCTATTGCAGCAGGCGGCCGGTCAAAGATATTGCAATTTGTGGTGTATATCCTTTAACTCCATTCTCCATTGATCAATTTACTTGTACAATTGTATAAATCAATTTGTTAATGTCAAAATTATATTTGGTTGAGATAATTAATGTATCAGCTTGTAAGCATGTGACAAATTATGAGCATCTTACAATATGTTCTTATCAGTAGGACTGTCTAATTTTGTAAAACTGTTATCGGATAAACTTATATTTAAAATTTACATTTCATTTCTTCTCCCTGTCTCATTTGTGTTGTATGTGGTTGGTGCTTGGAACTAGTATTTTTAAGCTTAAATTTTTTTTTTTTAAGAGAAAGTGGAGACGTGGCGTTTCATATTCTGGTTGGAGGTGGTAGGAATCTATGATAAATTGTAATTGTTTCTGTGGATATCAATGTATCAATGTGGTTGCTTAAATGAAAGGACTATTACTGAATGGAGGAGGGTTTCAGCTCTGTGGAGAAACAGTTTTTGCATTATGAATTTTATTTTTTTATAAAACTGGGCACATCTTGCATTCTTGAAATTTTGGTGTTTCAAATTGCTTCTTCAATTTGTTGATTTTTTGTCAATTTCAGTCATGCTGAAGATATGGTGTAATTTCAGGAAGAAATTTCTTCCATTCGAACTTACAATGTCAAATTTCTTTTTCTATGCTTTTAGATATGTACCATCGGCAAAGGAATGCCCTCTACGCCTACAGCTTCCAAATGGAGAAATTTCTAAGACAAATGGCTTTATATCTCCAGTTAGTTATCAGTTTCCTTATTTTATAATTGTTATTCACGGTTTCATATTGTCCTTATATTATAATGTGTTTCTCTTGAGAAATTCTAGATGTGGGGAGGTGCTATTGTTTTGAATCCTCGAAGCTGTTTAAAGGACTCAGAAAGTAAGCGGCCTCAAAGGCATATAATGTCAACTGAGGTCAGATTTTTATTTTTGATTATTAGAGTATCCGTTTTTTTTTTTTTTATAATCATGCTTGGCATTTCAAGAAACAAATGGAAAATCAATAGAGCTAGCATAATTTTTGTTGCATTTGTTATACTTTACTGCAAACTATGATTTCTGTCATGTTTAGAATGGGAAATAAGTGTAAAAGATATTTGAAGCTTGTTGAAAAGATTTTATGCAACCCATCTAGAGCAATAGTTGGATGTTGCTTAGCAGGCTATTACTTTTAATGCTTTGTATCACAGAATGGGGATTGTGATGTCATTTGTTATACCCTGGATTTGACATAAGAGAAGTTCAGATGCACGTACAGCTCCATGTATATATTTCATGAATATTATTTACTAGAATAATATTTAGACAATCATCGCAGAAAAAATTTCTAACTATATATGTCTAAATACTCAATCAATCATTTCAAAAGTAGTTTTGAACAAGCATTTGAGGACTTTAGAAAGCCATTACTGATATGAACAAGCATCAATCGTTTTGTATAATAAACTTTTATAATCCTTAATAACTGAAAATGATGTTACAGAATCAAATTGTCGCTACAGAATCAAATTGTCATCCCATATTAATCTTTCTCATAAGTGACTTCTTTCAGAAGAAAAAAAATGAAAAAGAAGGAAGCTGTCATTTTATCCAAGACCATATAACCAGTGGGGGCAATAGTGAACCCTGCTTTTTTATTTTGTGAAACAGTTGGAATTAGACAGGTAACTTTTTTTGATCTTTCTTCCCCTGTTTGATTGATTGTTTCTCAGTCCAATGTTTAAAGATGAGAAGATGAATATATTGGAATTAGCATGCATCATTATGGTATAAGTCTCTTTCTGTCTATTACCACAATTTTGTTATCATTTGACATCAATGCCAAGAATACATTTCCATCCATTTACAAACCATTTAGTTTGCAGTATTTTCATTGTAAATTAACTTAGAAAAACATGCGGCTTGTTTTACATTAGAAGTGAGAATTGTAACTAATTTGATTGATATACCTGATTACCTATTTATTTTTAACCAGAAATAACTAGAAATTATTGAGTTCTGTTTGAACATATAAAAAAAAAGCTAGAAATCCATATTCAATTATTGCAGATGGCTTCTATTTTATTTTCTCAAGATTGCTTGCACATTGTGAAACAGGATCTTCAGGAAGTTTTTGAAGTCTTCCTGGGGCAGTTCCGACAGCTTTTTGGTCTTAAATCTGATAACATATATGTTGGTGAATCAGGCACATTCCACCTTTTACCCAGTGAAAGAGGCTTCACAGAATGGTAGGATTAAGTTTTTCCTTTTATGCTAGACAAACTTTGGTGGTTGACTAATATTATCAGATGCTTTCTCAAATTAACACCCTTGTTTTTGGATTTTCCATATGATATATTTATTTTTCTTTTGCAAGTATGATGTTGACTATATTACATGCACATGCATAGGTTATCGTAGAGAAAATATTTTGAGGAATTCTGATTGCATGTTTAAACCATTTCTTTTAATTAGCTAAGTTATCACTTCCATTGTTTTGAAGGTTAAAAAATCAATATATCATAGTTTGTATTTATTATTATTATTTAATGGTATTTCTTGGTCGTTCTTCTGCAGGGAATTAGATGTCTTGTCGCGACAACATACATGCTTTAACCTTCATTCATGTGTAACCACACTTGGATCTCTCTCTAGATTGGTATATTTAACATTATTAAATTGATATTCTCTCTCTTTTTGTTCAGACTTCTTGTTAGTTGTTACATGTATGATAAATATTTTCGTTTAGGTTCAATCTCTGCCAAGGATGATTATCATGGATGAGATAGGAAAACAGGTGAGTCTACCAGATGAACTCTCTTATATTGGTCTTTCATAGGTTTCTTTTTTGGTGCAAATCTTGACTTGCAACGATGTATAATTTCTAACGCGATCCATTAATTTAGAGGGTAGGAATTTACATACATGTGTTGCTGATTAAAATCAAATACCATCTTTTGTCATCAGCATGGATAAAAAAATTAAAATTGCCATACCTACATCTCTTTGATGCATATCAGATGATTGTTTTGTTGTTTTATTGTTTGCTGAATTAGATTTTAGGCTTAGGTTAATTATGTATATAGCTAAGCCATTGTAAATCTTTATTTTTTTATCTTGATTTACATGGCGCTTCAATTGCATGTAAATTTTAAATCTTCTTTGCGCAAGTTGTCAAGATGTACCCTAAACTCTAAATGTTCACTATCAAAATCTTAGTCGTAACATTCATTGGAAAATGGCTGTTATGACAATAAATCGAGTTCACTAATTGTTAAAAGTTTAATTACTCTAATGCATCAAGAGATTCGTTCAAGTATTAATGCTAATAATTCAAATCCAAATCAATAAAGACTATTTCAAGATATGGTTGAGGGTTGTATTTGAGCTGCTATCCTGTTTCTGTTTGAGTTATTAAATTTTGGTTCGTTTATGCAAGTGCTTGCCATTTAAAGTTACTGTTCCCTGACATATTCATGGAGCTAGATGTGTTTTGATTTCTTGGTGACATCCATGAGCAGGTACAGTTTTCTCTTGAGGCAGCAAAACTGGCTCAGAGTAATGCTTCTCAAGGGGTTTATGAATCTGCGGCTGGTATGTTTTTCTACTCCTTAATTTTTAGGTTCTCAATTGCTTTATTGGCTTCCATTGAGAATTTTTTGTCGACACTTAGTAATAGTTAGTAAATGCCAAGTTGCTAACAAGTAGTTTGTTATCTTTTCTTGTCAGTGTCCTCAAGGCAAGCAAGATCCTTGGCGGAAGATGCCTTTTTTCACCCATCTATAATGTCTGTCAGTTACTACTCATTTGAGCACTGTTTTGCCGTCTATTCGGTTCGTTACTTAACACTTCATCGTTACCCTTGCACTAAAGTAAAGAGGCATTCTTCTTTCTACGTATAGGCATAGACAGAAATGACATTCGAATTACTATATTTTGTAGGCTCCTATTGAAAATTATTTTGACTGTATGCACAACATCACTATAGTTATTTACAGAATGGATGCTATCAGAAGAATAATTAGCAGCCAAGTTGTATTTACTTTTCAGATTTTTTTAAGTTTGCCAGTGTTTCTTCTTTCATGGGCATGTAGATTTGCCAACTAGTAGCTTGATTTCTTCAATACTCTCTTATTATATACCTTTTGCTTCTGTTTGCACAGCCTTTCTTTCTGCCAGTTTCGATGCATGTTCTCCTAGCAGCTTTAAGAGAGTGGAGAAGATACAAGAAAGAAAAGGCCAAGTACTTAGCATGGAAGAAGATTAAGTAAAGGTAGTGTCTTCATCATTGACTTCAAACGAGGCTACTGGAAAAAGAAATGTATTGTTCCAGAGAAGATGCCCAGAGGCTAAAAGGCAGCAGATAGTGAATCAAGTAATTCCTTGCATACTTGTTAAAATTTTCCAACTAGTGATTATTTTGATATAATCTTCAGTGGTGGAGCCATGGATTATGATGGGTTGTATGCGATTTGATGAGCGCAAGGATGGCGGAGTAGTGGTTTTTATTGTAGGTTGGGTTGTCTCTGGTTTGATGAATTTGTGTCTTCAGTTTGTTGAAATTTTGTTTGATGCAGTGGAGATACGGATTTTTAAATTTTGTTGAAAGTTGGTTTTAGTAATTGGTTTTGTTGAAAGTGGTTTCAAGAAATGTGCTATGTTGAAAACTGGACATGTTGAAAGCGGTTTTTTTTTTGGTTGGAAAGTTGTTGAAAGTGGTTTTGAATCATATCTGCAATAGGTTTGGTATGTATTGGACTGCATTTGAAAGGTTCATTTTTAAACAATTATTTTACTTGTTCACAACAATGAAGAATTTGAGAATTGAAAGACAAAGCAAAATGACAGAAATTGATTTTGACCCACCTTCTAACCTTCTAGCAAATCTCCCATTTTGGAGGGGATCGAACCAGATCTCCGTTGATCTGGTTCACAATTGAGATTTGGTTCACTGATTTTTTTTTTTAAATTTGAATCTTATGTTTTTTTGTTCTTTTATTTCTAAAGATCTCCGTTGATCCAGTTCCTGATGTAAAATGACTGTTTTACCTTTCTGACATTAAGTCTAATGGTTAGCACAACAGTTATGGGTACTTTTACTAAAATATTTGTATTTTTGGCAAAAGTATGGTCTTGTTGCAATTTCACATTATTACAATTTGCCCTTTGAGGTACAGAAAGCTTCGAAAATGTGCTGGAGCTGTCATTTGTCTCAAGTATGATGGATTTGTTAATTATGGCCTAATTGAATACATTGTTTGGTTTGTTTTGCATCGTTCACCATATGGTTTTAGCTAATACATTTTAATTGGTATAATATGATGGATGTCGTATTAGCAAATACAGACAATGGAGGTTGTACTAGTTAATACATGATCTAATACGATGAATGTTGTATTAACTAATACAGAAAAGAGAGGTTGGATACACTACTGGATTGTACAATATTGTATAAGCTAATTCATTTTTAATTGGTCTAATACAATGAATATTATATTATTTAGGGAAAGGGAATGACTCAAACCTGTAACTTCCTTGTAGTGTAGGTGTGAGGGGTTTACCACTGGACTAACCTCATATTGTCCAGTGGATGTACCTCATATCGTTCAGTGGATGTTTGTTGGTTCCGAAAACCAAAATTGGCACAACGCAGCGGAAAGGCGGTGGGCCCGGTTTTAAAAAAAAATTCTATAAAACAAAACCGTTTTAGCCGGATCGTTGTGATTATATAGATTATAATATTTAAGTATAAATAGTAAGGAAGAAATCGTTACTCTTATAGAATCTTCGCGAATCCCTCGAAGCAAATTGTTCTACCGTAGAATCTTCGTGATTCCCTTAAACCAAGTTCTTCCACGCCGAATCTTCAACACCAAAGAACGGACGGGTGGGCGTCTCGGTATTTAAACAGAATAATTGACTCTCGAATTTTCTGTTCTAATCATGTACTCATCTTATGAGACAACAAGAAAAAAATATTTAGAGACCCTCTTATAATATTTTTCTAGAGACTATGAACTTAAAAAAAAAAAATTATTTTCTCTCTCTCGTTTTTCTCTCTGTGTACACCTTTTGAAAAACAAATAAAAAACTTTTTTTTTGTCTTCTAGTGTTCTTAAAATTCCAAGAAGACTTCTTAGCATATATGATTGCTGTGTACACTGTTTTTTTAAGGATAAAAACCAAAACAAAAAAAGTTTTTATCTCTTGGGTAATTGTATCAAATACAATCTCAATGATTTCTAATAAACAAGAGGAAGAGATCAAATATATATCACTCGTAATAACTTTTGTTTTTGTTATAGAGTTAGAAACCCAATTGGATTACAATACTAATTAAAAATTAAAATAAACAATTTATTTAAATATTTAAAAAAATTAATTTCGAAAATCCTTATCACAATCTATTCAACTTAAAATCAAAATTTAAATATATAATAATCTAATTGTTAAAAAATTATTTTATTTGAAATAATCTAATTATTCAAATAACTAAATAATTTAACAGATAATTGTAAACTATTATTTTCGAAATTACAAAATGACTTTCACGGTGTAGTTTTCAAAAATTACAGTACGGTCCCACCACACTGTGTCATCCAATTAAATATTTAAATAATCATATTATTTAAATAACATTTAATTAATTCGTAACTAATTTAATTAATATACAATTAATTAAACAATGCATAAACTACTTTATGTATAGATGATTAATTCCAAATTAATCACTAAGCCTCTTTATACCTTAATGTTCAATACAGTGTTATGGAGATGGCATGGGGACACATGGACCTATAATTTCAAGCTCCAATAAATCTTTAATAATTAACTAAACTCTTTAATTAATTATCTGACTTATTAATTCCAGAATTATTCTACTAAAAAACTGGAACTGCACTCTTGTCATTATAGAATTAATTACTCGAATAGGAATCGAACAGTCCATTGATATAATCATTACATATAGATCAATCCTCCATTAATAGTTCGTAATTTGAGCTAGGTTCAAATCCGTTGACCTCTCAATTACATCTTTATCCTTGAGTTCCGGTGATTCTCTAATGAACAATTATTTATGATCTTATCATAAATTGAGCGCTCTATTGTTCAAGACCCGAATCATTTACTCAAGAGAACTATTTGTTTAACTTCATTTAAGAATGAATGGATTCCATTTTGTATATTATCATTCCCGGCTAAATATATTATTATGTCTCCAAGATACAAAGTTTAGGTTTGACATTATAAACAAACCATACTGAGTAAGTCAAAAGACACAACTCTATAAGTAGGAGTCTGTTAAATACTCAGGATTAAGATCGTTCCATATATGACAATCTGATTTGATAAATGAGAATACTTTATTTAAAACGGAGATTATTAAAGATTCCAATTTATCATGTCCACGTCCTGTATAATCTTATTATACAAAGTACCTTCATTCTAACGTCACCACATCAACAGTTCGGATAAGACTGTTCCATTCTTAATGGGAATGAACCGTACTAGTAATTTTAATTAATTAAAGATCCCAACTTTAATTATTAATTACGGACAATTACGATTATTATATTTAAACATAATCCTCATGTATATAACATCTTATATACTATGTTTAATATTACATTTAATAATCATGGAATTTTATGTCATTAATACAATATTAATAACATTAAATGTACACAAATATAAAATAAAATGTAAATCTATTTATTAATTCAACAAAAAAAGATTAACAACTTTTGTTCTTAGGGCACTTTCCCCAACAATGTTGTATTAGCTAATACAGAGGAGAACGCTAAACACAGGATTGTATAATATTGTATTAGCTAATATATTTTAATCGGTTTAATACGGTGGATGTCGTACAAAACACATGATTGTACAATGTTGTATTAGCCAACACATTTTAATTGATCTAATACGGTAGATGTTATATTAGGTAATACTATAATACAATATATTTTAACTTGACTAATACGATGGATGTCGTATTAGCTATGCAAGGTAAAGCAAGGTAAGACAATCTAATCCAATGCAATACAATACAATAAAATCCCTCTAAATTAATATTCTTGGAACCTATCATTGACTGTTAATTTAGAGAGATTATTAATTTGAAGAGTTTTACTGTATAAATTGTTATTTCGTCTTAGAAAATGCGACTATTTAATATTTCACGTCCTTTAAACTCTTCCGATGGCTATGTAGCATTTAATCTCACGTTGGTTGGTAAGCTCCTAAAAAATCTCCTTGCAAATATATTTTAATTGTAAATATATCTTTCTTATGTATTCAAGCTCATTAACCATCCAGCGGAAGAAGTGTGTTACACTCCAACTGAAGAGGATATCATCAATGATACCAGAGGGCAAAAAACTAATGGTGTGGTTGAGATAAATGATGATGACAACGATAGTCATGACGTACCTAAGTAAAGGCTGTTGGAATGCTAAATTTAATTGAAACATTTTGGCTATAACTAGAAGGTGATCATAATAACTTCTTTATGACAATTCAAAAGATGAAGTATGAAGTCAAAAATCTCAAATAGGGATGACATTAGGTCGGGTTCGGGCGGGTTTTGTAAAATCCAAACCCGCACCCGCGAAACTTTCTGTCACCCATACCCGCCCGCCAACCAGTTTATTTTCACGGGTTCGCGGGCGGGTTTCACCCGCGGGTTTTGGGGTCACCCACACCCTCATCCGCAAACCCGCAAAATTTTTTTAATAATATTTTTATATTATTTAAATATATGAAATATTATGATTTTAAAAATTAAAAACACTTAATAAAGTAAAATTTTCAACTCATTTCATATGTGTTTCTTAGTTAAGACAAGAGGCAATACACATTTTATATATATAGCTAATGGTGGAAACTTGCACTATTGTTTTTTCAATGTGGGACTTTCAAAAATCCCACATTGAAAAAACAAGAGTGCAAGGTTCTACCATTAGTTATATATAAATAAAAGTTGAGAATTTTAATTCTTAAATTTAGAATTAGTGAAGTTTTTATATTTTACTATTTATATAGTTAAAATGTTTCCATTAGAGTTTAAATTTATAATATTTTAAATAATAAATATTAAATCAATTTTATTTATACGAGTTCACAGGTTCACCCGCGGGTTCGTTTTTCCAACCCACACCCGCAACCGAACCCGCATGGTTTTTTTTTAAACGGGTTTGGGGGTCATAAATTCACCACCCAAACCCGACCCTACAGGGTCGGGTTCGGGCGGGTGCTCGCGGGTGCGGGTCAAATTGCTATCTCTAATCTTAAACATGGTGGTCTTGTGCAAACTTACATCTTGGAGTACTTTTCTAGTTATTGAATATTATCTAATATATTTTGTATTTTTATGAAATTATTAATTTATACGATAGTCGAGACCAAAATTTTACACTAGGTTTCAAAAATAAATTATTAATTATTACGGTAGTAAATTATTAATTTTTTACACTGGTCCAAGTCAGGACCGAGATTTTTTATTAATTTAGAAAGGTTATCAATTTATAGGAGATTAATTTGGAGTGGTTCTATTGTACAATACAATTCAACACAATACAATTTGATTGGCCAAACGAGACCTATAAGACAAGTTCCCAAATTATACACGGTTCAACTTTATAGTTGGTGTTTGTTTTTGCGTTAACTATAAGAGCAATACTATACAACCCAAATAATTAACCAAAAATTCAATCAAAATGATGTGGCAAGTGCGTTGTTATTACCATACAATTTTGGGATGATGTTGTTATTGAAAAAATCACCTACCACATCATTTAAGTTAGTTTTTAGGCTAATTTCTTGGGATTGTTCAATCTTCAGACAAAAAAACAAACGACCCCTTAAACTTAAAGCTCAACATCATGCGACATAGCAATGAGATATCTTAACGGAAACCAATTTTGATAATCATTGATGAAAATACACTTTCTTTTTTTTAATATGGAATTGGGGGGATTACAGTTTGGTCCTTATATTTTAAGGAAACATTGTTTTTTTATCCAACTTATGTGTATTAGAGTATTTGGTCCTCATCTTTTTGGAAATACATCAAAAAAGGTCCTTTCATCAGTCAATGGTTAGTTAAAGTTAATTGGTTCAAGAGTAAAAAGGTATTTTCAGTCATGTTAATTTCCTTTTATAAAAAAAATAATTTAAAAAATGAAAAACAAATATATATATATATATATATATTTAAATGGATCTACATCATCCATTGATGGTGGAGATCAAATAAAATATTTTTAAAAATATATATATATATCTCCAATCGTCAATCAAGATTGGTGGACGGTTGGAATTAAGCGAATTATTAAAAATAAAATGAAAATCAGGTGGAGATATAATCTAGAGATTGGATCTCTATCTTCCTCATCGCAAATGGAAGAGACCCAACGGGTAGATCAATCCTCCCCAGTTCGCGACCAGTGGATGTCTCTCCTCCACCGTCGTGAAAAGGAGAGGACACCCTCCATATTCGAGAACTGGAGAGGCGAGACCTCCCACACTCACAGTGGGGAAGTGGAGATCCATAAAGATCTTTATGGATTTGGTAGAGATCCAATCTCCACTTTATTTTAATTTTAATTTTAATTTTTTTGTTTCCCTTCTTTTAACAAAAAGATTTTTTTAGAAAACATTTTTTCTCTCCAACTGTTCATCATTATTATGGATGGTAAGAGATAATTTTTTTTTTCATTTTTTAAGTTATTTTAAAAAAATTATATTAACGATAACTTCTTTTTTATTTTCCTATTCTAAAATATTTTGCTTTTTTAACATTTAAAAAAAAAGTTATTTTTAAAAAAGTATTTGATCTCTACCTCCCATCTCTAGATATGGATGGTAAAGATTCATTTTCTATTTATTTTTCAATCAATGTGTTGAAAATACACAGTTATTTTTAACATGAGTAAAATAGTACTTTTCTGCATTGGCTATGTTTGACCGCTATCTTTTTGATAAAAGAAATCATTTTGATAGATTTTTTAAAAGATGAGGATCGAAAACCCTAATACACATAAACCAAATAAAAAAACAGTGTTTCATTAAAACTTAGGGACCCAACTGTAATTCCCCTATGGAATTTATGCCCATTTTGAGGCATCACAGAACACATCAACAATAAATGCCATGCCTAGAAGAATCAATCACTTCCCAAACTTTGGACTTTTGCAAGCGAAGCAAATAAACAGCTACAAGAAGTAAATTAATTAATTTAAAGTATCCACTTCCTTGGCAGCTCTCAAGCTAACAAATACCATATTAGTTTCGGATCAATGACAAGCCTGTTAAAGCCACTTTCAGCATACAACTGAAAATAAAAACGCAGGGCAACAAAACGTTACATGCAGGCTCATATCAACCAAACCACAGGCCTAAAAGTTTGTTGATAGTCAGTCCAATAGATATGTCGGCATCCACTCAAACACGCAAATGAACCAACTTTGCTGAAAATGTCAACCTTTAGATTCCAACGCCAAGAGTATCTTCTTTCTTGGACCCTGAAACAGTCGATATGAATGTAAAAGCTTCAGAAAGTCATGAATAAAGACAAAATCCATGATTGTGGCAGCTAGGGTTTGATTAATTGATTCACTGAGTTGAGACTAAAAGGAAAACCAAATTTCTTCAGCCTGCCTTAGTTAAATTGGTAACCTAGTTGCCCTTCGGTTTATAAAGTTCTCTATTTATTAGCCAAGAAAAAAATGTAACTGAAAAATAATGCATAATCTCCTGCAAGTTAAAACAACTATAATTCTTTGTTTGGTATAAACATGATCACTGGTTAGAATCAAGATATTCATAAAAGCTAGAGAAAGAAAAAACATCAACAGAAACAGATATAAGCTTTTGGACAGCAACAGACAGATGCCTAGTGGCATATTCCTGCCTTTAAACACGGGAGAAGAGCTCGGGGTTAGAATCTAGTATCAAGTAAGCGGTTGGTCAGGCTAAAAATTAGATACATAGAAAGAATGAAGGACCAAGAGATGTCTAACATGCAGACCAGGAAGAAAAACCAAGGGCTGTGAACTTGTAGCTTTTAGACAAAAGCAAACCAATGGCAAAGAGAAGAACAGATTATGACCGAGAAAATATGTTAACCCAGAGAATTCTGTTGCCCGACTAGATATCAAACAACCAGATTTTATTATGGAATAGTATCTACTCTGGTAATAAAAAACTGTTCAAATGCACATCAGTAATTTTTTGAAAACCAAAAGACACGACATAATCAAAACAGAAATGAGGTAAGGTAATTGATCGCAAGAGGGAAACAAGAATTCTGTTTTCACTTTCACCTACTATATATCTAATACAAAAGTTGCCTAAATCATAATATATATATATATATATATAAAATAAGGGATCCCTCATTTTAACTTCGGTAAGGACCATGATGAAAACATATCGGTTTTAATGAATTTTAATCTGAATTTTTTGTGGATGATGAGTTCAATGTAATCTACATATGAAAAAAATTTATGAATTTTCTTAACACCAGAACTATTTATCCAAATTTTGTTAAATATAAAGGCATCGGAAAATATATGAAATGTAGGAAAATTCAAGAAAAATAGTTCTAGTATTCGAAAAATTCTCAAATTTTGTTCATAGGTAGCTTTCTATAAACTCATTATTCATAAAAAAAATTTAGATCAAAATTCATTAAAATTGATGTATTTTCATTAAGGTCCTTACCGAAATTAAATTAAGGGATACCTCATGAGAGACTCACTCATATATATATATATATATATATATTCTTGTATTGAGATCTGTGATATATAAACCATGCATTTGCAGCGAGACTCATTTAAATTTACCATCGGTATTCCTATAGCCTTGAGGTCGTCATCAGTCATGTGTACAAGGGCTGTCATATCAACCTGCAGAAACAGAAACATGTTCTTAAAGTAGAAGAATAAATTCCTTTGGGTAATGATTGGAATTAATAGATAAAATACAAATTTACTGCATACAGAAAGTAGTTATGTACCTCCTCCACTTGAAAAGTAATAGAATATTTCTCAAGACCCAATGACCGCAAAAAACCATCCACTGACATCTCAGCCTGGATGAAAGATGCAATTTTAGAAATTAAGCAGTAGTAATAATTACTGTGTTTATTTGCATGCAGATGATGTACAGAAAAGATCATTACTTCAACTGAACCGAAAAAAGGAAAAAGAAAAACCCTCAACTTTTGGTGCAAATGTGACAATCCACTTCCCCTTTACCCCAATTTATGAAAAGATATAAAACTTTCATGCCTGGTCTAAACTATACAACCACTAGACAATGCATGCAAAGTATCAAGGGCAGAAGATCCAATAAGTAAGATAGTTAAAGGCAGAGACAGAAGGAGGGGAAATGACTGTTAAGCTAGATAATCAATGTAAAACAATCCCATTTCATTGTCTATTTACATTTTGCTAACATATAGAGCTTAAACACTTCCTCAAATTTTCTCTTCAACATAAAATAAAGAACATTATAATGACAAAATGAGTTTGATTTGCTGAATTATCTCTCACCTAACAATCTCTTACTTTTAACTCCAGGTTAGGTATGGTACAAAACGTTCCCCTTCACAAGTAATAATATAGCCCATGCCTATTTCCTTTAACAACATATTCAGACAAGACATCTAACTCAGCAAGGCAAATAACTTATGATTGTGCTCCATAGTTTGATTTTGTTCATCTAGCTAAGAAATTCATCGGACACTATTGGTCTAATGTTAAATCTTGACAACTGCAACACTCAAACTCAATCATATTACTTCAATTTAAAAAAGTGTTTCTTCTCATTATGAAGTTATACTTATGCTTTCTTTTCATACATTTACTGATCAATACAATCTAACATTTAATTCAAATTCAAACAAAAACCCTTAGTCCCCTCAATTCTTCAACACTCCATGCAAAAAAGTTAAAATTGTGTGGCTTACTTCACTCCACAATGAGAAAATAAGTAAACAAGCTCTAGAAGACATGTACTATTGCAAGATAAATGAACAAGAAAATCAAAATGCTGCTCCTAGCAATGTTTCTACAACCTTACAATTTGTGTCCTCTTTTTTAAGAACTACACACACCCATGTTTCGGCAAGCAACATTAAAACATAGCACATTACTGTTTACTGCATATAAAGATACAAAAAGACCATATATCAAATATTATGAAATAAAAGAAAATGTGAAATGACATGCATTTCCTTTGTAATGTAGTAGTAAACCTATAAACAGAAAGATTATGTTAGACTCGAGGAATTTGGTTTCAATTGATCTCCTAAAGATGCTCTTAGCAAAAACATAAATGACCACCTAAAAAAACTCTGATGCAGCAGTATTCCTAAAAGCTCTTAATAGTAAATTCACAAAGGTTATATATGAAGAAAACAGAAAATTACCTTTTGCTGAACTTTTTTTCTCATAGCCAGATCAGAAACTCTTTTGGTTTCTGCTTCGGGGGTTTGAACTGCAACACTCTTCCGGGCTGATTTTGCTGCCTCCAATTTTGGCTTTGGCGGATCAGAGTTCACTGGTTGAAAATTCATCGTCCCAGATAACTTCTCACGAAGATCCCGCACACCAGAAAGAGAACCCTTGCCACTTTGAGACACTTTCTGTAGACTTTTCTTCTGAAGCTTCATTCGGAGATCTCGAACACCAACTATGCGATCTTCACAAGCCATTAACACACAGTCAAAACCAATTAGAGATGATTTAGTTCATCCAAGAATAGCAGCAATTTTTTAGTTCCATGTTATTGTTTCAATCAGTCCATACTTGAAACTCGAGGCTCATCATCCTGATAAAGATCATGTTCCCACTTGTCATCCTGCCTCTGCCTGCAAAATATATTACATTGATTCAACTCCAAAGTTCTGAACTCAATAGGTGACAATAATCCAATAATAATAAATAAATAAATGAAACAAAGTACCCACAAATCACTGCAGGAGTTTAGGATTCAGTCTTTGCAAATTTTCCAATCCAATAAACTTTAACTTTTATCTTGCGACCATACTTCATTTTTATTCTATCTTAAAGTCTGTAACAGAGAAAGCAGACAAAACACAGGAATAGGACATCCCTTCCCCCACTCCACCCTCCCCCTTTCTCTAGATGATAGAGATGATTTCCCTTTCAGGCATGGAAGGAGATAATATGAATGTTGCAGACAAGTGACAGAACAACAACAAAGAAGTTGTGATGTCGAATTGTCGAGCATATATTGAAAGACTCAATAATGTTACATCAAAGTACTCAAAGATTCTTAGGTTTTCTATTTCCAAAGAGTCTTGAGAGTTGGTCTTAAAGAGTCATAGCAGGTTAATCAAAATAGTAATAAAAGCATTCTTATTTCAGGGTCATTGATGTTTCTATTCTCTAATTGTCTTTTAGTATATCTAACATTCTGTGAGTCCGATTCTAGCCCTACATATAGGCTCATTTGCTGTAATGTTAAAAAATGAATCAGTGGATATAAAAATTTCAGCTTACTCCTAGTTTGTGAGATGCGGCTTGGTTCGGAGTGACTCCTAAAAGATTGTGTGAGACAATGAATGACCCCAAAGTGTGATGCCAAGGGCCATTAGGTGTAAAGCCTAAACTATCATAATTTTCCTCTCTAGATATCTAATATTAAAATACCATTCTCGGCCATTAAAAAAAATTCAGCCCACAAATCATTAACAAGAAGACCTTAAATCCTATGATCCTATCCTGCATCAGTGATTGGCATTATTATACTAATTTGACACTAGTAGGTTTTGTATAAACTTCACTATGTCCTCGGCACAGAAGCATAAATATTTGGATACATGTAATAATTAATACTAATTTGACATGAGTAAGTTCTGTATAAACTTCATTTTGTCCTCGGGCATAGAAGCATAAATATTTGGATACATGTAATAATTAAGTTGTGTCCTCACTCCTCACATATCACATCAAAGGCCCAAGACATTGTGCCCATAAAAGGTAAGAACTAAAGTTTCGGGGAACGAAAGAGATAAAATTATATATTATAAACATCATTGCACAACAAAACATCAAAAAATTTAACTCACACATCTAGGCATGCATTTTACTGAGTCACAGTGGAAAATAATTTCACAATGAAGGAAACCATAAAAATAACAGGAAATTAAGTTGAACAAAAAGGTCTGCTAACATGTTTCCTACTATAATATTCATTAAGATCCAAATCCTAATTTAGGACATCATAACCACAAAGGAGCTTCACCGAAGAACTCAAACCTTTGTAACACAAAATCCAAAAATTTTAAGTTTCTGCACTTCCGCGATGCGTAGTATATATGATTGAACAAAATTAGGACTAGAAACCCAAACGAAAATATACAATAACACGATATACGATCCAAATACTAGTAAAATTAAGTCCAGTAGCTAGTTCTATTGTCTACATAACAGAAGAGTATATTTCAATCATAATCGTAGTAAACAAATAAAATTAAGTAAATTAAATATATAAAAACCTTTTGCCAGTTATGGATCGCCGGTGAGTTGGTTCGTCAGTGGAATTTCCGTTGAGACGTTCCCTTACCGACATCTTAGCACCCGCCTCCACTCGATCAGCGTACATCTTTATTTAATCCCAAACCCTAACCCTAATTGGACGAACACTAGCAAAACAAGTTGATTGAAAATCTATAGAGAGAGAGAGAGAGAGAGAGAGAGAGAAAATCAAAACCCTTGAAAGAAGATGTTATGTTCCTAGGAGCAACTGGAGAATCAATAGTTTTTAGTTATTTTGTTATTTTGATTTTTTTATTGCTGTGCGGTTCGGCTTCACTGTTTGCCAATGTTTTTGTTTCATGAACACATGATCCTCACCGTTTTGCTTAATTTTCAACTAGGGGTGGGCGCTAGTGGTTAGTGGTTTGGTTTACAACCGAAACCGCCCATAACTAGTGGTGCCTATGGTTCGGTTTCAGTTCGAAACCACCGGTTTCGGTTCCATGGGCATCCCAAACCGTAATTGAAATCGTGAAAATCGATTTGGTTTTCGGTTTTGAACCGCCGGTTAGGTGGTTCGGTTTCGGTTTTTTTTTTTTCAATTTTTGTCCACGTGGTGCTCTGTTATTGGTTGGCAATATATATAAATATATATATATATATATATATATATATATATAAACCGCCCAAAACTGGCGTTTTAACCGACGGTTTTGGTCGGTTTTTGGCCATCCCTAATGTAACTGAACCGGCTCGAAACCAGTTTCCAACCGGTTTCGTAACCAGCGGTTTCGGTTTCATTTTTTAGGGTCTGGTTTTGGTTTGATACCCACGATTTAACCGAACCGTAGTCACCTCTACCCATAACTCGTTTAAAACATTTCCGATAGTACAGCGACTCATTTATTTAATAAATGATGTCGATATTGACACCTATAAAATTTATTAGTACATTCATATTTTATTAAAATTTTCAATTATAAACATATTCTAATAGAAATTTACCGCTAAGGACAAGTTACTTTAATTAAAAATAAACCAAATACTATATACACTTATTAATTGCACTCATATCTTTAACTATATTTCTTTATTTAAAAAAAAACTTACATTTAAAAAAAAAACTTACCTTTAAAAAAAAATTATGATAAACCCTAATTAAACTATAATTTTATTTCAAGTATCAAATTTTCTCATCTTCACATGATTATCATATTGTTTTTGTTTTTTTTTATGTATAATTATGAACTCTATCAATATATAAAATATTTTTTTTAACTATAGCTGTAGATATCAACAAGTGTTTTTTTTAAGATAGCTGTAGATATCAATAAGAATATTTTTTTTAAATAGCTGTATAGATAAGAGATTTCCATATTGAAAATCTTTTGACCTCATATACATTTCCACATATTCTCTTTTATAAGGTTCCTACATTCGAGATATTTTCAAAGTAAATTGGATCATCATTAAAAAAAGATATGATTCCAAAAATAATATGATTTTTTTATAAATTAGGTGTGATAATAATTCAAGAGTGTTTATAAATAGTATGTATTAAAATGAATATATTTATTTCAATGAGGGTATTATTGGTAGTTGTTATAGGTAAAAATCATCATTAAGGACACGTCATTACAGTAAGGGGTCACGTAAGCGAAGTCAAGAAAAGTCAAGCGTTAAAGGGCAGAAATTCCCCAAGGGAATTTACTCGGCAAAGAGCAAAGCAACCCGACCACAGAAGAAGAAATCGGCTCGGGCATACTCGGTCATGCTCGGGATCAGATAATGAAGGCGAGTACTTCACAAACATATGGACAGAATCAGCAGCAAGCAACTCCACAATAAGCAACGATACGACTATCAGAGTTCAACTGAAAGGCAAACAGATTTCCCGCAGATAAAGGGCGAGGAATCCGACGCAGATTCGGACTTCAGTCAAAACAGGAAATAGGATAAACTCCAGAAAGAAACAGACTTCAATTAGAACTAGGAAATCACACAAAATACGGGTATCACAACACTAAACCCTAGCAGTACCATAAACCCTAGCAATAACATGTATAAATACCCCTGTAAGAAACATAACAGGGGGAGGTGAGAATTAGCAGGAGAAATCAGAGAGAAATACTTTGTAATTGAGTTTTTCATAGTGGATTTGACTTTGTTGCTCAAGCAACAACCCGTGGATTTTTCTCCAGCTAAAAGGAGTTTTTACCACGTATTTGTGTCTCTTGATTTATTATTTTCTTGCGGTATTATACTTATCTGTTCTTATTTTCGCTTGATACAAGTTCGTTGATAGTGACGACGAAAAATCACCATCAACAATTGGCGCTAGAAGGAGGGGAAAGATCAAGCAAAACTTGTGACAATGGCTGGCGAAAGAGATGGTAGCGATTCCAGGTATAGTCAAGGATTGCCAATCAATGAATTGGAGGATGATGCCACCCTTAACACTGCAGAGGTAACCTTGGCAACGGCAGATCAGTCAACTGCCCTGGCTGGCATTCAGCGTTTTCCTCCAACTAACGAAGAGATTGCGCAACGATTCCGCGCTTCCTTGCAGCAACTTATATCAGACGCTGCAAGGCAATGGGTTGATCTCTCCACCACGGAAGGTTTGATGTCACCTCACAATCTTTCTGCTCCAAATCAGCAAGCAACGAGGTTGCGCTCCACAGTGGTGATACCAACGCCTGATGCACCCATAAAGGCAAGCCGTGATCCGATTGACAGACCGGTGATTTTTTCTGAAAGGCCAACCAGGGGAAGCGGAGAACGTAAGAGAGGAGATTGACTCGGACAGAAGGTATGGTCATGACCAGACGGCTAGGGATAGAGACCGTCCAAGGAGGCGTACTCATCGGAGAGATCGATCGTCGTCCTTGGGAGAGAGTGAGCAGAATTATCATCACAAGCGCCAAAGGGGCACGGTTCGGCTGCATGGTTTAAATCGGGATCAAAGAGAATCGAATCCGGAAGAAAGAGACCAAAAACTGACTATAAGTCAGAATTTCAATGCTGTGGGGGAGCCGGAGGGAGACAGAGATATACTCATACAGAGTTTGACCCGGGAAGTGGAGAATAACCGCCGACAAATGGATACGTTAGTCAGGCGATATGGGCGTAACGAGTTGTCAGATGATGAGTCCGGGAGCCCTTTCACCAATAGGATCCTGAGGACGCCATTCCCGGAGAGGTTTAGAATGCCACATGTAGAGCAATTCAAAAAGGACACAGACCTTAAGGAACATGTCAGAAGATACAAGAGTGCCATGGCCCAGTATGTTTACAATGATGCCCTACTATGCTTAAATTTCCCTCAAACTCTTGGGGATCTGGGCTCTAGGTGGTTCGGCAGGTTACCAACGGCCAGCATAAGTAACTTCAGCGAGCTGAGTAAGGCTTTCTCAAGGCAGTTCCTCGGGAATGTGCACAGAAAGAAGTCGGTGGCCCACTTGTCTCAACTTAAGCAAGGAAAGGATGAGTCACTTAAGAAGTATTTGGGAAGATTCGGTCAAGAAGTGTCTGAGATTGGAAGTGCAAACGACGAGGCCATAATTGCAGCATTCATCAATAACCTTCAGAATGGTCAGCTGTCATTTGACCTGAGAAGAGCCCGTCTAACTAGTTATACTGACATGATGGATATGGCTGGGGGCTATGCCTTGGCGGAGGAGGAATAAATTGCCACGGGAGGATACTTCGTGCATGGCGGACACCCGGAAAGGTCTAAAGCTAAGAACCAAGCGAAGACGCCCGATGCGAAAGGTGATAAACAAAAGAATAAGACACGGGATAGTCGGAATGGTCGTCGGGCATATGATCCGAAGACAGATCAGCCGTGGCAGAAGTTCCAAGGCAGATATACAAACTATACCCCACTGAGGAAGGATCAAGAGGAAATTCTGGCAATTCTGGAGGAGAAGAACATATCTAAAGAACCTCCTAGGCAGTCATCCTATGCCCGGAAGGACACCACCAAGTCTTGCAGGTTCCATAAGGAGAATGACCACGAAACTTCCAAGTGTTTTCAACTTAGGGATCACATCGAGACTCTTATCAGGGAAGGACACTTGAAAGATATCGTCCTGAGGAAAACCGACAAGGTAAATGGACAAAGAGATAACCGACAGGATGGTCGGGCAAGAAAACCTAGCCCCAAGAAAGCTGAGGATGAAGGTGCGATCAACACGATTTTTGGTGGACCATCAACGGGCAAAAGTAATAGGGAGAGGACCCAGGAAATTCGGGAAGCCATGGAGGCTAGGAGAGATCTAAATGTCAATTCTATTGAACCCGACCCAAAAAGGATCAAGGGAGGCTGGGATCCCATCATATTCACAGAGGCTGACTCACATGGAGTAGATGTAAGACCGAACGATACACTAGTAATCAGCGCACATATTGGCCATAGGGAGGTCCATCGGATTTTGATCGACAATGGAAGCTCAGCGGATATTTTGAGTACAGAAGTTTATGACCAGCTGAGGCTGGACAGGAAAGACCTGCAGCCTTTTCCTACACCTCTTAGAGGATTTGGCGGGGTGGAGGTAAGGTCGCTCGGCACAGTGAAATTACCTGTAAAGATTGGGAAGGCTCCTTGCCAAAAGACAGTGTTACTCGACTTTGTAGTCGTCGACACAGAAAATTGGCCATACAACGCCCTATTGGGCCGACCGTTCTTGAATAAAGCTAAGGCGGTGACAGCGACTTATGCCTTAATGATGAAGTTCCCAACGGAGTTTGGGGTTGGAGTGGTCAAAGGATCACAAGAAATGGCTCGAAGGGCAAATTTGTCAGTATACAAGGACAGGGAAGTAAACCAGGTATACAATGTGACAACCAAGCTGATAACTGATGAGACTGAAGAGTCAGAAGTACCGAAGGATTTTGAGTTGGATCCCAGAGAGGAGCCTGAAGCTAAGAAAGATGAGCCGACCGAAGAGGTGGAATTGGACCCAGAAGATCCAGGCAGGACGGTGAAAGTCGGGGCAAATTTAAGTGAATGTATAAAAGCCCAACTTGTCTCACTACTAAGGGATTACAATGATGTTTTTGCTTGGAGCCACGAAGATATGCCCGGGATAGATCCAAAAGTGATATCACATTGCCTCTCCATCAATCCAGAGTTTCGCCCAGTCTGTAAAAGAGACGGCTGTTCAATCCAGAGAGGAGTATGGCCATTAAGAATGAAGTAGGCAAGTTGCTCTCTGTAGGATCGATAAGGGAGGTCAAATACCCAGAATGGGTGGCCAATGTGGTGCTGGTCAAGAAGAAGAATAATCAGTGGAGAATGTGTGTAGACTTCACCGATTTGAATAAGGCCTGCCCGAAAGATAGCTTCCCATTGCCGAGAATAGACCAACTGGTGGATGCAACAGTTGGGCACGAATTGTTGAGCTTCATGGATGCTTATTCAGGATACAATCAGATCATAATGAATAAAGCAGATGAAGAAAAGACGGCCTTCACCACAGATCAGGGTTTGTACTGCTATAAGGTGATGCCTTTCGGGCTGAAGAACGCTGGGGCAACCTACCAGAGACTGGTGAACAGGATTTTTGACCAGCAAATCGGGAGGAACATGGAAGTTTATGTGGATGATATGTTGACCAAGAGTGTCACAGCGGAGAGGCATTCAGAAGACTTAAGGGAGACCTTCGAAGTGCTGAGGAGATATAAAATGAAGCTTAACTCGAGCAAATGTGTGTTCGGAGTGCCATCAGGGAGATTTCTTGGTTTTCAGGTACATCAAAGAGGGATTGAGGTGAACCCCGAGAAGATCAAAGCGTTGGAAGATATGGCTTCGCCGAGGACGCTGAGGGATGTACAGAGGCTAACGGGATGTCCTGCGTCACTTAACCGATTCATAGCAAAGTCGACAGACAAATACGCCCCATTCTTCAGAGCAATAAAGAAAGGAAAAGGCCTGGAATGGAGTAAAGAATGCGAAGCTGCCTTTCAGAAATTGAAAGAGTATTTAGGGCAAGCACCCATCCTCTCAAAGCCGGTGGTCGGGGAGACGTTATACTTGTACCTCTCAGTCACAGAGGTAGCAACAAGTTCGGTGTTGATCCGGATGGAGGAAGGAGTGCAAAAACCGGTATATTATACCAGCAAGGCGTTGTTGCTAGCAGAAACTAGATACTCACCGGCCGAAAAGGTTACACTCGCCTTGGTCACGGCAGCCAGAAAACTAAGGTCGTACTTCCAAGCGCATGCAATAGAGGTGTACACTGACTGCCCGTTGAAACTCATCCTGTAAAAGCCAAAACTGTCGGGAAGATTGACTAAGTGGGCGGTTGAGTTAAGTGAATTTGACATCAAATATACCCCAAAAGCTGCAGTTAAGGGACAAGCGGTGTCCAATTTCATAGCAGAGTTCACCGAGCCAGATATGGAAGTACAAAGGATGATAGAAGGCGAACAAGTGAGTAAGTTCCAATGGAAGTTGCATGTGGATGGATCGTCGAACACTCATGGCAGTGGGGCCGGAATAGTCATAACAACACCAGAAGGGGATGCTATGGAATGCGCCATAAGGTTCGACTTCAAAGCAACTAATAACCAAGCAGAGTATGAAGCTTTGTTGGCTGGTTTGAGAGTTTGCATAGCATTGGGGGCAGATGAGTTGGCGGTATACAGCGATTCCCAGGTTATGGTTAACCAGGTGCTGGATGAATACCAGGCGAGGGAGGAGCATATGATAGCTTACTTAGACATTGCAAAGAGCTTGCTTAAAAAGTTTAAGGCGTACAGGATTCTTCAAATCCCCCGGGAGGAAAACGAAAAAGCAGATGCTTTGTCTAAATTAGCCTCAGCCACCACGAGTATTAGGTCGAAAGCAATACCAGTGGCGCACCTGACCAAACTAAGTACGGCAGAATCTGAAGAGGTCATGGTGTCAGAAATTCGGTCAGGTCCAAGTAATTGGACTACCCAGCTTAGAGAGTATTTGGAGAGAAACATATTACCGGAGGATGCTGTGGAGGCAAAATGCATCAGGTACAGGTCAACTTGGTACACAATTTTAAGGGGAGAACTATACAGAAGAGGGTTCTCAAAGGTGTTACAAAGATGTGTTGCCGGAGAAGAAACCTACAAGATTCTGAAAGATGTTTACAGTGGGGTGTGTTGAAACCACACTGGGGGTAAGAGTCTAGCACACAAGGTACTTCAGCAAGGTTTTTATTGGCCGACTTTATTTGCTAAAGCACAGCGATTCGCGGAAAGTTGTAAGACATGTCAAAGAATAGCAAACGACATTCGGTAACCCCCAGAGTTACTCAGAAGCTTAACTTCCCCTTGGCCTTTTGCCATGTGGGGCCTCGACCTGATTGGTCCAATGCCCACAGAACAAGGGGAGGAGCAAAGTACGCAATTGTGGCAGTAGACTATTTTACCAAGTGGGCAGAAGCAGAGGCATTGGTGCACATCACGGAGGCGAATAGCACTAGCTTTGTCAGGAAGAACATCATATATAGGTTCGGAATCCCGAGCATCATTATAACGGATAACGGAACTCAGTTCGACAACAGCAAGTTCAGGGAAATGTGCGAGGAGTACAAGATTGCAAACTACTATGCGTCACCTGCACATCCTCAAACCAATGGCCAAACTGAAGCTGTGAACAAAGTGATCAAGCACACACTGAAAGCAAAGTTGGAAGCAAAGAAAGGCAGTTGGGCGAACAAACTACCAGAGGTGCTATGGGCATACCGAACGACTATCAGGTCATCCACAGGGGAGACCCCTTTTGCACTAGCATTCGGAACAGAAGCTGTAATCCAGGCGGAAACAACCTTTACGTCACCCAGGGTGCAACTATACAGCCCCGAGCACAACGTCAATATGTTGCAGCGGAACTTAGACGAGCTTGAAGAAATCAGGGACGTAGCTCAAATGAGAAATGCAGCGTATCAGCAGAGGGCTGCAAGGTACTATAATTCCCATGTTCGTGTGCGTAGATTCCAGCTCGGAGATTTAGTGCTAAGAAGGGTGTCCCCGAACACTAAGGACAAGTCGGCAGGATCTCTCGCTGACAAATGGGAAAGCCCGTATAGCATCAAGGGAGTTGCAGGGCACGGAGCCTACCTGATAGCTCACCCAGAAGGCAGCTTGGTACCCCGACCATGCAACGCTCAGTATCTCAAGATTTTCTACCCCTGACAAGCTCTTTCATGTTTAATGTTATTTTAGCTTTGCTTTAACTAAATTATAGTCATGTTAAGAGGTTTCTAATTCTTATTGTTATCTAATAAAGTTCGTTTGCTAATAAAGAGGTTATTCATTGAAGACGATGAAATCCACGATAAAGAATGTTCAAATAAGGCAAAAACAACAGTGGCCACCTCGTCCGAAAACAAGCAGACTAAATTTAGTCACCTAAAACAAACCGATCCGAGTAAATCTCGTTCAAAAATAATCATGCGCTACGAGGCCGCTGGAGAGCGGACAAGTAGTTCTTGAAGGGCTGAGAAGCTGGAATAGCACGCCCGTCTGGTTTAAGCAGTGCAAACGCACTTCTTAACCAAAAGGCAAAACCGAGGCACCAGGATAACTGGAAAACTGCTCGGAGCGCCGCCAGAAATACTGGTGAGATGCGCAGTCGTGTTGGCTGGTCAACATAACTACCAACGATTCGACGAAACCTTGCACAGACAAAACTGGGAGACATCCTAGGTGACTTGTGTAAGGACCTTGACGTATGGTTGTGATGAGCCTCGACGAAACGTTAGGGTAAAACGATCTTCACAAGATCGGAGAAATTAATTGCCAGTTAAATAAGATACTCGGCTTTAAAAAGTTGCCAGTTAAATAAGATACTCGGCTTTAAAAGCAAAATTGCCAGTTAAATAAGATACTTGGTCCAATAAATCAACGGCCAGTTTAATGAGATACTCGGCTTAATAAATGAGTTGCCAGTTGAATAAGATACTTGGTTAACTTTGGTAGTCGCCAAGTACTTGGTTGAAATTAAGAGTTCCAAAAATTCTTAAGATCTATGAGCCGAGTATAGGGAACTGGACAGGCAGAATAGTGAATAGATTTCTTATATATGAGCGAAAGAATATACAATGGTTGTTACAAAAAACAATTGTTACAAAAAAGAAAAAGAAAGAAAATTAATCAAGAAGATGCTGGCGGTTGAGAACTACTTCCACCAATGCTCGGGTCTGGTTCCATCACGTACTCATTCAGAAGGTTGTCATCAGAAGGCTAGACAATCACATCTTCCGGGGCGTCGTCATCTATCCAAGCGCTATAATCTACCCCGGGAACGGGCCCAACGTCAGAAGCCTCACCGTCGATCCCCACTTTCTCACAAGCATGGAAAGTTGAGAAGGAATCAGCAGTGGGAACTTCCAGGTGCATGGGATGTGGCTCTTTTCCCTTACTTCTGCAATATGCTCACCACGTCTTCATCTGGAGCCGAAGAGATTCCAGAGAAGCATCCACATGCTTTTTGACCGAGAGGTTCCAGTTGGCCCTGGCCCGATCAGCTACTCTGTTCTTCTTCTTGAAAAATTCTCCGGCCGAGACCATTCCCCTCTGAAATTCCCGGAGAAGTAAACATCATAGGCTGGAGATCTTTTGAAGCGATCGACCCCCTGAATCTCCAACTCCAGCCTAGCTTCCTTCGACAGGGACTTGACTGTCAAGGCTTGACGTTCCAAGTCCTGAATCTGGCGCTCGTAGGAGGATTTTGCATCTTCAGCTGTCTGCTCGGCCTGGAGTAGAGCCTCCTGAGTAGATAACAACTGGTCTTTTAAGGTTTGGGCCTCTTCAGAAGCGAAAGATGCTTTCTGTTCAGCCTCTAGTTGATGCGTTAAACACTGGTCTAGAAGCACCTGACCCGACCTGGTCCCTTCCTGACAAGCCAGTTCGGCCCGAGCACGGCGATCTTCACTCTCCTTCAACTAGGCTTCAAGCCTCCTTATTTTCTCCGTCTGACCATCACTAGTCTGGCAGACTTCAGTCATCTCGGCTACCATCTGCAACGAGCCAATAACAAGTGACAAAAATGAAGTAGCAATTAAAGAGATAAATATGAAAGTCTAAGAGTTACTCACATAAGAAGCGTTGTTGAAGAAATGGCAGAGCCGATCAGATAACGAACCGACCCTGAGATCGCTCCAACGATCCTCCCCTATATATGCTTGGCTCGAAGCCATAGCCTTCAACATGGTCTCGGGGGTAGGTACGCTATACTGGGTTGAAGGGTCAGGATCGCCAAGATTAGCTTCGAGGAACCCAGCAGTAGGTATTGCTTGAGGGGAACTAAGGGGGATGCCAGGTTCGTCCCTCATCTGATCCCGTGGAGGAGAGTTCTCTATTGTTCTCTCATTCTCAGCAGCCTCCGCTACCCCCTCCTCATCTGAGGATGACTCGACGAAAGCAACTACTCGAGGAATCTTGGGGGCTGGACGGCCAGGTGAGAACGAGGCTTTTCTTTTTCTGGGTTGCCTCCCGCAGGTATTCAGGTCTGATGTGGGGTCCTCAAAATCCAGATCGAAACGCCCCATTTCAGCACCACTTCCAGACGGTGCAGTGTTCAATTCGGTAGAAATCAGAATCTCTGGAACTGTCACGTCCGGATGCTCTCTGGCAATTTCCACATCCGGGGAAGTGGTACTCGACTCGACTACAGCAGGCCGAGGAGATCTAGTTCCGCAGGAGAAGATAGCTGGTTCGGAAGACTCCTCAACGTTCTCCTTCCCCTTTGTCAAAGGACCTGCTTGATTGCCTTCATCAGCTGCATGGGCGGCCAACTCTTGATTCTGAGTTTCCTCAGGCATATAATCTGGCACGTTGCCAGCACCCCCCTCGAGAATGTCCTCGGAAGAACTCCCATCGGAGTCACCTTGAAGAGGGGCTATCCCCGCATCCCGTTGACATTTAACTTCCCTCCGGCTCGCCTTCACAATGCCTTTCATCCAGCGGGCTTGGGCATCGCACACTACATCTATGTCATACACTTAAAAAAAAAAAAAATTTAGGAAGCTGAAAGCCAGATAGATAAAGCAGGTAAATAGTAAGGGAGAAATAGAGAACTTACAGCGACGCCGGTGTGCGGAAAGTTGAGAGAAGAGGCGAGTTGTTATCATCTTCTTCTCATTGAAGAGGTAAGGTCTGCCCCTCTTTTCCACGGGACGGAAGGCCGCCCGAGCCAAAGTTTTGAGTTCTTCATCCGTAAAAGACCAAGTCATGTGGTTCCACTGGGGTGCGCAGAAGTACCGAGGCACCCGGCGAGTCATCTGAGCGCCCTAAATGTCAAAAGAAATTGACCGTCCCCAGTCTCCACCCACGAAGAACCAACTATTCTTCCAGAACTTGTTTGAGGTGGGGAAGCCCCAAACAAATTCTTTCATCTTCTCATCAGCGGTCGGCATCACCCTGTTCTTCACGTTCACGTCCACGTCCTTAGGGACCCAACTCTCCGGCTGAGTTGAAAGCAGGAAGTAAATCCTGGTCTTCCCCAGAGGCCTCAAAGAATAGAAGTGCCTAATTTCCCGAGGAGTCGGGGGTGGTCGTCCCATCCTATACCACATGTGCCACATGCACATCAAGATCCGATAGCTGTTTGGAGTTAGTTGAGCAGGGGCGAGCTGAGCTTCAGCCAAAAACCACGTAATGAAGGACTGAAGCGGAAGCGTCACCCCGTAAGAAAGCATCGCCCCGTAAATCGCCACTTGACCGGGTGGGGGGTTCCACACAGCCCGACCGTTAGCAGGGTTTAATGAGATAGTGTTGCTGTCCAGATCAAAACGGTTCGTGTATTTAGTGACTTCTTCGGGGCCGACCATATTTGGCTCAACGTCGTAAGCGCAAACTCTCTCGGGAGAGAAAACGATACGAGCCTCCCTATGCTCGACCTCAATGTCTTTTTCGACTACCCTCTGGGCCCGACTCGGCTTTCCCGAACAAAGGAACCTTTGTTGATGTCACGACTGCTTTGTTTCTTCCTCATTCTTTTCCACGGCCGAGAATTATCACAAGTAGCAGAAGCAGAACTGGAATCGGTCTCAAGCTGATAGGATTCCGGCTGTGACGAACTGGAAGAAGCTAGTGGAACTTCACGACGCAGTCCAGATAAGTTGAGTCCGGAGACGTCAGCGTCTGTAAATCGGGGCTGATCGGGAATCAGATCACTAAGCAGCCTGTGGACAGCCGTAGCAGTACAAGTATCACCTTGCTCAATGGCAATCATAGCAACAGTAAAAAGACGATGTCTAGCAGAGGGATCCATGAGAACTAACCTTAAAGAATTGAAGAGACACGAGGTACGGCAGGATCTTCGAGAAGGTCGAGAAAAGGTTTGGAAACCGAAAGAAATAAATCTTCGCAGGACGGAGATTACAGGCAGGGAAGCGATGGCAGAAATCTAGGAAGTAATGGTAAAAACTTGAAAGAGAATAGGGGTTTTCCCTTTGAAGCAATACTTCTATATATAAGTATGCAACCGGTCCCAAGACACGAAACTTTAGAGAGGGTAGGTGAGGAGAAGCGGGAAAGACTGGGATAAGAATCATGACGTAAGCTGTACGGGCACGAACAGAAGGGTCGCGTCTCATAAATGCCACGTACCACGACCAAACAAAAGAAGACAGGTGGCAGTAAAGAGAGGCACCGAGCCGTCGAAGAGACAGTCAGTCACCATCAAAAGATCTTCGAATAAGAAAAGAATCAAACGCGTGCTGGCGTAATTAAGACAAGCCATTAATGTTTCGAAACGAACGAGGAATTTGAAATCCGACCTTGATGAAGAAGACGATAAACGAGAACAAGTCATGAAAGAGTTAAATATTTATCCCGAGTAAGCAGGATACATTCGGTTCAAATATTTAAGGGGGTATTGTTACAGGTAAAAATCATCATTAAGGACACGTCATTACAATTAGGGGCCACGTAAGCAAAGTCAAGAAAAGTCAAGCGTTAAAGGGCAGAAATTCCCCAAGGGAATTTACTCGGCAAAGAGCAAAGCAACCCGACCACAGACGAAGAAATCGGCTCGGGCATACTCTGTCATGCTCGGGATCAGATAATGAAGGCGAGTACTTCACAAACATATGGACAGAATCAGCAGCAAGCAACTCCACAATAACCAACGATACAACTATCAGAGTTCAACTGAAAGGCAAACAGATTTCCCGCAGATAAAGGGCGAGGAATTCGACGCAGATTCAGACTCAGTCAAAACAGGAAACAGGATAAACTCCAGAAAGAAACAGACTTCAATTAGAACTAGGAAATCACACAAAATACGGGTATCACAACACCAAACCCTAGCAGTACCATAAACCCTAGCAATAACATGTACAAATACCCCTGTAAGAAACATAACAGGGGGAGGTGAGAATTAGCAGGAGAAATCAGAGAGAAATACTTTGTAATTGAGTTTTTCATAGTGGATTTGACTTTGTTGCTCAAGCAACAGCCCGTGGATTTTTCTCCAGCTAAAAGGAGTTTTTACCACGTATTTGTGTCTCTTGATTTATTATTTTCTTGCGGTATTATACTTATCTGTTCTTATTTTCGCTTGATACAAGTTCGTTGATAGTGACGACGAAAAATCACCATCAACAGTAGTCGAATGGATGCTTATAGTAATATTTATTTTTTAAATTTTAAACATGGATGTACTTATAAAAATGGGTGTACTAATAAATTTTATGTGTGTCAGTATCCGTACCTTTTAAAAAAATGTTGTTGTAAAAATCTTCATTAACAGAGTATCTGGATTTCCCCCATTTTTGGAGAAGATCTAGAACCAAAATATTCATTAATGGAGATATGACATCTCCATTAATGGAGATTTTAGATTTCCTCTAATGGAGATTGAGTTCTTCATTTGATCTACATGGAGATCTGTAGAGATCATTTTATTTTATTTTTATTTATATATATATTATGATATTTTAGTAGTTTTTTTTCTTTAATTATTTGATTTTTAAATCACTTTTTTCAAATTTTCAAATGTCTTTTTTATAGCTATTTGATTTTTTTATATACATATTTTTCTGATTTTTAATTCATTAATTTATTTAATATAATATTTTGAAATACTAGAACTAGGGCAAAACAAATATTTTCCCTTTTCCATGATTGACTAACGGTAGTCAACCGTTAGTCAACGGGTCAAGAGGAGTTTAGTGTCATTATGATTTTCTTAACGGTTTTAGTGTAATTATTCATGTAAAAAGGGTAAGTTTGTCTAATTTGCCAATAAAAAAAATGGGTGTACAAATATTTTTTTTGGGTGGCGATATCTACACCCTCCAATTAAAGGAGGCATTAAGGGATCTCTTGGAGCTGTAAAAATTGCAACACCTGTCTTAATTAAGCTAAGGGGCTTGATTAAAGGATCTCTTAGAGATGCTCTTATACACGGTTTTCATTTTTTTTTAAATCAGATTGACTCGTCTCAACGGAGTGACTTGCCTTGACTAAAACCTATAATTTTCCAGTTCGAGTCAGTTTGGTTTAATACGTTTTTGGTCTTGATGGGCCTTTTATGCGTAATGAAAATTTTACCTACTTTGTTAGCTGTATACCAGGAAGCACAGATATTCCATTTGGTGGAGGTAACTCATATCCAACTTGTATCCGGTTCGGATACTCCCCGGATACTTCAATATACGTATCTGATACATCAAATGGTGTATCCGTTGACTTTTTCACAAGTTTGACTGGATAATACTTGGTGGATACTTATGGGATACTTGGAGGATACGTATCCGTTGACTTTTTTACAAGTTTAACTTTTTCACAAATTTCACAAAAGAAGAGGAAGAAGAAGAATCAACTTAAAGACCGAAAAAGCGCCGATCGACATCACTTATCATGCATGTATCATATTTTTTTCCATAATATTTTCTGAAGAACCAACTTAAAGACCGAAAAAACTTCGAAGAGGAAGAAGATAACACCACAAAATGCTTAGGATTGGTATATGTGCATAATACTCTTCGTCTTTTATCATGGAGAAACCTTGTTTACAATAAATGTGCATTTAAATTGTAGGATGTTGGAGGAGATGGTTTTGATTCAATGGAAATGGAGAATGTCGGGAAACACGAGATTGCAAACCTTTCTCTTAATGAACCAGAGTTAGATGCCAACTTATTTAGATTCTTTAACAATGTGAATGATGATAATGAAGTTAATTAGGAATTTAGAATATATTTTGAGTTTTTTTTATGTATTATTTGGATTTTGTAATATGTTATGACTTATGTGACGTATGTTTTATTTAGATTTTGTAATATGTTACGACTTATGTGACGTATGTTTTATTTGGGTCTTGTAATATGTTACATTGATATGACTTATGTAGTTATGTGACATGTTTTATTTGGATTCTGAATATTTTTTTGATGTTGAATGAATTATCAAATATGTTTTAATATATTATTATTTAAATATATATATATATATTATTTTAATTGACCTACCATGTCGTATCCGTATCCTAATTTTTGAAGATTTGTCATATCCTCGTATCATACCGTATCCATATTCCGTACCCATAACTGTATTTGTGCTACATAGGCTGTATAGGTCTTTTGAACCATAATTCAATGTTTGTATTTGAGAAAATGATGAGAATTGCTAAAAAAGACCGCATACAATATAGAAAATTCGTTTTTGACCACATATGAAAATTTAATTGTTAATAACCATAATTCGTTTTTGACCACATATGAAAATTTAATTGTTAATTTCCATTTAAAAAAAAAATTAAGTCTATATGCAAAGTTATAAAAATACCCCTACAATTTGGTTTTATTTTTTAACTTGAAATATGGACGGAAAACTTGAAATTTTGACGAAAAACCTTGAAATCCGGACGAAAAACTTGAAATTTGGATGAAAACTTGAAATCTGAAGAAAAAATGTGAAATCTTTGAGAAAATAGTGAAATGTTGAAAAAAAAAACACGTGAAATGTTGAAGCAAAACGTGAAATCTCATATGAAAAATGTGAAATGTTTACATTTTTCTCAAATGTAAAATTACCAAAACAACCCCACTAAAATCAAAATTTTTTAACTTTTAATTCGGTAAATTACTGAAACAACCATCTAGAAAGGATGTTTCGATAATTGACCCTTATTCCTCATATTAGTTTTTTTTCTATTTTCTACTGATCACAAAGCCGCCGGGAAGGGAAAGCTCTGGCGACACTGTTGCACACATAGGCTAGCGCCGAGGCATCGCCTACGTGTGTGAAGCCTAAGCGAGTTCCCCTAGTTCGTGAAGCCCATGTGACTTCGCCTTGTTTGCACAACATATGCGATTTCGCCTGGTTTGTTGTCGGTATCGTTAGGGATCAGAGGCTCCTTCGTTGGGTGACACATGCCAAGCAGCGCCATTCCTGGCGATGGTGATGTGAGAGAGCTGAGAAAGAAAGAAGAGAGGCAAGAGAAGGAAGAGAGAAGAGAGAAAGGAGGAAAGAGAGTTTGGTGAGATTTTTAATATGAGGGTATTTAGGTAATTTCTCAAACACATGGTTATTAAGAGTTAAACTTTCGTATGTGATTAAAAACGAAATTCTAATGTTTTTAGAGGTCACTTTTGATTTTCTTTCGAGAAAATATTCACATAACCTATGGGCAATTCCGAAATAGGTCATGGACTTTTAAAAAAAAAATTTTAAGTTGTTTACAACCTTTATAAAAAGTGACCAAATTGGTCCTTAATGTTTTCAAAAGGAGGAAATAGAGTTTGCTGAGAGTTTTAATATGAAGTTATTTAAGTAATTTCTTAAAAATATGGTTATTAACAGTTAAACTTTCATATGTGGTTAAAAACGAAAGTCTAATTTTTTTGGAGGTCACTTTTGATTTTCTTTTGAGAAAATATTCACATATTATATAACCTATGAGCAATTACCAAATAGGTCATGGACTTTTTTTTAAAAAAAATCCATGTTGTTTGCGACATTTACATAAGTGACCAAATTAGTCCATGACGTGTTCACAAGTACCAAATTGGTCATTGACTTTTCAGAAATACCAATTTGGTCATTGTTGACTGTTAAATTACACCTTTGACTTTGACTAGAGTGACGAGGTTACTTTCATACTGAACATCGCTTTTTTGTGTCGTCAGCAAATTGCTAATTCAAAAGAAATTTATAATAAGTCCTAGCAATGTGCTATAGTGTTTTCAAAAGAAGTACAACGACAAGCGAGGGTATCTTCTACGGGGATTAGGGGTAGCAATGATTAGATAGGATTAATAATACTAAAATGCATAAAAGTAAAATGTCATGGTTGGTTTGAAAATGTTAAAAAATAAATGCAATTAAGTTAAGCTAGACTAAATGCGAGTAGGTTAGAATTAATGAGTGAGAACTAAGGTATTGATGGATCCAACAAGTGAATAATGGGCAAATCATAAACTCTCATGAGTGTACATTAATCTTATGTAATCAACCTAGGGTGCATAGTGTTGATTATATATCCCTTATAAATGACCAACCTAGAGTGTATAGTATTGGTCACTCACTTAGGATTTTCTATGAATGCACATCTATCAGATTAAGGGACCAACCTTTTTATAAAATCACTAACCTAGAGGGTATATTATTGATGCTTAACCTCTCACAAGCAATCAACCTGGAGTGTATAGAATTGATTACTCGTTTGAGATTAGATAAAAATTGAGATTGTTAAGTCTGGGTCTCGTTTGAGGAGGGTACTCTAGTTTGACCCTTCCATTCAATTGAGTTTAAGAAGACCAAATAGAGTGTATACCTAGTCAACTACTCAATTAATTTCCTCAACCAATTAGCAAAGAGAGAAGTGTACAATCGATGACAATCAATTAAGGAAAGCAATTAAAACAATGAATGAAACATAATTAATAGATTTAATAAAGATAGAGTTCATTATAAAGCCCAAGGTTCACAAGTGTTTCACACCAATCCCTTAGTGGGATATTTAACTACTCATGAAAATTACAAACAAATCATTAGGAGAAAAGAGTTAGAGAAGACCCATGTAGAACTCCTTCTTCTTGAAGCTTGAATCATATCTTCTTATGTCCTTTGTTGAGTAGGTTTGGTGAGAAATGGTTCCTAAATCTAAGTTAGTGGTTAAGGATTAGAAAATAGTGTTCTTAAGAGAGAAAATGGAAGAGTTGGGAAGTGGAGAAGAGGAGAGAGAGAGAGAGTTTCGTAAAGAGAACAAGATGTATATATAGGGTTTCCAATGATTAGGTCTAAAAATGCTGATATGGCAGACCATCTGCTCATAGTGCGTGGGTATATGTGCGCGGGTAGGTACCCGCGCAGTGACCCGTGCACATGGTTTTCTTCTTCTGTTCGCTGGTAACTGCGCTGGTAAGACCCGCGTAGTACCATCAAATTGGGCACTTTAGACAATTTCTAATGCCTTCTGACCTCCGATTTATGGGAAGCTTCGCTGGTGTGACCAGCAAAGGGCTGAAGCATGGACTGTACGGGTGTATGTGCGCGGGTATCAATCCGACAGTGACTCGAGCACTGATACTCTTCTTTCTTGTTTTATTTGGGTTGTTTGCGCCTGAATTCCCCACTTTCTTCTCCAAGATCGAAAGTACACCAATTGCCTGCAAAACATAATAAAATAGCCATAAGACACACAAAAACGCCCGAAAATGAGTCTAAAGATAAGGATATAAGGGCTAAAATACATAATAATTTTGGCGCGATCACATATCCTTTTTAAAATTGAGGATTTGTTTTAAGTAATGGATTTTGGTGGTATTCACAATCTCATAGACTCCTTATAGATTTTGTCAGATTTTTGTAAATAGTTGGTTGGACTTTGTTGGACTTTTACATAGAGTTGTATGGATTTAGATGGATTTGTCTTGAAAAAAGTAATTTGAAACTTTAAAATTCGCATTTGTTTTCATTACAAGCACTAGAAGAAACAAAACTCACTCACTTGCTATTGCTCTGCTGTTTAGTGTCTTTCTTTGTTGCTTCACTTGGTTGTGCGTTCTAAAGTCCAGAATCTTCAAAGGAATGAGATTCCTCTTGAAATTTAGATATTATTATTGATTCTAAGAAAGAAAGAAAGAACAAGAATAGAAAGTTATTTTATGTGCTCTGTTTTTCTCAATTCACGAAATAAATAGTTGTTTTGTGTGCAAATGTGTTGTAGTAAGAGAGAGAGAGAGATGTAATGAGTGTCGATTGTGAACGATTTTTTTTAACGGGTGGGTGTGTCTGTGTAACATTGTTCTCTTTTTCTTCATCTTTATGGTACTTCTCTGTGTGTTTTCATGTTGGCCACTTTTGGTATATCTTTCTCTTTGTTTGCTTTTTACTCATCTCTCAGTCTCTCTCTCTTTCTATATCTATTTTCTCTTTATAGTGAAGAAGCTATAACTACTCAATTCATACACAAAGAGAGAAAGAACCAGAGAGATATCAAATATTTGATGATAGTATGAAATCCATGGGTATAGGGCAAGATTTGTGAAGAGCTTTTTTAATTATAGGTGACTTCTCTTTGTGAACTCCCAATTCTATTTGATCTATGAAATCCATTAAGTAGGAATCAGAATAAATCAAGAAATAAGATTTCCTTCCTAACTTGGTTTTCCTCATTTGATGGTTAACTTCTAATTGAGTTTAAGAAGTTTCCCAACCATTACTTGGTCTTCTAGAGTCATTAGGATTTAATTTGGGAAGTTTCTGGACAATTTTCGACCAATTCGGATTTGTGCTTCGCGATGCTACCTGACGATGTGGCATGTGGCCGCAATGTTCTGACCGTGGAAGTTACTAGAGTGACTTGCTAGTAGAAATATACGGATTATGGCCCAATGTTTTTACCGCAGTAGTTACTGGAGTGAGTTGTGGGTGGAAAAATTGGGGTCTATGTCCACAATTCTTTTTCAGCTTTGACCTTCAGTCACTAAAATAACCATAACTTCTTCTACAAAACTCAAATTCATGAACCATAAAGTTTGCCGGAAACTAGACATCCAGGGATTTCCAAATATATACAGATCTCAACCCAGTTCGATATATGGAAAAAGTTATGGTCTTCACAATTTGGACGCTCTTCATAAGCATTCTTCCAACCTTCTCTAAAGTCACATTTTTTATCTTCAAACTCATCTCAAGAGCTATCTTCTACACAATCTCAACAAACACGTTAAAATATTCAATTTTTTTTCCTACAAAACATCATATAAAACATAGGAATTAGGTGTCTCAAATACGAACATTTATTGACCTAACAAATAACCCAAAACCTAGCTTTTGCTAGTCCTCGAGCAAAGTTGAAACAAAAACTAAAAACTAAAAACAAAGCTAATCTAATCTAGGCCATTTTTCGTAGGAAGCACAATATTATTGAGTATATGCTACAATCCTTTAAACCTCTAAGTGTCTCTAGTAGAAAGAGTTATAATCTCTTGAGGGTTTTCCAGCAGCGATACCCACTAACACTTGACTCAAGACTAAAAAAAAAAACACAAAGACAAATTCACATATCAATAAGAATCAACACACACACACACACACACACACACACACACACAACACTTATCCAAAACTAAAATCATGCCATCAAGTAGATGCATCATATCTCAAGTCTCAAACATTAACTAAAATTTCTCAACGTACAAACAACCATACTCAAATGCCATGAAGGAAATTTATCTTAACTCTAGGTCCTCATAAGATATCACTCAAATTCACTCGGAACCTAGGAATCGCTATCAACAAGCATTTGCGAAAGAATTTATGCACAAGAAAATCAAATTATATATCATATAAAAGTATATAGTAGAAAGAACGCTAAGATTTATGCAAATAGATCTTATGAATGAAATCAAATACTAAGAACAAGATAGAGCACATACTTACCTCAACTCCTAAGCTAGAATCCTAAAAGGATTCGTTAGCTCTTTCTTTTCGGTTGTAATGGGACCATTGGGTCAAAAAAGGAAATCAAAGAGCCTAGGATCATGCCAAGAGATTTCTTAGGATATTTCAATACATGGACATCTCTCTTTTGAATTTTCTTCTCAATTACATCTAGGCTTCTTCAACAACTCTTTTTTCAACTTCTTTTTCAAGTAAATTTTCAACTTGAATTCATCTTTTTTTCATAATTCTTTCTTCTTATAAGTTCAACCATTTTGTGATTGGCTTATTTCGGTGACAAACCATAATGAGATATTTTGTAAGGGTAGTTTAGGTTTTTCATGTGATCATCAAAGTTTGTGATCATGTTTGGAAAGTTTTCCAGCATCCTGAGTGCTTTAAAATCAAGAGCCTCAAAAGTATATCACTTGACTTGTACTGTTGAAGAGATTATATGAACACACACACACACACACACACACACACACACACACACACAACTCATTCACTTGTGTATTCATTGTCATATAAGTGTGCATTACACCATTTTCACACTTGCACTTAGTGAATATAGGTTAGTATGTTAGATCACATTAGAATGCCTCTTCTTTTCACTATCGCGGTATTGGTGTTGTCGTGGTTGAAAATACATAAAGTGTGTCTAATACAACCTAGAGGGGGGGGGGGGGGGGGTGTGAATGGGTTGTTAATCGATTACTTACCAACTTTTTCTATTAGTCAATATTTATCACAATTAACCTAAACAATCAAACAACAAAAATCAAATGTAAAGTGCGGAATAAAATGGACACTTGATTTTTGCATGGAAAACCTTCAATAAGGAAAAACCCACGGGACTAGCCACACTACCAACTTAGTCACCGAACTCCACTACTTGAATAATTGTTTACAACCTAAGTTGACAACCTAGTCACACTTCAAGGTTCATAATACAATCTATCCTACCCGCAAGCCTTTAGTAGTGAGCCTTGACAAATGCTTGCCAACCAACCTTTGGTTGCAAGAGTACACTTGCTTGTGTAACTACCACATTTAGCCACAAGACTTGACTCATTGAAGAGAATAAATAATCTAAGTAAATATATGACAATATCCAAAAATGCAGCAATTTATAAGACCACACACAAAATGTCGAACTAGATGTTATAATGCAATTTAACAACCTAGTTATCAAAACATACCTACATGCCCATACATGAGGTCTTAATTGGATGTGTAGAGAATTTCTAACAACCTAATTGTTAATTAAACACTCATGAAGCTTGACTAGATGAATAAATGTAAATCCATCAACCTAGTCATCAATTAATCATACATGAATATTTATGGCTTAACTATTTAGGTAGAAACCAACATAATCATACAAGCTATCACAAACAAATCCTAATCATGTCATAGCTTCATTAGATATACAATACATATGAAGATTTGCTGACCTAAGCAATAAATGACAATTCTTGATGAAATAAAACAATAAATGAAAATGAGATATTTGTTATACTTACCAAGTGACTAAACGATGATGACCCATAAGTGATGAAGACATTAAATGCACATGGAGAGTGATGGAGAGCGAATCAATGGAAGATGGAGCTTTCTCTCTCTAGAAACCTTGCCTCTCTCTCTTGGAAGACCAATTTCGTGGTTTAGGGTTCTTAAATCAGAAATGAGAGAAGATGGTGTATTTATAAGGTCCAAAAACAATATAGAGTGAAATACCCAAAATACCTAGAATTCGGGCAATTCGGCGGTTGGTGGCTACCGAATGCCAACCTTCGATTTGCTCCAAACAACTCTGGATGAAAACGGCGGTTCCCAACTGCCAATCACCAACCAGTGAATCCTCTGGATTCAAATGGCGATTCCCAACCACCGATTAGCGACCGCCGATTCAGCAAAACAGGGGAAATCAGACAACGATCATCATGCTCAGACAAGCACATTATCGTGCATGTACGGGTGTTTCCGGTCAAACAATGAGAAATGAATTACACCACACTTAAGTCTATCATGAAGTTCAAGTGTGGTTGTGAGTGAATGCACACAAATAAACAATGAGGCATAAATGCAAGACAAATAAGAATGCATGAATGTGTGTGTGCGCACCTAATCTCTTCAAGAATCAAGTCAAATGATATATGTTTTGCTTTTGCTCTTGAAGTCACGAAGATGCTTGGAAGCTTGCCATCAAGATCCTAAGCTTTCAATTACAAAATCATCCTCAATGTGATTTGTCATGAAATAAGTCAGTCATAAAAATGGAAGTCCTTACAGTGGTGAACCGCAATAACCATTCCAGTGGATTTTGCAGTCTAAGTGTCACCATGGACCACTTTGAATAATGGGTGTGACATTCATTCCAGAGGATTTCACGGTTCAAATGTCGTTATCAACCACTGTGAAAAATGGTCGTGAAAAACTCTCTAGAGGTTTTCGCTATCTTTGTGTTGTTATGGAGAACCGCGTCAAAGTGATGTGAAGTTTTCTCCAGTGAATTTCGAGGTCATTACTTCGTCATGATCCACCACGAATTAGGACCGCGACTTTCTGGTGATGTTTGAGTTGCCTTTGTCGCAACGGTTTCACTTTATGGTCGACTATAAAAAAGAGACCGCGAAAACTGTCTTTGCTTAAAACGATGTTGTTTTGCAAGATCCATATAAATAGCCCAAGACTCTTTCTTGTTTACTAAGAACTCCGAATGTTTTCTTAGATTGTGAGCACTTTTGAGTTCTAAGAGAGAGAAAGGTTCAAGCTACCATTTGTGACTCTCCAAATCCCTATTCATATGCATTTAGGACTTCATCAAGCATGGATTTCCTTTGCATCATCACTTGGTAGGTAAGAATGAAATTCCATATCTTTTATTGTTCTTCCTTTTTATTTAACAAGACATCATTTTTATTGCTTTTTCATTAATGCTTAGGTGATTGTAGGGGTCAACTAATAACTAGGGTTGTTGGATTTGCAAATTCACATCTAGTTAAGCATTTACTGTTAGTCTAGAACTCTTTTGCATTGAGCATTCATTGATTATTCACTTAGACATTAATTCATTGAGTCCAAGCTTTTGGCTACATGTGGTAGTTGTATAAGCAAGCGAAGTCTTGCAACCAAAGAGTTGGTTGGCAAGCATTGTCAAGACCCATTATTAAAGGCCTGTGGCTAGAATAGGTTGAATTACGAGCCTTGAGAAGAGTGATGAGGTGTCAACTTAGAATGTAATCAAATATTCAAATAGTAGATTTCTGTGACTAAGTGGCTGACAAGGTTAGTCCCGTAGGTTTTTCCCGGTTGGAGAGTTTCCCACAAAAAAATCAAGTGTCATTTTCATTCAGCATTTTTACTTGATTTATTGTTATTTGAATTAGTTTTTTGATTAATTTTAACTAATCGAAAAAGTTGGTAATTAACCGATTAACAAATCATCCACCCCCTCTAAGTTGTTTAGACACATTTAAAGTTATTTACATTTTTTTTCTTTCTTTGCTCTTTTTTCAATTTTTTTTGATTTTTTTTTCTTGTTACATGTATTCTTTTATAACTGATCCATGTATCTCTTCTTCTCTTCTTCAACTCAACATGATCTCAAGCTATAAGGTACGACCAATATATTGGGTAAAAGGGATAGGAATTTCGTGGTTGATGAAAGAAAAATTATAATATGTGTTTAGCTTCAAAATGGCTGATGGAGCACACACATGTGTAGGAAAATTAGGCCTTTTATTGTAGTTTAAGCATACATAGCCTAACGTCACTTCTTAAGAATCATCCAACTTAAAAAAAAGAAAATAATGTGATACCTTAAGAGAGAATAGTTTATTGGTATCCAATGCAAAACCTATTGAAATCAATCTAAAACAGTGAAGAACATGCAGAGTGTATAGGAGTTTAAAAAACAAAACCCTCTCAAATAAAGCATTTTAAGGCTCAAAACTTCACTAGGGTAGTCTTCACTATTCTTCCATGTGCAATCAAGCATGACGTTCACTTACTAATCATCAAGATTTCGGGTTTAACTCAAAACATTATACACACATTATCAATGCAATCTTAAAGTTAAGAATTCATGTTCAATGCATGTCAATTAGTTCAAATCAATAGTGAAAATACACAAAGTGTGTCAATACAACCTAGAGGGGGGGGGGGGGGGGTGAATAAGTTTTAGTTGATTAATTATCAACTTTTCGACTTAATCAATTTTTAATAATCCTACTCCATATTAACAATCAATCAATCCAACATAAATATGCGGAAAACAATAAATACACAAGGATTGATTTACGTGAGAAACCCTCCAACTGGGCAAAACTCACGGGCTATCCTTCTAGCCACATACGGTCCTCAAATCCACTATTTGAATGAAAGTTTACAACCTAGGTTGACCTCAAGTCACACCTACTTGGTCACTAACCCTTTCAATCTACCCAACGGGCCTTTAATAGTGATTCTTGACCACAAGCTTGTGCACTAACTCACTTAGTCACAAAGCTTAACAATCAATGAAGAGGTTAAACAACCTATGTGAATATGTAAAAGATATTCAAACATGCAATTAATGCTAGGCAACAATAAATGCTTATCTAAGGATTTAAAGATATCAATAAATGCAAATCCTAGATATCAATATCTAAATGCAAATGCATGAAGATTTAGCTAGAAGGGTAAAATCGTCCTAAATGCTAGCTATTAATGAACAAGGCTCTCAACCAACAACCAACAACCAACAACTCAATCATGTTATAAATGCCAATAAACATAAAGATATGCAATAAAATCACATAAAAGAGCTAACCCTAGGCAAACAAGAACATAAATAAATACAAAGAGATTTAGGGCATGTTCAAGTTACCTAGTCAATGAAAACAAGAAGAATCCATGATGAGATGATGCTTGAAGATGTTAGATGCACATGGATTTGTGTTTGGTTGAGTAAAGATGAGTTCTTGGGAGTTTCTCTCTCTAATGGAAGCTTAGCCTATCAAAAATGGCTTCTTGAACTCATAAAAACGAGCAAGGAAGAAGATAGAACATATATATAGAAACCCTAGACAAAACTGCGTCATTTTGGGTTTGAGAAACAAAATCCCGTCAATACCGCTTGCTGGACCGCGTCGCAGGCAAGTGTCCAGACCGCGGTATACACAGCAGTGCACCGTCTGGACAACAACGCGGTGCAGGGCGCTGTGCATGCAGGTGCACAGGCCGCGGTATGGGCAACAGAGGCTTACTGGACAACACCGCGACTTGGGTCGCTTTGCGTGCAAGTGTACAGGAAGCGATACACGAAGCATGACTCTACTGAGATATACCGCTCTGTGTGCCGCGGTGCAAGCATGTCTTGCTAAGCGGTCTAGGCCGCGCTAAGAGAGGAATTTCTCTTTTCTGGGCAAACTCAGCACACTAAGAGATGTGCAAAATGTGCAAGTGTGGAGTGTGAAAAGAGGCATACAATACATCATGCAATTACATGAAGATAGGAACATAATGCATGCAAGTGAGTGTGTGCAACTAGATCTCTTCAAAGAAAGTTAAACTAGTGAGATACCTTTGAAGTGCTCTTTGAAAGAGATGATGTCCATGAAGCTTGGCCTAAATTACCCTTACAAAGAATAATCCCCAATGTGGTTTGTCAACGAAATAAGCCAATCAAAATATGAGGAACTTACAATCTCCCCCTTTGGCTATTTCGTGACAAAACCACCACTCACAAATCATCCTCACGAGAAAGTAAAAAACTAAAGGTCAACAAAAAGATATTCTACATTACAAAAAGATACCTAGATACTAGGTCTTCAAAACTTCAAGCTCTTGTAGAATAGCCACCTTCCCTACAAAACAATGAGACTACACTTTCCAAGACAAGTGTATGTGAGGTGATCAAGAGAGATAAAAAAATAAGAGCAATTTGCATAATAAAAGAAAACTGCAACATGTAACATGCAAATGCTCCCCCTATATAGGTTACTCCCCCTCAACGGGACAAACTCCCCTTAAATACAACCACCCTTTAAATAAACCATTTCTCCCCCTTTTTGTCATGAGATAGACAAATGAGTATTCCCCAACCGGATCACTGTAGCAAAAAGAGCTATTTGCAAGATAAGTGCATAATCATATACAACAACTTTATGCAACTCAATTAATTGAGAGAGAATCATTGAAGGTTTATTGTTTAGAAGAAAATGTATGACTTAATTGCTTTTGATGTAAGACATGTAACATCATGGTTCAAGCAAATGGTATTTGGCAAGGAGAACCTCAAAAAAAAGGTTCCAAAAGAATTCAAACCAATTTGCACCCTTTTGACATAAGCAAACAAGATATAGTGTTTTAAAGATGAATTTCAATTTAAAGAGCAACTATACCAAACTTTATAAGCGAAACAAGACATGAGCGACTTTTGCATCCTTTTTTGATTTTTCCGGGTAAGATACCGGTATGATAGTAGCCTTGTTCAACTAATAACGAGAGAGAGAAGACTAAATTTGGATGAGATATCCTTATTTATTGCATGGATACTAGATCCATATTGGGTTTAGTCTTCTCATTTGCTTTCACACAAATTTTGCACTAAGGCAATAAAAAAAATTTCATGCATATCATTTTGAGCATGTCATAAACAAGTTCACATGTCAAGGAGATAAATTATAGGTCATTCAAATGTACTTCCCAATCAATTCTCCTAATCCAAAAATGCATGTTTGAACATAGAGGTGACATGGATTACAAGCCAAGCAAGGCACACTTATTGAATAAAAAACCATATAAGATTATATATAAGCACAACCAAGAACACTCAAGCAAATAATAAAGAAGCATAAAGTTGATCAAATTTTTGCTTATTCCAACATGCAAGGTTGCTCTCTTTGCTTGAGTTCCCCATAAGGGGTCAATCATCAAAACACATCAAGACATATGACAAATCCCAATAGACCTACTAAGTGACTTGAACCTAGTTGAGTCTAAGGGCTTTGTAAATAAATCTGCTAGTTGATCATTAGTGCCCACATGCTCAAGTGCAATGCATTTGTTTTCAACTAGTTCTCTAATGAAATGATGCCTAATGTCTATATGCTTTGTCCTAGAGTGCTGAACAGGATTCTTTGAAATGTTAATTGCACTCATGTTATCACAATAAAGGGTAAGAATACCTTGATCAAAGCCATAATCTACAAGCATTTGTTTCATCCAAAGGAGTTGTGTGCAAGCACTTCCGGCGGCTATGTATTCCACTTCAGCTGTGGATAGAGAGATGGAATTTTGCTTCTTGCAAAACCATGAGACCAAGTTGTTGCCTAGGAAGAAGCAACCGCCCGATGTACTCTTCCTATCATCACAATTTCCTGCCCAATCTGCATCACTAAAGCCAACTAAGCTAGCATTAGTGTCAAAAGAGTACCATATCCCATAGTTGGAAGTCCCATTCACATATCGAATGATTCTCTTCAATGAGGAGAGATGGGATTCCTTAGGATCAGCTTGGTACTTAGCACACACACCCACACTAAAGGCTATATCGGGCCTACTTGCGGTCAAGTAAAGCAAGCTACCAATCATACCCCGATAAAGACTTTGTTCCACACTCTTGCCACTAGCATCCTTGCTTAGTTTCAAGGTGGTACTCATGGGTGTGTCACAATGTTTGGCATTCTCAAGGCCAAACTTCTTCACTAGGTTTTTAGCATACTTAGCTTGGGATATGAAAATCCCATCATGCAATTGCTTGATTTGCAAACCTAGGAAGTAATTGAGCTCCCCAACAAGACTCATCTCAAACTCATGAGACATGACATCAACAAATTGTTGGACTTTGGATTTGTTGGTGGAGCCAAAAATGATATCATCAACATAGATTTGAGCTATGAAAAGCTCATCTTTGTTCCTCTTGATGAATAAAGTTTTGTCAACACTACCCCTAGTGTAGTCATTGTCAACAAGAAATTGAGTGAGGCGCTCATACCAAGCTCTAGGTGCTTGTTTCAACCCATATAAAGCCTTCTTGAGGCTATAGACATGATTTGGGTGGTGTGGATCCACAAACCCCTTGGGTTGCTCAACAAACACTTCCTCATGCAGGAAACCATTGAGGAAGGCACTCTTAACATCCATTTGATGCAATTTGAACTTGTGCACACATGATATGGACAAAAGAAGCCTTATGGACTCAAGACGGGCAACCGGAGCAAAGGTCTCCTCAAAGTCAATACCCTCAACTTGAGAGTATCCTTGTGCTACAAGTCTAGCCTTGTTGCGCACAATGTTGCCATTTTCATCCGACTTGTTCCTATATACCCATTTTGTGCCTATGACATTAGTATCCTTGGGTCTAGGAACGAGAGTCCAAACCTCATTTCTTTCAAATTGGTTTAGCTCTTCTTGCATGGCAAGAACCCAAAACTCATCATTCAAGGCTTCATCAACCTTTTTGGGTTCAATTTGAGAGGTGTAGCAAGTATAGCTAATTTGATTAGCTAATTGACGCCTAGTCCTAACACCCTCATTCATATCTCCAAGAATGTCATTCTTATTGTGGAGATGTCTAACCCATAGAGCGGGTTCTTTAGAGTCCAAAGATGGATCTCTATCAAGAGGTTGGATGACCTCTTCATCAAGACTTGACTTCACATCAATTGAAGTCTCACCATTCTTCTCCAAGAAAGGATCATCAAGCACAATGACCTCCTCATCATGGTCTCTAGTCTTAGGCCTACAATCATCTATGACGACATTAGATGATTCCATGACACTCCGAGTTTTTAAATTGAAAACTCTATAGGCCTTACTATTAAGGGCATAGCCAATAAAAATCCCCTCATCACTCTTGGCATCAAACTTGCCAAGTTGATCTCGGTCATTTAGAATATAGCATTTGCTCCCAAATGAGTGGAAGTAGCTAATATTTGGCTTCCTACCCTTCCATAATTCATAAGAGGTTTGCCTAGTACCGGGCCTTAGGAAGACTCTATTTCCTATGTAGCAAGCCGTATTGACGGCCTCGGCCCAAAGGTTCCTAGGGACATTGTTGCTAAGCAACATCACACGACCCATCTCTTGAAGGACCCTATTCTTCCTCTCAACAACCACATTTTGTTGAGGAGTTCTAGGAGCCGAAAACTCATGGGAAATGCCTAAGCTATTGCAATAGCTTTCAAAACAAGCATTTTCAAATTCCCTCCCATGGTCACTCCTAATTCTTTTAATGCTTTTAATGTGTGAGTTCTTTTCATTTTGAATTTTAGTGCAAAGCATTTTAAATTTTTCAAAAGTTTCAGATTTTTCTCTAAGAAAATATGTCCATGTAAATCTAGAAAAATCATCAACACAAACAAAAATGTATCTCTTGCCACCGAGACTCTGGGTTTGCATGGGACCCATAAGGTCCATATGTAGAAGCTCTAATGGCTCCTTGGTGGCGAGATACTTGCCTTTCTTGTGCATACTTTTGGTTTGTTTCCCTTGTTGACAAGGTCCACAAACGCCATCGACTTTCTTCCCAAGCTTAGGGAGGCCACGCACAACCTTGAACTTATCTAAGATCCTCAAATCTCGATAGTTCATGTGGCCAAGTCTTTGATGCCATAACTCAATTTCCTCACATTTGGACATATTGCAAGAGATAGCACTAGCTTCAAGACAATAGCAATTGTCACTAGATCTCTTTCCTTTTAGCAAGGTTTGTCCATTTGGCATTAAAATAGAGCAATCATTTTTGTTAAACAAGACAGAGAGTCCGTCATCATTAAGATGAGAAATGCTTATAAGATTGGCTTGTAAGCCATCAACAAGTAAAGCATTTGACAAGGAGGGTAAATCGGAAATGGAGATGGTTCCTTTCCCTATGACTTTCTTTCTAGATCCATCACCAAAGGTGACAAATCCTCCATCCTCCAAGACAAGGGATTTAAAGAAGCTCTTGTTCCCCGTCATATGCCTAGAACACCCACTATCCAAATACCAAGTGTTAGAGGCATTTGCCTTCAAGGCAATTGGAGCCACATAGCAAGAATAGTTATCCCTTCTAATCCACCTAGGTGTAATGTTCTCATTCCTAGTAGGTATTAGTCACATTGGCTCTAGATTTTCTAAGATCATGCAAATTAGCTCTGGGTTTCCTAGGAACATGCATTCTAGCTCTAGCTCAATTTCTTTCAATCATGCTCTTGATTCTACACATTTCAATGTATTTAAAGCAATTTGGTCTAATGTGACCATCAACACCACAAAAGTGACAAGTGGGAATAAAATAAGAAGACATACCATGCCCTTGTGAGTACAGAGGGGCTTTCCCACGCATTTGAGCTTGTCTTTTGTGTTGGATTGGTTCTCTTTTTCTTTGTTGTTGAGTTGGAATGAATTGCTTCCTTGGTTGCCCTTGCATGAATTGCTTTTTGGCTTGATGGTATTTCGGTTGAGGGAAACTTGCTTGATGCACCCTTGTTGATTGAGCTTGAGCTTGTTTCCCTTGTGCTACCTTGACTTGAGGATCTTTAGAGCACTCTCCTAGTTCGATCTTCTTCCTAGGATATTGTGAGGGTGGAGGCTCTTTGTTATCCAAACCCTTAACAAACACAATTTTGCTTGATGATGAGGTCTCCTTGTCATTTTCATAGCCAAGACCTTTCTTATCACTTGGCCTCTTGCCAACTCCCAACATGTGGTCAAGTTTATTCGTGCTTGAAGTCATCTTAGCAATGATCTCTCTAGCTTCTTCAAGCTCCTTTTCCATCAATTCCTCATTCCTTTTGGCTATCTTCACTTCTTTATTTAAGTGAGTAGCTTCGGTGGATAGCTTGAGATTCTCCCCTTTTAGCCTTTGAATCTTCTTCTTCATCTTCAATCTTGAGCTTTGAAAATGCTCAATGAAGCCTTCAAGATCCATTCCTCCTACATCCATATTTGTTGAATGGGATGAAGAGTCACCATAGCTAGAGTCATTTTCACTTTGTTTCTCTACCTCTTCATCATCTATTGCTTCCTTACTCTTAAGAGAAGATGCGAAGGCAATAAAGTTTGCCACATGATCCTCATCATCTGAGGATTCTCCTTCTTCTTCCAAGTCATCACTATCGCTCTACGTGGCTGCCATGGCCTTTTTTTTTTCTTATTTTTCAAATTTCCACAATCCGTGGAGATGTGTCCGAAACCTCCACATTCAAAGCATTGAATCCCTTTTCTTGTGGGCTTGTCATTCACTTGACTCAAACTTCTTGAAATGAGTCTTCTTCTTTATTTCCTTTCCTTTGGATCCAAATCCCCTCTTCTCAAAATTGATGAACTTCTTGAATCTTTTCACCATGAGGGCCATTTCTTCATCTGAGTCTTCTTCCTCCCTCTCAACCTTAGAAGTCTTCAGAGCAATGCTCTTTTGCTTCTTTTGAGGTGTAGGTGTGGGAGTCCATCTAGACTCATAAGCTAGAAGCCTTCCAATAACTTCACTTGGCTTCATATTCTTGTAGTCACTATTCTCCTCAAGAGCCGTCACTTTTGACTCAAATCTTGCTGGAAGCGACCTCATAATTTTTTGCTTGATCCTCCTATCCGAATAGGGATCACCAAGTTGATGGCTTTGATTGACTATGGCCATCATCTTCACTTGAAAGTCGTTGAAGCACTCATCTTCACTTGAAAGTCGTTGAAGCACTCATCTTCCTCCATCCTAATTTGCTCGAATTGTGTTTGGAAGACTTGAAGCTTAGAGTCCTTGACTACCTTGGTTCCCTCATGGCCGTCTCTAGAATCTCCCATGCCTCTTTTGCAATTCTTGTTGTTTGGATCAATTTGTACTGATTGTCATCCATTGCACAAAGAATTGCATGTATAGCCTTGTTGTTCCACTTGGATGCTTCAAACTCTTGAGTTGACCATTCCGACTTTGGCTTGAGAACTACACTTTCGTCTTCAAGAGTCTTTACCGGAAGAGTGTAGCCGTCTTCAATTGCCATCCATGCTCGGTCATTTATTTGGCAAATGTAAGACTCCATCTTGCCTTTCCAAGAGGCATAGTTTATTCCGGTGAGCAAAGGGGGTCTTGTGCTAGAGGCTCCCTCATTACCACTTCCATTCCCACTCATAGTGTTTAGGTATGAATGAGATGAATGTTTATGATGCAACAAACACAAACAATAGGCAAGACACACAACGAGCAAGGATCACCTAAGTGTATCTAGGAACCCGCTCTGATACCAATTGAAAATACACAAAGTGTGTCTAATACAACCTAGAGGGGGGGGGGGGGGGGTGAATCGGTTTTAGTTGATTAATTATCAACTTTTCGACTTAATCAATTTTTAATAATCCTACTCCATATTAACAATCAATCAATCCAACATAAATATGCGGAAAACAATAAATACACAAGGATTGATTTACGTGAGAAACCCTCCAACTGGGCAAAACTCACGGGCTATCCTTCTAGCCACATACGGTCCTCAAATCCACTATTTGAATGAAAGTTTACAACCTAGGTTGACCTCAAGTCACACCTACTTGGTCACTAACCCTTTCAATCTACCCAACGGGACTTTAATAGTGATTCTTGACCACAAGCTTGTGCACTAACTCACTTAGTCACAAAGCTTAACAATCAATGAAGAGGTTAAACAACCTATGTGAATATGTAAAAGATATTCAAACATGCAATTAATGCTAGGCAACAATAAATGCTTATCTAAGGATTTAAAGATATCAATAAATGCAAATCCTAGATATCAATATCTAAATGCAAATGCATGAAGATTTAGCTAGAAGGGTAAAATCGTCCTAAATGCTAGCTATTAATGAACAAGGCTCTCAACCAACAACCAACAACCAACAACTCAATCATGTTATAAATGCCAATAAACATAAAGATATGCAATAAAATCACATAAAAGAGCTAACCCTAGGCAAACAAGAACATAAATAAATACAAAGAGATTTAGGGCATGTTCAAGTTACCTAGTCAATGAAAACAAGAAGAATCCATGATGAGATGATGCTTGAAGATGTTAGATGCACATGGATTTGTGTTTGGTTGAGTAAAGATGAGTTCTTGGGAGTTTCTCTCTCTAATGGAAGCTTAGCCTATCAAAAATGGCTTCTTGAACTCATAAAAACGAGCAAGGAAGAAGATAGAACATATATATAGAAACCCTAGACAAAACTGCGTCGTTTTGGGTTTGAGAAACAAAATCCCGTCAATACCGCTTGCTGGACCGCGTCGCAGGCAAGTGTCCAGACCGCGGTACACACAGCAGTGCACCGTCTGGACAACAACGCGGTGCAGGGCGCTGTGCATGCAGGTGCACAGGCCGCGGTATGGGCAACAGAGGCTTACTGGACAACACCGCGACTTGGGTCGCTTTGCGTGCAAGTGTACAGGAAGCGATACACGAAGCATAACTCTGCTGAGATATACCGCTCTGTGTGCCGCGGTGCAAGCATGTCTTGCCAAGCGGTCTAGGCCGCGCTAAGAGAGGAATTTCTCTTTTCTGGGCAAACTCAGCACACTAAGAGATGTGCAAAATGTGCAAGTGTGGAGTGTGAAAAGAGGCATACAATACATCATGCAATTACATGAAGATAGGAACATAATGCATGCAAGTGAGTGTGTGCAACTAGATCTCTTCAAAAAAAGTTAAACTAGTGAGATACCTTTGAAGTGCTCTTTGAAAGAGATGATGTCCTTGAAGCTTGGCCTAAATTACCCTTACAAAGAATAATCCCCAATGTGGTTTGTCAACGAAATAAGCCAATCAAAATATGAGGAACTTACAAATAGCAAACTTGTCAAAAACAAACAAAAACAAAAATAACAAAAACAGACTCGATTTATAGACACAAAATTCAGTTGAAATTCAAATTCAACCTATGTAAACATTCTATTGCGTATTTTTAAAACACTCGATAAAATTTTCTCAAATTTTGACACAAAAAATATACATGAAAACGAGCAACAAAAGCAGCTCAATCGCAAGTTTACGAAACATAGCATCGCCCTTGACCTTTGGTTGAAAAATTGATCATAACTGTAAGTGCCTCACTTTATGATTGGCTTATTTCGTTGACAAAATCACAATTGGGGTTAATCATTGTAAAAGGGTAGATTAGGAATTGAAGATCTTCCATTTGACTCCAAGTGCTTCAAGGAAGATAGATTACTTGACTTTACTTTTACTTGAAAGGATATAGTTGCACACACTCACTTGCATGCATTATATTCTTGTTTACATACAATTGAATGATGCATTGTATGTCACTTTTCACACTCCACACTTACACATATTGCACATCATATTGTGTGTTGAGTCTGCTTAGAAAATAGGGTTTCTTCTATTTCCGTGGCCTAGACCGCTTGGCAAGCACTGCCTGAACCGCGACATACAGAGCGGTAATCATCAGTCGGCTCATGCTGCCTGGACCGCGTTCTGTACACATGTACACCCAGCGGTCTGTGAAACGGTAAACTTCAGTAGGCCCCTGCTGCCTAGACCGCGGCCTGTGCACTGCACGCACAGCGGTCCCAACCACGATGTTGTCCAGTAGGCACACTGCTGCGTGTACCTGCGGTCTGGACAACTTGCCCGAGCCGCGGTACGCACAGCGGTAATGACGGGATTTTGTTACTGTTTTCAAAACGGTGTAATTTCGTCTAGGGCTTGATATATATATGCTCTTTCCTCTTCCTTGCCTCTTCAGAGCTTCAGAACTTATTCTCTTTCATTCCTTTTAGAGCTCAAGAGTGTCTTGCAAGAAAAGGTAGCAAAAAACCATTTTTATTGTGCAAAACCCAATCACCCATCATTCATTCATGGTTCTATCATCATCTAGCTTCATCTAGGATGTTTCTAAGCATGGGTCTTCATCAACATAGCTTACTTGGTAAGTAGAACACCACTCTCATCCATCTTTGTGTTCTTGCTTAACAAGAAATCTCTTTTATGTTTCTTATGCATCTAGTTTATAATTTTTTATTATAAATAGAGATTTTTGTTGATGTTTGGGTTGTTGTATTGTGATAGCTATTGCATCTAGGAATGCTTTGATTCCATATAGCTAGGTTATATGTGTGTCATATAGCAACATGATATCTAGGAATGTTTGAAGCACTCATACATGACTAGATAAGCATTAAATGTGTTGACCTTGCATTTTGTGCATTTAGAATATCATCATATTCACTTTAGGTTTTTTATCTCTTCATTTAAGAGTTAAGTCTTGTATTTGCCTTGGGTAGTATACAAGCAAGAGCCTAAAATCACTATTAAAGGTCTACGGGTAGTAAGAACGGATTAGTAACCGATTAGGTGTGATGTGGTCAACCTAGGTTGTAATCGTTTCTGCAAATAGTGGATTTGAGGGTTCGATTGGCGATTAGGCCCGTGAGTTTTTACCCAGTTGGAGGGTTTCTCACGTAAATCATATCATCGTGTTATTTTGTTTATTCCGCATTTTATTATGGCTATGATTGATTGTGTTAGAGATTAGAGGTTGTGTTGTTTAATTTTGATTAACCAAAAAGATGGCATTTAATTTAACTAAAACCTATTCACCCCCCCCTCTAGGTTAGTTTTATCACTCTTAGTGTATTTTCAATAACTTTTGTAATACTATTTAGAATTTTACGTTCTTTATATCATTGAATTATTAACATAAAAAGAAAAAAAGCTTCGCAAACGGAAACATTTATTTCGTCACTAAAAGATACAGTTTTAATAAACAAAGTTTGCTAAAAAATTGTCTCAGTAGAATTTTGGATGAAAAAAACACACAAAAACGAAACGAAAAACAAACCTACACCCAGAATCCTAATCTAAACAATGTCCTCAATGTTTGAACAAGAAATAGAATGAAAGAATAGGGAAGAAGGTAGAGTGACAAAAATTAAAACGAAAACAAAAATACAAGAAGAAAGAAAAACTTGGATGGGTTGCCTCCAGTTAATGCTTGGTTTACGTCTTGGCTCAACGCATTCATGTTGGTAGAACACAAAACACGAAAACAACAACACTAAACTAATAAGAAATTTAAAACCAAAAGAAACAGAAGCAAGAGAGTTGGGAAGAGATATAGTGAGAACCCGAAAAACAAGAAAATAGAGATACAAAATAAAGTGGAGATAAACAATAAAGAAGACAACAAACATTAAAAAAAAAATTCCTTTTTGAAAAAGACTAAAGGTAAAATCATTTGAAATAAAATGGAGGGGCATTTTGTCAATTCAAGAAAAAGGTAGGTGAAAACAATACAAACAATTATCCATGACATAAATAGAAAATACCATCTTTAAAAGGCTAAATATGGGTATTCCCTCTAATAATAACAATCATAATTGGATGCTAATAAAATAGTCCAAATTAAAGATCAGTTTTGATCTTCCATCTCCAAAACAAAAACAAAAGTCATTCGTGCACTTAATCAACAACATAAAATTGGAGGAAAAATACAAATTACAAATTGGACGTTATGGATTGATGGCTTGACAGGGTGTGTTCAATAAGATCGTGAAAGAGAGATTTCAGCTGTGACAGTACATTGTGAGATTGTGAGAGTGAGAAATATGATAAGGTATTCAATGAGTTGAGCGGCATGAGTTTGTGGTGAGGGCAATAATTTTAAACTATTTTATTTATTTTATACAAAAAATAATTTAAATAATTTTTTAACCAAATTTAATTTAAAATATTTAAAATAATTTTATTTTTATTTTCTTTGAATTGATTTAAAAAACCTTTAAAAACTATTAATAAATATTCACGCTAATTTAAATGGAGCACAAAGAAAATATATTTATCAAAACATATTTAAAATATTATTATACCATTAATATGTTTAAATCAAAAATTGTTTGTATATTTATAATTTAATTTTATAATATTTATGTGAAACCAAATTAACTTATAATATTTTTTAACAAATTTAATCAAAATTATTGTAGCCCAAATAAATAATAAACAAATATATTATAACTCAAGTTTTGAAAAAAGAAACATAAAATATTTCTTAATTTACAATCCCAAAGCTAAAATCTAGGAGAGTGATAAAAATGTCAAATCGAATAATTAATAGTAAACAAATGGGTTTGGAGATTTGGGAAAGAAGAGGATTCTTAGTGGAAAAGAGTGATTTGTGCCGAGTATGGGTTATGCAATAGCGTATTAAAATGGAATTGGCTCTCTAATTCTCTGGCTTCCTTTTTTGTCAAATCGGTGGGAAGTTTGCCAGTGGCTGGAACTTTTTCGGATATAGCTCTTAGTGAGGGGTTCAAAGTGATAATCGGGAATGGTGGTTGGGCCCATTGACGTGAACGTTTTTGTCGTTAGAAAATGTCTGTCAAAGAAATTTATAAAAAAACCTTAGCTATGTGCTTTAAATTGCTCTAAACAAGTATAGAGATAAGTTAGGGTATCGTCCACATGGGTCAGAGATAGCAATGACTAGATTAGGATTAATAATACTAAAATGCATAAAAGTATAGTTTCATTGGTTGGGTTTGAAAGTTAACAACTAAAATGCAATCAAACTAAGTTATACTAAATGCAACTAAGTTGGTAAGAATGTGATGTTATAAGATAATGAGATGAGTGAGAGTCAATGTAATCTTACACAAACGGTGGGCCTTCCATTTATCAATTAAGAACTAATTCGATTTATTATGGCAAAATCTATCTTTAAATGTGATTCTAGGATCACTTAACTCTCTCTATACACCAATGATTGGGATAATCTATTGAGTGTAGAGATGGTTTCCAATTAAGTCTAGATAGATTTAGAGTAGTTGAAATGAATTAGATTGAGATGCTCACAATCCATTCCTTCCACTATTTTTGCGAAGATGTGTTGGATTGGGATGCTCACAACACATTTCTCCCCTTCAAGATAGCTAGTTTGTCACCTAAAAGTGTGTATCTCAACTTAGATTGAGAGTTAAACCCACTATTTAAAACAATCAAGAAATTCTATTTAAAACAATAGAAATTCTACATCAATCCATGGACCAAGAGTTGGGATGCCTCTTTAATTCATAGATATATCAAATTCATTAAGAGCAATGAATGGAAATAACAATAAAAAAACTAATATAAATGGTGGAACACCCACAAATTCATGTTCAATTACATAATTCCCACTATAACTCCCACTATAGGGTTTAGCTATCCATAGAAATCACACAAAAGAGAATAAAAGAGTCAAGAGATGAGAAGAGACCCATTGGGATGCTGAAATCTCTGTCTTCAAGCTTCTCTTCTCCTCTCCTTCAAAGTGCAAAAATCTAATTTGTATACTTCTGTAGAATTTTCATTTAACGGATTATCTCCAATAATCCGTTATTGGAGATAATCCGTTAATTTCTAAGGTTTCTATCATATTTTTGATGTCTACTGGCCAACTTCTATCTTCTAGACTTTCTAGGTTTGTCTCTACTCTAGAAACTATACGCAAATCTTCGGTATAATCTTGAAGTAGATATTCTTCTATTTCTTCATAGCTTAAAACTTGGGCCGGTTCTAAATTTTACTATAGAATCTTCTAATAAGGAATCAAAATATTCTAGATCAACATGTTTTTCTACATTATTTAGCTTCTGTATATAAGGGAGGTTATTAGTTTCTAACTTTGGTTGTACAAAAGTGGATTTCTTAAAGAAATTAACTCTATTTGGTGTTATTAACATGCTTCCATTGTTTCATAGTATAAAGTTTAATCCTAAAATAAACTTATAATTACTAACTTGCTTTGTTACCAAGGTTTGAGGTAAGTTATGTACTTCTCCATTAATCCTAATAGGTGTATTAATTATGCAATCTGCTAGATCATATGTAATAGAGATCCATTAAACCGTCTTAAGCCTACATCAGTCCCTAACTTAGTCCTATGTTCTTCTGGAGCTAAGCTTTCACGTATTGTGCATTTATTAGCACCTATATCTATCATAGCTTTCGTTCGTATACTTTTTGGTTTGTAAAGTATTTATGTGTCTATTAACATAAGTTCACTACTAACGTGATTGACCTTATCTTCTTCTATACTTATACACTTCTTACAATAATAAATTTCTTCATTTTTGTAACCTTTATTAAGTTCTTTATTACATTCACTACAATTTTTTCCTAAAAAGGAAACTATTTCTTCAATTACATTTATGTCTAATGCTAAGTCTGATTCTTCATTATTTTAACTTCGTCATCTTCACCGGACATTGATTTATCTTGATCACTTTCTGTTTCATTGTCATCTATTATACATATACTTTCACTATCGGATAGCCCATCTAGGTTATGAACTTCTTTTAGATTTTCTATATCTTCTACTTATAACACTTGCTCTAAAACATTGGTTTAACTTTCTTTGCTTCCGGCCAATTTGGCTTTATATGTCATATTTTCCCACATAAATAACATTTACAGCTTTTATGATCCTTTCTTTTGTAAATTCTCTTTCCTTTTTTGAGTGCCTTTTTAACTTTATCCTTATTATACCTATATTTAAAAAAGTCTTTATTGTAAGGCTTAATATATTGCTTGTTATATTGCTTTTTATATTTTTTTGTTCTTTTTATAATTTTTAAATCTTTTCTTGTACTTATATCTATAATTTTTTATTCTACTACGACCTAAAGTTGGTACTTTATACATATCTATGCACATTCTATTAAACTATTGTTACGCTTGTCTTCTAAGTTTTTCTTCATCACACAAATATCTAATTCTTTGTCTAATAAATTCTACTGCAAAGATTAAAGAAATTTGCCAAAATAATTCTTCTTATTTTTTACTTTTAAACCATTCGGATAGATCTTTGTAAAGTCTTTCTTCTATCAAAAATATAGCAAAAATATAGACAAATGTGCGATGATGTGCTTTAATATGCTATAAAAATATATCTGTACCGGCAAGAAAGCCTTAGGCTTAGTTAGACATTGATATGATGGGGGAATTGCTTTTGGTTCTGCTGTGGGAGAATTTCTTTTAGATTTGCTGTGAGAAGAATCCACTGAGTATTTGCTAAACTGATTTTTAAAAGTGATGTAAGAACCCAAAAGCAATTTCAATGTTTTGAAAAATAAATAATTTGTTTTCTTTTTATGTGACCATAAATATATTATAAAATAAATAATTTGTTTTATTTTTATAACCATAAACATGTTATAAAATAAATTAATAATTTGTTTTATTTTATTTTGACTATAACATATTATTACTTTTTTTTTATCTATTACCATATATATTGCGTATATATCAAGAAAATTCATTTGATTCTTCTATAATTTTTTATAAATAGCAAAATATGTTTCAATAAATTATGAGATTATAAAATTGAAATGGACATCAAACAATCCTGAATGACCAAAAGCATTTCACTATAATTTTACCGATCCCTATGTCCAGTTCGGAATCTCTTTTTGCCACAAAAGCGGTTCACGAAGCATTCCCAAACTGGGACTAAGGTGCATACCGCTGCATCCCAAGTTTTAGCCGTGTTCCGTGCAAAAAATGTCTGATGGTACACAGGCACAGCAGAGAATTGAGGAAGCTAAAACGGCACCGCTTAATCAGAGGTTCTTTGCTTGTGATAGTTGTACAAGGGAGGCAAAAGGAAGAAGAAGAGACGTGGGTTTTCTGTGACTTAGAATCTTCAATGGCTTCCATTGTAAGGTTTCTTCTAGAAGGACCTTTACTCCATTTAAACCACCTCTTCTTTCTTTCTTTCAAATCCAACCCATCAAGGCGGTACGACCTACTTTCTGTTTTTGTAAAAAATTGTGTACAATGTATGTTTGAGATTGATTCTCTATGCAGCTGATTTATTCCATTATTTCAATTTTCAACTTATGATTTGCTATATTCTAACCAGTAATCTTGTGCTTTCACATAGAAATGAATGTTGTGGAGGTAGACAGGAAGCTGCTTAGGGAGCTTCAAGCATTGGGATTCCCACTTTCCCGAGCAGCCAACGCACTTCATTCTTCTGGTGAGCCTTTGTAAATGTCATAGGATTATTAATATGTGTATCAAGTGAAATTGAAGCTGAATAGGGTTTCAGCTTCTGAAGATGATATCACAAGCCTTTTGAACTAACTTTTGCTCTGACATTGACATTATTTTTTTATTCATGTTCAAGGTTCATGTGTGAACATATATTTTTTTCTTTTTCTTTCAAGGTAATTCTGGCCTTGAGGATGCTGTAAATTGGATTATTGATCATGAGAATGATGCAGACATTGATCAAATGCCCTTGGTATGATCCTTTAATTTCATATGTGGCATGGTGCTATACATAGATAAAGTCTCATTCATTGGTTAAGGCTGGTTCATAGCGAGCTACAAGAAGAGTCTCCATAAAAATATAATTTTGGTTATCTTGCAACATGAGTATTCTGATATCTTTGTGCTTAGAAATAATGAACACTTAATTAAAGTGTCTTCCCGTTAGGCCGTTATTATTCATTTATTAATTATTGGTAGGACTTTTAAAACATCATGATGACCTACATGTTTAAAATAAGGGAGGTACATTCACTTAGCAGTGCTATATTGGAGAGTAAGACTATACAATCCAAATAATTAACCAAAAATTCAATCCAAATGATGTGGTAAGAGAGTTGTCCTTATCACATAAATCATGGGATGATATGGTTAATGAAAAAAATCACTTGCCACATCATTTCTGGTTGGTTTTTGGACTAATTTTTTAGGTTGTCTAGCATTAGTGTATATTGAAATATGATATTTTTCTTTCTATTTATTATCTTAGACAGTACTTAGTGGTTCATCTAGGAACATCTTGTCTGGCTGACCCAACAGTAAAAGAAAAGTTAGTAAAGCTATCATTCACACTTTATATAATATATGTTCCCACTTCAGAGCATGGTATATCTTTGATATTTTCTCTCTTTATGAATTCTCTGATGGAGAAAAGCTCTGAATTCACTGGTATGGTCAATTCGTAAATCACCAAATCATAGCATGTCATATTTTTCCATATCTCCCCTTCATTTACGTCAAGTTGTTTGTCCGTTTTGGTGTACGGCTTTCAAAAAATCTAAAAGCTTTATTTTGGTGTCGTGTAAGGCTTCCTGGAGAATATCAACTTCTGTGAAAGGAGGTGGATAGAAAACAAGAAGGATTATTGGTTCTTAGATTAAGTAGTGTAGCTTAACTGCTGTCTGCTTAAGGCAGTTAAAAGATGCAATCTCTTGTACTGTCATGGGATTTTGTTTGTCTCATTTCTTCAGTTTAATCCAGGTAGCAGTCAACATTGCAATCGACTCTTCTGGACCAGAGTATACCAATGAAGAAATGGAAATGAAAGTGCAGGAACTAAGGTTTTTACTCCAATAGTCACTTTTCTGAAGAAAGCCTCTGCAGCTTCTTGTCTCATCTCAGATAGACTCTTTCTGGATTTCGTCCCTTTAATATTTTCCAGCTTGAGATCTGATATTATTTTGACATATAACACTCCCCATTTTATATTTTCCCTTCTCATTTGTTTGCCATTCTCAGGGACCAAGCTGATCAGAAGAAAGAAGAAGTAAAGAAATTGGAAAGAGAAGGGGAGAAGGTAGTTTGCAGATGATTTCTCCTTAGGATGATTCTTTGATTTGAAATTTCTTTTAGCCTTTAGGGGATCCGGTGGGGAACTTAAGTTGTTATCCTCTCTCTCTCTCTCTCTCTCTCTCTCTGCTCCTTTGCTCAAGCATGCACGGGAATTCAGTAAGATAAATTACCTTCTTTAGGCCAGTGTTTCAACGCCCCTATTCATTTTTTCTTTTATTTTCCTTTTGTCCTTCATATATTTTTTAGATTATGCAATCATAATTTGGGAAGTGTGAGATAATTTTCTTAGCCTTCTCCTAACAGAAATGCTAGATTCTTCTATTTCCAGAAATGACGTTGTTGTTAATATGTCATACAAAGGTTTCTATTTAAAGGAATTCAGCCTTAAAAGAAATCAAGGCTTCTGCTATTTGTGAGAATTCTTACTGTATGTTAGTGATGCCTGTTTTGCTGTCACCTAGATGGATTTTCATAGAACTGCACTTAATTAACTTTTTTTTTTTTTTTGAAAAAGCACTTGCTTGTAAATATATATTTATTTATTTTGGAGTTATGGTTAGTATGTTTCACTATGCTGCACAGTCTATCATCATTGTTAATTTTACCTTTCTAGCATCTAGGCTTGCTATTTTGGCTTACCTCTCTTCTACATTTTTTATAGGAAAGGATTCGAGCAGGTAAAGAACTACTTGAGACAAAGCGAATTGCAGAAGAAAATGAAAGAAAACGGTATGTCTTGTAATTCCAGTTATTTCTGTTGGTGTGCAATTTTAAGGATTGTTTTTCCCATTTTCATAGCCTATACATCATATTGTTTTCCTTTTGACTTCTGATGCACTTTTATCTTTCCCAGCTTCTTGGCTTTGAGGAAAGCAGAGAAAGAGGAAGAAAAAAGAGCAAGGGTGAAGATTCGTCAAAAGATAGATGCAGATAAGGTGTCTCTGCAATTCTTACTGTTGTTCTATATATATATATATATATATATATATATATTTCACATGAGTGCTTGAAATTTATTAAGTAACCAAGCTTTTGAAAGGCTAAATCGGGTATAGAGGCGTTTACCATGGCCTTGCGTCTCGTAAGCTTCGAGGCGAAACCAGGCGTAAGCCTAAATTAAATTAAAAAAAATAGAAATTCATACCATAAGATCAATGACTCAATAACATCAAATAAAAACACATCATAATGTAGTTCATAAAAGAAAACAAATAATAACAAAGCAAAGTCATAAAATAAAAGGCTAAAAATCATTAATCCTATCCCATACTTGAAATTTAAAATAAGTTTTAGAGTTAAAATCTATAACTCTATCTAATGTTTATTCTCATCAAGACTAATGACATCATTTGGAAGACATTCAGGATTATTAGCTCCATCTCCATCAACATCATTGAACCCAATCTCATTGTCTTCATTTGGAGAAGAATGCTGCATATTGCCTCTAGGGTTTGTTTCCTTTTTAGAGTGTTTTAATTTTGTCTTTTTAATTTTTTTTACTAGCTAAAGCCCATTAGACTCTCAAAACTTAAGCTCAAATCTTAGGCCCATTAACATTACTAAATGAAACCCAAAACTTATCTATAAAAAAAGCCCAAACATCTATATAAAAGGTCAACAAACTCCTCCTTTACCTAGGCTTAAGCCTCTTAAGCCTCAAGCCTTACGCCTCAAGTTATCGAGGCATAGGTTTCATAGAAGTTGCTAGAGGTTTAAGACTTGAGGCTTTTTCTTAGCGCCTCAGCGTCTCAAAGGCGCATGCAAGAGCAATGAGGTTGACACATTGAAAAAGCCCAAATACAAACCCATATTCTAATGTAGAACAAACAAATAACGATATTAAATACAATCACGTGAGGGTACTTGAACCCAAAGACTTATGTTGAAAATTAGCTCCGATACCATGGTAATAATTGTAACACATAAAGCTAAAGCTTACAGAAAATGACCCAAACAATGATATTAAGATCTCTATGGTTTAGTAGACTAGAATTTGAAAGTTTCTTTATCTTAGAATTTTGAAAACTTTCCCTTATGATTTATTATCATACGTCCTAGTAAATAATTTATTCGGTTTGTATTTTTTTTTTGGAGAATACTGGACCAGGGGCTCAGTGTTGAGGTGTCGGAGAGGATGGGTAATCATATTAAAAAAAAAACATACAAAATTAGCAACAAAAGTAATAATTTAAAATCTAAGTTGATATATAAAATATAATGTTGATAAATGTTATCCTTAGTTAAAGCAATAACTATTTTGAGTCTTAATGTTCCGAAAACTGCTATTTGGGCTCCAAAAATTGTCTGCATGTTGTCTCAGGTAGAAAGGAGGCATACTCTTGGATTCCTCTCAGAAAATCCTGCTGCTGTTAATCCTTCTACTCCTATTGGTCATAATAAAATGGTATGATTGAAAAAATATACAATTTATCCCATCACAAAATTTAAGCTGAAATGTTTGTGCCTTGGACTCTGTTTTAAATTACAGAACCCTTTGCCAGTTTTGTCTGTTACAATGGCCGAGCATATGAGAGAATGTTTAAGGTCTCTCAAACGAAATCATAAGGTAATGACATTTGACCAACACATTGAAAGGAAAGTTAGTCATCTGTATGGAACTGGATAAATGTGCATATGGTTGATAGGAGAAATTAAATTGTCTGTGAGGCTACATAAAAGGAAAAGAATTTATTAAAATAATGGTAATTGTTTAAGAAAGATCCAATTCTCGGAAAAATAGCATGCAATTCATACATAACAACAGATGGCAATGAGTGTTTGAAAATGTCTAGATGAAACAGGATCCTTGATTAACTTCAACTCCTTTCATATTAAAAGTAAACTATGTACTCTGGATTTCTCGTTCCTTCTCTAGGATCTATTCATTCCTTATCTTTTCGGTGAAGGATTACATATGCTTTTTTATTTTTATTTTTATTTTTTAATTTTTTTTAATTTTAAATGATCTATTTGCCCTACTGGATCTGGATGTGTTACTATCAATAGGCTTATTCTCCTCAATTCTTATTTATTTATTGGGTCTAGGGCGATGATGCCAGAGTCAAGAGGGCCTTCCAAACACTTTTGATTTATGTTGGAAATGTTATAAAGAATCCTAATGAGGAAAAGTTCAGGAAGATACGAGTTGGAAACCTCTTATTCCAGGTAAAGCACTTCTTTGATTGATATTTTTGAAGAAACTTGATTTAAGCATTTCTACCTAACTGTTTCTCCCATCTTAGGTTTGTTTACTGTCACAAAATTAACTGATAAAACCTATATATTTTTATGAACTATTAGACTGGTAGGGGCATTCTGGACACATATAATTGTAATTAATAAAAGGAACTCATTGATCACAGCGATAAATATTAAAGAGGTCCCTTATGCCCCGAGCCAAAGAAACTTCCTCCATATAGTTGAATTGGCATTTATTTCCTGTGATTAGCATTTATTCTTATGAATTTTTATGGATTTAAAGTCTTGCATATATCTTTCCATTGAGAACTCATGTTAAGGAGTTCGTCAAATTAAAAGCTGGCAGGAGTCAAAAATGGATCATCACTCTTTATGCCTTCCTCCAACTCTCTAATGGTTTTTATTCACTTGCTATATCACTTTTGCTGTAATATTTGTCAGTCCAAGTCTTTATCCGCATTTTTTTCTGTAAACATAGCAAATAAATATTCTATTTTGTTTCTTCATTATTTCTTAATAATATATATGTACACCCACTTAATTCTGAACAGGATAGGGTTGGAAGTATGAAAGAAGGTATTGAGTTTCTTGAGCTTTGTGGGTTTGAGAAAACTGAAGGGGGTAATTTCTTGTTTCTTCCTCGCCACAAAGTTGACATGGCAGCATTGAACTCAGCTGGGTCCTTATTAAGGTCTGCATTGACAAATCCTTTCTTTGGAGTTCTCAGTGGTTAACAGAAGATTGGTAGGAGGAAAACTGGGCTTTAAAACATATGAAATACCAAAACAGAAAAAATTTCCATTTATCTTCTAGAAACTTTAGTATTTTCTTATGCTGGGGTTCTGTTTTGCAATTTATATGATAATATTACATTTTACAAAACCAAGACTAAGGAAATGATTGCAAAATTTCATCAATAAGGAAGAACCATACTTGTGTTGTTATTATCACTGCCATCTGTGCATTTTCTGAAGGGATAATTACCCCGATGACCATCAACTTGGTTGACTATTATCAAAATGACCATTAGATGTGGAATTGGTTTCAAAATGGCCTTTCCGTTGTGTTATTACACCGTTAAATTTTTTTAGAACTACTCTAGTGACTATTCTTAACATGTATTTTTTAGGAGAGATTTTAACATTACATAGTAATTTAAATTTTAACAAAAGAAGATGATTTACATCACATAGTAATTTAAATTTGAACCTGCTCTTTGGGTTCAGCATTTGGTACAATAGCCTTGGTCTTCGGTGCTTGCTTAACCTTCTCGTTGGGATCAACACTTTGCACAATGTCCTTGCTCTTCTTCGGTTTGGGTGCTTGCTTAACCTTTTCGTTGGGTGTAGCACTTGCTACAATGACCTTGCTCTTCTTCGGTTTGGGAGCTTGCTTTAGGTTCTCCTTGGGTGCATGACTGTCTAGATTGCCTTTTTTATTCTTTGGTTTGGGAGCTTGAAGTTGGTTCTCGTCAGATGCAGCACTCAGTAGAGTTTCTTTCCTCTTTTTGGGTTTTAAGGCTCGCTTTAGCTTCTCGTTGGAAGCACCACTTGGCAGTGGTTCTACGTTAACCATGTTGTTATCACTCACTTGTTCAAGGTTTCTTTCCAACTCATCGGCAATGTCTTCACCCTCCATCCCCGCATTGTCAACTCTAGTATCCTTATTCCGCCGATCCTTATCGACAGCATCTGATTTTGCATTATCACATTATAGGTATATAGTCAGGGCTATTAAAACAACTGAGTAACTCGTAATGAAATAATCATAAAAAAAAAAACCCAACATTCCAAAGGTGCCCAATTATTTGGATAATGAAATGTAAGTAGGCTCGATGAGTTTAATATGCAATCATACAGAAAAGCAAATGCTGTCCAGTCTTATGTCAAATATGTAGGAACGAACAATTCAAACACAAGATAAAATCAAAACAATATTTTTCATGCTTTAAAAAACAGTTTAACTAGTTTTCCTTTCCTGTGTCTCTTCGTTTGTGTTCCTGTTGGTGTAATACGAAACGCACCTGCGACTGTTTTGTTGCAGGGGTCGTTAAACATCATTCCTGGCTGGGTGTTGTTTTAATTCTGCTAGCAGGGGATCCATATTGTTGACGTGCCTCATGATCACTCCCAGTCTCACCATCCTCCCTATCATCAAACCTACTTCCCTCACTAACCGTATCATATGGTTTCGACTTCGATGACGAATCAGACGTTTTGTCCACGGGTGTCTTCTAAGTCACCTTATCTGGGTTCTACAAACAAACCAAAATAAATTCATGTCGTAAACAAAACTGGTAAATATAACAGCTTTTTAATACAAATCACCCTACCACAACAGCAATGGTTTCGAGCCCTCCATGATAACTTGGGTCATCCCAGAAATCATAGACAAGAGTTCTTTCACTTGGGAAATGCGACCGAAAGTTATGTCATATGCTGAACTACTTAAAAACAAATGTACAAACATAATTCATAAGACAGAGCAACTTAACAACTCATATATTTTATGTGTTCAGGAACTGGTATGTAAGGATTGTCCCTGGGTATTTGCAATAGTTGGCATGTGAATCTGAACTCCTTGCCTTGGCAACTCCACTCGACTGTTGGAATTAGGGTCAAATTCTTCCTACTCAGATATAAATACAACAAAATAAGAACAATTTGTTGTAAATAAATGAACTAAATAATAAATAAGGTGATATATATATATATATATATATATATATATCTAAATAAAGATCTCATCTCTTTGTAAATACACCTCTGAAAATCAATACGAAGCAAATATGTTCTCTCATCTCTCTCTATCTCCCTATATATATATATATATATATATATATATATATATATATATATATATATATAGGGGAAATGATGAGAAATGTCATCTTTTTGTCTCGCTGTTGCACCAACGTCACCGGTTTAATAACTTATGTTTAAAAGGCACCTATTTTGGTGAACTACCAAAATTGCCCTTAAATAATCAATTTTTAATTGTCTCTGTACTTCCATCTCCACACTTGAAACACTGAAGGCAGGAACTCCTCTCTTTCTCTCTCTACAATAAATTTCAAAACTACTCAACGTTCTTCAGTAAGCACAACAAGGTAATATGTTTGTCTGAAATACTGTTTTGTATCCTTCATTTTTAAAAAACATTCCTTTTGTAAACATGAAACTGGTTTTGTCAATATTGAATCTGTGAAATTTGAATCTCCGATGCTGTTAATAAAAGGCTCGAAGCCTGTTTGAAAAAGCTCGGACACTGTTTCAAAAAGCTCGGAGCCTGTTTGAAAAAGCTCGAGCCTTTGGACAAAAGGCTCGAGCCTTTGGACAAAAGGCTCGAGCCTTTGGACAAAAGGCTCGAGCCTTTAGAAAACAAGCTCGGAGACTTGAAAAAAGCTCGAAACTTTGTAAAATAGCTCGAGCCTTTAGAAAACAAGCTCGGGACTTTGTAAAAACGCTCGGGACTTTTGTAAAAAAGCTCGGGACTTTTGTAAAATAGCTCGAGCCTTTAGAAAACAAGCACGGGACTTTGTAAAAACGCTCGGGACTTTTGTAAAAAAGCTCGGGACTTTTGTAAAATAACTCGGGACTTTGTAAAAAAGCTCGGGACTTTGTAAAAACGCTCGGGACTTTTGTAAAATAGCTCGGGACTTTGTAAAAAAGCTCGGGACTTTGTAAAATAGCTCGGGACTTTGTAAAATAGCTTTTTCCGAGTTTTTTCATAAAAGTTCCGAGCTTTTTCATCCGAGCTTTTTCATGAACTGCCCGAGATTTTTCATGAATTGATCTGCCCGAGCTTTTTGCATAAGGCTCCGAGCTTTTTCCGAGCTTTTTCATGAAAGCTCCGAGCTTTTTCATGAAAGCTCCGAGCTTTTTTATCCGAGCTTTTTCATGAACTGTCCGAGATTTTTCATGAGTTGCTCGGCCCGAGATTTTTCCATAAGGATCCGAGCTTTTTCATGAACTAAAAAAAAAAGCTCGGAGGGCGCTGCCCCCTGCCCCCCCGCGAGCTGACCGGGCAGCTCGACCACCGCGAGCTCGGCGGGGAGCTCGATCCCCGAATGCGTCTGCATAGCGCCACTCCGTCACCGTTAAAGTGATTGCCTGAGTTTCAACCGGACTTTCTCTCTCTACCTTCACAACTTTGTCACTGTAAACTGAATGAAAGAAAGCTGATGTGGAACAACAATTGAGGGTATTTTTGTCCGTTCACCATAATAGGTGCCTTTTAAACATAAGTTATTAAAGCAGTGACATTGTTGAAATACCACCTCCAAAAAGTGCTATTTATTTTTTGAGCCCTATATATATATATATATATATATATAATGGTTCTCTCATAAACGATATCTTATTTTAATTTCGATAAGGACCTTGATGAAATCATATCAAATTCTATAAATTTTGATCTAAATTTTTTTTTTTGTGGATGGTATGTTCAATGAAACTACCAATTAAAAAAATTTAAGAATTTTTCAAGCACTACAACTATTTATCTTGATTTTGTTAAATATGAAGGCATTGGAAAATAAGCGAAATATAGGAAAATTCAAAAAAAAAATTGTATTCCTTGAAAATTCTCAAATTTTATTTATAAGTGGATTTCATTGAACATATCATCCATAAAAAAATTTAGATCAAAATTCATAAATATGGATGTGATTTCATCAAAGCCCTTACGGAAATTAAAATAAAGGGTCCCTTATGAGAAAACCATTCCGAGAGAGAGAGAATATTTGCTTTGTATTGATTTCCAAAGGTGTATTTACAAAGAGATGAGATCTCTATTTATAGATTTAGAAAACTGCTTGATTGAATGAAAAAAGAGAGATGAGAGAACATATTTGCTTTATATTGATTTCCAGAAATGTATTTACAAAAAGCCGAGATCTCTATTCATAGATTTAGAAAACCACTTGATTGAATGAAAAGAGAATAGGCGGTGCTGATGAAGATAGGCATTGATAGTTGAGATTGATGATGGTCAAAGTAATTGACAAGTGTATTACTTAGTGGGTTAAGAATATATTTGCTTTGTATTGATTTCTAATGGTGTATTTACAAAGAGATGGGATCTCTATTTATAGATTTAGATAACACCTTGATTGAATGAAAAGAGAAGAGGTGGTGCTCATGAAGATAAGCATTGATAGTTGATATTGATGATGGTCAAAGTAATTGACATGTGTATTACTTAGTGGGTAACTAATTTTGGTGATAAGTGTTCAAGTCATGCATGTGGGAGATATGGGAGATAAGTGTGGAAAGCTACACACATGTTACAACACCCCCCTTGAATTTCTACCTTTTTAGATTTTAATTTTTTTGTATGGAAAAATCTAATGGGACAAAAACCTTAACAAAATATTTACAATGATCTTTTGGATCGAGTGGTGTTGGACGTTCTCAAAACTGTCTCGTTAAAAACCTTGTTAGGAAAACCCATTAGGACAAAACCTGATCAAAGGAAAAAATAGTATATTACTAGAATTAATGTTGTTGACGATGATTTTTATGACTACACAAAGGGGATCACACATCTAACAAGCTATTGTTAATCACTAGTAATAGAATAGAAAAACAAAACATGCAGACACACTGTTTTACGTGGTAAAATCCCAAGTTGGGGAAACGTTCATGGTTGTCGGTGACGGTGAGAAGGAGAATTCACTATAAGTTAATAATTACACACTCTTGTTCTCTCCTTGTGTAAAAATTTACTAACTCTTACAATTACACTGTTAGGGTCTATTTATACATGTATAGAACCCTAATTCTTGATACACAGGTAAGGAAAGTTGCTGAGTTTTTATGAGACTCTGACTTGTTCGAGTCGTTGAAGCCCTCTTTCCTATTCTGCGTGTTTTCTGTATCAGACCTCTTGCCTAATCTGAACTCTGATATCTTTAAGGATGTTTGTTTCCTTATCGAAGTATGCTTCGAGACACCTTATTTGAATAAGACTATTTCTTTGCTTATTAGGGTCGTAATCGCAATGAACTCAATGTTATCCACGTGTCGCCCAATCGACCATCTACCAGACTCGACTAAACCTCATTCTCCCCGACTAGTTACGTGATCCTGACCGGAGGTCTTGACCTGACCATTTCAATACTCCCGACTGGGTCATCTTTACCTGGTCAATCTAATTACCTTAGTTGGGTTATTTCCACCCTACCATCTAGGTAACCCTGATCAGATATTGTGAAGTTATATTTGGTCAACTCAGGTTGGTTTAGTCTAGTTGAGTCTTGGTGACATGACGTCCTTAACCTCCTTGAATTCCAGGTAATTGTGCTGACTTGTCATCCTTCAAGATTTTACTAATAACAATACCCCCTTAAACATTTGAACCGAGCATCTCATTCAGCAAAAAGAACTCGCTCGACGAAGTATGTTTAACTCTGCAATTAACTTTGTCATGTAGTCCATTAATACTCATTAATGCTTACCAACTAAGCATTTACTTATGGCCATAAACATTCGATTCGCCCAAGGTAACGTGACATGATGACAGAATCAATAGCAGATTTCTTGTCTCTCAAACGTTGCCTATCGCGTCGCTAGTGGGCGCGTGATTTTTGGAATTAGTATACCAGCCCTCACTCTCACGCGTGTCTTGCTAAACGTGGGATGATGTCACCATTTGCTATATATATTTTTTGAAAACGATTCATTTTTCCTCTTACCACAGATTTCTTTTGCCATCCTTTCCTTTCAAAAACCCTAACTATTTTTCTTCTTTCTCATCCAAACCTTTCTTCGAAGTTCCCCGTTGCTCAAATCTTTTTTCAAAGTCACTCAGTTCTTATCGGACCTCCGACTCTTCCAGCATCAACTTTCTCGTTATTTTCGTCTACTCAGAACATGCATGTATGGATCCTATTACCTATCATCGTTTTTCGTTGAGCTATTTATGTGTGCCGTTGAGACAGATGACAATGAGAATGGTGATAGGATTGAGTTTATCTTGAGGAGGAGTTCTTAAACTTTAACTCAACCCAAAGCTCTCAACGTCGTTTATTCGATTGCTCGACCCGAATTTCAGCCTTCTCATTCTAACCCAAACATCCTTTCTGTCAATACACGTCCAGAAATGTCGAAGACAACCGATACCGGTCGGGGTGGAATGACTGCTGCTAAGGACTCTTCTTTGAGAGAGTTGAAAAATCCTATATCAGCTGTTAAAGTTGGAGGATGTTCCCAAGAAGTGTCAAGCGTATCTGTTAAAGTTCTCCGCTGACCAGCCGCGGGCTTTTAACTTCGAAGTAAATGCAGTGACCGTCCAGGAAATTGCAAAGTTTGTAGATAGATTCGACGTTCCTCACTCGGTGGAATTTTTTCTGAACAGTAGTCGAGCCATCTAGAATTCGCCTAAAGGAGCCGTCACCATATATGGGTCCATGCTTACCTATGAGGTGACTCTCCATATTCAGCCCTTTATTGCCAGATTCCTAGGGATCGCCCTACTCAGTTGGCTCCCAATTCATATAGGATCCTGGTCAGCTTGTGGCACCTATGAGAGCGGATCGATGCTAAATATCCCCCGACCCCTCAAGAAATATGCAATTTCTATACTCTTGGCATAACGGATACTGAAGGCATCTTCCACCTTCAATCCAATTCCTTCAATCACTGGATCCTCAAAGGGTTCAAAGAGAAAACTCCTCCTAAATCCAGCAAAGAACATAAGGGATTTATATGGGGTTTCCCTACATCAAACAAATATTGGAAGAACAGTTGGTTCTTTGTTAGAGGTGATTGTGGCAAAACTGTAGTGGCTGACCCTCGCCAAGACCTGTCCAGGAATAGTGTCCCAAGACACTTTTACAGTCCGGACGTTTGGAATAAAACTCCCTCTACACCAACCAAAAGGCAACCTGGCCAGGTGGTTAAAGCTGCTCATAGGCCTTGGGAAGCGAGAGATCATTGTGTGCTATTTGTGGAGGGAGATCTGATCAGGCTGAGGCTCTTCCCTGTTATTTCCAGTCACCTTAGACGCCGTAAGTTTATATGTAATTTCTATTTTTGGTTCATCTTATGTCAATCGTACACGATTTGTAACACCGCTTATGTTTGTCTTCAGTGTATGATATTGATGTTGTTGCTGGTGAGCAAGCAGAGAAGGCTAAGGCAATGGATAAAACTAGCCAAATGGAAGCTGCTGCCCATTTGGCTCGAGGTATTGCTCCCCCCCGAGCAGGATTTGGTAGAACACACCTACGAGCTTGTCACCAACACATCCTCAGCCTGTACTGATCGGGAGCAAGAGACGAAAACTCATCCCAATGACTTAAGGATAAAGTTCATAAAGGAGACCGCTGCCAAGAAGACTGCTAAAACAACAGCCGAAACCTCTGCCCCTACAACTTCTGGTGTTCCGAAGACAACCTAGCTCATAGTGGGCCCGGAGGCTCATCACATAGAGGTCAGGTTGGCAGATCCTGAAGATGAGGATGATGATCAAGAGACTTTGACTAACTTGATTTCAAGGGAGCATCGTTCAAAGAACGAGACTGATCGTTCTTCTGCGACATCCACTTTGCTTCCATCCGAACAAATCAGAGTGCACGACCAGACTCCTGCTAAACCCAACGAGTGGGTTGGCCCTCAACAGACTGGACTTCTCTAACTGATCGACCAACTTGCCTCGTCTCATGCTCAAGTAGGCCCTTTTGTAAATCAGTCTTTGACTGACCTTCCTGAGTAGAGTGCTGGCAAAACCACAATGCATTTTGTAGTTAAACATCAGATAGTCTTCACTCACTCTGACTCTGATAGGGACTAGGCCTTCTCGAACACACAGCTGAAGATAATGAATCTGACCATTCCTTGGATCATGTCGACAAGGTATCCATGCGATTAGGCCGACCATCCTAGGTCTTGTCAAATACTGAAGTGGCTCCCCTGGCTGGTGGTGTAGGAGTCAGCCTTGTTGAGGGCACCCACTAAAGGCAATCTGCCCCCATATCATTGGAAGGAATTCCTGAAATTCCCCCAATCGGTGAAAGGTGGCGATACTCAGGTGGCCTGTGTGCAAAGAGAAGCAGATCCTCCAATAGACACTCATCTTGGGGAGATTATGAGGACTCTTGGCATAATTGTTGTAATGGACCCGACCTCCACAAGCGTGTTCCCGACCAGTTCTCAACTTCCTAAGGCACGAAGAAATAACCCCTCCATATTTTCTGAATAGAGTGTCATTTGAACCTTCAGCCCTCTCAAGTTCAGGTGGGCCATTAGTCAACCCCATTGACATGTTGCGCTTCATGTTCACCTGCAAAGGGTATATCGAAGAAGGGTATTGGAAGGAAGCTAGAACTGCTAGCAGCTTAGAGTGGATTCACACAACTTTTGATAATGGTGTATCTGTAAGTACCTTGCATTTTTCATCTTTAACCCAATCGTATCACCATGTTTACTTTTTCCCCTTTTACAGGTTGTGAAGGAATTGACTCTGGCCCTAATCACTCATGATGGGCAGGCTGTACAGATCTCCCAACTGAGAAAAGATTTTCCCTAGAAGAATGAAGTTGTCAAATCCGTTTCGGCCAGTGAATCAAAGATTAAACAGTCTTATGAAGAGAAATTGAGAGAATGTGAGGAGACTGAGGATAATCTGAGGAAATCATTGGTCAGTGCTCAAAACAGGGCCTCTGTGGCCAGCAAAAATGTCAGGGAGCTTTCCTCGTGGCTGAGTTAGAGGTGAAAATAGCGAAGGCTGAACTGCGGTGTGTCGAGCTGGAGTCGAGGACCATTTTGGCTAAAAAAGAGATTGCCAAGCTTGAAGAATAGGCCAAATTGCCAAAGATACTCTTGCCTCTACTAAGCACACTATGCTTGAGTCACAACAAAAGTCTAATGAGGCTAAGATTCATTACGAGAGGCTGGCTAATGACTTGAATCAATAACATGTCATCATGGAGATGCTTTCATAGGAGGCCAGACTGGCCCTTGAGATCCAAAATGTCGATCGGTACAAGAGGTCTCCTACCTTTGAGGCCGTCATGTTAAGGGAGCTGGAGCGATGGCTCGTTACTGCTCAGATGTTCTTCGGTTCCAAATAGCTATCTACAGAGGAGGCATGTCAGAATTGGGATATGACGATCTAAAGGCATAAGGCCGAGTCTCTGGAGGCCATAAGAAACCAAAGAATACGATGGAGGGCCTACTGTAGGTCAATCCGAAAGGAACCTCATAGCATGCATCTTAAGTTGCCTTCCAAATCTTCCTTAGTGACATTTCATGCAAACGAGAAGGCAGACGCTTCAGGGAAAGAGGTTGACTTTGGGCCCTTATCTGGCACTGACTATTCTTTTTTCATGGCCTACGACCGAGATGACATCAATTGGCCAGACTTTGGGGACCTGACCAAGAGTTATAAAGATGCCCCGTCTGGCAGTCCATCTGGTAGTTCTCATCCTGATTCTGGGCCTAGCGGCCCCTCCAGCACACCTAAGGCCTGAACTTGTTGCATCTCTCTTAGTTATTTTGTCGATCTTTATAAAAGGAAAAACCTCATGAACATAATACAAGCTTCTTCATCTGTTGTATTTTATTTTTCTTACTGTATTAAGCTGAATAATTCTTTTGACTACGCCGATCGGAAAACCGATTAACTAACATTAGGCTCAAATTACTTATTGGTTTAAACTATACATACAACTAGGTGACTGATTAATCCAATCATCTCATCAAATTAATATAGTAAAAGTGACCGATTGATCCATCTTATTAATTGTTTGTCTCTGACCCAGTCAGTTATCTTATTGGCTGACCGAACTTGGTCTAATCAGTTATCTTACCAACCGACCATGTTTGATCCCACCAGTCTTCTTTTTAACTGATCGGTTTTTGACCCTTTTTGCTTGAGCTGCGCGCTTTAACTCTTTAATTTTTGACAAGTGGTGTTCTTTTTGTGGACCATTTGCATGGTATCTAATTTTATAGACTCTTATCTTTTATCTGGCAACTAAGTCACTGAGACGTTTCCTAGTAATATGTTACTCAAGATTCACTGCAACGGGGATGTTCTATATCCAATTACTTTAGTCTGTCTTAGTTCAGTATCTTTTAAACCAGCATTTAGGCTTGAGTATTTCATTACCCCGTTCAACTTTCTGCACATCCCATAAGGTATCTACTACCTGAAGGTGCTCTAACAGTGCATATATGCACCCAATTAGTTTCAGTGAGTATGCATTGTCTTTGCGACTTCCGCTTTCGGCCCCCTCACTAGGCCCCCCGAGCACCCATTTGGCATTGGCAATCTCAGGTGCTATAAGATTGTCTTTATAAACGAAGACAAAATTAGAACACTTTTCTTGGTCTTTTTGGAATTTTTCCCTCGAAGGGATTTTTATTGATAACTTCAATCAAAATACTAAAAAGAACAACAATTGATTAGAAAGATATAATCAAAACTCATGCTAATTCTAACGCTTAACTAAAAATGCAACAAAGTAATCAGAAAGAAAACCCTTTAGGAATAAAATATCTTCAAATACTAGGCATTGAATGGTCGGGGCAACTCTCCTCCTTCTGGTTGGGTAAGGCGATATGCTCCAAGCCCAGCTAGCCTGACCACCTAATAGGGTCCTTCCAACTTATTTGCCAAGGATCCAACTGCTTTTTCCTTTGTGTTCGGGGATACTTTCTAGAGGACCAAGTCCTCGAGTTGGAATCTTCTTACCCAGACGTGTGAGTTGTAGTATCTAGTCACCCTCTATTGATAGGTTACGTTTCTTACTGTTAGGTTTTATATTTGTGTTGGCTTGATTCCATAACAAAACTCTCTTTCTTTGTAATGTTTAGTTGCTTAGGTGGTTCGTGATTGGAACAAGCTTCAAAGAAGAAACAAAACTTCTCATGCAAAGCTCGTCTTCAAGAGGAAAATTTCTTGCTTATATACTAAGGTATTGAGATTTTTCTTCCTCTTACAAGGCGTTAGCGCGTGCACACACACACACACACACACATTTCATAACATTCGTGTCTCTGCATCGTTGTGCTAAATTTAAGTGCACACACACACATTGTATTCATATCTGTCCCTACATCGTTGTGCAAAAATTGGTATAACACATTCACACACATTTTATTGTATGTACATGCATTAGACTTAATTTGACAATTTTTGTAGAATTGCATGTTCTAGGACTATATCTAGGATATGGCATACTTGTGTGTTCTTGTATTTATTTGTTTGTGTTTTTATGTTATTGAACTTGATTTTGAGCTTATATTATGCTTCATTGAGTTCCGGTCATTTCGGTTACTCATTCATTAAGTTTCGAGTTCAAACTAGGAAGTTAAGAAACTTTCCGTGCTTTTATCATACATGGTTTTCGTTCTTATTTTTCAAGTTGAATTCCATATTTTTTGAGAAAGTTGTATTGATATCTTTTGTACTTGAGGGAGTCCCGGTTCTTAATCAAAAAACATATTTGAATTCGGAGTTCGAAGGCCAGAGAACGGTCGAAGAATATTTCAGTGCGTGAGGAGAGTTTAGAAGGCAAAACCGGGGAAGCCAAGCAACTCTCCCCTGTGGAGGAGCGTGGCCACCCAGGGAAGGGATGCCTTCTGCCCCCATGTAGGCCACACGCCTCCACGGGAAGCAGAGGTGGCTGCCTCCTATTGGTTGGTTGAAAAGCCTCTCTTTCCTTCTTCTTTATATAGCACTTTCCCTTTCATTTTCAAAAAATGGTGTTGGTGAAAAACTTATGCAGAATTTTCTTTCAAAATTTTCTCATCTTCCAAACACCATAACTCTCTCAAATCAACTCCGATTTAAGTGATTCATAATCCGAAATTGTTGGTCTTGAAGACAAAAACAAATCCCAAGTATTTTTAGAGCCAAAAAATGCTCAAATTGTTCGTGATGACCTGAGTTCAGTTCGTGAGTCATTGTTTGTGAGTGAATCAATTCTTTTAATTTTTCTTTTAAGATCTTCTGAATGATTCTTCTTATATGAGTTGAAAGAAATGTTTAGAATGATTTTGATTCCATTTTTAGGATTTGTTAGATTAAGTTTCATGATTAGTTCATTCTTTGATTGAATATCATCTTAGCTAATCTTGACGAACATGAGTTTAAATCTAGAATCTATTTTGTGTATTTGATCTTAATTGTTGATTTTTAGATTTGATCACATGTTTTAAGAACTAGAATTTCTTGATTGTGATTTTGATTTCTCATAACCTAGTTCTTGATTTTTTGTTTTTCTTTGTTGAATATATTAAATACTTCAAGTGTTAACTTGTTCACTTGATTTCAAAGTTAGTTGTGTGATTTACATTGAAAACTTGTTATACTAGCTCTGATTAACATGTTTAGGTTTCTAGATATTTTTATGAATGAACTTAAATGATTAATCAAGATTTCCTATCACATGTTCATAAGAATTAGTTACATTTGATTGTGAGCTTGTTTTTGCATATACTAATTCTTCATATAGTGTGTTTGATCAACTTGCTCTAGGAGCTTGTGTTTGCATCAGTTGCATTCACTTAGATCATTTACCTTGCAAGAGGCCGGACGTCACATTCTTTAGAGTGATTCTTTAGATTGTGCATTGTAAGTCTTAGTTCACTAGGCCCGAGGGTAAAGTAATTGTTGATAGATGAGAGAGTGAATCTTGTGTTTATTGCCTGTTGAGTGTGTAATGCCTATTTGTCATAGTGAATTGCTTTTTCCGGTGGTTGTTGTATCAACCCGTGGATGTTTCCTCATTTTGAGGTTTTACCACGTAAAAATCCCTTGTGTTGATTTTTTTTTATTGTCCTTACTTACTTTGAACATTGTATTGATTCATCCATTATTTAATTGTAATCATATTGTTTTGTTGAATCAATATACTTGTCAAAGCTTGCTTCTGATATTGTATATCTTGTAAAGAAAAAGAAATTGCAAGAATTTTGAGTATATACATATTTACCCCCCTATAGGTATATTTGACACTATAACATTAAGGGAATTTCAATTGGTATCAGAGCGGGTGTCTATAGGTAATTAGATAGATCATTTTTATAGTGTTTGTGTTTGTTTTTGGATTAATCATGTTTAAGGAAGTTTTATCCTTCATGTCTTCTAGTGTTGAAAATAAGCCTATAACCTAGGAAATCAAAAGATGAAAAGTCTTGTTCAAGAGAATGAGAGAATCTCAAGGTTGAATAGGTTTCTTAATAAGAAGCTAAAAGAAATTCAAGAACTTATCTTAAAAGAGAACAAAGAGCTTAAAGACAAAATCCCTAGTCTTGAGAATAACTTGAAAGATAGTAATGAAAGACTATGAGTTTTGAAACATGAAATTGAACTAAGAGATAATTCTCTTGATTGTGCTAAGAGACTTGAAAATGTGCTTAGAGTCAAACTCAGTGAGCATGAAAATCAAGAGAGAGTGCTTAATGACAAACTTAATGAGGTTAATAAAGTGATGAGCAAGATGTCATCTAGTTCTAACAAAGTAGAAACTCTCATGAAGATTGGAAAACATCCATGTGACAAAAGAGGTTTAGGATATGTTAACAAGAAAATTACTCCTTCAACTAACAAACCTATTTTTGTCAAAGCAAATAGCAAATTGAATATAGGTACACTCTCTAATGGTAAAGCTATAGATGCTACTGGAGGTGCCTCAACATCAACATTAACAATGAGGGTCAAAGAAAAGACTCAACAAGGCCAAAGACAATATTCATCATCTTCAAATGCAAAAGGCAAAGCATCAAAGGTTGCTCACCAATGATGTAAATTTATGAGAAGACAAAATGCATTGGATGCTCAAGCAAATGGTCAACTTCTCAAATTCATACCTATTTGTCATTATTGCAATATGGTAGGACATATAAGACCTAGATGTTTTGAATACATTCGTAAGTGTAAACAAGCCAATGATTTGCATGATATGTCTTGGTTGAATGGTCCTAGGCAATCATCCATGTATGGATATAGAACTAGACCTAGAAAGACCTTGGAAAAGCATGTTGAGAAGATTGTTGTTGATGACTTGCATGAAAAATCTTGTGTTGTGCCTCACTCTACTATGCATAAGAAAATTGATAATATTTTGTTTTATTTTTTTGAAAATGTGACCGATAGAGTCAATATGCCTAATAACAAGTCAAAGAATATTAATAAGAGTAAGAGTGAGAAACTTGTCAAAAAAGTCTGGATTAAGAAAAACACAACACAATGTCATGTTGCACAATATGCTTTCAGAGCTAACTCACCCTATTGTTGGTACCTAGATAGCGGATGCTCTAGGAACATGACCGGTAACAAAGAGTTCTTTAAGAATCTTGTTATGAAGGATGGTGGAGGAGTTACATTTGGTGATGGCACCAAAAAGCAAGTTCTAGGCAAGGGAACAATTCGTATCTCCGGATTGCCTAAACTTAAAAACACTTTGTATGTGGATGGTTTGCAAGCTAACTTGATAAGCATAACTCACTTGTGTGAAATCTTTAAAAAAGTTAGTTTGAACAAAGATGTGTGCACTAAAATTGATAAAAAGGGCAAGGTTGTTTTAGAAGTCAAAAGATCTTTAGATAATTGCTATTGTCTAGAGATAGATCCTCTAACTTGTATATGGCACATAAGTGTAACAAGCTTGATTTGTGGCATCAAATGTTAAGCCACATGAACTTTAAGGACTTAAAGAAGCTTGAAAAATATAGCATGGTTAGAGGTCTACCTAGTCTTGGTAGGAAGCTAGAAGGTGTTTGTGAACCTTGTCAATTAGATAAGCAAACTAAAATGTCTCACAAAAAGAACACTCACATAACTACCAAGAAGCCCTTCTCTAGGTTTGGTTGGGTGTATTTTCTTATGAACAAGACCGAAACTTTCGATTACTTTAAAAACTTTTGTAATCAAGTTCAAAATGAAAAGGGTCTTGGAATTAAGAAAATATGTCTCATTGGGAGTGATCATAGGAGTGAGTTTGAGAATGTCAAGTTTAGTGAGTTTTGTGATGGTTTAGGGATATCACATGAGTTCTCGACTCCTAGAACTCCTCAACAAAAATCGAGTCTTGCAACATATGGTAAGAGTCATGCTCAATAGCAAGAAAGTCCCTAGAAACCTTTGGGCCGAAGCGGTCAACACCGTTTGTTATGTCACAAATAGAGTTTTTAGAAGGCCCGACACAATACAAATCTCTTATGAACTTTGGAAAGACAAGAAGCCTAAGGTGAATTACTTTCATACCTTTGGAAGTAAGTGTTTTATTTTGAATGATAGAGATCACTTGGGTAAGTTTGCTCTAAAAAGGGTTGTTGGTATCTTTGTTGGGTATGCTAATAACAGTCGAGCCTATAGGGTTTTTAATTTGAAAATCAAGACTGTTATGGAGTCTATTAATGTGAAAATAGATGATCTTAGCGTGCTTGATTTGTGTGATGATAATAGTGTTAATGAACATAAAGAAAATCTTTTGAATGACACTAAGACACCTATTGATGTGACTAGTTGTGAGTCTAGTGAAGATTCACATGGTGAGTCTAGTCAAAATGATGAAAATGATTGTGGTGTTGAAGTAGAAAGTCAAGGGTTGAAAAATGCTTTAAATGACAATCAACAAGATGATCAAGTTGCTGAACTTTCAAACTCTAGGTTTAGAAACACACACTATCAAGAAGACATCATAGGTAGCTTGAATGAAGGGGTTAGAACTAGGAGGCTACTAGCTAACCAAATTTCATATGCTTGCTACACTTCTCAAATTGAACCCAAAAATATTAATGAGGCAATTGTTGATGAATATTGGGTTGGGGCTATGCAAGATGAACTAAATCAACTTGAGAGGAATGAAGTGTGGTCCTTAGTTCCTAGACCAAAAGACATTAATGTGAGTGGCACTAAATGGGTGTTTAGGAATAAGACCGTTGAGAGTGGCAAGATTGTGAGAAATAAAGCTAGACTGATGGCTCAAGATTACACTCAAGTTGAGGGTGTAGACTTTGATGAGACATTTGCACCCGTTGCACGTCTTAAGTGCATTAGACTTTTGTTGTCCATTGCATGTCTTAAAAAATTCAAATTGTTTCAAATGGATGTCAAAAGTGCTTTTCTAAATGGATACCTTCAAGAAGAAGTGTATGTTGAACAACCTAAGGGTTTTATACACCCACACTCTCCAAATCATGTGTACAAGTTGAAAAAGGCTCTTTATGGCCTTAAGCAAGCTCTTAGAGCTTGGTATGATAGGTTGACTCAATATCTTGTTGAGAACAACTATAGGAGATGTGGCATTGATAGAACTTTGTTTGTCAAGCATCATAATAATGATATTTTTGTTGCACAAATATATGTTGATGACATTATTTTTGAGTCTACATGTAAAAACCAAGGTTAATGAGTTTGTGAATGTCATGTCAAGTGAATTTGCAATGAGTATGGTGGGTGAACTCAATTACTTTTTTGGTATGCAAGTGAAACAATCTAGTGATGGAATTATGTTGTCACAGTCCAAATATGCTAGAAATCTTGTTAAGAAATTTGGGCTTGAAAATGGAAAAGATTTTGAAACACCCATGAGCACTACTTTAAAACTTGACAAAGATGAAAAAGTGAAGAGTGTTGACCAAAGTCTCTGTAAGAGCATGATATGTAGTCTTCTCTACCTAACGGCTAGTAGGCCGGATAATTGTTTTAGTGTTGGTTTGTGTGCTAGGTTTCAAGCTAATCCTAAGGAGTCTCACTTGAAAGCCGTTAAAAGAATCATTAGGTATATAAAAGGAACACATAGTATTGGATTATTTTATTCTTTTGATACTAATGGTATTCTTGTTGGCTATTGTGATGCGGGTTGGGTGGGAAACATTGATGATCGTAAAAGTACATCGGACGGTTGCTTTTACTTGGGGAATAACTTGGTTTCTTGGCAAAGTAAGAAACAAAATTACATCTCTCTTTCTTCTTCCGAAGCCGAGTACATTGCTCTTTGGATGAAGCAAATCCTTAAGGATTATGAGATTGAACAAGGTAAAATGACTCTCTATTGTGATAATATGAGTGCTATTAATATCTCTAAGAATCTGGTTAAACAATCACGCACAAAGCACATAGATATTAGGCATCATTTCATTAGCGAACTTGTTGAACATTCTATTTTTTCTCTTGAGCATATGCCTACTAAAAATCAACTTGCTGATTTGTTCACTGAGTCTTTGGACAAAGAGAGATTTAAATCTTTTAGAAGATCCATTGGCATGATTTGTGTTGATTGATGTCTATGTGTGTTTGTGAGTGGCTTGATAATCAAAACTTATTTTGAATATCAATTTCTTTGAGAGCTACTCACTTGAGAAGTAATGATCTTGAGCAAATAATTTTTATTGTTTCTCGATCATGCACTTGAGCTTTAAAATCTTATTTTTACAAAAGTTCACTAATGCTTCTCTTATATGTTTAAGTTTGAGTAGTTGAGTTTGAAAATGTGTAGATTATGGATGCATCTAAAAGTTTATTGCTTAGTACATGGTAAATGACCTATGGTTAGTATCCATTTTGCTTCAGTATCTACATAGAATTCAACGAGCACCCTCATGAAAAGGGCTACACATCTTGGTTGTGAAGCCGCCCAATGTAGGAAAGGGCTACACCATTATGAGGAGTGAAAGCTGTCATAAGGAGTATATGTTTATGTTATAAAAATCAAAGAAGTGTTGAAAAGAATCAATAAAAAAAATCTTTAATTCAAAGCCTATAAAAAAATTAAAAACAAAAAAACAAAAAAAAAACGGCTTAAGTAGTATAGTTGAAAATTGTGATTGGTCGGGTTGAAAAACAGAAATGGGATGACGACCCACATGCACACACACGCTCATATGTTGAAATCTATTCTTTTAAAAGCAAAAATTCCGGATAATAATTGGTTTGACCTTGATTGAAAATGCTTTAGATGGATAGGTGTTGACGTGGTTTGCATGTTGATATCGCAATTGCTCTTTTTATATGTGCTAGAAGCATTCCACAAACACAAACACACACACACACACACACACACATGTTTTTGCTTAATGTGCTTGATTCATTAGCAATGAGAGATTATTTTTGAGAGATTAATGAAAATATATGATTCTCTCTTTGAACTTAGAGACTCATGAAGACTTTTTAGTCTAGGGATCTCTTTGTAAAGTGAGGATGAGAGTATGCAATCAACTATGAGATTATTGAGTGATCATTGTATGGTGAGGTCTAGATTTTGTCATGGAATAGCCAAAGGGGGAGATTGTTAGGTTTTAGATTTGTGTTGGCTTGATTCCATAACAAAACTCTCTTTCTTTGTAATGTTTAGTTGCTTAGGTGGTTTGTGATTGGAACAAGCTTCAAAGAAGAAAAACAACTTCTCATGTAAAGCTCGTCTACAAGAGGAAAAGTTCTTGCTTGAATACTAAGGTATTGGGATTTTTCTTCCTCTTGCAAGACGTTAGCGCACAAACACACATTTCATAACATTCATGTCCCTGCATCGTTGTGCTAAATTTAAGTGCACACACATACATTACAATCATATGTGTCCCTGCATTGTTATACAAAAATTGGTATAACAGATTTACACACATTTTATTGTATGTACATGCATTAGACTTAATTTGACAATTTTTGTAGAATTGCATGTTCTAGGACTATATCTAGGATATGGCATACTTGTGTGTTCTTGTATTTATTTTTTTTTGTGTTTTTATGTTATTGAACTTGATTTTGAGCTTATATTATGCTTCATTGAGTTCCGGTCATTTCGGTTACTCATTCATTAAGTTTCGAGTTCAAACTAGGAAGTTAAGAAACTTTTCGTGCTTTTATCATACATGGTTTTCGTTCTTATTTATCAAGTTGAATTCCATATTTTTTGAGAAATTTGTCTTGATGTCTTTGTACGTGAGAGAGTCCCAGTTCATAATCAAAAAACGGATTTGAATTCGGAGTTCGGAGGCTCGAGAACGGTCGAAGAATATTTAAGTGCGCGAGGAGAGTTTAGAAGGCAAAAACGGGGAAGCCAAGCAACTCTCCCCTGTGGAAGAGCTTGGCCACCACGGGAAAGGATGCCTTCTGCCCCTATGTAGGCCACACGCCTCCACGGGAAGCAGAGGTGGCTGCCCCCTATTGGTTGGTTGAAAAGCCTCTCTTTCCCTCTCCTTTATATAACACTTTCCCTCTCATTTTCAAAAAAATGGTGTTGGTGAAAAACTTATGCAGAATTTTCTTTCAAAATTTTCTCATCTTCCAAACACCTATAACTCTCTCAAATCAACTCCGATTTAAGTGATTCACAAGCCGAAATTGTTGGTCTTGAAGACAGGAACAAATCCCAAGTATTTTTAGAGCCAAAAAATGCTCAAATTGTTCGTGATGACCTGATTTCAGTTCGTGAGTCATTGTTTGTAAGTGAATCAATTCTTTTAATTTTTCTTTCAAGATCTTCTGAATGATTCTTCTTATATGAGTTGAAAGAAATGTTTAGAATGATTTTGATTCCATTTTTAGGATTTGTTAGATTAAGTTTCATGATTAGTTCATTCTTTGATTGAATATCATCTTTGCTAATCTTGAAGAACATGAGTTTAAATCTAGAATCTATTTTGTGTATTTGATCTTAATTGTTGATTTCTAGATTTGATCACATGTTTTAAGAACTAGAATTTCTTGATTGTGATTTTGATTTCTCATAACCTAGTTCTTGAGTTTTGGTTTTTGTTTGTTGAATATATTAAATACTTCAATTGTTAACTTGTTATCTTGATTTCAAAGTTAGTTGTGTGATTTACATTGAAAACTTGTTATACTAGCTTTGATTAACATGTTTAGGTTTCTAGATATTTTTATGAATGAGCTTAAATGATTAATCAAGATTTTCTATAACATGTTCATAAGAATTAGTTACATTTGATAGTGAGCTTGTTTGTGCATATACTAATTCTTCATACAGTGTGTTTGATCAACTTGCTTTATTTGCTTGTGTTTGCATCATTTGCATTCACTTAGATCATTTACCTTGCAAAAGGCCGGAAGTCACATTCCTTAGAGTAATTCTTTGGATTGTGCATTGTAAGTCTTAGTTCACTAGACCCGAGGGTAAAGTAGGTGTTGATAGCTTAGAGAATGAATCTTTTGTTGATTGCCTCTTGAGTGTGTAACGCCTATTTGTCATAGTGAATTGCTTTTTCCGGTGGTTGTGGTATCAACCCGTGGATGTTTCCTCATGTTGAGATTTTACCATGTAAAAATCTCTTGTGGTTGTGGTATTAACCTGTGGATGTTTCCTCATTTTGAGGTTTTACCACGTAAAAATCCCTTGTGTTGATTTTTGTTTTTATTATCCTTACTTACTTTGAATATTGTATTGATTCATCCATTGTTTAATTGTAATCATATTATTTTGTTGAATCAATATACTTGTCAAAGCTTGCTTATGATATTGTATATCTTGTAAAGAAAAAGAAATTGCAAGAATTTTGAGGATATACCTATTCACCCCCTCTCTAGGTATATTTGACACTATAACATTAAGGGAATTTCACTTCCTCTTGATAGGTCCCTTTTTTCTTCTAGCTTATCCAGGTTTTGTTCCAGCATATCCACATTTGCATCAGGCTGATGTAGCTGGACTCTTGGGGAGGCGTGGACTATCTCGACGGGGATAACTGCCTTTGTCCCGAATGGTAAAGAGTAGGGAGTTTCCCCTGTTGAAGTTCTTTCGGTCATTCGGTAGGCCCAGAGCACCTTATACAGCTTGTTTGCCCAGTTCCCCTTTTTAGTATCCAGCTTGGCTTTTAAGGTATGCTTGATGATTTTGTTCACAGCCTCACTCTGCCCATTTGTCTGAGGATGGGTTGGTGTGGCATAGTAGTTCTTGATACGGTATTCCTGGCATATCTCCCTGAAGTTATCACTATAGAATTGGGTCCCATTATCATTAATGATTGTGTCTAGGATCCCAAACCGGTTAATGATATTCTTCTTCACGAAGCTGATTGTGTTAGCCTCGGTTATATACACCAGTTTCTCTGTCTCTGCCCACTTTGTGAAATAATCCACTGCTACTATGGCATGCTTTGCACCCCCTTTGGTTGCTGTTGGCATTAGGCTAATCAGATCTAGCCCGCACATTGCGAACAACCAAGGTGAGGTTAGATGCTTCAAATGCTCGGGTGGCTGCCTAATATCACTCGCAATCATTTGACAGGTGTCACACTTTTCTGCCACCGATTGTACATCCTGGAACATGGTTGGCCAATAGAAACCTTGTCTAAGGGTTTTATGGGCCAAACTTTTACCCCCAATGTGGTTTCCGCACACCATTCTGTGTATATTTACCATAATCTTGTCACATTCGACCAGACCAACACACCTTTGTAGGGCCTTTGAAAATCCACTTCTGTAAAGTTCTCCCTCTACTGTCGAATATTGGCAGCCCTATATCTGATACGCTTTGCTTTAACTGTATCCTCAGAGAGTGTGCCATTTTCTAGGTATTCTCTGATTGGGGTTATCCAGGTGACCTACTTTTCTTCGATCACTTCAACCATCTGTTCTTTCTCTTCTTTTATGCTGGGTTGACAAGGCGTCGGCCTTCTCATTCTTCTTGAAAATATAAACTAAGCGCGTGTCTAAATACCAGCGGGGTGGGGGGGAATAGGTTTTAATCAAGTTAATTACCAACTTTACACTTGATTTTTTTTTATGTAGAAACCCTTCAACAAGGGAAAAACCACGGGCCAACCACTTAGCCACTCAGATTCTCAAATCCACTATTGTAATGATGTTTACAACCTAGGTTGACCTCTAGTCATACCATTCTCAGTCACTAACCCACCACTACTACCCAACGAGCCTTTATAATGAATTCTTGATCACTTTGCTTGCCAACCTCACCTTGGTCATAAGACTTCACTTGCTTGTGCACTACACTTTGTAGTCACAAGACTTAACTCTCAAGAAGAGATAAATAACCTATGTGAATATGTAAAAATATTCTAAATGCAATTAATGCTAAGCAACACTAAATGCTTATCTAGAGATTTCAAGATGACAGTAAGTGCAAACCCTATATATCAATGTCTATATGAATGCTTATAAAGACCTAACTAGATATAGATATGCAAGTCTAAAATCTAGTCATCAAACTAAGCCATATTAACACAAGTTGTCATTAATCATGGCCAAGACAATAAATGCAATTAACAAATGCAATCAATGAGTCCTATTCAACAATATCTAAATGTAAAGCATGTAGATTTAGCTAGAGGCCCAAATGGTCCTAAATTCTAGCTATCAATGAACACCAAACTCAACCAACATTCAATGTCTCAAACATGTTAGAAACAACATTAAGCAAAGAGACATGCATTTAATCAACAAATAAAAACTAATACTAGGCAAACATGTCATAAGAATGAAACAAGAGATTCTAGGGCATGTAGAAATTACCTAGTCAAAGAACACATAAAGACTCATGCTTGGAAAATGCTAGGATGATGCTAAATGCTCATGGGTCCTTTATACTTCCCTCATTTTTATTATTGTATTCCATTTGTTATGAGTAGCTAAATCCAATTAGGGGATTGATGTAATTCACTTGTAAATATGGGTATTTGTAATGAACTCAAATTCTTCTATTAAAAATCTATCTCATTTGTTCTATTCAATGTTTTATTTGTTTTCAAAAGCAATTTGTGTTTGATTGTATATGACTCTCTTCATGAGTTGTTTGAGAAATTATATGTGTAGAGAATCAAGTATACATGATGCTTGGCCCTCTAAGCTCAATTGAATAGGAGGATTGAACAAGGGTACATGACCCAAGTAATATCCGGATTTATTAATCTCACCTAATCCTAATCTTTCATGGGTAATCAAGACCATACATCCTAGGATTGTTTGCATGTGATAGATTAAGCATCAACTTATACATGATGGGTTAGTGATTTTTTAACAAAGAGATATGTCCCTTATGAGATAGATGTTCTTCCATTGTATAACCAATTGCGGGTGGCTAATGCTATACATGATGGTTTGAACACTCGCAAGTGGTAAATAGTCACTCCTATACATCCTAGGGTGATTATATTAGTTAATGACAATCATTGCGAGTTCATTCTTTACCAATTGTTTGCTAGTTAAATTCATCAATTCCTTAATCTACATCTCACATATCCATATCTTATTAGAATAGTACATTTTAGTGCATTTTAGCTTAGTTTACATTTTAGTTTTATTTCTTCTCCAAATCCATATCAATTTACTTTTCTAGCATTTTTAACTAAAGCATTGATTTACTCATAACTATTGCTCGATCTCTGAGGAATGATACCCATACTTGCCACATACTAGTTTTATACTTGTTTGAGTGAATCTTGGGATCTTATAAATTTATTTGAATAGTGCATATCACGGCATATAAAATATTGCGCGTTCAAAATGGCGCCGCTGCCGGGGATCGGCGTACATAGTTGTGATTAGGTTTTCTTTTAGTATAAAATTTTGCATTTTTGTTTCTTTTCTTTGATTTGAATTTTGAGGGTTATCTTTATTGCACCATTACTATATTGATCTTATTCTGGTTGTGTTAGTTTCGTGTGATTGCGTTGTGTTATGCATCTTGTGGTAGGATACATGGATTACTATCCAGGACAAAGTTTTGGACCATTTAAAGACCAGAGTTATCAAGATTGGGATCTTTACCAAGGGTATCAACCATAATGTTTTGAGGGTGAAGCCCTAAATCTAGAAGAAGAAATGCGGGATTTTATGAGAAATAGTTTTCAGATAAAGAAGGATATAATGTCGTCACAGCAAATGACTTTACAGGCGTTGCAAGCATCACAACCAACATATGAAGAGTGTTATGACATAAGTGAGTTTGATGATGGACTATTGGATGATGAGCTTAGAAGCTTCATGCAGCCAGATACACAAAGGACACATTATTTCATAGCTTCACAACAAGCAATTAGAGGGATAATGGAGGATTACATGCAAGCGAATAATAGAAGAGCAAGAAAAATTGATGATGCCATACATAGACTCGAAGGACAGATTGGACAACTAGCTGATATGTTACCAGAATAAGAGAAAGGAAGATTTCCAAGCCAACTAGAGCAAACAAAGGAAGTCCTTAGAAGTGGACAGGTATTGGGGAATGGAAACAGAGAGAGCACTGAAGAAGAAAAAGAAAAGGCATAAGAAGAAGACACAGTTGAGAAAGAGATAGAAGATGAAAGTAAGAATGAAGATATGCCACTAAAACAGAGGAAACAATTTTACAAACCATCCAACCCTCATACTTCATTTATACCTTTTCCCCGGAGGTTGAAGAATTCCAAGATGGAAAAATCTTTCCAAGACATTTTTGACATCCTATCCAAAGTGAATATCAATCTACCTCTTTAGATGCAATCCAAAAGATGCCAGCTTATGGGAAATTCTTCAAGGAACCGAGTAAGGATAAAGAAAGATTTCAACCAAGGCAACAAGAAAGGTTAAACATGAATGTGAGTGCGGTAATTCAGAAGGCATTGCCTCAGAAAATGAAGGACCCTGGTAGCTTCATCATCGACATTACCATCGGAGGGGTGAACCAAGAGAAGGCTATGTTGGATTCGGGTGCAAGCATTAACCTGATGCCGTTCTCAGTTTACAAGAAGTTAGTATTAAATGACCTCAGATCTACCACCATGTCTTTAATTCTAGCAGATTCATCATCAAGAAACCCTAAGGGAATTGTGGAGGATGTGTTGATTCAAGTTAAGGAGTTAATCATTCCCACAGATTTTGTTGTCATTGACATGGATGAAGGCCGGGACGAAAAAGATGTGAAATTACTTTTAGGATGACCGTTTATGGCAACAGCTAGAGTAGTGATCGATATGCACAAAAAGAAACTTACTATGAAGGTATTAGATGAGACGGTGGAGTTTAACATTTTTGAGACTATTTCTTATCCGGTAGGGTCTCATGACTGCTATAGGTTGGATGCATTGGAGGAATAAGTTGATGGGGTAGTAGAAGAAGAGTTTAGTAGGACATAAATTAATGAGGAAATGAGCCTTGAAGACATGGTGGAGAGTCCAGAACAAAGAGATTAGTATTTGGGGGATAGTTTAAGGGAGTCAGAGGGAGAATAGTGTGAGCAACATGAAAGACCTTCCCAAACTCTTGAGTTAAAGCCACTTCCATCAGACTTAAAGTATGTGTTTTTGGATGAGGACAAGAAGAACCCAGTGATTATTGCTGTAAATTTGGATAACAGCCAGGAAATGAAGCTGTTTGAAGTATTGAAGAAGCATAAAATGCCATTGGATGGACAATTGAAGACTTAAGGGAAATTAGTCCTACTATCTGCATGCATACAATCTCATTAGAGGAAGGCTCTAAACCATCCAGAGAACCACAGATAAGATTAAATCCTAAAATGCAAGAGGTAGTGAAAAAGGAAATCCTCAAGTTACTAGATGTAGGAATCATTTATTCTATCTCTGATAGTAAATGGGTGAGTCCAATTCATGTGGTACCTAAGAAGTCAGGAGTCACGGTAGTTAAGAATGAAAGGGATGAGTTGGTGGCTCAGAGACTTCAAACAGGGTGGCGTGTGTGCATAGACTATAGGAAATTGAATGCCATGACCTAAAAAGACCATTTCCCGTTACCATTCATAGATCAAGTTTTGGAACGATTGGCAGGACATAGTTTCTATTGTTTCTTGGATGGCTATTCAGGTTACAATCAGATAGTGATAGCCCTAGAAGACAACATTCACATGCCCATTTGGGACATACGCTTATAGAAGAATGCCATTTGGGCTTTGTAATGCTCCGAGAACCTTCCAAAGATGCATGACATCTATTTTCTCAGATATGATTGAGGAGATCATAGAAGTATTTATGGATGATTTCTCAGTATATGGAGATTCATTTAGTTTGTGTCTTCAGAATCTGGCTAATATACTTGAGAGATGTTCGGAGAACAATTTAGTACTTAACTGGGAAAAGTGCCATTTCATGGTGCAGCAGGGAATAGTCATGGGGCATGTCATTTCTTGCAGGGCATAGAAGTGGACAAAGCCAAAGTGGAAGTTATCAAGAGCTTACCACCACCTCGGGGCGTTAAAGATATAAGATCTTTTCTATGACATGCTGGGTTTTACAGAAGGTTCAATAGGGATTTCTCAAAAATTTCTACATCGTTGTGTGTGCTCCTTTAGAAAGACAGAATTTGAGCTGAATCAGGAGTGCTTGCTAGCATTTGAAACATTGAAGGAAGCATTGATCACAGCACCCGTGATAGTACCACTTAACAGGGAGCTACCTTTTGAATTGATGTGTGACGCCTCAGATTATGCTATAGGTGCTGTATTGGGACAAAGAGTTGACAAGGTTCCTCGTGTGGTATACTATGCATCACGAACTTTGAATGATACTCAGTTGAATTACTCTACAACAGAGAAATAATTTCTTGCAGTAGTATTTGCGCTTGAAAAATTTCGACAATATTTGGTGGGCACCAAGGTGGTAGTATATTCGGATCACTCAACTCTTAGATGTTTATTGCAGAAAAAGGATGCTAAGCCTCGGTTGATCAGATGGGTCTTATTACTTCAAGAGTTTGACTTAGAAATCAGAGATAAGAAGGGGTGTGAGAATGTGGTAGCAGACCATCTTAGTAGATTGGTTCATGAGTGTCCATCCGAAAAGGAGGAGGTTCCATTAAGAGAAAATTACCTAGATGAGCAGTTGTGGGTAGTACACAACGAGGAACCATGGATATGCCGACCTGGCTAATTATCTGACCCACGATATTCTGCCTGCAGAGTTAGACTCATAAGGAAGGAAACGATTCATAACAAAAGCTAGACAGTCAGGTTATCCGAAGGTGTGTACCATAATTAGAACAGAGAGATATTCTTAGATTTTGCCATGAATTACAGTGTGGAGGACATTATGGAGCAAGAAAAAACTGCATTTAAAGTGCTTCAGTCAAGATTTTAATAGGAATCCTTGTTTAGAGATGCTCTCAAATTCTGTGCAGCATGTGATAAGTGCCAGCACACGAGGAATATTGGAAAAAAGAATGAAATGCCTTAGTCAGGAATCTTAGTAATGGAAGTTTTTGACACATGGGGAATTGATTTCATGGGACCCTTTCCACCATCAGAAGGGAAGAGCTATATCCTTGTGGGAGTGGATTATGTGTCGAAATGGTTTGAAGTAGTTGCTACAAGGACAAATTGTAAGTTCCTCATATTTTGATTGGCTTATTTCGTTGACAAACCACATTGGGGATTATTCTTTGTAAGGGTAATTTAGGCCAAGCTTCAAGGACATCATCTCTCTCAAAGAGCACTTCAAAGGTATCTCACTAGTTTAACTTTCTTTGAAGAGATATAGTTGCACACACTCACTTGCATGCATTATGTTCCTATCTTCATGTAATTGAATGATGTATTGTATGCCTCTTTTCACACTCCACACTTGCACATTTTGCACATCTCTTAGCGTGTTGAGTTTTCCCATAAAAGAGATTTTCTTCTCTTAGCGCGGCCTAGACCGCTTGGCAAGACATGCTTGCACCGCGGCATACAGAGCGGTATACCTCAGCAGAGTCATGCTTCATGTACCGCTTTCTGTACACTTGCACGCAAAGCGACCCAAGTCGCGGTGTTGTCCAGTAAGCCTATGTTGCCCATACCGCGGCCTGTGCACCTGCATGCACAGCGCCCTGCACCGCGTTGTTGTCCAGACGGTGCACTGCTGTGTGTACCGCGGTCTGGACACTTGCCTGCGACGCGGTCCATCTAGTGGTATTGAATGGGTTTTGTGCCCTAAGTTCAAAACGACGCTATTTCAACTAGGGCTCCCTTATATATGCTCTATCTTCTTCCTTGCTCGTGATGATGAGTTCAAGAAGCCATTTTTGATAGGCCAAGCTTCCATTAGAGAGAGAAACTCCCAAGAACTCATCTTTACTCAACCAAACACAAATCCATATGCATCTAACATCTTCAAGCATCATCTCATCATGGATTCTTCTTGCTTTCATTGACTAGGTAACTTGAACATGCTCTAAATCTCTTTGTATTTATTTATGTTCTTGTTTGCCTAGGGTTAGCTCTTTTATGTGATTTTATTGCATATATTTATGTTTATTGGCATTTATAACATGATTGAGTTGTTGGTTGTTGGTTGAGAGCCTTGTTCATTAATAGCTAGCATTTAGGACGATTTTACCCTTCTAGCTAAATCTTCGTGCATTTGCATTTAGATATTGATATCTAGGATTTGCATTTATTGACATCTTTAAATCCTTAGATAAGCATTTATTGTTGCCTAGCATTAATTGCATGTTTGAATATCTTTTACATATTCACATAGGTTGTATAACCTCTTCATTGATTGTTAAGCTTTGTGACTAAGTGAGTTAGTGCACAAGCTTGTGGTCAAGAATCACTATTACAAGGCCTGTTGGGTAGAGTGAAAGGGTTAGTGACCAAGTAGGTGTGACTTGAGGTCAACCTAGGTTGTAAACTTTCGTTCAAATAGTGGATTTGAGGACCGTATGTGACTAGAAGGATAGCCCGTGAGTTTTGCCCAGTTGGAGGGTTTCTCACGTAAATCAATCCTTGTGTTTTTATTGTTTTCCACATATTTATATTGGATTGATTGATTGCTAATATGGAGTAGGATTATTAAAATTGATTAAGTCGAAAAGTTGGTAATAAATCAACTAAAACCTATTCACCCCCCCTCTAGGTTGTATTAGACACACTTTGTGTATTTTCACAAATGATAGTAAGGTGGTGGTGAAATTTGTGAAAGAAAACATTCTAGCCAGATTTGGAATTCCGAAAGTGATAATTAGTGATGGAGGGAGTCATTTTTACAACAAGATTTTTGGAAACTTGATGAAGAAATATGGAGTCCGTCATAAGGTAGCCACCCCGTATCATCCACAGACATCCAGGCAAGTACAAGTGAGCAATAGGCACATCAAGCAGATTTTGGAGAAAACAGTGAAGTTTACATGAAAAGATTGGGCAGCAAGGTTGAATGATGCTCTATGGGCATATAGGACAGCATACAAAACTCCGATTGGGATGAGCCCTTATAGGTTGGTGTTTGGAAAAGCGTGCCATCTCCCTGTGGAGCTGGAATACCGTGCTTGGTGGGCTATCAAGAAGCTAAATTGGGAATATGACAAGGCAGAAGAAGAGAGAAGCCTCCAGTTGAATGAATTGAAGAATTTAGACTACAAGCTTATGAGAACGCAAGGATTTAAAAGGAAAAGACCAAGCTAATCCATGATAGGAATTTGATGAAGGAAAGAATTCCACCCAGGAATGCTTGTACTACTTTATCTCTCTCGGCTAAGGATTTTTCCAGGAAAATTGCAATCACGATGGTCTGGACCATATCGGGTGGTGGACTGTTGAAAAAATCCCTTTTCCAGTGCATATTGAGATGCCAAATTTTGAGGGTGTCTTGAAAGAGTATTCCCACATGGATTAGCGATTGAATGTTTGCGAGGGCCATATGACATAGGTTCAGTTCGCGACCGCCATTATGATTCGTTTGAGGGCGATGAGGTTTTGGATTGGGAGGATGACGAGCTTCCTGTTAGCAAGCCATGTGAAGGGTCTCCACGTTTAGGAGGTGTGTTTAATTGTACCCTCATCCCCCTTTGTAATCTCCCTTTTTGTATAAAACAAGTTTTTTTGTCTTATTCTTGCTCTTGTTATTGCTTTATGACTTGACTTTCTGCACAAGCATGTTTATTTTTGTAGTACTTGCTTCGTAGTCAAATTAGGCATAATGAGAACTTTAATATTGCTTGTGAGTTCGTGTGTGTCGTCTTGGGTGCTGTCCAGTCTTTAATGTAATAATTTTAGGCGTGTTATCCTAATTGCTACCCAGTCTTTAACACTTTGGTGAATTTGATCGTGTTATCTTGGGTGTTACCTAGTCTTTAACGCAAACTCATGCGTGTTATCCTGGGCTGCCTAGTCTTTAACAAATCAGGTCGGCAACGCTTTATCCCAGGGTAAGTTCCAGTGTTTGACGCTACTCGCACGTGTTAACCTGGGTGCTGTCCAATTTTTAATGTAGCAAGGTGGTCGAACTAAGTCGGTATCGCTTTTTAACAGCACAAACCCACCAAGTAAATATTGTCTGTTTTGAGCTTCACACACTCGACATTCACCCTCACGGATTTGCTTTGGATCACGAGCTTCACGCACGCATCCTTCACCTATAGCCTAAAACGTGTCTCCTTGGTTAGAAGAGACCAAGGTTTATATACAAACCGTGGATCTCACTTGCTAGCGATGTGGGATGTGACAATCTACCCCCTTCGGACATCATGTCCTTGAGAGGGTCCAAACACAATCACAAATCCAAATTCCACACCGGGTAGTGAGCCTGCTTTAATACCATTTGTAAGAGCCCAGGGACACCAAGTAGATATTGTCCATTTGAGGCTTCATGCACGTGTCATTCACCCTAACATATTTGATTTGGATCAAGGGCTTCACATAAGCATTATTCACCCATTTCCCAAACATGTCTACTTAGTTATGAAAGACCAAGGCTCATATACAAACCATGGATCTCACTAGCTAGCAATATGGGATGTGACATCTTTATCTCGGGGTAAGTCCCAATGTTTAACGCTACTCGCATGTGTTATCCTGGGTTCTACCCAGTCTTAAACGTATTGAGGTGGTCGAACGAGATTGGCATCGCTTTATCCCGGGGTAAGTCCTAATGTTTAACGTTACTAGCACGTGTTATCCGAACCAGCGGTACCAACTGCGGCATTTTCGAAAGGTGTAGCGTGGGCAAGAGCGTGGCATATGTACCATGCCCCGGCAGCGACATCAAAAACAATTAATGGTAAAATTATGTTTTAATAACTAGTAAGTGCACGAATCGTGAAGATACATATAACGACAAGCGAAGTTCGTTCCACGGGAAAAAGTGATTTATTAACTATAAATAATTCAAATTCTAATTAAATTAAAAGTGACCAAGAGTTGATTGAAGATTGATTTAAACTACTAAATTTAACTAAACAATGAGAGCAAGTTAAAAATTGAGATTGATTTTTGCAAACGATGGGTGGAAAGACCAGGTAACCGATGCTCCCCATATGTAATACTCATTTTCATCAATTAATTCCATTAACAAGGTTCAATACAAATTAGGCTTCATTCTCATCTTAATTATATTACTGTACGACCGCGGGATTAACCAAGTATTCTCAATCACTACTCATCCTTAGCCGAGGCACAAGCAATAACCTAGAATCCCTTACGTGCAAGAACTTGTGAACCAAAATCTCTTCACATGGGCTTATGTCGAAAGTAAAATTTTATTTGTTCAATTGAAAAGTAATTAAAACCACCTATAGGCTTATAGTGTAATCTCAATTTATAAATTATGAAAAAAACTAACATCAATGAATTTCATAAATTAACACAAGTTAAGAATCAAGATATAAAATGAATTGAATAAATCTAAATTTATATTGATGAATAAATATGGAATTAAATCAAAACAAGAGCATCACATAGGTTCACATCGATTCCCTAGTATGAATTTAGTTACACATCTTGGAAAAAGAAAAGAAAAGGGTTTGAGAAGAGAAAACCCGAGATAATCATCAAAGAGCTCCTTTGATTCTTCTTCTTCTTCTACAATGGATGGATGGGTCTTTAAGTGGTGTGTGGTGATGGATTGATGGGGGACGGCCCCCTGGTGGCTTGGGACCTCCCTTGGCTGAATTCTTCAAAATTAGGGTTCAAAGGAGTTTAAATAGGCTTTAAATGGTAGGTTAAGTCTTTAGACAACAAGGAATATTTCCTTTGAGAATTCTAGCCTTTTTAGGATTTTATTTCTTTCCTAATCAATTAAAATTGATTCTTATTCATGCAAGACAAGGATAAAGTGTCCTTTTGCTGTCCAAGACTCCCACATATGTCCAAATGATAATATTTTCCGTTCCAAAAACTTGCAATGCGATTACCGTTACTATCCGCAGAATTTTCACTAATCTGACCTTGGGGGGGGGGGGGGGTACTAAAATGAGCATAACTTTCTCTAGAAAAACCAGAATTGTGATCAGTAAAGTTTTCCATAAAATAGACATTCGGGGATTTCCAAAAATAGGTAGCACGTAACTCAATTTAATTTGTAGAGGGAGATATGGCCCCTGCAACTTTGCTATTCCGACAGGTCCAAAATCCCTCCTTCCGCGATATGTATCGTGTCTACTATTGACATTGTGACTTGGATCCTCCTTCTTAGACCACAGCCTCTGATGGGTGACATCACTGGAATATGCTGCAGTTGGTGTACCAACCTCTAAGTCGCGCCATTTGCTCTTTTTGCTCATTTTCTCCATCTTTTGATTCCTTTTCTTCCAAAATAAGATCCAAGACCAATTTTAAGGAATGTGACTTACACATGCTCAACAAACACATTAAACAACCAATTTCACTCGAAAACAAAACATAAATAATAGGAAATGGAGACCTAAAACAAGTATAGAAATGGACTAATCAGTAAACAGTGTGGTGTCCTTTATTACATGTCTCTGTTGCAAAGGACACCGATTTCTTATCAAATTTCTCAACCCTCCAACTTGTGGCATCTGCAACTTGGACATCCATCTCCTTCACGTCTTAAATTAGTATCTCCTTTATTATCTTCAAATAATATTTCTTTTGATAATGATTGTAGTGTTTGTCCCATGTCCAAACAAACAAGACTTCCATTTCCTTTAAGTTCAATAACCACTCATTCTTCTTTTGATTTATTGCATTGTGATATTTGGGGTCCTCACAAAGTTCCCACACATTCAGAGGCTCGTTGCTTCTTTTGTTGCATTGTGATATTTGGGGTCTTCATAAGTCCGAAACTCAATGCATCTTAAAATCCTTTGTTTCTTTTGTTCTTACACAGTTTCATGCCAAAATTAAAGCCATAAGAGTTGACAATGGATCTGAGTTCCTATCCATGAGAGTTTTTTTTTCCATACAAATGGTATTGAATATCAACGCATTTGCATTTACACTCCACAACAAAATGGAGTTATCGAATGCAAGTATCAACACATTCTCACTATCGCATATGCCTTATGCTTTCAGTCCCAATTACCCCTTTCCTTTTGGGGTGAATGTGTGTCGACCGTTGTCTACCTCATTAATTGCCTACCATCACCACTACTATCCAACAAATCACCATTCGAACTGTCATGCAACTGTCCACCATCCTTTGATAACTTAAAGGTTTTTGGTTGTCTATGTTATGCCAATCTTGCACATCCCACTCACAAATTTGACTCACATGCTAAACGTTGCTTTTTGTTGGGTATCCCACTAGTCAAAAAGGTTACAAACTATACGATCTGGAAACCAAAAAAAAAATTGTCAGTCTTGATGTTAAAATTCAGAAACATATATTCCCTTTCATAAATAGCGAGCTTACATCCTTCCTGTAAGAACCTCACTTTTGTGATTGGCTTGTTTCATGACAAATCACATTGGGGATGTTTATGTAACGGGTAGCATAGGTTCTCGAAGACATGCTTCCGATCATCCCAAAGAGCTTCAAGAGAGGTAGTTCACTTGTCCTTAACTCTTGAAGAGATTTAGTTGCACACACTCACATTCTATGCATTTGTATTGACATGCATGTATGGTTGAACACACACACACACACACACACACACACACACACACACACACATACACACACACACACACACACACACACACACACACACACACACACACACACACACACACACACACACACACACACTTCTTGCATTTTGGAGTTGATGGGCTGCACAGTGGATTAGGCGACATGCAAGACCACTTGTGCATGTCGCCTGACAAGTAGCCTTAGACTTGAGTTTTTCCCACAGTGTGTTAAGCGACATGCAAGGCCACTTGTGCATGTCGCCTCCAATGTCGCCTTTGTCTTGCAATTTTCCTCCAGTGTGTTAGGCGACTTCATAGACGACTTGGGCATGTCGCCTTACATGTCGCCTCAGGCTATGTGTGTTTCTTTCCAGTGTGTTAGGCGACTTACGAGGTGACTTGGTCATGTCGTCTCTGTCACCCTAATTGGGCATTTTCGTCTTTTCACGACAGCTCGTTTTTTCTCCTTTATATATTTCATCTTCTCCACCATTTAACCCTAGAGCTCAGAACTTTACATCCTTAGTGAGAGAAAGTGATTCCAAGAGAGAGAGCTTCAAGAACCCATTTTTTTATGAGAGAGAAAGCTTCAAGCTTTGTTACTTGACTCTCCAAACCCCAAAACCCATCATCATCTTGCATATAGAGCATCATTCAAGCATGGGTCTTCATTAATGTTTTTACTTGGTAAGTAGAACTCACATCCTTGCTCATTTATTGTTCTAGCTTATTAAGACATGTCATTTATTGCTTAGGTTCGCAAATCTTCATATTTATTGTATATCAATTGAAGTCATGACATGTTTGGGGTTTGTATTGTGATAGCTAATGTTTAGGACATGTTTGCCCTCTAGCTAATTAGGACTCATTGATTGTATTTGTTAATTGCATTTATTGTCCTTGCCATTTTATGTAACAACATGTGTTGATATGGCTTTGTTTTGATGACTAGATTTTAGACTTGCATATCTATATCTAGTTAGGTCTTTATGAGCATTCATATAGACATTATCTAGGATTTATACTTAGTGTCATCTGAAATCCCTAGATAAGCATTTAGGGTTGCCTAGCATTATTTGTATTTTGAGTATTCATATATTCACTTAGGTTGTTAATCTCTTCTTGAGAGTTAAGTCTTGTGACTACAAGGTGTAGTGTACAAGCAAGTGAAGTCTTGCAACCAAGGTGTGGTTGGCAAGTAAAGTGATCAAGGATTCACTATAAAGGTTCGTTGGGTAGTAGTGGTGGGTTAGTGACCGAGAATGGTGTGACTAGAGGTCAACCTAGGTTGTAAACATCATTACAATAGTGGATTTGAGGATCGTGTGTGGCTAGAAGAATAGCCCGTGGTTTTTCCCTTGTTGAAGGGTTTCCACGTAAAAATCAAGTGTTATTTATATTCCGCACTTTTACTTGATTTTGTATGTCTTTTTATGTTGGGTTATTTTATTAATATTGACTAATCAAAAAATTGGTAATAATCGATTAACAACACATTCACCCCCCCCCCCCCCTAGGTTGTTAGACACACGCTTAGAGTGTATTTTCACTTCCCACTCCCACCATAAACCCACTTTTTACTGCCCATTTACCAGACCTACCAAACCCAACCCAACCCATGCTTGACACACTTCAGCCCACACCTGCACTAACCTCAAACGTGCTCGCTCCAAAAGAGCACACGTCAACTTTAGCCTCTACTTCCTACGCACCTAACAGCACCGCTCTATCAGACAAATCGCTTGACAGTGCAACCCCACCTACTAGTATACTGACCTACTCACCATACAACAATATCCCACCCGAAAATCCATACCACTTGTCCATCTAGCTCACTACTTCTGCACCGTCTGACTCATAGACCTCATATGATCCTCCTCACTCTCCCATTCTATCTCTTCCACCTCCACGTTAGTCTTTTCGTCCAAAGCAACCTCCGACATGACATAAAGATTACCACATGTCCAACCAAGTCAATCACTTTGCCTCGGCATGTCGTTCTTCATCAGGTACTAGGTATTCTCTATCTAATTTCTTTCTTACTCTTGTTTTCCTTCTGCCCATTGTGTTTTCCTAGCTAACATTACAGGTCAAATTGAACCCACTTCCATTGCTCAAGTTGTCCTTGATCTAAATTGGCAATAAGCCATGAATGCAGAATTAGAGGCTTTACAGCAGAATAACACATGGAGTATGGTTCCTCTGCCCACTAGTCATAAACCGATTGGCATCAAATGGGTCTACAAAATCAAATACAAATCCGATGGCACCATTGAAAGATACAAGGCTCGTCTCATAGCTAAGGGCTACACTCAAATTGAGGGGATCAATTATCAGAAAACCTTTTCCATCACAGCCAAACTGACAACTCTTTGATGCCTTCTAACTGTTGATGTTGCCTGCCATTGGTTTATCCATCAATTGGACATCCATAAATGTTTTTCTTCATGGAAATTTACATGAGGTTGTCTACATGGAACCTCCTCCTAATCTTTGCCGAAAGGGGGAGAACATTGTATGTCAACTCAATAAGTCCCTCTATGGACTCAAATAAACATCCAGAAATTGGTTTCAAATTTTTCAGACACCATCCAGAAAGCTAGTTCTCAACAATCAAAAACCGATTATTCCCTTTTCACCAAAGCACAAGGTATATTATTTACTACAGTTCTTATCTATGTTATTGACATACTTCTCATAGGAAATGATTTCCAAAAAATGGAACGACTCAAAAAATTTCTTCTCAACCGCTTCCGCATCAAAGATCTCGAAATTTTGAAATACTTTTAGGCATTGAATTCTCCCGTTCCAAGAAAGGTATTTTCATGTCTCATAAAAAATACACACTAGATATCCTGCATATTTTCATGTCTCATAAAAAATACACACTAGATATCCTGCAAGACTTAGGACTCACAAATGCACTGTCAAACAAGTTTCCAATAGAGCAGAACTTGAAACTCACCTCCATAGATGGAACACTACTAAATGATCCAACTAAGTATAAAAGACTGGTTGGCAGACTAATCTATCTCACTATCACAAGACCGGACATAGTCTATTCTATTTGAACACTGAGTCAATTTGTGCAACAGCCTCGAAACCTCATCGGGATGATGCTTTACGAATCCTAAGATACATCAAAGGTACTCCTGGTCAAGGTTTCCTATTCCATTCCTCCAATAATCTTGTCTTGAAAGCATTTTTGTGACTCATATTAGAGAGGTTGTCATGCCATAAGAAGGTCGGTTGCTGGATATTGTGTTTTTCTTTGAAATTCCTTTATCTCATGGAAATCCAAGAAACAAACCAATGTTTGTAGATCATCAGCATAATCTAAATACCGAGCTATGGCTAATACATGTTTTGAGCTGACTTGGCTGCGCTATATTTTACAAGATTTGAAAGTCCTATAAGCAGCTCCCGCACCATTGTTCTGTGATAATCAAATAGCTTTGTATATTGCAGCAAATCCTGTTTTCCATGAGCGTACAAATAACATCGAGATTGACTGTCATATAGTTGGAGAAAAACTACAAGTAGTAATGATTAGTCCTTCTCATGTTCCTACATGTTTCCAACTATTCACAAAAGCCTTGGGGAAAGACCCATTCGTGACACTACGAGGAAAGTTGAGATTTCATGATATTCACTCTCCAACTTATGGGGGAGTATTAAGGAAATATCTTTGTAACATATTATTGTTGTAATTACCTTCCTAACTCAGTGTAGGTCAAATCTCACTAATTTAGGATCATGGCTTCCAAGACTTTGAGTAGGTATCAAGATTGAGTAGGGACCAAGTTTGCATCTTTTATATATATATATATATATATATATATATATATATATATATATCAATTGAAAAAAAGTATAATTAAACACAATTCATTCAAAACCAAACACCAATCTTGATATCTCTAAATTATCTATTGATGAGGACTAGTTTTGGATGGAAGAGTTTCCCCCTTTTGTCCGAAGGTATTTATTGGATGATACTCCAAGTTGTATTTGTTTTCTTGTTTCAATAAGCTTTTTGTCAAAAACAAATTGTGACAAATAACATTACTCGATCCACTCGTTGATGAGACGAGGCTAGAGATTAGCTTAGTGGTATATTATTCACATATTCGTCATTTAAATTATGCCCTCTCCTTCAAATTAACCTTCAATTATTTGTATTTTAAATAAATAAACATTTGTCCGCTCGTGACCTCTTCTAAAACACCAAAGTCATTAGAAGAGTAGGTTTCAAGTTTGTATTAAATTGAATAAAAAACAAATACTATTCCATTTTTTGTCATCGACAACCGCATTGATTGCCAACGAATATTCTTTGCTTCAAATTTAAGATTTTATCAAGAAAAAGATGGGACTATCATGTCATACAATTTCAATTATGTATGTCCATGACATGAACATCCATTATTTTTAAAATTTTTTGTTTTAGGTAATCAATATTGTACGTTAAAATGAATAAACACATTAAAAAAACTTATAAACTTTAACGATTTATAATAAAAAACAATTAACTAAAAAATAATATAAAATAACTCTCTATAGACTATGAAATTAAGAATAAGAGATTTCAAATTTTTTTACTTCTATTTTCAAAACAACTAAATAACACCGAAACAAATCAAACGAACTTTATTTATGTTAATTAAAAATAATAAAAGACAAAAACCACTACTCAATTATGTCAATATGCTATAATCAAAGTCGCATATGAGCGTGGCTCCATGTAATTATGATCAATATCAAACCACCCATTTTTATACATGAATCTTGTTCAACAACTATGTGCGGTTTTTATGTTTTATCTTTAGTAACTTGAATTAATTTTTGGGAGATTTTTTACACCTATTACCATACTTTCGTAAAGACATGTAAACGTTGAAATTATTGTCGATTTTTTATATTTATTCCAAAATAAAACTTATAATATTTTGACCAATTATAAAAAACAAATAAAATTTTGACTAATTATTAAAAAAAAATTAGGTGCATAATGTCTTTATGATACAAAATATAATAAAATTACAAATAAAAATTTTAAAATCACATATATAGGTAAGAATGTTTTTGCCAAGTTTAATTAACAATGATTTTTTTATTCTTTTAAAAAAATATTTTTATTGATATGAGAAATCCAATAATTTTGTTAAAACACATTATATATCATATTTAAAAATCAATAAATGTTTATAAATATCTATGAAAGCCTTTTAAAATGAAAGTCTCTAAAAAGTCATTTGAAATGTAAGTCTATGAAAGTCTTTTAAGATAAAAATCTATGAAAGTTTTTTATAATTATGTAAAGTCTATAAAAGTCCATAAAAGTCTATGAAATCCGTAAAAGTCATCTACTTAAAAAAGTCATTAAAAATCTTTTGAAATCCTAATTGAATACACCCTCCTTAGACTCATCATCAAATAATCAAGGTTGTCATTATGTTAAAATTTAGAATCTAAATTGATAAGTCTTGAAAAACCAAGGGACAACATATAATAACTTGCATGCAGCTGATCTGTGGAATTTAATTATGCTTATTTTCTTTGCTGGTTTATGAACAGAATCTTTATAATCTGCAAAAGGATTATATATGATAATCATCCATTAGAGAAAAAGATCACGATCTTTTGTGGGGACTCAGATTCTACTTTATATATATATATATATATATATATATATATATATATTTATATATAGTCATTATCTCCTCGGTGCGCACTGATATAATTTATATTAGTAGATATATATATAATCATTTTCTCCTCGATACGTACTGATATAACTTATATTAGTGTGTTTCATATGGATCATTAATTATAGAGAAGTTCTGACAAGTTCATACACTTTGAGTCAAAATATGTAAATCTAATGATTCACATCCAACACACTGATTAAATTATATCAGTGCGTATTGACTTGAAAATTTCTGTATATATATATATATATATGAAAATTTTCACCTCATTGCGCACTGATAAATATTTATCAGTGTATTGTATGTGAACCATTATATTCAATTGTTTTGACTCAGTCTGTATACACTTGTCGGTGCTTATCTATAATCTATAGTCCACATGCAATGCAGTGATATATTTTATATCTTTGCGTACTGAGGAGAGCACTGATATATTTCAGTGCGCACTGAGGAGGAAATGACCGTATATATATACAATTTTTCTATTGTCAGTTCGAACTGATATAAGATATATCAGTTCTTGAATGTGGGTCATTTGATTTAAATGCTTTGACTTGGCTGCATGCACTTGTCAAAGTATCTTTTAAATTCAACGGTCCACATACAATGAACTGATATATCTTATATCAGTTCGAACTAACAATAGAAAGACTTATATATATATATATATAAGAAATTTTCAAGTCAGTACGCACTGATATAACTTCATCAATGCGTTGGATGTGGACCATTAGATTTATATACTTTGACTCAAAGTGTATGCACTTATCAAAATTTCCCCATACTCAGTGGTTCACATGAAACGCACTTATATAAGTTATATCAGTGTGCACTGAGGAGAAAATGACTATATATATATATATATATTTATATATAAGGTTAAGCTAAATCAACTTAAATATATGACTTAAAATTTTGACTTCAATATCTTAACCACTCATGTACTCTTAATCTAACTGTTATAAATTCATACAAATCTCCACCGTTAAATTAAAAGCACATGGGTGGTTGAGATGTCGAAATCAAAATTTTAAGTCACATATCTAAGTTGATTTTAGCTTGACCCATATTTATATATATATATATATATATATATATATATATATCCCCAACTACTTGTTTAATAATGGTAGTTGTAGAGGTGCCCACGGTTTGGTTAAACCGTTGAAACCAAACCGAAACCGACCACCCAAAACCGAAATCCGAAACCGTAACCGAAACCGCCGGTTACGAAACCGGTTGGAAACCGGTTTCGAGCCGGTTCGGTTACGGTTAAGGATGTCCCAAAACCGCCCAAAACCGGCGGTTTGGGGCGGTTTTTATAAAAAAAAAAAAAATTTCAACCAATAGAAAAGTGCCACGTGGACAAAAAAACAAAAAAAACAACAAAAACCGAAACCGAAACCGTCCAAAACCGAAACCGAAACCGCCCAAAACCGAAACACAAACCGCCCAAAACCGGCGGTTTGGGACGGTTTTGGGCGGTTTATATATTTAAAAAAAAAAAAAAATCTAACCAATAGGAAAGTGACACGTGGCCATAAAATTGAAAAAAAAATATAAACCGAAACCGAAACCGAACCGAAACCGAAAACCAAACCGGTTTTATCGGTTCGGTTACGGTTTGGGTGGCCACGGAACCGAAACCGGCGGTTTCGAAACCGAAACCGCCCCGAAACCGAACCGTGGCCACCTATAGGTAGTTGTTACTTGAGTTTGTGTGATGTTAGACTTGTGAATGATTAATATAATTCTACTTTCAAAAAGAATATACTATGTTTATGCATTTTTTTAGTTGACAATATATATATATATATATATATATAATTGATCTCTTATTTTAATTTTGGTAAGAAATACTCTGATGAAATCACATCGATTTTTATAAATTCTGATCTGAATTTTATGTGTGGATGATTAGTTCAATGAAATGTACCTATAAATAAAATTTGAAAATTTTTCAAGCACTATTTATCTCAATTTATAGGAAAATTTAAGAAAAATAGTTCTAGTGCTTGAAAAATTCTAAAATTTTATTCACAGGTAGATTTCAATGAATTTATTATCCACACAAAAAATACATATCAAAATTCATAAAATTTAATATGATTTCATCAAGGTGCTTACCAAAACTGAAACAAGAGATCCATTATTAGAGACTCAATATATATATATATATATATATATATATATGAGAGAGAGAGTGAGAGGATGTTTCTCAAGTGTAAGATTCATGCGATAAACTATTACAAATTTTTTTTGTAACAATGAAAACCATTATATATAATCAGGTTGAAGCCAAGACTTCAGTGTTAAAATGGGCTAAATTAAGTATAAAAACAAAAATTAAAGTGAGCTTACATAGTATAATTAATAAAATTTTATTAATTGAAAAGTATACATATGAAAAACAAACAAAAAGAACAAAGAAATATATTTGTTTGAACTTTACCAAACGAAGTAACAAACTCTACACATTAATCTCTTGTTGGATTTTGCTAAAAAAAACAATGTCTCTTTTTTATGGAGATTAAAGAGTAAAGTAAAATTTTTGATTTTGCTAAAAAAAATCTCTTTTTTCGTTTTCTGTAGAGATTGAAGACTAAAGTAAAATTTGATGTGTACGGTGTACAGGTGTCAATGAAAAGATTGTGAATATTTTCGGTCAGTTGTTCTTTTAAGCTTAGCTTGTTAGGATTCGAAAATTGAGGAATTTTATAAATTATAAAATAAAAGTAAATTTTAATAGTTATTATGTTTTTAATATATTTGTTTTTGGAAAAAACCAACCTAGGCTGGCTTCCATGTACCTCTGCCCCTTTATATAATAATAATAAATGTATGGATATTGTCACTCATAAATATGATAAACACATTTATATTTATAAATAAACTAATATCTAAAATTTAAAAGGGTGGTGTTAACCTGTGCCCTTAGGTTAACAACCAATTTCTTTCCATAAATAGAAATAAACACACATTTCAATAAGTGTATATATTTTTTCATTATAATAAATGCATTAATTATTTTCCACTTACAGTAATAAATTGGTTGTTAACCTGTGCCCTAAGGGCACAAGTTAACACAAATTAAATAATTACTAAAAATACCCATCTTAATGCCGATAGTACCCATATTTAAATAAATGTATTCATTTTAATACAATTTATTTATAAACCCTCTTAACTTATTAACATACCCAATTTCATAAATGATAAATTCTTAAGTTCTTCAAGCTCGAAAACACAGTAAAGTCGTATTAAGTTTTTTGCCATCACCAACTGCATCAGATATCTTCTCATCAGCATTTACAAAACTCAAGCATCGTCCATGTTGATAATAATCACATTCTACAAAGTTTGGGACACGAGAGATGATGCTCTTGAAATCATGGCCAATCGCAAATTTGAACTCAGTTAAGCGTTAGGAGTTCCATACTATGCTTTTTTGAAGGAACAATTCGAGAAGCTCTACTTCAAGGAAATGAAAACAAAGAGAACTCAACCCTGTCAAGTTGCTGATATCTATTACAACAAATTTCACATCCATATACCACCACCGATCTCCTGGATACACAACAATATATACTGCTATCAGTTTTTTTTTTTTATAAAAATTACTTCTCACATTTTGTTTATTGATAGAATTCATACCTCCATATGATCATAATCCTTTGAAAATTATTTTTCCATTACTTTGTTATATGAAAATGGGAAATTTTGACTGGAATAGGGTTTAATTAGGGTTAAGTTTTTTTTTTTAATAAAAAGATAGTTGAAGATATGAGTGTAATTAATGGATGTACATAGTATTTATTTTTTTAATTAAACTAGTTTGTCCTTATTGATAAATTTCTATTGGGATATTTTTGTAATTAAATTTTTATTAAAATATGGGCATGCTTATCATATTTATGAGTGGAAATATCGACACCCATAGCTACTTCCCAGTTAGGTCGGTTATGAAAAAAAAATTAGGATCGAAGTGACATAACATTGTGGATAGATGTGAAGCCAACTCCAGGAAATTGGTGGATCAATTTGAAATACTATTAGGAATTTAATAGAAAAATGTAAATAACAAAACAAATTAGGGTAAATTTTAAATAAACTCTTAAAATTTTTGTGGGCTTAGGGACATGGGCCACCGTTTCATAATGTTATGTAACTTTGGTCATGATTTTTTTTTTCTTTAAGATCGACCTGACCAGATAAGAACCATATATATATATATATATATATATATATATATATATATATATATTTATCAAGGCGCACTGAGGAGAAAAGTTTCATATATATAGGGCTGTCCTTCAGTGCATCAGTGTACCCATTGTGATCATGACCTTTTTGGCGTGATCACATGCAACTTACATGCGACTACATTAAAATTTAGCATTATTTTGTCGTAATCACATGTAATTTATATACGATAACATTATGTACTTGCAATCACATGCAACTTACATATGATCACATTCATAAAAATATTTTGATACACCATACACCGGTGGAATGTAGATTGACCGATATATATATATATATATATATATATATATGTTTATATACCATTTTTCTATTGTCAGTTCGAACTGATATAAGATATATCAATTCTTTGCATGTGGGCCATCGGATTTAAATGCTTTGACTTGGCTGCATTCACTTTTCAAAGCATCTTTTAAATCCAATGACCCATATGTAAGGAACTGATATATCTTATATCAGTTCGAACTGACAATAGAATAGAAAGACTATATATATATATATATATATATATATATATATATATACAATCCTTTTCCTGTCAGTGCGCACTGATAGAATTATATAAGGACATTGAATGTGAGCCACTCATTTATAAAAGAGTTTTGACAAGTGCATACATACCAAGTTAAAATATGTAATTTGAGTGGCTCACATTCAATGTCCTTATATAATTCTATCAGTGCTCACTTATGTGAAAATTATTGTATATATATATATATGTATGAGTCAAGCTAAATCAACCACCTATATGCTCTTAATCTAACGGTTGAGATTTGAATGCATTTATAACAGTTGGTTGAAAAACACATGAGTAGTTGAGATGTTGAAGTTAAAATTTTAAGTCACAAATTTTAGTTGATTTAGCTTGACCTTATACATACATATATGTATATATACAATTTTTCTATTTTCAGTTCGAACTGATATAAGATATATCAGCTCTTTGCATGTGGGCCATTAAATTTAAATGTTTTGTCTTTGCTGCATACACTTGTCAAAGCATCTTTTAAATCCAATCGTCCACATATAAGAAATTGATATATTTTATATCAGTTTGAACTGACAATAGAAAGATTATATATATATATATATATATATATATATGAACTTGAAATGTTTTCGATAGAAATATTTAACACAATCTTTTTTTATTGAAAATTTTAGACGTACATTTTGAATATACGAAGAAAAGTACTCCAAGTCTTTTTAGAATAACATTTGACAAATAATTTTTTAGAAAGCATATATATTATATATATTGTTAAATGACTTTATTAATGCAGTTTAGAAAGTAAGAGCTTGGACAATTATAATCCCAATCACATTATGTATTTGCTTAAAATTTTCAAATTAAGAAAACACATCCATTAATATCAAAAGGTATCATTAATATTAGTCAATCAAACTTATACGAACCAAACACATACTGACATACACATTACAATGAAAAGGAAGCCTAGGAAATGGATTTCAAGATGCATCCAAAAACATTGACCAAACAAAATACTGCCAAAAAAACCTGTTTCTCTACACACCTAAAAAACTCCTTTTTTCAGGTTTGGTTGAATTTCCAACCGCCCAGGAAAAAAAAAAAAAAAAAAAAAAAACTAAACAAGCTGTGAGTTGATCACTCTTTCAAAACAGGAAGGTGTTGATGAACATGATCTAAAAGTTTTCACCATGCAAAAAAAGGGACCCTAAAAAACCCTCCTGCAAAATGAGCCTCACAGCAAACAAGCTTATTCAAAGGTAAATGGTCTAAAAATGGTGGAGATTACAGGTAATTTTTTTTTTGCAAAACTTTGGAAAATCTAGAGTTGGAGTACTTATTCTATAAATAGTATATGATGGTTCTTCCACATGTGAAAACTGAACTGGTGATGCATTGATGATCACTTGAACAACTGGAAAGCCGATCGAAGATTCTTCACAAGATCCTTGAGACTCATGTTGAATTCCATATCCATCTGCTTCAAGTGGAATAAATTAATTAACAACTTAACAAAACTTTTTTGAATTTCATAGATTCATCAAAGTAATTTACCTGAGCAATGATAGTTAAATCAAGAGCAGAAGTTCCAAATGTCATGACACTGCTATTGATGATTGTTAATTGGAGATTCTCAATTGCAGCCACTGTTTTCTCAAACACTCCTTTTCTTTTCTCACAGTGAACTCTTATCAGAACATTTTTGTCGCAAAATCTTGCTTCTATCTCCGGTAATGTCTCACTGAATGAGCGAGTGGAGGAATCCCCATCGGAGCAGGAGCTGTGATCACCCTGACCAGTAAATAAGAGTTGAGATTTCTTCACTAAGACAACTGATTCCATGGTTTTCTTACTAGTCTGCTCTTCAAGTGTCTTCACCTTCTCTTGCAGCTGTTTCAAGTACTTGATAGCATCTCCAAGAACCGAAGCTTTATCCATCTGTAAACCAAAGCTTTTTTATTAAGATGCTATAAACGGATTATTTTTTAAACAAAGCAATCTCAAACATAGCATAAGAATTCAGGATTTATTGGGAGGCAGAGAAAGATAAAAGAGAGAAATCTTATATATATATATATATATATATATATATACCTTCTTTAGGCCTGGAACGATAGACGATAAAGCTATGAATCGCTGACTGAGCTTCTCTCGCCGCTTCCTTTCTGCTATAATGTGATCTTGAGCTTGAGAAAGTCTTGTTCCCGCAGGACCAATCCTCTTAGCTCCCTGACAAGCCTTGATCACATAATTCTGGTTCGCTAAGCAACTTTGAGAATTCGATATGTCAGATTGAGAACAAAGTAGCTCCTCTTTAGGCTTCAAAATTCCCATTTGATTCACTTGGTTAGAATTGACAACAGAAACATTACTGTTAGGATAGAAATCAGTTTGTGAATAATCCCAAGTGTTTGTTTTGAACTGTTTAAGGGGTCTATCGGATCCTGCCTGATTATTATTATCCGAAGAATATTGCTTTTTATTAGAAATAGTTTGGAGAGTGTGATGAGGAGGGTTTTGAGAATTCTCTCCGAAAGCAGCTGCCATTGGTAGTAAGTTGAAATTATCAACATAGTTCATGTGCCATTGATTGATGAAGCAGCTCGGATCCTCCATCGTTCCCTGTATATATTTACAAATCTACATTTTAGTCACTATATATGCAACCACATTTCAAAGCTAAGTGCATTATTATTGAAACAATAAATTTTTTTTTTTTGTTTTTGAATTGTTAAAGAACATGTATGGAATTTGAGGAGATCATGAAAGTCTTACCAGTTCAGATAACCCTTTGATGGATGAAATCTCCATTAATTGATGTTGCGATGATGCTGATGAGACAAACCAGAAATAATATAATTACAAGGTTTAACAGGAAACAACAATCAATGATTGTCAATATTCTGATCAGTACCCTTGAATAATGATTAATGACCACAGCTTTCCTATTGGAAACCTCCACAAAAGCAGGAGACCTTTAGCTTCTTCTACATTTGTAGTCTGATGTGAATTTGGTGTCTATGACGATAAAAGAGTATATTAATTATATATATATCTCAGTGGTGTCGTTTTTGCTGACAAAAAAATATCATAAACAAATCACCTTTTTTCTTTTTTTCTTTTTTCTTTTTTGTTGTTTTGTGGACTTTTATGAGAGGTTAATCACCAACCAGGCGTTGAAATATCATTCAAGATTTGCTATTCAATGATGTACTAAAGCCAATCCCAACATAATATTTTATTTTGATTAAAAAACAGATCTGATAAGCCAATGCACAGACCAGTTTCATGATCAAACAGTTTTAAGTCCATGTGAATTCATTCTCCCAAAAAAGTATTAACTAGTGACAACCATTTTACACCTTCAAGGCTCTGATTGGAGGATCAAAAAAAAAAAACCCAGAAAGTGATTTGCTCAGGATTTCTCCAAATGCCTTGTTCTACATACAAAACATATAAGATTATGATTATTATCATTTCATATTATAAAGATCGAGCAGCATTTTGAAACTGTCAAAAGAAATTTTTTTTTTTTTGAATTATTATATAATTTTGAGACTGAACACTTGGGTCAGTAACTATCGAGATCAAACAATACATTATAAAGATTTATAAAATGTATTGTTTACATTGGACTCGAATCCTCGATCATTAACGTGGATCAGTTGAATATGCTGCATTTTTGCAAAATTTTGAATTGTGGTAGTGTCCGGAACCAATTGAAGTTGAAGTTGCCAGCCAGCCTGTGAAATTAAATGATTGAAAAGATACTAGCATCAATTATATTAGTTTAATAATATATCTCCGCCTTTAGCACCGACTAGACTTTTAATGTGTTGTTTTTTGTTTCCCTTACTTTGCGAAGCATCAATCCATATTGATTTAACTTGTACCCTTGATAAAAAAATTTATCAATAAAAAGTTAACAGCCATAACAAATTTCAAATATATTCAAAGTTACATGTTTAAAAATGTTGCAATTACGTCGATTGAATCCATCATATCTAGAAAGATTCAAGTTTTATCTTGTTCATAAAAAAAAATGTAAGTGTGGGACGGGAATAGACGTGACGCCGGTTCGGTTCGAACCGTGAAACCAAACTGGAACCATGGGCTTTAAAACCGTACTGGAATCTGAAAACCGATTCTGAAATCTTAATCGATGCCCCCTGAACTTTTAGCGCGATAGCAAAGTGCCCCATAGACTTTTTTTTTCTTGGCACTAAACCCCTAAACTTCCATAAATTTACAAAAACTGACGGATTATTAACTTCCGTCCAATTTTTGGTCTTGAGCTCTTCACGTGCAACCAGACTTGGGGGCAAAGTTAGAATTTTAAAAAAAAAATTGGGGGCAAAATGCAACTACATAACAAAATCCTTAATTCCTCAATTCATCGTCTAATTCCTTCTTCTTCCTTCTTCTTATTGCATGGTGTTTGGCAAAAATGAATGATGACACTGATGTTGGGTATTTAAACCTAAAGTGTCTCAATGGAATATCAGCTAGACGTTTCACATCTTGGACGGATTCCAATCCGGGAAGACATTTTTTGGGTTGCTATAATAATTAGGTATGTGCTTTGTATATTTTGTTAATTGTCTAGTTGCTTTCCTGAATGTTGTGTTCATTTCGTTTTATATTTGCAGGGATATGTGAATTGTAGATTTTTCAAATGGTCTGATCCCCCGATGTGTGCAAGGTCGAAAGTAATCATTCATGGATTGCTTAGAAGAATACGAGACCTTGAGATGAGATCGTTGAAAACTAATGGTTTTGAAGGTTTTGAAGGCAACGATACATTGTATCTCTAGTTGTTGCTAATGAACAAGTCAGTTCAAGAGGAGGAATGAGAAGAAATTGGTTTTGTGTTATGGTTATAGCAGTATGGATTGTGTTATTTGTAGGGTAAAAGTTACTGGAAAATATGTAAAGTGTATTTGTAGGGAGTTTGAAAAAACAAAATGATGTAACAAATTTCTATGATATGTTTTTATGAAAAAAGTTTGGTTCAATTTTCTGCTTGTCAACTTTCGTATTTTTTACATTTCCTGTTTTTAATGAATTTATCAACAACCATGTAAACAAATCTGAGAAGAAAATGACAATCACATTCACATCCAACTCATTCATGACTATAACATTCACATGAAACTCATTTAACAAGAAACAAAACACATTCACATCAAACTCATTCTACAAAAACCAAAAGAAAAACCAAAACACATGCACATTATGTATCAAAAGTACTGCCATTAAGGTTCACAAACCATTAAGGTTGTACATAAGTTCTACTACCATTAAGGTTCACGAACCATTAAGGTTGGACATAAATACAACCATCAAAAGCATTACATCTACTTCTTTGTCTTAGTCCTTTTCCCACCCCTTGGTTGACCATCTTGATCCTCAGCTTGCAAGCCTAGAACAAATTGACTCCCTCCATCAGCTTAACTCCATCCAACAGGATTGACTGATCACCTTCTGTTGTTGCAACACTGTCAATACCTCCACCCTTCTGTCACAAGTTAATCTGTTGTGTCCCTCATTGCCACATTTCCAACACCTTACAACTATATAATTCCTTCTCAACTTGGTTGTATTCCATATTTTGACCTCATCCGATTGCAAATTTCTCTTCTTCTTTGGTGTTCCCCTCTGTTTCCTGAAATCTAGACACTCTATTGGTGCTTCATTTGATTCTGTCCACATTTTGGCCCATTGATCCCATAAATTACTGGAGTGTATGCCTATATGAAATTTTCCTTCTTGTACCTTAAGTGTATAAAGTCCATAGGGTTGTGGTTGGTACTCAATAGAGTAGCCATTCCATGCACACATGGTATCCCTATCAGTTGCCACATATTGCAACCACAAGTTCTATCGTTGTAAAACACCCATCAAAACCTAAAAGTGGCCTACGTCCCTATTTCCACCATTGCTTTAAAGCCCCCAGGCATATGTACATCCTCTGAAACCTTCCATTGTCATCAAGAGATTGTCGTATCATGGTTCATCATCATCACCTCTTAAGCATACTCTCGAAGTTTGGAGTACTGCTCCTTCATAGCGCCATCAATCATCTCTCTTGCAGCATCTCTAGCACGGTAGAACTGCAACTTCGAAGCATCCATGTTAGTGTCTATCCTCAACTGTGCTGACATTCCAACGAAATTCCAATCAAGGTTTGCCCTCCACTGGTCTACGTACTTTTATGCTATTACTTTTGAATTCATAAACTTGTTCTTAAAACTCATAGCACATGCGTGTTCATTGCATAAGTTTTAATCTGGAAGGTCTTGTGATCACTCAACCAAGAAGCATACACAAACCAATTGTAAGCTTGTGATTTGCATGCTGCCCTAACCCTATTCTAATCATTCTTTTGAAACTTAACATCAAGTCTATGCCTCACAGCATGTGCCCTAATGGCTGTCCTAAATATATATGCAGTTCCAAACAACATACCAACCTTAAATTCTGGGTCCTGCATGTCCCTTTGTGAATGAAATTCATGGTGTGTTATATTAATGAACTTTTTAACTCGTCCTTCTTCACCTTCCTCACCATCTGACCCTTCCAAGCTACACAATTCATTAGATACATCTTCAAGATCAGATCCAGATGCACATTCTTTCATGTGGTCTATTTGGGACATTTAAACTATCCCAAATCTTAGTTGGATCCACATAAGTCTCGGCTGCAATGTCATCTGCCTTTTGGTCATAATCAGATTCATCTAAAATATCTGCATCATCCTCAGCTTCAGCATCACCTTGTCCTTCACCTTCTGCTTCACCTTCTCTTTGACCTTCACATTGATCTTCTTGTACCTTTTTCCCCTTTCTCTTTTACCAGCCTCAACTACAACTTCAGCTTCTGCTTCACTTTCACCTTGACCCTCAGTTTCTGCTTCTTAGTCACCAGCCTCTTCTAGTATTTACTTCTCCTTATCCTTGTTACCATGCTCTTTATTAACCCTAACATGCACATTACCAACCACATTATCAGCCAAATTCACATTAGATGGTCCATACAATTCAACATCAAATGACCCATCAACTGTAGCAGGCCTATGTTTTTCAATCCAATTAACCTCATCAACAGTACCATGCACTTGTTCATCAACTTCATATGGCCCATGTTCCTGGTATGACACTAATTCATTCCCCTTGACCACTTGTAATGAGACTTCTTGCAATGTTACTATTGGCTCAAGAAAAATAACTACAACTCTACTAGCATGTATTGTTTCTGTAAACCACATAAGTTGTTGATCATTGCCTATGTTATATAGCTTTCCATAACCTTCCACTTGAATCCAATAGCCAATTAGCAAATTATAACCCAGTTCCATGGCAATATCATCTAGATCAAGCATGGACAACTCTTATAACCTAATGTAGTCATGAAAACTCACTACCCCCCCAGTGTACATATCCATGTCTCTATTGAACTCCTCACCATAATGCGCCCTACAGCTAAAAAACTGATCTGGGTCATTTAGATCTACATAACAAATGAAGACAAAGCACAACACAAAATTCAGTCAACAATTAAAGATATACATAACCAATTCAGTGAACAAATACATAAGCAATATAACAAACAAATGTACACACCATATATGTTCAAACATGTACAATTTACCTAAATTCAATAACACCCAACCCATGTTATTCAACAGTTTCATAAACAATGGACATAACCATGTTCCAACATATACATTTTAACTAGATTATCACATGTGAAAAAAATTGGAAATAACAATATTCAATATAACAAAAGACAAATGGTACAGTTATTAGAAAAAGCAACAACAAGTGGGTCTGATTTCAAGTTTATTTTACTATACATAGTTGTCATCAAACATTGCGGTCTCATACCCTTTAATAAAATGCATAAATCTTCCTTAACTAAAATGCAAACGAAAAGCAAGTCATAAAACACTTACCATATTGGGGCTGCTTGTCGCCGTCTTTCCTTACTCCCACCATTACTAAACTATCGAAACCTTGGTAATAAAGCTGAAGAACCTCTCACGAACAAGGTCGAGGAAGAAAATATGTAAATTCTACAAGATGACAAGCCTTTTCGACTTCAATGGAGTTGATTACATGAAGTCTAGCTGGATTTCAAACCCTAATCCTTATTCTGATTTCGATTGACGATGAATTGAAGAATTATAGATTTTGTTATGTAGTTGCATTTTACCCCCCAAATTGTTTTTTTATTTAATTCCAACTTTGCCCCAAAGTATGGTTGCACGTGAAGAGCACATGACTAAAAAATTGGACAGAAGTTAGTAATCTGTCTGTTTTTTCAAAATTTATGGAAGTTTAGGAGGTTTGGTGCCAAGAAAAAAAAAATTATGGGGCTCTTTGCTATCGCGCTAAAAGTTCAGGGGGCATTAGTGTTATTAACCCTATCTAGAAAGATTCAAGTATTATCTTGTGCATAATAAAAAGGTAAGTGTGGGATAGGGGTAGATGTGATGTCGGTTCGGTTCGAACTGTCGAACTGAATCGGAACCATGGGCTTAGAAACTGGACTGGAATCGAAAAATCGGTTTCAAAACTGGAACAAAAATGAGAACCGGAACCGGAACCGGACCGTGAACCGGAATTAGGGAGGTTCCTGTTCCTAAAATTGAAGAACCGGATCGAAACCGCTGGTTCAGTTCCGGTTCTAGAACAAACAGTTCCAGTCCTTGATTGGTTTTTTTTATAAATTAAAAAAAATTGTGTGAGACGTTGGAGGCCAAACGATTAAAATTTATTTTATTTGCATTTACATTTATTTTTAGTTTTTTACTCAATTAAAATTCATTTCCAACAAATTTTTCAGATTTATTTCCATCAATTTTTTTCACATTTTTTCTTCAAGGAGTTTTACAACTCAATTTTTTAAATGGCAAGTGGAAGTGGAGACGGTCCAAGGCATTCCATTTCGATGAACGGTAAGGATCATATGATGGACGATGTCGGTTATGACAGCACCATATATCACGAGCTCCTGCAATACCGAGCCTATGCTGAAGCCCTAAACTCTTGCATGCCCCTCTAATAATTTCCGAACCTAATCCCGATGCCACCCCCCATTTCACAAGCCAATCAGAAAATATGTTTGATCCCCCTCTCGATTTTGAATTTGAACCACCTACGGAAGCGAAGTTACAGAAGCAGTCCAAATCTGATCTCTTTGTACTTCATATGAAGGAAATTACGAAAGCAGATGGAAGCACTGTAGCAGTTTACAATTACTATATATATATATATATATATATAAGAATTTAAATAGAGCAAATCTGGAGGATATGACTCATATCAGAAGCATATAACGAACAATCATCCAGATGCACAGGACAGATCAAGTTCACAAGCCCAAGTTTTCAGGTATGCTACCCTTAACCAACAACTATTTAAATATATTGATGAAAAAATAGAGAAGAATTAGCTAGAATGGTTGCAGTAGAACACTTACCATTTAATTTTGGTGAAAATGTTGTTTTTATTAATTATTGTTAATGAGCATTAAATCTTGTTGGTATACCACTCTCACAGAAATACTTAAGAACATTTATTACAAAGAAAAATGGAAGTTGGAAAAATATTTTGAAAAATATAATGGTCGTGTTTCCGTATGTGCCGACATATGGAGTGACCATTGGCGAATGCATTAATACTTTTGTGCCACTTGCCATTATATGTATAATGCTTGAACTATCCAAAAAAGAATTCTTGTATTTAGACTTTTTGATGATACATACACTGTTGCTAATATTTTTAGACCGCTTAGAATTATTTTTCAAGAGTATAAAATTGAAAACAAAATTTTTGCAGTTGGTTTTGATAATGGTTCCAACAATACCTTAGCTATTCTTGCTTTAATTGATTTATGCAAACCTTATCTTGGTGGTAAATCTTTTCATCAAAGAGGTGCATGCCATGTTTTAAATTTATATGTTCCAAAATGATTAGAAACTCTTCAAGGATTTATTAAACCTATTAAAAATTTCCTCTATCATTTGTGGAAAGATCCTTCTGCAATGAAAGCATAGGTAAAATTTTGTAAACAAAATGATAGGCGTGCCATTAGATTTCATCGTGATGTTCCAACACTTTGGAATTCTACTTATAAGTTGCTTGCTCAAAGTTATGATTATAGAGATTTATTTGTTACTTTCATTCAATATAATGTTAGTCACATTAATCTTTATTCAACCGATTGGGATGTTTGTACAAATATTTGTGGTTTGTTAAAAATCTTTCATAATACTACTAACAATTTATCTAGTGTTTATTATCCTACAACTAATTTATTTGTTATTAAGAGTGTTAATATTGCTGGTGCATTTTCTCATTGTGCTACCTATAGAATTACTGTAGTCCGTTACTGCTATGAAATCAAAATGGTTAGACTATTATAAGGAGTTTCTAGATATTTATTTGATTGCAAAGTGTTTTGATCCACGTTGTAGATTAGAAAATTTGTTTGAATATCTAAATGTTTATTATCAATGTTTAGAAATAGATTATGATGTTACCATGTCTTCTTCTAGAATTATGGCATTATTGTACAAGTTATATGATGAATATCTTAGAGTTTATAGTCCATCACTGAATATAGATGTTCCACAAACTCAAACTGTATCTCATTCCCCAACTTCCTCCGGATTTATTAGTTTAGGGTATAATTTGTTATCCATAAAACCAAAAAATTACGAGGTTTTTCTTCATCAAGCTCGACCTCGTATTCCGAGCTTCAATCTTATCTAGGCACCTCTTTTGAGTTTATGGAAGACAGTGATGTTAAAAAATTGATATCATACACTGGTGGAATGAGCATGAAATGTACTTTCCAATCTTGGCTATTATAGTCAAACAAATTCTTTCAACATTAGTTTCTACGATGGCTGTGGAACAAGAGTTTAGCGCCGGTGGAAATATTCTGGTCTCAAGACGTTCGGTTTTGAGTCCACAATCAATTCATATACAAGCTTGTATTGATGATTGGACCAAGGCGCAAAACAGACAACAAGAAATCGATTAAGAAGCACCTTAAATGGCAACGATTAGGTACGGTGCCACCTCACACCACGTCATCTCCAAACTGCAATAAAAGGTAAGAAAACTACGTGGCTTTTGATTCCTTTAAACTCCAAAAGGATACGTAGGCAATTTAATTGTACTAAAAATTAAGTGCAAGACTAATTTTACATTTTTTAGTTTTATTTTAATTTCTTTTTTAATTTACCATATGTTTATTTTATTTTAATTTCGGGTGACCCAAAAAAATATAAAATGCATTTACAATTTTACATGTCTAAATTTTATTAAAAAATAATAATAAATATATGGAAAAAAATAGAAACCGAACCGGTGCAACAGGATCAGAACCGGGGAACCGGACCAGAACCGAGGAATAGGAACCAGAACTAGAACCTTCCTCAGGAAAGTTCCAGTTCTGGTTCTTATGACCACCGGAACCGCCGGTTCCAAACCAGGAACCTGACCGAACCGGAACCAGTGTCACCTCTAGATGGGGGAACTCTCCCCAATAGCGGAGTAGTTATTATATGATCTAGACATGTCCTAAAAAAACACTTGACTCGTTTTCACGTGTCATTACTCTAAACAATTATCTCTTTATATATTTTAGAAAAATCGGCAAACATAAAAGGTAAAATTTATAGCCAAACATTGTTTGGATTTTTTTTTCTTACCCAAATTTGACTCATAATGGCAGAAACGCTCATATCCTTTTCTTTCAAACACAGCAATCTAAAATCTTAATTTTTACATCTCACACTTGAAACACCTCAAGTAAACTTCCAATACTTGGTCAATTAAAGACCGATGCTGATAACGTATTATAAAATGATTAAAAATAATTAAGAATATAATAGTAAAGACTTAAAAATAAGAAAAGAGAGACTGAATAATTCGAGATAGAAGTTTTTATTCCTCAATTGTTTTCTTCAAAAGTATCTCAAATATAATGGTGGGAGCTCTTTTCTATAGCTCAAAACTATACATTACAATAAGTAGACATTAATTAATTACAACATAATGAATCATGATGATGGAGCTAGTGGGAAGATAAAAGATAGAAGTTACTTCCATAGATTGATGGGCATTCACTTTTATATAAATGTATGATATTATTGGTGTTCGAAAATACGCGCTTAAGCTGCCGCCTAGGCGTTAGGCGGCCGCCGGCCGCCGACCGTCCCGATTTGGACAAAATGGGCCATATTAAACGATGGGTAAAAAAACGGGTGATTTGGCTACTTTGTCGGCGGATTTTACCGATTAATTGGTCTAGACGAAGTCAAAATCGTTTTTATATCATAGGTACACTGTTTAAAATTTAAATATTGATTTTTTTTGAAGAGATTGAATATTGGTTTTGTATGTAGAAAAAATAATTAAAATAAATAAATTCTGGATCAGCTAAGCACTAGGCGTTGGGATGCCACCCGATCAGCGCCTAACGTTTACTATAACACTGATATTTATAACAATAACCAATTTATTTTAGATTTAAATCTTAAAATAACATACATATCAACATATTAATCTCTAAATGGGAAAATTGCAATAAGCTACCCCAACATTTAGCATTAATACACAAAAAATGCTTATTAATGGCTAATTACATATAAGTACCGTTGACCGCTTTAACGGTTAATTGACGAATGTTAAAGCAACCATGTTCTTAATAACTTAAGGGTAAAATAGTCATTTACTCATGACCAAAATAAATAAATAGAAAACTGAGAGCTTCTCCTTACAATCCACAAATTATCTATTTATACTCCAATTTAATTTTTTTTATTAATAACAATTTTAACATGAATTAAAATTGCTAAACAAGACAAAAAAATTTCTAAAGACAATCCAAACTAATTAAATTATATATAAAAAAAGAAATTTTCTCTCCTAAATCATTAGATTAAATATTATGTATTAAACTCTCTCTCTCTCTCTCCTAAATCTATTATTAACATATTAAACACTCTCTCCTAATTGCTCTCTCTCTCTCTCTCTCCCTCCATTTTTAAAAATAAAAATTCCTATCTCCATACGATTAATCTCTGATTAATAGTTAAATAAAAAAAAACTTATGAATATTTTGGTTTTTTACTAACAGTAATATATATATTAAAAAGTCAATACAAATACCTTGTTCTTAAAAAAAAATAGATATATAAAAACTTGATTTGTTGCAACTAGATTCGATTAAAATTAGAATTTGTAAGACTAATGAAAAAATTAAAGTTCTCTAGCCAATCACAAACATACAAAAGTAACAAAAAACATTTTCATATTTCGATTTTTTTTTTTGAAAAACAGGGTACTAGTTTTTTGAGTTTTATTTATTTAAATATATAAATATATACGGTTCCTAAAAATCAAGCTTATTCATTAGTTTCTTTTTCCTATTAGTCTTGCTTGAAAAAGAATGGAGATAGAAAATTTGAGATATGTATTGTAAGAGAGACAGTTTAATATGGTAATTAAAAATTTAGGAGAGAGTGTTAAATATATAATATTTAATCTAATGGTTTAGAAGAGATAATTTCTTTTTTAATAATTTAATTCAAAAAAGATTACTTATCAGATGAATCTGAAGGCTACGATAGTTTATCCTAACTTTTTTTAAAATATAAAACTGAGTGTATTTAGAGATTTTTTTTTTTAAATGGAGTGTCTTTAGAATATGAGTGTCAAAAGATAAAAAAAAAAGATAATCTTGGAACAAAAGAAAGTATCTTTAGAATTTTTTAAAATTTAAATTTTAAAAATGAAGTGTATTTAGAAAATAAGTGTAAAAAGAAAAAAATTGGATTGTCAAACGAAGCTTTCTAGAAAACCTTACAATGTCCAATTACAAAATGCCACATCACCCAAATTTATATTCCAATATTCAATCAACAAATGGCACATCATTCAAAATTTTAAATTTTTATATGAAAAAAGAATAAAGAAAAAATGAAAAAAAAAAAGAAAAAAAGAAAGAAAGAAGACTTGTCGTTGCGAGTGAAGAGTTCCAATATATTTGGAAAGTACGTTTGTCCTTCCTCAGGACACGGAGGACTCCTCCATTGCCGACGGTGGTCACCACACGCAGGGCCGTCAGGGATTTTAATTTAATTTAATTAATAAATTTTAATGTTAATGTTAAATTTTATGTTAATTTTTTAGTTTTTAAATTTTATATTTGAAATATTTTTAGTATGAGGGTATTATTATCTTTTAAACTAATTGGCACTGATGCCTCTGAACTATGTCAAAATTTGCACCTAACCCCCTATATTTTTTTTTCCGCCATTAAACCCCTTGAATTTTCATAAATTGACAATAGCTGACAAAATAGTAACACCGTCCATTTTTCTGTCAAAGCAAATTGCACTAAGTTCTCCTTATTATATACATAATTGCATCAAACCGGAAAAAAATATTTATAATATTACTTAAATACCCCTCTGAGCGAATTTTAAAAATCAAAATTTAAAATTTAAAATTGAAATAATGGTTAATTAATAATAAAATTCTGAACTTTTTGAAAAAGAAAATTAAATAAATAGAGAAATGAAAAATTAAGTTGATTTAACAATTATTTAAATTATCTTTTTCATTTAAATATCCCTAAGTATAAACCCAGATGAATATTTAAATTATTTAAGGAGCATTATCATTTAAATTGTCTTTTTTATTTAAATATCCCTGAATATCACTTTTTCATTTACAATAACAATGGTATTAATAATGTGAAAAAATTAAATATTATTAATAGTAAAATAAAATAAAATAAAAAATAATAAAAATAATAATATTAATAATATAAAATAATAATAGTAATATAAAAAATAATAATAAATTATTTTTCAAAAAACCATTAGATAGATATTTAGATTTATCTCCACCATCCATCTCAAATATTCATGGTGGTGATCAAATTACAAAATAATAATAATAATAATAATAATAATAATAATAATAATAATAATGATAAAAATAATAATAAAAATAAAAATAATAATAAAAATAATAATAATAATAATAATAATAATAATAATAATAATAAATTACAAGAAAATTGAAAAATCACATAAAAAAATTTGATGGTGTGGAGATCCAGGATCTCTCCCATCCATCTAAAAGGACGGTAAAGTGAGCTTATTTTGATGGCTTAAAAAAGGTATATGGGGTAAGGTACAAATTCAGGCATAGTTCATGGGGCATTAGTACCAATTAGCCTATCTTTTATTACAAATAATGATGTTGTGATGGAGACATTTACGAAACAAGGAAGAGTACAGATATTGCCACTAATTATAATGATTTATACACCCATTAAAAAAGCATACCCACATTTAAATTTTAAAAATCCAAAAGGTGTTATAAGCACCCATGGTAATATCAAAAAGGGTAGTATTAACCACCTATAATTTTACAGTAAAAGGAAAATCAATAAATACAACACTACCCTATCAAAAAAAAACCTCATAAAAATAATATTATTTTCTATATATTATATAAGAGTAATGTTTGGCTTCTCAAAATCTTTTCTAAATAGATGTGACACATGAGTTGTCAAAATCCTTTAACTCATGAGATTATACAATGAATAATGTGATGTTGACAATTCATGTGTCAAGTCAATTTGAATTTTTTTTGAGAAACCTAGTATTACTCTATATAAATTTTGGTTCCTCTCTTCATCTTTTTTTTATTTCACCATTTTTCTTTCTATGTTATTATGATACAATAAAACCCATGTAAATTAATCTTCTTTAAATTAATAACCTCTAAATTAATAAAAAAATCTCGGTCCCGATTCGAGCCAGTTAAAAAAATTAATAAATTCCCTCCATCGTAAAAATTAATAATTTCTTTTTAAAACCTAATGTAAAATTTTGGTTTCGACTACCACATAAATTAATAATTTCATAAAAGTACAAAATTTATTACATAATATTCCAGAACTAAAAAAATACTTCAAGATGCTAGTTTGCATAAGGTCACCATCTTTGATATTTTTGACTTCATCCTTCATCTTTTGAACTTTCCTCAAGAAGTTGTTGAGATCATCTTCTTGTTGTAGCCAAAAGTTTCAACTAAATTTAGCATTTCAACAGCCTTAATTGTATAGATTTTAGGTATCTCATGAATATTGTCATCGTCATCATCTATCTCAACCACACCATCAATATTTAGTATTGTGACATATCATTGATGATATCCTCTTAAGTTTGATTGTAACACACTATTCTTCCACCAGATGGTTAAGTAGATGATTGACATACATAGGATTAATATATATAGTGGAAGCTTTGAATTTGTTGTTCTAATTCACTCATAACACGACTATATCCTCAATGTCAAAAGAAATTGGAAATTTTATTAACAAATCTTTCATAAATGAGTAATCCTGAACAAAAAAATCATTTAAATTAATAACTCCTCTGAAAATACACAAAGTGTGTCTAATACAACCTAGAGGGGGGGGGGGGGGGGTGAATAGGTTTTAGTTGATTTATTACCAACTTTTCGACTTAATCAATTTTTAATAATCATACTCCATATTAACAATCAATCAATCCAACATAAATATGCTGAAAACAATAAATACACAAGGATTGATTTACGTGAGAAACCCTCCAACTTGGCAAAACTCACGGGCTATCCTTCTAGCCACATACGGTCCTCAAATCCACTATTTGAATGAAAGTTTACAACCTAGGTTGACCTCAAGTCACACCTACTTGGTCACTAACCCTTTCAATCTACCCAACGGGCCTTTAATAGTGATTCTTGACCACAAGCTTGTGCACTAACTCATTTAGTCACAAAGCTTAACAATCAATGAAGAGGTTAAACAACCTATGTGAATATGTGAAAGATATTCAAACATGCAATTAATGCTAGGCAACAATAAATGCTTATCTAAGGATTTAAGGATGTCAATAAATGCAAATCCTAGATATCAATATCTAAATGCAAATGCATGAAGATTTAGCTAGAAGGGTAAAATCGTCCTAAATGCTAGCTATTAATGAACAAAGCTCTCAACCAACAACCAACAACTCAATCATGTTATAAAAGCCAATAAACATAAAGATATGCAATAAAATCACATAAAAGAGCTAACCCTAGGCAACAAGAACATAAATAAATACAAAGAGATTTAGGGCATGTTCAAATTACCTAGTCAATGAAAACAAGAAGAATCCATGATGAGATGATGCTTGAAGATGTTAGATGCACATGGATTTGTGTTTGGTTGAGTAAAGATGAGTTCTTGGGAGTTTCTCTCTCTAATGGGAGCTTAACCTATCAAAAATGGCTTCTTGAACTCATAGAAACGAGCAAGGAAGAAGATAGAATATATATATAGAAACCCTAGACAAAGCTGCGTCGTTTTGGGTTTGAGAAACAAAATCCCGTCAATACCGCTTGCTGGACCGCGTCGCAGGCAAGTGTCCAGACCGCGGTACACACAGCAGTGCACCGTCTGGACTACAACGCGGTGCAGGGCGCTGTGCATGCAGGTGTACAGGCTGCGGTATGGGCAACAGAGGCTTACTGGACAACACCGCGACTTGGGTCGCTTTGCGTGCAAGTGTACAGGAAGCGGTACACGAAGCATGACTCTGCTGAGATATACCGCTCTGTATGCCGCGGTGCAGGCATGTCTTGCCAAGCGGTCTAGGTCGCGCCAAGAGAAGAAAATCTCTTTTATGGGCAAACTCGACACACTAAGAGATGTGCAAAATGTGCAAGTGTGGAGTGTGAAAAAAGGCATACAATACAACATTCAATTACATGAAGATAGGAACATAATGCATGCAAGTGAGTGTGTGTAACTAGATCTCTTCAAAGAAAGTTAAACTAGTGAGATACCTTTGAAGTGCTCTTTGAAAGAGATGATGTCCTTGAAGCTTGGCCTAAATTACCCTTACAAAGAATAATCCCCAATGTGGTTTGTCAACGAAATAAGCCAATCAAAATATGAGGAACTTACAATCTCCCCCTTTGGCTATTTCGTGACAAAACCACCACTCACAAATCATCCTCACAAGAAGGTAAAAACTAAGGTCAACAAAAAGATATTCTACATTACAAAAAGATACCTAGATACTAGGTCTTCAAAACTTCAAGCTCTTGTAGAATAGCCACCTTCCCTACAAAACAATGAGACTACACTTTCCAAGACAAGTGTATGTGAGGTGATCAAGAGAGATAAAAAAAATAAGAGCAATTTGCATGATAAAAAAAAAACTACAACATGCAACATGCAAATGCTGCTCCCCCTATATAGGTTACTCCCCCTCAACGTGACAATCTCCCCTTAAATACAATCACCCTTTAAATAAATCATTACTCCCCCTTTTTGTCATGAGATAGACAAAGGAGTATTCCCCAACCGGGTTACTTTAGCAAAGAGAGCTATTTGCAAGATAAGTGCATAATCATATACAACATCTTTACGCAACTCAATTAATTGAGAGAGAATCATATAAGGTTTATTGTTTAGAAGAAAATGGATGACTTAATTGCTTTGGATGTAAGACATGTAACATCATGGTTCAAGCAAATGGTATTTGGCAAGGAGAACCTCAAGCAGGGTTCCAAAAGAATTCAAACCAATTTGCACCCTTATGTCATAAGCAAACACGATATAGTGTTTTAAAGATGAATTTCAATTTAAAGAGCAACTATACCAAACTTTATAAGCGAAACAAGACATGAGCGACTTTTGCACCCTTTTTGATTTTTCCGGGTAAAATACCCGTATGATAGTAGCCTTGTTCAACTAATAAAGAGAGAGAGAAGACTAAATTTGGATGAGACATCCTCATTTATTGCATGGATACTAGATCCTTATTGGGTTTAGTCTTCTCAATTGCTTTCACACGAATTTTGCACTAAGACAATAAAAAAAATTTCATGCATATCATTTTGAGCATGTCACAAACAAGTCCACATGTCAAGGAGATAAATTATAGGTCATTCAAATGTACTTCCCAATCAATTCTCCTAATCCAAAAATGCATGTTTGAACATAGAGGTGACATGGATTACAAGCCAAGCAAGGCACACTTATTGAATAAAAAGCCATATAAGATTATATATAAGCACAACCAAGAATACTCAAGCAAATAATAAAGAAGCATAAAGTTGATCAAATTTTTGCTTATTCCAACATGCAAGGTTGCTCTCTTTGCTTGAGTTCCCCATAAGGGGTCAATCATCAAAACACATCAAGACATATGACAAATCCCAATAGACCTACTAAGTGACTTGAACCTAGTTGAGTCTAAGGGCTTTGTAAATAAATCCGCTAGTTGATCATTTGTGCCCACATGCTCAAGTGCAATGCATTTGTTTTCAACTAGTTCTCTAATGAAATGATGCCTAATGTCTATATGCTTTGTCCTAGAGTGCTGAACCGGATTCTTTGAAATATTAATAGCACTCATGTTATCACAATAAAGGGTAAGAATACCTTGATCAAAGCCATAATCCACAAGCATTTGTTTCATCCAAAGGAGTTGTGTGCAAGCACTCCCGGCGGCTATGTATTCCGCTTCAGCTGTGGATAGAGAGATGGAATTTTGCTTCTTGCAAAACCATGAGACCAAGTTGTTGCCTAGGAAGAAGCAACCGCCCGATGTACTCTTCCTATCATCACAATTTCCTGCCCAATCTGCATCACTAAAGCCAACTAAGCTAGCATTAGTGTCAAAAGAGTACCATATCCCATAGTTGGAAGTCCCATTCACATATCGAATGATTCTCTTCACTGAGGAGAGATGGGATTCCTTGGGATCAGCTTGGTACCTAGCACACACACCCACACTAAAGGCTATATCGGGCCTACTTGCGGTCAAGTAAAGCAAGCTACCAATCATGCCACGATAAAGACTTTGTTCCACACTCTTGCCACTAGCATCCTTGCTTAGTTTCAAGGTGGTACTCATGGGTGTGTCACAATGTTTGGCATTCTCAAGGCCAAACTTCTTCACTAGGTTTTTAGCATACTTAGCTTGGGATATGAAAATCCCATCATGCAATTGCTTGATTTGCAAACCTAGGAAGTAATTGAGCTCCCCAACAAGACTCATCTCAAACTCATGAGACATGACATCAACAAATTGTTGGACTTTGGATTTGTTGGTGGAGCCAAAAACGATATCATCAACATAGATTTGAGCTATGAAAAGCTCATCTTTGTTCCTCTTGATGAATAAAGTTTTGTCAACACTACCCCTAGTGTAGTCATTGTCAACAAGAAATTGAGTGAGGCGCTCATACCAAGCCCTAGGTGCTTGTTTCAACCCATATAAAGCCTTCTTGAGGCTATAGACATGATTGGGGTGGTGTGGATCCACAAACCCCTTGGGTTGCTCAACAAACACTTCCTCATGCAAGAAACCATTGAGGAAGGCACTCTTAACATCCATTTGATGCAATTTGAACTTGTGCACACATGATATGGACAAAAGAAGCCTTATGGACTCAAGACGGGCAACCGGAGCAAAGGTCTCCTCAAAGTCAATACCCTCAATTTGAGAGTATCCTTGTGCTACAAGTCTAGCCTTGTTGCGCACAATGTTGCCATTTTCATCCGACTTGTTCCTATATACCCATTTTGTGCCTATGACATTAGTATCCTTGGGTCTAGGAACGAGAGTCCAAACCTCATTTCTTTCAAATTGGTTTAGCTCTTCTTGCATGGCAAGAACCCAAAACTCATCATTCAAGGCTTCATCAACCTTTTTGGGTTCAATTTTAGAGGTGTAGCAAGTATAGCTAATTTGATTAGCTAATTGACGCCTAGTCCTAACACCCTCATTCATATCTCCAAGAATGTCATTCTTATTGTGGAGATGTCTAACCCATGGAGCGGGTTCTTTAGAGTCCAAAGATGGATCTCTATCAAGAGGTTGGATGACCTCTTCATCAAGACTTGACTTCACATCAATTGAAGTCTTACCATTCTTCTCCAAGAGAGGATCATCAAGCACAATGACCTCCTCATCATGGTCTCTAGTCTTAGGCCTACAATCATCTATGACGACATTAGATGATTCCATGACACTTCGAGTTTTTAAATTGAAAACTCTATAGGCCTTACTATTAAGGGCATAGCCAATAAAAATCCCCTCATCACTCTTGGCATCAAACTTGCCAAGTTGATCTCGGTCATTTAGAATATAGCATTTGCTCCCAAATGAGTGGAAGTAGCTAATATTTGGCTTCCTACCCTTCCATAATTCATAGGAGGTTTGCCTAGTACCGGGCCTTAGGAAGACTCTATTTCCTATGTAGCAAGCCGTATTGACGGCCTCGGCCCAAAGGTTCCTAGGGACATTGTTGCTAAGCAACATCACACGGCCCATCTCTTGAAGGACCCTATTCTTCCTCTCAACAACCCCATTTTGTTGAGGAGTTCTAGGAGCCGAAAACTCATGGGAAATGCCTAAGCTATTGCAATAGCTTTCAAAACAAGCATTTTCAAATTCCCTCCCATGGTCACTCCTAATTCTTTTAATGCTTTTAATGTGTGAGTTCTTTTCATTTTGAATTTTAGTGCAAAGCATTTTAAATTTTTCAAAAGTTTCAGATTTTTCTCTAAGAAAATATGTCCATGTAAATCTAGAAAAATCATCAACACAAACAAAAATGTATCTCTTGCCACCGAGACTCTCGGTTTGCATGGGACCCATAAGGTCCATATGTAGAAGCTCTAATGGCTCCTTGGTGGCGAGATACTTGCCTTTCTTGTGCATACTTTTGGTTTGTTTCCCTTGTTGACAAGGTCCACAAACGCCATCGACTTTCTTCCCAAGCTTAGGGAGGCCACGCACAACCTTGAACTTATCTAAGATCCTCAAATCTCGATAGTTCATGTGGCCAAGTCTTTGATGCCATAACTCAATTTCCTCACATTTGGACATATTGCAAGAGATAGCACTAGCTTCAAGACAATAGCAATTGTCACTAGATCTCTTTCCTTTTAGCAAGGTTTGTCCATTTGGCATTAAAATAGAGCAATCATTTTTGTTAAACAAGACAGAGAGTCCGTCATCATTAAGATGAGAAATGCTTATAAGATTGGCTTGTAAGCCATCAACAAGTAAAGCATTTGACAAGGAGGGTAAATCGGGAATGGAGATGGTTCCTTTCCCTATGACTTTCTTTCTAGATCCATCACCAAAGGTGACAAATCCTCCATCCTCCAAGACAAGGGATTTAAAGAAGCTCTTGTTCCCCGTCATATGCCTAGAACACCCACTATCCAAATACCAAGTGTTAGAGGCATTTGCCTTCAAGGCAATTTGAGCCACATAGCAAGAATAGTTATCCCTTCTAATCCACCTAGGTGTAATGTTCTCATTCCTAGTGGTATTAGTCACATTGGCTCTAGATTTTCTAGGATCATGCAAATTTGCTCTGGGTTTCCTAGGAACATGCATTCTAGCTCTAGCTCTATTTCTTTCAATCATGCTCTTGATTCTACACATTTCAATGTATTTAAAGCAATTTGGTCTAATGTGACCATCAACACCACAAAAGTGACAAGTGGGAATAAAATAAGAAGACATACCATGCCCTTGTGAGTACAGAGGGGCTTTCCCACGCATTTGAGCTTGTCTTTTGTGTTGGATTGGTTCTCTTTTTCTTTGTTGTTGAGTTGGAACGAATTGCTTCCTTGGTTGCCCTTGCATGAATTGCTTTTTGGCTTGATGGTATTTCGGTTGAGGGAAACTTGCTTGATGCACCCTTGTTGATTGAGCTTGAGCTTGTTTCCCTTGTGCTACCTTGACTTGAGGATCTTTAGAGCACTCTCCTAGTTCGATCTTCTTCCTAGGATATTGTGGGGGTGGAGGCTCTTTGTTATCCAAACCCTTAACAAACACAATTTTGCTTGAAGGATGAGGTCTCCTTGTCATTTTCATAGCCAAGACCTTTCTTATCACTTGGCCTCTTGCCAACTCCCAACATGTGGTCAAGTTTATTCGTGCTTGAAGTCATCTTAGCAATGATCTCTCTAGCTTCTTCAAGCTCCTTTTCCATCAATTCCTCATTCCTTTTGGCTATCTTCACTTCTTTATTTAAGTGAGTAGCTTCGGTGGATAGCTTGAGATTCTCCCCTTTTAGCCTTTGAATCTCCTTCTTCATCTTCAATCTTGAGCTTTGAAAATGCTCAATGAAGCCTTCAAGATCCATTCCTCCTACATCCATATTTGTTGAATGGGATGAAGAGTCACCATAGCTAGAGTCATCTTCACTTTGTTTCTCTACCTCTTCATCATCTATTGCTTCCTTACTCTTGAGAGAAGATGCGAAGGCAATAAAGTTTGCCACATGATCCTCATCATCTGAGGATTCTCCTTCTTCTTCCAAGTCATCACTATCGCTCCACGTGGCGGCCATGGCCTTTCCTTTCTTCTTATTTTTCAAATTTCCACAATCCGTGGAGATGTGTCCGAAACCTCCACATTCAAAGCATTGAATCCCTTTTCTTGTGGGCTTGTCGTCACTTGACTCAAACTTCTTGAAAGGAGTCTTCTTCTTTATTTCCTTTCCTTTGGATCCAAATCCCCTCTTCTCAAAATTGATGAACTTCTTGAATCTTTTCACCATGAGGGCCATTTCTTCATCTGAGTCTTCTTCCTCCTTCTCAACCTTAGAAGTCTTCAGAGCAATGCTCTTTTGCTTCTTTTGAGGTGTAGGTGTGGGAGTCCATCTAGACTCATATGCTAGAAGCCTTCCAATAACTTCACTTGGCTTCATATTCTTGTAGTCACTATTCTCCTCAAGAGCCGTCACTTTTGACTCAAATCTTGCTGGAAGCGACCTCATAATTTTTTGCTTGATCCTCCTATCCGAATAGGGATCACCAAGTTGATGGCTTTGATTGACTATGTCCATCATCTTCACTTGAAAGTCGTTGAAGCACTCATCCTCCTCCATCCTAATTTGCTCGAATTGTGTTTGGAGGACTTGAAGCTTGGAGTCCTTGACCACCTCGGTTCCCTCATGGGCCGTCTCTAGAATCTCCCATGCCTCTTTTGCAATTCTTGTTGTTTGGATCAATTTGTACTGATTGTCATCCATTGCACAAAGAATTGCATGCATAGCCTTGTTGTTCCACTTGGATGCTTCAAACTCTTGAGTTGACCATTCCGACTTTGGCTTGAGAACTACACTTTCGTCTTCAAGAGTCTTTACCGGAAGAGTGTAGCCGTCTTCAATTGCCATCCATGCTCGGTCATTTATTTGGCAAATGTAAGACTCCATCTTGCCTTTCCAAGAGGCATAGTTTATTCCGGTGAGCAAAGGGGGTCTTGTGCTAGAGGCTCCCTCATTACCACTTCCGTTCCCACTCATAGTGTTTGGGTATGAATGAGATGAATGTTTATGATGCAACAAACACAAACAATAGGCAAGACACACAACGAGCAAGGATCACCTAAGTGTATCTAGGAACCCGCTCTGATACCAATTGAAAATACACAAAGTGTGTCTAATACAACCTAGAGGGGGGGTGAATAGGTTTTAGTTGATTTATTACCAACTTTTCGACTTAATCAATTTTTAATAATCCTACTCCATATTAACAATCAATCAATCCAACATAAATATGCGGAAAACAATAAATACACAAGGATTGATTTACGTGAGAAACCCTCCAACTGGGCAAAACTCACGGGCTATCCTTCTAGCCACATACGGTCCTCAAATCCACTATTTGAATGAAAGTTTACAACCTAGGTTGACCTCAAGTCACACCTACTTGGTCACTAACCCTTTCAATCTACCCAACGGGCCTTTAATAGTGATTCTTGACCACAAGCTTGTGCACTAACTCACTTAGTCACAAAGCTTAACAATCAATGAAGAGGTTAAACAACCTATGTGAATATGTAAAAGATATTCAAACATGCAATTAATGCTAGGCAACAATAAATGCTTATCTAAGGATTTAAAGATATCAATAAATGCAAATCCTAGATATCAATATCTAAATGCAAATGCATGAAGATTTAGCTAGAAGGGTAAAATCGTCCTAAATGCTAGCTATTAATGAACAAGGCTCTCAACCAACAACCAACAACTCAATCATGTTATAAATGCCAATAAACATAAAGATATGCAATAAAATCACATAAAAGAGCTAACCCTAGGCAAACAAGAACATAAATAAATACAAAGAGATTTAGGGCATGTTCAAGTTACCTAGTCAATGAAAACAAGAAGAATCCATGATGAGATGATGCTTGAAGATGTTAGATGCACATGGATTTGTGTTTGGTTGAGTAAAGATGAGTTCTTGGGAGTTTCTCTCTCTAATGGAAGCTTAGCCTATCAAAAATGGCTTCTTGAACTCATAAAAACGAGCAAGGAAGAAGATAGAGCATATATATAGAAACCCTAGACAAAACTGCGTCGTTTTGGGTTTGAGAAACAAAATCCCGTCAATACCGCTTGCTGGACCGCGTCGCAGGCAAGTGTCCAGACCGCGGTACACACAGCAGTGCACCGTCTGGACAACAACGCGGTGCAGGGCGCTGTGCATGCAGGTGCACAGGCCGCGGTATGGGCAACAGAGGCTTACTGGACAACACCGCGACTTGGGTCGCTTTGCGTGCAAGTGTACAGGAAGCGGTACACGAAGCATGACTCTGCTGAGATATACCGCTCTGTATGCCGCGGTGCAAGCATGTCTTGCCAAGCGGTCTAGGCCGCGCTAAGAGAAGAATTTCTCTTTTCTGGGCAAACTCAACACACTAAGAGATGTGCAAAATGTGCAAGTGTGGAGTGTGAAAAGAGGCATACAATACATCATTCAATTACATGAAGATAGGAACATAATGCATGCAAGTGAGTGTGTGTAACTAGATCTCTTCAAAGAAAGTTAAACTAGTGAGATACCTTTGAAGTGCTCTTTGAAAGAGATGATGTCCTTGAAGCTTGGCCTAAATTACCCTTACAAAGAATAATCCCCAATGTGGTTTGTCAACGAAATAAGCCAATCAAAATATGAGGAACTTACATCCTCTAAATTAATACTCAATAGTGGGTCCTAAAAATATTAATTTAGATATGTTTTACTGTAATTGAAACAAAAATGAGAGGGGTTATTAGATCTAATATCTCTTTCTTTTTTAACTATCGATTGATTTGCAGTTCAAAGCTTTCAAAGCTTAATCCAATCATTCTCCATTGAAAGTTTAATTTCTCTTATATTATCAGGTATCTATTAACATCTCAAAACTGATGGCCATAAATCATAATATTTACTCGAACCCTATATAGCTTATCAACACATGGAAACTTCTCTCATACTAACTCAAAAACAGTCGGAGTTGTAGCCATTAGCCTTTTTGTATTTTCAATTTGTCCATGAAGATATGTGATGCTTGGAAGAGAATGCTGGTGATACTCACTTTTTCTGTCGTTAAGAAATTGTGATTCAAAAGATATTTATAAAGTTCCTAGCAATATGCTCTAAAATTTGAAAACAAATAAAGCGGCAAGCGAGGGTATCGTCCACATGGAGGAGTTATTCGTCGACCGTATCAAGTTCTAGAGTTTATTGAAAGCAGTGTAAATAAGAATGCGAATGTGGTGAAAATGGTGTGTGAGGGGTGTACGCATAGTACGGTTGTATGCAACAGAAATGTAAATAAAGAGACTGCAAATAAAAACAATAGGAATATGGAGGGGTGAGAATGGTGTTTAAAGAGGCTAATAATAAAAATGTGGATATGAGAGATGTAGGATTATGGTTACACAAGCTAATTAAGTTCACCATACAAAAGTGCACACCTAGTTGATTGTTAGGCATTAAGTACATCAAATTCAAGTTAAGGGTTGTTCTCTCAATTAAGGGATTCAAAAACACAAATCACTCCCCAAAGGTCATGGATGGAGCAATTGTGCCTTTTGTCCCAACCATTAAGCACATGAACATTTAGCCAAAACCTACTCTAGCAAAGGTCATGTATAGAACAAGTTTCATCCATTCTTTTAGAGCTAAGCGGTCATGGTCATATCCGGATTGGTCCTCCATAGGTACCACCCTAACCCACATACACTCAAACCTATCTAAACAAGGTATTTTGACCATTTCTAATCTCCTCACACATGCATATCAAGATAAGAGATTATACAACAACAAGAAGAATGAATCAAAACCCAATTTGAATTTAAGAACAAACATCACATAAATGAGCACAATATAGGTTTACAGATATTCCCAAGTGAGGTTACAGGTCAAAGAAAACAAGATATACAAAGAGAGTGAGTAAATGAGATACAACCCTTGAAGAAAACCCCTTCAAGAGCTCTATGAATTCCTAGCTCAAAATTGGTCCAAGACCTCTCTTTTCTCCATGCAATCTACTCTAAAATGTGGTGTGGGATGTGTAGAAAGTGGTGGTGGTGAGCTTCCCATAGAGGAAAACCTCCATGGAAGCCTTGAAAGCCTCTCTTTCTCTTGTTTAGTGAGGAAAATGATGATGATGAAGATGAAGTGTGGGATGTTGTTCTGTACTGAAGAGAAGAGAGAAAAGAGGTGCATTTATAGTGTAGTGGGAAGATTAAGGCTCGAATTGAGTTCGAAAGGACACATTTTCCCCTTAAAATGGCTTGCTAAGGTTTGGTATGAAGGTATGTCGCGGTCTAGGCCGACGCAGCACAACCACGACAGTAATTTTCACGGTTTAAGTGTCACTATCGTTGTCGCGGTCGTCGTTGTCGCGGTCATGCCGCAGTCAGGATTCTAGCTTCAAGCACCGTTACGAAAACTGCATAACTCTTTTAGAAAACCCAAAATCGCCATCCTTAAAAACGGCTAGAAAGTAAAATTCTAGGGATTTCCAAATATATGTGGAGCTCAACATGGTTCGATTTGAGGAAGGAGATATGGCCCCTAAAAGTTAAGTGTTCTGCATGAAGCTCTCTGCCGCAGTCTTGTTTCAAGCCTCGCGTACGATTACGAAAACGGGCATAACTCCCTCTAGAAAACCTGGAATCGCAGTCCGTAAAAACTGTTGAAAGTAAACTTATGGACTTTTCAAATATATCTAGAGCTCAACTAGTTTGATCTAATGAGGGAGATATGGGCCCCAAAAATTGGGTGTTCTGCATGGAAATTTGCAATGTCAGCCCATTAACCTTTGGAAAACAGAGTTTACAAGTGTCGCGGTCTCAATGACGCGTTCTGACTCAATGGCAATCCACCACCGAACTTTTGCTTACCGCGGTTGACCTTGTATCATGCCGCAGTTCGGATCAGTGGCGAGGCCGCGACAACTCTGAATGGCTTCCATTCTTAACTTCTTCTTTTTGTTCATTTTGACTTCCCAAGCTTAACTTTAAGCCAATTGTAGGGGATATGTACCTACACAAGGCTCACAACACACCTTATATACAAAAACACGCTCGAAAAAGAGAATAAATGATAGGAAATGAGAACCTCAAATAGGTATATAAATCGTCCGATCAACTGGAAACAGATAACAAAATAGTACAATAAAATTAGGGTTTGAATCTTTTTTTTTAAAATAAATAAATAAAATAGGGTTTCAATTGTTGATATTTTTAATATATGAGTGGTACTATTGACAATCCACTAAATATTTTTCTACACTTTTTATTATTATTTTTTAATTATATGACAATTTTATTCTAATTAAAATTATTAAAAAGATAATGAAAATCTAAATACACTACAAAACAATTTATACTATAACATTACGTTTTCCTTTTTTTTTTCTTTTTGTTTACAAACCCTAAAATATTTTTTATTCAAAAATGATGAGAATGATTTACAACAAGAAACAAAAACTATTTTTTTACTTGTTGATTTTTGCAGATTTTTTTTATATAAACAAAGTATAATTTATTGGATCTTTGTCTTTTTATGATTAAAGAAATATCGTATTAAGAAGAGTCAAACCTCAACCGTAAGATATGTAGTTTTGAGTTGGGAGAACCAAACCCGAGGAGTTTGTTGGACTACAAAGCCTTCTTGAACTAGAAAACATGATGATACAAGTAGGGATGGCAATAGGATATGGATACCCTAATATCCATTCTCGTATCAGTTTGAGATATATATCTTCATCCCTGCTTCCATCCCCATTTCTAAATGAGCGCGGGGGGTGGACACTTTAAATTTTTATAGTTTATAAGAGAAAAATATAACTATCATATGTAATGGTATATTTTATCCTATTTAAATAAAAATAAATACATCCAATAAAATTCAAATATAAAAATTAATAATAACTTATATAATTAGAATTAATAATCACATAATAAATTTTTATATTTTTAAAATATTAAAATCTATAATGGATCCGGTTGGGGATGGGGATGGATATCCATAGACGATATCCGTCTCCATCCCCGAAAAGAAAATTAATATTAGAATGACATCCATCCACACTCCGTCCCCAAAATAATAGTATCCATCCCCATTTTAAATGAAACGGATTCTTACGGATATCTGTATCCATGGATAATTTTGCCATCCCTAGATACAAGGTTGACCTAATTAATTAATCAATTTTAAATAAGGTTTTGATGTAATTTCGAAACTTCAGTCAAAGTCAAACGTCTAAACAACTATCAGTAAGGACCAATTTGGTATTTCTAAAAAATTGGTGTCCAAATTGGCACACTTGAAAAAAAAAACATAAGGACCAATTTGATCACTTATAGGTCGCAAACTATTTAGAATTTCTTTTTTAAAAGTTCAGTGTTATAGAGAACTCGAACTTGGTCTTGACCCAATATCTAAAAGGCTAAATTCGGGCTGGATTTTTATAAATTAGTGTGGGGACAAGCCCGTTCCAAACCCAAAAAATCCGGTCCGTATAGTGAATTATTATTATTATTATTTGTTTAATAAAATTTACACACAAATTTGAAGTTAAAAAAAACAGATTGAGTTTTAATATGTTTGATAATTATCGAGATTTATTTGTCAGTAATGATTTATTTATTAATATATTATAAATAATGTTATTTTGTCCTAAAATGTTATATTATAATTTCGTTAAAGATTGCAATATTATTGGTGGTGAAGAAGAAATAAGGCTTTCAAGTTTGACCATGCCATCAATCATTATTAGTTCGAATCATAAATCTTTCATTTAAGAAAACCTAATTTTATTAGGAAGTGATATTTGCATCCCCTTAAAAATGATTTGTACATCCTAAATTAGTGTCTTTTTAAAATTTCAATATTACCTTTATCTAAAATAACTAAAAAGAATAAATAGTTTGTAAGTTCATTGATAAATTATTTCTTATTATTTGTTTGATTTTTTAAATATATCATATAACAATTTCTATTTCATTAAACCCTAACCTCTCTCCCAAATACTAAATTCAAAAACAAATTGAAATCACCTATTGGTTCAATCACGAAATCACGAATTCATAAAGTCTCCCCAATTCATAATACAGAAACCCACACTATTCTGATAAAGACTCGAGAAAAAATCTATATTGATTTTTCTATGCCTCTACGGTCTACCCCTTTTTGTGGTTTTTCCTTCCTGTATTTGTCTGTTACAGACCGGCAACACATACAAAGCCAAAACATTGATTTTATTGCTTTGTCTTTGCGTGTGTTCACGACAGCTAAGGCAATTGGCCCCATATATATATATATATATATATATATATATATATATATATATATATATATAGGATTTTCATTAAACCAAGTAGCCACACGTTGGGTGCCAAGTTCTGCAATATTCATTCCGTTCCACCATTTAATTTTCGTCTGTCGTCCGAAATAAGGTACATTAATATTGCCAACCAATTTGTCAGAGATAGCATATTCTAACATAAGGATTCAGGTGAGACTGAAATATTTAAAGAAAATTAATAAGTCAGGGATAAAATCCCAGGTAGCAGGTTTGTCAAAATGGTCCAGCCAATATCGGTATCCTTCAAGAACAGGAGGAGGAAGGATTTCCGTAGTAGGTCCGTATTTGTCCCACCATTCAAGAAACCAGAAAGGGATGTCAAGTTGGAAATTTTTGTCGAAATAGATAAACCATGAAAGGGAATTGCCAGGGTTTTGTCCATACAAAAAATAAGTCCATGCTTGATATAATCCCAATAATCAAATCGGAGACCATAAATCGTTGGGAAAAGGGTTTTCTGGAATTAGGGTTACCCCAGAGTTCCAAAGAAATAATTTTACAAAGTTTAATTTTTCTGAAAAGGAGTTTATCTTTGTCAATTTTGTCAAAAACATCTGAGAGGAGAATATAGTCAGTATCTACTAAAACAAATTCGTAAAAGACATGTCGTTTGGAACGATCTTCAGGAAAACGAAAAAAGAGAGGACCAATAAAGGCATCGGCTAGTCTTTTTGGTTCGTCAAAATACTGATCTGATAAGATAGATAATTCCATAGTGCAAAACCGATCAAAAAATGGTTTAAGGATATAGGGAAACGATTGATTTATAGGTATGAGAGATGGCTGTGCTGGAGATTGTCGGAAAAGTTCCCTAGGTTTGTTTTGTTTAATGGAATGGGGGCTAATATGAGAAGATGTCACTGTTTTGAATGAAGGGGAATCTAGTTGTAAAGGGCTAAATGTATTTGCTATTGTCAGTTATGGAGTTGCTAGGGTCAAGGATGGAGAACTTTCTCTAGAACAAATGTCTGATAAGCCAATATTGGCATATTTGTCTTTGGGATTTGTTCGTGATGAGGAAGGGATATTTGATAAAGATAAGTCTGTGGATAATTCAGAAAGGCGTGGTCCAAGGCTAAGACCACTGCCATGACCGCCACGAGTACTGCGGCCTCGTTCACGGGGACCACGTCCGCGAATACTAGACATGGCCCTGCAGGAATTCACGAGTCAAGAAATCAGGCAAGCTATTGTCAGAGCCTTTAATATGTTCGATAGTGAAATCAAAAGCAGATAAGAGTGCCTGCCAACGAGCAAATATTTGTTTGGAGGCAAGATTTTTAACATCATTATTTAAAATGAATTTAGCAGATTGACAGTCAACTTTGAGAACAAAGTGTTGATTAATAAGATCATCTTGGAATTTTTGTATAGTCAAAACAATGGCAAGAATTTCTTTTTTAACAGTGGAATATTTAAGTTGAGTGTCATTCCGGGCACCAGAAATGTATCGGACTAGACATTCTTTATTGTTAATGGTTTGTTTTAAAATACCACCATATCCTAAATCAGAAGCATCAGTTTCTACAATTTTTGGAGCAGTAGGGTGGCAAATAGTTAGACAAGGAAGAGAATGGATATGAGTCTTTATTTGCTGAATAGCTTGGGTATGGATATCAGTCCAAGGAGGGGGATTTTTCTTGAGTCGTTGAAATAGAGGTTTACAAATAAGTCTGAGTTCTTGATAGAAATTTGCAATATAATTGAGACAGCCTAGGAATCGTTGTAACTGGTTTTTGTCCTTTATAACATCAGGAAATTTATTAGCAAACTCTAGGCTTCTTTGAATAAGGAAGATGGTTCCTTTAATAATATTATGGCCAAGGAATCTGATTTTAGTCAGGAAAAGAGTAATCTTTGGGGCGGAGATAACAAGACCATAATGTTTGATGGTTTTGAGGAATATATGCAAATATTTCCAATGTTTGTCAATATTGTTACTGAATAAAAGGACATCATCGATATAAACAATAGCGAATTCAGAATAGGGATTAAATATACCATTCATGATGCATTGAAATTCACTAGGAGCATTTTTTAATCCAAAGGGCATAACATTCCATTCATATTGGCCAAAAGGCTTAGTAAAAACGGTCTTGTATCTATCATGTTCAGCTATTTGGATTTGCCAAAAACCAGATTTCATATCAAATTTAGAAAATATTTTAGAATCATAAAGTCTTTTTAATAAATCGGATTTATTAGGAATATGATACCTAATCCATTGAAGGGCCTTATTCAGAGATTTGTAATTAATAACAAAGCGTGGAACGTCTCTTTCAATTTCAGCATTTTTCTGGACATAGAAAGCAGGACAGCTCCATGGGGATTTGGAAGGTCTGATGAGGCCTTTGTCTAATAAGTCTTTTATTTCCTGTTTACAATATTCAACAAGATTGGCATTCATTTGGATAGGGCGAGCTTTGGTAGGAATACCTTTTTCAGAAAATTCAGAATTATAGGGTAGAGTGACAATATGTTTCTTTCTATCCCAGAAAGCATTAGGGAAAGATGAACAGGCTTCTTGTTCAATTTGAGTTTGGAATCGTTTGATTTTTTCTTGCATGAGAGGATCAGTCAATCGGATGATTTGTTTTTCAAAAGAAAGGTCATCTTTAAGAAAAGATAATTGTTGTATTTTAATATTTAGGTTAGCAATGCATTGGTCTAATGAGGAGGAGAAGATTGATAATGAATACTTTCTTTTTTGAGTGTATCGAGGTCGCGAATAATTAAAGGGTAAATAAAGGGGAATAAAATTTCTTTATTTAGATATTTAGTAACAATTCCTTCACTGGTGACCTTAAAATGAGATATAAGGTGAAGGAAATGAAGACCAAGAATAACATTTTGAGATATGGTCTTAACCATTACAAAGTCGGTAGTATAACAGACACCTTGATTACAAACTTTGGCATTGGCTAACTTATATTGGATATCTAATTGTTGTTTATTGGCACCAAAAAGGGATTCAGTAGTTTTTTCAAGATATTTAGTGGGAACAAGAGCTTCTCGGATACAATTTAGGTCTGCCCATGTATCAACAAATGCATTGACAATAAGATTATAGTCTTGAGAAAGTTCTTATGTCTATTTCAATATACCATTTCTGAATTTTGTAGGATTTTATTTGTCCAATATGAGGGTTTGAATGAGAGAGAACAGTAGATACAGCTGGTTGATTAATTCCTTCATTAGGAGAATCTTCATTATTGGTTTCAGAATCACTAGAACTATTAAATTTAGAATCCGTTTGAGTTTTGTCATTTTTGTCATTTTGTATAGGGTTAGAATGTTCAAGTTTAGAAATATTGATTTTAATAAGTCTAATTTCATCTTTGAGTTTTTGAATTTCTGTTTGTAAATCAGATATAGTAATTTTTCTGGGTTTTGATTGGAATCGTCCAATAACATTTGAATCAAAATCTGGAGTACTTGTAAGGGATACTAGGAGTTGATTGGGATGGATTTGTTGATTGACTAGCAATAATTTTCTGTTGTAGGTCTTTAATGTATTTAGCTTTAACAATTGGGTCATTAATATTATCGATCATACCAATTATCATAGAATAGTCATGTTGGTCTAGAACATTGACTTCTTTGCATATGCAGGGTTGTTTGTCAGGTGGATAATCAGACTGAGTGGAAGAAGATGAACTATCTGAGTCAGATGTATCATTAATGGCTAGTATAGCATTATCAGAGGACTGACAGCTGTCAGAATCAGAAAAGTCAGCATCGGATGATATGTCATTATAAAGGAGTTGGACAAGTTTGTCCTTAATTTCTTCTGATATGTCAAGTGTGCGAATTTTATTTTTGACTTCGGGACATCTGTTAGCATAGTGTCCTTCTGTTCCGCAATTAAAACATTTGACAGGTTTCTTCTTGGATTGCTTGCGAGGTGTTTTCTTAGATGAGGGTTTTGTTGTCTTTGAAGGTTCACACCATTTTCCTTGTTTACTATACCATTGTCGAAATGTTTTATTATTAGGATTTGGTGGAGTTTCTTTGTATTTACGTCTGTAAGATTTATTTTTGGAATATTTTCGTCGTTTGGAGACAGGTAGTTTGTCAAAACCAAATTGTTCACACCAAGAGCCAAGTTCTTTCTTGGTTGTGAGTTTTTGTTTTTTAAATTGACTTTTAAGTCGGATGTCAGTGCATAATTGTATAGCGACAACATTGATAGTATTGATGATTTCACGGTATGTCCATGTGTTTAAGTCAATCTGTGACCAATCAGAACTGGCATTTTGTTCTATCATTTTATCACAGACTTTTGTGGAGAAAAGAGCAGGTAAATCAGATATAAATTTTTCTTTCTAATAAGAATTAGCATTATCAGAACGTTGAAGTACTCTTGTTAGAAATATATCTTTATACCATTTAAAGTCATTTAATCTTTTGCATTTTAGATTTTGTAATTTAGAAAACTCTTTTCCTTGAAAACGATTAGGGTTTCCAACAAAATGCATAAGAATAGTGTAGCATAAAACATCTATACCATCAGGTTGAGATGTAGTTGTTGTAGAAGCTGGAGTAAGAGAAGAAGAAGGATTGGTTGTGATAATTTCTTTAGTGTGATGGATGATAGTCTCACGAGCTGTTGGAGTCATAGTATGGGTCCACCAACCAAATAACTGTCCTTCAAAGCCAGTGGCTAATGAAGTGACAGCATCAGGATGCGTCATGTTTTATTTTTTGATGTAGATATACCCTATGGTATGCATTTGCCTAAGGACAGTCATGGTTTGATATTCTGATAGCCCATCAATATTGAACTGGTAACAAGCGTTACCAGTATAGGCACGATAAGGGACAATTTCTTCATATTGAAGATCTGGAGGAGTCGGTCGTGGATAATAAGGCTTAGTGTTGTGGTGGTATCTATCATGATTATAACTGTCCATTTTGTCAGTGGTAGTAATTCGATTTAGCATTTGTTCAATATTATCAACGTCGGAAAGAGAAATAGAGTCATCCAAGGTGTGGATTTCTGGTTTGGGTAAGTTTTTAAGTCATTCTTCCAGAGATTTCAAAAGTTCTTCTTCATTTAGAAAATGGTCAAAGCATTTTTAAATACCGGTGGGATCAGGAAACAGCAGAATGTCTGGCGTAGAAGGATCTATTTTTGGAGTAGGTGTCCTAGATGTATGTGTAGGAGTTTGAGGAACAAACACCTAAGGATTGTCAGATGGAGAAGAAATTTTTGAGGTAGTGGAAGATGTCATATTTAGTTCTATTTTGTCAAGTTGTTCACCTAAAGTGTTTAAGAAGATATTTGTGTAGTTATTTTGTTTTATAATAGCACCTACTTGTGCGGAGGATGAAGCTATATTGTGAGATAGTTCACCATCGAAGATAACAAAGGGGGAACAACTAGTGGTAGAGGGAACGAGTGGTTCAGTATCTTCATTGATAATGTCAATATCAAAATTTCTGGGAGGGGGATGAAATTGGATTTGTTCTCCTCTTTTAGTTTTATAAATGCGATTCTGTTTTTGATTTAAAACTAAACATTGATCTTCTAGTTTTTTGCGATCAGTGTACCATTCAAAGAAAGGTATATCTTTGTTGAGGTTGGTGATAGGTAGATATCCATCTATCATGAAATTGTTGTCGTTTTTTATGAGAATAATTCTTCTCATATTTTTGTTTTAAATGTTGATTTGCAGGAGCATGATAATCTGCCATAAGGTGGCTATGAATTTTAGAGTCGATAACGTCAATGGTTCTGATTGTGGGTCCAGAAGGAATACTGCCAGTCAAGGCTTGGGAAGGTGTAGGTGATGTTGGTTCATCATATTTATGTATAGGATGGGCCGTTTGGTTAGGTGTTTTAAGGATATTAGTCACATGTGTAGGTATATTAATAGACGGTTTTCGACGTCTTCTGGGAATAAGATGTTCATGTTCTTCTGTATCACTTGATTCTAGTTTGTAATGATATTGATCATTTGGAATAGGATTATAAGGAGCTTTTCCTTTGTCTTTCAGGATTAGGCTAGGGATTTGGCTAGCTATATGATTTCTGGATAAACTGGATAGAGAATGTCTGGCAGTTTGGAAGCTATTTTCACTGGGTGGATTAGAGATACTGGGAAATTTAAGAGAGTTTCCTCGTCTGAAAGATATTTTTAAGGTTCCATCATCATCAGTTATACATTCATGTAAATTGCGGGATGGTGGTTGATAAGAAGGTTGGTCAACTTTTTCTTTAATCCATTCATCTAGGGAAAGCAATGTTTTCCCATTTGACTGGAGCAGGAACCATAACGATTACAGATGGGGAAGCACTGTAACATATGGTTTGTCCCGCTGGAATAGTCGGAGGGATAAAACTGGGTATTAGACCAGAGGTCAGGACACGATAATGGACACGATAAACAAGTTTATAAGGGCTTGATCATTCAATAAATTTATAATTATGAGTTTGAATGTCAATTACAAGACATGTTTCTTTATGTTCATCAGTATTTAAAGCAATAGGAAAATTAGGATAACCTTGAAAATAAATAGGTCCATAAGTCAAAGATGTTTCAGCCATACCAAGAATAGATTCTTTATAATCAGTTATGCGTTTGTCACGAAGGACCACAAGTAAAGAATTATTGAGGCCAATCTTAGATAAAGGTTTTATACCAATTTGGACACTTCCAATATGGAGATCATTATAGCCAATTTTACAATAGTGGTTGAGACTGTTTTTATTTAATAAGTTTGTAGAAAAAGTATTGTGCTGGAATTTGACATTTATTTCTTTAGTCTTTTGTTCTAATAGAGTTCTGAAATCTAAAATGTTTTTCTTTTTATATATACTAGACTTTTGAATGTCAGGTAATTACCAGTTATTCAAATCTTTGTCATTCCAATTAGTCTCATAATTTGCTACAGATTGTCCTGTGGTACTATTATCATCATCAGGTTCAATTCTGGGACGAGAGCTACTATTAGACATGGTAAAGAGGAAGATAAACAGTAAAAATTAAAGTTTTAACTCACAGCCTGTCTAGACGGGTACACAGCCTAATGTCCTCTTGACTAACGGCAAAACCCTATAAGACTACTGACTCTTGCACTTTAAACCTACTATGAATATTCCTCTTCAACAAGTCGCAAGGCTTTGATACCAAAACGTATAACTAATGCATATAAAAGAACCCACAAGATAACAGATAGCAAATATAGAAACATAAATGAGAATGAAAGATCAGAAAATTCTTACAGTAATTAAAACAGTCTGACAGCACTGTTGTACAGGAATAAGTCACAATCTTTATTGATCACACAAAATATTTTACACTGAGAGAGGAAAGATTTTACAAGTAGAGAGGAAAGATTTAAAAGAGAAAACTAAGCTCTCAGAAGTAAAACTGAAGACTGAACCAACTCTGCCCTCCACCAAGAAGTCGTAGCTTCTTATATAGACAAGAGGAGGTGAGATAGGAACCATAGGTAATTACAATAGTAACCATAAGTAATTGATACTTTAATAATTTTGTCGAAGTGTCGGTTTGTCCGTTTCTGCAGACAGTTGTCCAGCTGTCTTGTTACTGTTTGTCTTCTTGTCTTTTCTGCCGACGGAAAAGAGTCAAGGTGATAAAGTCAAAAAGATAAGGTAATAAGTCCAATGTTCGGATAAGATCAAGGACGTTGTGACTCATCTTCATCATGACAGAAGAATCTGGTAGGATCATCATCATCACTAGAGTCTCTGTCATTATGACTACTGGACCCAGTGTCCATTTGGGAGGAAATATTGTGCATGGCTTTTTCCATGTCCTTTGCAATAATCCTGAGTTCTTCAGGTGTGCTGGCAGTAGCTAAACGGGAGCTGGCCACAGCAAGTTGTGCTCTGAATTGGGATTTGGCCATAAGGAAAGGAGATTGGTCAATAATGGTCTTGCATAGAGTATGATTTTCATTAAACCAGGTAGCCACACGTTGGGTGCCAAGTTCTGCAATATTCATTGCACTTTAAACCTACTATGAATATTCCCCTTCAACAAGTCGCAATGCTATATATATATATATATATATATATATATATATATATATATATATAGGGTAAATTACACTAAACCCCTTCAAGGTTTGGATAAGTTATACTTAGATGGATACGTTTCTTTATTATACACTAACACCCCTAAAATTTAAATTTGACTTTAAGAATACCTAAAATGCCCCTAGTTATATTATTTTACACTTTATTTTTTTTGCCTTTTAATCAAACACTTTATAAACTTTATTAAAATAAAAAAATTAAATAAAAGATATGATTCATTAAATAAATAAATAGTTTAAATAAATAAATAGTTTAAATAAATAAATAGTTTAAATAAATAATAGTTTTTTAAAAAATAAATAAATAATTTTAAAAATAAATAAATAAATAAATGAATTGTTTTTAAAAATAAAATAAATAAATAGTTTTAAAAAATAAAATAAATAATTAGCTTACAAATATAAATAAATAGTTTTAAAATATAAATAAATAAGTGAAAAATTTAAAAACATTAAATTTTTTAAGGATATCCATTAATAGGGACAAGTAAAACTCAAAATATCTAAACTTTTACTGTAAAGATGATGGTGAGAGAAGCTTCAAGGTTCCCAATACTCCTTAGATATTTAGAGCTTATATTATCCCTATTAATAAATATTCTTTAAAAAATTAATATATTAATTTTTTCACTCATTTTTTCAACTATTTATTTATTTAAAACCATTTATTTATTTGATTTTTTAAAACTTTTTTTATTTAATGTTTTAATTATTTATTTACTTAATTTATTTAAAATAGTTATTTAATTAATTTTTTAAAACTATTTATTTATTTAATTTTTAAAACTATTTGTTTATTTAGTTTTTTAAAACTATTTATTTATTTAATGAATCATATTTTTTATTTAGTTTTTTTTTATTTTTATTAAAGTTTATAAAGTTTTTGGTTAAAAGGTAAAAAAAAAAAGTGTTAAATAATATAACTAGGGGCATTTTAGGTATTTTCAAAGTCAAATTTAAGTTTTGGGGGTGTTAGTGTATAATAAAGAAACTTTTCCATCTAAGTGTAACTTGCCCAAACCTCAAGGGGTTCAGTGTAATTTGCCCTATATATATATATATATATATATATATTCAGTCCTTTTCTCCTCAGTACGTACTGATATAACTTATATCAATGTGTTGCATGTAGATGGATCACAGATTATGGAGAAGTTTTGATAAGTGCATACACTTTGAATCAAAGTATGTAAATCTAATGGTTCACATCCAACGTATTGATGAAGTTATATCAATGCGTACTGACTTGAAAATTTATGTATATATATTATCTTCTTTTTTGTTATTTTATTCTACAACTTGTAAATAAAATCAGCTCAAAACCCAACTTATTTTGATATAATTTAAGTATTTAAGAGTTTTTTTTTTTGAAATATTACAAGAACTATTACAAAGACTACTCGGACCTGCCGAGATCAAACAATACATGTACAACCCGTATAGTAAAATACGTATGGTGGGATTTAAACCCCTTACCATTTATGTGGAAGGAGGTGCACATGTAATGTGCTTAAGCATTTAAGAGTTATAAATTATTTATTTGAAAAACAAGAAATAAAATAACAAATTCTTATATAATAATAAAGTTGATTATATAATAAAATAGGTTTAGGTAGGGTGTAGTTACAAATATACAAATACAATAGAAATAAAGAAAGGATATTTTTACTGTTAAATGGAGTTTATTTATAAACTACAGTTTTTAAAAAAATTTAATTGTGGTATGCTTAAAACATGGTTATACATTCGGTTTTTGAAGGATGTAAATATTGTCACTCTTTTGTAAAATTCAAATTGAATTTGTGGTCCAATTCGATAGCAAATAGTATCCTTTGAGCCGAATAGTAAGCTCATACATTTGGGCCGACTAATAAGCCCAATTTGTTTTATATACACGTTATATTTAGGTTACCAATCAATATCCGGGCCGAATAATAAGCCCAAATGGTTTATCCGGGCTGAACAGTAACAAACCTAAAAGTAATTTTGTAAAACTCCAATTGAATTTGGGCTCAGGCCTTCGAAATCATATACAATGTTTTATGGCAAACTTACTTTTAAATAATACAAATTTGAGTAATGATATACAACTCAAATAATTAACCCAAATGATATAATAAGTATGTTGTTATCATCACATAAAATATGAGATGATGTGGTTAATGAAAAAACCACTTGCTACATCATTTGGATTAAAATTTAGATTACATTTTTAGGTTTTCTAGAATATACATATAAATTTTGTTTCAATGTATAATTTTTTTTTAAAAAAAAAACGGCAACAACAACAATAAATACATAAAAATAACAAGTATCTAAGTGATGTTGGCTCGGCACATAGGACATATGGCTGCACCCGACATGTATTCACCAATACAATCGGAGTGGAAAGTGTTGCCACATGGGGGAAGAGACAACAAAGAAGTCCCTTCCACAAAGTCATCAAGACATATTGCACACTTATCCTCGTGATGGCGCAGTGCGGCGCTTGTTTCAAACATGAAGCTAACAATGCGCTCACGTACTGTATCTGAAACTCCTCGAGGCGGCGGCGGACACAATCTGGGATACACCCACCCAAAAGTAGAAAGATGATGCTAAAAGTGCTAATAAACAAAAAATAAATAAAACCCAAAAAGCTATGCCTTCATCAGTTGCATGTCCGCAATTTCAAACTTTAAAAAATATCAAACAAAAAATATGTTAGTTAAACAACAAGCATATACAACGTATAAATTATATGTTGAGCTCATTTGAGCTCTATATACATACAATGTTACACCTTAGTCAAATTTTGTGGAATTATTGCGAGTACTTTTAAGTCATATTTCACGCAATCATTGTTAGAAAAATATGTTTCACAATTGAAATTATGTACCTTTTCTATCGAAGTTCGCTGTTACTGTGAAATTAGATTGAGCCAAATTGTTGTTTGTAGAAGAAAAATCACTGCAGTAAGATAAAATATGGGCTTCAAGGCACGTTACGGAAGTCGCTTTCCTTAAGACACTATTTTCCCCCAACCAACTGAATCATGCACCGGGTTATGCAAATGTGCCTCCAAGATACAATGAAGCCTCAATTGTTTAATATCGTTGTGCACAAACGATTTAAACCATGAACACCGTTGATGACAAACCCGCCAAGAGACAATATTCTGTTGATGCAGTTTAACAGAATATTGGCAATTTTATGCAAGAAAAAGAATGAATAAAAATTAAAAATTAAAGAAATTGGATGAGAAAATTTAGGAGGAGACAGAGCAATTTCTAAGTAAACTGGTTAAGTTTCTGATGTTTTGCAAGTGGTGTTCATGGTCCAATTTATAGAGTGTTATACACCCTTTCACCAATCATTACAACTTTTACAGACCATTACAACTATTAATACAATAGTGTCTGTTAAATTTAAATCAACACAAAAACATCTCTGTGTGAAAGTCACATCTCTTTGTAAGGTTGTATCTGTTCATACAAAAAATACAATTAACACCACTTTGGAAAGTTGCATCCTTTCCATTCAAATTTAATTTGAAAATTCTCTAACAATCCTCCACCATTTTCTAAATAAATTTGAAAATGTCTAGCACGAGCTTGGAAATTTTATGCATGGATGAAGGTGTCTTTCGATTGAACCTTTCACTTAGCGAAACACGTCAAAGTTAGTCAAGGTGGCATGGTAGGCAAGCTTTGAACCAACGACCTTATCTGACTAACCGGATATGTCTCACACATAATCTTTCAATATCTCAAGTGTTCAAAAATTGCTGACGCATGTAAAGGCCTTACGTCTATATCTTGGATTTTCATGAACGCTTTAGTAATCAGCCAAATTACATAGATGAAGGCACCATCCTCGACGCTCATATAGGTAGACATTATCAGAAATGTCCCTGTAAAAACTTCCCAACAGAAATCTGTTATAAGTCTATTAAAAGCTTAAAAGCTTAAAAGCTTATCCTTCCTAGTACATACAGGTACCAAACACTTTTACCTATGGGATGCATATATAAATTTTTATAGTGTTTGCATTCACAGCATATGATGTACTTTGCTCATTGAACCCAAGATCTTGATGTTTCAAGTGTTGGGTTGGGTTTCCATCATTGGTGATATTTAAATGCTGGCTTTAGTCTCATCCCTCTTGAAGTTTTAGATACCAAATCCCTTGTGAGTCCTTTTGTAAGAGGGTCTGCCAGATTTTGACATGCTAGACACTCTAAGATCCTTTTTCAAACCTTAAAAATCAATGGTGATCGCACTATTTGTGAGCAACTGTCTCACATAACTATGTCTTAGACCAATATGTCTAGACTTGCCATTGTACATCTGGCTATATGCTTTAGATAAAGTTGCCTCACTATCACAGTAGATAGATATTGGAGGCATTGGTTTTGGCCACAATGGAATTTCTATTATTAAATTCCTTAACCATTCTGCCTCTTTGCTACACGATGCCAATGCAATAAACTCAGTGGCCATGGTAGAATCAGCTATACAAGTTTGCTTTTTGGAACCCCAAGAGATTGCTCCTCCACGAAGGGTAAAAATCCACCCACTTGTGGATGTATGATCATTTTTATCAGTGATCCAACTGGCATCAATAAATCCTTCCAAAACTGAAGGATATCCGGAATAATGTATACCATAGTCAGTAGTATACTTCAAATACTTCAAATACTTCAAATCCTATACAACGCATGCCAGTGTAATTGACTAGGATTACTAGTATACCTACTCAGCCTTCCTACAGTGAAGGCAATATCAGGCCTAGTACATGTCATGGCATACATAAGACACCCTATGACACGAGCATATTCTAATTGTGATACTGCTCTCCCTAGTGTTAGGGTATAACCTTATGTTTGGATCATATGGTGTGGATACTGGCTTACTATCGAAATGATTGAATTTCTTCAATATTTTCTCAATATAATGTGATTGGGTCGGTATTAAGCCATCATCCTTTCATATGATTTTTATACCCAAAATCACATCAGCAAGCCTCATGTCTTTTATGTCAAAGTTTGATGACAATAGTGATTTTATGTGTTCAATACTCACACTATTAGTTCCAAATATTAACATGTCATCAATATAAAGACATATAATTACACCTTTGTTTCCATTGAATCTACTGTATACACACTTGTCAGATTCATGAATTCGGAAACCATTTGAAACGATAATTTTATAGAATTTTTCATGCCATTGCTTCGGAGCTTGTTTAAGGCCATACAAGGATTTAACAAGTTTACAAACCTTATGTTCTTGTCCATGCATTACAAACCCTTCAGGTTGCTTCATATAAATTTCCTCATCCAATTCTCCATTAAGGAAAGCAGTCTTTACATCCATTTGATGTATTTCAAGATGATAAATTGATGCTAATGCAATCAAAGTTCTAATAGTAGCAGTTCTCGCAACTGGTGCATATGTATCAAAATAATCAAGGCTTTCCTTTTGAGTAAAGCCCTTTGCTCCTAATCTTGCCTTGAACTTATCAATAGTTCCATCGACCTTCATTTTCCTTTTGAAGATCCATTTACAACCAATTGGTTTAGACCCAGGTGGTAGGTCTACCAGTTTCCAAGTTTTATTTCCCATGATAGATTCCATTTCATCATTGACAGCCTCCTTCCAAAAGGCAACATCTTATGACTTCATTGCTACATCAAAAGTGAGGGGATCTGAATCAATTGCTGGCAAAATCTCAGTTTGCCTTACATGTACATCTCTAGTTCCTTCAACTAGATATACAATGAAGTCTGGGCCAATGGATTTTTCTTTCCTTACCCTTTGGCTTCTCCGTATTTCAGGAGGATCCTCAGTGACAGTTCGTTTTGATATTGTCACTGTCTCTACAGATGTATTAGAATTTACATTATTAGGTATTGCAGTGAATCTAGATTCATAAAATATGGCATCTCTAGATTCTATAACAGTATTCACTTCAATAGAATTATTAGGTTCAGTGACTAAAAACCTATATGATTTACTGTGTTCTGCATAACCTAAGAATATACATTCTACACCTTTTTCACCTAATTTCTTTATCTTAGGTTCCGGAAGTCTAACTATAGCTTTACAGCCCCAAACCCTAAGATAAGAAATATTAGGCTTTCTTTTCTTCCAAAGTTCATATGGCGTAGTTTTTGTTTTCTTATTAGGCACTCTATGTTAGGATTATGCTCAATAACAAGAGTGTAATATTGTAATTGACAATTTTTTCATATAAATAAAGTAATTTCTGATTCTGCAAAATCTTATAGCATTTATAAATATAATTGTCAAGGTAAATAATCATAAGGTCAAAAGACTATGAGATATGAAGAATTGTTTGTACATCCGGATATGTATGAGGTAGACACAATTCTTTAGTTAGTCTTGAATAACGTTCACAACTTAAATTAAAGGTTGGGCACCTCTATCTTGATAAAGTTGTAAAATTCTTTTACTAGCATTTGAGTAGGATCAAATGAGTTATGATAAGTCTAAAATCATCGAAAGATTTTCGAGTAAAAGAATCTAGTGCACTGGGTGCATTGAACTGGATCACAATGAAATACTTTATCTAGAACCGTCACTAGATATAAGTGAAAATACACAAAGTGTGTCTAATATAACCTAGATGATGGGTGAATAGGTTTTAGTTGATTTATTACCAACTTTTCGACTTAATCAATTTTTAATAATCCTACTTCATATTAACAATCAATCAATCCAACATAAATATGCGGAAAACAATAAATACACAAGGATTGATTTACGTGAGAAACCCTCCAACTGGGCAAAACTCACGGGCTATCCTTCTAGCCACATACGGTCCTCAAATCCACTATTTGAATGAAAGTTTACAACCTAGGTTGACCTCAAGTCACACCTACTTGGTCACTAACCCTTTCAATCTACCCAACAGGCCTTTAATAGTGATTCTTGACCACAAGCTTGTGCACTAACTCACTTAGTCACAAAGCTTAACAATCAATGAAGAGGTTAAACAACCTATGTGAATATGTAAAAGATATTCAAACATGCAATTAATGCTAGGCAACAATAAATGCTTATCTAAGGATTTAAAGATATCAATAAATGCAAACCCTAGATATCAATATCTAAATGCAAATGCATGAAGATTTAGCTAGAAGGGTAAAATCGTCCTAAATGCTAGCTATTAATGAACAAGGCTCTCAACCAACAACCAACAACTCAATCATGTTATAAATGCCAATAAACATAAAGATATGCAATAAAATCACATAAAAGAGCTAACCCTAGGCAAACAAGAACATAAATAAATACAAAGAGATTTATGGCATGTTCAAGTTACATAGTCAATGAAAGCAAGAAGAATCCATGATGAGATGATGCTTGAAGATGTTAGATGCACATGGATTTGTGTTTGGTTGAGTAAAGATGAGTTCTTGGGAGTTTCTCTCTCTAATGGAAGCTTAGCCTATCAAAAATGGCTTCTTGAACTCATAAAAACGAGCAAGGAAGAAGATAGAGCATATATATAGAAACCCTAGACAAAACTGCGTCGTTTTGGGTTTGAGAAACAAAATCCCGTCAATACCGCTTGCTGGACCGCGTCGCAGGCAAGTGTCCAGACCGTGGTACACACAGCAGTGCACCGTCTGGACAACAACGCGGTGCAGGGCGCTGTGCATGCAGGTGCACAGACCGCGGTATGGGCAACAGAGGCTTACTGGACAACACCGCGACTTGGGTCGCTTTGCGTGCAAGTGTACAGGAAGCGGTACATGAAGCATGACTCTGCTGAGATATACCGCTCTGTATGCCGCGGTGCAAGCATGTCTTGCCAAGCGGTCTAGGCCGCGCTAAGAGAAGAAAATCTCTTTTATGGGCAAACTCGACACACTTAGAGATGTGCAAAATGTGCAAGTGTGGAGTGTGAAAAGAGGCATACAATACATCATTCAATTACATGAAGATAGGAACATAATGCATGCAAGTGAGTGTGTGCAACTAGATCTCTTCAAAGAAAGTTAAACTAGTGAGATACCTTTGAAGTGCTCTTTGAGAGAGATGATGTCCTTGAAGCTTGGCCTAAATTACCCTTACAAAGAATAATCCCAAATGTGGTTTGTCAACGAAATAAGCCAATCAAAATATGAGGAACTTACAATCTCCCCCTTTGGCTATTTCGTGACAAAACCACCACTCACAAATCATCCTCACAAGAAAGTAAAAACTAAAGGTCAACAAAAAGATATTCTACATTACAAAAAGATACCTAGATACTAGGTCTTCAAAACTTCAAGCTCTTGTAGAATAGCCACTTTCCCTACAAAACAATGAGACTACACTTTCCAAGACAAGTGTATGTGAGGTGATCAAGAGAGATAAAAAAATAGGAGCAATTAGCATAATAAAAGAAAACTACAACATGCAACATGCAAATGCTCCCCCTATATAGGTTACTCCCCCTCAACGGGACAATCTCCCCTTAAATACAATCACCCTTTAAATAAACCATTACTCCCCCTTTTTGTCATGAGATAGACAAAGGAGTATTCCCCAACCGGGTCACTTTAGCAAAGAGAGCTATTTGCAAGATAAGTGCATAATCATATACAACAACTTTATGCAACTCAATTAATTGAGAGAGAATCATTGAAGGTTTATTGTTTTAGAAGAAAATGTATGACTTAATTGCTTTGGATGTAAGACATGTAACATCATGGTTCAAGCAAATGGTATTTGGCAAGGAGAACCTCAAAAAGGGTTCCAAAAGAATTCAAACCAATTTGCACCCTTTTGTCATAAGCAAACAAGATATAGTGTTTCAAAGATGAATTTCAATTTAAAGAGCAACTATATCAAACTTTATAAGCGAAACAAGACATGAGCGACTTTTGCACCCTTTTTGATTTTTCCGGGTAAGATACCCGTATGATAGTAGCCTTGTTCAACTAATAAAGAGAGAGAGAAGACTAAATTTGGATGAGACATCCTTATTTATTGCATGGATACTAGATCCTTATTGGGTTTAGTCTTCTCATTTGCTTTCACACAAATTTTGCACTAAGGCAATAAAAAAAATTTCATGCATATCATTTTGAGCATGTCATAAACAAGTTCACATGTCAAGGAGATAAATTATAGGTCATTCAAATGTACTTCCCAATCAATTCTCCTAATCCAAAAATGCATGTTTGAACATAGAGGTGACATGGATTACAAGCCAAGCAAGGCACACTTATGGAATAAAAAAGCCATATAAGATTATATAGAAGCACAACCAAGAATACTCAAGCAAATAATAAAGAAGCATAAAGTTGATCAATTGTTTGCTTATTCCAACATGCAAGGTTGCTCTCTTTGCTTGAGTTCCCCATAAGGGGTCAATCATCAAAACACATCAAGACATATGACAAATCCCAATAGACCTACTAAGTGACTTGAACCTAGTTGAGTCTAAGGGCTTTGTAAATAAATCCGCTAGTTGATCATTTGTGCCCACATGCTCAAGTGCAATGCATTTGTTTTCAACTAGTTCTCTAATGAAATGATGCCTAATGTCTATATGCTTTGTCCTAGAGTGCTGAACCGGATTCTTTGAAATATTAATAGCACTCATGTTATCACAATAAATGGTAAGAATATCTTGATCAAAGCCATAATCCACAAGCATTTGTTTCATCCAAAGGAGTTGTGTGCAAGCACTCCCGGCGGCTATGTATTCCACTTAAGCTGTGGATAGAGAGATGGAATTTTGTTTCTTGCAAAACCATGAGACCAAGTTGTTGCCTAGGAAGAAGCAACCGCCCGATGTACTCTTCCTATCATCACAATTTCCTGCCCAATCTGCATCACTAAAGCCAACTAAGCTAGCATTAGAGTCAAAAGAGTACCATATCCCATAGTTAGAAGTCCCATTCACATATCGAATGATTTTCTTCACGGAGGAGAGATGGGATTCCTTGGGATCCGCTTGGTACCTAGCACACACACCCACACTAAAGGCTATATCGGGCCTACTTGCGGTCAAGTAAAGCAAGCTACCAATCATGCCACGATAAAGACTTTGTTCCACACTCTTGCCACTAGCATCCTTGCTTAGTTTCAAGGTGGTACTCATGGGTGTGTCACAATGTTTGGCATTCTCAAGGCCAAACTTCTTCACTAGGTTCTTAGCATACTTAGCTTGGGATATGAAAATCCCATCATGCAATTGCTTGATTTGCAAAGCTAGGAAGTAATTGAGCTCCCCAATAAGACTCATCTCAAACTCATGAGACATGACATCAACAAATTGTTAGACTTTAGATTTGTTGGTAGAGCCAAAGACAATATCATCAACATAAATTTGAGCTATAAAAAGCTCATCTTTGTTCCTCTTGATGAATAAAGTTTTGTCAACACTACCCCTAGTGTAGTCATTGTCAACAAGAAATTGAGTGAGGCACTCATACCAAGCCCTAGGTGCTTGTTTCAACCCATATAAAGCCTTCTTGAGGCTATAGACATGATTGGGGTGGTGTGGATCCACAAACCCCTTGGGTTGCTCAATAAACACTTCCTCATGCAAGAAACCATTGAGGAAGGTACTCTTAACATCCATTTGATGCAATTTGAACTTGTGCACACATGATATGGACAAAAGAAGCCTTATGGACTCAAGACGGGCAACAGGAGCAAAAGTCTCCTCAAAGTCAATACCCTCAATTTGAGAGTATCCTTGTGCAACAAGTCTAGCCTTGTTGCGCACAATGTTGCCATTTTCATCCGACTTGTTCCTATATACCCATTTTGTGCCTATGACATTAGTATCCTTGGGTCTAGGAACAAGAGTCCAAACCTCATTTCTTTCAAATTGGTTTAGCTCTTCTTGCATGGCAAGAACCCTAAAACTCATCATTCAAGGCTTCATCAACCTTTTTGGGTTCAATTTGAGAGGTGTAGCAAGTATAGCTAATTTGATTAGCTATTTGACGCCTAGTCCTAACACCCTCATTCATATCTCCAAGAATGTCATTCTTATTGTGGAGATGTCTTACCCATGGAGCGGGTTCTTTAGAGTCCAAAGATGGATTTCTATCAAGAGGTAGGATGACCTCTTCATCAAGACTTGATTTCACATCAATTGAAGTCTCACCATTCTTCTCCAAGAAAGGATCATCAAGCACAATGACCTCCTCATCATGGTCTCTAGTCTTAGGCCTACAATCATCTATGACGACATTAGATGATTCCATGACACTTCGAGTTTTTAAATTGAAAACTCTATAGGCCTTACTATTAAGGGCATAGCCAATAAAAATCCCCTCATCACTCTTGGCATCAAACTTGCCAAGTTGATCCCGGTCATTTAGAATATAGCATTTGCTCCCAAATGAGTGGAAGTAGCTAATATTTGGCTTCCTACCCTTCCATAATTCATAGGAGGTTTGCCTAGTACCGGGCCTTAGGAAGACTATATTTCCTATGTAGCAAGCCGTATTGACGGCCTCGGCCCAAAGGTTCCTAGGGACATTGTTGCTAAGCAACATCACACGACCCATCTCTTGAAGGACCATGTTCTTCCTCTCAACAACCCCATTTTGTTGAGGAGTTCTAGGAGCCGAAAACTCATGGGAAATGCCTAAGCTATTGCAATAGCTTTCAAAACAAGCATTTTCAAATTCCCTCTCATGGTCACTCCTAATTCTTTTAATGCTTTTAATGTGTGAGTTCTTTTCATTTTGAATTTTAGTGCAAAGCATTTTAAATTTTTCAAAAGTTTCAGATTTTTCTCTAAGAAAATATGTCCAAGTAAATCTAGAAAAATCATCAACACAAACAAAAATGTATCTCTTGCCACCGAGACTCTCGGTTTGCATGGGACCCATAAGGTCCATATGTAGAAGCTCTAATGGCTCCTTGGTGGCGAGATACTTGCCTTTCTTGTGCATACTTTTGGTTTGTTTCCTTTGTTGACAAGGTCCACAAATGCCATCGACTTTCTTCCCAAGCTTAGGGAGGCCACGCACAACCTTGAACTTATCTAAGATCCTCAAATCTCGATAGTTCATGTGGCCAAGTCTTTGATGCCATAACTCAATTTCCTCACATTTGGACATATTGCAAGAGATAGCACTAGCTTCAAGACAATAGCAATTGTCACTAGATCTCTTTCCTTTTAGCAAGGTCTGTCCATTTGGCATTAAAATAGAGCAATCATTTTTGTTAAACAAGACAGAAAGTCCGTCATCATTAAGATGAGAAATGCTTATAAGATTGGCTTGCAAGCCATCAACAAGTAAAGCATTGGACAAGGAGGGTAAATCAGGAATGGAGATGGTTCCTTTCCCTATGACTTTCTTTCTAGATCCATCACCAAAGGTGACAAATCCTCCATCCTCCAAGACAAGGGATTTAAAGAAGCTCTTGTTCCCCGTCATATGCTAAATACCAAGTGTTAGAAGCATTTGCCTTCAAGGCAATTTGAGCCACATAGCAAGAATAGTTATCCCTTCTAATCCACTTTAGGTGTAATGTTCTCATTCCTAGTGGTATTAGTCACATTGGCTCTAGATTTCCTAGGATCATGCAAATTTGCTCTGGGTTTCCTAGGAACATGCATTCTAGCTCTAGCTCTATTTCTTTCAATCATGCTTTTGATTCTACACATTTCAATGTATTTAAAGCAATTTGGTCTAATGTGACCATCAACACCACAAAAGTGACAAGTGGGAATAAAATAAGAAGACATACCATGCCCTTGTGAGTACAAAGGGGCTTTCCCACGCATTTGAGCTTGTCTTTTTGTGTTGGATTGGTTCTCTTCTACTTTGTTGTTGAGTTGGAATGAATTGCTTCCTTGGTTACCCTTGCATGAATTGTTTTTTGGCTTGATGGTATTTCGGTTGAGGGAAACTTGCTTGATGCACCCTTGTTGATTGAGCTTGAGCTTGTTTCCCTTGTGTAACCTTGACTTGAGGATCTTTAGAGCACTCTCCTAGTTCGATCTTCTTCCTAGGATATTGTGGGGGTGGAGACTCTTTGTTATCCAAACTCTTAACAAACACAATTTTGCTTGAGGATGAGGTCTCCTTGTCATCTTCATAGCCAAGACCTTTCTTATCACTTGGCCTCTTGCCAACTCTCAACATGTGGTCAAGTTTATTCGTGCTTGAAGTCATCTTAGCAATGATCTCTCTAGCTTCTTCAAGCTCCTTTTCCGTCAATTCCTCATTCCTTTTGGCTATCTTCACTTCTTTATTTAAGTGAGTAGCTTCAGTGGATAGCTTGAGATTCTCTCCTTTTAGCCTTTGAATCTCTTTCTTCATCTTCAATCCTGAGCTTTGAAAATGCTCAATGAAGCCTTCAAGATCCATTCCTCCTACATCCATATTTGTTGAATGGGATGAAGAGTTACCATATCTAGAGTCATCTTCACTTTGTTTCTCTACCTCTTCATCATCTATTGCTTCCTTACTCTTGAGAGAAGATGCGAATGCAATAAAGTTTGCCACATGATCCTCATCATCTGAGGACTCTCCTTCTTCTTCCAAGTCATCACCATCGCTCCACGTGGCGGCCATGGCCTTTCCTTTCTTCTTATTTTTCAAATTTCCACAATCCGTGGAGATGTGTCCGAAACCTCCACATTCGAAGCATTGAATCCCTTTTCTTATGGGCTTGTCTTCACTTGACTCAAACTTCTTGAAATGAGTCTTCTTCTTTATTTCCTTTCCTTTGGATCCAAATCCCCTCTTCTCAAAATTGATGAACTTCTTGAATATTTTCACCATGAGGGCCATTTCTTCATCTGAGTCTTCTTCCTCATTCTCAACCTTAGAAGTCTTCAGAGCAATGCTCTTTTGCTTCTTTTGAGGTGTAGGTGTGGGAGTCCATCTAGACTCATATGCTAGAAGCCTTCCAATAACTTCACTTGGCTTCATATTCTTGTAGTCACTATTCTCCTCAAGAGCCGTCACTTTTGACTCAAATCTTGCTGGAAGCGACCTCATAATTTTTTGCTTGATCCTCCTATCCGAATAGGGATCACCAAGTTGATGGCTTTGATTGATTATGTCCATCATCTTCACTTGAAAGTCGTTGAAGCACTCATCCTCCTCCATCCTAATTTGCTCAAATTGTGTTTGGAGGACTTAAAGCTTGGAGTCCTTGACCACCTCGGTTCCCTCATGGGCCGTCTCTAGAATCTCCCATGCCTCTTTTGCAATTCTTGTTGTTTGGATCAATTTGTACTGATTGTCATCCATTGCACAAAGAATTGCATGCATAGCCTTGTTGTTCCACTTGGATGCTTCAAACTCTTAAGTTGACCATTCCGACTTTGGCTTGAGAACTACACTTTCGTCTTCAAGAGTCTTTACCGGAAGAGTGTAGCCGTCTTCAATTGCCATCCATGCTCGGTCATTTATTGGCAAATGTAAGACTCCATCTTGCCTTTCCAAGAGGCATAGTTTATTCCGGTGAGCAAAGGGAGTCTTGTGCTAGAAGCTCCCTCATTACCACTTCCGTTCCCACTCATAGTGTTTGGGTATGAATGAGATGAATGTTTATGATGCAACAAACACAAACAATAGGCAAGACACACAACGAGCAAGGATCACCTAAGTGTATCTAGGAACCCGCTCTGATACCAATTGAAAATACACAAAGTGTGTCTAATACAACCTAGAGGGGGGGTGAATAGGTTTTAGTTGATTTATTACCAACTTTTCGACTTAATCAATTTTTAATAATCCTACTCCATATTAACAATCAATCAATCCAACATAAATATGCAGAAAACAATAAATACACAAGGATTGATTTACGTGAGAAACCCTCCAACTGGGCAAAACTCACGGGCTATCCTTCTAGCCACATACGGTCCTCAAATCCACTATTTTAATGAAAGTTTACAACCTAGGTTGACCTCAAGTCACACCTACTTGGTCACTAGCCCTTTCAATCTACCCAACGGGCCTTTAATAGTGATTCTTGACCACAAGCTTGTGCACTAACTCACTTAGTCACAAAGCTTAACAATCAATGAACAGGTTAAACAACCTATGTGAATATGTAAAAGATATTCAAACATGCAATTAATGCTAGGCAACAATAAATGCTTATCTAAGGATTTAAAGATATCAATAAATGCAAATCCTAGATATCAATATCTAAATGCAAATGCATGAAGATTTAGCTAGAAGGGTAAAATCGTCCTAAATGCTAGCTATTAATGAACAAGGCTCTCAACCAACAACCAACAACTCAATCATGTTATAAATGCCAATAAACATAAAGATATGCAATAAAATCACATAAAAGAGCTAACCCTAGGCAAACAAGAACATAAATAAATACAAAGAGATTTAGAGCATGTTCAAGTTACCTAGTCAATGAAAGCAAGAAGAATCCATGATGAGATGATGCTTGAAGATGTTAGATGCACATGGATTTGTGTTTGGTTGAGTAAAGATGAGTTCTTGGGAGTTTCTCTCTCTAATGGAAGCTTAGCCTATCAAAAATGGCTTCTTGAACTCATAAAAACGAGCAAGGAAGAAGATAGAGCATATATATAGAAACCCTAGACAAAACTGCGTCATTTTGGGTTTGAGAAACAAAATCCCGTCAATACCGCTTGCTGGACCGCGTTGCAGGCAAGTGTCCAGACCGTGGTACACACAGCAGTGCACCGTCTGGACAACAACTCGGTGCAGGGCGCTGTGCATGCAGGTGCACAGGCCGCGGTATGGGCAATAGAGGCTTACTGGACAACACCGCGACTTGGGTCGCTTTGCGTGCAAGTGTACAGGAAGCTGTACATGAAGCATGACTCTGCTGAGATATACCTGCTCTGTATGCCGCGGTGCAAGCATGTCTTGCCAAGCGGTCTAGGCCACGCTAAGAGAAGAAAATCTCTTTTATGGGCAAACTCGACACACTTAGAGATGTGCAAAATGTGCAAGTGTGGAGTGTGAAAAGAGGCATACAATACATCATTCAATTACATGAAGATAGGAACATAATGCATGCAAGTGAGTATGTGCAACTAGATCTCTTCAAAGAAAGTTAAACTAGTGAGATACCTTTGAAGTGCTCTTTGAGAGAGATGATGTCCTTGAAGCTTGGCCTAAATTACCCTTACAAAGAATAATCCCCAATGTGGTTTGTCAACAAAATAAGCCAATCAAAATATGAGGAACTTACAATAAGTCTTTTCATTGTCAGGACAATCGGAGAGTCTATCTAAATCCTGAGATAAATGATGGACTTATGGTTGCAAGTGTTATCATTTGAGCTATCAATGAGTACGATTATATAGCATAGTCCATCCTCGATAGTTTGGTGGTATTCATTTGTTAATCGATAGAGGACTTCATTTATAGATATGGACATCGTGGCTCCATTTATTAAATGAGAGTATAGTATCATCATATGGATGTTTTGAGGTATTGGATATTAAATCTCAACGTTGAGTTTTCAATAATGATTATTGAAGACATGGCTTCTGGACAAGTCAAAATATCCAATTTCAAAATGTGGTCATATGAGGAAATATGGTAACTTGGAGAGCTATAGGCGGTCTATGAGCTCTTGGGGATTACTGATATTATTCACGAGGATACACCATCTCCTATAAGATTATCTAGGGTATGAATGAGAAACATCTCCTTATTCTATCTTTATTTAAGAGTTCAATTTTAGCTCTTTAGTGGAATGAGTTAAAATTAATAGATTGGATCTAAGTGAATCATTTGTTGATTGTGATTAGGTTATGTCTATTGAAGCTTAAATTTAGATAGCCCGCCAAGATCCACAATCCACACGTACTTGCATGGATCACTTGATATATTCTACCGGACCAATTTATGGATCCATCTAGAATTGCATTTAATATATTAAGAATATAATATGTCTATTATTTATTTAATGGGCTGCACTATTTTATTAATATATTAAAAGGAGACATGTAGGCTTGTTTCTTTTAGTAAGAATAAGTCTAGTTCACATATGAGCTTTTATTTAAAGTCTAATGGATTAAATAAAATAAGAAAAATAATATTGGGCCCATATATATATGGTGTGGGCGGCAAGGCTAAATAAAATAGCTCAAGATATTATTTTATTTTATTGTTTTGATTAAATGGGAATTAATTAATTATTTAATTAATTAATAGTTTAAATCAAAATCTTTTCCTGATCAGTAAATTAAATACTATGTGTTGGATTAGGGTTGGAATTCTTTTAAGTGATAGGAGTCCTAATGTGGTAAGAATTAAGTCCACATACACTCCTTATTATACAAAGAATTCGGCCACCACTAGTCCTACAAGGGTTAGGATTCTTGAATTGATAGGAATAAGGGAAAATGACAATTCCTTTTCAAGTAAGGAAATTATCCAACCCTAGATTTCCTATTCAATGAATTCGGCCAACCTATAAATATAATGTTATGAATTTTCGGCCACCAAGAAGCAAAATAGAGAGAGATTTTTGTTTGTTTTGAAAATAAAAATCCTACTCTATACACATAGATTTTCGGCCAAGAGAGAAAAAGAAAATAAGTTCTCATTCGATAGTGCACTTACAAGCCTTTAACATCAAAAGGTTTTGTGCACACTTTTGATTTAGGGTTACGCGAGTTTCAATCATATTGATTGTGAATTCAAAAGTGACCGGAACTATTTTTTTAGGCTCTTGGTGTTTTACTATTGAAGATCAAGATCAGAAATTCCATACATCCATTCTAAGGTAAGCAATTCAAAGAAAAAGGGAGACCACGCTCCTAGGTGATTTACGTACGTGCTAGGATTGAAGATCTTGCAGATTACCATCGACGTAAGTCAATCGGATCACGCGACAAGAGGTATTTAACTCTAACCTGTATATTTGAGTTTAATTAATTAAAGGGTTAAGGTTCAAATCTTTAGAAAAATTTTAAACTATACGAAAATTATTTTTTAGCCTTCCGCTGCGGTTTTTAGTTAATTTTTCCCTACACTTTATTTAAAATATGGCATGCAGTTAACAAGGCTTCTCCCCAGAAACCTTTACTTAAACCAGAGTTAGTAAGCATTGCATTAACTATCTCAATGAGTGTTCTATTCTTTCTCTCAACTACACCATTTTGTTGTGGTGTGTATGCAGTAGATGTTTCATACACAATACCAACATTTTCACAAAAATCAGGAAATTGATATTCACCTCCTTTATCACTTCTAAGAGTTTTAATCTTACCATCACTTGCATTCTCTACTTCAGCCTTATAAATTTTAAATTTATTTAAGACTTCATCTTTAGAACGCAGCAAATATACATAACAGTACTTATAGTAATCATCAATGAAAGTTACAAAATACTTCTTTCCTTCTCTAGTAGGGTTGCTATGCATATCACATACATCACTATGTATTAATTGCAATAAATTAGATGTTCTATCAATTTTAGGAAATCGTGTTTTAGGGATCTTGGTTTGTGCACATACTTTACATCTTTCATGCATATCATTATTAAACCTAGGAATCAAATTTAAACTAGACATGTCACGTAATCGTTTAGTGTTAACATAGCCTAAACGATTATGCCATAAAGACAAAGTACATGAGTCAATTATATAAGCAGAAAGACAAAGTACATGAGTCAATTATATAAGCAGAAGAAGAACTTATTTTATTAATAACATTTAACTTGAACATGCCCTCATACAAGTATCCTTTCCCTACAAACACTCCTCATTTGGTCAATACAAAATTATCTGACTCAAATACAAGTTTGAAGCCATGTTTGTTCAGAAGGCTTCCAGACACAAGATTCTTTCTAACTTCAGGAACATGACATACATCAGTGAGAGTCAAGATCTTTCCAGAAGTAAACTCTATATGCACATTGCCTTTTCCTTTAATAGTAGCAGTGGAGGAATTACCCATGTAGAGTATATTTCCATCATCTACTTTTTCATAAGTAGTGAAAAGGTTTCGATCCTTGCAAACATGTCTTGTAGCACCTGAATCTATCCACCATGCAGTATCATTCTCGAGAGCATTGATCTCGGATATCATAGCCATAAAATTTGAGGTATTTTCCTCCTTTTTCTTCTTGAAAAGACGACATTCTCTCTTGAAGTGGCCTGGCTTACCGCAATGGTGGCATGAACCCTTTTTTTAAAAACTTTGATTCTTCTTTGAATCAAATTTTTGCTTCTTGTCCTTAGAGTGTTGAGGGACCTGCTTAGCCTCTTTCCCTTCCTCCACCATATGAACCTTAGTGGATGAATTGACCTGCTCATCAATAGATTTAATTCTATACTCCTCCTCTAGTGCGGAGGTGTTGGCCCAACTCTTCTAGAGTAACATCCTCATTTTTGTGTTTAAGACTCCTTTTGTAGTCTTTCCAAGAGGGAGGGAGTTTATCAATAATGGCAGAAACAATAACAGATTCATCCATTTTCATTTTGTGTTGGCTAAACTGATTTAAAATGTGTCTAATTTCATGAAATTGTTGAACCACACGTCTGCTATCTACCATTTTATAATCAAAAAATTTGGAGGCCAAGAATTTCTTACTTGTAGCATCTTCTACCATATACTTTGCCTCAAGAGAATCCCAAATTTCTTTTGCAGTACCCACATTGTGATATTGATCGAAAAGAGCATCGGACATTGCATTGCATATATGACCCTTGCAGATATAATCATCTTGCTCCCACTTGCGACGCTGACGAATTTGTGCCATGGTTTCATCATCATGTTCTACCGGCTTCGGTGTTGGCAGTACATACACCACATTCAATGTAGATAGGAGAAAATGCAATTTCTTTTGCCAACGAATAAAATTGCCACCATCAAAACGGTCCAATTTCACAAAGTCCACAGCAAACTCTTGCAGAGAATTTGTAGGTGCCATTGTAGTAGCAAAAAATAGTGTCTTAAGATTGTTTGAAACATATGTTTCACAATTGAAATTATGTACCTTTTCTGTCGAAGTTCGTTGTTACTGTGAAATTAGATTGAGCCAAATTGTTGTTTGTAGAAGAAAAATCACTGCAGTAAGATAAAATGTGGGCTTCAAGGCACGTTATAGAAGTCGCTTTCCTTAAGATACTATTTGCCCCCAACCAACTGAGTCATGCACCGGGTTATGCAAATGTGCCTCTAAGATACAATGAAGCCTCAATTGTTTAATATCGTTGTGCACAAACGATTTAAACCACGAACACCGTTGATGACAAACCCGCCAAGAGACAATATTCTGTTGATGCAGTTTAACATAATATTGGCAATTTTATGCAAGAAAAAGAATGAATAAAAATTAAAAATTAAAGAAATTGGATGAGAAAATTTAGGAGGAGACAGAGCAATTTCTAAGTAAACTGGTTAAGTTTATGATGTTTTACAAGTGGTGTACATGGTCCAATTTATAGAGTGTTATACACCCTTTCACCAATCATTACAACTTTTACAGACCATTACAACTATTAATACAATAGTGTCTGTTAAATTTAAATCAATACAAAAACATCTCTGTGTAAAAGTTACATCTCTTTGTAAGGTTGTATCTGTTCATACAAAAAATACAATTAACACCACTTCGGAAAGTTGCATCTTTTCCATTCAAATTTAATTTGAAAATTCTCTAACAATCATATTACTCGAGAGTTTAAGATGTGTGATTGTATACACTTTTATGATATAATAAGAAAGTTAAAACGTGATATTCTCAAATAATCTGTTTGAACTTGAGTTTGATATACTTAATTATTTGATTAAAAGCTCTTAAAGTGTATGCAACATAACATTATTCGATACACTGATATGTAATATATATTAAAACAAAAATTATGTCAATTTTGTAAGAGATCAATTATCATTTATTAATATAATATCCTATTTATCAATAGGAAAGTTTTCTAGTCAGGACAGTTCTCATAATCACTCGTCTAACTTTACTTTTGATTAAAAAAATTAATACCTATGATTCAATATTGTACAAATGTGTAAAAACAAAAGAAGTTGAACCTCATATATAATAGGGGTCAAAAAATAAATAGCACTATTTGGGGTGGGTGTTGTGTAAATATCACCACATTACTAATTCATGTTTAAAAGGCACAAATATAGGTGTCCAGACAAAAATACCCCTTCCAAGTGAGTTTTTCTCGTTTTCAAACTTAGTGAGAAAAACGAGAAAAACGAGAGAAAGAAAACATCGGCTGAAAAAAGAATCGGCGTTGGAAGATCAGTGGTTTTCCGACTGAAAAAGACGTCGAAATAACCGGCGGTAGGACAACAATGTTTTTTCGAGTGTTCAGGCGAGAACATCTTCAATCGACTGTGGTAAGTTGAGTCAGATTATGTTGTGGATTTTGTTTTTGATAAGTTCATGTTTGATGTTGGGTGTTGATTAAACTTGTAGATTAGGTTTGTTTGTTGATCTGAGAATGGTTGTGGGTTAGGTTAGGGTTTGTAAATCTGTTGAAGATTTGGGTTCCCGAGCTTTTTCAAGGTGTTTTCGAGCTTTTTAAAACATTTTCCGAACTATTTCAAACTGTTCCAGAGCTTTTTCAAACTGGTCCCGAGCTTTTTCTGGGTCTCCTGAGCTTTTTTAAACTGTGTTCGAGCTTTTTTAAACTGTGTTCGAGCTTTTTTAAATTGCCCGAGCTTTTTCAAAATGTTTCCGAGTTTTTTCGCACTGTGTCCGAGCTTTTTTAAACTGTCCTGAACTTTTTTCAAACAAGTGTCCGAGCTTTTTTAAACAGTCCGAGCTTTTTAAAACTGTTTCCAAGCTTTTTGAAAATGAGTCCGAGCTTTTTCAACAGTCCGAGCTTTTTCAAAATGTGTCCGAGCTTTTTGAAAATGAGTTCGAGCTTTTTCAAACTGTGTCCGAGCTTTTTAAATAGTCCGAGCTTTTTCAAAATGTGTCCGAGCTTTTTTCAAAATGAGTCCGAGTTTTTTCAAAATGAGTCCTAGCTTTTTCAAACTGTGCCCGAGCTTTTTCAAACTGGCCGAGCTTTTTCAAACTGTGCCCGAGCTTTTTCAAACTGGCCGAGCTTTTTCAAACTGTGCCCGAACTTTTTCAAACTGCCCGAGCTTTTTCAAAATGTGTCCGAGCTTTTTCAAACTGCTTCCTTGCTATTTTATATTATTATGTCCGAGCCTTTTACAGTTTACTGATGCATTGTTTCTGTAAAAATGAAGATGAGGAGTCAACTAAAGGATTTGCTTAAAACTCCAGAGTGGGAATGGTACGATGGAAAAATCACTCGGCATGACCATTTCAGCGACCTTCGAGATATCGACGTCGCACTGGACAGTGTACTAGAACAATTTAAGGTCAAAAACCGACGTCGGTATACAGAGTCTTGTTTTGGTCATTTCCTTCGGATGGATCGGGGGATGAAGTTTTTGGGTAGCATAGTCCATCGACTGCTATTGCCCGAGCTATATCACGATGGACTGGAGGATGAGATGCGATTTATGTTAGGTCCTCATTCGGTCCGGTTCTCCAAGGTTGAATTCTATTTGATCACCAAATTGAAGTTTGGAGTGAATCCCGACATGACGAGGTATGAGATGGTTCAGAATGGGATATACCAACGGTATTTCGGTGGTGTAGCTGGGGTGGATTATGAACAGCTGAAAGCTGTTCTACTGATCGGTGTATTTGAGGAGCAGTACGATGCTATGAAGCTGTGCCTCCTTTATATGCTAAACTGGATATTGATGGGGTTGGACGATAGAGAGAAAGTTCCATTATGGCAGATCTGGCTAGTCGAGGACTTGGACGCTTTGATGCGTTCTCATAAGGTGCCCACGTGTATAGGCAGTCCATTTTTGGATTCAAGCTTGCCTTGGATGGTCGACGTGAGCGGCATGAGAGACGACAGCATGAAAATGGCACCGACGTTCACACGGTGGAGACGTACAACATTTACAGTCTAGCTCACGCACTGTTGGTGAGAATTTAGAATTTGTATCTGTTTGAAAACCTAAATTTTTTTTACATGATTTATGGTATAAATGATTGGATTCTGAATAAATTTTTTTTACATAGGTATTTGCGTATGAGGTTATCCCCGAGCTTGGGACCCGATTTGGGACTCGTATGGAGATTGACTTGTCCCCCCGTATGCTGAAATGGGAGTTGAATAAGCAACCAAGGTCGGACAAGCTGGACAAGATTTTCATAGCCAGGGTAAGGATCTATTATGTTAAAGTGTTTACATATTATGACGAATACAAATACAATGGTCTAACAACGATTTCAGATGTTTGCGAGGACTGCACTGGTGTCGACGACAGCTGAGAGGGTTGCATGGTACTACGAGGGCATATACGAGGGAGGCAGTATATATATGGCCGCCGATGGACATGACGGCTCGGTACCGGATCCCTTACATCATACGACTACCGAACCCAGTCATACGGAGGGTTTCGACCCAGAGTTTGGCGATGGGAGTCCCCTCAGGCACATGCCGGATACAGAGGGTTTGGACCCGGAGTTTGTCGCTGGGAGTCCTTTTAGGCGCTGACATGTTCGATTTGCGATGCCCTGTGGAGTACATTCACGAGAAGACGTTGGAAGGCATCGCCAGGTATGTCAAAAATGGTGTAATGCATTATTTATGTTGAAACAAGTGTTCGGTTTTAGTACTGACAATAATGATTTTGTTTCAAGACCGTTTGGAACGTAAAATCCAAGATGTGATGGATGCAGTCGCTACGTTACGGGAGGATCTCTGGAAGAGTGATCAGGAACGGGATAGGCAGCATAGGGAGGTGATGGACTTTCTTCGGGGGCGGCGGGGTTCGACATCACAGTCAGACAGGGATGGTCCACCCTCCCATGATCGAGACTCTCCACCCAGAGATAGACGGTTGGCATAGTTATGACGGAAGGACAGACCCAACCACTGGACCTATGATGGAGGGTGATAGACCTCAGACACAGGGTCCAAGAGCTGGAGATATAGTATGAGAGCAGATGCAAGTCCCTGGTGGCACGGATACATGAGTATTTGGGGAGACAGTTACCCAGGAGTTATTAGAGTTTTCGCTACTTATGGAGGTACAACATATGGATCCTCCTGTTCATATCCAGGACCACACAACGGACCCGTCCGGTCCACTGGGTCAGAGTCACTCCTGCCGTACAGTCCACACTTCTGACCTGACTAGGCTATCCATACAGCGCACCCCTGCGGTCCATCCGACATCGCTCTCCTCTACTCGATCCCGTCGCACCTCACCCCCCAGTGACACTGTCATTCCATCCCGACGCAGCCCACCCCACAGGTCCATCTTATCCCATCGCAGCCCTCGACATGATCCACGGGGACAGAGTTCCTCCTCCCAACACCCTCAGTGCTCCACGGTCAGCATAGGCAACAACGGATTCGCAAGCGAGGCTGGCAGTTGGTGAGCCCATACACTGACCCCTATCGGCCGAAGAGGCCAAAGACACTGCCCCTATCATCAGCACATACATTCACGCCCAATGATTTGGTAGACGCTGACCAACTTGCGGCTTACCAAGCCTACAAGAGGAATGTGACGGGGGAATTGTAAGTATTATAATATTGTGAATTTATTTTGAAACACCTAAGTTAAATTACTGGGTTTTCTAATAATTGAAAATTACGCAGACGTGATGTGGATCTGATGACCCCCGTGCCTGTGACTTGGTTCCACCGGTTGCAAACCAACTTTATGGAGTTGGAGGACACGATACTTTCCTTACTTCGATTGTCTTTTAAGTTTGTTTAACTTATGGAAGAATACTAACAATATATAATGTTTATATTGTCAGCATATGGACATGTACCTGCATATTTTACGGAAGCGTCAGCGAGCATTCCCCACTGTCTACATTCAAAGGATAAACCTACTAGATTTTCAGTTCTATGTAAGTGTTTCAAATGTACTGTTTTCGCAGTTGCGTTGTTGTGTTTCATCCTGTTTGTAACGTTTTGGTTCGTTATCTATTTTCAGTCAATGCTGGAGTTTCAGTGGCGGAGAATCATGCCTCGCGATGTTGTGGGCAAAGCCCCGAAAAACTGGTCTGTGTTGAAGTATAAGTGGTCCCCTGAAGATCTGCTGATGGTACGTGGATTGCTCCCGGTAGGGAACCGACCATGGCACGAGGTTGACGCGGTGAGCGCAATACAGTTATGGTTTCAATGTGTTTAATTAATAATTCTTATTTTGACCATAACAATTTCTTGAACACTTGGTACAGGTTCTTATTCCTTGCAACATTGGCGGCCAGCATTGGCTAGTGGCCAGCGTCGACCTTACTGTCGGGAAGATCCACCTGCTAGACCCGTTCAGACAGGAAGTCCCCCTGCAGATCAGGAAAGAGTAGGTCGCTCCATTGCGGTGGTTTCTACCCTCGATGTTGCATCAGGTGGGGTTTCACGATGCCAGACCAAGGGCGAGGCGAAGTACGAGAAGCGGAATAGGCCATTTGGGGTAAGCATGGTGTCTACAACACATGTGCCCTAACAGACTAGAGGGTATGACTATACGAACATCATTTAAACTTTAAGTTTGTTTTATAAAACTTTAATTGTAATGGTTGTTCATGTGCTGAGTCGCAGGGGTAACTATGGTGCTCATACCTTGAGATTGATGAAATACGTACTAGCGAACAAGGAGACGTTCGACTGATCAGAAGACGATATGTGCACCATACGGGAGAAGATGGTTGTGGATATTTTTTGTAACTCCAAGCCCCATTATATGTTGTAGTTGTCGATGTACAAACAATTATAGTAATGAACTTTCAAATTTCAAATTTTTTGTTTAAAATTTCAAGTGTTTGCATTTACAAGTACAACACACGCATTTCATACAATAACAAAAGTAATAATTAACACCCCAATTTAATTAAACAATAAGTATGAACGGCTCGATTTACTCCACGGAAGAATCATTATGTGGGCACGTCTGTTTGTTTTGTCCAACATGATGACATACGCTACACTTGCGACGGTATTTCTCGGGAACAATTCTGCCCGGACCTTCATTAATCAAGGGCGGATTAGAACACCTCCTGCTATTATGACCTGATTGTCCACATCTTCTACACGATTGGGTGGTTGTCCTCTCGAAAGACGAGGCATGTCGACCCTCCATCGGGCGACCTGATTGTCTCTAGGTCTTTGGATTTAAAACCACCGGCTCAGCGATGTCGGATGACACTACCCATGAAGAATGATGGCCAACAGGCATAATAGAAGCTGAGCATGCATCAATAAGTGTCTGTCTCTTGTAGTAGTCTGAACATAGCGATGTGAAATCCAAGTTCCGCTCCCTGTAAAAACAATGAAAACAGTGACAATCACGTTTGCTTAATATATCATATAATTGTATACTGTTAATGTACCTTGTCGCTGCGAGTGCATGAGAACACGGAAAATGGTTCATTTGGAATTTATTGCATGTACAAGTCTTCCGAGCTAAGTCAACAGTCCACTGTTTTCCAGACCGTTTGACAGAGAATATGTTCCAGTCCACTGGATTGACGGTTATATAACGACACTTCTCGACCCGTTGTAGCATCACAAGATGTGATGAGTCGGTCAACTGATGACGCATGGACTGTGCAGCTCGATGTCGATCGTGAAACCAGCGCTGTAAGATATTCCTAATGAACTCTGCCAATGTCAACATAGGGAGTTGTCGTGCGAATTTAAGGCATGAGTTTATGCACTCTGCAACATTTGTTATCATCACCCTGAATCTTCATTGGGGACAGTGTACATGAGACCATTTGTGTGGACCGGCAGCTTCAACATAATCAAAAGCATTCTTATGCAGGTTACGTAACTCACCCATGTACCGGTTATATTTGAATTCAGTGTACGCTCTAGCAGCTTTGTCCATTATAGCTGCAACATCTTTTCTGTGAAATCGCTTCTTCACATTTTCAGCAAAGTGCCAACAACATATGGTATGGGTTGCATAAGGGAACACTTTAGAAATCCCTGCTTCAATGCTTGCATGTCCATCGGAAATCAAAACCAGATCATCTATATGACCAAGGGCACCCTTCAAGCAATCCAAAAACCATTCCCATGAAAGGTTGTTTTCAGAGTCGCCATACCCAAAAGCAATTGGATACACCTGTTCGTTTCCATCTTGTGCAGTTGCAACAAACATTGTACCCCCGAATCTTCCCTTCAAATGGGTACCATCAACTGCAATAACAGGACGCATGCACCTCCGAAAACCTCTAACTGAGGCCCCTAACGACATGAAAAAGTAAAGGAATTTACTGTCGTCAGCGCATTGTAAGTCAGTGATTGTACCGGAATTTTGTTGTTCCAGCATGTAACCAAAAGACGGCAGTAGTTGGAAGGTTTCTTCATGTTTCACATAGGTCAGTGACAATGCATAATGCAAGGCTTGATGTGCCTTACTGTACATGATTTGGATGCCATACATTGTTTTCATATCGGCGATTATATCCTTGGGACGCATGAGACGACCATCTTGTTGTTGAAGTCTAGGTGCAACTATTTCTCCAATTATAACTGCACTAGCTTGTCGGTGGCGACGGTGAATCTCCTCCAAGGGACAACTGTGTTCATTGACAAAACTTCTTACTTGGAAGTACGTCTCTTCATCTCTTCTCACCGCTCTTAATTTCTATGTACAGTTGTCAATCAAACAAATAAGATGTAATGTTGTCTTATTGGACCTTTTCACCTTCCATTCAAAGTTTCACCGCATTGCAAAAAGGCTAACTAGTCTCTTCAAATCCTTTTTAGTTGGAAATAACTGACTTTTATAAATCATGCTTGTAGGTTCTTCTGCTACCAAGGTTGTGCTTCTACCAATCCCAAACGAGTATGAATCTGCTCCAGGAATAACCCACGTTGTGGTATTATCAGAATCATCTGCAGATACATTATGCCAGACCTCGGAAGTACCAGGCATATCTGCTCCAGTGCAACTAACTCCTTCTACATGTCTTCCTCGTCTTTGAATTTGGACATGATCTTCATCAGTGTTCTCTACATGACCTACCAGATCAATATTTGCCTCATTATCCACCTCCTGGTTCAGCCCAAGGTTCGGTTCAGTGTTCTGCTCATTGTACATCTCATTGTATTGCTCATTGTATCGACCATCATTCATCTTAAATCGACAACCAAACACATCATCGAATTGAGGTTCACCAACATCTGCATGGTCGACCACTATCGGTTAGACAACACACATGTTTTCACCACCTTTATGGCACTCCTTTATGTGAACACTTGGTTGCTACCGATAGCGGATCCAAATTGTTGGGTATTTTCAGGAGCAGGAATATCATTCCATATCACATCTCCAGTTGCCCTCTCAATTAGACTAACACATACTTGAGGGATCACCCGATCTTCCCCTAGCATAAACTGAACATCATCGTCATTTCTTACAAATGTGCGACATGTAGCGCCAGGAACGATTGATATTGACTCTAGATCAACATTGTATTTGTTTACATCATACTTCACAACGGTATGCACGATCGACATCAATTCTTCGTAACTCATATTCTTTGACACATACATTCCTTGGTTGTCGGATCCAATAAACCTCTGACTTCCGTAGGGGTAACTGCCCCCATCGACCATTGTAAGATATTACTATTCTCACCCGATTCATTCTCCTGTAACATTCATCACCACAAACCATTATGACAAGCATAAAAGCTATGGAAAAGGCTCAAAGCCTTTTAAAATAGTTTCCGAGGTTTTTACTATGATCTCCGAGCTTTTTTCTAAAGATTCCGAGGGTTTTCCCAAAGGAGCCAGGCTTTTTCCAAAGGCTCCGAGCTTTCTTCCAAAGCTCGAGTTATTTTCCAAAGGCTCCGAGCTTTTTTTCCAAAGGCTCGAGCTTTTTCTAAAGGCTCCAAGCTTGTTTCCAAAAGGTCCGAGCATATTAGTAAAGGGTCTGAGCTATTTAATAAGGGCTCCGATCTATTTACCAGTGGCTCCGAGCTTTTTATAAACAGCATCGGAGATTCAAATTTCACAGATGTAAACTTCACAAAACCAGCTGCATGTTTACAAAAGGAACGTTTTTTAGAAATGAAGGATAAAAAAAAAGTATTTCAGATATATATTACCTTGTTGTGCTGAAGAACATCGAGTAGTTTTGAAATTTATTGTAGAGATAGAAAGAGAGGAGTTACTGCATTCAGTGTTTCAAGTGTGGAGATGAAAGTACAGAGACAATCAAAAATTGATTATTTAAGGGCAATTTTGGTAGTTCACCATAATAGGTGCCTTTTAAACATAACTTATTAAACCGGTGACGTTGGTGCAACAAGGAGACAAAAAGGTAACATTTCTTACCATTTCCACCATATATAATATCATATTTTGTTTATTGATAGAGTTTATAACTATACATAAAATAAAGACAAAGACAATATGATAATCATGTGATAATGAGAAAGTTTGATACTTGAAATAAAATTATAGTTTAATTAGGATTTATCATATGTTCGGGTTTAACATAAGTTTTTTTTTTTTGAAAAGTAAGTTTTTTTTTAATAAAGAAATATAGTTAAAAATATGGGTGTAATTAATGAATGTATATAGTATTTGGTTTATTTTTAATTAAAGTAATTTATCTTTATTGGAATATTTTTGTAATTAAATTTTTTAATAAAATATGGGTGTACTAATAATTTTTATGGGTGTCAATATCGGCACCCATGAAGTAATTATATACAACCTTACTTTAAAAATAAAAATGAAATAAAATTACACAAGCTACCTGAGGTTTCACTAATTACAAGTGGAAAGAACTTTAAATGACACAAACTTCCCTCAACGTTTGTCAAACTGTTAAACCTAACATTTGACCGAGTTAGACATGTGAAAAGTCTATAATACCCTTACACTATGTTCAAAATGTGTCTCCCTATTCTGTCTTTGGAAAAAGAAAAAGAAATATATATATATAACAATATTTTGGCACAAAAGTGAGGAACGTTTGGGTAGAATTTATATACAAACATTAACCTACAACAAACATTACAGTAGCGGATTTTATATACATTACATCGTATGAACGCTTTATAAATACCACATAAATACACAGAGAGCAAGTGAGCAACAAAAGGGAAAAAAAGTAGTAATATACTAATATATAGCCAATGAAACAATAACGCATCAAGTACAAGCCATAAAAAAAAAAGTTCACACAACACAACCATTGAAAAACCAAACACTTATTTCTCACTCAACAAAACACATAAATACAAACAAAAAAATCCTTCACTTGGTAACCCATACAAGGTCAGAGTATTAAATGTCACCTTCTTCAATCAGGTGCTGAAACTGGAACTGGAAGAACAGTTCTTGATGTCTTCAACAATACGACCAAAACACCAATGTAATTACCAACTTTTCTTGATTAATCAATATTAAAATTTTACCTCATAAACAAACATACAAAATCAAGTATAAAATGGGAAATAAAATAACACTTGATTTTTACATAGAAACCCTTCAACAAGGGAAAAACCACGGGCTATCCTTCTAGCCACACCGATCCTCAAATCCATTATTGTAATGAAGTTTACAACCTAGGTTGACCTCTAGTCACATCATTCTCGGTTACTAACCCACCACTACTACTCAACGGGTATTTATAGTAAATACTTGATCACTTTACTTGCCAACCACACCTTGGTTGCAAGACTTCACTTGCATGTGCACTACACCTTGTAGTCACAAGACTTAACTCTCAAGAAAAGATAAACAATCTATGTGAATATATGAATATTCAAAATGCAATTAATGCTAGACAACACTAAATGCTTATCTAGAGATTATATGATGGCAATAAGCACAAATCCTAGATATCAATGTCTATATGAATGCTCATAAAGACCTAACTAGATATAGATTTGCAATTCTAAAATCTAGTCATCAAGCACAAGCCAATCAACAAGAGTTGTCATTAAACATGGCAAGGACAATAAATGCAATCATAAAATGTAATCAATAAGACCTAAACAATATTATCTAAATGCAAAGCATAGAGATTTAGCTAGATGTCAAAATGATCTTAAATTCTAGCTATCAATGAAAACCAAACTCAACCAACATTCAAAGTCTCAAACATGTTAGAAATAACATTAAGCAAGGAGACATGCATTTAATCAACAAATGAATGCTAATACTAGGCAAACATGTCATACGAATGAAACAAGAGATTTTAGGACATGTAGAGATTACCTAGTCAAAGAAAACACAAAGACTCATGCTTGAAAGATGCTATGATGATGCTAGATGCTCATGCGAATGTGTATGATTGAGTAAAAAAGAGTTCTTTGAGCTCTCTCTCTCTCTCTCTCTCTCTCTCTCTCTCTCTCTTTTAGTCACTTTCTCTCTCTAAAGGAATAAATTTTAGAGCTCTCTAGGTCTGATTGGGGAAGAAGATGACATATATAGGGAAAAACGAGTTGCAATGAAAAGACAAAATTGCCCTTCAAAACACGTCGTTCGAGGGACAGGTCAGGGGAGGAGCGACGAAAAGCTGTCTCGCGAAACCTACTGGAGGTTTCTTCATGGGAAGGGTCACGGGGGAAGAGCAACGAAGAGCTGTCCCGAGAAACCTACTGGAGGTTTCTTCGCGAGAAGGGTCGCGAGAGGAGCGATGAACACTTGTCCAGCGAAACTTCTTCTCGAGATACCAGACGAACTGTCCCGTGAAAAATGTGAAGAAATGCATACCCACTTGAGTTTCCAAAGGGTTTTCAAAGGACTTAAGCAAGACCAAATGACACACCAATTCAAGCAAGAAAGAGACAAGAAAATGATGCACATATGTAAGAAAAATAGGCACAATACAAGATGAGTAAACATGCATGAGAAAAGTGTGTGTGTGCAACTAAGTCTCTTCAAAGAGTTAAGCACAAGTGATATACCTTTGAAGTGCTCTTGCGCTTAAGGTCTTGAGAATGTCTTTGAAGCTTGATCATACACATAGAAGGCCTAGTCTACCCTTACAAACTAAATCCTCATGTGGTTTGTCATGAAATAAGTCAATCATAAAAATGAGGTTCTTACAACTTAGTTTGTTGAATCTTGCAAGATTTGAAAAAGATACCCTAAAAATTAACATAAACATTCTCTGACATCAAGTCAATTCGTTAACTTTAACGGTTGACTAGTCTTGACCCGTGGAAAGACAAAATTACCTTTGACATATCATCCTAAACATAAAATAATTTTTAATCAAAAATAAAATATTTTGTGAACGTTTAAGAGGTTGTATTTATTCAGTAATGGTCAATACGTATGGTGAACTTACGTAAAGTGGGTGTATTCGATTAGGATTTCAAAAGACTTTTAAAGAATTTTTTAAGTGGATGACTTTTGCAGATTTTATGGACTTTTATATACTTTACTAAATTATGGAAAATTTTCATAGACTTTCATTTCAAAAGATTTTCACAAACTTTCATTTCAACAGACTTTCATAGACTTCAGACTTTCATACGCATTTATAAACTTTCATCCATTTTTAAATATAATATATACTTTGTTTTAGCAAAATTATATATATTTCCTATGTCAATAAAAATATTTTTTTCAACAGAAAAAAAAATCATCGTTAATTAAACTTGACAAAAGCATTCATGCCTATATATGTGATTTTTAAATTTTTATTTGTGCTTTTATCATATTTTGCATCATAAAGAAACTATATGAACCTATTTTTTTTTTAATAATTAGTCAAAATTTTATTTGATTTTTATAATTAGTCAGAATTTTATAAATTTTCTTTTAGAATAAATGTAGCAAACCAACAATAATATTAATGTTTACATGTCTATATGAAAATATAACAATTGGTATAAAAAATCTACCCAAAATTAATTCAAGTTACTAAAGATAAAACATCAAAATTGCACCTAGTTGTTGAAAAAGACCAATGCGAAAAAGTGGGTAGTTTGATATTGATTATAATTACATGGAGTCAAGCTCATACACGACTTTGATTATGGCATATTGACATGGTTGATTAGTGGTTTTTGTCTTTTATTATTTTTAATTAACGTAAATAAAGTTTGTTTGATTTGTTTCGGTGTTGTTTAGTTGCTTTGAAAATTGAGGTAAAAAAATGAAATCTCCCGTCCTTAATTGCATGCATAGCCGATGGATAGTTGTTTTATATTATTTTTTAGTTAATTTTTTTTTGTTATAGATTGATAATGTTTGTATGTTTTTTTTTTGATAATGTTTATTCATTTTAAAAGTTATTCATTTAATTTTATTTGCGAAATTCGTTAAGAATGAGTGTGCTTTTATTTGAAAATAGAACATATGTTTGGTGGTTGATGTTTTTCAAAGAGTTATATGTTTTTCTTTTAAAGTGTGAAATTCTTTCTATTTAAAAAAAAGTGAAAAAAAAAGGTCATTCAAAGTATTTGGTAGGAATGAAAGACAAATTGTGAGATTTGTTATAACTAAAAGTCATTAAAAGTCATTGATATTTTAAAGTCATAAAAAGTCATTGAGATTTTGAATACCTGCTAACTTTTATAGACTGTTAAAAAGTCTTGATTGAATACTGCATGACTTTTAAAAACTTTTGTACAGTCTATAAAAGTCTGTATTGACTACCCATGACTTTTATAGAGTCTTTAAAAGTCTGCATTGAATTCACTCAAACTTTTTAATTCCATAAAAGGCATTAAAAGTCTTTTGAAATCCTAATTAAATACACCCCCTAAGATTACAACATTTGTTTGGGGGTGGACTAAATTTCAGCAATGGCTAATGGGTAGATGAGAGCTGGGCCACTACCCATTAGGTCATTATCAAGACTTTATAAAATCCCTTCTAATTGCTAGAATGCAATTGTTGCTTTCTCCGTTGCTAGCTCTATTTTTTAAATAACAATTTGACAACATGCCAACATCTTTGGTATCCATTTACAAAATAATTACAAGTAACATTCCTTTCTATTAATGATGTTTTCATTAAAATTAATTAGATCCAATCCATAACTGTGTGGTCAGATGGAAATTTCCATTATTAGCTTAATTGATTAATCAAGTTGGGTTTCATAATATTTATATGTGTACTTTATATACTACATTTGTGTTGAATTTTTAACGGGGTGACAGGGGTTTAAAAGCACAAACCTATTCAAAATGTTGATCTTAATTACTTTTTTCTAACTATTACCTACATATATAATTTAAAGTTGCTTGTTCACATTGATTTGGTCATGTGGGAAACAAATTGTTTTATGCAAATAAAACTTGAAATCAAGACTGGACTAGAAAATTCCTAATTAAATATATATATATATATATATATATATATATATATAATGTTCTTTCTCCATTGAATTGGTATACACTATATACATTTATTCCACGCAGTAGAAAACTCAAAATGGAACCCATAGAAATCTTAGTTGATGTTACTACTACTAACAAAGTCACAAAGGAAGTTTTTACACAATTACACCCAATAAAAGATTTGCTTTCAATTTCGAAAGCAAATTTGTAATATTCTAATTAAAGCATCATTTCAATCTCATCTTTATACTAAAGAAAATCGATTAATACCAATAAATGAATATTTTCCAAATGTATCACCACCCGGTCGCTATTAGAGGAAAATGATGATGATGAAGGTTCCAATCAAGATAGTGTTGAAACTAAGTTATCAAATCTTCCTATTAATCCTGGTTTACTGCACTTTATATCACCCACATTTTCTTCGTTTGCCAAAACCTCGTCACACTCTGATCCCATCTCAAAATCAGTCTCTCTCAAAGAGTCGCCATAGCTTCCAAGTTATTTATTGGTGGATCACAATTTGTTTCTATTTTCCTCTATTTTCTCAATATTAATAGTTCTTGTTCTCTTGAACTTTCTTTAAATAATTAATTTAATAATTTCTTTTTTTTTAGAGGTCAATTTGGTATGGGGTAATCTTTGCATACATGGGAATGAAAATCTAATAACATTTTCTTGTTGGTTAGCAGTTTTGACTTTTTTTAAACTCAGGTTCTATAGGTAAGTTGAATGTTGGGATTATGTTGTATGCAAATAGGTTGACCAAATTTAAGTTCAGTCGACTTACACTAATATTGTTTTACAAATGCAATAGTTCATACACATGAAACTAATATCGTTTAACAAATCTCGTATTAATTATATATTTTAATTTACATATTATTTAACGAAGTCAATGTCACACATTCACTAGTTTCATACACAAATGTACTAGTTTCATGAACATGAAACTCATATTGTTTTACAAATGCACTAGTTTCATACACGTGAAAGCTTTTGGGAAGTATTTGTTTGGCGGGAGGAAGAAATGTTATAATCATTTTGCTAAGAAAAAGTAAGAAATAATAATTTGTACTAAGTTGAATGTTGGATTATATTGTATGCAAATGGGTCGACCAAATTTAGGTTTAGTCGACTTTGATATAATACAAGCACGGCTAATTTGCCTTAAGTTAACCTAGAGGGGGTGAATAGGTTAGTACACATTTTTCATTCCCTTGAAACAAACCAAAAAATTTCCCTCTAAGTAGCTTGTATCACACTTTAAAAAGCAAGGACAAGCAATATCAATTTAATTAAAAATATGCTTGTTCAAACAAAAACTCAATGTAAGCTATAACTTGCTTGTGATACAAACTCAATTTATAACTTGGCTTTTGTTCATAAAGTCTCAACATATACAAAGTTGATATAACATGATTGTCAATTACAAAGATATCATTTAAGATATATATCAACACATACACAAATCTCAAGAGATAGGGATAGAGAAAATCAACACATGATTTTTACATGGTAAAACCTCCGAAGAGGAAACATCTACGAGTTGACTCCACAACTACCGGCAAACACCTTTCACTAGTAAGATAAAAAGATACAATCTCTCAAGTGATCACTTCACCTAAAAATCTACCCTTCAACCCTACACAATGAAAGAGATGCCACCTTGCACAAATTGAAGAATCACTCCTCAAAATGTGACTTCCATGCTCAAATCAAAGAATCACTCTAAGACATGAGACTTCCATGCTTAGCTATCCGGATCAACCCAATCCTAGCCAGGACTTCCAATGCACAAATCAAAGAATCACTCTAAGAAATATGACTTCCAATGCACAATCCAAATAATCACTTTAAGGAATGTGACTTCCAATGCACAACTTGAAGAATCACTCTCCAAATGTGACTTCCAACACTCAATCCAAAGAATCACTCTAAGGAATGAGACTTCCAACCTTTTCACAAGGCATGTGATCTAAGTGAATGCAAATGATGCAAACACACACAACATAGTATATATGATCAATATATCCTATGGAAACTAGAATTGAATCAATATGCACATGTCACATGTATTCTAGCTTACAATCCTAAAAACAATGCAATCACACTTAATGATGCATGTACATATGAATGTGTGGATTAGGCACATAACATGAAGAACTAGATTTTTATGAACAAAAACTCAAAAACACATTTATTTAGAACTTGTAACATGAACAATAAATCTAGTGTATGTGAAACACCTAACACACACAAAATCCTAGATTATGTTCAATCACACAAAAATGCTAGAATCAACTTGATATATTCAAAAATGAATTTCTATCAAAATATTAGAGTTTAGATTCACAAGATAATCACATAAGTTCAGTCGAGCCCTAAATCATCAATCAAATATGCTATTTCAACAAATCTTCAATTAAAGTGACCTAGCATATGAAAAGACTATCAATCATTAAAATCATGTCAATTAACACACAAGATAGTCCTAGATTTGAAGTTAGCACAATACAACTCCACAAACATGTGAAAACATAGATTTGGAAAAATATAACTCAACATGTAAGTCAATTAAAGCTCAAACTAACTCTATTAGAGTTCAAAACTCTAATCAATGTTTACACATCAAACATACATATATAGAAGAAGAAAACCCAAGGTGATTAAAGACTTGAAGATTAAAATCAAAAGAGAAATCAATACCTTGAATGAAAAACATGCAGCTTCGTTTTTGTGAGTGAATCTACCATAAAACTCAATCTATTGACTCCAAACTCTTGTGGAAATAATAGAGGATTGATAGACGACGATTCTCCAATTCGAATCACTCGATTCGAAAGTTATGGTTTTTGGAACTTAGAAAAATTTGAGAGAAAATTTATGCACATTGTTTTTTCAATTTTTCTTTTTGGAATGAAATGGGAGGGAAATGGTATTTAAAGGAGAGGGAAACAAAACAAGAATTGAAGGACCAATAGGAGGCTGCCAACTCATCTTCCCGTGGAGGCAGCAGTGACCTCTACGGGGGAAGAGTGCAGCTCCTCCCGTGGACACCACACACCTCCACAGGGTGAGTTGCAATGGCCCTCCTTTTTGGCCTTCAACTCCCCTTGCCCACCATTTTGTTCTTCGACCATTCTCCGGCCACCGAACTTCGATTTCGAATCCGTTTTCGGATTACTAACTGAGACTCTCTCACGCAAAAAAGACATCAAGAAAAATTTCTCAAAAAATATGGAATTCAACTTGAAAAATAATGACGAAAACCATGTACGATAAGATTACGGAAAGTTTCTTAACTTCCTATTTTGAACTCGAAACTTAATGAATGAGTAACCGAAACAAACGGAACTCAATGAGGAATTATATAAGCTTAAAATCAAGTTCAATAACATAGAAACACAAAAATAAATAAACACAAGAACACACAAGTATGTTATTTCCTAGAGATAATCCTAGAACATGCAATGTTACAACAATTGTCAAATTAAGTCTAATTCATGTGCACACATGAACAAGTGTGTGTATTGTGTTATACCAAATTTTGCACAATGATGCAGGGACACATATGAATGCAATGTATGTGTGTGCCTAGGCCTTGCAAGAGGAATGTAATGAGGTCTCGATATACCTTTTGCTAAGTGAGGTCTCGATATACCTTTTGCAAAGCAATTTAGCTTTGTTCCTCTTGTAGCCACCACTTTACTTGAATGTTGTCAAATATTCCTTGAAACTTGATTATCCACAAATCCTAGACAACTAATCAATATAAAGCAAATGTCTTTTGATATATAATTATGCCAACACAGATCTCAAGAACTTAACAATCTCCCCATTTGGCAAATTCTATGTCAAAACACCTATACAAATACTAAAACATACAAAATGAAGATTGATCACAAATCACACCCTCACATTACAATGAGTTAGTTCCCTTAGACTAATCTTCAACAAGTCTTGAATTCTTCCATGTAGTCTTCTCTTGTAAACACCTAGAAACATCTTGAAACACAAAGCATGAAAATACTACAAAACGTGTGTCTAAACAACCTATTAGGGGGTGAATAAGCTTTAATCAAGTTAATTATCAACTTTTCTTGATTAATCAATATTAAAACTTTACCTTATAAACAAACATACAAAATCAAGTATAAAATGCGGAAATTAAATGACACATGATTTTTACGTGGAAACCCTTCAACAAGGGAAAAACCATGTGTTATCCTTCTAGCCACACCAATCCTCAAATCTACTATTGTAATAATGTTTACAACCTAGGTTGACCTCTAGTCACACCATTCTCGGTCACTAACCCACCACTACTACCCACCGGGCCTTTATAGTGATTCTTGATAAAAATTGCTTGCCAACCACACCTTGGTTGCAAGACTTCACTTGCTTGTGCACTACACCTTGTAGTCACAAGACTTAACTCTCAAGAAAAGATTAACAACCTATATGACTATATGAATATTCAAAATGTAATTAATACTAGGCAACATTAAATACTTATCTAGAGATTTAAAGATGTCAATAAGTACAAATCCTAGATATCAATATCTATATGAATGCACATAAAGACTTAACTATATATAGATATGCAAGTCTACAATCTAGTCATCAAACAAAGCCATATCAACACAAGTTGCCATTAATCATGGCAAGGACACTAAATGCAATTGAAAAATGCAATCAATAAGTCCTAATCAGTGATATCTAAATGCAAAGCATATAGATTTAGCTAGAAGGTAAATATGTCCTAAATGCAGGCTATCACAAACAAAACCCAATCAAGTCATAACTCATCTGAATATGCAATTAAACCATGAGTATTGCAATTAATATGCATTAAAGACTCAATCTTGAGTAGATAGAACAATTAAGGAAAGATGAAATTTGTTCTACTTACCAAGTCACTTAATGAAGAAGATCCATGATGAGATGAAGCATGACTATGCTTGGATGCTCATGGGTTTGGGTTTTGGAGAGTTAAAAAACAAGTCTTGGAGCTTCTCTCTCTAAGAGTCAATCTTTCTCACTAAAAATGGGTTCTTGAAGCTCTAAAAACGAATTGAGGAAGAAGAGAGAACATATATAATAGGGTAAAACAAGACTACGTCATTTTGGAAAAACAAAACGCACCTAGAAAATGCAATGTGCGCTGGTGTGGCGCTGGTCGACCAATGCATGACCCACACACACCTACTGCCTGAGATGCGTTGGTGTTGCGCTGGTTGAGCAATGCACGACCAGCGATGTGCACTAGTTATGCGCGGGTAGAGACCCAAGCATTAGGAATTCAACACCCCAGCCTGATTTTCAAACAGCTCAAAATATGACCAAACGACATCGAAATATATCAAATAATATACCGTTGGAAAGGTATGGATGTCTATATTACACTCCAATTTACAAAAAGAGGTTTCGATATCTATAGAAAGAGATATGGTTATTTGAGTGACCAAGGGTCAGATTTGGACAGCAACAAGATTGCCCAAACTCATGGTATAAGACTATGTAACCCAATACCAATCTAAGAGAGGGTTAATGGACCTCTTTAATGGTCACACAATGCACTTAGACAAGCACAACATCATGCAAGTGATAAATTTCCAAACATTCTTAGGAAACGAAAGCATAACACACAACCACACTTAAGTCTAACAAAGAGGTGCAGGTGTGAGATATGTAATAGATGCACACATATAAGCAATGAACAAATGAATGTTAACGTGTATGTATGTGTAACTAAATCTCTTCAAAGAGTTGAGCCTAGTGATATACCTTCTTGAAGCACTTTGGGATGTCAGGAAGCATGTCAATCACAATCACCTAAGCTACCCATTACATCACAATCTCAATGTGGTTTATCATGAAATAATTCAATCACTAATACATGTCCTTACAAAGCATATACAAGAGAAACATAAATATATATGGCTAGATATTTAGATATATGTCAATAAAAGTTCAAATGGATACACATGTCTCCCCCTAAATACATACATACTATCCATCAACAAAATATTATCAATATCCAAATATTACAAACCAAGAATTCAAGATACTAAATGATACCAAAAAAAACATAACATAACCAAAAACTAAACAATCCTAAGATTAAGAAAGCATAGCATAGGTTTTAGTATCAATGTTTTTCTTCCCCTTTTTGACATAAATGAAGCCAAAAGGTTAAGAAAACATACTACCTCAAGATCAAGCATCATCAAAGAAAGTTCTTCTTGTTGTTGATCTTACATAATGCTTTGTAGAGAATTTATGCTTGTCACAACACATGGCTCATAGTGCTCACCAAAAAGCCTACAAGTGTCACTAGCCTTTCCTTTTTCTTTGTATGACATAAACACCAAGCGCTTATCACAAAATTTCTCCAAGGGAGGTAGAAGCACATCATATTCAAGCATCGGAACACCTAGCTTCATGCAAAAATGAGTAAGGAACCCTGGAAAAGCCAACTTCTTGTCCAATCTTGTGGAAGTAGCCGCACTCTCTATATGTTCTATTAAGATATCACCAAGGTTCAAAGGCTTGTTTGTCACCAATGTGTACACAATCTTGATCTTCTCCTTGTTAAGCTCGAAAGCATTTGTAGATCCTGCAAGATTTGCACAAACAAATAGATGCCAAAAGACACTAACCTTGGTCAACTCACTTTGACCTATATATGCTCTCTTACCCCATTCAAATTCATCATCCTCACATAAAGTTCTCCCCATAAGATTTAAGTGATCAATGTTATCCACATCAAGTAGTTCTAAAACAATCTCATTCGAAATACCAAGGAACTTGTTGATGCTATCCAAGGAGATCCTAAATGTTTTCTCTCTCACACTCACCAAGGCATTTTCAAAGGTTGTGCTCTCCTTATACTCAAAGTAAAACTCTCTTATAAGGATCTCATTAACAACCCCAATATAATTATCCAAGTATCCCAATGCCTTTCATGTATAGAGTGGTAAATGTAAGAACCCTCAACCAAATCAACACCCATATCTTGAATAAGCTTCTCGGTTTCCATAATACCTAAGGCTCTCAACTTGTTGGGTTTGGGTTTCTTAGAGGTGGTTAGAGTATATTTAGGTTTGGCTATGGGTTTTGATGGAATGGATAGAATTAGAACTCTTGTTTCTTTCCATGTCTTTGTTGTCAATACTACAAAACAAATCTCATGAGTGGAAAAGTGACAAAAGTGAGTGTTAGTTGACAAAAAGATAAACATAAAATGACATGTGATGAAATAATGAATCATAAATGCATAAATGTTCCTTTTTCAAGCACATTGGTACATTTTACCAAATTCAACGAATGCATTTAACAACATGATTCATCCATAAATGAAGGAATTGGTACCAACCACAATTACTATCAACCTCAAACATGAAGGAATTGGTCGTAACAGCAACTACTATCAACCCTAAGCAAGAATGAACTTAATCAACCTCAAGCTATGAGGAATTGGTTGTAACTACAACTACTATCAACCTCAAGTATGAAGGAATTTATTACAATATCAACTACTATCAACAACAAATTAGGTAAAATTTATTGCCAACATATTCATACAATTATTTCAAGATAGATATTATACATTCTTATCATTCAACTATTCTAATCAATCAATATGTCTACAAATAACAAAGCAAATCATGTGAACATTGAATGAAAAAACACGCGGCGGAAGCGAAAAATTTAATTGGTATATTTCAAAAAAAATCCTTTTAAAAGAAATAACCTTAACCCTTGATTAATTACCATATAATTAAAAGTATCGTACATTTTTCACGTGACGATTGATATTGTGCCGAATTGAATCCACAATATCTTCCAATCCAATCAAGAACGTGAATCACCTAGGAGTGTAGGCTTCCTTCTTTGAATCGTAAACCTGAGGATGGAAAACAAAAACCTTTTTCTTTTGTTAGTCACAATGACCCTCCTAGAGAAAACAAAGAACATTTGGTCACTTTTGAATTCTCAATCTTTTAATCGAAAACTCGCGTAAAACCTAATTCGATGTTGTGCACAAAGCCTTTTGATATAAAAGCTACTAGCGCACTATCGAAAATAAAAACGCTCTCTCTTTTCCTCTTGGCCGAATTCTCTATGAGTTGGAAAGTTTTTTTTTAAAGCAAGAGAATGATTTTAAAAAAAAACTTCTTCTTCTTAAAAATCACCCCTTGGCCGAAATTCTTCTTAAAAAAGATATATGGCTGAATTCCCTTGATAGGGATATATATAGTGGCCGAATTTCTCCTTCTTTGTGGAGGATTTATGTTTCACCAAAACTCTTATCAATTTAGTAGTTTAAACCTATTCAAACTCATGAGTGTATTATCCAATAATAAATTATTGAATATCAATTAAAATTTGTGACTTTATCAATAACTTCCTAATTGACTAATTATCAATTAGAGTTCTGATAGATATCAAATACCTCCTAATTTGACTAGATAAATAAAACATTTTTATTTATCTACTTATCAAATAAGGTATCTAATACTTATCATACTACTAACAATAGTATGACACTAGGAGTCCTACTCCTAGTTAGAAAAAGATTTTGACTTTTAATCAATTAACTAATTAATTAATTTCCATTTAATTAAATAATAAAATAAAACAATATACTAGGCTAAAATTCTTAGCCTTGCCGCCCAAGTATAAAATATGTGCAATATATCATTTTTCCATTTTATTAAATCCATTAGACTTTAATAAAAAAAAAGTTCATATGTGAACTAGAAACATTCTTACTACAAAAGAAACAAGTCCACATGCCTTAAATTAGTACATTAATATAATTTAACAGCCCATTTAATTGAAATGTGCAAATTATATTTTTAATGTATTAATGGAATGCTAATTTCACCCCATTAGGGCCACTCAAGGATTCCCACATCCTTGGCAGCCAATTCCATGCTTTTGAAGAGTTATCGTATGTCTTGATCATACACATGACCGCACATCACCAAAACTTTTGGATTTTAAAATCCAAAAACAATTCTAGATGGACCCAGCAATTGGTCCAGTAGAATATATCAAGTGATCTATTCAAGTTCGTGGGGATTGGGGATCTTGGTGGGCTATCTAAATTTAAGCTTCAATAGACATAACCTAATCACAATCAATAAATGATTCACTTAGGTTCGATCTATTAATTTTAGCTCATTCCACTAAAGAGCTAAAATTGAACTCTTAAATAAAGATAGAATAAGGTAGTGTTTCTCATTCATACCCTAGACAATCTTATTGGAGATAGTGTATCCTCGTGAAAAATATCAGTAATCGCCAAGAGCTCATAGACCGTTTATAGCTTTCCCAGTTACCATATTTACTCATATGACCATATGTTGAACTTGGATATTTTGACTTGTCCAGAAGCCATGTTTCAATAGATACTATCGAAAATTTAACGTTAAGATTTAATATCCAATACCTCAAAATATCTATATGATGATATTCTACTCACATTTAATAAATGGAGCCACGATGTCCATATCTATAAATGAAGTCCTCTATCGATTAACAAATGAATACCACCAAACCATCGATTATAGACTATTCTATATAATCATACTCATTGACAGCTCAAATAATAACACTTGTAACCATAAGTCCATCATTTATCTCAGGATTAAGATAGACTCTCTGATTGTCCTCAAGTGAAAACTTTTATCCATTGGCGGTTCTAGATAAAGTATTTCACTGTGATCATATTCAATGCACCTAGTGCACTAGATTCTTTTGCCCAAAAACACTACACTTTGACAATTTTAGACTCATCATAACACATTTGATCCCAGTCAAATGCTAGTAAAAGAATCTACAACTTTAACAAGGTAAAGGCCTCCAACCTTTATCTTAAGTTGTGAATATTATTCAAGACTAACTAAAGAATTGTGTCTACCTTATACATATCCAGATGTACAAACAATTCTTCATCTCTCATAGTCTTTTGACCTTATGATTATTTACTTTTGACAATTATAATAATTAAACTATAAATGCTATAAGATTTGTTAAACTAGAAATCACTGTATTAATATGAAAAGATTGTCAAATACATTATTATACTCTTGCTATTGAGCATAATCCTAACAATCTCCCACTTGAGATATAGCAAGTGTGTCATATCTCTTATTTCCATGTTCTCTAGGTGCCCATCAAAACTCTTCTGTGGTAGAGCTTTTGTGAAGGGATCCGCTAGATTTTCTGCTGACGCGATCTTGGTAATTGTCACGTCACCCATATGCACAATTTCCATCAGAAAATGATATTTCCTTTCAATGTGTTTCCCTCTCTTATGACTTCTTGGTTCTCTGGAATTAGCCACTGGTCCACTATTGTCACAGTTGATAATGACGTTGCGGGTAGTTCATCTCAATGGCCCATTGGGGTGAAGAAAGCAAAATTTAAAATGAGGGCTGAGGAACAAAATTCAACATGTTGTGGCACTTTGAAAGAAGGACAACAACAAATCATGGAAATTTATAAGCAAAACGCTGGGGAGAGGCAAAGAACTAACGATATTTTGGAGAGAAAATTGGAGTGCCGGGAAACCAAAATTGTGGGATGGATTTGAATACCATAACTGATCCAATGAAGCTTGAGTTTGTCAAGCAACAACAATTAAAAATTATGGCAAAACAAGCTCGGCAACAAGCCAGGGATCCCAAAATACATCTGGGTCTTTTGGTGATTTTTTCAATCATCTCCAAGGACCTGGAAATGGTCTTCCAAACTACTAAATCGTTGTTGTAATTTATGTTGTATTTTTCTTTCATTTTAGTGTATTCCAATTAGTGGTAATTTATTTTATCACTATGAACTTTGTATTTCGTTTTTAATGTATTTATTAATTAATGTATTTTGCTTTAATTTATGCTGTTTTGAATGAAGTGATTTGTTTAAAAAAAAATTGCATTTAAAATTTTAGTTATGCACTTCATTTTAGTTTATTATAAATGTTAATAACAATAATAATTAAATCACATCAAAATCATTAAATAATAAAAAGGACTAAATTGAAATAAATTTAATTGATTAGGGTAAAACTGTGATTAAACAAAACTTTTAAATAAAGGATATAATCAAAATAGATTTTAATAAATAGGGTATACTGTGATTATATAAAAGTTGAGGGTTGAAAGAAAAAAGGAAAACCCAATCTGTTTTGCGCCAACGAACAGTGTCGCGCAATATATTGTGCGACACTGTTCATCGGCAACGAGAAGGGGTGGAGAATGGAGCTGCGTTGGAGGCGATTTCTTCGGCAAATTGGCGATGACGTGGAGATTGGAGCAGAGTTGGAGTTGGTCTTATACTTGTAAGAGAAATTTTGCAATATTATGCTTGTGAATTAATAGTTTTTTATTGATATTTTCTTGCTTTAGGTGGGGCTATTGGATAGTGAAGAATGAAGATCTTCGGAGGGATCTTAATTTTATTGCAAAATCTCTTCTTAAATGCCCCTCTTCTGCTTGGGGAACTGTATTGGAAGGTTATTTCTCACTATGGCAACATTATCAAGCTGCTTTCTCTCTGTGTCTATTGATCTTTTTATGTCATACAATTTAGTTTATTTTATTTACTTTTCTATTGTAGATACGATAAAAAAATTTGATTGGCATTGCAAGAATTGGATATCTGGTTATTCGTCGGTAAGTGAAATATCTAGCCTTAAAACATTTTAACAATATACTTGAATTAATTATATTGATCAAGCTGTTGTGTTGCCTACCACAAACAATTTTTCTAAGTTATTTTTGGCAGTGCCTTTATAGATGTTTCTATGATTTTTCACTAGAAGTCTTGATTCTTGTTTGGGTTGATTTTCTTTGGTTGTCTTCGTTTCTCGTTAATTTTCATATCTTAATTCTTAATGATTTATGATCAACTCTTTACATTTGTGTGTTTTTTATTATTATCATTTTGATATGAATTTGACATTTCATTTGCTTGTTTGATTTGGGCGCTGAGATATTGTGTTTTTGTGAATTTGATTATTTATTTTCCATCTTAATTTGGGATTTCTAAGTCTTTCCAGTTAATCATGGAAAATCTATTTCAGGTGAATTTAGTTAATTTTTAAGGTTTTTCATCTATTGCCAAATTTGATTTCAATTTTTTTTTAACATCTTCTTATCATTTCAATTCCTCACTGTTTATAATTCTTCCTTTAGTTTCTACAATCTATTTGCAACTCAACTCTTTTTGGGTTGTGGGATTTTGTTTTTCATATTATATGTTATTATCAATCTTATCTCATATACGATTATCTTGCAGGGTAATATTGTATGGGACGATGATGCAAGTGACCTTTTCTTGAAACTTTCATATGAAGAAGGCAACAAATTTGATAAAGAAATATCTGTTCATTTAAGAAACGTGAATACAAAAAGCATAACTAGTCATCAAGAAGTTGATAAATTCAAAAATACATATACCGTGGTAAGATCAAATCTCCTAAAACTTAGACTTCTTAGATAGTGTGATTGATCACATTTTTTGTCATTTATTTTATTTAAGATATATAATGTGGAGATCAGAGATAGCATTAAATTTTATTTTTCCTTTAAATATAATTTGGGGATTGTGGATTTTAGGGAAAGGGATACAACTTCAATGTGTGGGTGTGGCAGTCCTACCACAGATCCACCTAAACTTTTGTTGAGATAGTATTAATTTTGATCATGAAGATTATCGAGTAAAATAATATTATTTGTCTCAAATTTATATCTCAAAAATTTCATTTCATTGCAAGTGTTGCAGTAACTGATATAGGAATGTCATGTGAATGATACGATAGAATGATATAGTAAATAACATGATATTACCAAATTGATTATCATGTCATTTGAATTCAATAGGAGTTAAAATATTAAAATATGACTTTAATCTCCATTTTTTTAAGAGACATTCGTAAAAGTAGTCAAATTAAGAAATAGATTATTGTTTTTAATCTAAAAAAAATAAATTATTGTTTTTAATCTAAAATAAATAAATTATTGTTTTTAACCTGGTGTAAGTTGTAAAGTCTAAAATACCCTTTTTTATTTAACCTGGTGCAAGGCATGAAATATCCTATGTATATCATATTGTGCATGAAATATCTCATGTATGTCATGATGGGCATGAAATACCTATGTATGTCATGATGTGTATGAAATATCATATTTATTCAGTATTTCATGCAAGACATGAAATATCCTATGTATATCATGTTACGCATGAAATATCCTATGTATGTCGTGTTTGGCATGAAATATCCTATGTATGTCATGTTAGGTATGAAATATCCACTTTATGTAGTATTTCATGCTAGGCATGAAATATCTCATGTATATCATGTTGTGCGTGAAATATCACATGTATATCATGTTGGGAATGAAATATCCTATGTATGTCATATTATGTATGAAATATTCATTTATGTAGTATTTCATGCAAGGCATGAAATATCTCAGGTATATTATGTTATGCATGAAATATCTCATGTATGTCATGTTGGACATGAAATATCCTATATATGTCATATTGGGTGTGAAATATCCTCTTTATGCAGTATTTCATGCAAGGTATGAATTGTAAGACCCGAATTAATTCACCTTTTATTAATGATAATAATAATAATATATAAATAGAAATATATATATTTATATATATAATATTCAACTCCCAGTTTCTTTTATTAAGGCAACTAATTACTTGTGATTGATTCTCTATCATTATTCAAGGACAATCACAAGGCAAGTCAACTCCATAATTAGAGGGATTTGAATATATTAGCTAAATTAGTAGGATTTGTATATCTCCAATATTTTATACTTATTCATATAAGTGTATATTTTACAAAAGAATATCAAAGAAAAGTATTGTTGCTATTCTACTCTGAAACTCTTTGAAGGTACGATTTTCTTAAATCTTATTTCATATTTTTTTTTTTGAAATTTTGATTAAAGCTTTGTAGTCTTTTTTTTTAAACCCTTTTTGGTTTTGACACAAAATATCTCTTTAACAAATTAAGGCCTCTAACAATTGTTTAATTTTAGTTATGGAGATGTTTTATGCATGGATTATAGAGTGAATGAAATATATATATATATATATATATATATATATACATGAAGCTCTATTATAAATTGCTGGAATTTTTGAAGTCCATTAAAGAGTTCCAATTTGAGTGTTCGTATAGGTTGGAATTTTTGGATTTGTTTTAATACCGGTGAAGCAACATACTGTTTTGTTTATTTTAATTATACTTGTAGGTTGTGATTGATAGTGAATTTGGGTATGAGGATAGTAGACATATATATCAATTTGTGTTATAATCTTCGGAATTTTTGGTGGTGTCTGGCTTAGAGAGATTTTATTTCTAAATCAGTTGTGGATGCGGAATTTTCTGAATCATCAAACTGACCCTATTGTATTGGAGTAATTTTAAATTAAAATTGAGGAGGTATTTAAGTTTGATTTTTGGTATTATGGTTTTAGAGGAATAATTGAATTAGGATTTAAAGTTTCATGAATTTTGATGTCATATAAGTATTTTAATTCTTTGAGTATATTTGATATTTACACCATGAAATTTATGCTGACAGTCATGAGCTCTTGGAGTTGTAGGAATTTTAATTCTCAAAAGAAGATAGGTTAAATTCTGATTTTTGGTACAGAGATAAACTACTGATATATTAATCCATAAATAAAGTTTTGAAATATTTCGTAGTCTGTAGGATTGTTAAACTTTTATACGAAGTCTGATCAGAGGATCAAAAGTTTGCGCTGTCAGGATTGACCTTTGTGTGTTTAGAAAATTGTAGGAATTTCTAGGTGTTTGATAAAATTATGATATTTTGATGGGAGATAGTAATCTGATGTTTGGATTTATTTACTAAGTTTTACAATTTTTTGAGGCCTTTAAGATTTTCGAATCAATAATGTTTGAGCACTAAAACCTGTTTGTCTGGAATTTTAATTTCTTCTTAGATGAATAAAAAAAAACGTATTTATAAAGAACAGGAGTTAGATTTCTTCTATTTTGTATAGTTTGATTGAAGGATTATTGTTATATATGTTTAGGTTACTCTTGTGACTTCCAAGTATCGTTAGTGAAGCCTTAAACTTGGTATCATCAGAGGTAAGTATGTTTTTTGCATAATATGTAATTGCATAAATGTTTTTTCTTAGGAAACAAATTTATTTACCTTATTATTATGTTCTGAAATATTATAATTTATGTATATATAAAAAATTGTTTCCTACGTATGTAATCGATCTTTACTTAACATATTTTTATCTAATTCTTATTAAATGAGTTTTGTCTTTGCTAGAACTTTACGTTTAAAAGCTTATATAAATTCGGCATTTTTATGATTTTGTAATGCAAATGTATTATTATATATATATATATATATATATTGAAAGTAATGTTTTGGCTCAACGTCAGTAGTAAATGAAATGTGAAATGAAATGTTGATCACCGGTGATAATGTAAATGCAGCGCGCGCGACAAATGAAATGTTATGATTTTGGTCTTGTACCAATTTCTGAAATGTAAATGGCCGGGTCACCGGGGGTATTGGTGACACTACTTGACTTGACCTTATTTTTATGAAATGTTATTAATCGTTATCGTATGCTAAAAATGTTATTTTTACAAGTTTAATTGTATCTGATTGTTTGAAAATCTACGTACTCTTTAAATGTTATTATAAATTTCATAAATGTTTTCGATTACGTATTATGCAATACTTATTGAGTTGACAGCTCACCTCTTGTCATTTAACATTTTGCAGACTGAGTTTTCTTAGGAGCCGACCGCTAGAGCGATAGACTTTCAGGAGTTTTGATATGGATTAATATTATGTGTAATTTTTCTTCGTATTATTCCTTAGACTTTGAGTTTTTGATACTCGGTTTTGTCTCGAGTTCCTTTAGAGCGAAGTGTATCTTTTGTTGGAGTACTTGGAGATATTTTTGTCATTGGATAATGGTTTATTTGGAGTTATTCTATTTATTAGTTATGTTTGGGTGATGTAATTAACGATTTATGATATAACATTCCAAATCAAAGTGCTCTTTTATTCTTTGAGTTTTGGGGTGTTACAACTTGGTATCAGAGCATTAGGTTTTAGATTCTGTGGACTTTTGGGTGTTAGTTATAGACATATAGACTATTGATAGGTTCTAATATTTTACGAACTAAGCTTTAATATTCCTAGTTTCTTATATTCAGTATTTTAAGGCATGATATAGTGCTAGTACAAATAATGATAAACCAGTTAGCTTGGACCCATTCTTTATTAGAATGGAAATTCCAATGATTTGTACAGCTTATGTTGAGAGAAAAGTGTAGACTAACTCTATTAATAGCACTTAGAATGAACCAGGTCTGCAATGTTATTGTTAAATGATTGGGTATTCTATCTTGTTATGATTTGTTCACTTGTTTGCTATTTGTTGTAAAGGATCCTTCAAATGTTATTTTTATATATATATAAAAAAAAAAGAAGCTATCATGCTATATTTTAACTTGACATGTTATGAATGCATAATAGATCTTCATTAGTCTACTCCCTAAGTGTTGGTCCTGACACTTGTAGACAAAGATGTCACGCCGTACTCATAGAAACGCAGAGATCCCTCAGAATGTAGTTGGGGACGATAACCCAACTATTCGTCAGATGGCTGGGGAGGCGGCTAATCCGACAATGGGAATGTTAGCTAGGATTTTGGAAAATCAGAACAGATTGATTGAGAATTTAGCTCGGGATAGGCAAGTTCCAAGACGTGGAACAGATGCTGGAGTGCCTGCTCGACCAGCTAACGAATTGCAAGCGATAACCTTGGAGCGTTTCAAGAAGTTGGAACCTCCTACATTCAAGGGAAGTTCTGACCCTTTGGTGGCTGAAGCTTGGTTGAAGCAATTGGAGAAGATATTTGTAGCTATGGGTTGTGATGATAATCGCAGAGTCATTTTTGCTTCATTTGTTCTGCAAAATGAGGCAGATCACTGGTGGGATGCTGCTTCCCGCCTTCTACGGGCACGTTTGGATGCAACACCTGGTACCACAAATGCACCCATCACTTGGGACATGTTTTTGGTGGCTTTCAACGAAAAATATTTCCCGGATCGCCTACGTGACAAGATGGAGTCGGATTTTCTTGGCCTTATTCAAGGAACGAAGTCAGTGGCAGAATATGAAGAGAAATTTAATTCGTTGTCACGTCATGTGCCTACATTGGTTGCTACTGAAGCTAGTAGGTGCAGAAGGTTCTTTGAAGGACTTCGTCCGGGTATTAAATCTCGGCTGTCAATCCTCAAGCTGAATGTGTATGCTGACTTAGTGGATCGAGCTATGATTACTGAGAGGTACCTAGTTGAGTCTCAAACTACCCGAGACCAACATCAACAAAAGAAGAAGTTAGGGGGACTTCACAAAGGAGATTACGGCAAGCAGGGGAGACAACCGCAGAAACAAGGCAACAATGGAGCTAATCAGAGAGGATCTGGGAATGAGAGTGGATCCACTCAGAGAGTTTATGCACCTTGTCAGCATTGTGGCAAAACACATCCTGGGGTATGCTATCGTATTTCTGGAGCTTGTTTTGGTTGCGGACAGGTGGGGCATTCTGTTAAGGATTGCCCAAAGAACCGTGGATCTGGTAACAGCACCCCAACGGATGGAGGTCAGGCTAAACGACAGAAGGTGCAGGGTCGAGTTTTTGCCATCACTCAGCATGATGCAGATGCTTCTAATAATGTGGCGTCAGGTACTTTATCTTTGTTCTCTAGGGATGCTAAAGTATTGTTTGACCCTGGTGCTACACATTCTTTTATTTCTTGCAAATTTGCTTCATATTCAGATAAGCATCCGCAATTGCTAGATTATTGTTTATCAATTTCTACGCCTTTTGGTGATGGTATGACAGTGAATATAGTTTATAAGGCTTGTGTCATAAGTTTTGATGGTAGAGAATTCTATGTGGATCTGTTGCCCTTGGATATGCATGATTTCGATGTAATTCTAGGAATGGATTGGTTATCAGCTTACCATGCTTGCGTAGACTGTTTCACCAAGGATATTGTGTTTCATATTCCTGGTCAAACAGAGTTTCGTTTTCGGGGTACACGGAAATCGCCTGTTAAGGGGTTTATCTCTATGATTAAAGCCTCTAAATTGTTGTCAGGAGGTTGTGAGGGATTTCTAGCTAGTGTAGTGATTGACAGTGTTTAGGAGAATTCTGTTATGGAGGTTCCTATCGTCCGAGATTTTTCTGATGTATTTCCTGAAGATTTGGCTAGTTTACCACCTGATAGAGAGATTGAATTTACTATAGAGTTGATCCCAGGTACAACCCCTATTTCTAAGGCTCCATACAGGATGGCACCAGTGGAGTTGAAGGAGTTAATAACCCAGCTAGAGGAATTGCTAGATAAGGGCTTTATCCGTCCGAGTGTGTCTCCTTGGGGAGCTCCGGTATTATTTGTGAAAAAGAAAGACGGTACTATGAGGTTATGTATTGACTATCGCCAGCTGAACCAAGTTACCATCAAGAACAAATATCCCCTCCCTCGAATTGATGATCTGTTTGATCAATTACATGGCGCGAAAGTGTTTTCCAAGATTGATTTAAGATCAGGGTATCATCAATTGAAAGTTAGAAGTGGGGATGTACCGAAGACCGCTTTTCGAACTCGATATGGGCACTACGAGTTTGTAGTTATGCCGTTCGGGTTAACTAATGCTCCGGCGGCTTTCATGGACTTAATGAATAGAGTTTTCCAACCATATTTGGATCAGTTTGTTATTATATTCATTGATGACATCCTTATATACTCTAAAAGCAAAGAGGAGCATGAAAAGCATTTGAGGATTGTGCTACAGACTCTTCGAGAGAGGAGACTATACGCGAAGTTCAAGAAATGTGAGTTTTGGTTGAGTCAAGTGGTGTTTTTGGGGCATGTAATATCGGAAAAGGGAATTTCCGTTGATCCTGCTAAGGTGGAAGCTGTCTTGAACTGGAGTAGACCGACGACTGTTACTGAGATTAGAAGTTTTTTGGGTTTAGCAGGATATTATCGTCGTTTCGTGAAAAATTTTTCTAGTCTTGCTGCCCCATTAACTCAATTGACAAGAAAAAATGTCAAGTTTGAATGGAATGAGGCATGTGAGAAGAGTTTTCAAGAACTCAAGAACTATTTAGTTACTGCTCCAATTTTGACCATTCCATCTGGCGGTGATGGATATGTTATCTATAGTGATGCTTCAAAGAAAGGTTTGGGGTGTGTATTGATGCAAAATGGAATGGTAGTTGCTTATGCTTCAAGACAATTGAAAGTTCATGAACAGAACTACCCCACTCATGATCTAGAGTTAGCAGCGGTAGTCTTTGCATTGAAAATTTGGAGACACTATCTTTATGGTGAGGCATGTCAAATTTTTACGGATCATAAAAGCTTGAAGTATTTGTTTACTCAGAAAGATTTAAATTTGAGACAAAGGAGGTGGTTGGAATTGGTGAAGGATTATGATTGTACCATTAATTATCATCCAGGAAAAGCTAACGTAGTGGCTGATGCGTTAAGTAGGAAATCATCGGGATGTCTGGCTCGATTAATCACTTCACAAAAGTATATACTTAGAGATTTAGAGAAGTATGGTATCAAGGTGATTACCCATAGTCAGGGAGAATGTTTGGCACACTTGAAAGTTCAACCATCTCTGATCGATAGAATCAAAGAAATCCAAAAGAAAGATCATGAGCTTACAAAGATCATTGGCGAGGTGGAAAATGGTGGAAGACCAGAGTTTAGAGTTTCTACCGAAGGAGTGTTATGGTTTGGGAAACGATTGTGTGTACCTGATAATATTGAGTTGAAAAGGGAGATTTTAGATGAGGCTCATATGGCAGCTTATACTGTGCACCCTGGCAGTACCAAAATGTATAGAGATTTGAAAGGTACATTCTGGTGGAGGAATATGAAGAAGGAAATTGCTGATTTTGTTGGCAGGTGTCTTATTTGTCAGCAAGTGAAAATTGAGCATCAAAGGCCAATAGGATTACTCCAGTCTTTGCCAATTCCAGAATGGAAATGGCAAGATATCACAATGGATTTTGTTGTTGGCTTACCTCGGTCTAAACGAGGCAGTGATTCTATATGGGTTATAGTGGACCGATTAACGAAGTCGGCACATTTTCTTGCTGTGAGGACAACCGACAATCTGGATAAGTTGGCCAAGTTATTCATTCAGGAAATAGTTAGATTACACGGCACACCGGTATCAATTGTATCTGACAGAGACCCTAAGTTCACTTCTAGATTTTGGACTAGTTTGCTCCAGAGGATGGGCACTAAATTGAAATTTAGTACCGCTTTTCATCCTCAGACAGATGGCCAGTCTGAACGAACTATCCAGACAATGGAAGATATGTTGCGAGCTTGTGTACTGGACTTAGGAGGCAATTGGGAAGAACATCTACCTTTGATTGAGTTTGCTTATAATAATAGTTTTCATGCTAGCATCGGTATGGCTCCATATGAAGCCTTGTATGGAAGGAGATGTAGGTCACCGATTTGCTGGGATGAGGTTGGTGAAAGAAAACTTTTGGGACCAGAGTTAGTACAAGTGACTAGAGAGAAGATCAGGTTGATCAAGGAGCGTCTTCTTACAGCACATAGTAGACAAAAGAGTTATGCTGATAAGCGCAGACGGGATTTGGAGTTTCAAGTTGGAGATTACGTTTTCTTGAAAGTGTCGCCATGGAAAGGTGTATTCCGATTTGGGAAAAAGGGAAAACTCAGTCCAAGGTTTATTGGACCATTCGAGGTTTTGCAAAGAATTGGTAATGTGGCATATCGAGTCGCTTTACCACCAAACTTGGCCAGAATTCATAATGTCTTTCATGTATCGGTACTGAGAAAGTATGTGCCAGACCAGTCACATGTGTTGAATTACCAACCAATTCAAATCTCACAAGATATGTCATATGAGGAGCAACCTGTGGAGATCATTGATAGGAAAGAGCAAACCTTGCGGTCAAGAGTGATACCATTGGTGAAAGTACGTTGGAGAAACCATTCAAAGGAGGAGTCCACATGGGAGCGAGAAGCTGAAATGAGAGAAAAATACCCCGAACTCTTCGATATATGAGGTAATGTTAAATTTCGAGGACGAAATTTTTTTAGGAGGAAAGAGTTGTAAGACCCGAATTAATTCACCTTTTATTAATGATAATAATAATAATATATAAATAGAAATATATATATTTATATATATAATATTCAACTCCCAGTTTCTTTTATTAAGGCAACTAATTACTTGTGATTGATTCTCTATCATTATTCAAGGACAATCACAAGGCAAGTCAACTCCATAATTAGAGGGATTTGAATATATTAGCTAAATTAGTAGGATTTGTATATCTCCAATATTTTATACTTATTCATATAAGTGTATATTTTACAAAAGAATATCAAAGAAAAGTATTGTTGCTATTCTACTCTGAAACTCTTTGAAGGTACGATTTTCTTAAATCTTATTTCATATTTTTTTTTTGAAATTTTGATTAAAGCTTTGTAGTCTTTTTTTTTAAACCCTTTTTGGTTTTGACACAAAATATCTCTTTAACAAATTAAGGCCTCTAACAATTGTTTAATTTTAGTTATGGAGATGTTTTATGCATGGATTATAGAGTGAATGAAATATATATATATATATATATATATATACATGAAGCTCTATTATAAATTGCTGGAATTTTTGAAGTCCATTAAAGAGTTCCAATTTGAGTGTTCGTATAGGTTGGAATTTTTGGATTTGTTTTAATACCGGTGAAGCAACATACTGTTTTGTTTATTTTAATTATACTTGTAGGTTGTGATTGATAGTGAATTTGGGTATGAGGATAGTAGACATATATATCAATTTGTGTTATAATCTTCGGAATTTTTGGTGGTGTCTGGCTTAGAGAGATTTTATTTCTAAATCAGTTGTGGATGCGGAATTTTCTGAATCATCAAACTGACCCTATTGTATTGGAGTAATTTTAAATTAAAATTGAGGAGGTATTTAAGTTTGATTTTTGGTATTATGGTTTTAGAGGAATAATTGAATTAGGATTTAAAGTTTCATGAATTTTTGATGTCATATAAGTATTTTAATTCTTTGAGTATATTTGATATTTACACCATGAAATTTATGCTGACAGTCATGAGCTCTTGGAGTTGTAGGAATTTTAATTCTCAAAAGAAGATAGGTTAAATTCTGATTTTTGGTACAGAGATAAACTACTGATATATTAATCCATAAATAAAGTTTTGAAATATTTCGTAGTCTGTAGGATTGTTAAACTTTTATACGAAGTCTGATCAGAGGATCAAAAGTTTGCGCTGTCAGGATTGACCTTTGTGTGTTTAGAAAATTGTAGGAATTTCTAGGTGTTTGATAAAATTATGATATTTTGATGGGAGATAGTAATCTGATGTTTGGATTTATTTACTAAGTTTTACAATTTTTTGAGGCCTTTAAGATTTTCGAATCAATAATGTTTGAGCACTAAAACCTGTTTGTCTGGAATTTTAATTTCTTCTTAGATGAATAAAAAAAAACGTATTTATAAAGAACAGGAGTTAGATTTCTTCTATTTTGTATAGTTTGATTGAAGGATTATTGTTATATATGTTTAGGTTACTCTTGTGACTTCCAAGTATCGTTAGTGAAGCCTTAAACTTGGTATCATCAGAGGTAAGTATGTTTTTTGCATAATATGTAATTGCATAAATGTTTTTTCTTAGGAAACAAATTTATTTACCTTATTATTATGTTCTGAAATATTATAATTTATGTATATATAAAAAATTGTTTCCTACGTATGTAATCGATCTTTACTTAACATATTTTTATCTAATTCTTATTAAATGAGTTTTGTCTTTGCTAGAACTTTACGTTTAAAAGCTTATATAAATTCGGCATTTTTATGATTTTGTAATGCAAATGTATATATATATATATATATATATATATATATATATATATATATATTGAAAGTAATGTTTTGGCTCAACGTCAGTAGTAAATGAAATGTGAAATGAAATGTTGATCACCGGTGATAATGTAAATGCAGCGCGCGCAACAAATGAAATGTTATGATTTTGGTCTTGTACCAATTTCTGAAATGTAAATGGCCGGGTCACCGGGGGTATTGGTGACACTACTTGACTTGACCTTATTTTTATGAAATGTTATTAATCGTTATCGTATGCTAAAAATGTTATTTTTACAAGTTTAATTGTATCTGATTGTTTGAAAATCTACGTACTCTTTAAATGTTATTATAAATTTCATAAATGTTTTCGATTACGTATTATGCAATACTTATTGAGTTGACAGCTCACCTCTTGTCATTTAACATTTTGCAGACTGAGTTTTCTTAGGAGCCGACCGCTAGAGCGATAGACTTTCAGGAGTTTTGATATGGATTAATATTATGTGTAATTTTTCTTCGTATTATTCCTTAGACTTTGAGTTTTTGATACTCGGTTTTGTCTCGAGTTCCTTTAGAGCGAAGTGTATCTTTTGTTGGAGTACTTGGAGATATTTTTGTCATTGGATAATGGTTTATTTGGAGTTATTCTATTTATTAGTTATGTTTGGGTGATGTAATTAACGATTTATGATATAACATTCCAAATCAAAGTGCTCTTTTATTCTTTGAGTTTTGGGGTGTTACATGAATTATCCCATGTATGTCATGTTGGACATGAAATATCTCATTTATGTCATATTAGGCATGAAATATCTCATGTATGTCATGTTGCGCATGAAATATCTTATGTATTTCAAAAATACATGATTCCACAATATTAGGCGATGTGTCATGTTAAATATGAAATAACCAACTTATATCACTTTTACCGTGACACACTGCGTAAAATATAATTTCGAACGGAAATCAAAGTTTCTTCCATTTTCAACAAAAAAAACTTTAAAATTGAAACAAAATAACAAAGACCCATCAACAATATAATCTAATATATACAATAATGCTATTCAAATTGAAGATTTACAACACTTGAAGTTTTGATGAGAGATTCAACCACAAACTCGAAATTTTCAAAAAACTCTTCCCAAATCTTAGTTTCTTTGCGATTTCCCTTCAAAATAACTTTAATTTCTTGACAAAAATTAGTTGAGAACTAAGATTTGATAAAGATATGAGTGATAAAAAGATGGGTGATAGAGATGAATGATAGAGAGAGATAAGTAATGAAGAGAAAAAAAAATAATGGGAAAAGAGAATAAAAAATAGTTTTGTAATTTATTGACTAAAAATAATAATGTATTATGATGATTGGTTACAAACAATAAAAAATTAGATTTTGATTAGAAACAATAATCCATTATATGGTTAGGTAATTTTTTACGATTTTCACTTTTTTTAATTATTTGTTTCTATGACACTTATTTATTTCTAGGTGACAATCTTGGTGAATTTTAGAGGAAGGCATAGGTTGCCCACCATACGCAAAAGGGGAGATCTAATTCGAGTCTTGAAGAAACTTAAGTCATATAATTCTAAAACAAAATTAAAGGTAATATATTTTTCAGTTTTCAGTTTTATACGATATTTATTCTCTACTTTGAAAATACATACGAGTAATACTACTTTATCCAAATCTGATGCTCAAATGATGTGGCATCACTATAATCCATTCATTCAAATCATACAAATCATTTTGACACTAGATTTGAACAAAGTAGCATTATTGAATAAGTATGTATGTCTCATTTGTTCTTGGTATTCATGCAGGGATTTGATGTACTGTGGGTTCCCTGGAAAGGCAATGATGAGATCATGTCTGGTGAACAACTTAAAAGAAATTATCCACTTTTAAGGCCGTTTAACTCAACTAACTACTCCTTGACATTCACAAATTTGAAAAATTGGTTATGGGTGTGTTTGGGATTGTTGTAGTTTTTGATATAATCATTTATTTCATAAGTTTGAATATATAGGATATTTAATTTTTGACTTAAATATGGGGATACATATGACATGCAAAATATACCTCTCAGATTTAGTTTTGGGTAGTTTCTATAACTTTGTGAAAGAATATATAATTGTCAAAAGATATGTTAATGCTAATTGATTCATATAAGGTCCCATTTGATTTATGTGTTTTTCTTTTGGGTCTTTCATTTGTCATGTCGTGCTTCATTATACGACAAACCTAAATTAACTTAATTTGATCTCCTTTCATGCCAATCTTTTCAAAAGTTGATACAAATCAATTTATATTGAAGAAATTAACTTGATTATGTTTCTTTCAAGTATGTCGGTTCTGCTCTCCTTTGCTTTCTCTTTTCTAATCATCTCACTCAAAGTGGGGCAACCAAGGTTTAGTACTGAATATAAATGCTCCATTTCATAGAGAAATATACATGATTAATTTGGTGATAGTATGCCACCCCTATTACATATGCAAAATGCAAATATTAAAGCCCTTTTTTTCATAAACATAAAAAAAAAAACCATAATTCAGTATACCACCCCTATTACCTAAAAGGTGTTGGTCACAAAATAATAATCAGTATCTAACTGTTTTTTTTTTTTTTTAAATAACAACAAATGGCAAACAACAACAGCTAATAAAGAGAAGATAGAAGATCCATGTAGCAGATATCCTGCCACAAACGATATTTCTTTGAAGAAATGGCCGCCGAAGCCAGATTATGGGCCAAAGTATTCCCAGACCTGGGAATGGCTTGACATTTATAAACCTGAACTTCTGCACACAAAGCCTTCACATCGTCGATCACAAAACCAGCAACATCAAACGAAGGATTACGATCATTAACAGCTGCTGCCACATTAGCTGCATCAACCTCAACCCAACACACATTCAGACCATGCTGTTTTGCTAGCAAGAGCCCATCACGGAGAGCTAGGAATTCACCAGTTTCCGCCGAAAAAAAACCCTCAAAAAAGTTTGGAAAAAGCCACCAGGACCTTCCCATCTACATTGTGGATAACAGTCCCTAAACCAATGAAATCCAGACCCTGTCATTGAGACGTCAGTGTTTAGTTTGACACTACCATGAGGGGGAGGAGACCAACATTCCTGAGAATCAACCTTATTACCAATTGAACCAGCTTTCAATTTCTGGTGAGTGGTCTGAAACTCTTCCAACATAGCCAACACCCAATCCAATAAATCTGTATTCTGTCTGACCTTCTTACCATGAACCCTGCAGTTGCGGTTGTACCAGATACCCCACATCACCATACAAACAAAAGCTAAGTCATTTTTCCAACCTCTGTTAAATAACCGTTGCAGAACGTCACAGCAGGAGATGCATTTAAGGAAACTCAATTCAGACCACAGAGCAGTTTTCTTCCAGATTGCAGATACTTCTTTGCACTAGAAAAGAGCGTGTTCTAAAGTTTCCTCTTCCAAATTACAACAATGAGAAATAGAATTCACAGGTACATTCCTCTTCCTTAAATTGATTACAGAGGGGAGTCCATACAGACATGCCTTCCAAGCAAACACTTTAACTTTTGGAGGAATTTTCAGGTTCCAGAGAGATAACCACAATTGTTGTTCAGCTTTTGAGTTTGAGCTAGCCTCTTGACACTTTGCATCCATTGCCTCTTTATACCCACTTTTATGAGTGTAAGACCCTGTTTTGTCAAAATGCCAGATAAACAATCATCTTTTTCTTGAAAACCCACTGGAATAGAACAGATAAGTTCCTTGTCTAAATCCAGAAAAAACTCATTAAGTTTTTGAAAATCCCAATAATGAAGGTCCTTATTTATGAAATATTCCACTCTAATGTCTTCACCCGGATCCATCGAAATAGGGCGAAAAGAAAAAGGTCTTGAAAGCCACGGATCCTTAAAAGTCCTTATTTGTTGACCGTTCCCCGCTCTCCACCTCAACCCTTTTTGTAAGAGAGATCTTCCCCATAATATACTTCTCCACATGTATGAATTTCCCTGACTTCAACTCAGCCTGAAGGAAAACAGTATGTTTGAAATACTTCGCTTTTAAAACCTTCGAGACCAAAGAGTCTGGATTTACCACAAGCCTCCAGACCTGTTTGGCTAAAAGAGCTTGATTAAAAGCCTTCAAATTCTTAAATCCAAGACCACCATTTGATTTAGGCAGGCATAATTTGTCACCACTTACCCAGCTTATCTTTCTACGACCCTCAATAGAACCCCACCAAAAATTAAAAACCATCGAATTGAGCTCTTTACACACCCCACTTGGGATCTGGAAAACACTCATCACATAGATAGGCACTGCTTGGGCGACAGCTTTGATAAGCACTTCTTTGCCTCCTGTTGAAAATAAATTCCCTTTCCAGCTTCTCAACTTACTCCACAATTTCTCTTTGATTTCATTGAAAGTTCTTTTCTTATTCCTACCTACCATTGTTGGTAACCCAAGATATTTATCATGGGATTGAATACCCTGCAAGCCAAACAAATTTTGAAACCCAAGTTTGGTTCCAACATCCACATTTGGGCTAAAAGTTAGACTAGATTTTTGGAGGTTGATTCGCTGCCCAGAACCCCTCTCATAGATCTCCAACACCTTTTTAATTTCCAATCCATTCCGCAAGGAGGCTTTACAGAACAATATAGTGTCATCGGTGAAAAATAGGTGGCTCACTAAAGGCGTGCCTCTGCAACAACGAATGCCTAGTCCTCTAACATTGTTCTCAGCTCTTTTAATAAGGTTGGACAACACCTCAGAACATAGAATAAACAAATATGGGGACAAAGGGCATCCCTACCTCAAGCCCATGGAAGGCACCCCTTTTCCCACAACTTGCCCATTTAACACAAACGAGAGATTAGAAGTAGATAAACACTCCATAACCAATTCGATCCATTGATGTGGGAAACCCAACTTCTCCATAACACATCTCAAGAAGTTCCACTCCACCCGATCGTAGGCTTTACTCATGTCAAGCTTGATTGCTACCAATCCCTTCTTTCCTTTCTTCCTATGGTGGATAGAATGAAGCAATTCAAACGAAATTAGAACATTGTCGAAAATCAGTCTATCCGGGACGAACGCACTTTGGCAAGGATCAATAATGTCCGGAAGAAATAATTTCAGCCTGTTAGCTAGGCATTTAGAGACAACTTTGTAAATGACACTACAACAGCTAATAGGACGAAATTCTTTCATGATTTGCGGATTCTTGACTTTTGGCACTAACACAACATGAGTATGATTGAATTCTTTTATGGACAGTTCCCTGTTTAAAACCTTCACACAAATCTCCTCAACATCTTCACCCACAACCTCCCAAAATTTCTGAAAAAAACACTGCCTGAAAGCCATCAGGGCCTGGAGCTTTTGTTGGACCCATTTCCAAAATCGATGCTCTCACCTCTTCTCTCTTAAATTAAAGGACCGGAAATTATCTCGTTCATGTGGCTATTAATTTTGCAGGACAACCCAACTGTGGCCTCATCCAACTCCTCTCGACAAGGGTTATCGGACTGGAATAATTGGCTAAAAAAAGAACAAACAGTATGAGTAATATCTTCTTCAGAAGTCTGGATTCTGCCTTCATCATCAACCAGCATGGAAATGGTGTTCTTCCTTTTTCTAGCGGAAGCTTTTGCATGAAAAAGCTTAGAATTGCGGTCCCCTTCCATAAGCCAGTCCACCTTAGATCTTTGCCTCCAATAAAGCTCTTCTCTAGCTAAAAGCCCCTCCAATTCCTTTTCGGCTCTGCAGATTTTTTCTCTAGACCCCGGTTCATGAGATGACTCAAACAGAGTTTCCAGTTCTTCTTGTTTCATATTAATCTTCTTCCGTAAAGAACCAAATTTAAGCTTACTCCAAGCTTCTAGTTCGGCAGCACACCAAGCAAGCTTCCCTTTCAAATCTTCAACAGAATTCACCATACCATACTCAGCCCAAGCCTCTTTAACAATATCTTCACAATCATCATCTTTTAACCAAAAATGCTCGAACCTGAAACCCCTACCACCTTTTTCCCAATCTCTCTTATCTCTCATAGTCAAGCTTGAGAAGGATAGGTCTATGGTCAGAAAAATTATAACCCAAATGTACCACTTTAGCTTTAGTAGCTTTTCAATAATATTCGCTTTCCACAAAAGCATAGCCAGCATAATGAAATTCACAAATGTGAAACCGATACACACAACAAACACATATCCCCAAAAATGATTTTTTCCTTATAGTCATAATAAAATGGATATTATTGATTTAGTCCCTATATTTTTTTAAATTATCTATTTTTTACTCACTTATTCATTTTTCACTGAATTGGTCCTTATGTTTTCAAAAACCACTCTATTTGGTCCTTCTGTAAGTCAACCGTTAGTCAAATTAAACGGTTATAAGGGTATTTTATCTTTAAACAATAATATGCCACGTGTCAACACATAAAAAATAGAAATATATATATAATAAAAATTAAATGGGATATTATTGATTTAGTCCCTATATTTTTTTGAATTATCTATTTTTTACTTACTTATTTATTTTTCACTGGATTGATCCCTATATTTTCAAAAACCACTCAATTCGGTCCTTCTGTAAGTCTAATTAAACGCCTATAAGTGTATATTTGTCTTTAAACAATGATATGATACATGTCAACACATAAAAAATAGAAATATATATAATAAAAATTAAATTAATATATAAATACAAATTATAAATTATAAATAAAGGAACAATTAAAAAAATAAAAAATAAAAAATAAAAATATATATATTTCTCTAAAAAAAGTAAAATCCCCCTCTCTCTCAAAAAAAAGTAAAAGCTCTCTCTCTCTCTATATAGCAAAGTTGTTTGGTGGTAGTGGTCAGAATTTGGATTTAGTTGTGTTGGTGATATTTGAGTGGTGGTGAATGGATCAAACCCAGCTATATCTCTCTCTCTCTTTCTCAAACCCAGCCATCTCTCTCTTTCTCGATCTATCTCTCCTTTCTCAATCTCTCTCTCCTTTCTCGGTCTCTCTTCGACCTCCATGAAAACCGAGAAGAAGTTACTCGAATCCATCTCCCTCCAGCTGCCGCAAAATATATTTTTGTTAAATTTCAAAATTAATATATAAGAAAATAATTTTTATATTTCTTTCCCTTTTTAATTTTTTTAAATTAATATATAATTATAAATAAAATTAAGAAAATAAAAGGTTTTCTTTTTATTTTATTTTTATTTTGAATTCAAGGGTAAAAGTGTTATTTTATATTTTTCGTGACGGTTGACCGTCAAAATTTTGGTAAGAGGGATCTTGAGTGGTTTTTGAAAACATATGGTCCAATCCAGTGATAAATGAATAAGTGAGTAAAAAATAAATAATTCAAAAAAACATAGGGACTAAACAATAATGTCCCTTTTATTTTTATTTTAAATTCAATGGTAAAAATGTCATTTTATATTTTTCGTGACGGTTGGCCGTCAAAATTCTGGTCAAAGGGATCAAATTGAATGGTTTTTGAAAACATAGGGACAAATCCAGTGAAAAATGAATAAGTGAGTAAAAAACAAATAATTCAAAAAAATATAGGGACTAAATCAATAATATCCCTAATAAAATTGGATGATATAGCTAATGGCATTACTAACGGTGATAAGCTTCTTCTTAAAATCGGTTATAGGTTTCAATTTAGAAGCAATTATGGGCATAAATGGAGCCATAATTGGGGCCAAATTTTGTGCTAACCAATTGCTGTTTGGTTTTCATGGTGTTTGTAAAAGTAATCGAGGGGCACCGGTTGAAAATGTTAAAATGCTTCTATCAAGCATAGCTCGAAGGATTAGTTTTGGTTTCCATTGTTTGAGTGGAAAAAAACAAAAGTGGGAATAACAAAAGTGGGGGAAGGTCGAAATAAACGCTAGAATAAACGAGTAAGTGTGGGACTGAAAGTACACCATACTGCATAGCATATCGTTGTGATCACTTCCTTGCTAGCATTCTCCTTCTCCCCCTGTCATTGTTAGGTTTATTAAATATATAATATTAGAGAATGGATAAATACAAACAATAATTGACTTATCAATTTCTTACCACTCTCTAACATTAATATTAATCAAATGGGTTTGGCTAAGTTGCTGTTAACAGCAATAGTTACTGAACAGTTTCCAATCTTTAGATTTCAATCTAATAGTGTATAAAATTAAGGATTTGAAAATTAAAACAAAATTAAACCATCTCTCTATCACATAACTGCCTAGTAACATGGTTGTTAACATCAACTCAGTCAAACCCTTAAACAAATATGTTAATGGTGTGGGCTCATTTGAAAGAACTCATTTTTGAAATATATATATATATATATATATTATATATATATATATATCTATATCTATATTGAATTTGGACCCCTTTCATCATTGGGTTGGGCTCATTTGACAAAATAATTTTTTTTGACAAAAACAAGACATTGAATTTGGAGCCCTTTTCGTTATTGGGCTGGGCTCATTTGAAATAATTTACTTTTGACAAAAACATATTGAATTTGAGCCATTTACTTATTGGACTGGGCTCATTTGAAATAATTTACATTTTGACAAAAAAAGACATTCAATTTCGGCCCTTTAGTTATTGGGCTGGGTTCAACATGTATCAACACCATTTTTTAGGGTAAATTGCAATAACATATCCTCATATTTACACATATTACTGCCTGATCGAATGTTCGCCTTAATTACAGGAAGGTATCCTTGATCATTTTGACTACTGGACTTAACCTTCAGGCGAAAATGCCCATATTGCCCTCCCTTTAATATATTCTTAAATAAATGATAAACACCTATAGATTTAAAAAACAAAGAATTATAAAACTCAAAGCCTAACAATAAACAAATTTTAAAAATAAAAACGTAACGATAAAAAAAAAAAAAAAAAGGTGGGCCAACACCCTTACTCAAGTCACCCACAGCCACACCATCATCAACACCTCAATCCCTAACCCATGGCATTAGGTTTAGTTGATTTTCTTGGATCTAAGCTTTATGCTACTTCTTGGATCCAAAGATTTGGTTAATTTTCAGCCTCAACTCTCAACAAATTTAGTTGATGGGAATGATTAAATATGATTCCTAATATCAACACCAAAGTAGTCACAATATTTGGGGAAAGAGAGATAAAAACTTCAAATCTTCAAAATAAAGACAATAAAAGCAACAAAGAGTTAAACTTCCGGATGGAGAGATGATCTCCTGTGTATTATACTTGTCAGACATTATCAATCATAAACCCTTGCCATCAAAAAAATAAACCTTACTTTCAATAAAAATAAAAAATAAAACATAAAAAGTTTACTGTATCATATGATTCCGTCGGCTTCCTGTCACCGTCCTTGTTGTCGTCTGTCAAACCGTTTCCATCTCCATTTGCGACTTTGAGCACGAAATCTCTCAATGGTTGAGCACGACGAACAACCATGCTGGAACGGGGACGTTGTTGGAGAGGTAAGCTTAGATTTCTAGTTGCATTGACATGGAAAGGGAGATGTTTGGTTGGGAGGGTGGATGGTTGTGAGGGAAGATGGAAGTGTTTTTTCATGGAAAAATAAATGGAAGCCATTAACTTGAAAGAAAGAGAGAACTTTGAAACAAAAATAAATGTGTTTTTTGTTGTAGCGCGCAAGTTCATTTCAAGTTCAACTGAGCGTGCTTCGTTTTGGAAAGGTGAAGTTGAAGTGCTTGTTTCTGCTCTCTACTCTCTTTCTTTGTCTTTTTGACAGTACATGCAACTGGAGTAGGAGGTCCGCTCCGTACACAGGCCTAGGTTACTGATATGAAAAAATATAAAATGTGTGCTAGCGGATTGTTCCATTCCTTCGTTGATCAAACACAAAAACCAATCACAAAAATTGTTTCTTAAGTTATAGAATAATATAAATTTATCCATGTATTCGTAATAATGCCGTTCAACTTATATAGCATTTGTATTTTTATTTGAAACACTAAATGAATAAAGTTTAACATCTTGCTTGTTTTTTATTTGTGATGATGGAATGGAAACATCTGAAAATTTGTTATTATTATTTTTAAAAAATATATATTATATAAATTCGAGATTTTTTTTAAAGCAGAGGGCTCCAACGCACAATCTGGTCGTGTAGGTTTGAGAAACATCATAAAATTTGTAATAAGAGACGCATGTACCCTTTGCTTTATACCTCGTTAAATGTTTATTTTATATATTTATATTTAGTATAAATAATTGATGTAAATATTTATAATATTTTTTAGTTTAATTAATATTTAGTAAATTAATGAAATATTATTTGAAAATATAAATGAAATAAAATGGCATTTAATATAAAAATAATGATATTATTATTTAAAAGATAATAATAGACAATAATATTTAGAAAATAAAAAATAATTACATTAAAATCTTTCAAAACATAAAAATTACGGATCCGGTGGGAAGCCAATGGCTAAGGGAGCATCTCCAATGCAAAAGTGACTTATATACAAAAAATCGTTGACATGACAACAATATCAAGAGACTTGCTTTCTATTTGATATAAAGATAGACTTGATAGACAATCAACTCAAATTTTGGCTCCAACTTCTATTTAAAACACATTTATTTTTAATTAGGTGTCTAATTTCTTTTCCTTTTTTATTTTTTATTTTATTTCCTTACCAAAACTAGATGAAAAATTAATATCAATTTTAAATACTTGTCAAGTCAACCGCAACAGGCCGTCTAAAAGTAGATGGTTATGTTAACGTCTAATATTTTTTTTGCCATATCTATGTGAGATTGAATATGCACAGCTGCATTGGAGATATATTTTTTTAATAACTTCTCCATAATCCGTGGTCCACATACAAAGTACTGATATAAGTTATATCAGTACGCACTGAGGAGAAAAAGACTGTATATATATATATATAGTCTTTCAACTGTCAGTCCGTCCTGATATAAAATATATAAAAACGAAGAAAGTTGACCACAGATTATGGAGAAGTTATACAAGTGAATACACTTTAAGTCAAAGTATGTAAATCTAATAGTCCACATTCTTCGTCCTGATATATTTTATATCATGACGAACTGACAATAGACAAATTATACATATATATACATATATATATATATATATATATATATACATATACATATACATATAGATGGGTATATGGGGAGGGACCAGGGGACATAATTTTTGATATAAGATTTGACAAGAGTTTTCAACCATTGGATTTATTAGATTTGAATGGCTTATATTTAATAAATTGATTTCTTTTTTATTTATTTCTCACTTATCTATCATTAATTTATTTTCTTTTCTCTCTTCTCTCTCGTATATTTACTTTCCCAATTAAAATTTAATTAATTTTCCCCTTCCTCTGAGCCTCTCACTTACATTTCTTTTTTCTTTTCCATGTTAATTTTCTACTCTCCATTTCTCTTGTCTTACATTTTTCTCTCCTACTTTTCTTTTTGTTCATAACTCTATTTATAAAAAAGCCAATTCATTGTTTTTAATTCATTATTCTAATAAGATAAACTAATTGTTTTTCAACACCACCAAGAACAAAACAAAATTATAAACAACCAAATACGAAAAAGTACATAAACATAAAAAAAAATAATTTTGTGTTGTGATATAATTGACTTCCACCACCTAGAGAATAATTCGCTATTAATTCTCTTAATCTATTTTCCTATTTCATTATAAAATAACTACTTCTCCTCTATTTCATTGTAAATTCAATTATCTCTATGCCTATACATAGACTCACTGTATGAGCTTTCTATGTACGGATAAATAAATTCATATAATTAATTTCCTCTCATTCTTCTCTCTTGGTTAGTATTATTACTTTCCATATTTTTATGCTTTGATTTATAACATTTTGCAATTTTTAACATATAAAACAATTTTATAGTCTTTATTGTAAGAGATATGGGAACATAATAGTAAAAAAATTTATCAATATGGTATAGACCTTATTACATAAGAGATATTTTATCAATTTGGTATAGTAACATAAGAGATGTGTTCACACCGTTTTTATCAGTTTTATCATTTAGTTGTTAATATATATATATATATATATATATATATATATATTTTTTGATACTGAATTACCTTTTTCTAAATAGAATGGTGAATGCAATCTGGTAATCAAAATAAAGTATTATTCCGATACGGTAGCTATATATATTTTTAAATACCACATGCGATGTTAGCGACTCAAACCTTAGATATTAACAGGTTGAATGAGTGATGTTACGAAAAACCAATAAGCTACATTGGACGGTGGTAACAATATCTTTTATAAATGTTTAAGAATCTGATTTCAGACTTATCATGAGGATAATAAATTTTGACTTGAATCTAATTCGAATTCGAACATATTCGAGTCAATTTGTTAGAAGTATGATTCACTAAAAGTTCGATATGATCCGTTAAAATTATGTTTTATCATGATTCGTTGGAAATCTTAAGATTCTGACCGGTTGTTAAATTTTGAATTAATTTTCCGTTTGCATAATATTACTCGAAATCCAATTCAACTCCATCCACGACAAAAAAAAAATTTAACAATCATCTAAAATACATTTATTCAATTAAAATGAATGCATAAAAAATAGGATTAAAGTAAAATATGTATATATATATATATATAATGTTACATTATCTAAATTTGATCAAATTTGCTGTCTAAATAATATGACAAATTAGTAACACCATAATCCATTCATTTAAATCATACAAATCTAACAAAATTTAAATGAATGGATTACAATAGTGTCATATTATTTGAGCACTAGATTTAAATACCAAAATTTAGATATAAAATTTAGATAAAATAACATTATTGAATAAGAAAATATAAAACATTATGAAATGTGAAAACGAGCAGTGGAAAATGATTTTATTTTTAGTAAGAGTATCTTGCCCCATTTTTTGTATTTTGTGGGATCTCATGCGGGATCTATGTGTCTAGCATGACACGTATTCGGCTATTCCCAAGCTAGAGTCTGACGTGGCACTACTTTTTGGAGTTAGGTGGGACCCATGAGGCTCACTTACTTGAAAATGAGACACGTTTACCCTTTGTTTTTATATATAACCTTTCTGCTATTTGTTTTATGTATTTAAATTTAGTATAAATAATGTAGGGGAAATTACACTCACCCTCTTGAGGTTTGGACTTTAGACATCTAGATGAAAAGGTTTGGGTATTCTACGCTACCACCCTTCAAACTTAACGGTGGTTTGTTATCATCAAATAGTAAAGGGCTATTTTAATCTTTCCATATTTTATTTATTAAATAAAATGATTTGTCATAATTTATAATTTATATTATAACAAATAAACAAATTAAAACACCAACTCATTTCTCTCTCTCAAACCCAATATCATCAAGCCGCCACCATCATCAAAAGCTTCCTTCATCAACAACGTCAACCGGCCTCCTCCACTGAGATCTTCAATTGGCCTCCTTATTCCAAGTAAGTGCGATTGGATGATGAATAAAAAAAATACCGTTTATGGAGACCACACCTCTGGTAATCCAAATCGACAACAACAGATGCCGACTTTTCAACAACATCTTCACTGGCGTCATTATTTATGGTATTGTGTTTGAAGCATGGTTTGTGGTTTCTTGGTCGTTTTGAGATGGGTTTTTTTTTCTGGATAAGTTGAGATTTGGTGGGTTATGAAAGTCTTGAATTTGAAATGAATGCAAATTGGATTAGAGATGGGTGTGAAATTTGGTAATGGAGATGCTCTGCCTTTTCAACCGAGTTACAGTGGCCGAGTGGCGGCCTATCCTCTGAAAGTAGGCCACCTCCATTGTCTAAAAGGTTGACCTCCCCTTCATTACTCCACAGTGGATGCCACTCATTTATCATTACTATTTAGTTTTATGTATTAAATATTAATTTTGATTTCTGAGTTTTGTTTATTTTTTTTAGGGTACATTACACTGAACCCCTTGAGGTTTGGGCAAGTTACACTTAGATGGAAAAGTTTCTTTATTATAGACTAACACCCCCAAAACTTAAATTTGACTTTTAAAATGCCTAAAATGCCCCTAGTTATATTATTTTATACTGTTTTTTTACCTTTTAACCAAAAACTTTAAAAACTTTAATAAAAATAAAAAAACTAAATAAAAATATGATTCATTAAATAAATAAATAGTTTTAAAAAAATAAATCAATAAATAGTTTTAAAAAATTAAATAAGTAGATAGTTTTAAAAAATTAAATAAATAAATGGTTTAAAAAAATTAAATAAGTAGATAGTTTTAAAAAATTAAATAAATAAATGGTTAAAAAATTAAATAAATAAATAGTTTTTAAAAAATTAAGTAAATAAATAGTTTTTAAAAAAATTAAGTAAATAAATAATTAAAAAATTAAATAAAAAAGTATTAAAAAATCAAAGAAATAAATAGTTTTAAATAAATAAATAAATAGTTTAAAAAATAAATTAAAAAAATTAAAAACATTAATTTTTAAGAATATTCATTAATAGGGACAAGATAAGCTCTAAATTTTCAATGAGTGTTGGGAACCTTGAAGCTTCTCTCACCATACTCTTTACCATAAAAGTTTGGATATTTAGAATTTTTCTTATCCCTATTAATGGACATCCTTAAAAAATTTAATGTTTTTTTAATTTTTTCCATTTATTTATTTATATTTTAAAACTATTTATTTATTTGTTTAAACTATTTATTTATTTTATTTTTAAAAACTATTTATTTATTTTATTTTTAAAAACTATATATTTATTTATTTTTAAAACTATTTATTTATTTTATTTATTTAAAATATTTATTGTTTTTAATTTTTTAAAACTATTTATTTATTTTATTTTTTTTAACTATTTATTTATTTAATGAATTATATTTTTATTTAGTTTTTATTTTTATTAAAGTTTATAAAGTTTTTGGTTAAAAGGTAAAAAAAATAAAGTATAAAATAATATAACTAGGGGCATTTTAGGTATATTAAAAGTTAAATTTAAATTTTGGGGGTGTTAGTGTATAATAAAGAAACTTTTCCATCTAAGTGTAACTTGCCTAAACCTTAAGGGGTTCAGTGTAATTTACCCTTTTTTTTAATTGGTTTTTTGATTTCATGTCAAATTAAGGTTATTTTGGTTATTTAAGAAGTCAAAGTAAGTCAACTCAACAAAAGATTTAACCACCGTTAAATATAGGGGGTAGTTGTGTAGAATATTCAACTTTTCAATCTTAGTGTCTCAAGGCAGAACCTCAAGGGGTCGAGTGTAATTTCTCCAATAATTTATGAAAATATTTATAATATTTTTTAGTTTAATTAATATTTATTAAATTAATGAAAAATTATTTTAAAATATAAATTAAATAAAATGAAATTTAATATAAAAGTAATGACATTATTATTTAAAAGATAATAATAAATAATAACTAGAAAATAAAAAATTACATTAAAATCTTTTAAAACATAAAAATTACAGAGACTAAAGAAGTCAATAACTAAGGGAGCATCTCCAATGCAACAATGAATTATGAAAATTTTGTATGCCACATATGATTAATAGATATTGTGTTAAAATATATCTCTCCAATACAATCATTCTTGTTCAATATCGAACTAATGTGGTAAAAAAAATTTATAGACACTGTCAATATGAATGTCTGCTTTCAGAGGCCCTATTGAACAACTATTTTGTAGGATGACTCGACATTAAAGATAAATATTAAAAAACTATTAAACAATTTGTCTGGTTAAGAATAAAATAAAATAATAAAAAGAATAAAATAATTGGACAAGTCATTAATAAATTGTATTTTCAACAGTAGCATTGGAGACTGATTTTTCTTTTGCATGTCTATCAACTATATATTTATACCACCTAGGAAACAAGTCTCCGGACATTATTGATATGTCAATATTTATTGTGATGTAAACCACTTTTGCATTGGAGATGCTCTAAAGAAACCAATAATGACCTCTTTCAATATGTAGAATTTCACATAAGTCCCACATTTTTGGCAATTTGTCACATTTATAAAATGTCTTTTCATATTCATCACTTTAGTCCTTATTTTTTTCAAAAACTCGTAACTTTCGTCCATTTAACTAATAATTGAAAGTCAATTATTTTAAAACCAATTGTTATTGGTATAATTTGGAGAGATGACACGTCAGCATAAACATCGTGTTACACGGGGACAACTAGTGACGTGTCAACTAAATTGAACCAACCTAAAATGATCAGAAAATAACCCTACAGTACTGATCAGAGTTATTTAGATGGTCGGGTTGGAATACTCGACCAAAGTAATTAGATTGATCGAGTTATCAAAACAACGATCGGGGGAAACCTGAATGATCGGGTATAATTACTTGATCAGGTAAAGATCCTTGATCGGGGGTAAAAGAGATCTGGTCGGATTTGGAAGACGGTCGGCTAAGCGACACGTGGACAATGTCTAAATACGATCAGATGCTTGGCGTATTGATAACACAATTACGACTCAAACACGTAAAGAAGAATCCTCCTTAAATAAGGTCTCAACGAGCATACCCTGATAAGGAAACATATTTCCTTAGATTTGTCAGAGCTCAAAACAAGCAAAAGTCCTGATATGATTACAACGACTCCAACAAGTCGGAGTTTTATTAAATCACTACCACGTTTTTTTTACTTGTACATCAAGAACTAGGGTTCTATATATGTATAAATAGACCTAAAAAATACCCAACAAGGGTTAGCGAATCATTAAGTATTCAAGAGAGCAAGTAAGATTGAGTGTGTAATCATATTACTATAGTGATTTTTCCTTCTCGATGTCACCGGCAACCGTGGTTTATTCCCTCTCGGGTTTTCCACGTAAAATCTTGCTTGCATAATATCTTTTATCTCTTCTTGATTTGATTATACGACTGCAAACTCTATGTATTTTGTGTGACGTGTGACTGAATTCATACAATCCAAAAATCGCCGTCAACAATTGGCGCTAGAAGGAGGGGGATGGTTTTCTAACTTTGTTAAGTTAACCTCGGAAAACTTGTGAAACACTAACATGGCAGACAATAAGGATTGAAGTCGATCCCCACGTGACACCGGTACCCCGCGCGATATCAACAATTCTGACCCAGTGAACATCAATATCGCCAGAGGAAATTTGCCTGCAATGACTCCAACTTCAATTGGCCAAGCCGCGACAACCTCCACAAGCACTCTCCTAGGAATTTCCCCGGATGCATTCCAATAGGTTCAAGAGTCCCTGCGGAGAGTCATCGAGGACACCGCTAGACAGGGAATTAACATAATTTTCACTGCAAATTTAACCTCGCCATTTTAGTTACACACACCCGTAGTGGCACGGGATCCCAGAGTACAGTCTGGGATAGTAGTTCAGACTCCAGAAGCCCTACAGAAAACTGTTAAAAATAAGGTGGATCCCTATGGAAAGAGGGATCGATCCCAAAAGAATGATGGCCGTCGTGGTTATCAGGACCACAGGAGGAATCGGGACCGGACCAACCAGAGAAGGAAGGAGCGCAGTCCGTATGATGAAGCCACAAGAGGTCAAGAAAGGGAAGTGAGTTATAACTGAGGTGATAGATATGATGGAAACAAGAGGAGGTCTCAGTCGCCTTCAACTGATAGGGATGAGCCCCAATGAGGCATAAAGAGACAACCCCTCATCCCAAATACAATGTTCGTGATATTCAAATTACATGACGAACATCTAGAGACCCTTATGGTATCATCATCCGTCAGAAGTTTGATGAGCATAGTGAGCCAGAAGGAAAGCGTGAAGTTCTACTAAGAAGGATAGAAACGCTTGAATGAAGGCAAGGACGAGGAAATTTGTTGATAGGTAATTTCGGAAGTCCATTTACCATATTCATAAGACAGGCCAGTTTCTCAGAAAAGTTCAGAATGCTGCATGTGGAACAATTCAAGGCCAAAACCGACCCCCAGGAACATATCAGGAGATATAAGAGTGCGATGGCACAATATGATTATGACGACGCACTCTTATGCAGGATGTTCCCAGACATTAAGGGATTAGGGGTCCAGATGGTTAGGTGGCCTTGCAGGCGGGTCGATTGGGAATTTTGAAGAGTTGATACAGGCCTTCACCAGGCAGTTCGTGGGAAATATCTAGTGTAGAAAGTCGATATCCGTTATGTCAACCCTAAAACAAAGAAAGGACAAGAAATTTAAAGACTATCTCGCCCGGTTTTCGCAAGAAGTCTCGGAGTTACAAGATCCTAATGATGATGCGGTTGTGGCTGCATTTGTCAACAGCTTGCAGCACAGTCAATTATCGCTCAGTTTAAGACAAAGGTGACCAACCACCTATGCTAATCTGGTGGACGATGTGGGAGGATATACGATGGCTGAAGAGGAGCAAATAGCCCATGGAGGAGAGTACATACACGGCGGCCGACCAAGTGAGAGTCAAAAACCCAAAGATAATGGTTCAAAGGGGAAACTCCAAAGGAGACCAAAAGAATAACTCTGGGAAAGGCAAAGAAAGCCACAAGGAAAATGATCAAAAGAACAACAAGACCTACAAGAGGTAGTACACAAATTACACCCCCCTGACTCAGAACCAAGAGGAAATCCTGAACGTAATCGAGGATAAGAATTTATATAAGAAGCCTACAAAGCAATCAAGTTTTTTCCGGAAGAGACACCTCGAAGTACTGCCGTTTCCATCGGGAAAATGATCATGAAACCTCTAAATTTTACCAGTTGAGAGACTACATTGACAAGTTAGTTAGAGAAGGGTACTTAAAAGATGTAGTTCTCAAAGGAAATGATGATCGGCAAAACAATCCCATAAAACCAGACCAAGACAGAAAAGGTAGTAAAAGAGGAAGTTCAGATGCCGGAGCTATCAACACCATTTATGGTGGTCCATATACGGGAAGAAGTAGCAGGGAAGGAATATCAGAAGTTTGTGAAGCGATAGATGACCAGAGAAACATTGAAGTAAATTTGGTAGGTCCCGATCAGAAGAAACTCAAACAAGGGTGGGATCCGATCACTTTCTCCGAAGCTGACGCTTGCGGATTGGAAGTTAAGCCAAATGATGCAATCGTTGTGACAGTTCGTATCGGACACCGTGAGGTAAGAAGAATACTGATCGATATTGAAGCTCGGTAGATATCCTGAGCGCAGGGGTGTTCGATTAGTTAGGGAATTCATGGGAAGGATTTACAGCCACTAGCAGTCCCGCTCAAAGGATTTGGAGGAGTGGAAGTAAGATCTCTTGGAACAGTCAAACTCCTGGTCGAGGTAAGAAATTTTCCATGTCGGAAGACAGTATTGCTCGATTTCGTAGTGGTAGATACCGAGAATTGGCCTAACAATGCCTTGCTAGGCAGACCGTTTTTGAACAAAACGAAGACAGTTACATCAACTTACTCCCTGACCGTCAAATTCCTGACCGAGGCTGGAGTTGGAATACTGTAAGGCTCCCAAGAATGGGCAAGAAAGGCTAATTTGGCAGTTTATAGAGACAAGGCAGAGCCAGATGTTATGCAAATAGATCCCGTTGAAAGAGAAGCGGAAACACCAACTCAGTTCGATTTGGACCCGAGAGAGTCATCTCTAGAAGATGGAAAGGACCGAGAGGGGGAACCAACCATCAAAGTAGTAGTAGACGGTGGAAAACCCGACCAAACAGTAAAATTGGGAGCACAGTTGACCGAACAGGTACAGAATCAGTTAATCGACTTACTGAAGGAATATAAAGATGTGTTCGCTTGGAGGCATGAAGATATGCCAGGAATCGACGCCAAAATAATCTCCCACGCTCTGACTGTAGACCCAGAGCACAAACCGGTAATTCAGAAGAGGCGTCGGTTCAACCCGGAACAGAGTCAAGCAATTAAAGAAGAGGTCAGTAAGTTACTGGCAGCAGGATCAGTCAGGGAAATCCAATACCTTGACTGGGTGGCAAATGTAGTGCTTGTGAAAAAGAAAATGGACGATGGAGAATGTGCGTAGATTTCACAGATCTAAACAAAGCATGCCCAAAGGATAGCTTTCCTCTGCCCTGAATAGATCAATTGGTCGATGCGACTGCGGGGCACGAGTTGCTGAGCTTTATGGATGCATATTCAGGCTACAACCAGATCAGGATGTTCAGCCTGGATGAGGAAAAAACTACTTTTGTAACAGATCAAAGACTCTATTGCTATAAAGTGATGCATTTTGGTCTCAAAAATGCCGGGGTCACCTATCAAAGACTAGTAAACAAGATGATCGCCTGACAGATCTGCAAAAACATGGAAGTCTATATAGACGACATGTTAACAAAACGCATCACTGCAGCTAGGCATGTAACCGACCTGGAGGAAACATTCAGAGTGCTAAAAAGATATGGGATGAAGCTGAACCCGAACAAGTGTGTCTTTGGGGTACCATGGGAAAGTTCCTTGGGTTCCAAGTGCACCAGAAAGGAATCAAGGCGAATCCCGAAAAAATAAGAGCCTTAGAAAAGATGAGATCACCGGTTACCCTGAAAGACATTCAAAGGTTGACGGGTTGCATGGCTTCATTAAACTGATTCATCAGCAAGTCAACTGACAGATGTTTACCTTTCTTTAAAGCAATAAGGAAAGGCAAAGAGGGTAGAATGGAATGAAGAATGTGAACAAGCATTTAAGAAGATCAAAGAGTACTTAGGTAAGGCTCATATCTTATCAAAGCCCCGAATGGGAGAAACATTGTACGTATACCTGTCGGTCACAGCTGTAGCTACTTGCTCGGTATTAGTAAGAATGGAAGAAGAACTGCAGAAACCAGTGTACTACACTAGCAAGGCTCTATTGCTAGCATAAACAAGATACTTGGCAGCCAAACAGATGGCATTAGCATTAGTGACAGCTGCCAGAAAACTAAAACCATACTTCTAAGCCCATAAAATTGAGGTATACACAGATTTTCCGTTAAAGCAAATTCTATCCAAGCCAGAAGTGTCAGGAAGATTGATAAAATAGGCGGTTGAATTGAGCGAGTTTGACACCACCTATTTACCAAGGACAGCAATAAAGGGTTAGGCAGTGGCGGACCTGACCGCCAAATTCATTGAACCTGACAGAGAGGTGATCAGGATGCTGGAAGAAAATGAAAAGAAGGTTTTCAACTGGAAACTACACGTTGACGGGTCGTCAAATGCGCATGGCAGCAGGGCGGGTATAGTGGTGTCAACCCCTGAAGGTGATCATGTAGAATGTGCCTGGCGATTTGACTTCAAGGCTACCAACAACATGGGTGAATATGGGGTGTTGTTGGCAGGACTCGGGGTCTGCACGACACTGGGGGCAGACGAAGTAGAAATATTCAGCAATTTCCAGGTCGTGGTCAACCAGGTCATGGTCAACCAGGTCTTGGATGAATACCAGGCAAAAGACTCTAATATGGTGGGATATTTAGAGACAGATAAGGTACTTCTCGGGAGATTCAAGGATTATAGAATCACTCGGATCCCAAGAGAAAAGAATGAAAAAGTTGACTCATTATCAAGGCTGGCATCGGCAACCACTGGAATATGGTCTAAGATGATCCCAATGGCTCATCTCGAAAAACCCAGCATTGGAGAACGAGATAAGCTGGCAGTGGAGACATTAGAAGCAGAGTAGGTCACTTGGATTACCCCGATCAGACGATACCTACAAGACGGCATGCTCTCGGAAGATGCAACCGAAGCAAAGCGCATTAGATGTAGGACAATCCGGTATTCAATATTAGAAGGAGAACTCTACAGAAGGGGGTTTTCCAAAGCCCTACAAAAATGTGTCAGTCAGGATGGGGGAGATAAGATTCTGGCTAGTATACACGGAGGTATATGTGGGAACCATACTGGAGGAAAAAGTTTGGCCCATAAAACCCTCAGGCATGGCTTTTATTGGCCAACTTTGTTTAAAAACGCCAAGACAATGGCAGAAAAGTGTGGCACCTGTCAAAGAATCGCAAATGACATCAAACAGTCACTTGAGAACTTGAAGAATCTGACTTCACCCTAGCCGTTTGCGATATGGGGACTGGACCTGATCGGCCATATGCCTACAACAACTAAAGGTGGCGCAAAGTATGCTATTGTAGCAGTTGACTATTTCACAAAATAGGCGGAAGCGAAAGCATTGGTACATATCACTGAAGCTAACACCACCAGCTTCGTATAAAAAAATATATTATCTATCGATTCGGGATCCCAAACACGATCATTACCGACAATGGAACTCAATTCGATAGTGATAATTTTAGGAAAATGTGCCAAAAGTACCACATCAAAAAATATTATGCTACTTCGGCTCATCCTCAGATCAATGGTCAAACTAAAACTGTCAACAAGATCATCAAGCACACTTTGAAAGCCAAGCTCAATGGCAAAAAAAAGGAAACTAGGCGGATAAGTTACATGAAGTACTCTAGGCATACCAAACAACTCAAAGAACTTCGACATGAGAAACACCTTATTCCTTAGCATTCGGAATCGAGGCTGTTATCCAGGTGAGGTCGCATATAATTCCTCAAGAGTCCAGCTATATCAGCATGACACCAATGTAGAGACCCTAGAACAGAATCTAGATGAGTTGGAAGAAAAATATATATGGTGAGGGTAAGGAATGCAACCTACCAATAAAGAGTCGCAAGATACTACAACTCACATGTCCGAGAAAGGAAGTTCCAACTTAGAGATCTGGTTCTTAGAAGGGTATCCCCAAATACAAAGGATAAAGTGGCTGGGTCACTAGCGCACAAGTGGGAAGGACCTTAACAGTTGGTCGGGCTAGCTAGGCACAGAGCATATCGCCTTGTCCGACCAGAAGAAAGAGAGTTGCGCAGGCCATGCAACACTCAGTACTTGAAGATATTTTACCCTTAAGGGATTTCTCCTTTCTGTTAAATTTAGAGTAGTTACAGATTTATCTTTGTTCTCTAATCATTTGGTTGCTTTTTATAGTTTTGATTGAAGGTATCAATAAAAACCCCTCGAGGGAAGCATAGTTCAGGAAAAAGTGTTCTAACATTGCTTTTCTTTACAAAGCAAGTATCGAAAACCCCAAACGGGTTCTCAAGGGGCCCATTGATGGGGCCGAAAGCGTATGTTGCAAAGACAACACACTTTCACCGAAACTAACTGGGTGCATTAAAAGCACTGTTAGAGCATTTTCAGGTGATCAGATACCTAATAGGATGCGTTGAAAGTTGGATGAGGTAATCAAAAATCTCACGCTTGAATATCGATCAACCAGAAAGTTGGATGATATAAACTAAGTTAATGAGATAAGAAAACCTTCATTGCAACGAATCTTGAGCAACAGACTACCGGTAGACGTCCCAGTAACTTAGTTGCCAGATAAAAGACAAGAGTCTATAAATCAGATACCATGCAAATAGTCCAGGCACTACTTGAACGAACATACAAAGAAACTACAAACCAAACCAGAGCCAATCGAGCTTATTAAAAGCTAATAGCTAAATTGACCGGGCAGTGTTCAACCAATCAAAAAGAGGATTGACCAAGTTGATAACGAGCAGTTAAAAAGGTTATTGAAAGAATTAAACATAATTGATATTAAATTGAACCGAGTTCAATCAGTTAAGATAGTTGGTCGGGTTAATGATCAATTAAATTCGATCAATCGAAAAAAAATCGATCGGACTAATCACAATCGATCAATAAAAATGGTCGATTAAAGTAAAGAAGACCACATGAGTAAATCAAAGATTTGTATCGTTAAAAGATGAACGAATCGTTTATATAGTGTTACAAAAAGAATTTACAAGATATGTGGTATGATATAAAAAAAATTAAAAAGGTGAAGGAGAGATCAAGTTCCAGGAGTGCTTGAAGGGCCGCCAGGTCCGAAGGTTGTAGGAGGATTACTTTCTTCTTCATAGCCCTTGGCCAGATCTCCAAAGTCTGGCTAGCAGATGTCATCTTGAGGATCTTCAACCATGAAAGGAGAATAATCGGTCTCAAGTAAAGGTCCAATATCGATACCCTTGAATATTGCACCACCTTCTTTGACCATATGAAAGGTCACCAGAGAAGATTTGGAGAGAAGCTCCAGATGCATATTATGAGGCTCATTCCCGATAGATTTGCAATAAGCCTTCCATCTCATCCTCTGGTTCTTTATCGCATAGAGAGACTCAGCCTTGTGATTTTCAATCGTTCGGTCCCATTTACGGTGAGCCTCTCCAGTAGACCTTTCCTTACCCCCGAAGAACATTCGAGCAGTAGCTAGCCCTCATTCCAGTTCCCTTAGCATAATAGTCTCGAATGCTGGAGATCTCTTGTATCGATCAACGCTTTAGATTTCAAGGGCTAACCTAGCTTCCTGTGAGAGCACCTCCATGCTGACCTTCTGTTGCTTCAGGTCATCGATCAGCCTCTCATAGCGAAGCTTGGCCTCCTCAGACCCCTGCTGAGCCTCGAGCATGGATTGTTGAGAGGCATCTAGAGTTTCCTTATCGGTGCGAGCTTCTGCCTCTTGACTAGTAGCGGCTTGTTCAGCCAGAGATAACTTCATTTCCAACTCTGCGCACCGCTGGTCAGCGTTGGCCAGATTTGCTTTAAGTTCGGAATTCCTCACTGTGAGCTCTATTAGGCTGGTCGTGGCATTGTCAGCTTTAGTTTCAGCAGCAGTAACAGACCTCCTTAAATCCACCTCAATTACGTCACGATGTTTCAGTTTCTCTTCAAAAGACGCTTTGAGCTTTGATTCACTTGCTGAGGCCGAACTGACCGCTTTCTTTTTCTTCTCAAGCTCCTTCTTCAGCTGAGAAATTTCAGTAGCCTGTTTCTTCTGAACCATCATGGCCCTAGTCATCTCCTCTACGGTCTTGAAAAAAGAGAAAGAAAACTGGGTAAGTTTATATATAGACTTGAAGTGTAAAGAAAGAGCAAGAAAATGAAAAATACATACATAAACATCGTTATTATAAATAACGCGGACTCTTTCCACATATTAGCATTCTGGAAGTCAGTCAAGTAGCCCATGCCAACATAGCCCTTCCCAGCAGACATAAACTTCAGTATGTCTAGGGTGCCGGGTAATATGTCCCCCGAGCCAGAAGCTCCAGCCACACTAGGAAGTATTGTCATCCCGGGGTCAGGGGATGGTTGATCCATCGGTTCAGAATGGGAAACTGGAATGGTTTCAAGAGTAGCAGCCGAGGGTGCATCAATAATTCACTCTTGAAGTTGCTATTGATCAGTCGTCCCCGACGGGCCTGCTTCAACACCACTTATAACGGAAGCAAGAATAAAATTGGGGAAAGGCCCAGAAGGGCGATCCAATCGGAAAGATACTTTGTTAACGTGTTCCGCCTCATTATCAGATAAGTTTTCTTTAAGAGCAGGCGAATCAACTGATACTTTTTCAGGATTGGCCTGCCCTTCGTCAAAATTCGAGTTAGTAAAGACTATTTGACGCTTGATGGAGAATTGGATAGGGGCCTTACCAGTACGATGAACCGGGAGATCAGAAGAAACCTGGTCGATTGGATGACCAGTTTGGAGAGGAATTAGCTCAGTCGGTCTTGGAGGTTGGACTTGTTGGGAGACGGTTTTCCTGATAGCCCCAGTAGCCACCTGATCATCCGACCCAGATCGATCAGATGACAGGAGGATAGAAGGAGCCGGAGCATAATCATTTCCCTTTTTTGATCGGTGCTCCCTACGGATTAGATCAGTCAGCGTATCCTGATCCTCATCATCCTCTTCAATGATGACCGCTTTGACTTCAGTTTGATGAGCTCCTGGTTCCGACGCTGATTCGAGTTTCCTCTTTCCACGAACAGTGTCAGGAGCGGAAGAGTCAGCAGCAGTCTTAGTCACCTTGCTGACCAGAGATTTCCCAGAAGATTTGGTCAGGAACCGACCAGCTGTTTCCTTAGTAAATTTCCTTGTTGAGTCTCGGGGAGATCTATTTTGCTCACCCCGATCAGAAGATTGCATCTCTATCCCCCGGTTAGGAACATCTGTAGATGTATTGGGGTCAGGCTCATAAGTATGCTCAACCATGGCCTATTGAGGAGGGGCAATGCCCTGAGCTTGTTGGGAAGCAGCCTCTGCACGACTGACCCTGTCAAGATTTTTGATTTTCTCGGCTTGGTCCCCAGCGATGATATCCACCTCATACACTAGCCATTGAAAAAGCATCCGAATGAATATAAAAAAAGGAATCAAGGTGTGAGAGTAACAGAACTTACAACGTTTTCTTTGATTCAAAATCGAGGGAACAATCCAATGTCTTGAAGGGTCTTTTCATCAAATAGCCCACGCCGATCCCTGGCCTCCCACGTTGTTTGAGCAGCCTTGATAACATTTTTTGTTTGTTATTCTGTTAGCATGACAAGGGTTTTGTTCCATAGTTCGGGACTATAGAAATGCCTAGGAACATGGTTCCTGGTCAGTGCTTGCCGAGGATCAGCAACGATGGTTTCATCCCATTATCCTCTAACGAAGAACCAGCTGTTCTTCCAATATTTATTAGAAGAAGAAAAGCCCCAAATGAACCCCTTGTGGTCTTTGCTGGATGGAGGTGAGGGACGTTGATTATACCCTTCAGAAATCCAATGGTTGATCGAATTAGACTGAAGGTAAAAGGTACCTCCATTGTCTGACCAACCCAATGTGTAGAAGTTTCAAATTTCCTGTGGGGTTGGGGGGCACTTGGCATCGATCTTCTTCCACATATGCCATAAACTTATAAGGACTTTATATGAGTTCGGTGAGAGCTGGGCAGGAGCAATCCCAGCATCGGCCAGGAATCGGGCAATGAAAGGTTAAAGGGGTAATGTAACCCCAGATGTGAGCATTGTCCCATAGATGGCCACTGTGCCCCGAGGAGGATTCCAGATTACACGCTGGTCACTCAGGAAAAGTTCAGCCGATCGGGGGAGATCGAACCTTTCGCTATATTTCTCTACCTCTAGTTCGTCCACCGCATTTATCTCTGAATCAAAGGCGCAAGAATGCTCTGCCGAGAATTTCAGAAGAAAAGCTCGATGCACCCTAGGAATATCCCCCATCTTCAATAACTGAGAAGTAATCTTCAAGTCAACTACAGAAGAATCCCTAGAACTTGGCATGTTTCCCCGACTAGATCCAGTTGTCTTCGACATATCTGGATATGTATTGACAGAAGAGGCAACCAGGTTAGCAATGTTCGATTCAAAATAAGAAGGTTGAAACTCAGGAAGAGCCACAGAATAATCAATGTTAAGGGGAACAAGATGTACTGGACGAGAAGAAAAGTCTTGAAAAAATCCCCCTAAAATGGATTCAATCCTAGCAATATTCTCCTTAGCACATATTGCAATATAGTGGATCAATAACTCAACGTAACAATGACGAATAGCAGGATCCATACCTGATGATTGAAGAAAGTGAGATAAGAACTCTGACGACGATGAAGATTCAGTTGAAACGAAGAACTTTGAGAAGATCGTTGATGGAGGACAGTAACACAGAAGATGAAGATTTGCGTAAATTAAAAGAAACAAACGCGTGAGAGGGAAAACCAAAGAGTTCGAAAGTATTTATAGGCGATAATGATGTCATGTGAGAGTGGTGGTTGGTGTTCGAATCCCGAAGATCACGTGCCGTTTGAAATTTAAAAAGCCATTGTCAGTTGTGTCAAATCATCGATGCAAATCAGCCATTTGTGGCTGAAATTAAACGTTAGTTGTCCATCACTATTATGCATTTAAGAGCTACACGACAAAAGGCTCCCGAGTTAAACATATCTCACCGAGCGAATGGTTGTTGTTTAGCCAAATACTGGGTTTGGATGTTTAAGGGGGTATAGTTATTGGTATAATTTGGAGAGATGACATGTCAGCATAAACATCGTGTTACACAGGAACAACTAGTGACGTGTCAACTAAATTGAACCAACCTAAAATGATCAGAAAATAACCCTACAGTATTGATTAGAGTTACTTAGATGATCGGGGTTGGGAATACCCGACCAAAGTAATTAAATTGATTGGGGTTATCAAAAAAACGATCGGGGGAAACCTAAATGATCGGGTATAATTACTTGATCAGGTAAAGATCCTTGATCGGGGGTAAAAGAGATCTGGTCGGGTTTGGAAGACGGTCGGCTAAACGACACATGGACAATGTCTAAATACGATCAGATGCTTGGCGTATTGATAACATAATTACGACTCAAACACGTAAAGAAGAATCCTCCTAAAATAAGGTCTCAACGAGCATACTCTAATAAGGAAACAGATTTCCTTAGATTTGTTAGAGCTCAAAACAAGCAAAAGTCCTGATATGATTACAATGACTCCAACAAGTCGGATTTTTATTAAATCACTACTACCTTTCTTTTACTTGCACTCCAAGAACTAGGGTTCTATACATGTATAAATAGACCTAAAAAATACCCAACAGCAACAGGGGTTAGCGAATCATTAAGTATTCAAGAGAGCAAATAAGATTGAGTGTGTAATCATATTACTATAGTGATTTTTCCTTCTCGCCGTCACCGGCAACCGTGGTTTTTTCCCTCTCAGGTTTTCTACATAAAATCTTGTTTACATGATATCTTTTATCTCTTCTTGATTTGATTATACGATTGCAAACTCTATGTATTTTGTGTAACGTGTGACTGGATTAATACAATCCAAAAATCGCCGTCAACACCAATAAAAGTATAATTTTGCCCTTATTACTATTTAATTTAGTTAAAATGAATATCTTACTTTAAATTAAAATGAAAAAAAAAATCTCAATAATAAAATATTAAATAATTAAATTACCAAAAAAAACTTAAATAAATAATAATAATAAAAAATCCACTAATTTTTTCTTATTTATGTTTTTTTTCCATAATGGATATTTATTTAGCTAAAATGAGTATCATAGCTTTAAATGATTAATTTTCATAATTTATTTTGTAATATATTTATTTAAAATTTTATTATTGAGAATTTATTGTTTTTCATATTAATTTAAAACTAAATAATTATATATAATATGTATAATTAATTTTTAAATTCCAGACCACTCAGAAAAACAAACAAGCCTGAGTTATGGCCTATGTGTAACAACTAACAAAACATAAATTCTAAAGAGTAAATACCTTCTATTTGTTGAGATTGGAGTGGTGATTTTAGATATTTTAGAATTGTCAAATCTTTTCTGGGTCTCAAAATTTCGTTAGCCTAATCAAGTCACCCTTGGTAGTTGTTTTTTTTTTCTTAATGAATTTCAGTTTCAAACAAAACAAAACATATCTAAACATTTGTACTTTGTAAGATTTCTGACCACCTCATAATTGATCTGTTCACGTAGTTTAAATATCTAGGATTCTTAAAGATAAAATGAAGATATTTCACTCCATGATATCATACCGAAATTGGAGGAAAGATCAATTGACACTTCAATTAGATTATTTATCCACTACTATAAATAAGCAACCCTTTGATTTCAAAGGTATTGAAGATTTTACTCTCCCACCTACACACGCAAACCAATTTTATCCATTCTGAATCCCACTCACATAGAAAAACAACAAACATGCAATTCCCTCTTTGGATTTGCCTAGGTTGATTTAGGTGCGTTTGGTACGGGGATGTGATTGGATTGGACTAGACTAGACTGAATAATTATTCTATATTGTATTTGGAATGTCTAGGAGAAAATTGTTGACTATACTATTATGTGTTTGGTATGGCTAGGACAGGACAGGACAGGACATGAGGTTCAAATGACCAGAATGTCCTCCTTGTTCTGTCTAATGTTTGTTTCCACATAATAGTGACATATGGGACATGACAAGTTGGTATTTATTTAATTTTATTAAATAAATATGTATATATATATATTAATAATATATATTATATTATATATATATATGTATCCTATATATAATATATATATGATATATTAAATATTATTATACATATAGTATAATATATATATATATATGATATATTAAATATTATTATATGTATATATATATATATATATATTATATTGTATGGTAATAGGTAATAATATTTAATATATTATATATTATTATATATAATAATAAAATATATTATATTATATTTTATATATATTATAATACACACATATATATATAATACATATATTATATATTATATATATATGTATCCTATATATAATAATATAATATTGAACATGATTGTAATTGTTTAAAGATTTGAAGGCAAATGCGTCTTTTTAATGCTTGTCTCATGTTATGGGATAAGTAGTCTCAGGGTCTGAGGTGAAACAGTTTTTTCTGATTTTTGTCTCACCTTGTCTTATTTTATCCCAAGTCAAGGTCATGCTAAATGTGGGACAAGAAGAAACGGTCTCACGTTGTCTTGTCCTGCCCTGCATACCAAACGCACCCTTATGGAACACCCATTCGACGCCACTCTAAGCCTTACATCTACCATGCACTTGCCAACCTAATATCTGCATACACACACATATATATATATATATATATATATATTTATATCTCCCTTTATATTAGAGCTAATTGGATGTTCAACCTCTATCACCAGGTAGAACGACTTCTACAGTTCTACCACACACAGAGTTCCACTTGCGTCCACTCCAACTATCGTCGTTTCGACCAATTACACCATCTACGCATATTAAATCTATTTGACAACGGTCTTGTGTTGTCTACCCTACACTAAGTCTAAGAGAACATAAGGTTCTTTGAAAGACACCACCCAGGACTCGACCAATTTTATTTACGGTTTGATTTAGATTATATTCAGTTTAATTATTAATTTGAAATTATCTTATTTGTTGATGAATCGCTAATTTGAGCATCGGAGAGTCTCCCACGGGACATCCCATCTCGCTCTGTTTTACCTTTTCATTTTTACAGGTTACAGGATCACTCGGTCTACTATTTTTTGGCTCTATCATTGTCAGTGCTCACCGACCTACAAAATTAAATTGGAGATTTTCGGGCTCTTCAAAGATCAGTTGATAGAAATTTGTACACACATTTTTATACAAATAAGTTTTTTCCTTCTATCCATTTTTATGTATACATTTCATGTCAATATTTATGAAAGGAGAGTGTAGATATATATAATTAGGATATGGATCATCTTCTCACATTTTCTCTCATCACCTTGTTCTCACCTTTATAATCTGTTGACACGTGTCTAATATAGCAAATCAATTATCTGAACTATTTCTATTAATTTTTTATGTTTTACACAACCAAAAATTATAATTAATTCAGACCATAGATTTAGGTAAGAACAAGATGAGGTGAGGAGAAGATCCAAATCCAATTATATATAATTACTACAGAAGCAGGTTTGAAAATGCACCAGTGGAACGAAAGACTCAATTTTAGTGTTTAGTATTCAAAATATAAACACAAGATAACAATTTGAATTATTATTTATTTATACTGTAACAAAAGTGGTAACTCATAACTGCATCGATCTCACAAATTTATTTACAGGAAAAATTCCGTCTTTTGGTCTGAAAATTAATGCAGTATACAGAATTATCACATCCCAATAAGTTTTCTTTTTTTTTATCCAAGAGAAATGTTTTTTGGACAAGATTGCCCTTATCTACCTTTTCACTTTATTCTCTGATACAACTTTTTCTCTCTCTTGCATAAGTTTTTCTTGTCATGTTTCTCTCTCTAAAACTTTTTTTCCTATCTTTTCTCTTTAAAATATTGTTTTCCTCATCGAAACGATTCCAACGATATATTATGGGCGAAAATCGGATATCATTTGCCCTCTTAAAAGTCCTTTGAAAGTATTTCGTTTCACGCTGAAATCTTTACACGCTCAAATATCAACATAATTACACGATGGAAATCTTTACACCCTAAAATGTTAATATGATTACACGCTGAAAATCTTTACACGCTGAAATATCAACATCTTTACACGCTGAAATGCATTTCAGCCTGTAATGTTTCTGGAAACTTCAAAATTTCAAATTTTTAATCTCTCTTCCAATATTCAATTTTCTAAAATAAAAATATTTTTTTTCAAACCTCCATTGATGGAGATCGAACAGACCTCCATCAATCGAGGTCGAACAAACCTCCATATATAGAGGTCTGGAATAGACCTCCATTGATGGAGGAGATGAAGATGATTAAAAAAAAGTTGTTATCCTTACAAGTGATATTTGCACTGAGGGCATTTTTTGTCTAAAATCATTTCTCTTTGATAAAAAAAGAAAAATTATTGAGAAATGATATTTTTATATACTCCCTTAAATTTAGGGCTATTTATGATTATGGCCCTTATTTATATTGTAGTAGAAGAAAATTATATTATTATTTTTTTGATCTATAACCTATTACCAGGACCGGCGAGATTGGACACTACAAACTCAACCCGGAATACTACTCCCACTATCGAGGAGAGGATACAAATGGTATACAGTTACTCTCACAGGTGGAGAGATGGATGCTCCCAGAACCGGAAGAGAACTCCCCACACTTGGGATTTTATAGCCAAGGTGGGACAATGGAAATATATACAAATATATGCAGTTATGCACACACTGGGCGTTGAACCGTGGTGGTGGAGGCTCACAGGGAGCGTCCAGCCACATTGGCAAGAGGCCAAAGTGTGAAGAAAAGCATATTAGCTTTGTTGAGATTTCTCATTTCTGTTTGTTCCCGATGCAGATAATGAATTCTGATTTGGTTGTCTAATCTTTTTGGTCAGATGATTCAAAATGGATCCCATTTCAATTTTACACTAGAATGGAATGATTTTTGTATTGTTTTTAGATTTTGTCCGGTGTATCCAGAAGAAAGTCCATGAAAAAAGTTTGATACACTTTTAGATGACTTTATTAGTTTTTAAAGATTTCTTTTATCCTTTTAGAATAGCCACAATTACCAGAACCATATTTGAATTTTTAATTTTTATTAAGTTATTGAAATTGTATAACTCAATACACTTTCAAGTTGCTCACAAAAAATAAAAATAAAATACACTTTCAAGCTTCAACCATGTAGTCATAATTAGAGAGTCAAATGGGCCGAGTGGCCCAATCCCGACCATCAACATGATTTTCAATCCTGCGTCCAAGCCCTATTGTCGGGCAGCTGTATTTCCATTGATGGATCTCCATCTCGTGAGATGGAGATTGTAGGGAAGAGATGCACGCAACGTATCCTCTCTTGGTTTCGTCGAGAAGAGGTGCGACCTTCTCTCTCAATTTCGTATGGAGGAGGCGCTGCAAACGTCTCCTCCAAATCGATCTCTTATCATGTGAGATGGAGAGTTGGTGGATCTCCGACAATTGTTCTTATTTATTATTATTTTTTACACTTTTTTAAATCTGGTATTTTTTTAATATGATCTACACTTTTTATGAGATGGGCAATGAAGCTCCATTTGTCTTTTAAAAAAAATATATGTTAATCTATTTTTTATTTATGTTTTATTTTTTATTTCCATCGTTTAGATATGGACGGTGAAAATCTATTTATCTTTATTTTTTTTATGGAATTGTGATAAGACTAAAATACCCATGTAATTGTTAAGTTTGACCAACTCTGTCTAACATAATGACCTAAATAAGTAATTTTTAGGAGGTTCATATTTCATTGAAGAATACGATTTTATACAAAAATATTTTAATGGAACTACTTAAAATAACCTACACTACATATTAAAATTTTTTTGGATAATTCTATGACATTCTTTAAATCTAAACTTTTATATGGGGTTATTAAGGGAAATTTTAGTAAAATTTAAAGAGACCACTTAAAATATGGGGTCATCCTTACAATACTATTCATAGAAGAATGCTATTTAAAATACTATTCACTACAATTTATAAATTTTTGGGTATTTTAAGACATTCTCATGTATAAACTTTTAAAAGGGGTTAATAAGGGAAATTTGAACATATATTTACGAGACGCATTTTTCATAGAAGAACGCAATTCTATCAAAAAGAAATTGTAGAACTACTCAAAATACTCTCATTACCTATTTATAAAATTTTGGATAATTCTAAGACATTCTCTAAATATAAACATTTATAAAGGGGTTAGTAAGGAAAATTTGGGTAAATTATTACGAGGCTCATATTTCATTGAAGAATGTGATTTTTTCCGAAATATTTTTCATGGAACTACTTAAAATTCTATAAACTATTTAAAAATTTTGGGGTAATCCTAAGACATCCGCAAAATATAAACTTTTATAAGAGAAACATTAGGGAAATTTGGTTAAAAAATTATGAGTTGCATATTTAATTGTAGAATGCGATTATATTTAAATATTTTTCATAAAAATACTATAAAAAAAACTATCTTCACATATGTACAAATTTTGAGATAATTCTAAGGTATTCACAAAATATAAATTTTAAAATGAGTGTTACTAAGGGAAATTTGAGCGAAAATTTACGAGATACATATTTCATAGAAGAATGTGATTCTATCCAAAACAAAATTTATGGAACTACTTAAAATACTCTACACTACCTATTTAAAAATTTTGGGGTAATTTTAAGACATTCGAAAAATAAAAACTTTTAAAAGAGGTTAAAAAGAGAAATTTGGGCAAAAATTGACGAGTTGTATATTTCATTGTAGAATGCGATTTTTTTTTATTTTTTTTTCATTCTTTTTGAAATGATAAATTTTTTTTTCTTTCACAAAACTACTAAAAATACTAAATTATACCTTCGCAAAAAATAAACTTTTATAAAGGGGCCAGTAAGAGAAATTTGGGTAAAATATTATGAGGCTCATATTTTATTGAAGAATACGATTCAACTAGAGATGGCAGTATTTCCCGTGGGGCCAGGGCCCCGCCCTGATTGGGGCAGGGATGGAGATAATATTCGAGGACGGGGACGGGGACGGGGACGGGGATGGGGACAAAGTCTTGTCTCCGAAGGTGAAGCAGGGTGGGGATGGAAGAAGCACTCCCCGCCCCGTCCCCGCCAGATATATATATATATATATATATATTATACATATATATACAATTTTTCTATTGTTAGTTCGTCCTGATATAAAATATATCATGACGAAAAACGTGCACCATTAGATTTACATACTTTGACTCAAAGTGTATGCACTTGTCAAAACGTCTCCATAATATATGGTCCACATTCTTCGTCCTGATATATTTTATATTATGACGAACTGACAATAGAAAAATTGTATATATATATATATATATATATTTATAATATAATATATAATACTTAGATTTTTTAAATAATTTAATATTAATTTTTTTTAACGTAAATAGTTCTTTTTTAAACTAAAAAAAATGATTATTCATCTCCCGACTATGTTTACATATATTTAGATTCTAAACTTTAGAAGTTGGTTTGTTTAATGGAATCTTTGACAGAGAATGGGGCGGGTATGGGGAAGGCCCCTCCAACAGGGAATCCCCGGCCCTGGCCCCGCTTCTCTTAATGCATGGATAGGGATGGGGATGGTTTTAGGGGGCGGGGATGGGGATGGAAAAGCATTCCCCGACCCCGACCCGCCCTGTTGCTATCTTTAGATTTTACACATAAATATTTTCATGGAACTACTTAAAATACCTTACACTACCTATTTATAAAAGTTTGGATAATTCTAAGACATTCACAAAATCTAAACTTTTATATGGATTCATAGAAGAATGATAATCTATCAAAATTTTGTTTTTTTTATGAAACTACTTAAAATACTCTACACTACTATTTATAAAAATTTTAGTATTTTAAGGCGTTCTCAAAATTTAAACTTTTAAATGGGGTTAGTGAGGAAAATATGAGCATATATGTATGAGAAACATGTTTCAGAGAAGAATGCGATTCTATCCAAATTTTTCTTCATAGAACTACTCAAAATACTCTTCACTACCCATTTATAAAACTTTGGGTAATTTTAATACATTATCAATATAAACATTTATAAAGGGGTTAGTAATGGAAATTTGGGTAAAATATTAAGAGGCTCATATTTCATTGAAGAAAGTGATTCAGTCTAAAATATTTTTCATGGAACTGCATAAAATACTTTACTTTACCTATTTATAAAATTTGGAATAAATCTAACACATTCGCAAATTATAAACTTTTAAAAGTAGTAAAGGAAATTATGACAAAATTTAACAAGTCACATTTCATTGAAAATTGCTACCTTATCCAAAATATTTTTCTTGGAACTATTTAAAATACTCTACTTTACCTATTTATAAAATTTGGGGTAATTCTAAGACATTTGCAAAATATAAACTTTTGAAAGGGGTTAGTAAGGGAAATTATGACAAAATTTAACGAGACAAGTCTTTCATCGAAGAATGCGATTCTATCCAAAATATTTTTTATAGAACTACTTAAAATTATCTAACCTTCATGTTGATGACAATTTTGGTTTGTAGGCAAACCGGCTGCCAACAATGACACGTAGGCAATTCGATGCTTGGATTGGCTGTGAAGCTCACAACCAAAACAGCTCCTCACTACGTGGATGAGATATGTAATGAATAAAAGGAATAAAAATGAATGAAAGCAATAAAAAACATATAAAATTTTGTATGTAGAAAAGCCCTATGACATGGAAAAAACCACAGTCGTCGTAACGGCATGAGAAGGGATTCCATTATATAAAATGCAATTACAATTATAAGCTTTGTGTCTCCTTTCTAGTGCTGTATTGCTCCCCCTCCCTTTTCTTTGCCTAAAATATGTATTTATAGGGGAATCAGGGTGTTTCCCTAATTCTCATCATTCAAGTAAAATATTGCGTTGACACGAGATCCTGAAAGGATTGTATCTTAATGATCCTCTGGTCCTGCATGGAGAATTCTTTCCTTGTATAGGTCAATCTCCCAGATTCTTGGGATCGTTTCCTTTCTGTTGATTTTTTCACTATGGCAGTGATTGATTTCCTTATCCTAGGCTGAACTTTGTGGACTTCCGATTTGTTATTGATTCGCTAAATACTAAATATTCGCAAATATTGTTTGTTTGGCGAGCTGGTTCTGTTCGCCGTGCAAGGTTGCTTTTGCGAGCTACTACAAATTTAGGTGACTTGATATGTATTTTGGCGAACAGGTCTAGCGGTGTCATTGACTTGATGTGTAAAACCATGTTATAAAATACTCACTCGCAAGTGCACGAATCGTGAAGATAAGTACAACGGCAAGTGGAGATCGTTCACACGAGGAAAAGTGATTTATTAATTAAAACTAATTCTAATTAAAGTTAAACTAAAAGTAACCAAGATATTGTTTAAGAATTAATTAAACTAAAACTAAATTAAATTAAACTATGAAAACAATTAAAAAGAATGTTTGTTTGTGATCAAGAGAAGAAGAACTAGGTAACCGATGCCCCCCATATGTAATACTAAATGTTCATCAATTAACTCCATTAACAAGATTCAATCCAAATTAGGGTTCATTCTTATCTTAATTATGGTATTACCGTTATTCCTACTTGGGTTTAACCATGTGCTTTCAACCACTACTCACCCTTTTCCAAGGTGTGAGCAGTAACCAAAAACCCATTACGTGCAAGAATTTTTGAACCAAAATTGTCTCGCATATTCCTATGTCAAGAACAATTAAATTTATTCAATTGAAAGTAATTAAGACTAACTATATTCCTATAACGCAATCTCAATTTATAAATTATCGAAACCCTAGACAAGCATCAATTAATTTCCATTGATCATTACAAGTCAAAAATAAGATATATAATGAATTGAATAATTCTAAATTCAAATTGATGAATAAATATATAATTAAATCAAAACAAGAGCATCACATAGGTTCACATTGATTTCCTAGTATGGAATTAATTACATATGAAAAGATTAAAAGAAGAGGATAAAGAGTTGATAAACCCATGAATGTCTTCTTCAAGCTTCCAAGTGCAACAATGGTGGTGGTGTGATGGGGGACGGCCCCCTTGGTGGCTTGGGACCTCCATTGGCTTCTTTCTCGAAATTAGGGTTTAAAGGGGTTTAAATAGGTTTTAGATGCTAGGTCAAGTCCTTAAATAATAAGGAAATCAATTCCTTTTTGGAACTCTACCTTTTTGGGATTTTATTTCTTTCCTAATCCATTAAAATTGATAACTTATTGAATGAAGATAAGGATTAGGTGTCAACTTGCTTTCCAAAACTCTCACTCATGTCCAAGAAGGTAATATTTCCCATTCCAACAACTTACAAAATAAATCTTATCACTATTCATAGAATTATGACTAATCTGACCATTGGATACTAAAACAGACATAACTTATTCTAGGAATATCGGAATTGCAATCCGAAAAGTGCGCCGGAAACTAGACTTTCGGAGCTTTCCATCCATAGGTGGTAAGACACACAATTCAATCGGAGCTGAGAGATATGGTCCATGAAATCTGGCTGTTCTGCACTGGCCGAAAATTGTCTTTCCCTAAGTGTTGCGCGGCATAAATCGCGGTTGAGTTTTATGCCTGGGAAGCGGTATGGACCGCGGAAAAGAACAGAAATCCAACTGGAATGTACCGCTGAACGTCCAACGTGGTTGAGGTCATGTATGAAGAGAGACCTACGCAGCGGTGGTTGACAGTTTTGCCATTTTTCTTCACATTTAAGCTCTTTTCCTTGAAAGAATTGTTGAACACCTCATATAAGGGAATGTGACCTACACATGCTCAACAAACACATAAAATATCTAATTTCACCCGAGAGCAAAGCACAAATAATAGGAAATGGGGATCTAAAATATGTATAGAAATAGACTGATCAAGCTACTACAAATTTTGGTAACCTGCTATTATATGTGGTGTTGCCACGTATCTCTTGTTGTCTTATCGATGATATGGCTTAATGACGTAGATATCCCATTCTAGCTTGTTTGTGCTGATTTGTTAGGCTGACCAAAATTCCTTAAACACTACCTATTTACAAATTTTGGGGTAATTCTAAGTCATTCAGAAAATATAAACTTTTATAAAAGAAACATAAGGGCAATTTGGTTTAAAAAGCTACGAGTTGCATATTTAATTGTAGAATGCGATTATATTTAAATATTTTTCATAAAATTACTAAAAAAAACTATCTTCTACTGGGATCATTCTAAGGTATTCACAAAATATAAATTTTAAAAGGGGTTACTAAGGGAAATTTGGACTAAAATTTATGAGACACATATTTAACAGAAGAATGCGATTCTATTAAAAACAAAATTCATGGAACTACTTAAAATACTCTACACTGCCTATTTATAAAATTTGGGGTAATCCTAAGACATGAGCAAAATATAATTTTTTAGAAGTGGTTAGAATGGAAAATTTGGGCAAAATTTGACGAGTCGCATATATCATTGTAGAATGCAATTATATTTAAATTTTTTTTCTCATAAAACTACTTGTACTACTCTCTTCCACCTATGTATAAACTTTGAGATAATTCTAAGACATTCACAAAATATATAAACTTTTAAAAGGTGTTAGTAAGGAAAATTTGAGAAATAAATTAAGAGAGGCATATTTCATAGAAAATGTAATTCTATTCAAAAACATTTTCATGAAACTACTTAAAATAATCTACTCTACCTATTTTTAAAATTTTGGGTAATTCGAAGACATTCGTAAAATATAAACATTTATAACGTAAGGGAAATTTGGGTAAACTATTACAAGGATTAGTAAGGGAAATTTGAGTAAACTATTACGAATCACATATTCAATTGAAGAGTACGATTCTATCCAAAATATTTTTAATGGAGCTACTTAAAATACTCTACTCTACATATTTATAAAATTTAAGGTAATTCTAAGACATCATTGTGCGATGGAGTTGGTGGATCTCCACCTATTGTTCTTATTTATCATTATTGTTTTTTTTTTTACATTTTTTTTAATATGTTATTATTATTTTTTAATATGATCTCCACTTTTTATGTGATGGGTGATGAACCTCCATCTTTTTTTTTAATTATATTGATCTATTTTTTTAAATATGTTTTATTTTTTATTTCCATCGTCCATATATGGATAGTGGAGATATATATATATATATATAATTTTTTAATGGAAATTTGATAAGACTAAAATGCACCTTTAATTGTTAAGTTTGATCAACATTTGTCTAACATAATAACCTAATTAAGTAATTTTACAAATTTAAGGATTGGTTTGATGAAAAATGGAAACTTAAATAAAAAAGTGACGTTTCCTCATTTGTCATCGACTAAACTGTAAATCCTTATATTTTAAAAGTTTAAACTATTATTTTATTTAGGGGTCGTTTGTGTTTTTTTTTTTTTTTTTTTTGTCTGGAGACTGAACGGTCCTGAATTTTTCTGAAGACTCAATAGAGACTAAAATCTGAACTTGAATGACATGTTTTTTATTCCTCACATCTGAATGTATTGTCAATTGGTTTGTTTTTTTAAAAGTAAAATTGTTTGAAACTAAGTAATTTTACATTTATACACATGTTAAACAATTATACATATAATATGGAATAAAAAAAATCCAAAAATAATAATTATTATGAACACATATGATCATGATCTTCTTTGATTACAAATAAACTTCATTTTTACTAAGAAAAGAAATGGTTTTTTTTCAAAAAATAAAATGGGCTGCAGGAAAACTTATACAAAACACTCAAAAAAATAATATATAGATACATCACCCTAATATTATAATAAAGTATTGATATTAAACACCAATATGATAAGTGATTATGGTTCTTTTTTATTTTTAAAGCTACTTAAAATAAGCAATATATTAAAATAAATATTTCTATACCATATATAATTATGATGAAATTGGAAATATGTTATATATGAGAGATAATATCGGACGAAAAGATTTTAGATTATTTTTAATGCAATTAAGTGATTTACAATTAAGTGAAAAAATCAGGATTTTTTACTTTTTATTTTAAGTTGTTTTTTTTTATATTTTTTAAGTTGTTTGACCACTTAAAAAAACAAACGAAACAACTTAATAATTATGATTCAGATCCATTAAGTTTTAAGTTGAAAAAACAAACGACCCCTTAGTTTATTTTTTTCAAATCATCTTTTCATTAGTTTTTGAAATATTAATTTAATTTATTTAAACTTAAAATATTATAAATATTTTAACCAATTAATTAAACTTAAAAATAAATTTACAAACCAATTAATAGATAAAATGGTATAAATATCAAGTTACTAATTTCCAGATATTTGGATTCATATCTAAAAAAACATCATTAAAATTTATCAATTCATAACTCTTTAGACTTCAGTTCATTTCAGACGTATTGATTTTCAGACCCAAAAAAAAAAACTTCGTAAGAGTCTTTGTTGTTTCAAATCCTAAAATTTGGGGCAAACTACAATTTATATGGCTTTATGGCTTTAAAGTTGAAAGTTTTATCCCCAATTCGACTTCAAGTTCACCAATCAACAATGGCGTAGTCAACAATTAAATCTAACGAATCCACACTAAGGGTGTGTTTGGTATGGCTTTTCAAGTAGAGCTTCTAGAGTAGATATTTTTGTAGTAGAACTTCTAATGAGTAGAATTTCTAATGAGTAGAGCTTCTAACAAAAAAAGCTTTTGATTGTGTAAATTACAAAAAAGGTGTTCACAATGTATTTTTTAAAATGGCTTTTTGTTGTGTAAATTACAAAAAAGAGTGTTGATAATATATTTATAAAGAAAGAATTGTATGTGCATTTGAGTCAATTCATATGTTTTAAAAAAGCTTTTTGAAAAAGCTCAAATTCCGGGCTTCTCCAAATAGACATAAAATGGCTTTTATAAAGGGTATTTGAGACAATTCATATAATTAAAAAAGATGTTTTGAGTTTTGTCAAACGACTAAAAAAAACTTCAAAATAGCTTCTAATATTAAAAAAACGTTTTTGATTATTTCAAAAGTCATACCAAACATACAATAACAGTAAGGTATGTCAAAAGTTGCTTCCTTCAAATCAAGTACCCAATCTCTTAGAGGTTTTGAGAAATTGTTCATTTTCCCAACTTATTTTATTTAGCTCTTGGTGATTTTTTTTGCTCCTGAATTCTTGTCTTTACCAAATAAATTTAATTTTATGTATTATTTAAGTTATTAGCATTTCAATTCCTCACTGTCTATAAATCTTTCTTTAGTTTTATAATCTTGGGGCAGGAGGCCCTCCTCCCCGAGATGGCCACGCGCCTCCTCAAGGATGGGTGGCAAGTGGCATTTGGCCACATGCTTCCTCCTCCGCGCACCTTCGCGTTCTTCGACCGTTCTCTGCCTCCAAACTCAGAATTCGAATCAGTTTTTAGATTACGAACCGAGACTCTCTCACACATATGGAAGACTACGAAACTTAGATCAGAAATTATGAATTCGACTCGATACACGAAGACGAAGACAATGCATGGTAAGTTACCGAAAAGTTTCGTAACTTTTTACTCGGAACTTAAAAACAAATGAGTGAGTAACCGAAATGACCGGAACTCAATAAGGAATACTAAAATATCAAATTCAAGTTCAAAGTCCATCAAAAATAAACAAACAAACAAATGAACACATAAGAATGTAATTTCCTAGATATAATCCTAGAACATGCAATTTACAAAACTTGTCAATTTAAAGCTAATGCATGAGCATTCAATATCAAGTGTGTGAATGTGTTATACAAATTGAGCACAACGATGCAGAAACACATATGGAAGCAATGTGCATGTGTGTGTGTGTGTGTGTGTGTGTGTGTGTGTGTGTGTGTGTGTGTGTGTGTGTGTGTGTGTGTGTGTGTGTGTGTGTGTGTGTGTGTGTGTGTGTGTGTGTGTGTGTGTGTGTGTGTATGCCTAAGCCTTGTAAGAGAAATGAGGCATACGTATACCTTTGTTGAGCAATGAAACATATTTCTCTTTAAAGACTTAATCTTGCTTGATAAGTTGCCAAATCTTCTTTGAAGCTTGAATCATCATCAATCTAAGACAACTAATCAATACAAGTGAAACATTGTTTTGATATGAAATAAATGCCAACATGACTTAAAAATCCTAACAGCGGCGTCATCGGAAGAGAAGAGGGTGATGTCCTCGTCGTAGCCAGAAGAGACGAGCCCTAGATTTATCAGAGAAGCTTCTTTCTAAAACTTGAAACCTTGCCTTAAAACTTGAAATCTTAGAAAATACTTGAAATCTTTTGTGAAAACTTGAAATCTTTTGCGAAAAACTTGAAGATTTCACGTTTTAACAGATAATTTCAAGTTTTCATACAAGTGAAACTTGAAATCTTCTAGAAAAAAACTTTCCACAATTTTAATTCGATTCTCACAAAACATATACAAAAATAACCGTTTGCAACTAAATTAATGAACAAATGAAAGAGATTTATACACTTTAAACTGATTTAGAGCAAATCAGATAAAATTTTTTCAATAACTTCTTAAAATCTTCAACACAATTTCGAGATCCAACATTCTTCTAATCAGTCGATTTGCAGGAACAACAATTCAAATTTGATGAGGAAGAAAGAAGAAGACGGCAGAAAAAACAAAAGAAAATAGAAAATTGATGTTGGGGTATTTTTGTAATTTAAAGATATACACTGAATTTTTTTTGTTAAATATGGTTATTAATAATTAAATTTTTATACATTGTTAAAAAGGAATTTACGATCACTTTTAGCAATTTCCAAAAAAATAATAATAAGTATAGTTGAATAGCAGATAATTAATTTACATCTTTATCCAGTATCCATCAAATAATAAAGGGCAATTATTAATTAGGTCCTGGACTTTTTTTAAAATTCTAAGTTATTTTTGACTTTTACAAAAGTGACCAAATTGGTCCTTACATTTTTTCCAAATGCCAAATTAGTCACTCTAACTAAGTTCCGTCAATCAACTTTAACTGTAGGGGTAAAATTGTACTTTACTCCTAAACAATATAATAATGACACATGTATAGGTTTTTTTTAAAACATGTATATTTTTATTTATTTTATTTGTGGGTTTTGATTTTAGAATAATTTTGACAATAGTGCTTGTATAATATTAACAAAAAAAAAAACAATTATATAAAAATTGTAAAAGACTAAACTGGGAATGAATGATAACTAATGGTATAATTGACATTGTCTTATTAAAATATTTTTAGATTTTTTTAGAAAATTATAATTAAAAATGGTAAAAATGGTGTTTCATTAATACTATTTTTGAATTTTGATTTAATTAGAATGATGAATTTAATGCACAAAAGACAAAACAATTTTGCTCTAATATGACAAAAAAATGTATTTACATACTTTAACTAAAATTGTTAAAGTCAACTATTATATTAACACCATTAAACCGTTAGAGGGATCAATTTAGTCATTTCTAAAAAGAAATAAACTAATTTAGCACTTGAAAAAAAAAATGTGAGGACCGATTTGGTCACTTCTGTAAAAGTCGTAAATAAGAATTTAAAAAACAATTCAGGACCAAATTGGTAATTGCCCAATAATAAATAATTGAACATCTATCATGCGGGACCCACCCACATGAAAATTCGTTCGTGTACGTTTACACTTTTCCAAATAATAATAATAACAATAATAAATTAAAAAACAAAAGTAGGAAAATTTTTCTCAGATTTTCCTACCACCCAAACACTCTAGAGTGAATGGCACTCCTACGCACCAAAATGGAGCTCCGGCCCTTGGGAAACACGGGGCTCCGACTGAGCTGCGTCGGATTCGGAGCCTCCCCGCTCGGCAACGTCTTCGGACCCGTCTCTGAAAATGACGCCATCTCTTCCGTCCGCGAAGCTTTTCGTCTCGGCATCAACTTCTTTGACACCTCCCCGTACGTGTGTCACTTCTGCACTTCATATATTTTCTATTTAATTATTTATTCAAATTAGAAATTGTGAGGTTTTTTTTTTTTAACTACTTTATTAACTTCAAACGCTTGAAGTTCTTCAATGCGGATCACTAAATCCAAATGTAAAGAAAATGTGATTATTGATGTTGATTGAGCATTGTTAGAGCTCAGAAAAACCCCATTTGATTTGGATGATCAACTTAATTGGGCACTAGCAAAGTTCTTCACTTTCCAAGAAAATTAGAGGAGATTTTGGATTTCATTTAATGGGACTTTGATAGTCTTTGATTGTTGCTAGGAAAATGTAAGGAATTGAACGTTTTCAATTTTTGATTGCAAATTACGTGCTTGGGTTGGGTTCTGATAAAATATCAAACAAGAACAACAAGTTCAAGTTTTGAAAATTTAGATTTGATGTTGCCTTGGAGCTGAGGTAATCAAACAACATTAATAGTATGAGTTCAATGTGAATATTATTGGTATGTGAATATTAATCTTCTGTTTAATTTGCCTATATCATTTATTTTATTTTATTTTTTCGATTGCAATTGCTACTTTCTCTTGATCTGCCATCAACCACTGAGCTTGCACCTGCTCTATGTATTTGTGATAGCGTTTCACCTTTTTTTCTCTCTCGGTTTAATGTTTTTTTCTTCTTATTTTTCATTCGACAGGTATTATGGAGGGACATTGTCGGAGAAGATGCTTGGTAAGGCACTTAAAGCTCTGGAAGTCCCTAGAAATGAGTACATTGTTTCAACAAAATGTGGGCGGTATGCTGAGGGTTTTGATTTCAGTGCTGAGAGGGTGACCAAAAGCATTGATGAGAGTTTGGCAAGGTTGCAGCTGGATTATGTCGATATACTGCAATGCCATGACATTGAATTTGGGTCTCTAGATCAGGTCCGTAGTCATGTATTCCTAATATGCTATTATAAATCTCGGTTTACAACATAGTTTACTTTTGTTTAACAGTAAGATTCAGAGTTCACTTTTATATGTTAGTTTTTGTAGTATTAATAAAACGTTTAGGTTGGTTTGATTTGGTAATGATTACAGATCGTGAACGAGACCATTCCTGCCCTTCAGAAACTGAAGGAATCTGGGAAAATCCGTTTCATTGGTATTACTGGACTTCCTTTGGAAGTTTTTACATATGTGCTCGATCGGGTGCCACCTGGTGCAGTTGATGTGATTCTTTCATACTGCCATTACAGTATTAATGATTCGACATTGGAGGAACTACTGCCGTATCTGAAGAGCAAGGGTGTAGGTGTAATTAGTGCTTCCCCTCTTGCAATGGGGCTTCTTACAGTGACTGGTCCTCCAGAATGGCACCCAGCTTCGCCTGAACTCAAGGTATTCTTTTTTCCCCTCTGATAATAAACCGTCTCTTATTTTTTGTTTCTATTTTCGGAAAGGTGCATAATTCAAATCCAATTAGGTTTGCAGGTTTGTATATAGTCTACACATTATCTCCACAAAGGATATTTCTCATAATCTACCACCTATCCACACACGTAGTCATAGATTTGAAAGAAGTGTTGGATCAATTTTATAAGATCTGCATTATGTATTTGTTGTTTTAGCCAGATGCTAAGATTAATTGTTTACATGACTTTAAATGTTCAATAAAAAATACGCCAATACAAGTGTAATTTTTTATTCCAATGATCTGCAGTTAGCACTTAAGTTTTGTGATGGATTGAAGAATGTTGTTTATTAGTGTCAAAATCTGGTTCATGATTGATTAAATACCAGCATAAAGTGTCAGACATAATTTTGGTTATGGGAGATTCCTTACCATACAACCAAACCAGCATGGTTATGAGCTATATATCGAAATAAAATGCATGCCTAAAGTCTTCTGGTGATTAAATTTATTTGTCCCAGTACTTGCAGCCCTACATAGTCTGCATATCTGTAACATGACAAAAGACGCATCCCTTCTGGTTCTTCAGCTAATATGCCAATATTGTTACTATGCATCTAGGCTTGAATATTTTGAAATTCTTTTAGCAGCTTGGCAAATTTATAGAGAGATTTTATCATTTTTGAAATTTCATCGATCATAATTTTTATGTTTTACTTATCCCAACAGTCTGCATGCCAAGCTGCCGCTGCCTATTGCAAGGAGAGGGGAAAGAACATTTCAAAGTTATCCATGCAATACAGCTTGTCAAATAAGGATATCTCATCAGTCCTGGTTGGCATGAACTCTGTTAGACAGGTTTGCTTCATAATTTGTTTAATTCGTTCATTTTGTCATTATACAAGCCTGAGTACCAATCCTCAAACTTTTCTCATGAAATCATGTTGAGATTTGAGGATGGTTTTCTTTCTACTCTCAAACTTTGCCATAATGTTCTCTTAAGGAAATGTCTCCGTCAACTCTTTCACTCTAAAAGTTCATAGCAGACCCCCTTTTCTTTTGTAAAAGTACGGTCTTTAACATATAAGATGCCGTTCTTTTGTTTTGTCTGTCACTTGATCACCAATCTATATTTATTAAAGCATTAAAGATATTTAAGAATGGGTTGAAAACATTTTGTGTAATTAAAGCAGTAAAATATGGAAAGGCCAGGTAAGAAAACATCGGACTGAACACTTCTTGCTCCAGTCACGTGCAGAAAGTATTTGGATGTCTTGTATGTATTTTTCAAGATATATGTGGAGAAATGTTTTCATGTCATATATTTTCTTTCATTTTCAAGTTTGCAACTTTACTGATATTACGCTTTTTTATCATCCTTTTGAGTTAGTGGATAGCTTTCTTAGCTAGCATGATTTCAGTGTGAATATGTTTTATTCATCCCTATCCTCATTCTGTTTACGAAAGCATCTATCTGTTTATTGTTACTTGTGGTTGAATTTTTCAACTAGGATAAATTGCAAAAACCATTTAATAATTGAAAAATCTGTAGGTTTCCAAAGCTGATATATTCTAATGAGGTTATTTTTTTTTTTTTTTTTTTTGTAGTTAATGGACTAATCTCACTTGTACTTGATCATATTATCTACATATGGATATAAGGATAACCCACTTAGTACATGCAAAAGTATATATGTTTAAATTTACATCAGACACTTTCCTTTTGCTCTTTTACCTTGAAGTAGCAGTTCAAATGACCAAACAAATAAGTCTAGTTTAGTACAAATTGATTTTGAGCTGGATCAGATATCGAGCACAAGCTAAATAAACATTGAATTTGATTTTTGGACTGTTAGCTAAACATAGCATTGTGATAATCAGGTCGAGGAGAATGCTGCTGCTGCTACAGAACTGGCTCTTTTCGGAAACGATCAGGAAGCCCTAGTGGAGATCGAAGCTATCCTAAAATCCGTGAAGAATCAGACTTGGCCAAGTGGAATAAAGCAAAGCTGAAGTGTATGACCCTTTAGGGGGGCTGATCTCATCACACTCATATATATATATATATATATATATATATATATATATATATATACATATGAGAAACGGAGAGTGCATCCATGAGTCTGATATGACGATGGATTGAAAAATCTCAGTTATTTATTGCAGGCTTATTGTATTTGATGAATCTAAATATGGACTCTGATCATGGATTAATTTGCAAGCGGCGGTTTTCCATGAGATCAAGACATTGTATAATGTATTTAATGTTTTCGTTCCAAATATTGTAATTTTATCAATAAATTTGCAAGGCATGACATTAGCCAATGACTTGCGAGTTCATCTGAAAGGCAAATCCAATGTCTCCAGTACCAGTTTATGCAGAAACTGTACCACCAACTTCAATCAGCTCCGAAACAATTCCAATTACTACTACCATTCATAGAGCAACAGTTTCCTCCGTTGAACAATCAAATCGTAAGCTTTTATTACTTTTTGAGTATGGAATTGGTTACAAACAGTTATACATTACAAGTGTCTGTATATTGACATGAATGTGACCTATGTTGGAACATGACTATCATTCACAAGAGTGGCAAGGGTTTCTTCATCATCATCTACAATGTTGGGAGCTCCAGTCAAGCTTAGTACACAGCATATCCTGCCCGTGGATCTAACTGGCAACCTGCTGCAATGGAGGCCAAGCAATCACATCATCATTTGTGTAACCGTGAATGAGGAAATCTGAACAATTCTTTTGACACCCATGGTTATATGGGTTACGAAACCGTCCATCTGTACCACGTAGATAGCCATAGCGAATTGAATTCACCGATTCATTTGTGGTGATATTCCGTGCTATCTGCATTACAAAAAATGAAAAATTAAGTTTGAACGCAGAAATTGTGAACATCTAATATGTTCTTATAAGTTTGCCGATCATGAGAGATGATAATGATAAAGAAGAGGAAACACAATTTAATTTTGAACAGGTTCTAATACCATGACCCCAGTCCCCAAATATGCTTACTATGAAAGGCTCTATTGGTGGCAGAAAAACTTTAATCTAAAGTTTATGTAATATCCAGTCCATTACCTGAGAAACTTGTATTGTGGTCAAAGTCGTAGCAGCTATCAAAATAACAATGTCTAAAGCTAGGAATACCACAGCACCAGGATGTTGGACTACCACATGGTGCATCCACGTTTCTTCACTAGACAAGGGTGGTATTGCTGTCCATAACCCTGTCACAAGAGAGCATTCAATTATCTCAGACATAATGAAATTATTTGGTAAATCAAAAAACACCGCTCCTTGAACATTGAAAGGGATAGGAGGATAATGAATTTCATCTGCGACCTACATACTTTGAACTGTAACGACAGCACTGATGAGTGATGTCAGATTTCCCATGCATAGAAAGATAAAGAAGTCCCGTTTGTTCCTCTGCCAGATGCACAATGATGATAATCAGTTAATGTTAAAGCAGATGAAGAGCGATAAAAATAGAAGGGAGGATAAAGCGACGTTTGTAGCGCAGTCACGTATAACACCTGGCATCGATAATTCAAGTGGAGATTAAATCAAACAAAGAAGAAACAAGTACAAGCATGGACCATGATGCATACCAAAGAAAATAGTCACTATTGCATGGAAATATTTCATTAAAGGCTTAGTTAAACTATTCCTGAAAATTCGAAAAATATCATAAAAATCTCCTAAAATATATAAAAAGTTTCACCTAAACTTGTAATGAATTTTATCAAAATCCTCCCCTACAAGTCAAGCCTCTGTATTTTACAAACCAAACAAGTTAACATGTCATTAGGCCAGACATAAAGGGAAGTGGCTCAAAATGTCTCTCACTTAACAAATAAATTGAAAGACTATTGAGAGCTTCTTTTTTTTGTTTGTTTGTTTATTTCTTTTTTCTTTTTTTAGAATAGACCAAAATAAAAATGCTCTTAAAGAGTAAATGCACAACTTAAACTCATATGTAGTTTCAAATTCAATAGAACACTTCAAGATAAGCAAAAAATTTATAAATACAAAATTAATATGGCTCAAGTGAAAATTAGCCGTATTTGATTGTTTGGAACTTTTTGATGCTCAACCAGTCAACTGCGACTATGTTACAATTGACCACAACACCAGCTTTTGGTGTTGAAAGTGACTGTGAATCTTAAACCAGTGAACAGGAGGCTTTAATCGATCAACCTCTTCCGGTTGACTACAGGTACTATTCACCTCACTTTGAACTACAGTTTTGGGACTACTAATTACATCGATTCTTTATTTACAAAATCAGTTGCAAAAACAAAGTCAAAACTTTAATCGGTCATAAAATATGGTCACCTTTTACTTATTAATACTAACAAAGTTTAAGCTAACTTCTCACCTTTCCCACACAATTAGAAATCCATGGGCAGTGATGGTCAAACTGCTCCACACAGCGCTTACATGTAGGACAGTGCTTAGAGCGAACGGGTCTTATTATCTGAAAATTGGAAGAACAAATACATAATAAAATCAAGGCAGCATAAAACATATAACACAATACTCAATGTTATTATATTAATTATACTTTTTGCAAACAAAGTTCATTAAGTAGACCTTGCAAGTAGGGCAAAGCTGAGACCAATTTCCAGTCCATATAGAGGAATTATTTAGATCAATAGTCAACAGGAGATCCTGCAAATGTCGAAGGCATCATTAATGAATTGTGCAAAAAACTGTGAACACCAAGATGCTGGAACAGTAATACCTCTGGTAGTAACCAACTTAATTGGTGAGATCTTTTAAAGTTATGTAAGATCTTGGGACTGAAGCTAGCCCACATCATATAATTATAAATAATAATAATACTAATAACTTTGAACATTTAGTCTTTCTTTGTTTAGTATAAGAACAATCATTTACATACATAAAAAGTATGTTTGTATGTATCCATACCTCTGAGTTAGTACGGTTATCCACTTCAAATCTTTTAATATAGCCTGGATCTTTGCTGCAGACAATTGAACGTTTTCATTAAACTTTCCTAATAAAACGTAATACATACAAACATTCGTTCATATATATATATATATATATATATATATATATGAAGAAAAGTATCACCCATTTTGAAGACAAATTAAAACAGTTAATAAATAACAATGACTTGAATCAAAGACAAGCAACCACCGAACTAACAAGAATTAATCGGAAATATCAATTTTAGTTCAACATAATTTGATTATATAATTGAAATGAACAACACAATTACCAAGTCATACTATGTATGGCAAAATTCAGGCTATAAATAGATAGGCAGTCCTAAAGCAAGTGGACTAAAATAACATAAACATAAGTTGTGAATTGTGCCACATGAACTTGACAAGGTGATACACAGGGCTTCTGTAGTTTAAATATAAGTTTCATGATGACATAATGGTTTAGTTTTTCTTAATCATTTTATGAGAATCGTGTTAGTAAAATGTATCAATCAGAGGATTTTCATCTTTTCTTCTCCTCTATCTTGGATAAATCTGGTAAATTGTGCATTTTCACAATTGGCAAGGTCTCACAGATTCAGAATGTCAGGTCCCAGAAATACTAAAAAACAGATACCTTTAATTTGAAAGTGTAAGACAATTCAAGTTTACAACAAACAGCCAACCGATTATACATGTCTAAACAATACAACAAAACATTATAGAAATCAAGTGTGTATCAGTAATGAGAATAGCTCAGCTGATAATTTTCATTTCATGTTAAAAACACAAATATATTGGGCCTTTTTATGGGAAGTGAAGATTACATAAACTGATTCATATTAAGTTGCACCCACATATCAAGAACTGTGAACGGTTTTCAGCTGAAACTAATTATCTATGTCATGGTTGTTAAAGAATATTTTGTGGAAGAAATAAACATTATAACTAGACTTATGGGGATCTGAAATCCAAAGGAAAGTTACTATAGACCTATTTCCAGTAGAGATCCAGGTTAAAAAATACTGTTGTTTTCATAAGGCTTTACATCAAGTCTTCCTAATGGAGACGATTCATCATTACAAGGAGTCCAGGATTATTTTTTATGTCATCCTTAAAGGCAGAATACACTATATAACAAACTAAATGTCCACATGCATACCCAAAAATATCACAAGTGGTTTACTTCAATAGGGAGATTTGCAAAAACGGCCCTAAGGTTTGACCCATCACAAACAACCCTCTAGTTTTAAATTGAATGAAACAACCACACCCCTCCCCCACACCATTAGCTGACCATCAATTGGCCTCCGTTAAAATAAGGACATTTTGGTAATTTAATATATAATTTTAATAAAGAATAATAATTAAAAAATTTTTAAAAATCCATGAAAGAGACTGGCCTCCTCCATGGAACCATTAATTAATTCTATGGAGGAGGCTGGTCTCCTCCAGGTAATTGACTGTGGAGAGGTGAGCCTTCTTCACACAGATCTGTGAAGGAGGCTTGCCACCTCCACAGATCGTATGAGGAGGACGCCTCATCCATATTTTCTTTTCTTTTTTTTCTTTTTTTTTTTCTTTTTTTTTTTAGAAGTTGATGGTGCCAGCTGTGAAGGGTGACACACACAATGAACAGCAGCGAAGTCTGGTAGCATGGGGAAGAAGATAAACAGTTTTGTAATTTTGTAAGAGTTTGGATTATTTTAGTAATTTTGATTTTTTGATTTGTTTATTTATTATTTATATTTTTTAATAGTCATTTCACTTGTTTCTTATGGCACATCACAGCACATTTTAGACAAAAATCTAACAGTAAGGGGGTTTTTATTTAAAATCACAACTAGAGGGTTTTTTGATGATGGGTCGAACCTCGGGGGTTTTCCGAAAAAATCTCCCAATTGAAAACAAATATTGACCCCATATACATATATATATAAATATAAATATATATTTAACACAACAGAGTAGATCCAAAAAGCTGATGCCTGATTGCTTTGATTATGAGTTTTTTCAGGGAAAGAGAAAAATGGTTTTCAAACACCGGAGAAACAAGATGGGATAGCAGTACGTAATAATAATAATTGTTCCAATTGTATGCTCATCTGTAATAATATGAAAACTGTTTGATAAAACAAAAAATTACCTTGCACATCTGTAGAACATTATAAGCGAACCAAAAACTAAAGAAAGGGCAGTCCATGCCCAAAGTCCAATAACAGCAGTTACTTTTGTAAGACTGGAAGCTGGCATGAGAGATAATGTGTCAGTCATGATTACCAACCTAATACCATAATACACCAACATTGGCCACCAGAAGAAATTTACAAACAACAGAGCTCACTTACCTGCCACAACTGAATTGATGAATAGGACGGTGCAAATGATGATAATACACAGTAAAATAGGTGCAAACCCAGTATCCCCCATCATTTTACTACAAAATTGGTCTCCCCAGCGGCTGCTATGTGCCCGCTGTGCATTAGACTAAACAAAATCCAGAAAAATAAGAATGTTACTGGCTGTGAAAACCAAGAAAAACAAAGATAGAGATAATTTGAAAAGAAAAATGGACAAAAGTTTTTCCTGCAACCAAACATCACTGAAATGTAAAACAATTACAGGTATCAACAACTTCATTTGAGAATATGATCAGAATCAATAGAGGAATAAATCTTTCCCCATGATCTGGTGGAGTAAGTAGCCACCAACTAAACAGAAGATGGTACTAGATTAACTCTCATGCATATTACTCTGTAATATTCTTAAGAAGAGCTTACAGAACTACCAACAGTCATCTTATGGAAATCTTCATAGCTTATTTAGAACTGCATAGTCTAAACTGTAATGAATAGGAATTTTAACACCTGACACAAGCAGGACATTAACATTTGCTTTGACAGCATGTAGCAAGCAATAGAGCCCCATAAACCCAAATCTCCAACATGGGTGTTTTCATTAGTAACCAGTATCATAAACAATAAGGGCATATACCGTTCCCATAGATGTCTCCCCATGCATCCGTTTATTAGACTCTTGAACATCAAAGGTGTAGAAATTATGAGAATGGACTCTTAAGCCAAGACTACTTCCACACAGTTTTACACTTCTTTGTTTAGGCTCTTTATGGTCATTTAAAATAATGCTTCTCCTGTCCTCCACCATCTTACATGAATGGAAACTTAACTTCATATTCAATCCAGATGATTGCAAAAATTAATGCATTACCCATTTACAGAATCAAAAAAAAAAAACATAATTAGTTTTTGTTAATCTTTTTTTGTTTTTGAATTTTTTTCAATATTTCGGAATTGGGAAATGGGGCATGACTCGAACCCAAAACCTCTTGGAGCTAGGTATGAGGGGTTTACCACTGAGCTAACCTCCTCTTGTCAGTTTTTGTTAATCATTTGATGTATGGGAAGAAGAAAATGAAACGCACAAGAAACAAATGACTATATAAGATTTAATAAATGACAAGTGCCATGGCTTAATTAACAGTAAAGCATCAATGATGGACAAGTCCAAGAGATAACTCAGCATTTATGTCATCTAAAACTCACTTTCAGATATATTCCACATCTAAACGTCTCCTGTAAGACAACCCAGTTCAAGCAGGACCCTTAGACCTCATATCCTACAGATTCTAGCATTCATAAGCCTTAGAAGTTTAGAGTTTATTTGTAAAAATTATACTACTCAAGGCAATATCAGTACAAAAATACATACGAGGAAAAGGGCGACTTGCCGATGACCTTTGTCAGATGCAAGCTGACTTGGAGTAAACCCAGCTTTATCTTTCACCATCAATTCTTGCTTGGTGCCTGCATGTACAAGCACTGTGCACGCTTCCACATTTCCTCTTAGTGCAGCCCAGTGCAAAGGGGTACACCCTGATAGCATTGCGCACTCAGAATAAAAACTCCAATACCAACATAATTAATACAAATACCAAAAAGCTGGCTATGATTATCAAAAATAAATTAGAAGAACTAGCTCTTTGAATGTATACCAATATCCTTTAGTTTTCCAATGTTCCAGAAATAAGCTCCTCAACAGTGTTATTTATTTTGCTATGTCAAAATAATGATTTGACCAATAACAAGAATTTCGATTAAACCCTAAAGCAAAAAATTTCAGGTTGGATATATATTTTTGAATTAATAAAGTAGATTAAAATTAGATTTGAAAAAAGATACTTTCTGAAGATTCATTATCACTGTCTGCACTTCAATCATTTAACTGTCTCACCAACCTGCTACTTCAAATTAGGCAGATCAAAAAGGAAACATAATTACTCAATCAAAGTAGCTTCCAATTCACAGCACAACTATTAAATCGAGTACTCTGCTAGTCTGCTGTCAGCAATTTGAATATAAATATACAGGAGCTCCCACTAAAAAAATATTTTTTATCCAATCATCATCTTTGAGCTTTTAAACCACTCAATTGCCTTCGTAAGTTGTCTCCTTTTGGTCCTTTATTACCTTGTTTTAATCAGGGTAAGCAAAAAAGCTTTCACTTAAACTTTAAAAGTGACAAAACTTCAATAATCAACAACAATCCAACTGAACATCTTTACAAGTAAATATTCATCATTAGCATACCAACACATATGCAAAGATATGTCTGCAGCAAATAAATTTTTAGATCTATGTCATAATGATGTCTTTTCAGATTTTAGAATTGTTTATATTCTACTGGTCCAAACACACATCTAATCATGCATTCTTATTTCTGACCATGCAACAAGCATCTACAGATTATAATGATGTATTTTCATCATATTTAAATATTTACAAGTTGTGAATGCAGTTTAAATAAAATAGCTAGAGGATAATAAATACCCTTTTGGCATACCTTCTCTATCTTGTCTCCCTTGGCTTGCATCTCTGAAAAGAAGAAGTCTAATTGTATCTGAAAATCCCTTATATGCAGCCCTGGTTGAGAGCGCCACAAGGAAAAAAAAAACTTAAAAGCATTCTAATAGCTTTCATTAATTAAGACTTAAGTATTCAAATTTTACCTAGAATTTTACATACCTCACAAGTATGATATATTAATTATACGAAATGCACACTAGAGTAGGAACATGAATTACAAACATGCAATTTATAATATGCTTCAACAAAAGGAAGAAGTGTATAATACAAGAAATAAATGCAATCACGTAAATGCAAAAAGGATAGAAATCAATTATCAAGCAAAGTAAAACATGTAAAACCTTCAAAAGCTTATTCAAACATGCAAAGACTGGAAAATAGCAGCAAAACCTGAAGCATATATTATTAGCCACAAAAAAAGATATTGAAACAAATTATAGTGTTTCATTCCATAAATTTAATTATATAAACAGTCTCCTACTATGCACATATAGTTAAAAAAATATTATGCTAATATTTTTATTTTCAACTTCAAAGAAATCAGAATAGAGAAATCAATCTTCTAAATATTCTCTTTATTGTTATAGATCTCACTCTATTTTTGTATGGCTCAAGAAGCTTGATAACAATGCACTAACTGACATCCATATTCCATACCATATTGCCAATTTATTGCTAGTAGCAGGTAATTATTAAGAAATACTTGGGCCCATAAGGAGTTCACAAATCTATTCCCCAAACTAATTATAGGTTAGTATATAAATACATATATGTAGATATTATCACGTTGAGGCATCAAAATTTTACAAATATCCAAACACAATGCAAGTGTCACACCCCGAAAGAGAAAAGGCGTGACTAATTAAAATTAAAGAGATAGAAAACAGTACTTGATTTTCTTTTCATAAAACAAGGGGAATTTAAGAAAAGATTTATCCCTCCAAAAGATTTTCGTGAATTAAAACAATTCTAATGACATCATCAAATGCACAATATCAATGTGACCTTCCATACCCTTCACAAATAATTAATATCAAAATCTTGCATCATAATATCTAATTTGTAAGAACATGATAAGACCTCACCACTTATTCTACACTTTTGAAAGTATGAAAATCCTATTAAATTCTTACAGAAAATTTTTCACAATATTCATTACAGAATAACCAAATGCTAAAATAACATATGCAACTATTTCCTACATTTTCAAGGTATGTGTTTTCATACAAGGCCAACCCAAGAGTTTATAGAGCGAGTAAAGGTAAACAAAATACTCTCCGCCCGCATTACATGATATTATTCAATTTAGTCAAGCTGGAGAGCATATTAAGTAAATTTTTAAGTTTCTACAAGACTACAACGATTGCTTTTTTTCTTGAAGTTGGGCTTGGGTTTGAGATGACCTCCCAAAAGCATATGTACTGTATTTAGTAGAGATCAAAAGCTTTGTAGTTCACAAAACCTGATAATTAACCAAAAGTCATTTCTTAAAGTTTACATGTAACATATCAATAATCTCCAAGAAATCAATAAAATTGGGTTAGAGTCAATACAGAAAGTGAGAAACATTTTCAAGTGAAGAAAGCTAAACTAGTTGAACTCAACTAACTCAAATGCTATTCAATATTTCTAGTAACACCCCAATAAAGAGTTTCCATCCACATTTGTGGTAAACACTTTAGGTTTAAGCAATCAGATACATCATTATGAAATGAAACTAATGAGGTAGGAACCATAAAAAAAAAAATGAATCGATTAAAATCAAAATATTAAAGTAAGGTTTTTCAAAGAATATACGCTGAATTACTTCGGTATAACAAGTCTAATGTCATTATCTGCCTCATAATTTAACTTGACACCTTATTTTCCATCCATGGTCACAAGTCACAACCGCCTTGAATTAAGGCCAATGGATACCACCCGTATTTAGGAGTTGCCATCCACGGTTACCGCAACCGTCTCAAATTAAGGCCACTGAGTACACCCCATATATTTTCACCCACACTCACAACAACTGCCTCAGATTACGGCCATCAAGTTCACCGGATGCAAGTGGGTTCTAATAAGTTTTGGATCATTCACCCTAGGGATACATGATGCTTGCTTAATCTATTCCAATTTCTTTTAATAGATAAACAAATCAACTTCAAAGTTTCATTAAATATTAAACATGAACTGAAACAGTCTCAAGCAAATCAAATTCGGTTAAATAAATGTTTCATCTTGTAAAGTTACAAGTCAAGCTATAAACAAGGCTTTCACCAAACAACCTCTCTTCAAAAATTTATCGAAGATAAAATATAAATCCAATCAATGTGAAACTTTATAGTCCAATATTATAAGTAGACAAATGAATGTTTGATTTCTAAAATTTTCAGGTCATTTGAAAGCCGTTTGATAATATTTTAACGTAACCAAAGTGAGAGGATAAAACCAGCTAGTGTGACACGGCATTCTACAGCCCTACTTCGAAAATTTACTGAAGATAAAATACACAATCATTTCAAATGAAACCTTCCAACTCTTGTATACATAAAGCTTTTATGTCTAAAACTTTTACATAAATTGCGTATCATTTGATACAAGCAAAGTGGAGATATATAACCAACTCTAAAACAGGGCAAAACACAACCTCATTTCGAAATTCATAAAGAATAAAATAAGCATCCATTCAAAGAGAGATTTTCCAGATTTCAACTAGACACGAAGCTTATATATAATATATCCTAAAATTTCATGACGTTCTGACATTGTTTAATAGGGTGTCAAGCAAGAGAAAAACAGGGGACCAAAGCTGTTAGCAGGGCCAGCCCTTGTACTTAAAAAAATGCACCAAGAATAAAATATGAACTCGATGAATTCAAAGATTTCCAAAACTAGAACAGGTATATGAAAGTCTTAATATTTCTAATTTCGTGTCATTTGATTATCATTTTCTTGGGCTTTCACTAAATCAAAGAGAGACAAAATTTCTCTACAACGAATAACTACAATACACCATAAATTGAGATTAAATCACAAAATAAGGCTAATTGATCTAACATCATGTAAGAATACTATGTAACTAGAGTCTTAGAAGGCTTAAGTTGTGTTAACATAAGTATATATATTTACTTGACAAATCCCAGACAAGCATATTAAGAATTCAAGCTTGAGAAAATAAATCAATTCCACAATGAAAACTACAACTTACCTGTGTAAATACTAAATTTAAACACTTATGTTTAGATAACTTGAGCTTACTAAAGCTCTTGTTATGTAATGTCCTTACTCTTTACATAATGTTGGTTATTTTGTGATTTAATCCAAATTCTATGATGCATTGTAGTGTTTTGTTGAAGAGAAAGTCTCTCCCACTTTGATTTATTGAAAGCCCAACTGCCCAATTAAATAAGCATCAAATTCTGATATTGAGACTCTTTATATGCCTATCCTAATTTTAATAATTTTTGAATCTAATAGGTTCATATTTTATTCTTGGAGTAATTTAAGTAGCGTGATACTAAGGTTAGCATGCAAACAACTTTGGTCCTCATTTTTTTTTTCTTTACCTTACTTCTCTTTCTTCTCCCTTGTCGAAACTCATCCTTCTTCCTTTCCTCCCTTTTTTCTCTTTTTTCCTTTTCCTTTTTCTTTTTCCCCTCCTTTTTTTCTCCATAGCCACTCACTTTAGTCTTTCTTTGTAAGAGAATGAGCCTCATGGCTTTCTCTCATTGCTCATTTGAATCTCTTTTATTCTTTTGATTCTTGCAATTTAATATCTAATACTCGTCATATTTAGAGTCTCACCCAAATTAATTTAGAAATTTAACCATAACGTATCCACACAACCCATTTATAAAATGATATTACTATTACACAATATCTATAAAATCAATATACCAACATACCAATGAAGAGGGCTCCTCCCTTCATTATCTGGTGCATCAAAATCAGCATGATAATTTGCAACAATGTGATTTAAGAAATCTGTCTGTCCATATTGAGCAGCAACATGAATTGGCTGCAAACCATTGTACATAATATTTATATTACCGCAATTATACAATACTATATTCTTTTCACATACATTACCTTATTCAACACAAACGCTACTAATTCTCAACTATCCATAAAACAAAATATATTCGTAAGAAGAATTGATAATTTACCCGATACCCATTTACATCAGCCACCTCAACCCGAGCTCCATTCTGCAAGAGCACATCTGCCACAGCAATCGAACCTCTAACAGCTGCCCAATGTAATGCTGCCTGCTTGTTGTTGTCAATTGCATTGACATCGCCCCCATGCTTCAACAATGATAACAAAAAATAAATAAATACTTAGTAACAAAAATTCACCACAATGTGCATTAATTAAATGCTCATGTATCATGTATGTATGCATGTGCACACAACCCACAAGCACATATATGTATATAAAACACATAGCCAGAAAGATCTGAAGGCTCGTATAAACAAAATAGTCAAAAGCACACCTCCACTATAAACTGCAAGTTAGTGAATTCGAACTCTCTTTATAATCACTGTTCTCACACTGTTACAAAGCAACCCAAAATTACGTTTCTGTTTTCCAATTTTGGATTTTCTATTTCCTCCCAATCTCCCATACTTGAATTATATTTTTTAAATTACAACTATTTATGTAGATGCCTTATATAACTCTGATAATAAAAAATGAAAACTATAATTATGTATGCATAATTAGATACATTCAATTATTCAAATGCACATATTCATATACATTTAAGTAAGAAGAACAACAAAGGAATGAAAATATAGAGTAACATATACAACTCTAAGAAAATGTAACAAACGCATGTACACATACAATAAGCACAAAAACAAGACCATAGTACCATACTCGAACAAATAAAGAAAAAAAGCATAATTTAGCAAGTCCACACTACCTGAAGAATGTACTGAGCAATATCGGCAAAGTTGTTGAGAGCGGCCCACTGAAGGGCGAAATAGCCATTGCCGTCAGTTCTGGAGACAGAAGCGCCGTCTTCTTCAACGAATTTTCTCAGTTTCTGGAAATCGCCATAAGCAGAAGCAGAGAAAACGTCAGTAATTGCAACCTGGTTGTTGTTTTGGTGGTGATCGGCTTTCAATTCTGTTGATGCGACAACTTCGATCTCTGAAGAAGCCATAGATATGATCAATTTACAAATGAAAGTACGTCTTTCAATCAACAGACCTTTCTAATTTTTTGAGGTTTAGCCATTAGGGTTTACAGCCAATAACAGATTTTTGTTGATTTTTTCTTTCTTTTTTTTTTTGGAATCTTTCTCCTTTTTTTAATCAATATATTAATTAAAGAAATAATAATAATTAATGATAATATAATGCCAGATTGTGACCCGTACAGCATCGTAAAATATAATGTATTCGTTGCCGGATTTATGATTTAAATTTTTTTCATATTCTTATATTTTTATTTTTAATGCTCCAAGAGCATCGTCAATGCTATTATGTATTTTTGAGTTTCTAAATAATATCATATCAGTATTTCTATTCAATATAAGTCCATTTTTGAATTTTTTTTAGAGAAATGCATATTCACATCTCCAATGTAATTATCTAAAATCAAATATGTATCTATTTTTTGACCAATCAGTATAAAACAATTATTACATTCTCTCTCCTCTTTTATTTTACAATTACATGAGATTTAATATTATTGGTTGAAATAGTTAGAAATCCTTGTTAGCATTTCTAGGAGAATTTCTAGAATTAGAAACTCAACTCCATATTCTCTAACTTTTTTTTTTGCCACATCATCTCCATATTCAACTTAGATAATTGTATTGGAGAGAGTTTTTCTAACTTCTTTAGTATCTATCCTATGTGGCACTCTATTTTCTCCAAATGCATAATAGCATTGGAGATGCTCTAATGTCTCATATCAAGATTTTCAATCCAAATTGTGCAGGTTTTTGATCGTTCGGTTTCTAATTTATATCGGAAACAACTAAAAGGGAAAAAACAAAAGAAAAAAAACATATAAAACAACTCTTTTTTTACTAAACTGCTATATAGTATAATAGATTTAATCTTATAATCGAAAATAACAAATGTTAGAAAGAAAAAGACACCAAAAAATAATTTAGCAACAAACTTCTTACAAAAACCTACCACTATTCTTAGAGGTCGTTTATTTTTTTATCTGAATACTGAACAGTCCTGAATTTTTCTGAAGACTGAATAGGGACTGAAATCTGAACCTGAATGACATGTTTGTTTTTTTTTTCTCACATCTGAATGTACTGTCAACATGTTTGTTTTTTAAAAATAAAATTATCTGAAAATACGTAATTTTACATTTATACCTATACTAATTAAAAGAAATAATTTAATATGCACCATTCTTTATAACATTTTGTATGTTTTTTTTTTTACAAACAAAGTTCAATTTAACAAAATAAAAAATTAATCAAAGATTATAGTTTTACATGTTCTACAAACAAAGTTTAAGTTAAATTTATTGTATAAAAAAAGTTACAGTTCAAGTTCAATTTGTATGTTGTCCACGCTTTCGGTGAATATAATTCATGAAACCATTTTTGTTTTTTTAGTTTCCTAGATCAGATGCACCGGAAACCAAATAAAAAAAAGTTCTTGAATTTTTCATATACAATAATTCTATAACATCTTCAAGCCACGAAATCTACTCAATATGATAGACAAATTTATTGAGCACTATACGAATAGTTAGATAAAAAAAATAAAGAGTTCTTACCAGGATTTGACAGAAGAGAAATTCAATTGTTCAATCTCTGAAAAAATTCATTATGAGAAGTAATTAGGGTTTTTTTTTTCTTTTCTAAAACATGTGTAAATAAGAAATATGTTAAAAGAAAAAATTTTATACCATATCAAATTAAAATAGATTTGGAAATATATCTTTTTCTTGTAGGATAGACTTGGAAGAAAATATTTTAATTGCAATCCAGTGATTTGGAATTAAGTTAAAAGTCAGGATTTCTTACTTTTTATTTTAAATTGTTTTTTGATATTTTTAAGTTGTTTGACCATTTAAAAAAATAAACAAAACAACTTAATGAGTTCAATTCAGACTCATTAAGTCTTAAGTAAAAAAAACAAACGACCCCTTACATTTAAAATATTCTTTGATTCTTTCTCATATGTACACTCCATATGTTAACTTTAATTATTTATTCTAGACATGGAATGCTTCGTGTGTCTTGAAAATGAACCAATGACTTTGTGTCTTCATGAGCTAAACTTTGTGTTTTCTTTAACTATTCAATATTTCGAGATTGTAAGAGGGAGTATGACTCAAATCCACAACTTCTTGAATACAAGTGTAAGTGAGAGGTTTATCACTGAGCCAACCTCATCTTTTCATAATGTAACCACACATTACAACTTCTGAGATGTAGTAACAACATCAACAATAACATTGTAAAGTGACTTGTATAATAATACATATATACATAATAAAGCTTTCAAGAGGGGGGATTCATTATTCATTATTAACCCTACTTTCACAAGACCACCACACAATACCATACTCCCACACAACAATTCTCTCATCCATCGCTACACATTAAAGATTCTAAAACGAAGAAGATTTCATCATTGAAGATTTGAAGAATTCATTGAAGGCCAAGATGGGTTCTATCTCTTCTCTAGATATTTTCATCATGTGTAACTAACTCCATACTAGTGAATCGATGTGAATTGATGTGAACCCATGTGATGCTCATGTTATGATTCAAACTCCATATTTTTATTAATCAATTCAAGTTTAGATTTGTTAAATTCATTATATGTTTGTATTCTTGACTTGTATTGATCTATGGAAATTAATTGATACTTGTCTAGGATTTTGATAATTTATTAATTGAGATTACGTTATAAGACTATAGGTTCTTATAATTGCTTTTCAATTGAATGAGTATAATTGTTCTTGATATAGGAATATGCGATGATATTTTGGTTCACAAATTCTTGCACGTAATGTGTTTCTGGTTATTGCTCACACCTTCGACGAGGGTGAGTAGTGATTGAGAACACGTGGTTAAACCCGAGTAGGAATAACGGTAATACCATACTTAAAGATGAGAATGAACCCTAAATTTGGATTAAATCTTGTTAATGGAATTAATTGATGAACATTGAGTATTGCATATGAGGAGCATCGGTTACCTGGTCTTTCATCTCTTGATCACAACACAACATTCTTCTAATTTGATTTCTTAGTTTAATTTAATTTAGTTTTAGTTTATTCAAACTCTCAACAATCTTTCGGTTACTTTTAGTTTAACTTTAAATTGTAATTAGTTTAATCGATAAATCAATTTTCCTCATGGGAACTGATCTCTACTTGTCATTGTACTTATCTTCACGATTCGTGCACTTGCGAGTTCAATTTTTATAACACGGTTTTACAATATCTGGTATATTTTTCTAATCTTATAGAGTGATTGACCAATCACCAAGCCCGTTGAATACATACATCAATAACACTACATTTTTAACTAAAATAGATTCAAAAGTATTAGAGCATCTCCAATGGGGCTCTCTCAATTTTAACTAAATTTTAGCTAGTAACTTTTCATGAGTTCACTCCAACCATCCTCTCTATCATAGCTAGACATTAATATTTAATATTTTTGAATTTAAAATATAAATAAATTTATTTTATTTCAAATTGTATTTAAAATATAAAATATTATATTCCAACGGCTATATTCCAACGGTCATATTTCAACCTTTATGATTAAGATCACCTCATTTCTCATTTTCACTCACATAAACTTTATTTATCAACAACTTATATTATCAATAGTTATGGCTCGTAATCGGTTAGCCAATATGCTTTTCGACGACGATTTTGACAATGAATTTCAATTGTTAGCAATAACAGTCATTGAAGAAGAAGAAGAAGAAATATCGAACGAGGTTCAAACTTCACGACGTCGTGGTTCCATTCCAAGCCACGATGTTTAGTGGTGGCAATTTGGGCCGGGCCGGCCCGGCCCATTAGGCTCGTCTGTTAAACGGGCGGGGCCAGGCCCGGACCGTCATGGAAAACGGGTCGGGCCAGACTGGCTTGTTAGACAAAAATGGGACTAGGCCTGGGTCCAAGGCCCGTGTAGGGACAAGCCGGGCCGGGCTTGGGTCGGGCTGGCTCGTTAAGGCTTTAACGGGCATGTAATGGGCCGGCCCGTTAAAGACCCGTCGGGCTTCGAATTTTTTTTTAATACAATATTATATTTTTATACATTGTAATAATTTTAAGTAATTAATGTAATAATTTTAATATGAAATATAATATTATTCATTTCATACAACACTTAATGCGGACATTAAATAAATAAAATAAATTTATTAGTATAATAGTATATTAGTATAATAGTATATAGTATATAAATAATATATTAAATAAATAAAATAAATTTCAAAATAGTTGAAAGAGTGAGTGAGAGATGTTGGAGATTGTAGAGAATAGAGAGAATAAGAGAGTAGGGAAGTAGAGAAAATGTAGAGAATGAGGTGAGGGTAATGAGGTATTTAGAGGAAAAAGTAAGGTAAGGGTATAATTGGAAAAAAAATGTAATTTTCAAAAGTTTTGAATATTTTTTTCCAATTATAAATGTAATTTTTTTTCCATAACGGTCACTTGGCTAATTACAAAAGCCACCCCTCAATTCAAATTTAAAAAAAAAATCAAAATTTTTTTAGGCCGCGGGCTTTGTGGGCCTTACCGGGCCCGGCCAGGGTATTTTCCAAATGGGGGCCCGCCTGGACTGCCAGCGAAACAGGCTTGGGTCTGGCCTGTTTCGCTAGCGAGCCGGGCCGGTCCGGGCAGCCCACGAAAGCCCGGCCCAAAATGCCAGCACTAACGATGTTATTCAACGTGATAGAGTTGCATGTAATGATAGACTTTATCATGACTATATTGCCAAAATGCCAACATTTTCTCCTTGTTTATTTCGGATGAGGTTTCAAATGAATCACCCATTTTTTTTTCGCATTCAACATGGTTTGAAAGCTTATGATCCATACTTTGTCCAAAGAAGGGATGCTTGTGCAGTTATTAGTTTGTCATCCCTTCAAAAAAAATTCAACTGCATTTAGGATGCTTGCTTATGGGGTACCAGCAGATTCTGTCGATGAGTTCATGGGGATTAGAGAAAGCACTATCATAAAGAGTCTTAAAAAATTTATGAAAGCAATTATTGTAGTGTTTTGGGATGAGTATTTGAGATCACCAAATAATGATGATATTACTATATTGCTGGAGTTTAATAGTCGTCATGGCTTTCCTGAGATGTTGGGGAGTATGGACTGTATGCATTGGAAATGGAAGAATTGTCCTGTTGCATGGCAATGTATGTATTCCTGGTCACATCCATGAACCAACAATTATTTTGGAAGCTGTAGCTTCATATGATCTTCGGATATGACATGCATTTTTTGGATTACTAGTATCTCTTAATGACATCAATGTACTAGAGAGATATATGGTCTTTAATGGTCTTGTTGAAGGACGTGCTCCTCTTATCAATTATTCAATTAATGGCCATGAATATATAATGAGATATTATTTAGCCTGACGGTATATATCCCTCATGGTCAACATTTGTAAAAACAATTACATTTTCAAAAGGAAATAAGAATAAACATTTTGCTGAAACTCAAGAGTCTGCAAGGAAAGATGTTGAACGAGCATTTGGGGTGCTTCAGTCACGTTTTAAGATTATTCGTGGATCGGTCGTTTTTGGATCAAGAAACACTTAATGATATTATCAAGGTGTACATAATAATGCATAACATGATCGTTGAAGATGAGAGAAATATTGGCCAGCTTGACTTCAACTATGATGTGATTAAACAAAATCAACATGTTTCTGTGTCACATGAGTGTACACCTGAACTATATGAGTTTATTCAAACTCATCATCAAATTAGAGATAGACAAACTCATTCTCAACTTCAGGCAGATCTTGTTGAGCTATTGTGGCAGAAACATGGAGTGTAAGGAAAAACTACTATTTCAATTTCATTACATAATCGCATTACATGATTATACTACATGATTACATTTACTTTTGGAAGCTTATTAGAACTACTATTAACTCTTTTCGCAAGGATTTCCATCTGGAAGCTCTCGTAATATTGTGCTTTAAATGCAGGCATGTTAGTAGTGTCAATGGACATTATTCTCTCTTATTCCTTTTATGCTTTCAAACGAAATTTCTCTTGCTCAATAATAAGCTTTTCTTGTTCTTGAGCAAATGTTTTTCTCATAAAGTTCCATTTTCTTGCGATCCTTTTCTTTTTTTTTCTCTTCTTGATATTCTTGTAAAAGTAAAGTTACAGGTGTGATTGGATTTTTTTTCTTTTCCTTTTTTGTATGTCATTTGCTGCCTTTCTACCTATTGGTCTTTCAAAGTCGAAAAATGTTTCATTCGACACATCATCTTCTTCTAAATTTATAGAAGTTGGAGTAGATGGAGAAGAAGTTGATGGACTAGAATTCTTTCTTGTTTTGACTTCTTCTTTGAACCATCCATCATCCATTTTGGATGGTGCCTCAATTCATGCTAACAAGGTAAAATTTGAAATGGTTGACCTTGAACTTGTTGGCACAATGCATTTGCTTGAAAAATCTGAAATTAATAAGAAAATAAATAAATTAATAACTATATTAAAATCAGAAAATACAATTAATATAAATATATTAATTTTTGAAGTTGTGTAAGAAAAGAATTATATTATTTGCATTAAAAAACTGTTGTACATTCTACTATACTTATACAGAACTATTAGCTATTCTTTAGGACTAAGTTACAGCTCTAAATCCCTAAATTATAGCTATACATTGATTACACATAATTACATAGTTGACTAATCTGAGGATCCTCCTAGTAATCCGGCTGGAATTACTAATCTGATCATATCTCCTGATTCTTAGGATCTGGAGAGGAAACTTTCCAACACTCCCCCTCAAGCTGGCTTGAAGATATCTTCTAAACCTAGCTTGCATATTAGCTTGTAAAATTGAGTCTTAGGCAGTCCTTTAGTGAGGCAGTCAGCAACCTGTTCAGTAATTGGCAGATATGGCATGCAAATCAGTCTGTTCTCCAACTTCTCTTTGATGAAGTGTTTGTCTATCTCTACATGTTTAGTTCTATCACGTAGAACTGAATTATGTGCAATGGCAATTGCTGATTTATTGTCACAATAGAGTTTTAATGGTTGTGGCACTGGTATCTTTAGGTCTTCAAGTAGCCTTTTAATCAATAATACCTCACGGATTCCAAGAGTTGCTGCTTTAAATTCAGCTTCGGCACTACCCCTTGCAACCACTCATTGTTTCTTGCTTCTCCAAGTAACAAGATTACCACCAACAAAGGCACAATAACCAGATGTCGACCTTCTGTCAGTCACACTCCCAGCCCAGTCAGCATCCGTATAAATTTCAACTTGAAGGTGTCATCTGCTAGCAAACAGTAACCCTCTTCCAGGTGTCCCATTTAGGTACCTTAGAATTCTTAGAATAGCTGCATGATGTTGAGGATCAGGTGAGTGCATAAATTGGCTTACCAAGCTGACTGCGAATGAGATATCGGGCCTAGTGTGAGCTAAGTATATCAGTCTCCCTACAAGCCTCTGATACTATTCCCTGTCAACATGTGTGTTCGGTTTTGTTGCTTCAAGCTTGAGATTCGGTTCAATAAAGGTCTCAATAGGTTTGCAGCCCATCAAACCTGTTTCCTTTAACAAATCCAACACATATTTCCTCTGGGAGACAAAAATTCCTTTCTTGGATCTTGCAAACTCCATTCCAAGAAAGTATTTAGTTCACCCAAATCCTTGATCTCGAACTCACTAGCCAAAGCCTTCTTTAATCTCTCAATCTCGATCATATCATCCCCGGTTAGGATGATATCATCTACATACACAATCAATATTGCCTTCTTCCCTTCTTTAGAGTGTTTAAGAAATAGTGTATGATCCCCTTGGCTTTGTTTATAACCGAATCCCTTAACCACCCTTCCAAACTTTTCAAACCATGCTTTTGAAGATTGTTTAAGCCCATATAGGGACTAAACCAATTTACACACATTCTCACTGCCTAGCTTTTTATCAAACCCTGATGGAATCTCCATGAATACCTCATCTTCTAGGTTGCCATTTAGAAAGGTATTTTTTTACATCCAACTGGTGGAAGGGCCAATTGTAATTTACTGCCACAGAAAGAAGAATTCGAATATAGTTAACTTTGGCTACTGGGGCAAATGTTTCTTGGTAGTCAAGGCCATAGGTTTGAGTGAACCCCTTTGCAACTAATCTAGCCTTATAGCTCTCAATAGATCCATCTGCTATATATTTGATTGTGAAAACTCATTTGCACTCAACAGTCCTTTTCTCTTTAGGTATGTCAACTACTTCCCAAGTCTTTTTTTTTCAAGGGCTAACATCACTTCCATAATAGCATTTTTCCATTTTGGATTTGAAAGGGCTTCATGTACGGTTTTAGGTATGTCATATTGTGATAGTTTTGATGTGAAAGCTCTATAACTATTGGACAACCTATGGTATGACAAAAATTTAGCAATAGGAGGGGAAGTGCACGATCTAACACCCTTCTTAATGGCTATATGAATATCAAGGTCTGTTTCAAAGTGTTCCATATTCTCAGGTTTATCAAGGAGTATAGAGACCTGTTTTGTTATAGGTTTAGGTGGAGGAGAAGAATTAATGACATAGATCTTACCTTGCTGATTTGCATGCGACTCGGGTTCTGGTCTGAGGGGTAGTGATTGATCAGAGCTTTGATGTAGCTGGGCCCTACTGTCAAGATTTTTCCTTTGAGTGTATACCTTCACATTTAGGTTCTCAACTTGTAAATTTCCTCCCCCTACATCAGACTCAGTATGATATGGCACAAAAGTAGGTTCTAGTTGTTCTAAAACTGGTTCAAATTCCTGATTTCTCACCTGATTGGAAGTCTAAAAACGACACCACCTCTGGTTGATTAATTGATTTATCAACTTCAAGATTTGTCACAAGGTTGGCTAATAGGATGAGAAATAGGAAAACTGGACTCAATAATAGAAAATACAGGTTCAAACACTACAAGAACTGGATCTGTCCCCTACAGATTTTTTGCCAAAAAATTATGGTTTCAGTTTCATCTTCTTGTGTGTTCTCCCCTTGAAGATGAGACTCAAAAATGGTTTGTTTTCAAAAAAGGTTACATCCATGCTAACATAAGTTTTTCGATTGCGATGATTAAAACATTTATACCCTCTTTTATTGGCTGCATAACCAATGAAAACACATTTTTCAGCCCTTACATCTAGTTTAGACCTAGAGATTGAAGGTTTATGAACAAAAACAATGCAATCGAAGATTTTTAGAGGCACAGAGGTAATTAACCGATTTGTGGGAAAGCATTTTTTTAAAGAAATTCAAAGGTGTGTCATGGTTTAATACTCTTGATGGAATTCTATTAATCAAATAAGTAGCAGTAAGAACTGTTTATCCCTAGAGATACTTAGGAACATTCATGGATAACATGAGTGCCCTACTTACCTCTAAGAGATGACGGTTCTTACGCTCCGCAATACCATTTTGTTGTGGGGTATTTCTACATGTGGATTGATGTTGAATACCTTTGTCAGGTTAGAAAACCACTAAGATGTTGATTAAAATATTCAGTTCCATTATCACTACGTAAAATAGTGATTTTAATTTGAAACTGATTTTCAACCATTTTGTAAAAGTCTTTAAAGAGTTTTCCAACTTCAGCTTTAGTATTCATCAAATCAATCCAACATAAGCTTGTGTGGTCATCTATAAATGTGACAAACCAATGTTTTCCACTTAGAGTAGAAAGATTAGAGGGTCCTCACACATCACTGTGAATTAGATAGAAAGGCTTTGATGCACTATATGGTTTAAAGGCATATAGATTCTGAGTACTTTTAGAAAAATAACAAATATCACACTGAAATTCTTTTATTGAAACACCTTGAAATAAACTAGGAAATAGATGCTTTAAATATGGAAAACTAGGGTGTCCTGGTCTAAGGTGCCACATCATTATTTCATCTCTAACTAGAAAAGGAAGAATCATTACAATTTAAACCTAGAGCTGAAGTATTACTCAGGAAATCTTCAAAATAGTAGAGCCTATCTTTCATCTTAGCACTGCAAATCGTCTTCCCCAAAGCCATATCCTAAAAGTCACTATTTAGTAGGAGAAAAAACAGTTGAACAATTAGAGTCTTGTGAGAGTTTATTGACAGACAACAGATTGCAAGAAAGATTAGGCACATGAAGAACATATTTTAATGTAAGGGTGTTTGAGATCTTAATAGAACCCTTTCTAGCAATACTAGAGAGGCTTCCATCAACTATCTTTACCTTCTGGTTACCGGCACATGGAGTATAAGTGTGAAATAATGATGGGATACCTGGTCATGTGATCTGAGGCACCAGAATCAATGACCCATGGTGCAGAGGCAAATGTACTTAAAAAAACTAGTAGGAATGTTACCCGTGTGAGCAATGAAACTGCTAGGAGTTGATGTAGTTGTCCCCGAATTAGGTGAGATTAGTTTCAGAAGTTGTTTAACCTGATCCTTATTGAGATAGGACTGCTCAGCTGAATGGGCTGTAGAAGCAGGTTTCTCCTGAGGTTTCCAGTTGGTTGGCTTACCGTGGATCCTCCAGCAAGTTTCACGTGTATGTCTTGGTATATTACAAAAATCACACCACACCTTAGGCTTATCCTCATTTTTCCTAACCTGAGCCTTAACCGGGCTTGGCTCACTATTTTTCTTTCCTAACTGTAAGAACCTCATTTCTATGATTGGCTTATTTCATGACAAATCACATTGGGATTATTTGTAATGGGTAGCTTAGGTTTTATTGTGGTTCTTCATCAACAAGCTTCCAAGATCCCATAGTGCTTCAAGAGAGGTAGTTTACTTGTCTTGACTCTTTTGAAGAGATTTTAGTTGCACACACTCACTTGCATGCATTATATTCTTGATATCATGCTATTGAATGATGAATTGTATACCTCTTTTCACACTCCACACTTGCACATTTTGCACATCACTTAGTGTGTTGAGTTTGCCCAGAAAAGAGAATTTCTTCTCTTAGCGCGGCCTAGACCGCTTGGCAAGACATGCTTGCACCGCGGCATACAGAGCGGTATACCTCAGCAGGGTCATGCTTCCTGTACCGCTTCCTGTACACTTGCACGCAAAGCGACCCAAGTCGCGGTGTTGTCCAGTAGGCCTCTGTTGCCCATACCGCGGCCTGTGCACCATGCATGCACAGCGCCCTGCACCGCGCTGTTGTCCAGACGGTGCACTGCTGTGTGTACCGCGGTCTGGACACTTACCCGAGCCACGGTCCAGCAAGCGGTATTGACGGGATTTTGTTTCTCAAACCCAAAACGACGCAGTTTTGTCTAGAGTTTCTATATATATGTTCTCTTCTTCCCCAACTCGTTTAAGAGTTTCATGAACCCATTTTTGTGAGAGAGAACAACCCTAAGAGAGAGAAAGCTTCAAGCTTTGTTCCTTGACTCTCCAAACCCAAAACCCATCACCTTCATGCATTCCTAAGCATCTTTAAGGCATGGGTCTTCATCATTAGCTGACTTGGTAAGCTGAATAAAAACCCCATATTTATCATTTGTTCATACTTTCCAAGATTGTGTTTTTATTGCATTTATTAGTTGATTAAATGCTAGGACTCTATTTAATTCATATATTGATGAGTTCCTTTGTATGATTGGGTTTGTATTGTGATAGCTTGCATTTAGGACATATTTGCCCTCTAGCTAATTAGGACTCATTGATTGCATTTGTTAATTGCATTTATTGTCCTTGCCATGATTAATGACAATATATGTTGATATGGCTTTGTTTGATGACTAGAGTTAGACTTGCACATCTATATCTAGTTAGGTCTTTATGAGCATTCATATAGACATTGATATCTAGGATTTGTACTTAATGTCATCTTAAATCCCTAGATAAGCATTTAGTGTTGCCTAGCATTATTTGTATTTTGAGTATTCATATATTCACTTAGGTTGTTAATCTCTTCTTGAGAGTTAAGTCTTGTGACTACAAGGTGTAGTGCACAAGCAAGTGAAGTCTTGCAACCAAGGTGTGGTTGGCAAGCAAAGTGATCAAGGATTCACTATAAAGGCCCGTTGGGTAGTAGTGGTGGGTTAGTGACCGAGAATGGTGTGACTAGAGGTCAACCTAGGTTGTAAACATCATTACAATAGTGGATTTGAGGATCGTGTGTGGCTAGAAGGATAGCCCGTGGTTTTTCCCTTGTTGAAGGGTTTCCACGTAAAAATCAAGTGTTATTTATATTCCGCACTTTTACTTGATTTTGTATGTTTGTTTATGTTGGGTTATGTTATTAATATTGACTAATCGAAAAATTGGTAATAATCGATTAACAACCCATTCACCCCCCCTCTAGGTTGTTAGACACACGCTTATAGTGTATTTTCACTAACATCACTGTCCGTCAACTCTCTTCCCTCATTACTTCAGCAAGACATCATTCAAAGAGGGAAGGGGTTGTCTCCCAATAATTCTGCCCTGGACCTCATCAAATTCGACATTAAGGCCTGCCAAAAATTTAAATATACGGCTGTTCTCAGTTACCTTTTAGAAATAAACCCCATCAGCTGGATCCTTCCATTTGTGGTCATAAAACATGTCGAGATCTTGCCACAACCGTGTGAGACTAGCAAAGTAGATAGTAACCGAGTCCGTTCCTTGCTTGGTGCTTCCAATATTCAATTCTAGTTCATATATCTGGGACTGATTGCCCAGATCTAAGTACATCTGTTTTAGGCTTGTCCACATCTCCTTGGCAGTTGAGAATCCTAGATAGTTTGCACTGATCACCTCCTCCATTGAGTTCACCAACCAGGACATCACCATGGAGTTCTCTGTATCCCACACTACATGTTGTGCATCTGTGATAGGCGGTTCTATTTTGTCTCTAGTTAAATAACCTATTTTACCTCTGCCTCGGATATACATCTGGACAGAGAGTGACCAACGGAGAAAATTGTCTCCATTAAGCTTGATATTTGTGATTTTGATTGGGTGGTTATTGTCAGAAGGAGGAGTTGTGGGAGGATGATTGTATGCAGGAGTGGGTGAAGCAACGGTGATAGTTTCTTTGGACATGATGAAGAATAATAGATGTGAAAGTAAAACACGTCAAGGAATAAGTCCAAGAGCTTTACGGAAAAGAGGAAAAAAAACATCCTAGGTTTCAGAGTTAGAACCAGTCTTTGATATCATGAAGTTGTGTACGAAAAGAATTATATTATTTGCATTAAAAAACGCTTGTACATTCTACTCTACTTATACAGAACTATTAGCTATTCTTTAGGACTAAGTTATAGCTCTAAATCCCTAAATTATAGCTATACATTGATTACACATAATTACATAGTTGACTAATCTGAAGATCCTCCTAGTAATCCGGCTAGAATCACTAATCAGATCATATCTCCTGATTCTTAGGATCCGGAGAGAAGACTTTCCAACAATTTTCATAATATTAATACATTGTCTTGCTCGTTGAGATCACTTTGTTGTCTTGCATTAATTTGAGCAAAGTATCCACAAAACTTATTCACTGAGAGTTGAATTCTCGACCAACAGTGCATTAGGAAATTGACAGTCCATTCAAATGCAAAGAGCTTGTGTTGATGAAAGTAATCATAAATTCTTGTAATTTGGCTCAATTGAAGCACACATAATCGATGTTGTACATAATCATGTATACTCTGACCAATTTAAGAACTAAGTTGCTGACTAATCATCCAAATAAACAACTCCAATTATATAATTCATCCATTACTTCAATAAGAAATGAAAAGGCGGATATAATATAGAAGATAAAAGATGTGGCATAAATACCCATGACATCAACTAAATCTTTCACATCATGCTCACATGTTGTACCTCGTAAAAATAGAGAAAAAATTTTAAAAACTGCTCAAGCCCTAACCAAACACATGAGGACAAAAATAATGAGGAGGTACCTACACATGCTACTCTCCAAAATCTTGTCTCAGTTTACTGAGAACATATTCCACTCTCGGATGAGCTTGAAGAAATTATGATGTTGTCACCTTTTTTTTAGAAATTGTTTAGAAAAAGCATACCCAATCCCTGAATTAAGAGAAAAGAATAATAGAATGAAATTTGAGGCATAAATCATCGTAAAAAATACAAAAAGAAGAGAAATACATAAATTTTTATTGATACATGGTCTTAAGTATGAGGAGCGTATATGCCCAGAACCAATTTGGTTTTCCTTCATTTGTTGTATCACAAACATATTATGTACATGCCATATTAAAGATGATAATTAAGAAACAAAGCATAGTAAAGCAAATAAATATATAGAGAAGTGTGTATATATATATATAATATATATAGAGAGAGAGAGAGAGAGAGAGAGAGAGAGAGATATAGATTTTTACCTTATGGGTTATAGACGATGGTGCATTGGTAATAGATTATGAGCTTTTTCAAACACATCAAAAATCATATAAAAGAAAATAAAAAAGAGAATGCGAGATAATGTTGAATAGGAAAGGTTTAATGGTTTTTTTTTTCTATTGGATTGGTTAAGAGAATTTAATTATTATCCCATTAATTATGGGATTGCCTATTGATTTGTGATTTATGAGATTGTCTTTTGATTTTCAATTAATTATGAAACCTATTCAGATTTTGGTGATCGTAATATATATAGAAATTTGATTTTGAATTTATTAAAGGATAATGATTGGGTGTTGACCGGTCAGCACCCAAAATACTGACTCAATGATGTGTCCAATTGAAATGTAACACATACATATGAGTTTCAATACTTGTCTAACTATTTAGATTCTGTGTTTGAACATGTGAAGAGAAATGAGTTAATTGTTTCACATGGATAAAATAATAAAGGACATGTATTATAATTCAATTGGGCCGCATCATTTGGGTCAGCACTCAAGCATTATCTTTTATCAAATTATTATTCAATTAGTTAATTCAATTAATCAATTAATATTAGTATATTTTTTAACTATTAATGTTGTGTCTTTTGAATTTGACCAAATTATTAATTAATTAGTTAAATATAATTTTTTTATAAAAAAACTAATTAATGGCCAAGACTTATTATTATAGTTTCTTTTGATTTTGAATTTACTAAATTATTAATTAATTGATTAGTCATTTAATATATATATATATATATATATATTTATTTAGAAGGAAAGATATTCATTAAAGAAAGAGCTTACAAAGAATTTGGGCAATCGCCCAAAACGATCGGAACCACCCAAGAATGGACCTCCTCTATCCAGAAACCATTAGTATCCGACCTTACACCTAACTTAGCAAGGCAATGAGCTGCCATATTAGCTTTTTTATGAACAAAAACCATTTTGCACTCTTGGAATTTAACTAGTAGCCTACGAATATCTGAAACAATGAGACCAACATCAAAGTTAACATTAGCATGGGAGTTTATTAAGTTTACAACCACTTGAGCATCGGATTCAATAGCGTAATGCCAGAAGCCTGCTTCAAGAGGAAACTGGATGCCTTTGAGAATTGCGGTAGCTACTGCAATCTGAGGATTATAGCCTGCTCTAATGGATTGAGAACTCGACGCCATAACAGCTCCAGAAGAGTCTCGGACAATGATCCCAATTCCAATCCTCTTCTTTTCCGCATCAATCACCGCATCGGTGTTAACTTTAAACCAACCCACGAAATGGGGGCTCCATGAAGAAGCAGCTAAACAAGTAGCTGCAGAGCTCGCCTGATACCCACCATTTGCTCTCCGAAAATCTTCCAAATATGAATCAACCCAGGAGTAATATCTACATCATAAAGGGAAGTGGAATTGTGCACCTTTCCATTACGACTGTACCATAAGCGCCAGAGTATCACACAAATGAGTTCAATTTCCTCCAACCGCAGCTGATTTTTGCAAGCTAACATGAAGTCTAGAAACTAAATATCATCCTTGGCAAAAATCCCAATCACAAAAGGACATCTACTCCTAACCTGTTTTAAAGATGGGCAGCTCTACAAAGCATGCATAATTGTCTCCGATCTATACTTGCACTACGGGCATATACTGTCCAATGTCATCTTTCATCTTGAAAGCACAGCCAAAGTTGGGAGTCAATCGTGGCATGCTCTCCATATAAACATCTTGACTTTAGTAGGAATTTTCAGACGCCAGGGGAATTTCCACCAAGATTCGGAATCACTAAGTCCTACAGGGCTAGGCGGAGACAGCAAAGAGCAACCAATGTGATATCCACTTTTAACAGAAAAAGATCCCAGCTTATCATAATGCCAAGTACTTGTATCATCAGCCTGGGTAAAAGAGCATGGGATGCTTAGAATGGAATCTACATCCTCTGGTAAAAAGCACTCACGAATAAGCCTCTCATTCATTCCATGCCCCTGAAGGCTTTTTCAGCATTTGCACTTTAGCCAACTCACCCAATACAGGAGGAGTGATAACCTTACAAGTCGTTGGTCTTGACAGCCATCGATCCTTATAAATATAAACTGAATCCCCTCTCCCAATCAGCCAACGAGATCCCTTCTCTAATAACTTTTTACCCCACATCAAACTTCTCCACACGAACGAGCTAGAAGCCCCACACTCAGCCTGTAAAACAGAGGACTCGAGATAATAACATTGCTTCAAAACCTTTGCCGCTAAGGAATTCGGTCTAAACAAAAGTCTCCAGCATTGTTTAGCTAACATCGCCTTATTAAACAAAGATAAGTCTTGAAACCCCAAGCCCCCACAATCTTTATTACGACACATAAATTTCCACGAGCACCGGTGAATTCTTCTTCTCTCATTATCAGATCCCCACCAGAAATGTGCACTTAGCCTATGCAAATCATCAATTAAAACTTTAGGCAGTCTAAATAAGGACATAGAATACATCAGAATCGATTGGATGATAGCCTTTAAAAGCACTTTTTTACCTCCCGACGAAAAAAGCTTACTTTGCCAACCCTTCACCCGATCCCATACCCGCTCACTTATGTTTGCAAACAACTCCCTTTTATTTTTCCCTGCAAAACTCGGCAGCCTAAGGTATCTGTCATGACATCTAAGCAATTGCACTCCAAGGATTTGAGCTAAATTATTTGCTCTATGTTGAGAGACCCCATTGTTAACGCACATATCAGATTTTTGGAAATTAATTACTTGCCCCGACGCCTTTGCATACTTATCTAAAATTTGATTAATGGTTTGACAATCCTTCTCAAAAGCTTGTGTAAACATCATACTATCGTCTGCAAAAAAAAAGTGTAATTTTTGGCCCACCTCTATTACACCGGAAACCATCCAACTTTCTCTTGCTTTCAGCATCTAGAATCAATTGCGATAATCCCTCAGCGCACACAAGGAACAAATAAGGGGACAAAGGGTTCACTTGGCGAAGGCCCCTGGAAGGTTGCAAAGATCCACAAATCTCCCCATTAATTAAATAAGAGAAAGAGACTGATCGGACACATCTCATAATACGATTTATCCGGGAGGTGGAGAAATCTATCCGATTCAACATTCCAGCGAAAAAAAACCCACTCCACCCGATCATAAGCCTTTGACATGTCAAGTTTGAGGGCTAGCGAACTTTTCTTTCCATTTTTCGTTCTCCTCAGAGCATGCATGCATTCGAAACCCACTATGGCATTATCCGAAATCAAACGACCAGGAATGAAAGCACTTTGAGTCTCGAAAATTACTTCCTCCAAAATGTTTCGGAATCTATTAGCAAGTGCTTTTGCCATAATTTTATAGAGTATATTACAAAGGCTAATTTGGCGGAATTCAGAGATCATCTCTGGCCTTTTAACTTTGGGGATCAGAACAATGAGTGTTCGATTAACCATATCCAAATTGTAACCTTCATTCAATACACATAAACATGCCTTTGTAACCCTCTCACCCACCGTTGGCTAGAATTTCTGATAAAAAAGAGCAGGAAAACCATCAAGCCCCGGAGCTTTCGTTGGATGCATATCGAAAACTGCTCTTTTAATTTCATCCGCCAAAAAATTTGCATCCAAATATGCACCCTTGCCAGCCGACAGTCGTGGTTTAACACACTGAAAAATCTGATCCAAGACAAGTTGGCTCGGGGCACTTGAGCAGAAAAATTCAGAGAAATAATCATCAATGATACCAATCATGCCGTCTCTATCCTCCCTCCAAACACCAGAGCTATCATAAAGCCCTTTAATAACATTCTGAGTGCGCCTGAAAGTTGCTCTATAATGAAAATATTTTGAGTTCCTATCTCTGCTCTTAATCAATTTTCACGAGAACGTTGTTTCCAATACACCTCTTCTTGCTCCAATAATGAATCTAAATCCCCCTCAATCCGTCGGATTTCCTGCCATGATCCTGCCTTAATTTGATGTGAAGCTAAACGTAACTCCTCACTCTTGGTAGCATTATCATGTTTCATCTATTTTCTACTTTTAACATTCCACTGACCCAACTTCTTTGTACATTGCTTGATATTTTCCACCAGATCTTGCATGTGATGTTGTGCTCCAAACAGACCCCAAGTACTTCTAATAATCTCGTCACACTCTTCTTTATCAGCCTAACACTCCTCAAAATGGAATCGGTGTGCTCCTCCCTGCTGCTTATAACTAGAACAGTTTCGAGAAAAAGATTCCACCAAGATCGGCCTATGGTCCGATTTCCAGAATTCAAGGTGGTTGACATTGGCATCAGGAAACAAACTTTTCCATTGAAGATTACATACACACCTATCAAGTTTTTCTTGGATCATTGCTACCCCTTTTCGCATGTTACACCATGTGAACGGTGGATCCGAAAAACCAATATCCTGAAGCTCACAATCATCAAGTGCAGCTCTAAAATTGTCCAGTTGCCATCTCGGTCGTTGAAGGCCCCTTACTTTTTCAGATTCATCAAGTATCTCATTGAAATCCCTAACACACACCCATGGAAGATTCGACATAGCATATAATCAATGAAGAAGGGTCTAAGCATTATAACGCTGAGATGTCTCCGGGTGTCCGTAGAATCCAGTCATTCTCGACGCATTGTTTTTATGAGATATCACATGTACATTAATATGGTAATTCGAATACGATATTAATCTCACATCAATAGAATCCCTCCATAACAAACACAATCCACCACTTCTTCCATTACTGTTAACAACAAGTTTTCCAGCAAAACCCAAATTTACTCTAAATAACTTTTTCCAAGAAAACATGATCCGTTTTAGTCTCCATGAGAAATAACATATTTGGTCTATAATCCTGCTTGAGTTTCAGCAAGATGCGAAACGTTCGGGGACTCCCTAAACCCCGAACATTCCAAAGTAAGGTTTTCGTGGCGATCGGCAGGCTGGTGAAGACAGACCCGCTGATATATCCTCAAAACATCCACGTAATCCATCCATAACTTTTGCAAACTTCCCTGTTTTGTTAGCACTATTTCCCTCATCTGTTCCACCTCTTTTTACCCAATGTAGTCTCAGCAATCATATCATTATCAGTTCTCACCTCATCTCGTGCCCACCTTTTTCCATTTGCCTGTCTTCACCCCACCTTGCTTTCCAGTCTTTAGCAAATTATCAGTTGCCACACCTAATAAAGCCTCAGTTGTCATTTTATTATCATTCACATGTCCAAACTCAACATCCAATTTATCTAACTTTGTGTTAGAACCCAACAAAACAGTAAGCCTGCTAGTGCCCCCATCTATTTGCTGAACAACCATTGGGTCACTTGGCCCATTATTCCCAAACTGCCCATCCGCTCATCCTATAACTGTTGTTTTTGAAGTAGATTCCTGAATAAGTTTATTTGTCCGTATATCTGTTGCCTTTCCATGTACGCCTTTCTCCATTGAATACTGTTGGGATCCCGGTTGACCGATATTTTCTTGTGGAAATAGATGAAAATGACCACTCTCAAGTTTTAAAAACCAAAAATAGCCCCTCATTGAAATATTTGCAAAAATAGTCATTCTTAGATTTCACTTTCTCCAAAATAACCCATCAAAGACTAAAATGCCCTTTCCATTTAAAAGAAACGAAATGACGAAATTGCCCATTAAAAGTTCAAAGGGACCAATATACCCTTCCTCTTCCTGGCAATCAAATTAATTTCCAGCCAGCCACCCAGCAGGGGATTTCATTTTTGTCTGAAACCTAACCCCCCCACCCCCATCCATCCTCTTTATCGACCTCCTTTCCCCAATCTTCAACTCATCGAATTAATTTCCAGCCAGCAAGGGATTTGATTTTTGTCTGAAACGTAACCCCCCCCCCCCCCCCCCCCCATCCATCCTCTTCATCGACCTCCTTTCCCCAATCTTCAACTCAATCCAATTAATTTCCAGCACTGCAGAAAGGTGATTTGTTTTTTGTCTGAAACCTAACCCCTCTCACCCCCATCCATCCTCTTCATCGACCTTCCTTTACCCAATCTTCAACTTCCACAACCACCCACAGAGCTTGTTCAACCATTGCCGTTTCCGTCCAGTCGTCCTTGTTCAACCGTGCCATCCAAACATTTCCGTCCATACTGTCCAGCTCAGAACGGTACACATCGACTTCTCTCTGCTTTTCATCTTCGTGTTTGTAAAACTTGGCTGTTCATTGTGCAAAGACAGCCTATTTTTTTTAGAATTGGATTCGAATATGTTTTGTGGTTTTTTGACTTGAGAACTTGTTGTTGTTATTGCAGCTTGGAGGGACTGAAAATTCTGCATACCTTGACATGCTTTGCTTGTTTGCTCATGGAAGAAAGTGGAGTGACTATAAGAGTAAGCCCCATACAAACTTTTGTTTTTGTTGATATTAATTGGTTTGATCATTCACTTGTTCATTACGGATAGTATTGATAGTCTTCCTTTTTTAGTTTTGTGGTTTTTGTTTTTAAGACCTTTTAATTCTTGTGTCGCTTCCTCACCTGTTTTGTGTTAAGAGTGGATGATTTTCATTATAAAAATACTGTTTCAAAATATGTGGCATCTGTTGTTTCATCTGCATCTGATGCTTTGTATGGATTGATTAGACGATCATTGCTTATTGATTTCTCTGGTGTAGACTTAGTTAAATTGATAATTTTAACTATAATGTGATGCTTTACATGTTGTTAAATTGGTAAAATAATCATAGCTTCACCTATATGGAGTTTTTGATCTAAGCATCCTGTATCATTTTTTTTTAGCTTACTTCTGCTTATTACAGTGACATGAATCGCACAATACATTGATAGATTTTTTGTTGTATTTTTTGCAGGTTAATCATTCTGTCTCATGTGTTCCTATTTGATAGATCTTCAAGGAAGATATATTGTAATTATTTTGTGTATTCAAATTAAACGGCTCATTTAGATAGTGAATTTTACCTGAGAGAGTTTTTAGTATAATGAGATATACATTCTGATCTCTTAGTGAATTGACTAAAGTTATAGTCTCTGCTTCTCATCCACGAGTGAAGAAAGTTAACTACGCTGGTCTCCTCGATTATCTTGGACATTAGCTACACTTTTTCAGGTGCTGTTAAATAGGTGGACATTTATGGTTATGGCTATAAATTTATAAACAAATCATATTATTAATGCCTTGTGTTTGCTTTTGCAGTCAAAAGGGGCAGGATCTTTGCTCAGCTGTCAAAGCATATTACTGAGAATACAAAGTACTTCAGCATTACTGTCAGTTCTGGTAAGTATACTTTAGTTTTTCTTTGTGTGAAGAAAACATGTCTTTAGTTTGCTTTTTAACAAAGTATGGGATGGGATGCTTGTGTTGTGACATCTTTTCCACCCTTTTTTTTTATTAATTAGATGAGACAAATTAAATTCCAAAAGATATTGGGTTACAATAATAAAAAGACAAAAACCCGTAAAAATAATGACTGAAATAGCATTTTTCTGAGAGTTTTAAAGCAGATCTAGAGCCGTAACATGTTATCTGTAAGAAGTGATTATTCTACACATGTTTTAGTTGCATTGCATGAATGTGTAGTTGTAATTAACTTGACTTTGGAATCTTTTTAGCCCGGAATCAATCTATTTACATTTCTTAAGTCACTTTTTTCTTTTCTTATTCATGGTGTAGTTTTTTCAATTTTGTAATGCTCATCAAGTATCTATTTAAGCGGTCAATATATTAGTGCCGAATCCTAAAGATATAGTGCTAAATCCTAAAGATGTAGTTATTTCATCATCTGAATGAGTTTAATACTGTTTTTCAGGGCCTACGGATACGATGGCCGGCTTTGTAGTGCACTGCGGTGGATATTGGAAGGGTAACCAATTCATTGGTCCAAATTCTTTTGCATGCCGTCTAACCAATAAGGTGGAAAAAACATACAGTGAATTGTCAGAAAAGATATACCATCGGATTGGGATCAGTAGCGACAGATTTGAGCTGAAGATAAGTTCACAGCTTAAAAACGAGACTGGGGGATTTACATTATCTATTACAACTGACGACGATGTAACTTATGTGCTTAGTCGTAAGCAATCGGATTGGCCAGATGTTCATGTCGAAGTGGTAGATAAATCTGTACCGGCAAAGGCAACGGCAACTGAAAATGTATTCCAAACTCCAAGAAAGGCAACACATACAACAATCAATGTAGCATGTACACCGTCTCCTTTGAAATCCAGTGATCAACACTCCCCAGCTGGTACTCCACATTACAAATCAGTGAGCGGTAGCAACCACCCGCCTGGGTCTGTGGCTTCACTTGTATTTACATCAAGAGGGGGTGATCAAGGGACTCCAACATCAACTAACAAACAGACAAAGGTGGATGACATGGATGTTTGTGAAACTGCCGAAAGGGGGGATGAGTATGGTATTGGTGGTTATACTAGTGATGGTCCTAATAATTATCTGGAAGTTGGTCAATGTGGTGGGCAAGCGGCAACATGTGATGGAGAACTGGCAACAGGTGTTGGACAAGAACCAGGGGTTAGTGGAGCAGCCAACAGTTCTACACCTTCTATGGCATCACGGTGGACAATACCGGGGTCAGAACTGTACTCAATTCAACCCGTTCGATCAAAGGATTTTTTTGAAGACCGTGACCGAGATCCAATATACAAAGGACAGATTTTCAAGGACAAGAAAATGCTGAAGCGGGATATAGGGATGTATGCACTAACAGAGAGGTTTGAGTGGAAGGTTAAGCGATCGACGAAGACAAGATTCACCGCAACATGTAGAAATAGTAATTGTGAATGGGTCATTCGAGTAGGGAAGCTGAAAAATGGGACTTACTGGCATGTTAAGTCATTTGTTAAGGAGCACACATGTATTAATGATGACAACTATAACATGCAGTTCAGTCGGGTAAGTTCCTTTGTAATAGGGGAACTGTTTGCAAACAAGTTATCTGATCCAGGATGCACCATCCGTCCTAAAGATATTGCTACTGAAATGAGGGAGCAGCACGGCATTAATCTCAAGTACAACAAGGTCTATAGGTCGAAGAACCATGCTTTGAATACGGCATTCGGCGATCCGTGGGAATCCTTTAAAAGGTTACCGGAATTCTTTTACATATTGGAACAATCCAACCCTGGAACGGTAACTAAGATTGAAACCGACTCGGAAAATCGGTTTGCATATGGATTCATGTCACTTGGGGCTTCTATAGCAGGATTCAATGAAGTTATCAGACCAGTTATCGCCATTGATGCTACCCATTTGAAGGCAAAGACCAGAGGTGTTTTGTTAGTTGCGGCGTGCAAGGACGGAAATGAGATGATATACCCTTTGGCATTTGGATTTGCAAATTCTGAATGCATGGAGTCTTGGACATGGTTCTTGAGTCAACTACGCAATGTGATAGTGGATCCCAAACGTGTGATGATAGTTTCGGATCGGCACACGGGTATCATTGGAGGGATGGCGGAAATTTTTCCCGATGCAGCCCATGGATTTTGTGCATACCACTTGGCACAAAACCTGAGAAAAATGTGCAAGCAACGGGATGATGTGATTAAGCTTTACTACCGTGCTACTTATACGTATTGTATCGATGAGTTTGAACGTGAAATGGCTGAGTTGAAAGACACCCACCGTAAGTTCTACGATTATCTCCTAGAGATTGGGTTAGAGAAAATTACACGTGTACGTAGCCCCAAAAGGAGGTACAAAATGATGACCACCAACATTGCCGAGTCAATGAATTCATGTCTACTTGCAATCCGGAAATTGCCTATCACATCTATTGCTGAATTCATCAGAGATTTGTTACAAAGATGGTTTCACGACCGTCGGACAAATGCACGCGAAATGTCTACATACTTGACTCAGTATGCAGACGATCACATCAAAGAGAGGGTATTACAGTCGCAACGATGTGAGGTTCACCCTATTGATTGCAATAGATTCAAGGTAGACGACAAATGGACCGACACAATTGTTGACTTGGAACAACGTTCCTGCTCATGTCATCAATGGGATCTGGAGGAGTTGCCGTGTATTCATGCAATGGCGGTTGCTAGGTATGCTGCATGTTCTTCCTATGTTTTATAATTTTATTCAATTGTTTTATTTTATTTTATTATCTGTTTGTTCGTGTGCTTTGTACTAGGTTGAAAGGTATGCCCATGAATGCACTGTGTTCTGACTTTTACACAACGGGATGGCTGAAACATGCTTACAGCATGGTTGTGAACCCTGTTCCGAAACCAGAAACATGGAACATTCCTGATGAAATTTGTGATCGCATTGTATTGCCATGGGAGAAGAAGCGTTTGACAGGAAGACCAAAGAAGTTGAGGACACCATCTGCTGGGGAGTTTCGAAAGAAAAAACAGTGTTCGAATTGTGGTGAAAAAGGACACAACAAAAGAAGCTGCCCGAAGCCATCATCTAGCACAAGCAAACCAGTAAAAAAAGCACGTGCTTGTAGCGTTTGCAAGAAAGAAGGACATAATAGACTGAAGTGCCCAAATAAGGCACCGGACACCAGTTCGGATGACACAGACGATGAAATCATTGACCGATAGGTATATTTTTGAAAAACTCTTCTTGGACGGTTAATTTGAGTATGTGTCATTACTATTTTTAGCACATTAATATCCATTTGTAAGGATATATCTAGTTTAAATTTATTTGCTGTATACATTATAACCGGATATGTTCTTGTGGTGTTGTGTTGTATGTGAAAACTTGGTATTTATGTTTTCTGGAATATATTTGCAAGCAGGTGGTTGCAAATATTTGCGGCGTTGTGTTGTATGTGAAAACTTGATATTTATGTTTTCTGGAATATATTTGTAAACAGATGGTTGCGCATAACTGTGGTGTTGTGTTGTATGTGAAACCTTGGTATTTATGTTTTCTGGAATATATTTGCAAGCAGGTTGCGGTGTTGTGTTGTATGTGAAAATTTGGTATTTATGTTTTCTGGAATATATTTGTAAACAGATGGTTACGGGTAGTTGTGGTGTTATGGTGTTGTGTTGTATGTGAAAACTTGGTATTTATGTTTTCTGGAATATATTTGCAAGCAGGTGATTGCAAATATTTACGCTGTTGTGTTGTTGTATGTGAAAATTTGGTATTTATGTTTTCTGGAATATATTTGTAAACATGTAGCTGCGAATAGTTGTGGTGTTGTGTTGTATTTGAAAACTTGGTATTTATGTTTTCTGGAATATAGTTGAGAATATTTTGGGCCAAGTTCTTAATATTTTGAGCCCGGATATAAAACGTTTGGGCCAGGTTATTAGTTTTTTGGGCCCGGTTCTTAATATTTTGAATCCGCATCCGAAATCCTGCCCAAGCAACAAAGTGCAAAACTCCTAAGAATATTAAGCGTATGGAGTAAACTAAGGGAGTGGTGAATGAGCTTCAGTTCTAAATATTTTGAGTCCGGTTATTTTTATTTTGAGCCCAGGTTTTAATATTTTGAGCCCGGCTCAAAATATTACGAACCGGGCTCAAAATATTAAGAACCGGGTTCAAAATACTAATAACCGGGCTCAACATGTTTAGAACCGAGCTCAAAATATTTAGAACCGAAACTCATTAACAACTCCTTTAGTTTACTCCATACGCTTAATGTCCTTAACAGTTATGCATTTATTGCTTGGGCATGATTTCGGAAACGGACTCTAACTGTTGTATGAACCGGGCCCAAAAAACTACAAACCGGGTTCAAAATGTTTATAACCGGGCTCAAAATATTAAAAATCCGAAGCTCATTCACAACTCCCTTAGTTTACTCTGTACGCTTAATGTCCTTACGAGTTATGCACTTTGTTCGGAGTGGTTAATGAGCTTCGGGTCTATATATTTTGAGCCCGGTTTTTAATATTTTGAGCCCGGTTCTTCATATTATGAGCCCGGTACATATGTTTTCGATTAAATGTTACGTTTTCTCTATTTTTAATTATTTTTCTGGGTCTGCGGGATAGTTCCCACATGAGCTAACTAACGTCATGTTTGAAAACCCGCAGGCGAAATCGTGCCTGAGAGACAGTGCGTAACTCTAAGGGACGTTAAGAGTGTGTAGTAAAGTAAGAGTTGTAAATTAGGTTCGGCTGCAGCTTTTGAAACCAAATGATAGTTAGCTCATGTGGGAACTATATCGCAAGCACGGAACAATAAATAAAAATATAGTAAAAATAAAATTTAATAGAACACATAAGTACCGGGCTCAAAATACTAAGAACAGGGCTCAAAATGTTTAGAACCGAGCTCAAATTATTTAGAACCGGGCTCAAAATATTTAGAACCGAAGCTCATTCACAACTTTCTTAGTGTACTCCGTACGCTTAATGTCCTTACAAGTTATGCACTTTGTTCGGAGTGGTTAATGAGCTACGGTTCTAAATATTCTGAGCCCGGGTTTTCATATTGTGAGCCCGGTTCATCATATATTGAGCCCGGTTCTTCATATTTTAAGCCCGGTACATATGTTTTTGAATAAATATTACGTTTTCTCTATTTTTAATTATTTTTCCGGGTCTACAGGATAGTTCCCACATGAGCTAACTAACGTCTTGTTTGAAAACCCGCAGGCGAAATCGTGCCTGAGAGACAGTGCGTAACTCTAAGGGACGTTAAGCGTGTGTAGTAAAGTAAGAGTTGTAAATTAGGTTCGGCTGCAGCTTTTGAAACCAAATGATAGTTAGCTCATGTGGGAACTATATCGCAAGCACGGAACAATAAATAAAAATATAGTAAAAATAAAATTTAATATAACACATAAGTACCGGGCTCAAAATACTAAGAACCGGGCTCAAAATGTTTAGAACCGGGCTCAAATTATTTAGAACCGGGCTCAAAATATTTAGAACCGAAGCTCATTCACAACTCCCTTAGTTTACTCTGTACACTTAATGTCCTTACGAGTTATGCACTTTGTTCGGAGTGGTTAATGAGCTTCGGGTCTATATATTTTGAGCCCGGTTTTTAATATTTTGAGCCCGGTTCTTTATATTATGAGCCCGGTACATATGTTTTCGATTAAATGTTACGTTTTCTCTATTTTTAATTATTTTTCTGGGTCTGCGGGATAGTTCCCACATGAGCTAACTAACGTCATGTTTGAAAACCCGCAGGCAAAATCGTGCCTGAGAGACAGTGCGTAACTCTAAGGGACGTTAAGAGTGTGTAGTAAAGTAAGAGTTGTAAATTAGGTTGGGCTGCAGCTTTTGAAACCAAATGATAGTTAGCTCATGTGGGAACTATATCGCAAGCACGGAACAATAAATAAAAATATAGTAAAAATAAAATTTAATAGAACACATAAGTACCGGGCTCAAAATACTAAGAACCGGGCTCAAATTATTTAGAACCGGGCTCAAAATATTTAGAACCGAAGCTCATTCACAACTTTCTTAGTGTACTCCGTACGCTTAATGTCCTTACAAGTTATGCACTTTGTTCGGAGTGGTTAATGAGCTACGGTTCTAAATATTCTGAGCCCGGGTTTTCATATTGTCAGCCCGGTTCATCATATATTGAGCCCGGTTCTTCATATTTTAAGCCCGGTATATATGTTTTCGAATAAATATTACGTTTTCTCTATTTTTAATTATTTTTCCGGGTCTACAGGATAGTTCCCACATGAGCTAACTAACGTCTTGTTTGAAAACCCGCAGGCGAAATCGTGCCTGAGAGACAGTGCGTAACTCTAAGGGACGTTAAGAGTGTGTAGTAAAGTAAGAGTTGTAAATTAGGTTCGGCTGCAGCTTTTGAAACCAAATGATAGTTAGCTCATGTGGGAACTATATCGCAAGCACGGAACAATAAATAAAAATATAGTAAAAATAAAATTTAATAGAACACATAAGTACCGGGCTCAAAATACTAAGAACCGGGCTCAAAATGTTTAGAACCGGGCTCAAATTATTTAGAACCGGGCTCAAAATATTTAGAACCGAAGCTCATTCACAACTTTCTTAGTTTACCCCGTACGGTTAATGTCCTTCCGAGTTATTCACTTTGTTCGGAGTGGTTAATGAGCTTAGGGTCTACATATTTTGAGCCCGGTTTTAAATATTTTTAGCCCGGTTCTTCATATGTTGAGCTCGGTTCTTCATATTTTAAGCCCGGTATATATGTTTTCTAATAAATATTACTAACCGGGCTCAAGATACTAAGAACCTGGCCCAAAAAACTACAAACCGGGCTCAAAACGTTTATGCCTGGTTCGTAATATTTTGAGCTCGGTACTTATGTTTTCGATTAAATTTTACTTTTACTATATTTTTATTTATTGTTCCGTGCTTGCGATATAGTTCCCACATGAGCTAACTATCATTTGGTTTCAAAAGCTGAGCTAACTATTTTGAGCCCGGGTCTTAATATTTTGAGCCCGGTCCGGGTCCGCGGGATAGTTCCCACATGAGCTTACAGGCGAAATCGTGCCTGAAAGACAAAGTGCATAACTCTAAGGACATTAACTATCATCTGTTTTGAAAACCTGTAGCCGAAATCGTAAGGGCATCACATACAAATACTGAAACAAGCATGATCCACTACAATAATAAGAATAATAATAATAATTTCTAAGCAAGATTAACAATCCGGATTCTAAAGATTTATATCCGGGACCAATATCAATTATCAGTCTTGAGGGTTTAATTAATAAGTTATAAAATTCAAGACAATTGACCGCAATCGGCGATAATTATGGACTTGGATGTCATGCCGGATCTTGAGCCGACCTTCTCGACGGCCTTCATTACGTCAAATCCCTCAACGACTTGACCGAAAACGACGTGCTTGCCATCGAGCCACTCGGTCTTGGTGGTACATATGAAGAATTTGGAGCCGTTTGTTCCTGGGCCGGTATTGTCCATTGAGAGGATCCCTGGACCTATGTGGTGTTTAACGAAGTTTTCGTCGGCGAAATTAGCGCCGTAGATGGACTCGCCTCCTGTTCCATTTCCCTGACCGATGTCTCCTCCATAGAACATTAACCCGGGTATCACGCGGTGGAAGGTTGTTCCCTTGTAGTGGAGTGGCTTCCCGGTCTTGCCAAATTCCCTTCTCTCCAGTGCAGAGAGCTCGAAAATTCTCTACTGTTATCGGGGTACTGTCGGCGAAGAGTTCGATAACAAGTCTACCTGTCGGATGGCCGCCGATGTTGAGGTCAAAGAACACTCTAGGGTTCGCCATTCTCTCATAATTCGACACAAAAACAATCATACACGGGATCAAAAAATTAAGATCCGGGGTCAAAAAAAATTAAAATAAACAAGCATGATCCACTAAAATAATAAAAAAAAAGGTTGATAAAAACTGTGGCTAAAAAAACTGATAATCAAGCTCAAAATATTAATACCCGGGCTCAAAAGACTTATAAAATTTAAAAGAAAAATAATTAAAACTCTGAAAAGGTAAAATTTTAAGAAAAACATAAGAATCGGGCTCAAAATATGGAATTCCTGGCATTAAATCAAATACCCCATTCAGAGTTTAATTAAATTAGGAGAGATTATCCAAAATAAAGGCATGACATACAAACATATAAAATAGCATGATCCACTACAACAATAAAAAAAATTAAAAACAAAAAATCATACCCGGGCTCAAAATATTAAAAATCCGGGCTCAAAATTAAGATCCGAGCCCAAAATTAAATACCCTAACTGAGATTTTAATTAAATAAATTAGGGGGACTAAATTAGAAACATTATCCAAACTCAATAATGAGGTCAAAGAAAACTATAGGCATGCTAATCTCTCCTAATTCAAAAGAAAATGTAGCTTGTAGAATAGATGCAGTGATATATAGATGTAAAGATGTAGATGTAGATTTGTATGCAAAATTAATTTTGTAAAATAAAACAAACATTAATACCTGCAGATCTGGTAAGCATGAGAGGAAAAGTTGATAGTGAAAATGGAAGCTCGAGAAGAGAGGAGAAATAATGATAAGATGACTTTTTGGGTGGTTTTTGATAGAGATCTAGGATTTTAGAAGGTAGTGGGATACAGCTGTTTCAATACCCACAATAAGGGCATGACATACCAACTCTCCTGGAAAAGTAATTAAAAATATATAAAAAGTAAAATTTAATTGAAAATATATGTATCGGGCTCAAAATATTAAGAACCGGGCTCAAAATACTGATAACCGGGCTTAAAATATTTAGAACCGAAACTCATTCAAAACTCCCTTACTTTACTCCATACGCTTAATGTCCTAAGGAGTTATGCAATTTGTTGCTTGAGCAGGATTTCGGATGCGGACTCAAATTATCAAGAACTGGGCCCAAACAATTAATAACCCGGCCCAAACATTTTATACCCGGGCTCAAAAAGCTGATAACCGGACTGAAAATATAAATAACCGAACCTCATTCACAACTCCCTTAGTTTACTCCATACGCTTAATGTCTTTAGGAGTTATGCACTTTGTTTCTTGAGCATGATTTCCTATAAGGCCTCAAAATATTAAGAACCGGGCTCAAAATATAAAAAACCGGACTCAAAATATTTAAATCCAGGCTCAAATTATTAAACCTGGCTCAAAATATAAATAACCGGGCTCAAAAGACTGATAACCGGGCTCAGAATTTTAAAACCGGGCTCAAAATATAAATAACTGGGCTCAAAAAACAAAAAACCGGACTCAAAATATTTATAACCGGGCTCAAAATTGGACTAGATGGGGCATCAGTTATAAAGGGGGCCCCTAATAAGCAAAAAGGGGGTGGTGGGGCAGTTATAATTAAATAAACAAGAAGTAAATAAACAAGAAGTGCTAAAGTATATGCATGTTATGTGCGGTGTGCTATCTCTACACATGCTCCTTTCCCTTGGACAAACGGGCTGCCTCTTCCTCTGCTCTCTTCTTCTCTGCCTCCTTCGCGGCCCTCTGAGCAGCCTGCTCCTCATAAACGGAGGTCCCTGCGGTCGACCCCACTGTCCTCTGAAAAACTGGCAAACCAAAATGGCTTCTGATCTCAGCTGCGTCTTGCCTCTGGTCTTTCATTTCAGCCTCAAAGAAATCCATTCTGGTATGGAGCGACTGAACTGCAGCTAGAATCTGATCTAGCTTGGAACTCCCAGCATCAGCTTCATAATCTGCATCCTCCTCTTCTGACTCTGGACCAACATCCTGAAAATCAAACTCCGGATCGGACCCGGTAGCACTGGACTGACCCCTGTCAGTTCGCTGTCTCTTCTTGCCTCTTGTCTTGCTGGTGATGTCGTTCCAAGATCTGAGATTTAGGTCTCCCATTTTGTTGCTCAGCAACTCATCAGTGCCGAGCTCTATGACTCCATCTTTCTTTAGAAGGGCAGTTATGAGGCTGGGAAATATGATCGGCTTCAGCTTTGTACCCTTGTGAACATTGATCCTCCCGGCGTCTAAAATGGCACTTAGAATCACTTGTCCTACATCTATTTTTGTGCCTGAGATGTAACTGTAGAGTAAGTCTGCACGGTGCTCTGCAATTGTAGTTCTGTGCATAACGGGCATAAGTGAATATGAATGAAAAAGGTTCCAGAACGCCAGCAATTGGGGGAGTTGAGACTGCTTCAATTCGTACTTACTGTCCCAACGGCCATCATCTGTACCTCTAAGTGCCCTTGCTATCTCAGATTTCCCCAAGCTAACACTTGCATATCCGTTGCTGAGGTTTTCATAATTTGGTGTTTTGAAAAGGTCATTGATTATCCTCGCGTCTATCTTGACTTCCCTGTCTCTCACCAAAACTGGTCCATGCTTCTTAACCACATCCGGATCCATACTCGCGAAAAATTCCTTCACAAGAGTGATATTTGCCATTCCCGGAGCCTTTATAAAAGATTGCCACTTCCTCTGTTCTACAACTACCGGAATTGGGGTATTCTTAAAATCTTCTAAATAAATACCCCTTTCAAAAATGATTTTTGTGATGTTCAGCTTCTCCATTCTCTTTGAATAACCACGATTCCGCACACAAATTGTGGGATCCCTCGAAACTGAACCTACTTTCCTCTTTCCGGCAGGAGTAGTTTTCTTTGTTCCAGCTTTGCCCATGGTCTTCTATGATGCTTCAATTGGTGTCTAAAGGTAATCACACAAAACACAACCACTCTTAAAAACTAGCTCTAAGTTGAAATTTCGCAGACAAAAATTGATTCCAAACACATAATTCACCAGTTACTGACAATAATATGTATAAATTTGTACATATATACAAGTAAAAGAAATCAAAACACAATGTTTCCAAAGACCCAAACTAACTTCGAAAATGTACCAAGAAAACAAACCAAGAATTCTCAAATCAAACCAAACAACCCAAAAGAAACAAAACTCATGCGTTTCCTCATACAAATCATGCTTTAGAAACTCAAGGACACGAAACAAATCGAGTTCAAGCAAAAATCCCCAATTTCGGAACCCTAACCTTAAAAACCTCCTTTAATCTAAGCCATAACTTGCTCAATTCATGGTAAAAGGAGGCTATGATGTGATTCAAAGATAATAACAAGTGAGAAATAAGGGGAGAAACACTTACCAATTAAATGCTTGAAGAAAACTTGAGGGAGAGATTCCATGTGGCCGTGAGAGCGAGAGAAGAGTTTTAGAGAGAGCAAAGAGAGATTTTTAGAGTTTTAAACTTACTCATTTAACGTGAAACGTAACGTACCTGATATAGCAAAAATTACCACTTCATGCGGTTCTCTTTAACGAACCCCAACCGCGAAACCTGGCAGTAGCACCACCTTGTATTTCCGCGGTTTCACTCGCGGTTCTACTTAACGGGACCAACCGCGAAACCTGGCAGTAGCACCACCTTGGATTTCCGCGATTTCACTCGCGGTTCTACTTAACGGGACCAACCGCGAAACCTGGCAGTAGCACCACCTTGTATTTCCGCGGTTTCACTCGCGGTTCTACTTAACGGGACCAACCGCGAAACCTGCCAGTAGCACCACCTTGTATTTCCGCGGTTTCACTCGCTGCTCACCTTTTTGCATGGCGCGGTTCTCTTGGACGAGATCTGGAAATTTCCAAACAAAATCTTTCGACTTTTCGAGCTCCATTTGAAACCAAAAGCTATCCATCTTTGTTTACTCGCCTGCATCCTCTCAAAGGCCAAAATAAAACATCAAACGCATGGGCGAGCCAAATGGCTTCAAACAAAAAAGAATAAAACATATGCTAAAATATCCGGCCGCCCAGTCACTTCAGCTTGACCATTGGCCTGCGGATGATATGGAGTGGTAATTCTGTGCTTCACTCCATACTTCCTGAGTAAAGCTTACGGATGCGGGTTCGAAAACCAAATGCTAAGTAGCTCATGTGGGAACTATCCGGCGGAGCCGGAAAAATAATTAAAAATATCGAAAATAATACTTAAATAAGAGCATGACATACAAATATCTAAACAAGAATGATCCACTACAATAATAAAAAGAATTATAATAATTCAACACGTATACAAAATCCCGGTCTTAAAAGATTTTTACCCGGACTTAAAAATTAGAGTCCTGGGATGAAAAGATTATGAACGGGTCCTAAAATCAAATACCCCTCCACAGGACAATAACTATTCTATACCAAAACCGATCTCTGTTATTATAAACATCATCCACCACAAAAATTCTATACACCAGTGCCATTCAAATATACTAGTGACCTATGTTAGTCCAAATCAGTACCACCCACATTTTATAACTACCATTCTATAACTCCATTTATAAACAAATCCAATGCCATTGCCTCACGAATGGCAGGTATATCATTTTGGCCAAATTTGTTAATTCACGGTAGAGAGGTGCCAGAGAGTAGAAGTTCTGCAAACTTAAGCATGAACGCACCGCAACTTTTACTGCAAAATGGTAATGGACAAAAATAAATATAAATTATCCAAAATTAAGAAATTCTCTTAGTTCAAGTAATCAAAGACCAATACCCGTCTTCCTGCTGCGGAATGTGTATTTTGTTGACGTTTTCTGCCAAGAATGCTTTATTTCTCGGTTTGATTCCCAATTCTTCATAGTATCCTGCCCGGTGCAAAATGGAGGGCAACAGATAAAGAAGGCAACTGATTTCTCTTAACCGGTCATTTTTATTGTTGCGGCCCCACATTGAATCGAACAAATTTACCTTTCCTTCTTTCAAAAGTACTTGGCAAAGAACCCAGTGCCCGCTAGTGTTGCATGGTATCAAAACCTGTATACACAAGACAAAGGTTATGACTAAAAATAAATATTTAATCTATTGACATGTGATCAAAGAAATAGAAACTATAATCTGTCCTCATCCTCAACAATTTTCTCTTGAAGTCACCAATTATAAGCATGCAATAAGTCAAGGCTGGTTTTATCAGGTACTTACCGATTCCATTGTCCACCAAGGCACGTTGTATAAAGAATCATCACCGCGAACATAAGTGCAAAAATGTTCTTCGGGCTCGAATTCTAAAGGTAAGAACTCCGGGTATTCATCCCAAACTTCTAAAACCTTAGGAGTAGGCAATATCTTCTTTCTGCCCTTCGGTTGACCGTGAATTGCCTCATTTTCTGTTTTCAGCGCGGTCCTCTCAATTTCTTTTACATCCCTTTGAATTTGTATTTTCTCCATTTCAAGAGACCATACTTTTTTCAATTGAACCTGTATAATGAGTTGAGTATACTTATTTCAATGTTACAATGATTATAAGTTAGTTATTGCTCGGAATGGAGTGATGAACTTACGAAAAACGTGCACGTGGCAAATGTGATATTCTGCAAGTAGTTAGCAATTCCTGTCGAACGTCTTCTTCATAAAATATCCATGTAGCTGTCAATGTGCTGTGTAAATCGAATGATGAACATTAGTTAACTAGTGACATAAATCCATATTAAAACCATAGAGAAATAATAAAAAAAATTTACCAGGTTCGACATCCATTCATTCTTGTCCGCTATCTCCTTGAAGTCTTGACGAAACATATACTGCTGCATTTGCCCGACATATACCCTGTTATTAATTTCTGGTTAAACTTACTTTATATTGGAAACAAAATTTCACACATTAAAATATCAATATAGAGGCTGAGCTGAGGGGATTATTACTTAGTTGGGTCTTTGCTGGCCAGAAAAGAAGCGAATTCAATGTAATTAGAATCAGCTTGAGTTGATAGTTCCTCCGACTGATTTGACTTCCCTTTTTTCTTTTTGGGCATTGGATCAGTCCATGGGCTCCCAAGAAATCTTGATCGCTTTCGAACTCTAATCTTATCTTGATCCTTGTATTCAACATTAGGGTCAGCCTTGTCAAGAGCTATCACACTTTGATCACTGTTGGGAACCAACATGTTCACTGCCGGAGATGGGTAATCGTCGACAACTATTCCCTGAACCTTTACCTTTGACTGTGGCACAAGCTGCTGTGTGGCAAGCAGAACGGAATTATTGATCTCATTCATTTCAAATGAGTTGAATAATACATATTCAGCTGATACCTGCACCGATGATATTTAGTATATATAATACAATGGATATAAGGACAAATATAGGCATACAAGACATGTTCACATAATCCATAATAAGTTTCATGTACCTGAGCCACTGCGTCAGAAACGACACTTGCTTTCATTTTGGCACTCAAAGCAGTCTTGGCCACACTGGCATCAGGATCCTGCGCTGAAGCTTCTCTTGAACCCTCAGCTAGAACATCTGTGTTGTCTAGTAGTGCATCAACAATTTCGGTTGGAAGGTCACTCTCATCCAGTTTGGCATCGACTCCAATGTTGGCTAGAACATCAGGCATTTCAGAATCGATAGCAGAATCGACAGCTGTTGGAACATCACTCTTACCAGATCCTTCCGATGGTGATTTTTCACCGGATCCGATGTTGCTTGATGGATGTATATGTTGTTCAGCTGTTACCACCACAGGTGTATCTCCAACCTTCTGTAACGCCGTCATTTCTTCTCTAATACTTCTAAATTCTGCTCTACAAAATGCAGTCATCCGTTCTTCGCTTTCCTTTATCAGTACAGCCACAGCTGAATAGAGTTCAGCGATATTGGAAGGCACTGAAGTCTGAATTTTAGACTGCAAATCAAAAAACTTGTAACTTTCCAAAAATAAAATACATCACATGTAAGATACAATAAAATTAGTTGGTAAAACCACTAAACAGAGGTGATACCTTAGGAGTTTGATGTTCTCTTGTAAATGGGAAGAGCTGTTTTTTAGCTGGGGGTTCTGATATTGAGTTTGAAGATCTCATGACCGATGTTGTTCTTTGGTGGTTGGAAAAAGCAGCATCTCCATCATTGATATTTGCGGGATCTTCCAATTTCTCATCTCTCTCCTTATCAGAACCGACATCCTCTTCATCATCAATTACATCTTCAACCACCACCACCTTACCCTTGTGTAGTAGTTTTCCACACACATTATCCGGGTCCAATGACTTGTAGTAATCCGTCTCCATTTCCTTCGGGTCAACTTCCCAATTTACCAACGATATCTGCATTTAGGGAACAAACAATGTCATAGCATAAACTTATATTCACTAATAACAGTTATGTAATATATAGTGTAAGCATATTGATCCAAGTGCTTCTGTAACAAAAATTTATATATTGCAAGATAAAAGAAATAATATACGAGAGAAAAATTAATGAAATACGCACCCCCCCTGATGTGAACTTGTTTTCGATCTTCACGGCTTTTTTATTGAAATCCCAATTCTTTATCCTTGGAAACCCCGAGCCAATTCGTGTTCCGACGAGATTTGTCAACCGAGGTATAGTCTCAATAGCCCATACCTATACAATAACAACCATCAAACAATGTTATTGTTTACACAAATATTGTTTGTATTATTGAAAGGACCATAATATGATACTCATACCTGAAAGGCTAAAGCAAATCCATGTAGGTTGTATGTAAAGGTCTTCTTCTTCTCCTTCGGCACTACATCCGCCTTTTGCTTTCCTTTACTTTTGACTTTCTTTCCCTCCGCTTCACTATGTTCTTCTTCATCATATTCTTCTTCATTGTCTTCTTCTTCACCGGGTTTCCTTTTCCCCATTCCCTTTGTCATCTTCTTATTTCCCCCTCTCAGTCTGTTAAGTCGTTTCTCAGTTGAATAATGAAGCCAAAACAGTGTCATACTGAAGATATATGTTCCCCATGGAAAATTTGTAAATGCTTGTTCATTATCGACCAAAGCTATCAACCAACCCGGTACAGCGCTCCTATGGTCATCCTTGCCAAAGAATTGGCATACCATTAAGATGTAAGCCATCTTTAACAAGTCTTCACCCTCCGCTTCCGTTCCTTGTGAAAAAAAGCTTTCCAAAACTTCTGGTGTCGGCCTATGTTTGAAATATTTTGTATACCAATAACCCTCTACATCTGGTTTCATCTTCATAAACCCTTCAGGTATCGGGCCCATTTTCAACCCACTACATACACAAAATGTTCTTTGCCAAAACAAACTTTCTTGTGTCCCAAGCCGAACCACATTTCATCCTCTCTTACCTTCGGAAGAATAATCTCCTTTTTAAGGAGGTTGTAAATCAGCATCCCGTGAACTACAACGGGTTGTGGTAAATCCAAATAATGTCCAAACGGTCCATTCCTAAACCTTTCTAACATCCCACACTTACTAAGAACGTCTTTAACAACTTGAATAATCTGACCTTTACTATTACTGTTTATTCTTGCACGAATCCATGTATTGTGGTCTGGGAACCGCCAGTATTTGTTGTTAGGATCCTTAGGCATCTGGTTACAAACAAAACAAAGAAGAGTCAAAATCAGGAGGAGACTTGAAGTTAGCCTTTATGATTAGTAAGATTAGTATTACAAACAATGTTGACATCAAAACAAATTATGATTGACATCAAAATAAATTATGATGTGTATGAATTAATTATAATTAGTAGGGGTATGAATAAATTATAATTAGTATAAGTCTGATGTGTTGTAGATGGTCTCAATGATTCCATTTGTAAGACACAGTCACACAAAGAGGGGTTTTGTATATTTCACAAAAACAGACAAAGTTGTGGTGGTTAAAGCAAACTCAATTATTTTGAAAAAGAAAATAGACAAAACAAACATTATCCTGTTCACAGGACATATAAATTGCAGATACTATAAAAGACAAACATTATGCGGGATCCAACACCAAAAGATTGCCACCTCATGTGGGAACCCTCCTAAGGTGTCGGAAAAATAATTAATAAGACCGGGCTCAAAAGATTAATACCCGAGCCTAAAATCAAATACCCATATTGAGAGTTTAATTAAATTAGGAGACATTATCCAAATTTATGGGCATCACTCACCATGACATGCCAATATCTAAACAAGCATGATCGGCTCCACTAAAAAACATTCAACACACATACAGAATCTCGGGCTCAAAATATCAATACCCGGGCCTAAAAGAATGATTTCCAGGCCCAAAAGTTTAATTCCCGGGCCTAAAAGTTTTCCCTAATGATGACATATGACAACTTAAACAGAGTTATTACCTCAAATCCCATGTGCCCCTGTGAGGGGGCATGGGGGAGGAACCCCCCAGACACAACTTAGCCTATAGTCCAATAATTGATATTGAGATGAAACTACACTCTCAAACAGAGTTGTCATCTCATTTCAAATGATGATGCTAATATTCTGTCTGAGAGAAGGAGAACTTCGTGCTTTACCCGAGAGCTATACTAGTACAGACCTTCTACCTCTACCCCCGATATGCATGCACATAGATACACACACAACACACAAAGTGTTAATTAACTGTACATAAGGGGGCCGTACTTCAAATTCACTCAAAACTGTATAATTGAAAAACTGTATAATTGAAAAACATATGAATACCAATCTCTGTGCAGATTGATAATTCCTTTTGACGACTTCATATCTTACACCTTATGAATCTTGACATCTTAATGTCTAACCCCACACATTCACTTTCTAATATACTCATTTGAGGGATAACAAATCACAGACAAAAATTAAGGGAAATTAATAGAAATAAAAGTTGAGTAATTTGGACTAGAAATACTGACATGAGCTACCCGCCCGAATTAAAATATATATGATAGAAATAAAGCAACAAAATAGCCTAACCATCAAGCATGGAAGCAAATAAACAATATAGAAATACAAGAAGTTGTAACCGAAAGAGAGCTAAGTTTACAGAGAGTCAGAAATATATGAACATTGAAGCAGAGAAGTTAGCTGAACTTCAGTTGTGATATTCAACTGGGTATCGATTTCTTTGGCTCAACACAGTTTCTAAGTAACCAAACAAAGGCTAAAATAAAAATAAAAAATTGGAAAACAATAAGAGAACAAAAATTCATCAAAAGGAAGTGGGAAATTTCTTCTAAAAGCAGGACAAAAGGCTGCTTACTGCTTAGATTAGAGACGGTGCGTCGATCTAGCGACGACGAATGACGACCGGCGACGGCACCTGCTTCTGAATTCCGACGGCTACGACAGGTGGTGGTCGCCGACGAGAGACACTGTTGGGTTTGGTGTAGGGTTGTGAATCCTTTTTTTTTCTATTTATGATTCATTCTCTCTTGTCTGCATTGCAGGTCCATCCAGTTTTGATGGTGATCGGTCTCGTACTTTTGAATGGCGAAGGTAAGGGGTAAGCAAATTCAATTTTTTATTTAGGGATTCAGGGGGGTGGGGGGCGAGGGCGGGGCTTGGTCGTGTTCTGGGGAGGGAGGGGAAGGGGAAGGGGAAATGCAATGAAGAGAGGAAGGGAATTTTTTGGAGAGAAAATTTGGTAAAGTTATCTGAGAAGAGAAGGGTAATTTAGTAAATGGTGTATTAAATGAGGTAAATGGTTGAAACAAATTATAAAGGACAATCTGGTAAAATCAACTCTGAAAAGAACAAAAATGCAATATTTTCAAACATGGGCTATTTTTGGTTTTTGAAAACCAAGCATGACCATTTTTGCAAGTCCCCCTATTTTCTTTCCTTGCAATCAAATCAACTGCATTGAATGTCACGTCAAGATTTCTGCCGACTGCATCCTTTTCCTTTCGAGCCACTGATTCTTCTTCAAGATTCTCGGAAGCCAACCCTCCCATTCGTGTATTGTCATTATTGCCCTTCTCCACCGCCATCATCGCTGACTTCGGGGGTACTCTACCACCATCATTTTTCGATATCACTTTCTCCTTTCCTTTTTGCCTTCCCCCATCCACCCGTGATTGCCCCAACTCTTCTTAATCACTTGAGAAAGTATTCCCAGAATTAGCCTCTTCCCATCTTCCCCCGTTCTGATAACCCTCTCTTTGTCCGAAACTGACCACCCTTGGGAGGACTAGAATGGTGGCCACGGTTCGGTTTCGGGGCGGTTTCGGTTTCAGGGCTGTTTCGGTTCCGTGGCCACCCAAACCGTCACCGAACCGAGAAAACCGGTTTGGTTTTCGGTTTCGGTTTCGGTTTTTTTTTTTTCAATTTTTGTGGCCACGTGTCTCTTTTCTATTGGTTAGATTTTTTTTTTAATATATAAACCGCCCAAAACCGTCCCAAACCGCCGGTTTTGGGCGGTTTGTGTTTCGGTTTTGGGCGGTTTCGGTTTCGGTTTCGGTTTTTGACGGTTTCGGTTTTGGTTTTTGTTGTTTTTGTTGTTTTTTTGTCCACGTGACACTTTTCTATTGGTTGGTTTTTTTTTTTTATAAAAACCGCCCCAAACCGCCGGTTTTGGGCGGTTTTGGGACATCCCTAACCGTAACTGAACCGGCTCGAAACCGGTTTCGTAACCGGCGGTTTTGGTTACGGTTTCGGTTTCGGTTTTGGATGGTCGGTTTCGGTTTTGTACACACGGTTTAACCAAACCGTGGGCACCTCTAGACTAGATGCTCTCAACCATGCCCCATACAACAAATTATAGTCTTTATTTCCATCGCAATTCCCACCATCCGGACATTCCCTCACGATATGTCCTAATCTTCCACATTGAAACAATGTTCTAGAAGCCGTTCGTATCGTAGAAGCATCATGGTCTCCTTTCCATCCCCCATGACATCTACTCGCAAAATTCACCGAAGAGGCATAGTTACATTAATCACCACTCGCACTCATATATACTTCTCTACACAGTCGCCGGATTTTCTAACATCAATCTCTTTCACCTCCCCAATCATATTGCCTAAGAATCTTCCAATCTCTATTGTCATACATAATAGAGGGACTCTGTGGATTTGAACCCTAAATGTTTCTTTATTGAATCTCATTTTATGGACGTCTCGTTCCCCCACAGGTTCTTCCAACACCAATAAAGCTTTATCAAAGATCTACGGTCCCCCATGCAAAACATGTCGGCGATCATCCGCATTCCTGAAAGTGAAAGAGAATGTATTTCCAGCAATCACCTCAGTCTCCACTTCCTCCACCGTTAGCCAGATCTTAGGAATCAACATCGTAAACACATCTATGTTAACAAGTTTTGAGGATAGAAGTTTCCCTACCAATCTATGTCCCAGACGCTTCACCCCATCCTCCTTTAGATTTACTTGTAAAGATTGCAGAGGTCCCTCATTTTCCTTTAGCGTTAGAGCCTCACACAGTTTAGCCACCTCATCTGCGTTCATCATACTTAATCTCCTTAAGCCTAGCCTACACTCCTGACGAGCGACCGATAGATCTCAAAACAGATCCAAACTACTGTCTCCTAAAGTTTCTGATACTCAGAGAGAATATCAGAAACCCTAGGAACAGAAAAAAAATTATTCATTAATATTTAACTTGTTGGAAAATGAAACAATTGATATAATATAGTTATGATTATTTAATGTCATTATATTCATGAATGTGTGCACTATGCATATGAGGTATTCAAAGAATGTTGTACAGTAGAATGTTAGTAATCTCACAACATTAATTAGTCTAAAATATTAAAATTAAAAACAGTAGAATACTCCAATAACCATACATTGGATCCATCCCCTAGAATTTAACTTATCATTTAGTGACTTTAAAGTAGTCGTATAAATTTTATATATTATATAATTATATTATTAAATAGATTATAATTAATAATTGATAAAAATTTAAAGATAAAACCCCCACACGACGACACATGTCAATGTGAGGTTCTATTTTACGATATTACTAGTTTGCCGCCTGTACATCGTAAAAGATAATTTAAAAATTATATTTATGAGGCTTTTAAATCAAATCTTGCATTATTTGCCACCATGGGAATTAAAGATGGAGCTGAAACTTATAATATTGGAAGAGTAATTGGAATGAACCATGAACTTAGTAGTATATTTTGTGGAAGAATTTAAAATAAAAGTTAAGAGGCCGAAAACGTTCACATTTAATTTTACAATAATATTTATTAATCTATTTAGACATACAGATAAAAAAAAACTCAGTTTTTCATACCAAATACCAATCAAACTCATTATTTTAGTGGAAACAACAAATTACATTGAAATGTTGGAATTGAATCGGTTCAACAAAACAACAATTACATTTAAACGGTTGAACTAACCACAATTTCACCATAGATAGATCATGATAAAAAGTAACACGTAATATAAAGGTGTTGTCTTCTAACAAATTACATTGAAATGCATAGAATTAGTTCAATGAGATAAAAATTACATTGCAATGGTTGAATTGTCCTCAAATACACCATGATAAGAAAAATCAGGCAGAACAGAAGAGCAAACATAAAAATCAATACGTTACACTTAAAATGAAAAAGAAAAAGATCGACACTCATTAATCATATCAAAAATTCTAACCATAATCAACTTTTTTGAAAAAAGAATCTAACTTTGGAGATCTAATATAAATCAATCAGAAACTTGATAGAAAAAATCAAAAATACTTGAAGCTTGAAAGAGCAGGAAACACAGTCAATTTAAGAGAAAATTGATTGTAAAATGAAGGATTGCAAAATGAAATCTTATTAATCTATATAACATGCTTAATAATTGTTTTTTAATTGTAATACTATATAGTAATATAATTTTTTTTCCTAAAGAGAGGGAGTCTCAACCTTCCATTAATTTGTATCATAAGTATAAATTGGTTTAAATTTTTATTAATTAGTATTTAATTCTAATTTTAAAGAACATATGAGATTCATTCACATTAGCATTTTCTTTTATAGTATAATTTCAATTGATCATAATTAATATTTGACAAATAAATTAAATTTAAATTTAAGACCGAACTTTTTTCATGTTGACGTTGCAAGTTGGGGCTCCTATAATACATTTTATTGATAAATGCTAGCACTTCACATTATGATACAATTTTTGGGGAAATGTCAAAATAATTTTGAATATTTATTAATATTCTTAAAAATATTTAATCATATATTAAGTAGGTTTAATATGAAGTAATAAGAATATATTAATTGATTTAATAGAAAGATAAATATTTGTTAATATTCTTAAATACATATATTTAATTATATATTAACTAGTTTTTTTTTAAATATTACAATAATTCAAAATTTGGAAAGGAGGAGAGACTCGATCTCACAACTGTGTGTGAGGGGCAAACCATTGATCTAACATCATGTTGTCATTAAGTAGATTTAATTATGAAGAATGTAAAAGATAAATATTTGTTAATACAAATTATATTTAGGAGGAATGCCAAAAAGATAAATAATTATTAAAAAAATATAAAGCCAATTGATGGAAAAGTCTCACCATTTCGCTAGAACAGTAAGAATTCCTTAATATCTTCATTTTCCATAACAGCATCCCACAACTTCTGCATTATAAATGAGAGGTTGGCACTAAAACTAATTTAGAATCACTGGAGATACAGCTCTTGATCTCTACATTGTCTAAGATTGCAATCAATGGGAGACCCAAAGACAGACCATTTCCATATGTATCGGATTTTGGAGATAATAGATAAACCCTGCAAAGATCACAATCCAAATATATAGCACAAAAGATAAAACCCATTAATTATGAATTTCAAATGAATGTTTACATCTCAAGAGCCATGAATATCCATCTTTGTATATCGAATGAATTAAATTCTATTAATTAGGGACATTTGGCGGTTATCAATAGAGGGTGAGGGAAAGCTTTGAAAGACCAGCAATTAACAATGTTTAATATTTAATTATTTGATTAAAGATTTTGAAGTTAGATATAAACATATAATTTAAGGACTATAGCTCCCCCTCATAATAACACATGACGCTTTGAGGGTCATCTTTTGAATATTATATAGAAATAAATATACAAAGAGAAAAGATCAAGTGATAGGTATCATTTGGTCATTCAAATTCTTGCATAACTTACTATATAAAGTTAATACAAAGGTAGTTTTCAACTAAAACTATAATGAGGAAAAATGGCAGTGTCAACAGAATTTAACTGATTATTGGTTATGATACCAAATCTTCTATTGATAAAGTGGGTTTACGTTTTTTTTTTTGGGGGAGCAGGGGGTGTGTGATTTTTTGTTTTTATAGCTACATGCTCAAATGTAGGGTTGTGTATGGTCGGGTTTGGTGCAATTTCAGTTAGAATCGAACCAAACAAAAAATTTTGGTCTTATATAAAACAATACTAGTTTTGACCAATCTCTTTTTCAGACCAAATTAGAATGTTTTGGTTCGGGCTTACGGTTCTCGACTTAAAATTGCCATTATCGAGCAAACAAAAGACCATGGATGTCTGATTTATATTTTCAAGAATTTGTTTGTTGGTTTGACAAGAGAATGAATGGTAAAATGTTATGCTTAAGGTGGACAATTGCCCAACTCATCCAAAGGTTATTAAATGTTTGATAAATGTTGAATTATTTTTCTTGCCTCTTAATATAACATCAAAAATTCAATCAAATGATTTTGGGATTATTCGAAGCACTACAAATTCATTATTGACATCATTTTAATTAATACGGCTTGAAACATTGAAGTGAAGACAACAATCATTGCAAATTGTTTTTAGCATTGCAAAATTGTCCAAACTTCCAAACTTCGTCCTAGAAGAAAAGGAATGAAATTTAATATCGCAAAAATCCCTTAATCTGTAGATCTAAATACAATATAATGAAACACGTTCTATTTAAAATTGGATCTATTTGAACTTGGTGAACTAACTTCATGTTATACAATCGGGTTAAATTATAATTGGCTATCGATATGATAAATTTTTCTATACTAGTATCTCGATCATAATTTATCTTTTAATAAGTCGTGACATAAAATAATATAGAGAGAATAGGGATAAATAGTACAAAATCCAACTTGACATTTGAAACTTTCACTACATTAATAATTCTTGTTTAAATAACACCAAAGTATGTGGTGAGATGGTGAGACCAAATTCCCCCATTTATTCTTTTAATTTTTATTTTCTCCCTCTTTCTTCCTCTTCTCTGTTTTTTTTTTCCAAAACCTCCATTGATGGATGCAATGGAGGTCGAAACTGACCTCCATTGGAGGTAGATGAAGAAGAAGATATATATATATATATATATATATATATATATATATAATATGGGTGAATTCATAAAGAGCCAAAAATTTTATTGGTTTATTATTTTTAGCCTCAAATTTATATTTTATTGTTTTTATCACTTTTGAGCACTTATGGACAAAATTACCCCTAAATTTTACTTCACCTGACATGTAACTTGGTTTCATTTGATTCCAAGTTACATGCGGGTTGATTTTTCAAGTTACATGTCAGTTAAGTTTTAAATTATATACCAATTGACTTTCAACTTATATGCCAATGATTTTCAAGTTACATGCCAGTTGATTTCCAAATTTTTGGGTGGGTGGAGTAAAGACAAAATGAAGGGCAATCTTGTCTGTTCAAGGCAAAATGTGATAAGTATAATAAAATATAAATTGATGGCTAAAAACAATAAACCAATAAATTTTTTGATTATTTCTTGCAATTTCCTCATATATATATATATATATATATATATATATATATTAGCAATAAGTCTTGTTGAAAAAACGAAGAACTTGATCTTAAAAAAATTTCAGAAAATAAGTCTCAGATTCAAGAATATTTTTTAAGACTTATTTTGGTATTTTCAAGACTTATTTTGATATTTTCGAGACTTATTTTAGTTTTTTCGAGACTTACCGGTGGAACCATTGATGGAGCTATCAATGGAGTTTGAACAGACCTCCAATGGAGGTCGAAGAAACAACCTCCTCCATTGGAGGTCAATGAAGTACCTAACAAAAAAAATTGTTTTTTTTTTAATCAATGGATGTTTTGGAAAAAATATTTAAAGAAAAAATATAAAAAAAAAAGTGAAAATGGAGGTATTTTTGTCCATCACAATACTTTAGTGCCATTTAAACAATAATTATTAAGGCAGTGATGTAAATAGTGCTATAAATTTTATAAAAAAATCTATTAGTATACAGAAATTTGCACTCACATTATGTGAGATGTGAGATACTCTATGTACCAAATAAAACTAAAAAAAAAAATGGACAATTGCACTCATACCATATGCCTAAGTACCAAACTTGATTGTTTTGCCTCTCATAATAAAATATTGATGTTAAAAGATGTATTTCTCCCACGGTTTAATACAAAATTACAAGTTTACTATTATATATAATTTTATCTCTTCCAAAAGAGAAATTAAAATAACAAAATAAAATAATAGAAAAAAAAACTTAAAAATAATATTAAAAAATTAATTTTTTTGAAAATAACTACTTAACAAATTTAAACTAAATATTTGAAAGAATAGTTGACTATTTTTTTTTTCAAAATTATTATTTGACATAATTAAAAAAATTGTCTTTTTTTTAATAAAAAAATAATGATAATCCATCATTGAAGGTGGCCTCCATGGCGGAAGCCGTCTTCCTTTTGATCAGAGAAAGACAACTTCTATGTCTTGTCGAAGGAAGTAAGGTTTCTTTTGTAACGATCGAAAGGATCTTCAAAATTCAATTAGAAGAAGTCTCAACTTTCTGCAAATTGAAGGAAGACGTCACTCACTTTGTTGATTGGAGCCTTGGAGAAGGCCGTGGAGGCCAACCTCATTGGCAATAGGGGTGGTCTCTACGGCTTCCTCCATTTTCTTTTTTAAATTATGTTTCTTTTTTTAATATATATTTTTTGACATTTTTTATATTATTTTATTCATTTAATAAGACGCATGTTTATAAATTATATATACATGTGTCAGTGTTCAAAAAAGCGCTAGGCGGGTGGTAAGTCGGCGCCTAAGTAATTCCTTAATGGACTTAGCTGGTGGAGTGATCCAGTGGAGGCGTCGAGTCAAGAGAACAGAGAAGAAGAATCGAAGAAGACGACTTTGGGGTTTTTAGCTGTTAATGATTCCTAAAACGATGTCGTTTTGGGGTTTTAGCTTTTAGCAGTGTTGTAGAAATCGGCCAAATCAACAGACTAGGCGCCACCTAGTTACTAGTTGACCGCCGCCTGATGCTAATTCAGTCAAGTAGTCGTGTCTAGGCGGGTTTCTGACTAATCGTCGACTTGGTCCGACTAGTCAGCCTAGTCGGTCAAAGGCGTCCTAGTTGCTGTTGATTGCGTTGGCTGCCTAGCATCGACCAGCCACTCGTCCTGTCGTATGTTGCCTGTCCGGCTCATCGCCACCGTCGCACCTCTACCAGCAGTTGCGGTGTGTACGAGTAAGAGTCTGAGAGCCAGAGATGAGATGAGAGTGAGAGATAAAGACGATGTTGTGTGAGCTTGTCTATGGTGTCCTAAATTAAAAAAACAACCCCCGAAAATGAAACTTAAAGTGATGAATTTATGATAATTTACCGATTACTACCTATTTGGTGAGACCGTCTAAGCCGATTTATATAACATTGACATGTGTCAAAATTATCCCTCACGCTGTTAAGTTTGGCTAACCGAAGCTTAGCAGAGGGACTAATGCAAACCTTATTAAAAAAACGAAACTTAGGGTGCGTTTGTTGCACCGGATAGGATTGGGATTGGACTATTTTTAGTCCAATCCCATGTTTGGTGAGTCCTAGCTGTCGGATTATTTTTATCCAAAATTCATTTTTATCCTACCAGAAGAGGATAAAATAATCCTCTCCAAATGGAGAGGATTTGAGAGGATTATTTTATCCCATCACTGATTCATTTACTTCATCATCCAACTCCATTATCAACCACAAAAGAATTTTGTTCCACCCACCACCAGATCTTCGCACACCTCAAACTTCCACTGCCGTGTTAATAGAGAAAGAGATAGAGGAGAGAGAAGAGGAAGATTCAAATTTTTTTTTTCCACTACTAACAGAGAAAGGAGAGAAAGAGTGTATTTGGAAGGATTTGTAGCTATTTGGTGAAGGAGGAGTGTGGATTATGGTGTGGTTTGGATGGAGAAATGGTGGAGAGAATGTAGAGGATTCGTGTGGTTGTGTTTGAAGAGAGAGAGTAAGAAGTTTGAAAAAGTGGAGTGAGAGCTGCGTGAGTTGGTCCAAAATAAGAAGGGTTTTTATAGCTAGGGTTGAGTTATTTTCAAAACGACACCGTTTTGGTTGCCTATTAGTAGTTTTGACCATTTATTATTCTATTATTTTTCTCCAATCCCATTACATACTAAACACATGGTAACACTATTTTTAGTCCAATCTTATGTTGCACCAAACACGGGAAACACTGTAATTAATCCAATCCAATCCAATCCAATCCCATGTCTTAAAAATAGTCCAATCATATCCCGTGCACTAAACGCATCCTTAAAGTGAAGAATTCCTTAAAATGAAGAATTTATGATAATTTAGGTTTTATGGGAACACAAATGCAAACCTTATTAAATAACGAAAAGCTAATCACTTGGGGACCAAAATGAAATTTCCCAGAGAATAATTCCCATATCCAAAAATGAATAGAACATAATTAACGATCTAGATTCATACAATATTTAATTTAATAAATCAGCCATCCATAAATCAAGAATTTGGTCCCCACTTTTCACAATCTCAAAAAAAAAAAATAATAAATAAAAAAATCCAAGAAAACAAATACATGCCAACCTGTTGGGACTCTCCGCTTGTTCTGTGTGGTGTGGGCGCGTGCTCACACACTTGTTATTTTACCCAAAACCCCTCTCAAACTCACTTCACTTCACTTTTTGAGTTTGAAATTTTGACTAAAAACTCAACAATGGCAGCAGCCACCAGAGCAATGGCAGTTGCAGGCCAAACCACTTCTTGCTTGCTCTCCAAAAGACCATTCACTCTAAAACAGAAACCCCAATTCAGCAATCTCTGCTTCTATAACAAAAGAGTCGTCTTTTCATCATCAAAGAGGCTGTTTTCATGCTCTGCTATCTACAATCCTCAGGTTCAGATCAAAGAAGAGGGCCAGCCTGAAACCTTAGACTACAGACTCTTCTTTACTGACAATTCTGGCAAAAAGGTCTCTCTCTATCGATTATTTCATTGTTGTACTTTCGTTTTGGTGGATGTGTGGGGTGTGGTGGGAGTTTGAGTCTGTTTGGTTGTGGGAAAATGAAAAATATGAAATGGGGTTGCTCAAAATTGGATTAGTTTCAGTTTTGGTTGTAGTTGAAATGGTATATGTGTTGATGGAAATGTTGTTTCTTATGCAAACAAATATTGGGAAATAAAATTTTAAAGATTGAAACTTTTACATTCTTTATATGTCAATTTGGACAAACTTATCTTTGAATTTTTGAATTGATTGAAAAATATGAGTTTGTTTGGTAGTGAGAAAATGAAAAATATGAAATGGGGTTGCTGAAAATTGCATTAGTTTCAGTTTTGATTGTAGTTGAAATGGTGTTTGTGTCAATGGAAATGTTATTTCTCATGAAAACAAATATTGGGAAATGAAATTTTAAAGATTGGAGCTTTTTACATTCTTTATATGTCAATTTGGGCAAAGCTTATTTTTAGTTGCAGGGTGTAAGAAAAGTGGGTAAAAAGAAGACAACTTAAAGTCTTTAAGCTTGTTTTCCAATTGGTCTCTCTCTTAAATATAAAATTTACAGAGCTAAGTGAAATAAAACTCTATGGCTTTTGTGGGGTTGGTTATTGCATTTTTATTGGCAAAATGAAGGGGACTGATAACTCAGAATTCTGAATTTAGTTCATCCTCATTTTCTAAGTAATGGAGGATCGAGTTCTTTCGAATTTAACCAGTTTTAGTTTTATTTCTATTTGATGAATTGCACATAGGACGCATTGTAAACATGGTGGGAATCTAAATGATTAATTCTGGTTCTATTTGGTTACTGAGGAAGTTTTTGAAATAATAATACCGACAGAACAGTTTATAGAAATTTGTAAGTTTGTAACAGAACTTATTACGATTCTGGTGATATGTTGGAAACTGAAGTATCTTGTGAATGGTGGGAGGGAAAGCCAGGATGACAGTGAACTTACAGGGCTTAAAATATATAAAAGGAAGAAATGTAAAGCATTGGTTGGTTGGATGAAAAATATCATGTAACTACACGGTTTTCCATTATTTGCTAACTTTGGTGGACTCACATTGTACATTGAAATTTCACTTAATTGAGTTTTATGTATGTTAACTACGAATTGGACTTCTTTAACAGTTGAAACTATTTGATACTTTGTGTATGCCTAGTGCAAAGTTAAATTTACTGCCCATACAGGTATCCCCGTGGCATGACATTCCACTGCACATAGGTGATGGCGTTTTCAACTTTATTGTTGAAATACCCAAAGAATCAAGCGCAAAGATGGAAGTTGCTACTGATGAGTTATACACTCCCATCAAGCAGGATACAAAGAAGGGGAAACTTCGATATTACCCGTAAGATTCCCAAATTCAATTTCTCATGGTACTTTAACTGTTCTCATATAAACTTCAGCTGTGACACTTTATCTTCTCAATGGAATATCTAAGTTTAGCTGTTCGGTATATTTTGCAAATATTCAAACTAATTGTAATGACATCTATCCAATGCCAGTATTTGGCAGCTACTAATTACATATGGGAATTCATGTTGTCATATTATGCCATATGTTCTAAGCAGATTTAGCAAATTTCATGACCTTCACATTTCCCCTTTCTTGTCATTGTCTGAATAGAACAATTATTTCTATTATTCTTGAAATTCATTTAACCTTTTCTTTTCCACATGATTTAATTTTTTTCACTTTAGGTCTATATTTAGCCTTAGGTCAGTGGTAGTACTCTTATTCTCATTAGTTGACTCTAGATTTATGGGGGTGGATGTGGGAAACTTAAAAAAGGAAGAATAAAATCAAATTTTCCTTTTGTATATTGGCCAGGCTGTAGAATTTTCATTTCCTTGAGTGAAAGCTTCTTTGGTAGAATTGTTAATAACTCTAATTTTGTCTACCTAATCAATCAGTACATGTCTTTTACCATTTACAATGAGTTATTTCAAAATGTTTTTACTAGTTGTCTTAATCAAGTCCCAAATTGACTGCTTGGCTTGTTGCAGAAATCCTTTTTCCGGCCATATTTCAATCTAAAGAATCTCCTATAAGTTTTCTGATACAATCTGAAAACCAAGTTTTACGTAGGCTTTTCAATGTCTTTGCATGTCTCAGTCTTTGAACATACCATTAAAACATAGCTAATCATACAGCCCTTTTGATATGATTCTATATGGATGTTGTATGTTTTTCATTGGTCAGATAAAATTCTTTTAGTCCTTCTCTACTAAGTCCTAACAGTGTACTTGATACCTGCTTTACATAATGTCACAGGATTTGTTCTTCTCTACTAGATAAAATTGTAGCAACATGATAACAAATCCTGTGATATTTCCTTAGCAATGTTTAATTCTATGCAGTGTGCAATGTATAACCTCTAGAGTACACAGAATATAGCTTTTGATAGAATACTACATACACCATGAAGCCTCTTTTGAAGTGAAGATGAACTCAGCATTCACCTTTTGCTAAAGTCTCGCGTCTCTTATCCTTGTTCTGGTGCTTTCTATTATTATGTTGTCCATGTCCAGGATCATGTCAACTTGTTAGTTGAATTTTGAACTTCTGAAGATATCATGTGCTAAATCATTTGTCTTTTATTCTTTTATCCTCAGGTACAATATAAACTGGAATTATGGATTGCTTCCCCAAACATGGGAAGATCCATCTTTTGCCAATGCTGAAGTTGATGGAGCGTTTGGTGATAACGATCCAGGTATTTCATCTTATACTTGACCTTTTTTAAAACAAGTTGAGATCATTATTTATAATCGTCTTGCTTGCTTGCTTTATATGTAGTTGATGTTGTTGAGATTGGTCAAACTCAAAGGAAGATTGGTGACCTTCTAAAGGTCAAGCCCTTGGGTGTCTTAGCCATGATTGATGAAGGGGAACTTGACTGGAAAATAGTTGCAATTTCATTGGATGATCCAAAAGCTACCCTTGTAAATGATGTTGATGATGTTGAGAAGCATTTTCCGGTATGTTCTTCTATTCTAAGTTGCAAAAGATAAGGGATTATGTTTACTTTCACCTGGTAATTCAGAGTAAATGCAAATGATCAATGAGTGTCAATATCAAGTGGATAGTTGTATTGGGGAAATAGGACCTTTGAAGGACTTAATGCCTTTGAAGGACTTAATGATAGATTGATGTAAAAATTTGTTGTACTATTAGCTGGTATATATTTAAGTTAGTTTTCTAGAGAAAACATCTTCTTTGAAACAGCTCACATCACAAAGAAAGGAATCATTGCATACAATAAATCTGTTCAAATCCTGAATTTAATATGATTATACTTGACATTACAAATTACAATTAGAGAAAAGACAATTTAGAGACTAATCTGTTGATTATCTTCAGGGAACTCTGACTGCAATCAGGGATTGGTTTAGGGATTACAAGATCCCTGATGGGAAACCAGCCAACAAGTTTGGTCTTGGCAACAAGGCTGCAAACAAGGTAACCTTCCATTTGGTGTTGTAATAATTTCTTCTGTTTGTGGCTGGATTCATATGCTGAATAACAATTTTACAGCCAATAGTGCATACATGGATGCATCATGCATGGTCCGATCATAATAATTATCATCATTATGAAGAAGCACTTGCTTTTGTAGAAAACATCTTTTTTTTTTGACAGTAAAAAAAAAACATCTTTGTTAGAATTAGAAAAAGCAAGTGCTTTGTTAGAACTTAGGAAAAGCAAATGCTTTCTACATTAATATGTAGAAAGTGCTCCTGGAAAAACAGTTATGTTTCTTTCATTTCAGAAAGCATCTTGCTACTATAATGTCACAGGATTTGCTACTCTTAAATTGAAACTTGTGCATGATGTACAGGATTATGCTTTAAAGGTGATCACTGAAACAAATGAATCCTGGGCTAAACTTGTAAAGAGGTCTGCTTCTGCTGGAGAGCTTTCTCTTGTATAACAACTGCAACTGCAAAGAGTTTGGTGCTGCTCAGCTTAGTGTTTAGCATCTTTGTTGATTATTTATCAAGAGTTGTCTCCCATTATTGAGTTCGGAATTCGGATACCACCCTATTATTATGTAACTCAGCTTGCATAATGTACCATATGTAATAAATTAATGACCTTTTTTTGGGCTGCTAGAATTGCTCAAAGATTGGTATTTGATTTCTAAAAATTGCTGCTGCTTGTTCTATGTGGTGATGATAGATTGTCTTGCAATAACAAAAGATGAGTGTATCTGTGCTTTAAGTATTCACTTTCATATATACAAAAATATAAGAGGGGATTTGCATACACAATGCAAAGCCAGTTACATAAAAAGAAAGAAATTTACACATATCAAACGTTGCTCTATCAACCTGACACCTAGAACAGGACAAAGGAACCTCAAAAGCACTTTTACAAGAAGCAGCTGAATTCAAGGGCTTCTTCAAACTTTTTTTTCCAAAGCAGAAGAAGAGTCAACCCCAGATGATGGTTTATCATCAGATTTTGTTTTGAATAAAGCAAGGCAGCCTTGTGGTAGCCATTTAACTGCAGAAACTTTAAACTCAAGAAATGTTGCTGATGCTGCTGCTAGTGAAGCTGGTGAAGAAGAGGAAGAAGAAGGCTTGTTGTGGTGAGAGTGAGACAAACTTAACATTGCTGCTGTTGGTGCCATGACATGAAATGAAGAAAAGCTGAAACACAATCAATCAATGAAAAAGTGTATTTATCAATTATGGATTTTGCATTGGATAACGATGAAAACAAAGACTATTTATATAAACAGTAAAACAGAGGTTTTGGTAAAACAAGCTATAGAATCTATGGGCATGCTTCCCTTGGTTTTTGTGGTGTTAGGTAAAGATCATGTGTGTTCAATAACATAGGTTGTTTTGACTTTTCAGTAATACCAATGGAGGAAAACTCGTGTGTACAATCTCACCCGCCCAGTGTAATTTTGCCACATCATACTGCAGGATTTACATTGGAATAATTAATTAAATAATATTATTTTATTTAAATATGGTGTACAAATAATTAAAATAGAATAATACTACTTTACGACATGGTATAATTACTCACCGTTGACGTGGTGAGGGAAATCTGGTCTTTTTGTTGATTGTTAATAAATAAATAAAGAAAACAAAACAAGTTATCCTTTATATAACTTGACGTGCTTGATAGTCAAATTTGGTCAAAACGTGAGTATTTTCGTCATTACATGTCATTTATAATATTTTATTTAACAAATGAAAATGAAAGACAAAAATTAAAAAAAAGGATAATAATAATAATAATAATTACGTAGCTCAACTAGTAGATAGACAAACTTATGATTTAGTCAAATAACTCCCAGGTCAGCGGTTCGAATCCTACCAATGACGAAAGGTTTCAAAAAATACCTGAATTAACAAATATGTTGTTTAAAAAAAAAAAACAGACAAAATCAGAATCATCATTTAGCAGTCGGGAAATTCTAAAACCATTAACATAATTTATAATTACTATATATATTTTTTGAAACAATATAATTTATAATTACTATTTCTAAACTGCCCTGGATGGAAAACTATTCTTTTGCATTGTTCAAGTGGTAAATTGTTGTACTTTTCTTTTCCATAACAAAGAAACTATAAACACATGGTAACTATCTAAAGACATTATTTACATTGTAAGAAAACACCATCTAATCTATTTACTCAAAAGACATTATTCAAAAATTGAAAGAGCAATTTCTGGTGGTAATTTATGGTTCTGCTGAAGATGATGTTGCTTCTGCCTTTCGCTCTTCAAGCAAAGGTGTCGTGTTTGACCTTTCTGTCGTACTACTGACTTGATGCGTGCTATCTTCGTTAAATCTATCGATACTGTGCAGAAATATTCCTGTTATGGTGCATAACAGTCAGAACAAATTTCATAGCCTGTTGATCTTAATGTCATAAATCACTATCTTTTCTGTTTCATTCTCTCTATCCTCTCCTTTCCCTAGTTTACGATTTCATCTACTTCAAAGAGAGAATTCAAACGTTTTTTTTTCACATGAAACTACTACCGGTGATAAACTAACAAGAACTTACCTACAAACCATATCCCAGCTGCTGGAAACAATATAGCTGTTAGAATAAGAGCAGTCTCCCTCCAATTGTTAACATAATCCTGACAGAGATATCTCAATAGTTAAGCCATCAATACGACAGTTTAAAGATGTATAAAACTCGATTAGAGAACATAAACCTTACCTCTGGTGAAAATTAAACTCTACCAGCCTATCAACTTTTGTTAAGGAAGGCTTATAACAAAAATCACATCAAAAAGAATATAGATGTCCTATTTATATTAGGTGTTTAAACTAATGGGTGACAGTTACTTATTTCTTTTTAAAAATATGCATGATTAAAAGAAAGAGAGGAAGATATGCTCTCCTTTTGCATCAGTTCACAGTAGACTGCTCACTAATCATTTTTGGTTACATATTAACATCTAAGCATCAGATTGTACAGACACATTGGTAAAGTAAATATGAATGTGATTATAGTCAATATACACTTTATATTATTAGTTATTCATGAGATCTATTTACCTATCATCACTATTAAATATAACATTCAATCTCAATCTTTTGTGACAAATATACATAATGCTCTTTTTAAGAGTTTTCAGTTTTCTTTTTCAGTGATGCAATAAAAAATAAAAGGAGACTTTATCATTTCCAAGTTAGCAAAATCTTAACAACTATTACACCAATTTCAGTATTTGCAAAGAAATGGAATTTGAAGGCAAACCTGAAGAACCCCAACAAGTGGTGAGGAAGGAACATCTCCAAAGATGTGAATTGAAACAGTAGAGATAGCCATGGATAGTGGTCGCATGCTAGGTTTAACACAATGGAGACACGTATAATTTACGGGACCCTACGAATACATAAACCATTCATTTTGAGGATTATTTCTAAATTCATAAATGAAATCCGTACCACAAAATCAGTTTCTCCAGTGTGCATGTACGAATGTATAAACTGGGTTAATGTAGATATCTCCAGGAACCAAAAATTATTTAGTGTTTTTATATTGGAGGTATGCAATAATTGCACTAGCAAAATTAACTTGAGCATCTTGCTACAAAGGAAGGCCTTTCTGCTTTGGAAGAATAAATACCTGAATGGCAAAGATTAATAGTTCACCAATGGAGAAAAGAGCAAGAAAACCATACATGCTCTTGAAACAAAAGGCACCGAAGCAAAATAATGCTCCAATAAGTGTTGTTGCTGAAAGAAGCTGCAAAAGTGGACATATGAAAGTTACTTTAGATTTCTATATTTGTGTTATATCCTGAACCTATAAAAAGGCTCTTTTATGTAATACAAATAAATAATAAAATCGCCTCTTTATTTTTTTACACTACCTTAAAAGAATTAGAGATTGTTGAAGTCATAAAATCCAGAGCGTAACCTCCTGCTATTGTGCCCAATATGCCACACACAATTGTAACTCCACCAAAGATCAAATCTGCGTTGCTCTGCAAAACAACTCCTTCTTTAAACAATGCAGCCATGTTTGGGCATTCATTACTTTATTTTTGTTAAAGATGATTATTTCTATCAGCATAAATAATGAGAGATTGTAGGAAGAAGAAAAGTTTAAAATATTACATGATATGAAAGTGCTAATATCACATTGAAGGATAAAAATTACCATGTTATAAATGTTTTTTCCAGCCTTAGGCCCCCAATATGAGTATGCCCCGATGACGAAAGTGTATGCTATGTACCCTGAAAACAGACACTTACATTCTCAATAATTTTCATACAATGACATAGTACGGCAACACAGCTACTGAAATTATTTCATCTTAGATATTAAAAATAAATTCTGCAAGTAATTTCTCCAACAGGATCCAAACTCAAGATGATTCATCCAAAACAACTGTAACCTGAACGAAATAATAACCCCAAAAGAATCACAAGACATGTAAAGGAGAGTGAGAAAGTACCTAAAACATTGACAACGTAAACCTTATTTAGCAAAAGAACTTTCACATCTTTGAAGAATATTGAGAACTGATTCAAATTATTGGATGTATCTTTCGACCTGCAATGCATTGAGTCCAACACTATTTATCATCTATCCCAACCTAAAATACAATCATATACAATATTATTAAATCTCAATATATGTGGAGGTAATTATGTGATTTGGATAACATAAACTTATTTTTCTGATAAGAATCTGCAGATAACAAATTTGTTAAATAAGAAATGTTAGTTACATTGATATCTTTCATCAATTTCAAGGAAGGCCTAAATAAGAACAGCTGAACAGAAAACATTTATTTGGTTAGAATCTGCACCACCAACTACATGAAATTCCAAATGTCTGGGCAGTAATTCTCGTGTAATCCCTAATAGTTTTTCAGTCTGTTGTCCCGTTATATAAAAGATTTATCAGACCTATGCATCAAAAAAACATATAATTCAAATCTTTTGCAATAATTAACAAAGATGCTTCATGTTTGTATCGCCTGTGAACATGAATACAAAGGTACCAACGGATTGGAAATATATTATGATTAAATACTATTCCCTAAACATTATACACTACAGACAGCCCGGATACTAGAACACAGACCAACATGGAAAGACTAATATCTGTGGAGCTATACAAGGAGTCACCATAGACGCATAGAGTCGATAAGGATCTTTATCAATTGATAAAGTCAAACACTTCATTGGGTTAGAATCAAGGTATCAGATCCATGAACTCGTGCTTGCACAACCATCTGTAAAGATCAAGAGCCAATCATGAATTTAAACACTATTTGTAGTGTCAGATGCAATACGTCTCATGTTTGCCTATCAATTTTGCATCCTAACAAAGTATAAGTAACCTTTGCTCTCTCTATTAATAAAATAACAATAATAATAATAATAATAATAACTCATGTTCTCTCAATTCACAATTGTCAATTAAACTGAAAATTCTTATCCTTCTCTGGCAGAATACACAGGTTAAATAGAGGGCCTAGTGCTAAGAAACAATAACTGATAGTAATTTCAGTCTACAGCTACCACCCAACTAACTATTACCCAACTAATTACACAATAATTAATTACAGCACAACTACAGCTGGTGCACAATTATAAATTACCCTCCTAACAACTATTTACAAAGTAGTAACAGGCTAACAGCATAACAAAGTAACAACTACATGATCTTTCAACACTCCCCCTCAAGTTGGGGAATAGATATCTTCCATTCCTAGCTTGGATATAACTTCCTGAAAAACAGCTCCTGGTAGGCCTTTAGTCAAGACATCCACTAGTTGACCCATGGTTGATACATATGGTGTAGAAATCAGCCCACTATCTAGCTTCTACTTTATGAAATGTCTGTTTACTTCAATATGTTTAGTTCTGTCGTGTTGCACCAAGTTGTGTGCAATACTAATTGCTTAAGGCTCTTCCCAATTAATCATTTTGAATGATTTGGGAAGAACCCTTGCAAACCTTCCGAACCAAGCCCTAGGAGATTGCTTAAGACCATACAAAGCCTTTCTAAGTTTACACACGTTCTCTGCTTCTAACCCACTTCCATATCCAAGAGGAATTTGCATGTAAATCTCTTCTTCTAGGTCCCTGTGAAGAAATGCATTCTTCGCATTGAATTGTTGAAGGGGGCCAATCAAGACTTGCACCCAAGGACAATAACACTCTTATTGTATTCATTTTTGCCACAGGAGCAAACGTCTCCTGATAATCTACCCCATGTGTTTGTGTGTAGCCCTTAGCCACTAACCGAGCCTTATACCTTTCAAGAGAACCATTTGCTTTGTATTTTACCGTGTAAACCCACTTACATCCCATTGCCTTCTTACCTTGCGGCAACCTAGTAAGCTAACCATGGAGATAGCTGAATTTAGAGATGGCAATGCATCTTTGCCCTAGATTTGGACTCTGACTTGGTCGAAATCCACATTCAGACCAGCAAGGAAATCATACACCCGATCTTGTTCCATAACCTTCTTTAGTGTAGCTACATCATCACTACACTTCATAGCTATACACCGATAATGGTCTAGCTCCTGCCACAAATTCTGCAGAGTATTAGCGTATTCTGTCACTGAACTGTTGCCTTGCTTCGTTGAAGCTGTCTTGGTCCTAATGTCATACACCTGGGCAGCATCCTTCACCTTCGAATAGGTTTGCTGAATTGAATTCCATATGTCCTTTGCGGTATACAAGAACATACATGTGTCTCTAATTTCTGGGGTCATAGAGTTCCAAAGCCATGCCATGACCATTGAATCCTCCTCATCCCAAGCTTCGAACTTAAGGTCCCCTTTCGTCGGTCCAGTACCCAAGAGGTGGCTCACCTTCCCTTTTCCTTTAAGAAACGTTTGAACCACCTGAGACCATTTCAAATAGTTCTTCCCATTCAGACGATATGCTGTCTGGATATTCTGCATCTCTCCTTTGCTTGGAGCAGACATCACATCTTCATTCTGACTACTTGATCCCTCATTCAATGGAGGAACCTCACTCATATCTGTCTTGGCAGATTCATCAATCGTTGTCATGGCTAAGTTGCAGAGGCTGTGAGGGATTAAAAAAAAAGTAGTACTGACTCTGGCAATAAAGGCCAGCTGGAGAAACTAAAGCAATGAAGGCTTTAGATAATGGAGCAATGAAAGCTAGAAGAAATTTTTTTTTTGTTAAGCCTAAAGCACTGATACCATGTCAAATAAACTGAAAATTCTTATCCTTCTCTGGCAGAATACACAGGTTAAATAGAGGGCCTAGTGCTAAGAAACAATAAATGATAGTAATTTCATTCTACAGCTACCACCCAACTAACTATTACCCAACTATTACCCAACTAATTACACAATAATTAATTACAGCACAACTACAGCTGGTGCACAATTATAAATTACCCTCCTAACAACTATTTACAAAGTAGTAACAGGCTAACAGCATAACAGAGTAACAACTACATGATCTTTCAACAACAATCAAATAGTTATCAAACTTAATCCCAACCCTATATACTTGAGTCAAAGCCTAGGAGCAATTTCTGCTGCTCAGTCTGTCAATCTCATTCCGCTAATTAGAATGTTTAATACTATTGTTGGGTCATTTCCTAACAGCTTAAGCTTTGGAGTCTAGCGGTTACCTAACATGGTAACAAAGTTTGGTTTCACCGGGAGAGTCCCCCCATTTGATTATTGTTATGTGCTTGTGTTTGGGCTTGGGCTTGGACCACATGGTAAGTTTGTTAGTCTTGCATGTGAGAGAAGTGTTAAAGTGCTTAAATTCTATTATTAGGATCTTTCTCAACAACGTAAGCTTTTAAGTCTAACAGTTATTTAACATTGCTCATTCTTAAAACTATAAAGTAACTACTTTTACTAAGTTTTCGACTCAAATGGTACTTCACCAAGCAGTTGCTTCAGTAGTGCTGTAAATCCCTTGTGAAACTTAGCTCGCTCCAAATCCAGTGCAGCTGAAAGTCGAATGTTCTACAACTAAAATGTATTAGGGCTAATTCATCTACATAAAGGCAAAAAAATGTCTTCTGCTTGTAAATCAACTTCAGCTCCCTGTGCTGAACACACACAGAAGGCGTTCAACCGGAAACTCTTAACATTATTCTTCCTTACTAGTTTATTGTTGTCCAATAATGATTAAATTATTTGTATGCTTAATACTCATATATCATGACAGAATTTCTACCTGAAACTACAGGTAGTATAAAGGCGTCCACCAGCACATGCAATCATATAAAAACCAAATGAAGAGAGTCAAGATGTGTGCCCGCACCTGGAACATTTATTTGAGCTTTTGTCCTCAACATCATCCTTCACAGACAGCGCATGACTTCTACCAGTGGTAACCTCTGTATCTGCATCATCTATAAACTCAACAACTCAGAGAAAAATAAATAAAAAGAAGAAATTGCTAGCCATAAAAGAAATTTACTGAGCATAAGGAACTAACTGACTGATCATAAACTTAGAATTTCCACTAAACCAGAAAAGTGATTGAAGACTAACAAACAATGTAAAAGGCCATGTAATTACAATTTTAGAATACCACTTTGGATACCCAAGGACTTCATACCAATTGGCTGAAATGAACTATTAGGTGGTGCAACTTTATATATATATATATATTTATTTATTTATTTAAATCACCTATTGAGGCATGGGTCTAAGCGCTATAGCAACCTGAACAAATATCAAAATTTCACTATTTTTACAATCAATTTCAAATTAAACTTGTACCTTAAAATGTCAAATATAAAATTTATGCAATGCATCAAAAGTTGAATCTTTGAACTTCAAAACAATAAATTCAGAAGCAAGCACTTATGAGATGTTAAGACAAGAAAAGTTTAACTATTTAATGATTTGTGTTTAACAGATCATTACAGCACATTCAGATTGAATCTGTTCTACCTTTGGTCCATAAATAATGGAAATTTAGAAACAAATAATTGCTTTGCAGATTATACTGCTTAATTTTGATGCATTAATATCATAAACATGGAGTACCATGAACTTCTACAGAAGATGTCTCAGTAGCTGTTGTTGCGTTTTTTGATTCTACAGGAGCAAAACCTGTATCCAGAAATTGCTTAGAAATAGCTGGAAGAGGTCTGCTAAATCACAAAAAATCAATATGTGAAAAACTTGCACCTTTCAACTGCAAAGGCTTCATCACAAAACCTAGAACAGCAAATGGAAGCATCAATATTGCCTCGCCCCAGAATGCAAAACGCCAATTAAAATGACTTCCAACCTACTAAGCGAAGATTATTAGAATTTAGAACCAGAAACAACATCAAGGAATGGCAGTTTGAAAAGGAAAAAGAAGCAGTGATGATGAACTCAATATATATAGTTAGGTTATGGGGTTTTTTTTTTTTGAAACAAGTTAAGCGGTATTTTTTTTTGAAACAAGTTAAGGGGTATTTTTATGTTATACCTTTTTCCTATTATAAGTGTCGGGCATCCTCCACTTGCTATATATATGTTGTATCAAAATTGTGTTTAGTTTTAACAATTATGTGATTTCCACGGCTTTTCTTGCATTACTTTTACTTTGTTTCAATTAAATTAACACGGTACCAGAGCTTAGGATTTGGGGAACAACCTTTTTCTGCCAGTACTAGGTTCAGATATCAATTTTCACATAATTTTTAGTTTGCCATCTGCTGCATCCAGAGCCCATTGAGGGCAATTTTGGTAATTGCATGAGGGTTGTTATAACCCTAAAATGTGATTAGAAAAAGAGCAGGGAGTTGGGAAGCACACAAGTACGGAGAGGGGAGTGCGGCAGCCAAAAGGGAAACATTTTGGGTGTGTTCGGCAGCAAGGGCATTAAGCGAGCTCACATGCATGTACGCACATGGGATAAAAAGGCGTGTTTAGGCGATTCTACTGAAAAGAAAATAGGAAAGTTGAGAAAAGAGGGAGATCGTCGGCTGTATGGCTGCATTGCTGTGAGCAAGACCAAGGTGAAATCAAGTTTGCCTTTTCTCAATCAAATGATCTCCGTTTTCGAATCCTTCTAAAGCAATGAGCTCATGAGATTCACGTCATTTTTACATTCTTCTATTCTTTTCACCTAGAATGACCAACACACACCTTTTTATCTAATGTGCTCACATACATGTGAGCTCTCCTAATTTTTTGGCAGACGAACACACCAAATTGTTTCACTCTTGACTGCTGCACTCCCCCCTTAAAGTAATTGTGTACTGCCACACTAGGCGAAGATTATTTTAATTTAGACCCAGAAACAATATCAAGGAATGACAGTTTGAATAGGATAAAAGAAGAAGTGATGATGAACTCAAAATATGAACTATAATAAACCTTACAAATGATCATACTGAGAGCCGTAAAAAATGCTAAATCATGCACTAAATGTTTGACAAAAGAAGGGTAATAATCAAGATAAATTAAGAAAAAGAAAGCTTACCAAGCCACCATAAACATAGCCAAGCGCGTAGCCAGTTGGAATACACATATAAAATATTGAAAGCCATGCAGTTTTCTGATAAAAGACAGGTTAGAAGCAGATGAAGAAAGTAAATTACAGACTGCATGATCAGATGAAGCAGTCATTTCTGAAAGCAAAGAGGGAAGAGAAATATATCAACTTAAATGTTGAATTCAACATCAAGATTTGTACTACAGCCAATTTTACAAACTTAATTATTTGTATTAACAAGCTATTAAGATTTTGAAAAAGGATTTAAAGTTTTATGAACTTGAAATCCAGATGAATGTCTCACAGCATACCACAATGAATAGGATACATCTCAAAATTTTTGAAATTTTACAGATCCCTATTTTTTATATTTCCAAATGCAGCAATTCTGAAGAACCTATATAATTTTAGTTCAAATGGATGTCTCACTAGCCAAATCAAAAAGGGATTGAACTTTTAAAATAATCTGAAAAAGACTCTCAACATCAGTTGTGAACTTTGCAATTCATTCAAACCTGCCAAATGCCTTAGTTTTTGTAAACTAGAGTAGCTTTGTGGAAAGCAAACTTTGGCCAATCAATTCTATAATCTCCTCCAAATAGTGTCTTCCAAGCATGGGGGATAACATAAAACTTAAGAGACCAAAGGATACATCAAGAAGGGGAGTAGTAAAACTGAAGGATTAGGACATTTAACCAAGTCATTCTCACACAAAATGTGTATATCATTTGAAGAAAATAATTATATAATAAGAAAACTTGTGAAATTGGAAAAGTGGGAAATTGGTGGTTTGCACACTTTGTGCTGTAATCAGAGGACGAAGTCAAATTTACTACATGTCAACTGCAAGATCTGAAATCTTAAAGTTCCTAACGAAGGGGGATATATTCGGAACAGAACATGATAAAAAACACCTAAGATAGTACTAGTAATCTTTACCTACAGAACTATATATCTGAACTGGAGAAGCATTAATGCACATGTAATCTGCATATGTAAAGGCTATCTTATGAAGATTACACAACTTCATCCATATTTTGATTTCATTACAATCATTGATCGAAAGTTAGAAAATACATTAAAACAACTACTACTTTATTTGTAATTTTTCTGAAGAAAGCAAAACCTGAGCGTCTGGAGCATTATCATCAATAAATGGGGCTGCAAGGCTTATAAATGATGCCTCGCCAACACCAACTAGCCTGGAGAGATAATGACAGCACAATTTCAAGTGAATGCATTACACTGTGCCTTAACAGTTAACTATGAAGTATTCAGTAAGCAGAAACGAAAATCAAGAAAGATCAAAATATAAGAAACTTACATGCGAAATATTATAATGGACCAGAAATCCATTGAAAAACCACAACCAACTACGGAAAACGTCCAAACTGACAATCCAACTCCAATAAGCCTAAATGGATTAACGCTGCACCATTATACAAGTGTATAAGAATTTGCACCAACTTAAATCCACTACAGTAAATCAAATTTAACTTTTGAAATAAAATATGAAAGCTTAGCAAAAAAAATTCCCAATTATGTTTTAGTATTCCAATCCTGCATTATTAAAATAGCCAACCAAAGTTAAAGAAAAAGAGAGTTTCGAGTCTACCTAACGAAATTGTTTCAAGTCCCTCTTGAACTTCCCGATTTCTTGTCTTATGAACAGAACTTTGTTTGGCAAAATAATTGGAAGAACTCTTTCATTTTACTAAGAAGAGCAAAATTTACAGGATGCCAAGAATACATTGTAGTCAAAGATAAGGCTCTTAGCAGAAAGGTGGACATGAGAAATGTTGCTATTTTCCAAGTTGTCAGAACTCACTATTAATGATGACACTTCAAAGATACTTTTGCTCAATTTTTAATTTCAAAACCAGTAACTTTCCACATAAATTGAAGGTTGACTATAGCCGGACTGTGTAGCCAAGTGGTATTTTAACCCTCTAGAAGTGGGAGAGGAGAGGTTTCAGGATGGGGTATGTCTGGATGGCTAATTCTGTTGTGCGGCCCAGTATTCCAATTTGAACAAACAAATCGAGAGTTATATGCTGTGTCTATATATATATATATATATATATATATATATATATATATTTGTCAAAAGAAAAAAAATAAAGGAAGACGACAAATGTTTCAAATGGTATCACCATGATCCTTTATCAACGAAACTATATTCAAATGTCAAATCATCTATATTAGTTCCTGATAAATTTCAATTTTTTTTCAATTTTTTATAACTAGACATGTTTCTTCGATTACAGATCAATGTTTTTCATAATAATAAAAATCATGTTTTTTTTTAATTATTAGACATATTTCTTCAACTGCATCTAGCATAACGATAATTAAACCAGGGTTCCACATTAGAAGAATGCAAAAGCAATAACGCCATCACAGGTTGACAACAATGCACTACCAAAAGATTATTACCTTTTTGCTAATGATGCAAATATTGGAGAAGCCACAAGAAGTCCAACCATGAAAGCAGATGATAGTACACCATCTTCAAAATTGTTTAAGTTAAAATCTCCCCTATAAGCAATAGTGAATCAGAACTAAGTAAAAAAGAAATGTTATCAATTCTAGCAGAAATATTGACATGCAATCTTAGTTCACAAGCAGCAAAGCAAAGCCAGAGGGGTGTTACATTAAAGTAAGAAAAGTCCATATAACAATTTATGGTAGTTATTAGATGGTCTATATACTCAGAGACGGGATAATGATAAGTATAATACATATGAAACATGAACATGAAACCAAATCGCTGGTATATTTGTTTCCCAAGGTGTAAGTGTTTGTGCTGAATTACAGCAACCAGAATCCTGAGGAAGTTGTTTTAATCCCACTCTATATCATTCCTCAAAATCTATCATTACCAAAAGTATGAAGCAAATATGTAGAGAAAATCTCCATTTCTTTTGTGGAAATTGATTATTAAGTTTATGTCTCTTGTTTATATCCTAGTAACAGATACTCTGAAAGACCAAGCTGTGTCTATCAGTCAGAACATAAAACATGATAGTCTCAGATAACTGAATGTATCATATCATCAACAAAATGAAACCGAATAGAAAAGTTTTATATTTTACTCTTCAGTTTCTCAGAGGCAAGAAACAGTTCCACAAATTTATATGATAACCTTCAAGTAAGTCTTACTGTATTCCGCTACCAGATGTACATGTACCACTTTCAGAGCAAGTTCTGCGACTTCCATTCACCCCATTGCTCGCGATTGCCCCTCGGTCCACATAATTCAACATGTTGATAACACAGAATATAGCTAGTAGCCTGAACAACATCACAAAGTTAGTCATAAACCCAAAGTAAGAACCAAGTCTTTCATATTTGGGTCATAAAATTAGCAAACCTTAAGACATACTATCATAATTTTATAAATAACTCCATGGTCTCATAGATATAAGACCTATAAGAGAAAAGTGAACACTACTCTAACAGATTCCTGATTCCAGCTCCTGGTCACTACTGACATGGCAAATTACCTTGTCTTGAAACAGAAATGACCAGAACTGTGCCGCATTTTTCACGAAATAAAAATAATCGCTAAAACTGATTTTGATCTCACACTAATTTGTTATTAACTTAGATCATAACACAATTGAAGAATATGTAATACCCATAAAGATAGAAATTCAAATAAGTTCCAGTTGAATTTATTGACTTTTGCCAGTCAGAACTACTAACTATACCCACTAAAATACAATTCATTTTGCCTTTGAAATAGAACTATTTCACATAAATACATTTATAAACATACACACACACACACACACACACACACACACACACACACACATACACACAAAAAGCCACTGAGCATACTTGTTATCAGTTATATAGTAAACAACAAATCCAATTATTCCACATGTTTCAAACTAAAAGAACAATATTATAAATTAATAATTTAATATATTGAGCTTCGTGGAAGAAAAAAAAAGTGAATTATATCATAAACAAAATCCCCAGAATGTATTCTTCAAAAAAATTACCAGAATTTAAGTCACCTAACTTATAGAATTCCCACCTAACACTTGATTTTCAAACAGTAACCAAAAACCCCACAACAAAAACAGAGCAAAAATCTTTTTTTCTTTCACAGACACTTGTTTCCTAAGTTTTCCTACAGTTTCTCTGAAACCAAACAGATTAGCAGACAGTGAAAGAATACCTTTTGGGTGTGAACCATAATGGAGTAGGAGCAGTTAGCGGGACAGAAGAGCTTGTCACCATCTCTATCTCAACTGAAGATGGTTTTGATTTTGGTTTTGGTTTTGGTTCCTTTAAAGAAGCAGCTTTTACTTCCGCTTCTGCCATGATAAAACAAGTATATTAATTTAATATAGACGTGAGATGGATATTTAGTTGATGCTTATTGCTGGGTTTGGTGAGTTGGCTTGTGAATTTCTTATCTTTTGAATGGTTGTTGAAGAAACCACCTGATTAATATTGTTCACCGTTAGGGACGTCAAAATTATCTACCGGGTCGGGACTCGTCCTGTCAGCAATTTACATACCAATTCACCAAATTTTACTTTAAAAAGTATATTTTTTTAAATATTCTCTTTCAACTAATCAAAATAAATGACACAATAAAAAAAAAAAATGCAAGAGTTGCGCTTGATCTAGCACATATCCATCTCCTTCAATAAAGTAGTAGAATGGCGATGAGTTTGAGAAGATTTTGCTACGGCAATTTGGAGAATGGTGATGGATTGGAAATACCCTTAGTGCCTACCATTTATGTTGTGGTCTAAGTTTGGTAATTTTTCGATTCCCAATTTAATTTCGAGATGGTTTTGGGATTTTCAATCCCCACCCCAACCCATCCCGTACCTATATATCCGTTACAAAAATTAATGTCCAAATGATATGGCATCACTATAATCCATTCATTTAAATCATACAATCTAATACAAGTTAAATGAATTGATTATAGTGATGTCACATCATTTAGGCACTGAATTTGGACAACAAATTTAGACAAAGTATAATTATTGTATTTATATTTATGTTGAAGAACGTCATCCAATATTAAAAAAGAGATATATAAAACTACAACTTTTAGTGTAATTTTTCCTCTTATTTTAAAGTTTGTTAATGAATTGTGTTATGTTATAATTGATTTTAGAGTTTGTTATAATTTTTACATTATTCAATAATTTTGATATGTTCTCTACTAAAAAAATCATTAAAACAATACATTAATGGGATGAAGATGATATGGGACAAGAAACCGACCCCTAATAGGGAATCCATGTATCCGTACCATTTATTATATGACGGATATTCATCGGGATGGTATTTCTCATGCAAAAACCCGTCATCGACCCGTAGTCCCGTACTATTGACATCCCTATTCACCGTCACCTTTTACCTTTTTGATGTCGTCTTCTAAAAAACGTTTCTGTAGAATTACTTTTTACGCTTATGCTTACATAGTGACAAGCTTTGACTTGAAGACTGATAGTGATGAAGATACTAGAATAGTAATTTATTGTAAAACCTATCCTCCTAAATATTTCATGCTTGAATTTTAATCATGTACGTCTGCTTTAAAAGTGTTATTGGTAGGGATCAAAGAAAATAGAAATGATAGAAAGTTTTGGAGAGATATAAAACATGGGGGAAATAATTTTCCCTTGAACTGTTTGGTAAACAGGAAGAAAAGAAGAGATCTTTTTTTCCTTTGTTTGGTATTGTTTAGGAAAAGACAAATGACAAAAAATCTTTTTTATCAATTTTTCTATTTTACCCTTACATTATTTAGCCAAGGCTTGTGAGAGGATTAAAAAAGATGGGCAAATTTGTAATTTCAATTAAAGCCAAAATGCATTTCCTCTTTTCTCTCCATTTTCCTTCCACTTTTAGGAGGATTAAAATTAGTAGGTCCCACCCATAAAATTTTCTTCTCATTTTTCTCTTCCTTCCACTTTTCTCTCATATCAAACAACATACTTCCCCATTTTCTTTCCCCTTTACTCTCCACCCTTAACTTTCCTCTCCCTTTTCATCCATACCAAACACACTCTAAGATTTCTTAAATTGTTTTAATCATGATCGGTAAGCAAGGTTGCACGAACACTCCTAAAAAGGTATGGGGCCCATGTCAGACACGTGTCTGACACACTAAAACCATGTCTGTTAACTTTTTTTTAAAGTCAATAGAGGGGACACATTGAGGACACCGCATGGACACATGATATTAAAAAAGGGGTCAAATTATGAATTAAAAAAATTTAGGGGTCAAAATCAAATTATTTAAACAATATCGGTTAAGGTTTCTTGACTTTCTTCATTCCATCAGATGATAAATTTTTGAGTGAAGTGCTGCCGTTGGAAAAACAGAAAGAAGAGAAGCGAAGAGAAGAAAAGAGAAAGAAGAAAAAGAGAAGAGGAAGAAGAAGAGAAGAGAGAAGGGTAACGGGCGATTGGCCGACGAGGACGACGGATTTTATGACTTATGGATTTTATGATATTTGGATTTTGTGATATATGTTTATCGATAATATGTTTTGAATGAATTATTGAATTATGTTTTCATATATTATTATTTTTTGAAAATATAAATATATATTATTTTAATTAACGTATCCCTACAGTATCTGTATCCTAGTTTTTGAAGAATTTCGTTTCCCCACGCCGTACCGTGTCATATCTCTGTATCTGTGCTTCCTTGTCGGTAAGTATAATCATTTAATTGTAATTGGTATCGATTAATTCAAATAAAATGTGCATATCTGCAGTGGTGGCAAAACGGGTTGGGTCCTGGCAAGCTAAGTCCGTTAGGCATGCCACATGCCACGTCCTAATACCGTGCCAAGCCCAAGCTTGCTTGGGGGCACATATCGTGATGTGCCCTGTGTATGAGACTCGCATGCCGGCACGACAAGACAAATGTCCTGGCGTGCCGTTAGGCCAACGGGCGGCCAGCTGACTCTTTGAATTTTTTTATTTTTTTATTTTGATTTTACTAGTTGGGGGTTAGGGGCAATTTTTTTTTAAAAGAAATTAAAATATTCTCCAAAATTACCATTTTATCCCCCTCCAATTCAAATTTTTTTCACCTTTGTTACCTCTCTAATATATATATATATATATATATCTAATTTCTCTCATTATATTAATCTATATAATCTATAATATCTCATTCTCTACCCTCCACCAATTCACCATTTCTCTACAAAATACAAACTACAAACAAAGGTAATTTCTTATTTATTTTTAATTTTACAGTTATAATTAATGCTTTGTATATTAATTTATGCCTTGGTTAGATTTATTTATAATATTTATGCTTAGTCTATTAATTTATACTTAGGTTTTATTTCTAATATTTATGCTTAGTATTTTTATTTTTAGGTTTATATTTAATATTTATAATTTGAAAATGATATTCGGAGAATTAAAACATAAAAAACACGTCTTGTAGTAATACTTGAAAATGAGAAAGCAGTGTAATATTATAATCATTAATTCATTTAAAATTTAAAAAAAATTAAAAATTGAATTGAATTAAAAAATTGAAAACAAAACAGATATTTAAAACAAAAAAATTGGATAACTGAAAAAAATTATCTTTTTTAAGTGGATCTTTGAGATGGATGATAGAGATTAAATAGATTTTTGTTTTTTTAAAAGGTAAAAAATGCAACAAAAAAGGGGTATTATCACTAAAGTCCCAACTTTTTTCACAAATTGTCACATTTTTAAACATATTTACCATATTAGTCACTTTAGTCCCTTGTTTTTTTTTTCAAATACATCACTTTAGTCTATTTGACCAAAAACTAATGGTCAACTATAACAGAATATGTAAAAAATACAATTTTACCCTTAGGGTTGAACCAAGGTTGAAAGACACAAGCTCAAACCAGTTGAACTAAACTAGTTCATTGTTAAAGATTTGTTGATTTAAATGTGTATATATAGTTATATAATTTGTTTAAACTAATTTAAATTTATTTACATAATTTATAATAAACTCATATATAATTTAAAATAAACTCATATTTAATAATAATATATAAAAACATATTTATAAAAATGAAAATGAAAATAACAAAACAAAAAGAAACCTAGAAAATACAAAAAATCAAAGCACGTAATTTTATTTTCTTTCTTTTTTTGGAATTTTGTCCTTTTCAAAAAACATATTATTTCAGTTTGATAAAAAAAACCAAGAAAATCAAAACCCATAAATTGAAAAAGGAAAATAAAAATAATAATAAACTTATATTTATATAATTTAAAATAAACTCATATATAATAATAATATATAAAAATATTTATGAAAATGAAAAAGAAAATAACAAAACAAAAGGAAATAAAGGAAAAAAAAAGAAATTTTATTATTATTTTTCTTTTTTTGTTGATTTTTTCCCTTTTCAATTTATGAGTTTTGATTTTCTGGGGGTTTTTTTTTGTATCAAATTGAAATAATATGTTTTTTTAAAAGGAAAAAAAACCCAAAGAAAGAAAGAAAGAAAAAAATTTACTTTCAATTTTTGAATTTTCTAGGTTTCCTTTTGTTTTATTATTATTTTTTCATTTTCATAAATATGTTTTTATATATTATTATTAAATATGAGTTTATTTTAAATTATATATATATGAGTTTATTTTAAATTATATAAATATATTTAAATTAGTTTAAACAAATTATATAAATAATATATATATATATATATATATATATACACACATTTAAATTAACAAATCTTCAATAATGAGCTAGTGTAGCTCAGCTGGCTATGGATGTTTAAAAATGTAACAATTCATGAAAAAATAGGGACTTTAATGATAATACCCCCCCCCCCCCCCCCCTAAAAAAAAAACAGGTGAGAGGTGGAGATCTAATCATCCCATCTCTAAATTGGATCTCTACCGTCCATCAAGATAGATGGATGGTGGAGATCTTGTTAGGATTATGCTCAATAGCAAGAGTGTAATAATGTATTTGACATTCTTTTCATATTAATAAAGTGATTTCTAGTTTAACAAATTTTATAGCATTTATAGTTTAATTATTATAATTGTCAAAAGTAAATAATCATAAGTTCAAAAGACTATGAGAAATGAAGAATTGTTCGTACATCTGGATATATATGAGGTAGACACAATTCTTTAGTTAGTCTTGAACAATATTCACAACTTAAGATAAAGGTTGAGCGCCTTTGCTTTGCTAAAGTTGTAGATTCTTTTGCTAGCATTTGAGTGGGATCAAATGTGTTATGATGAGTCTAAAATCATCAAACTGTAGTGTCTTTGGGTAAAAGAATCTAGTGCACTAAGTGCATTGAATAAGATCACAGTGAAATACTTTATCTAGAGCTGTCAGTGGATAAAAGTTTTCACTTGAGGACAATCAGAGAGTCTATCTCAATCCTGAGATAAATGATGGATTTATGGTTACAAGTGTTATCATTTGAGCTGTTAATGAGTACGATTATATAGCATAGTCTATCCTCGATAGTTTGGTAGTATTCATTTGTTAATCGATAGAGGACTTCATTTATAGATATGAACATCGTGACTCCATTTATTAAATGTGAGTAGACTATCATCATATGGATATTTTGAGATATTGGATATTAAATCTTAATGTTAAGTTTTCGATAGTGTCTATTGAAACATAGCTTCTGGACAAGTTGAGATATCCAAGTTCAAAATGTGGTCATATGAGTAAATATGGTAACTAGGAGAGCTATGTGCGGTCTATGAGCTCTTGGCGATTACTGATATTTTCACGAGGATACACTATCTCCAATAAGGTTGTCTAGGGTATGAATGGGTAATATTAACTTATTATATCTTTATTTAAGAGTTCAATTTTAGTTCTTTAGTGGAATGAGCTAAAATTAATAGATTGAACCTAAGTGAATCATTTGTTGATTGTGATTAGGTTATGTCTATTGAAGCTTAAATTTAGATAGCCCGCCAAGATCCCCAATCCGCACGAACTTGCATGGATCACTTGATATATTCTACCGGACTAATTTCTGAGTCCATCTAGAATTGTATTTTGGATTTCTAAATCCAAAAGTTTTGGAGAGGTGCGGTCATATGTGATCAAGACACGCGGTAACTCTTCAAATGCCTGGGATGGGCGACCAAGGATGTAGGAATTCTTGGGCGGCTGTAATGGGGTGCATTTAGCAATCCATTAATACATTAAGAATATAATTTACACATTTTAATTAAATGAGCTGTTAAATTATATTAATGTATTAATTTAAGGCATGTGGACTTGTTTTTTTTTTTAATAGTAAGAATGAGTCTAGTTCACATATGAACTTTTTATTATAATCCAATGGATTTAATAAAATAGAAAAACAATATATTACCCAAATATATATACTTGGGCGGCAAGGCTAATAGTATTTGCTTAATATATTGTTTTATTTTATTAATTAATTAATTGTTTGATTAAAAGTCAAAATCTTTTTTCTAACTAAGAGAAAGATTCCTAGTGTCATAACTATTGATAGTAGTATACTAGGAGAAAGACTCTTAAGCTATGTTTGAAATTGCTTTACTTAAAAAATAATCTGCTTATAGCTTAACTTTAGAAAAAATCAGCTTAACAAAAAAATTGGTAAAGTGTTTGATAAACTAAATTTTAAAATTGCTTTGCTTTTAAAAATGTAGAAAATGTATTTGATGAAATGACAAAAATAGACATCATTTTAGCAATGTATTTGTACTAACAATGCCATGCAATTGTAAAATGATACTTTTGGGCTTTTTAAAAAACAAATATAGTTGTAGTGAGAATGGGCTCTTTGCATACCAGAGGCTCAAACAAAACCCGACCCGTGACTTCAACCCGGTTTCCTTGAACCTACCCTCCGCCGCCGCCCACAGCCTAACCGTTGTTCAACCTTGCACAGGCGCACCACTCATCCTGTGCCGCCGGTCGTTCCGGGTCGTCGCCAGTCCTGTGCCGTCGCTCGTCCCGTCTCCTTCAGCTGTCATCGACCTCCGTTTTCTCAGCCGATTACTCTGTTTTCGCAATGGTCTTTTTGGCGCTGCTTTGTGCCGCCTTCGACGTCGCCGAGGGAGATCGATCCTTCTCCGGCACTAGAGGAGGCCAGATGCTATTTCCAGATTCTATGGCATCTCCTTCGACGACCAGCAGTGGCCATCACGGCGGTGGCAACCAACTGATCGGATTTTTTTATTTTTAGATTTTATTATATTATTATTAAATAATGAGGGTATTGTAGACATTGCTATTATTATTAAATAATGAGGGTATTGTAGACATTGCATAAGCAATAAGCTAGATTCTGCTTAAAAAGCAACCCCCAACCAGCTTCTCAAAAGCTGATTATTGAAGGAGCAAATTAGAAAATAAGCTACTTTTGAAGAGTTTACCAAACATCCATTTACTCAAAACTTGAGAAATAAGTAATTATTTCTCAAGTAAAAAGCAATCTCAAACATAGCCTTATTGTCATATTATTGTTAGTAGTATGTTAAGTATCAAATACTTTATTTGATAAGTAGAAAAATTAAAAAGAATTTTTATTTATCTAGTCAAGTTAGGAAGTATCTGATATCTATCAAAACTCTAATTGATAATCAATTAGGAAGTTATTGATAAAGTCACAATTTTTAATTGATATTCAATAATTTATTATTGGAAAAATATACTCATGAGTTGGAGTAGGTTTGAACTACTAAGTTGATAAGGTTTTGGTGAAATCAAATCCTCCACAATGTAGGAGAATTTTGGCCACTCTATATATATATATATATATATATATATATATATATATCATCAAATTCGTTTTTGATGAGTAGTTCAAGAAAAAAAAAGTTTTTTTTTAGAGAAAGAATTTTTATTCTCTTGCTTTTAAATAAAAAAAAAACTTCCAACTCAAGAAAGGGGTGTAGAATACGACCAAAGAGAAGAAGAATAAGGAGCATTTTATTTTCGATAGTGCACTAGAAGATTTTACATCAAAAGGTTTTATGTACAAGATCGAATTAGGGTTCACGCGAGTACTTGATTAGAAAGATTAAGAATTCACAAGTGACCAAACGTTCTTTATTATCTCTAGGAGGATTATTGTGACTAACAAAAGAAAAATGTTTATTTTTCCATCCTTAGTTTACAATTCAAAGAAAAGGGAGCCCACACTCCTAGGTGATTCACATTCATGATTGGATTGGAAGATCTCGCGGATTCAATTCGAAGCAAGCGAATTCAATTCGACGCAATATCAATTATCATGTGAAAGAGGTATGATACTTTTATTATATGTTAATTAATCAAGGGTTAAGGTTCTTTCTTTTAAAATGATTTTTTTTGAAATATACCAACCCTATTTTTCGCTTTCGTCGCGTGTTTTTCCTTACAGATCTAATATGGGATTAGATGTCCATAGTGATCTCCCATATTCTACTTTACAGGTTGTAGAGGAACAAATCTGAACAGAGAGCTCTCCTGTCGCCGCCGTCACCATGGGTCGTATGCACAACCATAGTAATGGTATTTCGTCGTCAGCTCTACCTTGCAAGAGTAAGCCACCGAGTTGGCTCGTGATTTCAAGTCAAGAAGTCGATGACAACATCTGTATTTTGGCCCAGCTCAAACCAATTTCATTGATGTTGGATATTATCAACTCTTAATACAGTAAAACCTCGATAAATGAATGTTCGATGAATTAATAATCCCGTTTAAATAATAAAATATTCCGGTCCCGACTAGGACATGTGTACTAAATTAATAACCTCACTAAATGCATAAGATAATAAATTTTTTTTGAAGTCCTTTAGGTCCCAACGAATATATAAATTAATAATTGATTAAATACATAAAAAAATATAACACATAAAAATTCATAATACATGTTAATAAACTTTTAACTTAACAACTTATTTTCAAAAAAAATTTAACAACTTCTATTTTCTCAATTCATATCTTTTTTTAAATATGTATCTAAAGTCGTTTGCCTTTTCTTTATATTGAAACCAAACTCAATTTGATCCTTAATTTTTTGCAAATAATAATTCATACACCATATTGGTATTTTTTTTTACATTATGTATAAAGAAGTTATTTAATATTACTATTGCTTGAAAGACCTCTTTTGAAGAAACGCTTGGTAAAAACATTGTTGTCACATCTGGATCATGATCATCGGTATGTGTATTCATTACCTATTGAATAATTTATTCAACAGTAGGTGATTTCATCACTATATCATTTTCACAAGGATAATTCAAAATGTGATCAACATCCATCACATTTCTATAGTGTAAACCAGAAATAGCTTTACGTAATCCATCGATGCCTTAATCTTCACCAACTTGTGGTTCAGAAGCCATAGCAGTAGCATATCTTCATCTGAACGGTTCTTACAATGTCGAAAACAATTTGCAATGATTGTTGTCCTCATATCAATGTTGGAAGCCGTATTCATAAATTTCATACCATTTAATATGTTAATTTTTTCGAAATTTGTTGCTCCTACCTCGTAACCCTCTAAGATGCTAGAGTAGAAACGAAGTTGATAATGAATTTTTAGGGTTCGAATAATCCCATCATCGCATGGTTGAATCTTTGATGTTGTATTAGGAGGCAAGAAAAATAGTTCAAAATTTGTCAAACCTTCGATAACTTTTAATAAATAAGTACTTATTAACTTTTATGTACTTATGTATCTTGGTCGAAAATAATCAAATATGTATAATACATGTACAAGTAAAAACATAAAACTTAAAAAATAAATAGTAAAAGCATAAAACTCCTTTTTAAATTAATAAATATTTATTTATTGATAAATAAATAAATTATTCATTTATTGATAAATAAATAACCCCTCCAAAATAATAATTTTCTCCGATCCCAACAATATTAGTTTATAGGAGTTTTAGGGGTCGTTTGTTTTTTTCACTTAAGACTTAATGAGTCTGAATTGAACTCATTAAGTTGTTTTGTTTGTTTTTTTAAGTGGTCAAACAACTTAAAAATATCAAAAAACAACTTAAAACAAAAAGTAAGAAATCCTGACTTTTAACTTAATTCTAAATCACTGGATTGCAATTAAAATATTCTCTTCCAAGTCTATCCTCCAAAAAAAGATATATTTCCAAATTTATCTTAATTTGATATGGTATAATTTTTTTTTTTCATTTAATATATTTCTTATTTATACAGGTTTTAGAAAAGAAAAAAAAAACCCTAATTACATAATGAATTTTTTCAGAGATTGAACAATTGAATTTCTCTCCTGTACAAATCCTGGTAAGAATTTTTTTTAACTAACTATTCGTATAGTGCTCAATAAATTTTTCTATCATCTTAAGTAGATTTCGTGACTTGAAGATGTTATAGAATTATTGTTTATGAAAAATTCAAGAACTTTTTTTTATTTGGTTTCCGGTGCATCTGGTCCAGGAAACAAAAAAACAAAAATGGTTTCAAGTAGGTAAATAAAAAAATAATATTTTATAAAAAAAAAACATAATACTTAATAATTTAATTAATTAGTGGGGCCAATGAGAATGAAACATTGTGAGAACAGCTCTAAGCTGTTCTCGGTGAACGCCAAATTTATAGGCGTTAAATCTAAAAATTGATTTTTATGCTTTTGCTTTCACTTTTTGGAAAACAGTCACCGAATAAGTTCTATATATTTTTTGGTTTAAAAAACAGAAAATGTTGCCTTAGAAATGACACCGAACAAGCCCTTATTTATTTTTTTTGAAATATTATGATTTCTCTTCGATATATTAATGTAAAATTGAACACACACTGTATTCAATATATAACTACTGACCACACAAACTTATTCACTGCACCCAATTCATTGTCCATATTGTTGTAATTCTGATGGCTTTCACCGCCTAAATATATCTCCCACTTGCAACCCACCGCCTATAATATTTTCTCTCCTTTTCTCACCACTTGATTGTTCTTGTAAAAGTCTATAAATAAGACTTATGTTTCTCATTTGTTTTGGTTCAGCTGAAGCTCTCTTCTAGAAATCAATATACAAAGAAAAGCTCTCCCTCTCACAGTTTTCTCTTTATTAATTTCATATATTCTTCATTAATTCACAACATATATATATATATATATATATATAATATTAATTGGGTTAGGCTATATCATGTATGGCAAGATATTGTTCTTAACTTGAGATTTTTTACTTACAATGTTTTTATTTTCACATCTTTTTTTAAAAGGCAATCCTAGAACATAGCTCGGTTAGAGGATGAACGAGTTTGAGTTTAAGACTTGACAGATAACTCCCAAATCATCTTATTGGAGAAATAAAGGCTATTATCAAGACTAATTATATTTGAAATAAATTGTTTTCAACAATAATTATTATTATTATTATTATTATTATTAGTATCTTTTCATACTGTAATTGTTTTTTAAAGATACTTTATTTAAAGAAAATTAAACTCATTTTCTAGATGTTTTTATCTAACGATACCCGGATTTATTAAAACTTAAAGAGAGGAAAATGAGGTAAGTATTGTGTATTTTAAAGATTTGTGTGTAAGTGGGTTTTTTTATTTTTTTTTGTCTTGTTTAATAATGTTAATTAAGAATTAAATTTTTATTAACAAAAAAATATTAAAATAACGTTTGAAAATTTGTTTTGGTGCTTCTGAAACCTCGAAAGCACTTGAACTTTTATATTTGAATTGAATTTTCGTTGAGTTGTACAAATTTAAATAGCATCACTCTTTTAAACTTTGTGGCCTTCATGAAAGCTAAGCAGCAATTGGTTTATTATCATTGAGCACAGACTCGGTACTTTCCTTTCATGGACTCGTGTTTATGTCAAACACAATACAAATTTTGCAACTATATATATATATATATATATATAATGAAAATAAAAAACTATCAAAGGAAAATTATTATATACCGGATCATGTATTTGATAATTTTTCGTTCTTGATCATTGATTCCCACATATGGGAGTGGTGGAGCTCTTTGGGGGCTGGGCTATCCTCGGCCCAATTTTCTTGAAAAAAAAAAAAATACCTTTCAGTTTTATTTTATTGGAAAAAGTAGTAAGAGTAACAATATTTAAACCATTCAAAAACTACAATATATGTAAACCCCATTAAAATTTTAAAATTTTGTAAGGACACTCCACACATGTTCAAATATGCCATTTCTCTTAATTTTTAAAAAATATTATAAATAAACAAGCAAAAATTTTTAAAAAAGTATTTGAGTTGAAGAGAAACAAGCAAAAATGAACAGAGATTTTACTCTCTTTCTTTCTACTGTACAGAATCAAGTCAGAGTTGATAAGTCAGCATAAAGACCCTGCTATTTTACTCTCTTGCCTCCCCTTATTTTTCCATTTTGTCCATCTATAACGGTGGAGGCAACAATTCCAGAATTTTACACAATTATACTAAAATTATTTATATATATATTTTACACAAACATCTCCTACTCATTCACAGGTTTTGACAGAAATCCTTGAACCAGAACCTGCAGTACGAACCATTAATATCCTTAACAAAGAAAATATCATTGATTATGATTTCCTGCTTGCAGAATATCATTGCCCTCATAACCAAAACATGAAAGAAAAATATGAAACAAATTACAATAACAGAAAAAGGAAACATTTCAAAGATTGATGTCTGCAAAGCATTAAAAAACTCAACAAAGAAATACCATTCTTTGAATGGTACGCAAACTGAAAACAATTTGAGGAACAATGTCTTATTCTTGACCAACCAAATCTTAGGACTTATAAAACTCGTAAGGGAAACAAACAACAACTTCATCCTTCACCCGGAGACTTTGAAATCGAAATGAATAATGAAGATCCAGAAAACACTAATAAGATCACTAAATGCACTCCATTCATTATATTTGACGAAATCCTTTCACCAACAGTTCATTCATCATCAAGCCAAATTGGTATTGTTATGAAACAAAATAACTATACAAACGTTTTCCTAAATTCAATAGGAGAACAACTGGAAAAAATTGAACTCAATATGACAAAAGCAAATTTTGTTCCTAGTAACCCTCATTCTGGTCTAGAAATATAGTAAGCCCAAAATATCACAACAGATAGAAAACAAAAATCCAAAATCCTAGAATATGAACCAAACATTCTCCTACTCCCTGACCCTACTGGTATCGAAAAATGTTTCGATACATTCTTGGACGAAGCAGAATTGCTTAGAGCCTTAGAAGAAAGACTTAAAAACATTCTCAAACCAGAAATCCAAACATTAGATGAAGACATTACGTCCTCCTCAAGTGAAGAGGATTTTGACAATATGATCCAACGATTAACCTTAACTGATAAAGTTGACAGTCATACGTATACCAGGTACTATCAAAACACAAAACCTTAGTATCCAAAATCAACTCTCCCTGATCTTTAATATGAAGAAACAGTTCCTTACAGAGCTTACACATGCAATGCTTGCTATCAGTTCAACATCGATGGACTGTTAGAATATCAAATCATGACAGTTCTCAGAAAAATGCATACTATTGGATATATTTATATCAAAAAACAAAACATGACTCATGCTGATGTTATGGCCTCGCTTGCTACGGGGTTTGAAGGCCAATTGTTTGGCTGGTGGACTCATACTATGAGTCTAAATGCCAGAACAGTTATTATTAACCACACAAAAGAAATTATCACCACCACTCCAACTAGATCAGTTACTGACCCAGCCTCTTTTATACCCTCAACATCAACCACTACTACCACGTCTCAACTAGATGGTATTGAAGTTCTATGTTACACCATATTGACTCATTTTGTTGGGAATCCTAGCCGATTCCAAGGCAAAGAATTTTCAAAACTCCAAAATCTTAAATGCAAAAAACTTAGTGATTTCAAATGATACAAAGACATATTCTTAACCAGAGTCCTTCAAATGGCTGACAATGCAAACTCTTATTAGAAAGGAAAATTCATATATGGTCTGCCAACGCTTTTCTCTAACAAGGTTAGTGACAAGATGGTTGAACAGATTGTCAGTTCTGACTGGTCCTAAATAGACCTTAACACTTGGACTTATGGAGTAATCATAAGCACCATCAATAATGTCGCCCTACAATTATGCAATGACATCAGACTAAAAATTAAACTCAACAAACAAAAACTGACCACTAAGAAAGAACTTGGTTCTTGGTGTGAACAATTTGGCTTTGAAAAACTTCTCAGCCAAAGAAAAAGGAAACCTTGCAACGATATCAGAAAATACAAAGGAAGAAAAGGTTTTAAGGGAAGGAAGACTTATAAAATTTATAATAAAGACAACACCTCATCCCCTAAAAAACAACATTTTAAGAAATCCACTAAAAAATCTTTAAGACAGAACCACATGATGTTTCAAGTGTGGTAAAGAAGGACACTATTGTAACAAATGTACTGAACTAAAAAACAAAATCAGGAGCTTGGATGTTGATGATAATATCAAAGATAGACTCATCCAAGTTCTTTGTGACGAGTCTGACACTAATATTGAAATATCCAGCTCTGACAATGAAATCCTAGTATTAGGAGATAGTGACACCATTGATGAAACTGTTTTGCCTCATCAGTGAGCAATCCTGACACACAACCTTGCATTTGTAAAGAAATCAACGTTCTTGACCAACATGATTATTCCCTTATAATTAGCATGATTGATAGCATTGAAGATCTCACACTTAAGGCTAGCCATATCAAACAATTGCAACAAAATATTTCAATAGAAAAAACACAAAACCTATTACCACACCTTACACAACAGATGGCCGACCATCCAGCTCACATTTCCTCACCCTTGATTTTGATAATAATGTTATGGGACGTTTTCAGTCAAAACCTATAAAGGTGACCACTTCAGACTTACAGAAAGAAATCTAAAATATTAAAGACAAACAAAAAGCTATAAAATTCAACATCGAAAAATTACAGACCTAACAACGAGACTCCAAAACAGACCTACCCATCAAAATACCTAAAAAATGACCCACTGAATCCCAGTGACCCAGCTTCAACAACTCTGACGATTCTGATAAAGAATCAAAACAATCTGGCCATGGATAAGAATTGGCAAACCTTATTCTCCTAAACCAGGGGAATCACAATTTTACCAACATTGTCAAAAAAATATAAGATTCAAAAATGGTACATTGAAGTAGACATCAGAATTTCTACTGACTACAACCTAAGGATCAACGCCTTGATTGACACTGGGGCCGACTTAAACAGTATAAGAGAAGCCCTTGTTCCTACCAAATACCTTGAAAAAACCACCGAATCTCTGTATGGTGCCAACCAGCAACAGCTAGATATACAAAACAAACTCACAAATGCTAGGGTTTGTAATGAAGGAGTGTGTTATACTACCGATTTCTCATGGTCAAAACACTTTCTCAAAATGTGATCTTAGGACTCTCATTCCTGTATATGATTTCACCTTTTAAAGTTACCAGTGAAGGCCTTGTCACTGAGTATCTTAATAAGGAGATCCTCTTCCCTTTCATCTATCCATTAATTATGAGAGATCTAGATACATTAAAAAAGGAATGCGTATACAAAGATGAATCCAAAGATATACATGTTCCTCTAAAACAATTTATCACCAACCTTAACATCAAGCAAACCCAATTATCATTTCTCCAAGATGACTTAAGCTTTGAAAAACAAAAGAAATATTTAGAAAATCCCAAATTACAGGATATAATATCAAAATGTAGACAAAAGATAGAAAGAAAAGTATGTTCTTCTTTCCCTAATGCTTTATGGTAAAATGACCCTGAAAATACTACTATAAGCTTGTGTCTAACAACCTAGAGGAGGGGGGGGGGGGGGGGGGGGGGGGGGGGGGGGGGGGGGGGGGGGGGGGGGGGGGGTGTGGAATGGGTTGTTAATCGATTATTACCAATTTTTCGATTAGTCAAATATTTATAATATAACCCAACATAAACAAACATACAAAATCAAGTAAAAGTGCGGAATATAAATAACACTTGATTTTTACGTGGAAACCCTTCGACAAGGGAAAAACCACGGGCTATCCTTCTAGCCACAGACGATCACAGAAATCCACTATATGAGTAAAAAGTTACACCCTCAAGTGATACTCGGACTCTCACTCTCGACAACCTCAGGCTATGGACACTACCACTCACCACTCTTGGTCCAGTCTCTAGTGATATCCCCTGATACACTACTCTTGGCGTGAGCACCTCCTACTCTACCCTACGGGCCTTTTACAGTGGCTCTTGACCAATGTTTGCCAACCATACCTTGGTTGCAAGACTTCAATGCTTGTGCAACTTCACCCAGAAGCCACAAGACTTTGACTCAATGAAGAGTATAAGGTCTAAGTGAACAATCAATGAATGCTCAACACAAAATATGTTAGACCAAACATACAATGCTTAAATAATGCCTACATGTACACACATGAGGTCTCAATTAGTTGTAAAGAAATTCTAACAACCTAATTGTCAATTGAATTCACTTAAACATTCATAAACTTGACTAGATGCACAAAGTCAACCTAATCATCAATTAAGCATACATGAACATTTATGGATTAGCTATTTAGGCATATATGATCTAATAATGCAAGCTATCACAAACAAACACAATCAAATATTCATGAACATTAACTAGTTGATTAGAACACAATTCTCAACCTAGTTATCAATAAATCACACATGAATATTTATGACCTAGCTTTTAGGCAAAAATGACCTAATCAATTTAGCTATCAAAATACAAACTCAATCATGTTATCAAGACTCATAAATATGCAATGAAGTAGAGTCTAGGTATTTAATCATGCAATAAATACTTAATCTAGAGTAAGAAGAACAATAGATGATATTCAAAGAAGTTCTTGCTTACCTAGTCATGAAACAATGAAGACCCATGCTCAAATGATGTTGAATGATGCAAGATGGAGATGGGTTTTGGGTTTGGAGAGTTAAAGATGCTTTCTTGAAGCTTTCTCTCTCTAGGAGCTCTAACCTCTCTCTAAAAATGATTTTCTGAGCTCTTGGTCGGCCAAGAAGAGAAGAGGGAGAATATATATGAAGCCCTAGTTAAAACTACATCGTTTTGAACTTGGGAAACAGAATCCCGTCAAAACCGCTTGCTAGACCGCGGCACATGTAAGTGTCCAGACCGCGGCACATGTAAGTGTCCAGACCGCGGTACATACAGCAGTGCACCGTCTGGACAACACCGTGGTTGGGACCGCTGTTTGTGCAAGTGCACAGGTCACGGTCCACGTCACGCATGACGCACTGGAGAATACCGCTCCATGCGCCGCAGTGCAAGCAGAGCCTGCCGAGCGGTCTAGGCCGCGCTAAAGGGAAAAATCCCTTTTTAACACTCATGAAAAATGTATATCTTACATGAATGTTATGCAAGTGTGAAGTGAGTGAGATGCACACAATGAAGCACAATTAACATGTCAAACATGTTATCAAATGAGATACAATGCAATATATGATATCTAATACAAACTAGTGAGTGTTTTTGAAAAGGATGCACACTTATAAACAATAAAGAACACAAATGCAAGATAAAAAAAAACATGCATGAAGTGTGTGTGTGAACCTAAACTCTTCAAGAGACAAAGTCAAGTGAGTATACCTTTTGCTCTTGAAGTCATGGAGATGCTTGGAAGCTTGCCAACATGGACCTAAGCTACCCATTACACAATCATCCCCAATGAGGTGTGGTTTGTCATGAAATAAGCCAATCATAAAATCGAGGTCCTTACAATCTCCCCCTTTGGCTATTTCATGACAAAACAACCACTCACAAACAATCCTCACAAAACAAAAGAAAAGCTATTGTCCATGAGATTAATTCTACATTACATATGAGATATGAGATTCCTAAGATATAAATCTTCAATTTCTTCAATCTCTTTGTAGAATCATCAATGTGCCTACACACAATAGCAAGAAGCACTTTCCAAGAACAAGTGCATGTGAGGTGAACAAATAAAAACAAGCATTGCACTTAAACACAAATAAAGCAATACAAAGAATGCATGTGCAATGCTCCCCCTAAAAGATTACTCTCTCTCACGATTTCTCCCCCAAAGCATAAACAATGCTCCCCCTATAACTCTCAAGACTTCTCCCCCTTTTTTGTCATGAGATAGGCAAAGAAGCTTCTCATATAGGGTTGCTTTAGCAAAAAGAGCTATTCGCACAACAACATTGCATAATCATATACACAAACTTTATACAACTTAAATAATTGAGAGAGATTCAAGGAGTTTTATTTAACAAGAAAATGTGTGAATTTGTTGCTTTGCACGCAAGACATATAGTATTCAAGTTCAAGCAATGGTATTTGGCAAAGCAAACATAAAAAGGGTTTCCAAAAGAATTCAAACCAATTCGTACCCTTTTATCATAAGCAAAAAAGATATACTTTTTCAAAATGAATTTCAATTTAAAGAGCAACTATATCAAACTTTATAAGCGAAACAAGACATGAGTGACTTTTGCACCCTTTTTGATTTTTTCGGGTAGGATACCCGTATGATAGTAGCCTTGTTCAACTAATAAAGAGAGAGAGAAAACTAAATTTGGATGAGACATCCTTATTTATTGCATGGATACAAGATCCTTATTGGGTTTAGTCTTCTCATTTGCTTTCACACATATTTTGCACTAAAGCAATCAAAAACAATTCATGCATATCATTTTAAGCATGTCATAATCAAGTTCTCATGTCATGGAGATAAATTACGGGTCATTCAAATGTACTTTCCCAATCAAATCTCCTAGTCCAAAAATGCATGTTTGAACATAAATACGACATGGATTGCAAGTAAAGCAATGTTGCACACTTATTAAGAAAATAACATATAAGCTTATATGTGCAACCAATCATCTCAAGCAATTATGAAAGAGCATAAAATTAATCAACTTTTTGCATATAGCAAATCATGCAAGTTTGCTATCTTTGCTTGAGCTCCCCACATGGGGTCAAATTCAACAAAGTCAATGGTAGGCATGAGCCCCTATAGACTTACCAAGTCCAATGGACCTAGTTGCATCTACGGGTGTCACATGGGCACTAAGGCAAGCGGGTTCATTCTTTCTAACCCACCTAGGTTCCACTTTAACATTTTTAGTGGTTATAGACATGTTTCTAGGTTCCCTAGGTTTATGCAAACTTGCCATATTTTTCAACCGTTTTTCTTTCATGCTCTTTAATCTACACCTCTCAATATATTTAAAGCAATTTGGTCTTAAGTGACCAATCATACCACAATAATGACAAGTAGGTACAAAGTAAGGATTTATACCATAACATTGAGATCTCATCGAGGCATCGCCATGTTGATGAGGTTGTCTTTGATGGTGCTTCGGTTTGCTTCTCCTTTGAGCTTGAACCGATTGGTGGCACCTTTGTGGTTTAACTTGTTGAGGTGGTTGAGCCGGTTGATTTTGCCTTCTTGGTTGAGCATGCCATTTATGGTCACCTCCTTTCTTGATAGTTGACTTGTTAGAGGAGGCGGTTGGCTTCTCAAAGAATTGTCCTTTCTTCTTGGATTGCCTAGGCTTTGGTTGAGTTGCCAAGGCTTGTGTGGACTTTCCTTAAGTGGAAGATTGTTTGGATGAAGCTTTGCTCTTGCCTTGAGCTTGAGGCTGTTTGACTTTGGCCTTCTTTAATTCTTCAAGGCACATCATTTCTCTTTCCTTGACAATCTTCAAGGAGTTTTCTTTGTTGGCAAGTTCTTCTTTCATGGCCTTCATCCGTTGATGGCAATCTTTAATCTCCTTCTCATATTCGGACATATCAATCACGTCCGACTTCAAGGAGTCATTCAACTTGGTTCTTAGTTGAAGATTTTTTTCCTTCAACCTCTTGATTTCTTCATTCTTCTTTTCAAGGACCATTGAAAACTTTCAATGAAGTCTTCATAACACAAACCTTCATCACTCAAGTTCTTGGAGCTTGAACTTTCTTCATCGAAGCTTCTACCACTTGTGCTCTCGTGGCAATCATCATTCAAACTAGCTTCTTCATTGTTGACTTTGAGTGATGGGTGTCTTGTGGCCGCCTTTAAGTTGTTATCATGTAAAGCGGGGAAAGCTATATGATTCCTTTCACATCTCTCGAAACCCAAAGAGCTTTCTTCACTTTCACTCCAAGAGTAGGCCTTTGATTTGCCTCTTTGACTCTTGGTCTTCGAGTTTCCACAATCCGTGGAGATGTGCCAATAGCCACCACAATCATAACATTGAAGCTCTATCTTCAAGGTACCCAAATTCTTATCTTCTTCCTTCACGGTACCTTCGTGGGTGATTCTTAGAATCTCCCAAGCTTCTCAAACATCTTGAGAGGTTTGGATGAGTTTGGCTTGATTCTCATCCACTGCACAAGATAAGGCATGGATGCCCTTTGAGTTCCACTCTGCAGCTTCGAGTTCGTCATTGGTCTACTTGGACTTAGGCTTAGGCTTAGAAGCCCCATTCTCTAACTTCTCGGTGGGAGGTGAGTATCCCTCTTCCACACACATCCACACATGCTCATCGAGGTCCATCAAAAATACTTCCATCCTCTCTTTCCAAGAGGAGTAGTTATCCTTGGTGAGCAATGGTGGTTCAGAGATCAACGCACCCTCTAACATCTCAATGCCACTCATAGTGTTTAATGAATGAGATGAATGCAAATGAGTGCAACAAGCAAAATGCACACAAATGCAAGACACACAATCACGAGCAAGGATCACCTAAGTATGTCTAGGAACCCGCTATGATACCAATTGAAAATACTACTCTAAGCGTGTGTCTAACAACCTAGAGGATGGGGGGGGGGGGGGGGGGGGGGGGGGGGGGGGGGGGTGAATGGGTTGTTAATCGATTATTACCAATTTTTCAATTAGTCAATATTAATAATATAACCCAACATAAACAAACATACAAAATCAAGTAAAAGTGCGGAATATAAATAACACTTGATTTTTACGTGGAAACCCTTCGACAAGGGAAAAACCACGGGCTATCCTTCTAGCCACAGACGATCACAGAAATCCACTATATGAGTAAAAAGTTACACCCTCAAGTGATACTCGGACTCTCACTCTCGACAACCTCAGGCTATGGACACTATCACTCGCCACTCTTGGTTCAGTCCCTAGTGATATCCCCTGATACACTACTCTTGGCGTGAGCACCTCCTACTCTACCCTACGGCCCTTTTACAGTGGCTCTTGACCAATGCTTGCCAACCACACCTTGGTTGCAAGACTTCAATGCTTGTGCAACTTCACCCGAAGCCACAAGACTTTGACTCAATGAAGAGTATAAGGTCTAAGTGAACAATCAATGAATGCTCAACACAAAATATGTTAGACCAAACATACAATGCTTAACTAGATGTAGATAATGCAATACAACATCCTAGTTATCAAATAATGCCTACATGTACACACATGAGGTCTCAATTAGTTGTAGAGAAATTCTAACAACCTAATTGTCAATTGAATTCACATAAACATTCATAAACTTGACTAGATGCACAAAGTCAACCTAATCATCAATTAAGCATACATGAACATTTATGGATTAGCTATTTAGGCATATATGATCTAATAATGCAAGCTATCACAAACAAACACAATCAAATATTCATGAACATTAACTAGTTGATTAGAACACAATTCTCAACCTAGTTATCAATAAATCACACATGAATATTTATGACCTAGCTTTTAGGCAAAAATGATCTAATCAATCTAGCTATCAAAATACAAACCCAATCATGTTATCAAGACTCATAAATATGCAATGAAGTAGAGTCTAGGTATTTAATCACGCAATAAATACTTAATCTAGAGTAAGAAGAACAATAAATGATATTCAAAGAAGTTCTTGCTTACCTAGTCATGAAACATTGAAGACCCATGCTCAAATGATGTTGAATGATGCAAGATGGAGATGGGTTTTGGGTTTGGAGAGTCAAAGACGCTTTCTTGAAGCTTTCTCTCTCTAGGAGCTCTAACCTCTCTCTAAAAATGATTTTCTGAGCTCTTGGTCGGCCAAGAAGAGAAGAGGGAGAATATATATGAAGCCCTAGTTAAAATTACATCGTTTTGAACTTGGGAAACAGAATCCCGTCAAAACCGCTTGCTAGACTGTGGCACAGGTAAATGTCCAGACCGCGATACATACAGCAGTGCACCGTCTGGACAACACCGCTGTTGGGACCGCTGTGCGTGCAAGTGCACAGGTCGCGGTCCACGTCGCGCATGACGCATTGGAGAATACCGCTCCGTGCGCCGCGGTGCAAGCAGAGCCTGCCGAGCAGTCTAGGCCGCGCTAAAGGGAAAAATCCCTTTTTAACACTCAAGAAAAATGTCTATCTTACATGAATGTTGTGCAAGTGTGAAGTGAGTGAGATGCACACAATGAAGCACAATTAACATGTCAAACATGTTATCAAATGAGATACAATGCAATATATGATATCTAATGCAAGCTAGTGAGTGTTTTTGAAAAGGATGCACACTTATAAACAATAAAGAACACAAATGCAAGATAAACAAAACATGCATGAAGTGTGTGTGCGCACCTAAACTCTTCAAGAGACAAAGTCAAGTGAGTATACCTTTTGCTCTTGAAGTCATGGAGATGCTTGGAAGCTTGCCAACACGGACCTAAGCTACCCATTACACAATCATCCCCAATGTGGTGTGGTTTGTCATGAAATAAGCCAATCATAAAATCGAGGTCCTTACAGACCCCAAAGCCAGACCTATCCAAATGACCGCAGAACTAGTCAAATATTGCAAAACAGAAATTGACGACTTATTGCAAAAAGGACTTATTCGACCCTCTAAATCACCATGGAGATGTCATGCTTTCTATGTTCAGAAAAATGATGAAATAGAACGAGGAGTTCCACGACTTGTTATCGAATATAAATCCCTAAATGAGGCCTTCCAGTGGATAAAATATCCAATTCCAAACAAGTCAGACTTATTAAAAAGGCTCTATAATTCCAAATTATTTTCCGAATTCGACATGAAATCAGGGTTTTGGCAAATCTAAATTGCTGAAAAGGACCAATACAAAAAAGCTTTCACTGTCCCATTTGGGCAGTAAGAGTGGAATGTTATGCCTTTTGTACTTAAAAATGTCCCCAATGAATTCTAGTGTATTATGAATGAAATTTCCAATCCCTATACTGAATTTTCCATTGTTTATATCGATGATGTACTCTTATATTCTAATAACGTTGACCAACATTGGAAACATCTTGACATATTTCTTAGAACTATTCGACACCATGGCCTAGTCGTTTCTGCTCCCAAATCACCCTGTTCCAAACCCATATTTGATTTTTGGGTCACAATATCACACGAGGAACTGTTATCCCTATCCAAAGGAGTCTAGATTTTGCTAACAAATTCCCCAATGAAATCAAAGATAAAATGCAACTACAAAGATTCCTAGGATGCTGGAACTATATTGCAGATTTCTACAAAGAACTACGAATTATTTGTAAACCTCTTTTCCAACGGCTAAAGACAAATCGCCTCCCTTGGACAGAGACACACACCACCGCTGTCCAACAGGTCAAACAATATGTCAAAACACTACCCTGTATGTATATTTGTCATCTTACTGCTCCTAAAATTGTTTAGACTGATGCCTCCGAATTAGGATATGAAGGAATTCTAAAACAGATTATTAATAGAAAAGAGTGCCTGGTCCGATACGTTTCGGGTTCCTAGAATGACACTCAGCAAAAATATTCCATTGTCAAAAAAGAAATTTTAGCCATTGTTCTAACCATCCAAAAGTTACAAAATGATTCGATTAACCAAACATTTGTTTTGAAAGTTGATTGCCAATCAACAAAAATTATTTTAAAAAAGATGTTAAAAACCTAGCTTCTAAATAAATTTTTGCCAGATGACAAGTACTATTATCTACTTTTGATTTTACCATTGAATATATTAAAGGAACTGAAAACAGCCTTCCGAATTTCTTAACTAGAGAATTTTTGTAGGGAAAAACCCATGAGTAGCAGCCGCATGGGAAGAGGTGGCCGAGGAATCAGGCCACCACTATCATCTATTCTATTGGGCATCAAGCCTACTGAAAATAATAATAAGCGTGTGTCTAATAACCTAGATGAGGGGTGAATAGGTTTTAATCAAGTTAATTACCAATTTTCCTTGATTAGTCAATATTAAAAATTCACCCAATAAACAAACAATATAAAATCAAGTATAAATGCGGAAATTAAAAGACACTTGATTTTTTACGTGGAAACCCTTCAACAAGGGAAAAACCACGGGCTATCCTTCTAGCCACACCGATCCTCAAATCCACTATTGTAATGATGTTTATAACTTAGATTGACCTCTAGTCACACCATTCTCGGTCACTAACCCACCACTACTACCCAACTGGCCTTTATAGTGAATCCTTGATCACTTTGCTTACCAACCATACATTGGTTGCAGGACTTCACTTGCTTGTGCACTACATCTTGTAGTCACAAGACTTAACTCTCAAAAAGAGATTATCAACCTAAGTGAATATATGAATATTCAAAATGCAAATAAAGCTAGGCAACACTAAATGCTTATCTAGAGATTTAAGGATGTCAATAAGTACAAATCTTAGATATCAATGTCTATATGAAAGCGTAAAGACTTAACTAGATATAGATATACAAGTCTAAAATCTAGTCATCAACCAAAGCCATATCAACATATGTTGTCATACAAAATGGTAAGGACAGTAAATGCAATTAACAAATGCAATCAATGAGTCCTAATTAGCTAGAAGGCAAATATGTCCTAAATGTAAGTTATCATAATACAAACCCAATCATGCCAAGAAACTCATAAAAAGATGCAATAAATGAAGTCCTAGCATTTAATCAACTAATAAATGCAATAAAAACACAATCTTGGAAAGTATGAACAAATGACAAAGATGAGGTTTTTGTTCAACTTACCAAGTCAACTAATGATGAAGACCCATGCCTTAAAGATGCTTAGAAATGCATGAAGATGACAGATTTTGGGTTTAGAGAGTTAAAAAAAATAACTCTTGGAGCTTCTCTCACTAAGAGGACTCTTCCTCTATCTAAAAATAGGTTTTGAAGCTCTAAAAAATGAAGTGGGAGAGAAAGGAACATATATATAGAAGCCTTAAGTGAAACTACGACCTTTTGAAAAAATTGCCCAGTGCACGGGTAACCAACCCGTGCAGTTGACAAAACCGAGTGCATTTTTCATCAGTGCACGGGTAATTGCACGGGTAAGAGACCCGTGCACAACCCGTGCAGTCATGCAAACCCGAAGGTACTCATCTCAGTGCATGGGTAACTGCACGAGTAAGAGACCCATGCACAACCCGTGCAACAGAGAGGCCCGAAATACAAAGGGCTCAAAATATGACCAAACAACATCCAAACCTTTCATATAATATACCGTTGGAAAGGTATAGAAGTCTACTTTCTACTCCAATTAACAAAACATGATTTGGTTGATTGTAGAAAGAGTTATGGTCAAATGAGTGACCAAAGGTCAGATTTGGACAACAACAAGAATACCCAAACTCATGGAAAAAACCATGTGACCAAAGACCAAAACAAGAAAAGAATGAGACCTTCTCAAATGGTCACTCAACGCGCTAAAACAAGCACACCATCGTGCAAGCACAAACACAACATAAAACCACACTTAAATCTAGAAAAGAAGTGCAAGTGTGATTGTGAAAAGAATGCACACAAGAGCAATAAGGAACAAATGCATAATCATCACAAATGCATGTGTGTGTGTGTGTGTGTGTGTGTGTGTGTGTGCAACAACAACAAATGCATGTCAATTTACATGCATGGGATGTGAGTGTGTGCAACTAAACCTCTTCAAAGAGAATTAAGCACAAGTGAACTACCTCTTGAAGTTCATGAGATAACCGGAAGCATGTCTTCGAGAAAACCACACTTGGAGAACCTATGATACCCGTTACACAAACATCCCCAATGTGATTTGTTATGAAACAAGCCAATCATAAAAACGAGGTTCTTACACCTACTATCGATACTGACCTATCAACAAACTTATCATTGACTTATAATGCTCCATCAACGCCAAACCATAAAGACAAATATGCCTTATCATTAATATCCCAACCTAGTGCTTCAGAGACACCAAAATCAACATCCTCTATTACAAGTCCATCCATGGCAGACCCATCCAACCCCAGCCCACCAAACCCACTACAAATATCCAATAGTTTTCCCCCTAAAGGCAGATTCCTCATCTTTTAAGACCATTACCTCATCCCATATCAGCCCCCATTCAGCCAAACAAGACAAATTGGCCGTAGACAAATTAGCCCAACAAACCCAGATATCCTCACCCACTTTCCCCAAAGTCAATCACCAAAATTACCCATATTTGAACAAACCCTATTTTGACAGGTATTTTACGGTGGAAACACCACTAATGCTTGACCATTATTTCAAGGAGCCTAAGAAACTTACAGATACAATCATTAATCCCTTGTTTTACCGGATCTTTGAACACTTATCAAAATGACATATATTTTATGAATTTATCCTTGGTGGAAATGGTGATATATGTCACCTTTTCCAACTGACGTTGCACACATGCCACTACTTTAATAACTTATGTTTAAAAGGCACCTATTATGGTGAACTACCAAAATTGCCCTTAAATAATCATTTTTTATTAGCTTTGTACTTCCATCTCCACACGTGGAACACTGAACTCAGTAACTCCTCTCTCATTCTCTCTCTACAACAACCTTGTCTGAAAATAAACTTATCGACGTTCTTCAGCACAACAAGGTAATATATTTCTGAAATACTTCTTTTTTAATCCAGTATTTCTGAGTCTTGTAACGCTTTAACCGTTCGTTTTGTAAACATGAAGCTGGTTTTGTTAAGTTTGAATCTTCGAGACTTGTAATATAGTTTCAGAGACTTTTTTCAAAGGCCTCGTGACTTTTGCCAAAGGCTCCGAGACTTTTTGTAAAGGCTCCGAGACTTATTCCAGAGGCTCCGAGACTTTTGTCTTGCCAAAGACTCCGAGACTTTTGCCTTGCCAAAGGCTCCGAGACTTTTTCCTAAGGCTCCGAGACTTTTGTCTTGCCAAAGGCTCCGAGCCTTTTAGTAAAGGATCCGAGACTTTTTCTAATGGCTCCGAGACTTTTGTCTTGCCAAAGGCTCCGAGCCTTTTGGTTAAGGATCCGAGACTTTTGCCAAAGGCTCCGAGACTGTTGGTGAAGTGTCCTAGACTTTTAAATACCTAACCCGAGCCTTTTGTATAAACCTTTTCCTGAGCCTATTGTTAGCATCTTATTGAGACATCAGTGAAAATATTAAAATAATTTTTATTAATACTAGTTTGTGATGATGAATTTTACAGGAGAATGAACCGGGTGAGAATAGTAATATCTTACAACGGTCGATGAGAGCAGTTACCCGACGGAAGTCAGAGGTTTGTTGGATCCGATAACCAAGAAATGTATGTGTCAAAGAATATGACTTACGAAGAATTGATGTCGATCGTGCATACCGTTGTGAAGTATGATGTAAACAAATACAGTGTTGATCTATAGTCAATATCAATCGTTCCTGGTGCTACATGTCGCTCATTTTTAAGAAATGACGATGATGTTCAGTTTATGTTAGGGGAAGATCGGGTGATCCCTTAAGTATGTGTTAGTCTATATGAGAGGGCAGTTGGAGATGGGATAGGGAACGAGATTCCTCCTCATGCAAATATCCAACAATTTGGATTTGCTAGTGGTAGCAACCAAGTGTTCACACAAAGGAGTACCACTAAAGATGGGGGAAACATATGTGCTATCCCACCGATAATGGTCGACGATTGTAACCCACTGGTAGTTGAACCTCAATTCGACGATGTTTTTGGTTGTCGAATTGAGATGTACAATGACATATACAATGAGCTGAACACTGAACCTAACGTTGGGCCGAATGAGGAGGTGATAATGAGGCAAATATTCATCCGGTAGATCACGTAGAGAACACTGATGAAGAGCCTGCCTAAATTCAAAGACGTGGAAGACGTGTACAAGGAGTTAGTTACACTGTAGGAGATATGTCTGGTACTTCCGAGGTCCGCCATAATATATCTGCTGATGATTCTGATAATGCCACAACGTGGGTCATTCCTGGAGCAGATTCATACTCGTTTAGGACAGGTAGAAGTAGCACATTGGTAGTAGAAGAAACTAGAATCATGATTTATAAAGGTCAGTTCTTTCCTACTAAAAAGGATTTGAAGAGACTAGTTGGCCTTTTTGCAATGCGGCAGAACTTTGAATGGAAGGTGAAAGGTCCAACAAGACAACGTTACATCTGGTTTGTTTGATTGACAACTGTACGTGGAAGTTGAGAGCGGTGATGAGAGATGAAGGGACATACTTCTAAGTAAGAAGTTTTATCAACGAACACAGTTGTCCCTTGGAGGAGATTCACCTGTCGCCACTAGGGGTGGGCAAAAAACCAATAAACCGAACCGAACCGATGAACCGAACCGATCAAATCTGTTTTTTTTTTCTGTTTTCTTATATTGACCGGTTCGGTTCGGATCATTTTTTTGAAAACCGATTGGATCGGTTTTTTTTCCGGTTCGTTATCCCAAACCGAAAAACCGAACCGAGATCCAATATATATATATATATATAACCTTAGTTTTAATGTTTAATAGTCCATGAAACTATAAAACTATGAAAGTGTGTCACATCATATTTTTTTCTTAGTTTTTTTTATGAATATTATTTTAAACTAGTATTTTAATTTGTTCAAACCCATAATTTAATTTGGTCAAAGGTCCAAAAAGATTAAAAATATGAAAATATGTGTACTAATTAAAACCCAAAAATTTGGTCCAATTGGCCCAAAACCGAAAAAACCGAACCGAACCGAACCGGTCAAATTTAATCGGTTTTTGATCGGTTCATAATTGTTAAGTTGATCGGATCGGTTCACTTTTTCAAAAACCGAACATTATCAATTTTTTATCGGTTCACTCCAAAAGTGAACCGATCCATTAAACGCCCACCCCTAGTCGCCCACCCCTAGTCGCCACCGACAAGCTAGTGCATTCATAATTGGAGAAGTTGTTGCACCTAGACTTCAACAACAAGATGGTCACCTCATGCGTCCTAAAGACATAATTGCCGATATGAAAACAATGTATGGCATCCAAATTATGTACAGTAAGGCACATCAAGCACTACATTATGCATTGTCACTGACCTATGGAACACATGAAGAAACCTTCCAACTGCTATCCTCTTTTGGTTACGTGCTAAAACAATAAAATCCTGGCATAATCACTGACCTAGAGTGCGCTGACGATGGTAAATTTCTGTACTTTTTCATGTCGTTACGTGCCTCACTTAGAGGTTTCCGGAGGTTCATGCGTCCTGTTATTGCAGTTGATGGTACCTATTTAAAGGGAAGATTCGAGGGTACAATGTTTGTTGCAACTGCACAAGATGGAAACGAACATGTGTATCTAATTGCTTTTAGGTACGGTGACTCAGAAAACAACCTTTCATGGGAATGATTTTTGGATTGCTTGAAGGGTGCCCTTGGTCATATAGATGATCTGGTTTTCATTTCCGATAGACATGCAAGCATTGAGGCAGGGATTTCTAAAGTGTTCCCTTATGTAACACATACCATATGTTGCTGGCACTTTGCTGAAAATGTTCAAAAGCGATTTCATAGAAAGGATGCTGCCTCCATAATGGACAAAACAACTAGAGCGTACACTGAATTGAAATATAACCGGTACATCGGCGAGTTACATAAGCTGCACAAGAATGCATTCGATTATAGTCAAGCTGCCGGTCCACACAAATGGTCCTATGTACATTGTCCCCAATGAAGGTACATGGTGATGACAACAAATGTTGCAGAGTGCATAAACTCATGCCTGAAATTTGCACGGCAACTCCTATGTTGACACTGGCAGAGTTCATTAGGAATATGTTACAACGCTGGTTTCACGATCGCCATCGAGCTGCACAATCCATGCGTCATCAGTTGACCGATGCAGCACATCTAGTAACATTGGAACGTGTGACTGAAGTGCAGTTATATGACCGACAATCCAGTTGACTGGAACATATTCTCCGTCAAACGGTCCGGAAAGCAGTGGACTATTGACTTCGCCCTGAAGACTTGCACATGCAACTAATTCCAAATGGACCATTTTTTATGTTCTCACGCACTCGCAGCGGCAAGGTACATTAAAAGTTAAAGTTTGTATTATATTAACCAAACATGAATCTCACTGTTTTCATTGTTTTTGCAGGGAGCGAAACGTAGATTTCACATCTCTATGTGCAGACTACTACAAGAGACAAACACTTATTGATGCATACTCAGTTCCTATTATGCCTGTTGGCCATCCTTCTTCATGGGTAGTGCCATCTGACATCGCAGAGCGGGTGGTTTTATATTCAAAGTCTAAGAGGCAATCAGGTCACCCGATGGAAGACCGACATGCCTCGTGTTCGAAGAGGACAACTACCCAATCGTGTAGAAGATGTGGACAATCAGGTCATAACAGCAGGATGTGTTCTAATCCACTTTTGATTAATGAATGCCCGAGCGAATTTGTTCCCGAGGAATATCGTTGCAAGTGTAGCATATGCCATTCAGTTGGACATAACAAACAGACGTGCCTTGACAAGGACATTACCGTAGAATGAATGGAGTTGTTGATATTATTGATGTAATTTGTATTATTATGAATGTAATGACTTTTTCATTTAAATCATGTTGTTTACTTGTTCATGTACTATGATTACTTGTTCATTACAATTATTTGCAAGGTATGGAACAATTCTTTACCTCATTTATTAAAAAATGTAAAATTTCATTACTTAAACTTTTATTACTTAAATGTTATGTACATGAACTAGTAACGAAAAACTGGCTTGGAGTTATAAAAAACCTCCACAGCCATCTTCTCCTGGATGATGCCCATGTCGCTTTCCATCCAGTCAAACTCTGCCCTGTTCGCGAGGAGGTACTCTGCTAGTCTCAGTGTATGGGCACCACAGTTACCTCTGCAATTCACCACATGAAGGAACCGTTAGAATGGCAAATGTTATTAAAACCAAACGTGATAGAGTAATTTATTGAAACAGTCATACCCTGTGGTCTGTTAGGGCACACGTAATGTAGACACGATGCTCATCCGAAAGAGCTTATCCTACAGGGGATACGTCATATCTGCCGGCCGCCTCTTTGGCAGTGAAACTGGATCCCATGCAACATCGACGGTAAAAACCACCTTAAGCTTGCGATCTGCTCTGACCTGATGCGGGATGGGACTTCCTGTCTGAACGGGTATAACAGGTAGATCTTCCTCACATTCAGGTCGACGTTGGCTAGGAGCCAATGCTGCCGTCCAATGTTGCAAGGAATCAAAACCTGTATATTTTTCAACAAAGTGTTATCACTGTCATCAGTGTCAATTTTACGTAACATATTGAAATTTAAACCTAGCCAAGTAAACACTGACTCAATCAACTTCGTGCCATGGCCAGGTTCCTAACGGTGTCAACCCAAGCACCACCATAAGGTCATCATCGGACCACTGATACTTCAGCACAGACCAACCCTTTGGGGGTTTGCTGCCGACCCCAGTAGGTATAATTCTACTCCACTGAATATGTAACAATGACTGTATAAAGAAAATTTACCAACACATTAGGTAACAGATGTATGAGACAAAGTAATGCACAATCGGAAACCGTACAATAAAAACACTTACATAAAACTGGGAATCCAGTATGTTGATCCTCTGGTCGTAGACTTTGGGGTATTCTCACTGACATTGCCGTAAAATATTACAGTACGCGTCGATATGCTGGCAATTCCAACAATATATATTATTAAGATGGAAACATAACTAAAGTTGGACAAATAATACATGTATTCTTCCAGGTATGGTAGGATGAACATACTGTATCCTACAAGTCCATGAAGTTGGTTTGAAACCGCTGGAACCATATCACACCAACTGCCTCATGTAGATCTACATCACGTCTGCATAATTGTTTAACAAGTTAGATAACCAACCAGATTTACGTAGATGTTCCATAAAACTAAATACAGATTATACTTACAATTCCCCCGCTGTGTTCCGCTTGTAGGCTTTGTAATCTGCAAGTTGCAAGTTGCAAGTTGGTCACCATCTACCAATTTATGGGGCCTGAAACTATGTGCTGATGCAGCTGACAGTGTCCTTGGCCTCTTCGATCGACAGAGGTCAGTGTATGGGCTCAACAGTTGCCAACCTCGCTTACGAACCCGCACATGACGTTGAGGGGAGGGACTCTGTCCCTGGGGATCGACTGGAGGTGGACGATGAGAGGACGAACTCTGTCCCCTGGGATTTCCTGGAGGTGGACGATGAGAGGATGAACTCTGGCCCCGGGGATCGCCTGGAGGTGTACGAAGAGAGGACGAACTCTGGCCCTAGGGATCGCCTGGAGGTGTGACCACTCAGACCGATCGGATGGGCGCGCTGCAATGGATGGATTGTGTCCCAGAGAATCTATTCGTGGCCTCGACTGTAGGGGCAAGCTGTGGTGAGGGACTCTGTTCTGGTGGATTGACTGGAGGGGTGCGCTCCGATGATGGGTGCGATTGCTGGAGGTGGAGGTCTCTGCTGATCATGCCCGGTCTCCGCGTCTGTCCCCTTGTGATGACTAAGCTCTCGGTAATCTGAAGGTGGACCATCCCAAACCGGTGGACTATCCCCATCGGCTAGACCATCCCTATCCTATGGACCATCACCATCCGTTTGACGATCCCTATCCTGTGCCTGTGCCTGTGCCTGTGCCTGTGCCTGTGCCTAGGACTGCGACTGCGACGTCGAACTCTGAAGTGCTCAGATCATGTTCACCAACTCATTATGCTTTCGATCTCAGTCCTCATTACTCTTTCGGAGATCCTCACGTAAATCTCGGATGACATCCATCACTTCACCGAGTTTACGTTCCCATGGCTCCTGAAAGGATTTCAAATTTGTCAGAAATAAAACCGTTCACTTTATTGGAATTAAATAATGCAATATAAATGTTGTTACGTACCTGTACATGTCCTCTAATGTCTCCCTGTGAATCACCCCCAGTTCTATCTGCGGGTGTCTCGAATCGAACCCCCCTATGCCTCACAGGAGTCCCACCGCGAGCCTCCGGCTCAGAACCCTCAGAATCACTGGTCACCGGAGTCCCACCGCCTGCCTCCAGTTCAGAACCCTCGGTATCAGGTACCGCAATGTGAGCTCTGCCCTGTTCGCCAGTATAGAGACTGCCTCCCTCGTCTATGCCTTCATAGTACCGTTCAGCCCTCTCAGCTTCCGTCGTCACCAATGCAGTTGACGCAAACATATGAAATCGTAGTTAGACCATTGTAATTGTATACATACTAATAAGTATAAACATTAAGACAATATATACTTACCCTTGCTTTGAAAATCTTTGCCAGCCTGTCCGACCTTGGTCGGTTAATCAACCTCCATTTCAGAATACGCGGAGACAAGTCAACCTTCCTTCGGGTCCCAAATTTGGTCCCAAGCTCTGGGATAACCTCAAATGCATGAATCTGCGTAAACAAAAAGTACGATAAGAATCCAATACATTTATAAAAACATTTAACAACAGTTAGTACAAATTGACATTCTAAATTCTTACCAGGAGTGTGTGAGCTAGACCGTATATGTTGTACGTCTCCTTAGTGTGTACGTCGGCACCCTTTGTTTGCTGTCTTCTCTCGAACCGCTCACGACGACCATCTAACGCATGCTTGAAACCATAAATGGACTGTCTATAAACATGTGCACCCCACGGGAACACATCAAAAGTGTCCAAGTCCTCGACTAGCCTGAACTGCCATATTAGAACTTTCTCTCTCTCGTCTACCCCCATCAATATCCAGTTCAGCATATACAAGAGGCACAGCTTCACCGCATCATACTGTTGGTCAAACATACCACGACGCAGAATAGCCCTAAGGTGTTCATACTCCACCTCCTCTCGACCTTCAAAATACCGCTCATGTATCCCGTTCGGTACCGTCTGATACGTCGTCGTGTAGGGAATCACTCCGAACTTCAATCCGGTTATGAGACAGAACTCAACCTTAGAGAACCGGACCGAATGATGACCTAACATAAATCTCATCTCATCCTCCAGCCCATCGTGATACAACTCGAGTATAAGCAGCTGATGGACTATGCCAGTCGAAAACTGCATCTCCCGATGCATCAGAAAGAAATGGCCGAAACAAGATTCTGTATACCGACATCGATCTTCGATCGTGAGATCTTCAGGTACGCTGTTCAATGCGACGTCGATATCTTTAAGGTCGTTGAAATTTTCATGCCGAGTTATTTTTGCATCATACCATTCACCCACTGGAGTTTTAAGGAAATCTTTTAGCTGATTACTCATCTGCATTTGTCACAGAAATAAAGCATAAAGCATTAGTAAAGTGTAAAAGTCTCGGGCAATAAAGTAAAAGTCTCGGGCAGTAAAGTAAAAGGCTTCGAGGAGTTAAGTATAAGGCTCGGAGAGTTAAGTAAAAGGCTCGGGGATTATACCAAAAGGCTCGGAAAGTGTTAAATAAGGACTCAGATACAGTGTTAAATAAGGCTCGAAAAGCCTTAAATAAGGCTCGGAAAGCGTTAAATAAAGCTCAGATACAGTGTTAAAAGTCTCGGAAACCCTATCAACACAAATTTTTTGTAATTTAAAACCTAACCAAAAGAGCTCGGAGAACTATTAAAAAGGCTCGAAAAGCGTTAAATAAGGCTCGGATACAGTGTTAAAAGTCTCGGAAACCCTATCATCACAAATTTTTCATATTTTAAAACCTAACCAAAAAAGCTCGGAGAACTATTGAAAAGGCCCGGAAAGCGTTAAATAAGGCTCGGATACAGTGTTAAAAGTCTCGGAAACCCTATCATCACAAATTTTTCATATTTTAAAACCTAACCAAAAAAGCTCGAAGAAATATTGAAAAGGCTCGAAAAGCGTTAAATAAGACTCCGATATAGTGTTAAACGTCTCGGAAACCCTACATCTCAAATTTTTCATATTTTAAAACCTAACCAAAAAAGTTAGGAGAACTATTGAAAAGGCTATGAAAGCATTAAATAAGGCTCGGATACAGTGTTAAAAGTCTTAGAAACCCATATCATCAATTTTTTTTCATAATTTAAAACCTAACCAAAAAAGCTCGGAGAAATTTAAAAAAGGCTCGGACAGTGTTAAATAAGGCTCGGACCCACTTTTAAAAGTCTCGGAAACCCAGATCTTCATCGTCTTATACCAAATTTTTTCAAAAAATAAAACCCTAACCTAATCCAGAACCATATTTGGGGATCTAATTAAAAATAATCTACAAGTCTAAACAACATTCAACATAAATCACACATATAACCTAAGGAAGAACAAAAATGAAAACTACTTACCACTGTAAATTGCAATCTTGTCAGAAATGTCGACTTAGGATTGTAGTGCAACCACCGGTTTTTTCGCCGTCAAAATTTCAAGCCTATGCTTTTGCGGACGATACGTTTTTTTTTCTCTCTCTCTCTCTCTCTACTGTTTCGCTAAACGACAAGAGGAAAGTGACTTTTTAAGGGTATTTTTGTCTGGTCACCTAAATTGGTGCCTTTTAAACTTGAATTAGTAATGTGGTGATATTTGCACAACACCGACCCCAAATAGTGCTATTTATTTTTTGACCCTTTTATCCTTATAGGCACTGATTACGTCTACATCTCAGATGTTTTTGACAAAATTGAAAAAGAAAAACTAATTTTCAGAAAAATCAAACTTTGCAAAATCCTAACCCTGGAACAATGGGGTGGTGACCCAAACAAGAAAAACAAGTTTTCTAGACTTTTCATGTTTCAGATTATTCTTATTAGGACTATATTGATGCCTGGACTTATATCTTATATGGCCAGAACCCAGGCAACTCCTTGGCTTGGTTCATCTATTTTCACAAAAATTTCCCACTCCTAATCCCCTTTTGGTTCTTGGAACGGTGGGATAAATATGGTCATACTATTTATGTCCTTCCTTCGGTGGTCAAGGAAGGGTATAGCTATTGGACGACTTATCTCTCCATACCATCCAAATGGGACTTCATCCCATACTTATTACTTTTCTTCAAGCATTTTAATCTAACATGGATTTTAATGATCGACTATATGATCAAAGACAAATTAATTGAGAATGTCAATGTCCCGTATTTTGGAAGACAGACAAAGATCAAATGGTGGAGCGGTATGAACATTGCGGATCATGAAAAAACTAGAAAACCCTACCCTCTGCAGCAAAGTATCTTACCAATCTCTGTTCTTGATGGCCGAATCTCAAAACTAGGCCAGGATTGCTGCAGCCAGCACTCCAGAAGAACTTATGAAGATAGCAGAAGAAATTAAGAAGACCATGACCAATATGTCCCAAATCGATTCAGAGTCCGATGATCATGATGATTTCAGTGACGATGACCCTACAAGCTTTTTCGGCCATGACCTATCACAATCTCAACGACTTTAGCCTCGCTAGATTCACTAGACATATCCTATCAACATAATATTATTATACCTCATTTTGACTTATTAGGCTTCCCATGGCCTATGGTGAGCCTAGCTCTTAACAACTCATCCTGCTGTCGGCAGATGCAGACAAGAATTGTTCCAGACTTATCTAGAAAACTTATCTAGAATAGTTCCAAACTTATCCACACTTATCGTCAATCAAGACCAGACAACTTACTGTTCTCTACAATAAAAGATTTCAATAATTTGTATGTAATTATTAATGACCAGCCTCAGTTATGTTTACCATGGTAGTCCTTATTATAGTAAACCCCTCTCTATTTAAGGATATGCGTATCCTTAGAAAGTCAGGTTCAGTTTTCTTTCTTTTCTTTTCTCTCCCAAACTACTTCTTGTAATCTCTCGCTCTCCCCTCTCTGTCTATAAAATTTCTAAGAATATTAATAAAGTGTGCGACATATTTCTGTACATCTCCATTGCTGGCAGACAATTTGCTATTGTTGTAAGTACTTTTATTTCCATTTATGTTAATCAATTTTCTATATTTTATTCTGTGGATTCTACTGTATTTGTTAGTGTTACGTTATATATATATATATATATTTATATATATATTTGTGTAAGAACTGTGTTGATGAACGGTTCAGTTTTGGTTAAGGTTTTTTTTATTCTTTTTTACTAAAGCTGCTTTGCATGTATTGCATATTCATATTATCATATATATGTTGTTTTGTTTAAGTTTTTCTTTTTCTTTTTGCTAAAGCAGTTTTGCATATTCATATATATATATATATATACACACTACAACGACTTCAATTTTTTGAATGAAGTTATCTTAATAGATCTATATCTAATGTCTATTTTACATATGGTATAGACAAGTGGCTCGCTTAAGTTTATCAAGAAAGAAGAAATTGCTTGTTACGTTGAACACTTTGGTCATCATACTTCGAACTATATTAACTATTTGTGCTGCTGGTTATGCTTATGCAGCTTATATTATGAAAGACGACTCAATAGTCCATTTTCTGTTATAGTTTTTAACCGATTAGTACAATTATATAGAATGACTTTAGAGAGTGATGTGATATGTATAGCACAACTACTTATAGATAGGCAAGCTTTTAATAAATTGTGTCATTTGCTCACCACAAGAGGCCAACTAAAAAGGACACGTAATATGTCTATGGAGGAAATTGTGGCAATATTTTTACATATTCTTTCTCACCATGTTAAGAATCGCGTGGTGGGTTTCAATTTTAAGAGGTATGGGAGAACTATCAGCAAATACTTCCTAAGTGTTTAAAAGTAATGATTAGATGTCAAAGAGAATTTTGGAAGACACCTGAACCAGTACCAAACAACTCTATAGACCCCAAGTGGAAGTGGTTTAAGGTAGTTACAATTTATATATTAATAATGTCAAAATTATTGATTATAATACTTTAAGAAAATATACTAATATATTTGTTAAATGTGATATAGAATTGTTTAAGGGCTTTAGATGAAACATATATTAGAATACAAGTGCCAGAAATTGACAAACCAAAATACAAAACAAGGAAAAAGGAAATTGCAACAAATGTATTGGGAGTTTGCTCCCAAGACATGCAATTTATATATGTTTTACCTGGATGGAAAGGTTCTGCACATTATGGCAGAGTTCTGAGAGATGTCGTGACTAGGAGAAATGGATTAAAGGTCCCTCGAGGTAATAATACGTATTTTCAAATTTCCTAGCATCTAACAAATTTTAGTCTTTTACATTTAAGCGAAGTGATACATTTATTATACTTGAACTTTTTAGGTAATTATTATTTGGTGGATGCTGGTTACTTCAATGGAAAAGGATACAAACAAGGACAACCAGAGACAAGAATAGCCCAAGAAGTACAAAAACAACAGCAAACATAACCAAGACAAAAGCCAAGAGCCAAAACACAACAGCAAAAAGAAAACAGATGATCACACAACAATAGTCAATAGATATCCCAAATGACATTATCCCCAGTCATGGAAGACCGTTAACATATCAGCGAATGAGTTGCTAGCTCGAGAGTTCAAGATAACGCTAGTGTTGCCTAAGATGTGAAGGCTGTTACAAATGTCATAAATGATGTTGATATGCTTTAAGTTGCCCATGCCTTCCGAATTAACCCACGAAACCTGCAACCTTCGAGTCACTAACAGTGTAAATCTCCTTCCTCTCTAAAGACCTTAAATGAAGACATAGAGAGACAGCCTTATGGATAGCAAGAATCTCGGCTGAATTAGGGTCTAAACTCCCAGCCAAAAATAGAGAAAAGACCTATCACCATGCCTGTATTGTCTCTCAAAACGCTCAAATCCCAGCATTTCAGGACTCCCTCTAGCCGAATCATCCACGTTAAATTTCAAAGCATTGACCATGGGAGGGTGCCTAGCCATCAGAATAGAAATTTTAATCTCTCTAGATTCCTGATAGCTCTCCTTAATATTTAAAATCATAATGGACATTGGAAGCTTTGAACCTCTTTCGTAGTATTTGAACCACCACGTCATATAGAACTTGACTGTATCTGCAGGTCAGCAGAAATGTCATTGAAGACCTTCTGATTGCGTGATTCCCAAATTGTCTATGACATATGGTAGAACAGAGGGTTCTAAGCCTATCTATACTTTGAAGAGAGGCACAATCTTGACAAACCAATGAACCAATCATTCAAGGTTTTGCTCGCACAACATCTCACGTCCCACCACTCTATACAACAACACCATAGCTGCCAAGACCAAGAACAAGGAACAAACAAATGGCTAAGATCCTTGTCCATGTTACATAGACAATAGAGCGAATACGAGTTAGAATTATAACCGAAATTCTTCAGGACTTGCTACACCAAAATCCTTCCACGAAGGAGTTGCCACACAAAAATTTCTACCTTCGGAGGACTAAACCCTTGCCAAATAAGATTGTAATCCAAGCTGTTATCCCTATGAAGCATCTTCCAAGCAAGAATGGAAGGAGCCCACCTTGAATATGCCATCTGAACAAAAGGCCCAAGCAAGAACATTAGGGACTAATTTCCTAATGGTAATAAAATCTAAAAAATTCATGAAAATTCTCCATTGCTCGTTCTCCTAGTCAAAAAGAGGCCTTCGCAAAGGCGCCTCCCAAACCCACTTTACATCTTGCCACCTTCCAAAATTTTGAATGGTACCATGCTTTTGAACAGCCAAGGCATGAACTCTAAGACGAGCTACTTTTAGCTGCTCATTCTCCCCAACAGACATGTCCCAAAAAGTGCTTCTCGAACCGTCATCGCTGTCCCAGCCTTGAAAAGACTAGCCACTGCCTTAGCAAAATAAGAGGCATTACTTAGACCATTCCAGTCATACATATGGTTGAAATTTGTGACCCCATATCTGGCACAAATAACTCTCATCCATAGAGAATCACGTTCAGTGCCGAACCTCCACACCCATTTGGCAAGTAAGCTACTGTTTTCTTTTCTCTCATTCTCCCTATACCTAAACCCCCAAGTCTCTTACTTTTGCAAATAGAACCTCAATCAACATCATGCATTTTCCTTTTAACAATGTCATCTCCCCATAAAAGACTCTTTGGATCTTCTCAATAAGTGAGCAACTCCAACAAAAAGTTTGAAGACCAAAAGCAAATAAGCTGGAATACTGGACAAGACTACCTTGTTGAGAACTAATCTCCCACCCTTATTTAAAAATTTCATTTTACATAGAGCCAACCTATTCTCGATTCGTCTTAGGAGAGGACCAAAAGGACTTGGCATTTGATCTAGCGCCAAAAGATAAGCCTAGATACGTAAGATGAAGGGTAGCTTTCTGACACTGAAAGGCGTGAGCCCAATCTAGACCTGATGCCTCACTTTTGCCAATCTTAACCAAGCACGACTTATGAAAATTAATCCTTAAACCTGCTGCCAATTCGAAACACCTAAGGATCCTTTTAGTATTACGAAGATACTCCATCTTCGGTCTAAGAAAGAGGATCGTATCATTCGTAAATTGTAGATGAGAAATATGAATTGCATCATTGCCAAAATTTACACCTATTATCATTACCATTTCAAAAGCCTTCCTCAACAAACAACTTAAACCTTTTGTAACGATGTTAAAGAGAAAAGGCGAGAAAGGATCTCATTGGCGCATACCTCTTCAAAAAATGAACTAAGAAGTAGGACTCCCGTTAACTAGAACCAAGATCATGGGAATGGATATACAACACCTCATCCATTGTCTCCATTTCTCCCCAAATCCCATTTTTTTCATCATATCACCCAAGAAATCATGATTGACACTGTCGTAAGCTTTATCGAAGTCCAATTTAACAAGAAACCCCTTTCGTTATCCTTTTTACACATTTGAATGATTTCTTTCGCTATAACAAAGTTATCCAATCTAACGATTTCGAACAAAAACCATTTGATACTCGCATATTACAATATTCATGATATTCTTCAACCTATTGGCCAAAACTTTGGTTAATTCCTTATACATCGAACTTACCAAACTTATCGGTCTAAAATCCTTTAACGACTCCGGCTTACCACATTTCAGGATGAGAGTGATAAAGGTTTTGTTTAGGTCTTTGGCAATGGTTCCATCATGATAGAAGCCGTGAATGAACCGTATGAAATCATCTTTATCAACGACCAATTAGATTTTACAAAGTTAAGATTGAGACCATACTGCCCAGGGGCCTTATTGTCATCGCAAAAACAAACCGCTTCCCAAACTTCTTCAACACAAAAGGGCCTCTCAAGAAACTGACTATCCACCTCCAAAAGGCGATTAACTTCCAAATCTCTAATCACTGGCCTCTTCCACGTGACATTTTGAAAATGGTTTTTGAAGAATTGAAAGATCCCCTCTCCAATAAGATAAAGGCCTGAAACTCTGTCAACTTCAATAATAATATCTCAAATGAAGTTAGACCTCCTTCTTCCATTGGCCATGAAATGGATGAATTTGGAATTCTTGTCAACTTCCTTCAACCATTTAACCCTTGACTTTTGACGCCACATCTGCTCTTCTTTCCAAATACCCGTCCATATTTCTGAGAGAATGTCCACTATCTCTTTTCTCAACCTATCAGTCCACCTAACACAAACAACCTTCTTTTCCACGTATTCCAAACGAACCTCACTCTTGTTGAAAGAAAATGAATCTTTCTTCTTCGATAACAAGCACTTTTTCATACATTCCTTACATTCCTTGGCGGATTTAATCTTCGATGAGAGCACAAAACCTAGAGACCTCATGGCTTTACAATCCCGCCACCATTCACCTATTTGTTTCATCATATCTCTATCCTTCAGCAAATCGTTATAGAAACGAAATGGGCAAGGACCTCAATTGTCTCTTGGTTCGTCAATCAAAATGGCACTGTGATCCGATACGCTTCTTAGTAAGCTTTTTTGCAACAACTTAGGAAACTATGACATAATCCAAGGAGAAATGAGAAATCTATCCAGACACGCCCACGACGCTCTTCCTCTGTTGTTGGACCAGGTATAAGAGGTACCTTGCATGGGATTATCGACAACATTAGCATGCAAAACAAAGAAATTGAAAGTTTTCATAGAACCTGGATAACTTTTGCCACCTTTCCTTTCCCCAGCATAAAGCACCGTGTTGAATTCGCTGCCAATACACCACGACATGTCAAAAACTAACTGAGCTCGCAAAATATAGCTTCACAGCTCCACCCTTTCGCTCTCGACATTCGGAGCGTAAACATTGTTAAAAGCCATTTCTTTCGCCTGATGGACTAGTTCACCAGCTGGAATAGTGCAACGATTGTTTTTGATATAGGCTTAACAGAAAATAAATCATCATTCTATAAAGTAATTAGACCGCAAGCCGATCCCTCCGACTCCACCCCCATACCTCTGTTAAGCCAACTATCACATAAAGAGCTAAAAACACGGTTGTTAATACTACCCAGTTTCGTTTCCTAGATTCTGTGATGCCCCCCACCCCTAGGTTTTTCACCACCTTTATCCTCTCATACTTGCCTAAACCTCTAATGTTCCATGAAATGGCTAACATTACAAAAAAAGAAGCCATCAACCTACAACCTGCGGAAACTATAGACAAGTATCCGCAATACATCTTTCCTTATCTTCATGTTCCTTGTTGCCTAGAACCACTGCCACTTCATCCTCTTTACCATTGAAATCGAAGCCAAGGGCCACCCCTGTTTCTATAATTTTGGACACTTCCTCATCCAAGTTCCATTGACCTCTGATAGCATCATGATCCTCTTCAGTAGATAAAATATCATTTTTCGAATTAAAGTTAACACTAATAGCCACTTCTTTTTCTATGACTTTGGCAATTTCCTCCTCTAAATTCCATTTCACAGAGGAAACATTACCCGATCCTTTCTCCGAGACTTGATTAGGCGTGTGCACACTTATCTTAGAATTTCTGGTTCACATACCATGGCACTTAGAAGAATAGCAGTTATTGCCTAATTTCTTCTTCTTAGGCGTTTTAGAAGGGATACCAGCGCCACTACCAACACCTTGAGGACCAGTGTTAGAAGTTGGTAACTCTTCACAATTAGGTGGAGACTTCTAGTTCTCAGTCGAATTCTCCTCCAAGCAATCTTCACTATCATATGGAGATGGGGATGTTTGATTTTCTAAGACAACCCCAAAATCATCCAACTGATTCCCAATAACCTTATCCATAGTGAGATCAACAACTAAGCCAATTATTTCCTTGTAAACACCATGACCCAACATTGGATCCTTGGGCTGAAGGCTATTAGGACCACTAAAATCAGAAGATAGGCCCACATTTTTGCCATCAAACCCATGCTTTGAGGGTCAAAGTCTCAACATCCCACCAGTTTTACTATTTATAAAACACCCACCATTCGTAATAGTCACCCCCTTGTTGTCAGATCCTGAGGAAGAAGAACTCGATCCCTCAACTGACACCCTCTTCACAATCTGATCTTTCTCCCTACCTATGGCCAGTTTAGCATTTTGATAGTATAAGGGGTACTCCTTTGGCTTCGATTTGCTGACCCAATGTCCTTTTCCTTTTTCAACTTCTCTCAAATCACCATATATCACCTTATTTTGAAATTTTACTACCTTAGAATGGGAACCATAGGCATCAGCGCATACCTTGTCTATTTTTCCATATTCTGTAGAGTAGCCTTTATCACTCCTAGTTGTACGAAAAGGCTAACAACAGTCAGCTCCACCTTCCATGTACTCTCTATCTTGATGCTCTACATCCGATGAATCAATTATGATCTTCACATTGTCCTCCGACAATAAACACTTTGCTGGATGTGAAAAAGATGCTTCCAACCCCAGAAAATGAGATAACTAAGGTAAAGAGACCGGTTTGGAATCAACTTCCATCTTTCCCACGATAGGCTTTCCCCCTACATAGACATTTATATTGAAAGAAATCGGCCAATCATGAGGTATCAACATTAAGATCTTGCCTCTATCTAATCTTTCCTTCGATGTTGTTTCTTGTGCAACCCACAATGGTTACCTAAACTATCTTCCTAGTTTCAGAAAGAAGGAATCCTCCCAGCAACCCAGCGGTACTCCATAGGCATTGATCCAAGCTAATTTGCCTTCAGACATCCACTTTTCCAACCAACCTGTCATCGAAGAGAATCAGTCCCCTAAAAAAATTCTATTCTTAATAAAACCCTCTTTCTCTATTGTAGAATCAAAACACCATAGTATGCTTTTGTCTCCCACATAGGAAGAGGAGAAGGAGAAAGCCATGCTTGACAACCTTATATTGACACATGAAACATAAGAAAAATCCTTTAAAATGCCAATGGCAGATCTAGACAACCATTCCTTGGTGGAACTTTGAATCTTCCACGATATGGAGAGGCCATGGTTTTTTCTTGAGTCTGCCTTCTCATTAAGACCCATATCTCGCAACCTCCGCAAAAGATCGGTGAATGCTAGAACCTTCATTAGAGTAGTTGTCAACACTTATGTCACTCCTCATACCTTCTACTTCAGACCTGTGTTCCATCTTTCGAACACTCGCCTTTCTGACTTTAGAAGACCTCTAAAAATTCCAATCATACTCTGTTACTTTCGCTCGAATGGGCCAGCCTGAAACGTGCATTCCTTCTACTGCTTTGGCCACTCTGCTCGCCTCTTCCAAGGATTCAAACCTGATAAATGCGAATCCCTTCCTCCTAGAGTTGAACTTGGATGAAAGGAATACATCCCTAATTCTTCCAAACACCTTGAAGACAGTCCACAAACAAGCCACATCCACCTTCGAGTTCAAGTTGTCAATGAAAACTGAAAATAGTTTCGCTCTGAAATCCTTCCTTCCCTCCGGATGCTTCCAAATACCATGACCAGTCTCCTCCGTACTCCTACCATAGCCTGCCCAACGAGACCCTCTCTCACTAGATTTCTCTCTCATCTCTCTTACAAATTTGTGTCTTTGTATCTATTACAATGTCGTATAATTTCGGTGTGTTGTATGCTTCATAACTTTATTAGAAGAGAGATGTCTATTGATCCAATTGAACAAGAATTTGACTGTAACACCTCAAAACTCAAAGAGTAATTAAACATTTTGATATGAAATGTTATGACATAAATCAATAATTACATCACCCAAAAGAAACTAATTATTATAGAATAACTACAAATAAACCATTCTCCAATGACAAAATATCTCCAAATGATTCCAAAAAACAGATTCACTTCACTCTAAAGGAAATCGAGACAATAACGAGTATCAAAACTCAAATTCTAAGGAACAATACGAATGAAAAATTACACTTAATATTAATCACTTCAAATTCCTGAAAGTCTATCGCTCTAGTGGTCAGCTCATATGAAACTCAGTCTGTAAAATGTTAAATGACAAGGGTGAGTTGTCGACTCAATAAGTATGGCATAATACATAATCGAAAACATTTAGGACACTTGCATAAAAAAAAAACATTTAAAGAGTACATAAATTTTCAAATATTCGGATACAACAAAGCTTACAAAAATAACATTTTTAGTGAACAATAACGATTAATAACATTTCATAAAAATAAGCTCAAGTCAAGTAGTGGTATCATGAAATGAAATGAAATGTGAAATGTGAAACGAAATGGTGATCACCGGTGATAATGTAAATGCAGCACGTACGATAAATGAAATGTTACGATTTTGGTCTTGTACTAATTTCTGAAATGTAAATGGCCGGGTCACCGGGGGTATTGGTGATACTACTTGACTTGAGCTTATTTTTATGAAATGTTATTAATCGTTATTGTTCACTAAAAATGTTATTTTTGCAAGTTTACTTGTATCTGAAAATATAACTTTTGCAATCTTTGTTGCATCCGAATATTTGAAAATTTATGTACTATTTAAATGGATTTTCTGCAAATGTCATAAATGTTTTCGATTATATATTATGCAATACTTATTGAGTCGACAGCTCACCACTTGTCATTTAACATTTTGGAGACTGAGTTTCCTAGGAGCTGACCGCTAGAGTGATATACTTTCAGGAATTTGAAGTGATTAATATTATGTGTAATTTTTCCTTCATATTGTTCCTTAGAATTTGAGTTTTGATACTAGGTATTGTCTCGATTTCCTTTAGAGTGAATGAATCATTTTGTTGGAATCGTTTGGAGATATTTTGTGTCAAAAACAAAAAAGGGTTTGAAAAAGACTACAGCTTTAATCAAAATTAAAAAACGAAACAAGTTTTAAGAAAATCGTACCTTCAGAGAGTTCCCGAGTAGAATGGAAACGATACTTTTCATTGATATTCCTTTGTAAAATATACACATATATGAGTAAGTATAAAATATTGGAGATATACAAATCCTACTAATTTTGCTAATATATTCAAATCTCTTTAAATATGGAGTTGACTTGCTTTATGATTGAAAATATTACTTTTGCAAGCTTTGTTGTTTCTGAATATTTGAAAATTTATGTACTCTTTATATGTTTTTTTTACAAATGTCATAAATGTTTCGATTATGTATTATGCAATACTTATTCAGTCGACAACTTACCCTTTGTCATTTAACATTTTGTAGACTGAGTTTCCTAGGAGCTGGCCGTTAGAGCGATAGACTTTCAGGAATTTAAAGTGATTAATATTAAGTGTAATTTTTCCTTCGTATTGTTCCTTAGAATTTGAGTTTTGATACTCAGTATTGTCTTGATTTCCTTTAGAGTGAAGTGAATCTTTTTGTTGGAATCATTTGGAGATATTTTGTCATTGGAGAATGGTTTATTTGGAGTTATTATATAATTATTAGTTTCTTTTGGGTGATGTAACTATTGATTTATATCATAACATTCCATATCAAAGTGTTTAATTACTCTTTGAGTTTTGAGGTGTTATATTGACAACACACTAGTTGAAGAGGATAAATATTGTGGACAATGAAAATGACTACATCAATAGTGTGGAATCATCAAACGGGTGGAATACATGGAGACACAACATTGCTGTAGATATGTTTAATTCATGGCAAAGTAGGGAATGAGAAATTGAAATTCATATTTAAATTGTATTGTACTTTTAAGACATGTTTATATTTTTGATATTTTAGACTTGTTTTTTGTTTGACAATCTTTGTTGACATGGCTTATAATTTATATATCTTTTTTGTTTTCTTTTGTACGGTTAATAACGAATCAAGTACTGTATGAGCTAATGGTTGTATATGTTGAGTTATTTTGTGTTTTAATTTTTGCATTCGAGAGAAGGGAAAAAGCACCTGAATGTGAAAAATTAATTCAACATCAAATTAATTATGTTTTCAAATATGAATTACTCCTCAATTTTTTTTTATTATTGACTAATTAGTTGAAAGTTTACAATATAAAGATGTTAATTATTATAGTTATATTGTTATGAGCAGTATAAAAATAGTTTTTCATGATAAAAAAATATATTTCAACATGTTATATACACAAGGGTATTTTTGTAATCAACTATATATCATTCCGATTCCTTAGTTGAAGTAAACACTAGAAAGGGAATAAATTTGATTCCATTTTTTATTCCCAAATTGTTAGTAAACACTGGAATGAAATTTAGTAACTTAATTCTGATTCCTCTCTATTCCCTTTTCAGTGGAACTTGATTCTGATTCCCTCCATTTCTATTTTAGTAATGTCTTTCTCCATAAATAAGGACATACAAACAGTTGGAAATTATGTTATATGACCGCATACATAAATAAAAAATGAAGCTCTGAAAGAGTCTCAAATAGATCAAATGAAATTCGATCCAATTTGGGTTCTATGACTTCTGTCTATATTTGTGCCATGCAGATTTCTAATAGAGGTGATTTGATAGATAGTACATCGAACTCGGATGACTTACGGGTTATATTTTTCCGGACAAATTTGAATCCGAGCGGACAAGAACAAAATCCGATTCTTTCATTTTTGGATTATGTCCCAACCCTAAATTTTTAAATTTTAAGAATATACATTATATATATAGTTATTTTCTCATCGGTGCGCACTGATATAATTTATATCAGTGGGTTACATGTAGATCACTGATTATGGAGAAGTTTTGACAAATGCATACACTTTGAGTCAAAGTACGTAAATCTAATGGTCAACATCCAACGCACTGATGAAGTTTCATCTGTACGTACTGACTTGAAAATATATATATATATATATATATAAGTTAATCCATGAAGTGGTGGAATGTTATCAAATAAACATTTATTTCTTCTATTTCCACAAAAAGCAAATAGATTAAAGGGATTAAAGGGATTGGAGCATCTGCGATGCAAAAGGAACTTGTTGTATATTTCATTATTTCACAAGACTTGCTTTCTCAATAGAAAAAAAAATAATATATACTTTATAGACAACCAATTAAAAATTGGTCATCAATGATTCCGTAAAATATGGAAATATTTGAGAAAAGAAGTAATGTGTTTGGTGAAGAATCAATTCCATATTTGAGAAAAGAAGTAATGTGTTTGGTGAAGAATCAATTAATAGATTACAGTGATATTATATCATTTAAACACCAAATTTAGATATTATTATTGTTGATGGATACAATATTCAATACATAAATACTGAAATATTTCTAACAAATTAATCTCCTTGAAATGTGGATTGGCTGACACATCATCCTAACTAACTTCAACTTTTATAGCTCTAACCACCCGATGAATAAGGATTCAAATTATTTGTCCAAAAATGACGTTTCAATTTGTGTCTAACCAATCAAATTGGACCATAAGTACATACTCATTTACATTTAATTATATTTTTTTAAAAGTATATACACATGACCCAATTTAGTTGATTAGACACAAATTAGAATATCATTTTTTTGATAGATGATTTGAATCCATTGAATAATTGGATTCATGATTCTTGTAGAAGATGACTCAGCTGAATTCTGCTTTGGCAAAGCGGCTTGAGTTTCAGGTCCACCAAATGTTCTAACTTCTAACCGTTTTTATTTAAAACAAACACAACTTATTAACGACATATGCAGTCATTTCCTTATTTCTTATATTAAAAATAATTAGAGGCCAGTGCATTGTAGCATTGACTTATGAGCTTATTTTCCTATTTTCTGGGCTTCTCATATCAATATTGTGTTATATTACTCATGATGTCTTGCTCAGCTCAAGCTCACACAATCAGTTCTACAGCTACTATCTCAAGAGTTGAAGAGAAGAGATCTGATCAGCTAAGCATAGGGGTCCAGCTTGTTAATCAGATCCATCGTGACTCATGAGTGTTCAAAAGCATTGAAGCTTAGTAGCTGAGATCAAGTTAGTTTAGGTGGTTTGTCAATTGTTGTAGTATAACTGAATGTGTATTCACTATTCAGTAATCATTCCTTCTTTTTACAAAAGTTGAGAACCTTCAAAAAGCCATTCAAGTCAAATCTCTCTCTCTCTCTCTCTCTCTCTCATTCTCTCTCAATCCTTCATCAAACATCTGTGTTTGTTTATCAAACACTTTGCTTTTTCTTTGATTTTTGTTAATCATTTCATAGAGATGTTTTTTTTTAAATGAAAAACAAGAACTTGACTCTGGGTCTCATTGTGTTGCTCATGTGATTATATATTCTTTTTAAACGAAATAAAACTGCACTCATCGTTTAATCATGCAAAATCGTGAAAAAAAAAAAACCAGAAAATTAAATATAGGGAATTGATGAGAGGTTGACTACATACAGAAAGAAAATCAATAAAAAGTTAGTGAAGCGGAGGAATATTCAAGGTTAACAAACCACCATTGATGGAAAGAAATCAGAGAGAGAGATCAGAATTCAGAACCTGGAAGGACATGCTTATGCTCTCTCTCTCTCTCTCTCTCTCTCTCTCTCTCTCTCTCTCAACTGCAAACTAAACTAAATTTGATATATAAGGTATTGATTGTTGGAAATTTTGAGATAAACACACGTTTTGAAAGCATTATTTAGGTATGATCGGTTTCATGAAAATGGAAGATCAATGTATATTCGAATTCTCATCCGTGAGAGCATCGAAATGGTATACTCAATCTCACCAAACGATTAATGAGTGAATGAGACTAGGGAAAACATTTAAATGTGGTATATAAGTGATTGTATGATAGAAGCTTTTCAACATTTGTTTGGGTACGTCCTATGTACACAAATGCCGCACCGATTGGACCGTGAGAGTACAATCAGCTTTTTATAAGTATTTCCTAAATCAATCCTATCTATTTAAACCCAATCCACTGGTTTTGCATCAATTTGATACGACTACATTTATTATCTTGTTTCAATAAATGCAGTGGATCAGGTGATACTTCATCCTAACTATCTTCAACTTCATTTATAGCTCTAACCACCGTGAATAATGATTCTTGAATAATTGGATTCATGATTCATGCAGAGGATAACTCAGCTGAATTCTGGCTTTGGCAAAGCGGCTTTAGCTTCAGGTCCACCAAGTGCTCTAACATCTAACCGTTTCTATTTAAAACAAGGACAAACACAACTTATTAATGCCATATCCGGTCATTTTATTATTTCTTATGTTAAAAAATAATTAGAGGCCAGTGCATATATAGTAGCATTGATATATGCATAACTTTTTGATCACTATAAGATGGAGAAAGTCCATGAAGCTCCGAAGACAAGCTTGTTAGATAGAGAGAATTATGGGGGTTCTCAAACCAATCAAAGTGAAGGCAGATGTGAGGGAGAATGGGGAGGAAGATGGTGGTGAACCATTGAGTCCAATGGCTCGTCTGTTTCATCAACCTAACTCCAATATCTTCATCACTGTCATGATTGGCTTCAAGACCAAAATTAATTCACAATTTATTAAAGCCAACTTAGTTCACACGCTACTCAGGCACCCTCGTTTCTCTAGTTTGCAGGTAATTGCATGCCAACTTGTTATTTTTTTTTTTTTTATGTATTAAAACCTGCAACCTGCAACCTCGTGGTGCAGGTGTGAGTGGTTTTACAACTATAGCAACCTCATCTCGTCTACATAAAAATACTTGTTTGAAGTTCATTAATTGAAACTCGTATTAAACTATATAAATCTATGGTCAGTACACACATTAATGTTCAAAATTGCAACATTTTATCATGACAAACTAATTTTATTTTGTCGTAATTATATTCTTGGAGGGTGAAGATTGAATGTTTGAAATCAGATTGAAGAACTTATATATATATATTTATAGAGAATGAATTTAAGAATTGTATTTTATCTATCTTCTTAAAAAGGGCAGGTTGTGGATGAGAAAGTTGAAGGAGGAATGCAAAGGGTTCCAACAAATGTAGATTTAGACAATCATGTCATTGTCCCAAATTTGGAACCAAACGACAATATCGACTCCCCTGATAAGATTGTTGAAGATTATGTCTCAAACCTAAGTAAATCCACAATCGAAATGTCGATTCAGATGTGGGATCTCCATCTCCTCAACATTAAAACCTCATATGCTGAATCAATGGTTGTTTATAGCATCCACCACTCTCTCGGTGATGGCACTTCTCTCGTCTCTTTTACTTGCTTCTTCTCGTAAAGTATCCGATCCTCAGGCACTTCCTACCCTCCCCATCATGAAGAAGAAAGCCAATTCTAGTATGAAATCTTCTGGACGGTTTTTGGGAAATTACTTCATCAAATTATGGTTGGTTTTGGTACTATATTGGAACACTTTTGTTGATGTTTTGAAGCTTCCTGCTACTAGGGGTGTGCGGCGGATCGGATCCAATGGATTTGCCATGATCCAAGATCCGATCCGATAAGATTGGATCGAAAAAATTACAATCCGATCCGATCCGATGGATCGAATTAATTTAAAGTTGTTCTTAATATATAAATAATTATTATTTGAAATAAATAAAATCAAATAAATAATTCAAACATTACTAATTAATTCAAATAAAAATTAACAGTAAAAAAAATACATAACATAACTTGTAAACTTATATGGTTCAAAAAGTTTATAATCCTTAAACAAAAGCTCCAACTAAAATCATCCAAATATTCAACATTAAATAAAATCATCCAAACAACATCAACATAAATTGCTGAATTTTCTTCTAAAGAAACATGTGAAACAACACAATATCCAAACTTTGCTGTCCAAAAAAAGTAAGAAATAGCACCTGGATTCTGCAAAAGAATAAAACAAAAAATTAATAAGTGAAGTAATTTAATAAAGAACATAACCAAATTTAAGTTGAGTTAAATTTGTATGACTTGTTTTCGGTGTTCCTACTTCCTATATGTTATTATCCTTTAACATCTTGCTTAATTTTCTTCCAAAGAAAGATCTTTAACCGCACCCAAAATTTCTACAAGTCAAAAATAATAAAATAAAATAAAAAGTTAATAAGTGAAATCATTACTTTACCACATGCATATACTTTACCGCAATGCAGACATTTTGATTTGGGATTTGTAGGGTCACTACTCAATTTTATAAAATGATCCCAAACCCATGAAGAATTCTTTGCCCCATTATCTAAGGCTTCAGTTTCATTATCAAGCATTTCAACATTAGGAGGAATTGAATAATGAGTACTAGTACCTTTGATAATTGGTGGTTCGCTTGTATTTGATGGAGTGACACTTTTTTGAAGATAAAATGGAGTAGTCATCTACACGAAAACAAATAATATTGCCAGCAATTGATCAGATTTCACGACTCATAAAACTAAAGTAATATTGCCAATATGAAACTAACACACAAATCTTCATAACTCAAAGTCTCAGATTGTTTCTCTTTTGAATTGGCTAACTAATATGCGAAGAAAATCGAAACCAAGAACATACATAATAAATTAATAATATATCATCATTAAAAATTATAGATAGTTAATTAAAAATTATACAAAATAAGAACTAACAAATATAGAAATAATATAAACAAGTAGAATAACTCAAAGTCTCAAACATAGAAATAATTGAGATTAATTAATAATAGAATACATACCGAGTAAGATGCAGATGAAGAAGTTGTGATGTACTGATGTAGATGAAGAAGAAATGAAGAATAGAAGACGGTTGATTCACCGGATGGTTGGCGGCAGTGTAGAGAAAAAAGAAAAGTAGAAAACTTAAACAGGTAAACTAGTAACGTTGTGGTCTTTGTTATCTAGAATCTAGATTTTTATTTTTTAGTAGTGTGGGTCCTGCTTTGTTTTGGACTTTAATGTATTTGGTCTTCTTTTTTTGGGCTTGTTGTGGCATACTTTGGTCTTTTATACTCTTCTATTAATTGTTTTGGTCTTATATAAATTGTTTTGTTCTTGTATAAATAGGCAAATTGCCCAATATAAAAATAAGACCTAATATTTTAGACGGATTGACGGATTCGGCGGATTTTCAAACGGAAATCCAAGATTCGATCCGATCTGATCTAATGGATTTTAAAATTTAGGATCTGATCCGATTGGATCATTCCTCGGATCCGATCCAATCCAATGAATTTGATCCGATCTAGTGGATACTATTGAATTGGATTGGATCCTACACACCCCTACTTGCTACAATGTCTATGTTTTTGAAAGATACTGAAACGTCACTCAAAAGTGAGTTTGGCAGCACTGGAGCTACTCCCAGAAGATTTGTCCATAGAATGGTCGGTTTAGATGATGTCAAGCTTGTGAAGAATGCCATGAATAATGTTGTAAGTAACATAAGACTCCTCAATTTAATTGCCCTATTACAATTCAGGATTTAGCTATAATATAGAAACTGCATGATTGCGGGAGCAGTTATGTGAAAGAGAGTCATTATCTATTATCTACTTATTTTATTTTAAAAAAATTAAATCTTTTATCATTGGTAAATCATACTTTTAAGGGAAAGTTACAATACCCGTACATTTGATGAATTTGCTAATAGATCACACGTTTTAAAATGACTAAATTGCCTATAAATATTAATTATTATTCTTATGATAGTTTTATTTTTAATTTAAATTTAAATAAATAAATAAGTAATTGGACCCAATGGAGATCAGATCATCTGATCTGATCGCTTATCTCCATCAAGTAGATCTAGGTTCCCAAATCTCTTATTTTGTTTTTATTTTATTTTTTCCTTTTTTATAACTCTTAAAAAATAAATAATTTTGTGAACTTGAATTATTTTTCCATTATTTTAATTTTGGGCAATTGTCAATTTAGTCCCTATATTTTTTTTCTTCGAAATATGAGTTTATTTTAAGTGATTTTCTGTCGGTGCCCGTGGTCTCTATGTTTTCATAAATAATTAAATACATCAATTCCGCTCCTTTGTTAGTCAACCATTAGTCAAATTTAATGGTTCTAATGGTATTTTTGTTTTAAAACAACTAACATTACACATGTTAATTTTTTTAAAAATATATTTATATAATACAAAAAGATTAAAATTTGTCTTTTCTAAATATCCATCGTCCGTATCTTAAATGAACGATGGAAATCCATTAGTGTAACAAATAAAACAAAAAACAAAAAAAAATGGATCTCCATCAAACATAGACGTAATGGGATCTTCACCTCCTTTTTTTTCTTTTCCTTTCTTGATTTTTGTTAGTTAATATATATTTATTCTTTGTTTTTTAACCTTGTTTTTCATATAAAGATTAACGAATAGGTGTTGGATTAAAATAAATTTATAATGTTCAAAAACTAAGATGCAATATATAAGTTTATAACTGTTCTAGATAAGATTATAAGATTAAAAAATTAGGTAAATACATAAGCTTTTGTTATTGTTTTATATTTTGATATAATTACTTTTGTTAATTGAGCCTCATCACCATGAAATTTTATTTCACGGGGCCATTATCCATGTTACACTAAACTTCTTTTATAAAAGTTGTTGAAATTATTTATTTATTTATTTTTCATGTTTTCTGTAATAGAGAAACCTAAGATTTGATATTACACAGTACTGGGTTTTTGTAGACAATCAACGATGTAATGGTAGGAGTCACTCAAGCAGGCTTGTCTCGCTATCTAAATCGAAAATATGGTTAGTTTCTAACGTACCAATTCTGCTTTAATTAACCAAAAGATCTTCTAATACTAGAAATTCCACCATGCTTCTTTGAATGAAACATTGCAGGGGAGAGTAAGATTGATAAAGGCTCATCAGAAAAGTATAACAATCTTCCACAGAATATCCGTTTAAGAGCTTCTTCAGCTGTCAACCCTAGGCCATCTGCAGGGACTCAAGTGAGTGCTGTCAACCTTATGTTTAGATACTAATTATTAATTCATACTTTATAATTACTGATTTTTAACAAAAAAAAAATAGACAGTGTTATGAGCCATTAGCCCGTTACAATTATCTAATGACTGAGAATTGTTTGTCGAGATGTTCAAATATCAATAAAACCAAGTCTAAATAGGTGGATAGATAGATACCGTCAAAAAAATATATATATCAATAAAACCTAATCTTCTTTAATTAATATACAAATTCTAATGGAGTTTTTCCATATTAAATTGTTGTATCAGGAGTTAGCTGACATGATGAGTAAGGGGTCTCTAGCAAGGTGGGGCAACCAGATTGGTTATATGTTATGCCCCTTCACCATTGCATTGAGAGATGATCCATTAGATTATGTTGGACAAGCCAAGCCAAAGCAGCAATGGATAGGAAGAAGGCTTCTTTGGAGGCTTCCCTTACATATTTTTTGACTAAATTTATTATCAAGTTTTGCGGATTGAAGGTATACAATATATACTTCAAGTTTTTAGTGTATATATGAATATTCTCAAGCACAACTATTATTTTTTACTTTTAGGAACGTGATTCTCCAACGTTAAAGATCAACTTTTTTTTTTTTGTCCTTCTAGTGAAGCTCTAGTGTTAGAAAAAAAACACTAGGTCAGATTTTTTTACCCAATTTTCAAATTTTCAAATATATATATAGGTCAAATTTTATTTAAATTTTGTCTCAATGTTTTGCTATTTATTTTTGCATTCAAAGTCTTAAAAGTTTTCCAAACTGGTCCCTCAATCTTGTGAAGTTGGCTTTACTTCTGTACACACATGTTACATATGTAACTTCTTTAACAAGAATGTTTTCAATATGTAGGGTACACTGCACTTGACCCTGTAATGTAATCTCACAAGGCATAGTCTCATAGACATAGTTAATGAATCAAAAAATATTTAACTTCAATGTCAAATGGCATGATTTCAATATCTCGGCCATCAGTCATACCATCACATGAAATGTTGCAATTAGTTTTTGGCGAAAAGGAGACATATAAACTGATTATGAACTATTCTTCAATCATGAATAGAATGTGAGTTTTCCATCTCAAATGACATTGCAATTCTCAAACGTACCTGGCCCTCAAGAAGAAATAATTCACCATGGTCATCCGGTTGCTTACGTCGCTCCAAGCTGCTATGGACAATCCGGTGTAAGTATCAGTAATTTGTCTATGACCCTAAAGATCGAGTTCACCTCTATTTCGTAGTCGTATATATACTACAAACCTTAATTTGTAAAAATCATTTCTGATGGTGCGTGTATGCATGTCTATATATATCTTCAAGGGAGAATAAACAGTTAATGTTCATCCATTTATAAACATATTAATTTTTGTAAATCTGAATCAAAGCTGACACTAAGTACCATTTGTATTGCAGGGATTGATGATTCATATGGTAAGTTATGTAAACAAGATGACCTTTATTATAGCATGTGATGAGCGCATAATTCTTGATCCACATCAACTCTGCGATGATCTTGTAGAATCTCTCCATCTCATTAAAAATGCAGTCATTGAAAAAGGACTAGCTTAATTAAAGTAATGATAAAATGTTTGCCTATGAAAATCAGTTTTATATATACAATACGCACTGATATAACTTCATCAGTGCGTTGGATGTGGACCATTAGATTTATATACTTTGACTCAAAGTGTATACACTTGTCAAAACTTCTTCATAATCAGTGGTCCACATGCAACGCACTGATATAAGTTATATCAGTGCGCACTGAGGAGAAAATGACTCTATATATATATATATGGTGTGTAGGTCCAAATAAGTGAAGAAGACATTCAAGACCTTACGAAATATTATATTGTCTTTGAATATTATCTTATGTTATGTTATTATTATTTAAGTTTTTTCTTTTTACCATCCTTATTTTAATATGGTGATGTTATTGTAATTTTCATTTGGAAGTTTTATTGTTACTGTGTTTCGGTCTTTATGTTAATACTAACTTATAATTTTTAATATGTAAATAATATAAAGTATGGTAAGAATGAGTAAATATTGATAAATAAAAAATTATTAATAAATATCCAATATTAGTCTCATTTTAAAGATCTAAATGAGACATTTATAATGGTATAATTTTTATGTTATTAAAATTTATAAATTAAAACTTAGTATACATTAATTGAATTTAATTTAAAAGGTAAAAGGATATAATGGAATATAAAATGTTAGAAAGTAAATTTAGAGTCTGAGATCTGGTACTATAAATTTAGAGTAGAAATCTTAGAAACTCTAAGGTGATGTATGGTAATCGTTTTTTGACATGTTTTTGTTTTTGTTTTTCAAAAACGGTTTTGAACTCATGTTCGCTAACTGTTTTCATTTCTTTTTTCAAAAAACAAAACCGAAATGAAAAACAAAACCAATGTTAAAAGTGAAAATTTTGAAAAACATTTAAACGATATTTTCCAAAAAAAAAAAAAAAACCTGACCTATTTTCTTCTTCATTCATGTCTAGTTCACGGACGTCTCTTCTTCTTCTTCTTCTTCTTCTCCTTCTTCTTCATCATCATCATCGTCATTTGGAGTATCTTCTCCATAAAAAAAAATTTTGGAGCAGCCGAAGCCAGAGGAGGATCTCATCTCCTCAAATTGACGCCGGAGGAGGATCTCACCTCCTCTCGCATTTGAGCCGTGAATCTACTCCTCCAAGAGTAGATCCATGATTCCCGTGTCTTTTCTTTTACTTTTATTTTCTCTTTAAAGATTTTAAAGCTTTTTCATATAAATTATATTTAATAAAAATTATAATTTATAATTAATGTAATTTTATTAAAAATAAAAATTAATATAAATAAAATGTTTAACCAAATTGTTATTAGGTTATAATGTGAAATAAAAAATTATGACTTGGTAATTATTTGGGATGAATTATCGTCAAATTTTGATATTTTTCAATTAACCTACCAAACGTGATTTTAATGTTTTTATTTTCATAATACAGCTTTCAGCAAATTCAATCAAATGCGTTTTCAGATTTCGAAATTGAAACTAAAAACATTGTTTTCATTTTCGTTTTTCTTTTCAAAAAACAGCAAATTTAAAATGCTTAAAGGACGCGCCTTACAATTTTTTCTTGGAAACAGAAATTTAGAGTATGGTGGGAACATCACATACTCTATTTTAGATATCATATTCTATTTTAGAGGACGGTCGGAGATGCTCTCACTAAGTTAGCATGTAAACACTTTCATAATTCATCATGTAATGATATTTGTAATCCATCGTGTATTCATCTTTTTTGCGTGTAATCAAGAATGATATTCCATTATTTCTATTAAGTGTGTGTGTGTAAGTAGTATTGTGTGTGTGTGTGTGTGTAAGTAGTCTTTTTCACTGATTTTATTTACATTAGTTCCACAACTATCAAGCATCAGATTCACATACTTCAGTTTAGTCAATGTCTTCTTAAATTTAATCAATAATTCACAAGTATCGTCATAATCTTAAAAGTTCAGTTCGGTCCTGAGTAAGTATTCATTTTCATTGATTTTATTTATATTAGTTCCACAACTATCAACCACTAGATTCGCATACTTTAGATTAGTCAAAGTCTTCTTAAATTTAATCAATGACTCACAAATATCGTCCTAATCTTAAAAATTCAGTTCGGTCCTGAGGAGAAATATATTATATATATATGAGGAAATTGCAAGAAATAATCAAAAAATTTATGGATTTATTGTTTTTAGCCACATTTTAATATTTTACTATATTTATCATGTTTTGGCTTGAAGAGACAAAATTACCCTCTATTTTCTCTTAACTTCACCACCCAAAATTTTTCCTCATTTCTTTCTCCACCGCTAAGATTTCAAATTGAAACCCCAGATTACCTCTCTTCTCTCTCTCTCTCTCTCTCTCTCTCTCTCTCTCTCTCTCTCTTCAACCACGATTATATCCTAATCCATTTCGGCGAGAGCAGCGACGGATTCGGAAAGAGCAGCGGCGGATTCGGCGGGAGCAGCATCGGCAGGAGCGGCGGCAGATTTCAACCTAAGCCATTTCGTTTCTCCGTGTTGGAACCCTAGATTCACTCCCTACACTCATCAATGATCTCCTCAAGGTAATCTATTTTCATGTTTGAAACTCAATTTTGCCAATTTTGATCGCTTGAGTTTCTATTAGAATTCTGTTTATTGTTTTAGTTATATTGAATTCAACATTCCTCTAATTTATGGATTGTGTGGAAATCTATAGATTGTGTTATAATCACTTGAAAGGTAAATTGTCGTACATGTTTTTTGTTGTGAATTTTACAATTCATTTAAAGTTTTAGAATGTAAAGTGACGATTTGGATTTGGGATTTGACAGTGAAAGCAAGTTTTATAAATTTACAAAATATATTTGATTTCAAAATTGAGAATTTGTCATTTGAAAAAATGTGCAGTCAAATAGCTTTGTTGAGGGAGTCTCTCACAAGATCATGCGACAGATTGAGGATCTTGAGAGGGTATCAGGTGTGGAGAGTGGTTATCTGGCTGTTAATAGAGTACCATTTGATTTTTACCTCACTAGGTATATCCCAATTTAGTAAACCTTGAATGAGTTTTTCGTCAAGGTTTGATTATACCTCTAATTTTTGTGTTAACTTTTGAACTTATCTCGGTGATTTGGTTTTGAATTTCGAAATGGTTTCAATTGTATGAGTGATTTGTGTTTATTATGAATTGTGTTTTTGTTGTGATGGAAGGTTTGTTTGGGATGACCTGAAGTGCCCAGCAATGTCAACGTTAAGGGAAATTGTGGATGACATTCATACTCAAGTATCAGAGATTGAAGATGATGTTAAGGTATTGCTAGTAGATAATTAAACAAATCAATATTTGGCCATTTATTCTTTGATTCCTTAGGATTGCTCATGATAATGATGCTGTATTATTGGTTGTGAGCCTAGTAATGCTATAGGAGTTGCTATCTGAATTGGATGTTTGGGCCTCTAATTGTTGTTTATATTTGCATTTGATACTAGGCTTGTGGGCGTATAATTTTTTTTGGATAGTGTTTGTGCTTTTGGAAGGGTTCTGAAACCGTAAATATTATGGATTTGTGGGATTGAGGCTATTATTTTGGATGATTTCAATTGCGAGGCATTCAACAATCTTTGAATATATGCAACTTTTGTGGGAGAAAGGCTTTTTTTTTATCTAGTTAGATTTTTAATTTTTGCTTGGTTGATATGGTTTGGTAGGAATAAATTGTTTGTTGATGGTGTTTATACAGATCAAGTGAATTGTTGGGAGCGTGCAGGGGAATTGATTAAGGAATTCAAGGACTTGGGTACAGTGTCCAATTTTTTAAAAAGAGCATATGCATGTGGTGAAGGACTGGTAGAGGAGTTAGGCCTTTTCCCGTTGTGCTTGGAATCAGATGCGCTGTGCATTGTTCGGTTATGTAACAATATGGTTAGTTTGTGTAATGATATCGATAATATCATTAGTGATGTGTTTGTTTTAAAAGCTAACTATACATATGTGTCTATTGTACATACCTCCAAAATTGTAATAGACCGGCTCACTCAATTGCCAGATTTGCTGTGTTTAGTGGTTTTTCCGATGTTTGGCATATAGATTTACCAGAGTGGCTCTTCTGTTAGCCAATTCTAATTTGAATTATTGTAATTCCTTTTTGGTTAAATAATGTTCATTTTACTTTTTTTTAAAAGAAATAAAACGTATTGATTTAACTGGTACCGGGGCTATTATTGATGAGTAAGAACTGGTGAGGTGCATGGGGAGATAAGAGTTAGGAAGCTAAATTAGTACCGAAGATTTTTGATTCATTATATGTATGGATATTGTTATGTTATGATGATGTTTTTTTAGGGAACTTTTAATTACATTTGATTTATAAGTTCATTTGTATTCCAAGTTTAATGACGATGATTTTTAAAGTTACATGTCAGTTAATTTTGAAATTACATGTCAAATGATTTCCAAGTTACATGTCAGTCGTATGTCTAGTTATATGATAAATGATTTCAAGCTACATGTTAGTTGTAGTCCAAATTATATACTACTTGACTTTTCAAGTTACATGCCAATGAATTTCTAAGTTACATGCCAGTTGTAGTCCAAGTTACATGCTACTTGACTTTTCAAGTTACATGACAATTGATTTCCAAGTTACATGTCAGTTGTAGTCCAAGTTACATGTTACTTGACTTTTTAAGTTACATGCCTATTGATTTCTAAGTTACATGTCAGTTGTAGTCAAAGTTACATGCTACTTGATTTTTCAAGTTACATGCCAATTGATTTCTATGTTACATGCCAGTTGTAGTCCAAGTTACACGCTACTTGACTTTTCAAGTTACATGCCAATTGATTTCTAAGTTACATGCCAGTTGTAGTCCAAGTTACATGCTAATTGACTTTTCAAGTTACATGCCAATTGATTTCTAAATTACATGCCAATTGTAGTCCAAGTTACATGCTACTTGATTTTTCAAGTTACATGCCAATTGATTTCTAAGTTACATGCCAGTTGTAGTCCAAGTTACATGCTACTTGACTTTTCAAGTTACATGCCAATTGATTTCTAAGTTACATGTAAGTTGTAGTCCAAGTTACATGCTACTTGATTTTTCAAGTTACATGCCAATTGATTTATAAGTTACATGCTAGTTGTAGTCCAAGTTACATGCTACTTGACTTTTCAAGTTACATGCCAATTGATTTCTAAGTTACATGTCAGTTGTAGTCTAATTTACATGTTACTTGACTTTTTAAGTTACATGCCAATTGGTTTCTAAGTTACATGCTAGTTTAATGTACATGCTAATTGATTTCCAAGTTAATTTACATGCGAATTGATTTCCAATTTACATGCTAGTGTTAAGGAAATTTACATGCTAGTTATATTGAAACTTACATGCCAGTTGATTTCCTACTTACATACTAATTGATTTCCAAGTTACAACGAGATAAGATGTCTAAGTTAACTTGCAAGCTAATTGAAGGTATCATTCAACTCCATACTAAGAAGAAAAGTTAATGTCATTTGCGGATGAATTTTCTTGCTCTTCCACTAAACAAAAACAAAAGAAAAATAGCATTCACTTTGATTCACAACACAAAACACGCACAAATTAAAGGCAGCAGTTGTAAGTTAATCCTACTAATTATCATCTCTTTCCATTGAAATCCCAAAAAATACAAAAATATTTTATACCTTATTTCAAACGAAGTATATGATATAATCCACTACTAATACTATAAAATCATATAATGTAATAAGAAAATAATACTGCTTCTAAAATACTACTTTATCTTATCAAAGTCAAAACTCTAAACTACAGGATATGATCATGTCTAAACTGATCAGTTTCTCTATAGAAAGAGACTTGATTAAAACTTGACTTCCTTCGGCAACGAGACTTGATTAACAATTGACTTCCTTCAACCCGTAGGCAAAGTACATAAAAGTTGGATCTGTAGCACCTTCCTTGTAGTATGCAAACACCCCATCGTACATGCTCTTACCCTTAAAATTGAGAAAAGAACTTAACTGGTCAAAATACTTGATATCAACACTACTACGAATTTATTAGAATAAATAACATAAATTCATGTATCAAATGACATGTTACTAATAACAAATAAAATTACTGACTGAGAAGAACACATGGCACATACAATTGAAGGTCTTTGAGCTTTGCAAGCAAGAACTTGGTTGCTCCTTCACAAAGGTAAAAAACTGCTTCTTGTCGAAAGGTTGTTCCTGTCGATTACAGGACACAAGTTACAACAATTCAGAAGAAAAAAAAAACCCCAAAACTGATTAAAAATTGTAAGTGTATAATCCAAATATTCCAATAACATTTGACAAAAAGTCATTACTTTAGAAATAGAATCGTTTTTTCCTATATTACAAACAAACTATCTGATTAGAAAGGTTCACAAACAAATGCACTGATTCAACATTATGTTCATTAGTAATTCTTGAAAAGGATCAAGACAACACATAGATAAATAAAAACTATCTGATTGATCAATTTATACAAAAAATATGAACATACAATGAAAATGAAAATCCAAAACGAAATCCAAAATGAAAATCCAAAAATGCAGAAACAAAATAAGCAACCTACAATGAAAATGAAATCATTAATTAAGAACAAAATTTTAGAGGCTGAAGTTCATAGCAGTACAATGAAAATGAAAATCTCTCCCTATTTCCTAAACTAACTACTGTGTAATCAAGGATAAATAACCAATTTTTTTTATTGAAAGAAACCCTATTTCTTCAAAACTAAATTGTTCTAGTATCAATGTCAGTTAACTCACCGACAACTGAAGACGTCGTCGACAAGCGTGGGCATGGGCATGGGCGTCAACAAGTAAGGTTGATGGCCCCAACGGCAAGAGCAGCGGCTTCGATGAACGAGAAGTGAGAGCGATGGCCTTGGCGAGCGAGAAGCGAGACCCGCGGCGGACGGTAGCTGAAAATGACGCTGGCATCGACGAGCGAGGGTGACGGCGTCGAAAAGCGAAGGCAATAGCAGTGGCAGATTCGGGGACATCGCTTTTTCTCTTCCCTTCTCTCTATTTCTTTGTTTGTTGCCGGATAAAAGCCCTAACAAAACAAAACCTTTTTTTTACTCAACCATCTTTTTTTTATTGTTTAATTTTAATTTAGGGGTCTTTTTGTCCAAAAGTGGTCAAAAATGATGAAAACAATAAAAATAAATTTGTGGCTAAAAACAATAAAACGATAACTTTTTTGGCTCTTTATGAATTCGCCCATATGTATATATGCACTTCATCGTGTATTCATTTTTTCATTTGTGCATTGGTAAATGCACCGTGTAAACATGTTTTATGTCACATCATGTAAACATGTTACTAAGTTAGCGTGAAACATGTGAATAAATTATTGTGTTATCTTTCTAGAAAACAATTTCTTATAGTTTTTTTTTTTTTGCATATTCTTTCAATGTAAATGGCAGATAATGTAAACCGTAAACCTGGATCAGTGGTACACCTTAGGGATACATGGGCATACCAAATGACGCTAAACACTCATTGCAAGCACAAATTCATAAACAACATTGAAGGGGTGTTGCTTAATTGAGATGAGTTGGATGATTTTAGGAACAACTGTTTTGGGCATTATTTAGACTTGCCAGAACGGGGTTATTTTCAAACCCAATAAATGCATAATTTGTTCTTGAGATAAATTCGAATCTCTAGTGTTAACACATACAAGATGTGGTTTGCTCTATGGAAGACTAAGGTTAGACTTGATGCTAGGGAGTGTTGTTTGTGCACCGGTATGATGTTTAGGGAGCTTACCGATATTTATTTTGAGAGACTATCGGGTGGTGAGAGACGGGATCCACTTCAGATATTTTTGGTGGAGAGGAATTGTTGTTGGACAATGTCCTTGATACGTTTTTTTGGCAGAGAAGTTTTAGCGTCGGAGTGATGCTCTTATGTTGGCGCTAGTGTTGTTTGTGAACAAAATTCTTTTCAACCAAGATTATAGGGAAAAGGTTTCATATTGGCCAATGATGTTGGCTGAGAACACACATGCCTTCCATGAGTTTGTGTGGGGCCATTATGTTTTCAATATAACTTACACTGTACTACGTCCGTCCAAGATTTAGGGTGCCTAATCCGACTAGTCCTGCTAGTAGATGAAACCTTTATGGTTTTGTTTTGGGAGTTCAGGTATATTTGGAATTTAATAATTCCTTAATTATAAACATTATTATTTCTGTATTTCAGTTGTTGACCTTCGTTTTGTTGCCAATTTTGGGCGATGGATGGCATCCTATGATGTGCAGTAAGCTAAGCCATTAGATAGGTCATGGTTACCCCCGTTTAAAAAAAAAGGATTTCATAAATAAATGAATAAAGGCATCCAAAATGCATGAAACCTGGTTACGCAAGGAGTCAAAAGGACATGTGCATATACATATTATTTTAACAATAAAACTAAATTTTTTGTATTATAGTATCCTTACTAAATTTGTACAATTTTTTAAAGCTTACTGGTTTAGAAGAAATGCATCCCACGGGACATGAGGCAGAACAAGATTATTGGGGGACGTTGACGTCGATCTATCCAAAGATCCCTATTTTGTACCTCTAACTGAAATAACAACAAAAGAAAGGGAAGCGAGACCTTCACAAAACAAAACTGAGCTAAAAAGGAAAAGAATAAACAAAGGTATCAATGATCCCGCCCACAGAGGACAAGACCCGCCAGAGGTAGCACCACCTAGATAGTCTAGGTGGGATAGCCAGAAGGCTTCTAAAGGCCTTCAGTCCGCACGGTGTGGCTAACAACCATCTCCACCTACCGAAACACATATACACATGTAGAGTCATCCCCACAGGATTTTCCAGAGCAATCCACAATTAGGCAGACATCATGTGAACAACAATCAATTTGTAGAATGCACTACTTTGTATTGAATTGAGTTAATTAAAAATAAACTGGATCAACCCTTATATAGGTTGGAATTCTGACAACTATTAAGTGTGAACATTACTTAAAGATTTGTATGCTGCCTAACTAAATAGCCTAACATTATTAGCACACAACGGCTGACTAGCAGACAATACTGACTCTACTAACTTAACAACTTGGTTTAGATTAAATCCTACATATCTCCCCTTAAACCAAGTTTTCCATAACTTATCATGCCTAAAGTTTTCTTCAGTTTTAGGAATGAATCGACTTTGAGCGGCTTCGTGAATATGTCTGCAATCTACTCCTCAGAACGGCAGTATTCTATCACGATTTCATTATCCTTTACCAAGTCTCGAATGAAATGAAACTTGATGTCAATGTGCTTACTCCTACCATGAAAAACTGGATTCTTTGTCAGTGAAATGGTGGACTTGTTATAGCAGTAGATCACTGTAGGAGCATTTTGTTGATGCTTCAAGTCACAAAGTATACGACGCAGCCACACAGCCTGTGTAGCGCCACTAGCAACTGCAATATACTCAGCTTCCGTAGTCGATAAAGTAACCACCAGTTGCTTTTTCGATGACCAAGAAAATACTCCGAAACCCAGATGGAATGCATATCCGGAAGTACTTTTCCTCTCTTCCATATCACCTGCCCAGTCACTTTCTGTGTATCCCACAAGCTCAATCTTATCAGCAGAATAGTAAAGGATACAGTCATCTAATGTACCTTTCACATATCGTAAAATACACTTGCCAGCTTACAAGTGAGATTGCCTCGGAGAATCCATAAACCTGCTGATAAGCCCAACTCCATATGTAATGTCAGGTCTAGTAGAAGTTAAGTATCTTAAACTTCTTACTAGTCTCCGAAAGATGGTAGCATCAATCAGCTCACCAGACCTATCTTTCATTAACTTCAATCTCTCTTCAACAGGAGTGTGAATCGGCTTACATCCCTCCATCTTAAACTTCTTCAACACATCACCGGCATACTTCTTCTGACATAAGAATATGCCATCATCCGTCTGACTCACCTCAATGCCGAGGAAGTAAGACATCAACCCCAAATCTGTCATCTCAAAATGCCCAATCATTGCTTTCTTGAACTCTGCAATCATATCAGGGTTATTGCTGGTAATAATCAAATCATCAACATACAAACACACAATGAGGATATCTCCATATGGATTCGTCTTGATGTACAGAGTGTGCTCGTAGGGACATCTCTGAAACTCATGTTGAATAAAGTATGTGTCAATGCATGTATACCACGCCCTGGGTGCCTGCTTCAACCCATATAAGGCCTTCTTCAACTTGTAGACCTTCTTTTCTTGCCCTATTTTCACAAAACCTATCGGCTGGTGAATGTAGACTTCTTCCTCTATCTCACCATTTAAGAATTCCGATTTTACATTCATCTGGAAGATTCTTCAGCGATTCTGTACGGCAAGAGACACAATCAAGCGAACGGTGTCAAGTCTGGCAACTGGTGTAAAAACTTCAAAATAATTAATCCATGGTTTCTGCTTGTAGCCTTTTGCAACCAGACGTGCTTTATAACGCTCCACCTCACCGTTTGGCTTGTATTTTGTCTTATACACCCATTTAACACCAATGGGCTTTTTACCACGAGGCAAATCAGTAAGGTCCCATGTGTTGTTCTTCCCAATTACACTTATCTCCTCATCCATTGCTTTTATCCAGCAATCATCTCGAGCAGCATCTTCATATGTGATAGGATCACAATCTGCAAATAGTGCAAAATTCACTAACTCTTCATCAGTTAGGTCGTCGTCATTACTGAGAACACAATCCTGCAAACGAGCTGGCAAAACCCATTGGCGTTGTGGACGACTGGAAGATTCTGCTGGATGTGGAGTCACACCAGGTGATGGTGTCATAGGGGTATGTTCTTCCTAAACAATCTCTTTCAGATCATCATTAACATCCGAAGAGCTCCCCTTACCACGGGACCAATCCCAACAACCTTGCTCATCAAAGGTAACGTCTCGACTGACAATTACCTTCCCGGATACTGGATTATACAGCTTGTATCCTTTTGTCATCTGACTGTAGCCTAGGAAAATGCACTTCTCTGCCTATCATCAAGCTTCTTCCTCAAAACATCAGGTACATGAGCACAGCAAATACAACCGAACACTCGTAGATGTCCAATACTGGGTTCGCGTCGAGTCCAAGCTTCCTGTGGAGTCTTTCCGAGAACACTTCTAGTAGGGCACCTGTTCAACAAATAGAACGCATAAGCAACTGCATCACCCCAAAAACCTTTGGGTAAATTCTTCAAGTGCAACATACACCTGACTATATCCATGACTGTTCTATTCTTCCTCTCAGCTACTCCATTTTGCTGAGGACTATATCTGGTTGTCATCTGATGATTAATGTCATGCTTCTGCAAGAAACCATCGCAGACAATATATTTTATGCCTCTGTCTGTTCTCAAAGTCTTGATAGATCTTCCACACTACTTCTCAACATTCGCCGTAAATCTTTTAAAGGCGTCACGAGCATCTGACTTCTACTGCAAGAAACACACCCAAGCTTTCCTGCTAAAGTCATCAATAAAGGTAATAAAATACCTAGAATTCCCATTTGATAGAACCTCTACTGATCATAAATATGAATGCACCAGCTCCAAGGGCTTACTGACTCTCCATGCCTTTCCTATGGGAAATGGGTCTCTGTGCTTCTCAAAAATCATTGGATCCAGTGACTGGTTGATGAAAAACCTCGCCTTCAGATCCTTTCGAGTTGTTGCAGCATCTGTTGGACTAACAATACCCTCGGAAACAACAGTCCACAACTCCTGGTATTCGAACAAAAGTTGCATCTGGACCCTCCAATACTCAAAATTTGTCTTTCCTTCAAATTTGAGTATTTTGGGCTGAATTGTATTATTTCCAAAATTGGAGATAGCCATTTGTAATTTACCAAAAACGAGAGACTATTTGTAAATTTACCAGAGAGGGGTATTATGTGTAATTTGACACACAATACATAAATCCAAGAAAGCTTTCGGCGTGTCCCCTGCACAAAACACTAAAAAAAATTTTGCTTTTCACTTTTTTTTAATTTGTTTTACTTTCTTTTTAATTTGTTTTCACTTTCTTTCCTCTTTTTTTATTCACGCTTGCTTTCAATTTTTTTTTCTTACAAAAAAAAAACCATATCTCTCTCTATGCTCCCACTCTCTCCTCTGATCAAAACAGATCAGATACCAACAAAAAAAAAACTCCTCCTTCTTTCAACCCAAACAGGATGCCGATTTGACCTCCAAAACGTCCTCCGTTGACGATGGTTCTTTGGAATAAATGGAAGGTGGTCACTTGCTGCACCTTCTGATGTTGGTGGTGTCAGCCCACTCTCCCGGCGGTCGGCGGCTGGTGGTGGTGGCGATGACTGGCTCCGGTAACTTCTGAGTTTTTTTTTTCGTCTGAACCTTCTTCGTTCGGTTCCGAAAAAAAATGCCTCTGAACCTCTCTTGGTTCGAATCTAGCACCGGTGATTTTTTCCGGCTATCCGATTCCTAACTGGAATCTAGCTCAGATCACTTTCTCACAGTGTATCTCTCACACTCACAGTCTCTACCATACTCACCTCTGAGCTCTCAAGCTCTGATACCAAATGTGAACAACAATCAATTTGTAGAATGCACTACTTTGTATTGAATTGAGTTAATTAAAAATAAACTGGATCAACCCTTATATATGTTGGAATCCTGACAACTATTAAATGTGAACATTACTTAAAGATTTGTATGTTGCCTAACTTAACAGCCTAACATTATCAGCACACTTTGTTGATTACAGACAAGCACACAATGACTGACTAGCAGACAATACTGACTCTACTAACTTAATAACTTGGTTTAGATTAAATCCTACACATCGTCACTTTTGGTGTCTCCGATTCAGTCGAGATTTCCATCTGACGTCGATAACCAGCAACGTACTTATACACCTCCACCTCCATATTCCTTTTCCTCCATGTCGTCACTCGAAAAGATCCGAGGTAATCACGAGAGTCCTTAATTATAATCTCATTGTCTTTTTCAAACATATAAAACCATTATTAAGTAAAATATATTTTTACATCTGATCTGCAAAAATTAAGGGTTGCCGTAGATTGCTTCCCGGAACTCGTCTGTGGCATCGTAGCGGAGGAGTTTGTAAGGATACGGATAGAACTGTTTGAATGTCTCCGTGTTCAGGTTCGTTTCCAACGTGTAATAGTTACCTTACATTGTCTATTTAATTACTTTTTAAAGTTAGTTTATGAATTTCATTGTCTATTTAATTTCACAGATGGACCCTCATCATACGAGCGCTGATGATTGTTATCGGGACGGCGAGGATCGGGACGGCGAGTATCGAGACAGTGATGTGTACTCCAATTCGGACAATCCTATAACAGACAAAGGAATGGAGCACCACCAGCCACCACGGAAGCAACCCAATTGCAACCATATCCACCAATGCAAAACAAACCCCACACCTTCACTTCCTACACCATCAGCCACCACACATTCACTTCATACACCATCAGCCACCACACAAACAGCCACCATGGAAGCAGCCCAACTTGTCAAACCATGAAGGGCATTGTTACACTTTCACTAAATGTTAGGATACTTTATTGCAACAACCCTTCCTCTGGTTGTAAGAGTTGTAATTCAAATGTAATATCTCCCTGATAATGGGAGTAATATTCCGGATCATAATTATAGGGTCTAATCTTGCCAAGTTCCAACCGTAGTTGTAATTTATTATATATATATATATATATATATATTGGTTCTCTCCTAAAAGATCCCTTATTTTAATTTCGGTAAGCACTTTGATGAAATCACATCGGTTTTTATGAATTTTAATCTGGATTCTTTATAAGATTTGACACAAATCCATGGCCATCTTTTGTAAGATTTGGATGGTTATGATTTATTATCTTCTCTCCCTAATTAGTTTCTTACATTTCTCTTTCCTCTCTCATATGTCTTTAACTTAATAATTTAATATATTTTATCTCTCCAGTTAATCTATCATTAATGGATATCGCTTCTCAATATCATCGGCTGTTGAAACTGAATAACAAATGATACTATTTTGTAAGATTCCTTAAACAAGAACAAAATGATAACTATTTGTAATATTCTTACACGGTTTAACATTTCAATTTATTTATTAGACTGCTTTGGTGTAAAGCATTTTAGCTTGCTTCCTTTGGCAGATGACAAAAGAACTGAATGAAGAGGGTCTAGAATCTAGATGCACAGTTTTTACCCCATTTATTTTTATAATACAGGTTGAACATTTACATTACATCCATATTTTATTTTACAATCGATTGTTGACTTTGAGAAAAAGATGAACATCATTCATGTCGATAACGCTAAGTAAACAAAAAATTGAGATAATTTTTTGTTTTTGGTTATTGAGTTTCAATGGCAGAAGATGATTCAATGAGAAGAGATATAGATTAATGGTAGTTTAATTAGAGATTTAAAATATATTAAATTATTAAATTAAAGACATATGAGAGAGGAAAGAGAAATGTAGATAATTAATTCCGGAGAGAAGATAATAATTCAAATCCTACAAATCTAATCTAAGGTTCCTAGATTTGTGTCAAATCTTGTGTAAAAAATTGGGATGTCATTGAAATTGGACATATTTTTTTATTTAATTTTAATTTTTAAACCTTTTAATTTTATGAACCCTTAAATTAAAATTTAATATATAGTTTTTGCTCCAACAATTATACAGCTATGTATTGTAGCTATATCGAAGAAAGGGGTTTAACTAGTTTTTACCGGATCGGTAACTAAATAAGTAAATATTGTGAAATTTAAATATTTACACTTGTGATTAATAATATATATACACTTCAATATAGAATCACTAAGCATAAGTCTCAATTATGGTGTTGCTTCTGTTTCTTTACTATTATTCTTAACCTCTCCTTCTCTTCCTGTTCAAGGCGTAACTGCTCAATTCGGTCTTCCTCCCTTGCAATTTTGGCGCTGTCAAGTGAGCAAACATTGAATGAGAATGATCAACAATCAACATGTACACCATAATACAAAAACAAGAAAAATATAACATTGCAACTAAGTTAACCAGTCACCAAGCTTGAACTTGGCTGTAAGGGTATAAACCATGCCCAAGTCTGATTTCAGGGTCTCGGTAACTATCAAGCCTGGCTTTCGACCAGGACATGTTTATTGATCCTATTGTCATTTGACTCCTTATGTCAAGGAATTAAAAAAATCATTAATGATTCTAATGTTTCTCAAATTTTTTTACAATGGTTTTGTATTCTGGGAGTAAATTAATAAGTAAAATATGTGAAAGCTCGATCTATTTACCTTTTTCTCTCTTCTTTCTGGATGTCATTGAAATTGGACACCATACACTCATCATCATCATCATAATCATAATTCTCTACGTGCTTCGTGTGGTTACGCCTGCAGCAAAACCATAATTCAGGAAGCAAATGCTTTAATTTACAGATACATGCATGTAATTTTATGTATGATATAGATATAACAATTAGAATGATCTAACAATCTTCAAATTAGATCTTAAGATGAGAAAAAGGTAAAGTTGAAAACAGACAAATGCATATTCTAATAAAGTGATTCCCTATTATGATTTGAAGAAAATAAGACTATGATTAACACAGAAACAAGAATTGGTAATGTCTGAGCCCAGTTGAAATGAAATCTCAGTTATCAATGAATGAGTAAGACAATTAGTCAAGAGAACAAGTCTCAGTGATCACCAATGTACAACTAGTAGAACTCTGCTGAATACCTAATTTAAATACATTGAAGAAATTTTCAAATACTATATAACAAAGCAGCACAATGACAAAAAATAAAACCAAAGGGGAATGAATCTCACCGAAATAAACTTGGGCATAGAGAGGAAATATATGAATCGTCAACTTCATCGTCATGACAAAGATCCTGCATAGGGCATTTGATCTGCAGAAGTTGATGGTCACAGAAAATTCAGAACCGAATAAGGTCAAATTTTGAAAACAAAAAACAGCATATATGATCATATTGATAAGGCTATGTGACATTTATCTGGGTCAAAGAGAGATGCAGCACCTGTTGTTTTGAAAGAGACTTTGCCTGGGCTGAAATCGCCTTTTCCTTGCTGGACTTGCGCATATCTTTCAAAGAAGAATGTGGATGGTTTTGCATCACTTTTGCTTTCTTAGTTTGAACAAACTCAATTTCCTCTTCAGATTTCCGCTTTCCTCTGATTGAAGAACTTGGAAATGAAGCTTTGTGTTTATCAGGAGTATGAGGATGTCTTGTAGCAGTCGTGAATTTACTGTTCTGTTCCGAACCACCCTTTGTAATTGCATGCAACTTTGGCATAGATATTAATTGCTCCTCAGATGCCTTGTCTTTTGCAAAACAGCAGTTGGGTTGGCTTCAGCTTGGCCTTTTTAGATTCATAATTCATCTTACTTTGAGTAACGTGCTTCGTTTTTATAGAGTTTGAGAAAGAAACTCTCTGAACACCAGAGCGAGGATGTTTCTGATTAGCCTTTAATATGGTAGAAGTTGGCACGGTAGAGGAGAGATTTTCTGCATGATCGGAAAATATAGAAGATTAATCTCGAGAGGCCTTCAACACCTGAGCTGTTATTTTTCCCTGTAGCAAACCAGAGTCTGCTTTTGAAGCAGTTGAAACATGGCTCTTCTTGTTCTGCAGAGAAAATTAAGATCATTTAGTTACAATCTATACCTGAAGACTAAGAATACATTACATTAAAAAGCAAAAATCATCTATCACGAGATAAGATTACTAGGAACATATTCTTTCAAGACAAAAAGATAGATGACACATACACTGTGATGGGAATTCATAAGCTTTGCTGCCAATTGCTGAACCTCTACCATTGTCTTGCTTTCTTGGAGAAACCTTCGTGCAATAGATGGTTGAGAGTGGCCGAAGAAAGACCCGTAGCTGCAAGAAAAAACACTGTACATGTCAGATATCACATCATACGCTGATACTAAACATAATTTACATGTAAGACCATTCCACAGGATGGAAATTAAACTGAGCCTAAAAAACTCTGTTTCTCATTTAACATGGGTGGACTAATATCCCAAAGCAAAAAGCAGATAAAAATGGAAAGTACACAACAAACTGAATATTAATTGGATAAAACTAAAATGGAAGCTAAAATCAGATAATGAACAAATTAGAAAAGCCACATAAACATATCAGACTTGAGACGTAAAAACATACATATATATTAATCACTCACTTATTAGAAGGCAGTTTCTTCTTTTCCTGGGAATTGTCACAAACTGATGCTGCATATTCCTTCTTCAATTCGTCTCTAATATAGCCCTTCAGCCGCTGCCTCAATTCGAGGAACTCCATTTCCTTCTTGGTAAAATTTAGATTTGGATCACTAGTACATTGACCAGGCATCTGCACATTCAATAACTACCCAAAAATGTAAGCAAATTTTGCTGAGTGAGTAATTGAAGTATGATCTAACAAACATGATACCCAACTCATTATGACGCAGAACGGAAGTTCTAGGATCACAAGCGTAACCCTAACAGATCATAAACTGGAATCCACCAGAAAAAAAAAGAAACTGAAACCAAATTGTAAAATTTATTCCATACCTCGAAACTGATAACAAAAGCCTTAAATAGGCTTTGAAAACCCTAAAAACAGAAAAAACTAAAATATCCTCATCTAAATAAAAAAAATGGAAAACAAATAAAAACATGAAAATCTTCGGTTGCCCGATAACCTAACTTAAACAGCTCTGTTGAGGGAGTAAATGATGTTAACTGGGCAAGCCCTAATTGGACCGCTATGGAGCTCCGAAAACCCTTTCCGAAAACTTATTATAATAGGAAATCTGTCAACCGAGCGAAAAGTTATGCCCGTTTCATTGAAACACCTCTTTTGGACAATTTTCTATCCATCTCTTTTTCAAAGTCCAAAGCCAATTGTCCTACATCAGTCTCTCCCACCTGTGAAGATCTCGACCTCGAGTTATAATCTGGATAGAGCGGAACATCATCACAAAACTCATAAAGGTCAGCTACGTTGAAAGTTCGGGAAATGTTCATATCAGTAGGCAAGTCGATCACATAGGCATTATTGTTGATCTTCTTGACCACCTTGTACGGTCCATACTTCCTTGGCTTCAACTTATTATAGGTACCAACCGAGAACCTCTCCTTACGCAAAAACACCATAACCTGGTCTCCCTCAGCAAACAACTTCTCACGCCTTTTAACATCTGCTGCAGCCTTATACTTTGCATTCTTCTCCTCTAACCGTGCCTTCACTTCAGCCTGAACATCACGAACCTGCTCAGCCATAGTCTCAGCAGCAACACTCATACCAGTGACCTTAGGAAGCTTTGCCAGATCCAACGCGTGCTTAGGAGATTGTCGATACACTAAAGCGAATGGAGACTTACCCGTAGCAGTATGAACAGCAATGTTATATGCAAACTCAGCTTGTGCCAGAGCCACGTCCCACTGTTTTGGCTTATCCCCACAGATACTCCGAATTAAATTCCTCAGTGTTCGGTTTAGATTCTCTGTCTGTCCGTCAGTTTGTGGATGCGCAGTGCTACTGAACTTCAGAGTGGTATCCATCCGTTGCCACAATGTCACCCAAAAATGACTAAGAAACTTCGAGTCCCTATCAGATGTGATTGATTGGGGTACACCATGTAAACGAACTACCTTCCGAAAGAACAACTGAGCCACATGTGATGCATCAGATGTCTTCCGACAAGGTATAAAATGCCCCATTTTTTAGAACCTGTCAACCACAACAAACACGGAATCTACCCCACGCTGAGTTCGTGGAAGACCCAAAATGAAGTCCATTGCTAAATCCTCTCATATGGCATTCGGAACAGGTAGTGGCATGTACAATCCCGTATTTTGAGCCTGTCCTTTAGAAGTTTGACAGACGTAACACTTGCGAACATAGTTATCGACATCGCGTTTCAACTGCGGCCAGTAATAACGTTCGGACACCCCACTAATAGTTTTGTCACGTCCCAAGTGACCACCCAAACCACCACCATGCAACTCTCGAATCAGTTTCTCTCTCAGAGAGCTCCGCGGGATACATAACTGATTGCCACAGAACAAATAGCCCTCGGTCATATGAAACTCCCCGTCAGTCTGTTTCAGAACACACTTTTCCCATATCTCTCCAAAGTCCTCATCATCAGGATACAATTCTTTCAGAAACTCAAACCCAATAATCTCTTGCTGCATAGTCACCAATAAGCTTGCACGCCGACTCAGCGCGTCAGCCACCTTATTTAACATTCCAGACTTGTGCTTCAAAACAAACGGAAACTTCTGCAAGTAAGTTGCCCACCGAGCATGCATATTACTTAAACTTCTCTGGCTGTTCAAGTACTTCAGAGCTTGATGATCAGTGTAAAGAATAAACTCGCGCTGAATTAGGTAATGCTCCCAATTCTTTAGAGCACGAATAATTGCATAGAATTCCTGATCATAGGTACTCCATTTTCGCCGCGCATCACTCAGCTTTTCACTAAAAAACGCCACTGGTTTCTTCTCTTGTGACAACACTGCTCCAATCCTGACTCCACTAGCGTCACATTCCACTTCAAATAACTTCTCAAAACTGGGTAGAGCAAGAACAGGAGTGGTGCATAGTTTTTCTTTGATGACTGCGAAGGCTGTTTCGGCTGCCTCACTCCACTGAAACTTTCCCTTTTTCAGACACTCTGTAATAGGGGCCACAATACTACTAAAATCCCTCACAAATCGACTGTAAAACGTCGCCAACCCATGAAAACTCCTCACCTCTCCAACTGTCTTCGGTGTAGGCCAATCACGAATGGCTCTAATCTTTTCTTCATCCACCAATATTCCGTCTGAACTGACCACATATCCAAGGAATAGTAACCGCGCTGTCATCCAACTGCATTTTTTTAAGTTGATAAACAATTTGTTGTTTAACAATACCTCTAACACAGCTCGCAGATGCTCCATGTGGTCTTCCTCACTACAGCTGTAAATCAATATATCGTCGAAATAAACGACTACATATTTTCCAATGAAAGGCCGCAATACCTGGTTCATAAGCCGCATGAAAGTGCTCGGCGCATTGGATAGCCCGAAAGGCATCACCAACCACTCATATAGCCCATCCTTAGTTTTGAAAGCTGTCTTCCATTCATCCCCAGGTTTGACCCGAATCTGATGATACCCGCTCCTCAGGTCGATTTTGGAGAATAATTTCGACCCCTCCAACATATCTAGCATGTCATCCAATCTCGGAATGGGAAAGCTGTACCTGACAGTTATCTTGTTAATCGCGCGACTATCCACGCACATCCTCCAACTGCCATCTTTCTTCGGAACAAGTAATATGGGAACAGCGCATGGACTCATGCTCTCTCGAATGAATCCCTTCTTCATTAACTCCTCCACTTTTTCCTGTAAAATCTGATTCTCCTTGGGACTCATCCGATAGTGTGGTAAATTCGGTAAGCTTGCTCTCGGAACTAAATCAATCTGGTGCTGAATATCTCTCAACAGTGGGAGGTCATCCGGTAAGTCTTCTGTCACCAAATCACTAAATTCAGTAAGCAGGGTCTGCACCTTCTCGGGCACTACAATTCTTTGCTCTTCTCTGCTTTCTGTCACCAAAGCCCGCACCACTACAACATGTACCTCTTGTGCCTCCTTAATCTCAGCTTCTAAATCAGTTACAGACGTGATTAAAGTGACCAAAGACTGCTCATTTACCGTGGCTTTAGTTGAACTCCCTACTGGATTCCGTTTCGGAACCATCGCAATTCTCCTGCCACCCCAATTGAAAACACAAACATTGTCACGTCCTCTGTAGGTTATGTCCACATCAAACTGCCAAGGACGTCCCAGTAATACGTGACCAGCATCCATGTCGAATACATCACATGCCACATCTTCCCGGTAGTATTGCCCAATCGAAATAGGAACTTTGCACAACTCTGTCACGTTCGCCTTGGGTTGGGTCCCTTTTGAATCGACCCAATCGCATAAGGCTTGGGATGTTTCTCTGTACGCAGATTCAGATGTTCTACCAATTTTCTGGACACAAAATTCTCACAACTCCAGCTATCGACAATCATATCACAAACCTTTCCTTGCACACTGCAACAAGTCTTGAAAATACTGTTTCGTTGAGTTAAACCCTCCAATTTTGTTGCACACATGACTCGCTGAATCACACAGTTTACCGGCTCCCCTTGTTCCTCCGTAATTTCTGCACCTTCCAAGAACTCGTCCATGTTTCCCTCATCTTCAAAATTCTGTTCTTCTTCAGCATCTACGAAATTCACCGGTTTTTGGGCTGGGCATTCATTCGAACGGTGGCCAGGTTGGCCGCACCTGTAACACTTCATACCGCCTGGTCTACTGTATGGATTTGGCGCTCCTCGCGGGGTTTCTTTTGTACCCATTGCTGCTGCTGCAGTTGATTGTGTCCCCCCAAAATTGTTACTTGGTCCCAAACCCCTTTGATCTGCAGTATTTTTAGCCTGACCCTGTCCATCACTTGGTGAAAATCTACTCATGTTCGCGGCTGTATTGGATGACTCACTCATGTCCTTCTTGTAATGAGAAAAACGATTGGGTGGTTTTTCCATTAACTCCGCTTTCAAGGCCATGTTGTGCGCCTCATCTACTGTCCACACGACTTGCAACCCAATTTTGTCTCGAATGGTCGACTTTAAACCCCCCAAATACCTCGAAACCTGCTGTCCTTCTGTCTCATTGAGGTTGTTACGAACTGAAAGTCTGGACCACTCCTCAGTATAATCCGCAACGGTTTTGTTACCCTGAACACAATTCTGATAACTCTGAAAAATAAATTTTTCATAATCAGGAGGTAAAAACCTGCTCATCATAAGTTGTTTCATTCGCCTCCAGGATCGTATAGGAACTTTGCCTTGTCGCCGTCTATCCATCTGTAATTTCTCCCACCAAACAGCAGCCCCGCTTCTCAACTTGTACGCTACCAATTTGACTTGACGTTCTTCTGTTACCTCAGCAAACTCGAAGAATCTCTCAACCTCTGAAATCCAGTCCAAGAACTCTTCAATCTGCAACTTTCCATGGAACAGTGGTATGTCTGCACGAATCCGATAACCAGGTTGATTTGGGTTCAATCGATGATCTCTTTGGTAACCCACGAAATCCTCTTCAGAATCGTTATCGCTCCATTCTTCGAACTGCTCATGTCTCGCAGCCCTAGGCGGTCGTCTACCTACAGGACGGCCAAGGGCAACTCCCTCGACTCCTTCTCTGTTGGCAGGGGCAGGGGCAGGGGCGTTGGGATTAGGCTGCTGCGCCATCAGTTGCTGCATCATGGTCTCCAGCCTCACCATAGATTGTCGTTGTTCGTCAATCGCTGCCCATAAATCGGTATCCCTTCGACCAGCGTCGTCAGGGTTAACTCTTCCGGCTTCGTTGTTGGCCATCGCACAAGGCAAATCCCTCTGCTTTGATACCAATTGACGCAGAACGGAAGTTCTAGGATCACAAGCGTAACCCTAACAGATCATAAACTGGAATCCACCAGAAAAAAAAAGAAACTGAAACCAAATTGTAAAATTTATTCCATACCTCGAAACTGATAACAAAAACATTAAATAGGCTTTGAAAACCCTAAAAACAGAAAAAACTAAAATATCTTCATCTAAATAAAAAAAATGGAAAAACAAATAAAAACATGAAAATCTTCGGTTGCCCGATAACCTAACTTAAACAGCTCTGTTGAGGGAGTAAATGATGTTAACTGGGCAAGCCCGAGTTATACCGTTATGGAGCTCCGAAAACCCTTTCCGAAAACATATTATAATAGGAAATCTGTCAACCGAGCGAAAAGTTATGTCCGTTTCATTGAAACACCTCTTTTGGACAATTTTCTATCCATCTCTTCTTCAAAGTCCAAAACCAATTGTCCTACATCACATTATATATATATTTTCTGATACGAACCATCCTAATTTTTCAAAATCCCGACATGGTTGTTACCCACAAAACAACAGTAGAGGACAAAAACTTATCATCAGTTATAAATCCATCTAACAGTTGATAATTTCAATTTGAACTCTGGCAAAATCAAAGCGTCCGCAATTGAACATTTTTACCAAGTGTTATACGGTCTAATAAATCATAAATGCATTGTAATATTCCATCTATAAAGACATGTCTGTTCAAATCTTGATCATCAATAATTTCCTAAAAAAATCTCATGTTCATCAAAACAGACGAAAATCCAAGAAAGAAAAAAAACCTTAAAAGCCATGGACAAGTAGCTTAAAAACGAAGCAATAATAAGTGGAATCGATTGAAATGGAACAATGTAACCCTAAAAAGAAAACAATGTGATGTACCCAAATACTAAAACGAGTTCAAAAGATAACTTACCGTTTGAATGAGAGTGAGTCGGAGAAACAGAGATTGAGAGTGATTGAAGCTTAACAAAGAAGCAGTAACTGGAATCATGTAAAAAAGAATCAATTGAAATGGAACAATGTAAACCCTAAAAAGAAAACAATTGTGATGTGCCCAAATAATAAAAACAATTTCAAAAGAAAAGTTACCGTTTGAGTGAGTCGGCGAAAGAGAGAGTGATGTTGGCACTATGTCTGTCTATATTTATACTGTTGGCTGGTTTCCTTGTTCGACAAGGAAGAAAACACTATAAGAAAATTATATTATCACTTATACCTCTCTATTTTTATATAAAGACATGAAGGTACTACATATTTCAAACTCTCTCACATACACCCCTGCCGATAATTATTTCTATCCACCCTCAGGGCCACAAAATAAAAATGTAATCGAAGAGTGGCAATAAGGACAATCCAGCTTAAAATCAAAATGAAAACTAAATATAAATTTTAAATGGATCATATTTTGCAATTGAATGCAAACCCTGGATTGTTAGTTTATTTTTTAATTTTTTTTTAAAGGCGTATGTACAATTTAGTCACTAACAAATGAGAAAACAGCGTTTTCTTACGCAATTCCAAACAAAATGTTTTTAAAAATAGAAATGAAAAAAAAAACAATATTAAAAAAAAACAAAGGTGATGGATTGGATCTCCACGTGAATCTTCATAGGGATGAGGCATGAGATAGTTGTGTGTTTGTTGGTTATGTTTGCGTATTGATAAAGTGATGGAGAAACACTATAAGATTGGATCAATAGAGTGATGGAGACATAGTATCTATCATTGGTAGTGATCGATGGAGACCCACGCTGAGTCTTCAACGCCGATGATGAAGACACGATGGAGACCTGCAATGAGTCTCCATTGATCAATGATAAAGCCTAGTGGGATCTCCAATGCAATGGATATCTAGATGATCTTTATCGTAGTGGAGATCCCATCACGTGGGATTTTCATTACTACTGGAGATCCCAAACGATGAGTTCTCCATCGCTTGAAAGAGATCTCCATAGCAAGAGAGAGATTGGTCATTTTTTTTAAATACTATTTTTTTTTTAATTTGGTATCCATCATCCATATTTAAGGAAGATAGTGTGGAGATCCATCCATCATGTTTTTTTATTCTTTTTTTTTTAATTTTGTTTAAATATCTTTTAACATGTATTGTCCATCTTTGAGATAGATCGTGAAGATTCAACTTTTTTTTCAATTTGTTTTTAATTACTAATTTTTTTAAATCTTTTTTCTTTCCTTATTTGTTATTTTTTAATGTTAATTTTTTATTGAACAATTAAATTATAAGGGTAAAATAGACTTTTTGATGTTTATGTGAGGTTTGACCGCCAAATAATTAGTTAGGGAGACCTAAATGATTCATTTTTTTTCTAAATTTAATGACTGCTTTGATGAATAATGCAGAGATAAGTAAAAAGAATGGCGTTTTCTCATTTAGTATAGACTAAAAGTCCGTTTGGAAAAACTTCTTCAAATAGATCTTTTAACATTAAATTTTTTAGAAGTAGATTTTTTACAAGTAGAGCTTTTAAAGGATAGTTGTTGTCGTTTGGTTGTTAATTGAAAAAGCTCTTTTAAATGATAAGATTACCAACATACTTTTAAAATATATATTAAATTATGGGGTTATATTAGATATTTTAGTGTTCTTAAAAAAACTCAAAAATGTCTACTTGAAAAAGCTTTAAATTTGAGTTTTTCCAGTAGACGTGAAACAACTTTTTTAATCATTCAAAAGCTCTATGGAGTTACAACCAAACGATACATAAAAATTTTAATACAGTTGTTTTTAATTTTAGCCAATAGAGAAGCTCTTCCAAACTTTTTATAAACTGTGAATCCCTTTAAAAGAATAAGTTAATTTAAAACTGATTTGCTTTAGCTAGATTGCTAATTAATGAGCATTCTCATTATTTACAAGTAGTTTTCGATTTTTCAATTTTAAATTAAATTGATTTCCATGTTTTTCACAAATATGAAATAAGTCCCTATTTTGAAGTGATCAGGTTGTTTCCTCACATGATTAAATCTAACAATTGTTTTTACTTTTTAGCATATTTTATAAAAGTATGTTAATACATTTTATTTATTTAAATAAAATTGATTAAAATAAAGGATAAAATAATATTTAATAATATAATAATATTAATATTTTGAAAAAAAAATTAAAGTTACCATAAAAATAAATTTATGTTAATAATATCTTTGGGTCACATCTTTGATAATTTTTTTTATAGATGATAGACCACCACGTTTGATGGATTAAAGAGACATATGGCATTTAGGCAAGCATTAATCATAGCACAAAAAAAAAAGCACCTTCTTTGTTAGTTTCTTTAGGAGTGGTGATAACATCGTAAAATACACCATTTGAGGTCCTCATTTCCTATCGTTTGCTTTTGTTTTCAAGCATATATTGTATTTAATATGTTTTGTGAGCCTTGTGTAGGTAATATCTCTTAAAATAAGGTGTTGCGCTAAATTGAAGAGTTTTGAAGTTAGAAGGGTTGAAATTGGAAATCTTTGTGCAGTACACTCAACTTTGGAGGGTCATATCTCCCTCCTTCGATCGAACTACATTTCTGATTACCTATTTTTGGAAAGCCCCGGATGTCTTCTTTCCAACGCTTTTTACAGATCGCGATTCCGAGGCTTTTGAAGGAAGTTATGGTCGCTTTCGTAACGGTACGCAAAGCTGGAGCTGCACTCCGCGGGACCAACCCGCGGAAATTCTGGACAGAGTATCGAACGGAGTTTTGGGCAGCCTTTTCCGCGGAAAAAGCCTTCGCGAGATGACCAGACGGACCATCCCACTGAAGGCCTGTTTTCAGCCACTTTTGAGGGGCATTCTTGTCTTTTCACACCTCATTTCATACCCTAACTTCCAAGCTCTATAAATACCACTTTTTCTCTCAGTTTTTCAAGACTTCTTCTCTCTCTCTTTCACACCCCATCTCACCCTTCTCTCCATCTCTTTCCTCTCCATCTTTTTCACAAAAATAAGAGAGAGACTAGCTCCCATGGAGGATTTTCCTCCATAGGAGCTCACCATACACCTCCACCACATCATTTTAGACAGCAACCACCATCTTAGAGTAGATTACAAGGAGAAATGAGTGGTCTTAGGACAAAATTCGAGCTAGGAAGCAAGGAGCATCTTTGGAGGATTTTTTCTTCGGTTGTATTTCTTTTTACTCTTTCCTTGTATATCTTGTTTTCTTTGATGTAATCACCAATTTGGGAATTTTGTAAACCAACAATTATGAAATATATGTATGATTGTTCTTAAATTTGTTTGGGTTTTGTTTTACTCTTGTTAATTTCATGATTTATACTCTTATTGTGAAATCCATGTGTGTGGAGGGTCAAAATTGATATGTATGCATGATTGGGATTAGGAGTAGAGTAATTTAATGTAGTAGTAGAGTAATTTAGCTTCCCATGAGTGTTTTTATGTTAATGAATGGCCAAAATACCATGTATTGAATAATTTGAGTGTTAGGGATTTTAGCCCCAAAGAGTGGACAATGTTTCAGTTCAGGCATTTAGCTTTCTAAATTGGCCTTGATTCATATCCTTGTGCTTAATGGGTCTTTTTAAGACACATTTGCCTATCATTGTCCGGATTTGGGTGATGAATTGATTTTGGAGAATTCCTTAATCAAGAGGATGAACATTTAATCTAAATTGAATGGTCTTAATGTGTAACAATCAACTTATTTGTATATTAGTGTTGGGTGAACGTGTTTCCATTTTTAGCCATCCTAGGGAGATTGATAAAACTGAATCCTTGACATAGTAGTAAAGACCACTGAATTCCTCTTGCACTTGTGTAGTAATATGGATATTTAGTGTGCTTAATGCTTTCACTCGGTTAGCCACCTTATGAATGACATTGAGGTTGTGTGTTATATATCGCGTGGTTTGTATTAACATGCTCAGTGTGGTATCCTCTACATTTGACTAGAAAGTTGAGAGATCACTAGGCTGGCGTGTAGAGCTCGTGTGTGTGTCCCACCGTCCTTAATGGATTCATGTTTTTGCATGGATGCAATATCTATGCACTTGAGAGAGGGTAGAGATTAATTAAGGAGACACGAGCATTTAATATACGTGTTGTATGGGTATCTTGTATTCTTAATGCTTTCACTTGGTTGGCATCCCATATTTGGTTAGCCGAGTGGATGAATTATTGGCTGTAGTATGGCCCATGCGGTTGTGCATTACATGCCCAACGAAATAACCTGTGTATATGACCAGAAAGTGAGAGTATCACTAGACTGGCATACATGGCTCTTTTGTGTGTTCCACGATACATAATGAATTCATGCATATGTATAGATGTGATCTCTAAGACATCGAGAGAGATTAGAGATCAATTAAGGGGACACGAGCCTATAACATATATTTGCACATTTGAGGGACTAGGTGAGTCTAGTGCTTAATTATGAGGATTGTCACGGTTGAGTCATTTCCCTAGCGTATCCACATTTCATGCATCTCTCCATTCCACCATATCATTGTAAATATTATATTTATGAAATTTATTTAGTTATACTATTAATTATTTTTCTGCAACACACGAGTCCGCTCGGCGTGTTGTATAACTAGAACTAAAGACGATCGATGAATCTCACCTCCCTGTGGAACGATACCCTCGCTTGCCGCTTTACTAGTTTTCATAACTATAGAGCACATTGCGTAAGACTTTTTATAAATATCTTTTTGGGATCCGCAATTCTCTAACAACAGAATAGCGGGTATCAAATGGCACTCATCCAACCTATAATATTTCATATTCGACTCATCATTACCGTATATGGTATAGAAAAAAAATGTTAGATTAAACCAACTTAAATTTATGATTTAATTTTAGGTAATCCATTAGTGTTGACTTTAACACAAATAATTAGTTTATAAGTAGCATAATTTATGTTAGAAATTAATCCATTCAATGATTGTGCCCACGTAAATTATGTGACTAATATTGTGAGTAATAACATGATTCTTCGTCAATTCAACTGTTATATTACATGAGTTACAAACATAAAATACTAGTGGACATAAACGAACTGTATTCTACTATATGTCGATATGAATGAATTTGATAGAGATATTGTCTCCGGTTTACTACTTAATTCATACACTTTTATTATTTATTAGGTCAGTCCAATTTTAAAGAAAAATATTATTATTATTATAGTAAGATATTGGTGAAAATTAATAGTCTAAATTAATAATGTCACCGTGTTAAAAAACGAAAGCAGAGAAGATCATTAAGCAATTTATATCTCTTCGTAACCAACTCCAATGAGAGATAAGAAATGATCTCTCTCAATCTTTGTCAGATTTTATTACATGTCAAAGTTGTCTACTGCACCCTTATTTTTTATACTTGTCACAAGAGAGTAAGTTACATGCTATCATTTGCTTCCGTCAAAACATATATATTTTTTTTAATAATAAGATGGCAGACGTTAATTCAAT